>CAWTZC010001361.1:2287500-3592500 GCA_963919715.1 Microtus obscurus
TAATTAATCAGATGGATGACTATACACACACACACACAAACACACACACATGCACGCAATTCAAAGTTTTGATAGATAAAATTCATCATACAGTTTCCTTGCCTGTTTCCATCTAATAAATACACTTCAGTAGTCATTAAGTCCCACCAATAACACAAACACATGTGAATACCTCAGCAGCGCCATTAGTACCACTGCTCTGTCTATTTCCAGCTCTTTTTATATTTTTCACAGAACATAAAATTTGTTAGAAATTAGTCAGCCATGGTAGTGGTTGCATGTGATTTTGCCATTTAGGAGGCTGACACAGAAGGATTGTGTCTTTGAGAATAGCTTTAACTATAGAGCAAGTTTGAAGCGAGTCCTGGGTACATTGTGAGACACTCATGAAGACAGAAGAAAAAAGAAAACATGTATCTTATATATCTCTGTGACTTTTCATATGGGAAAGACAATGTATTTTTTTCAATTTACACATAAATAAATGATAGCTATAAAAGACAACTTTAGTCAAGGAACTACTGAACAAGCATTTGCAACTGTGAGAACTAATCTAGTTAATGCTAATCTTTTCAATTTTGACCAAGTATCAGTTATGCAATGCATTTTCAATGACAAATTAAGAAAGTGAAGAGAAATACAGAAAGAGTAGAAATTGGTGGTGGATTACTGATTGTAGTTTCATTGGTGTGCTGCCCTACAAAAATGTAACAACTGAGATAGTAAGTCATTATCTTTCACTGAGAAAGTATAATTAGAATGTAAGCCATTAATTCCTCATGAAGTGAATTTAGTAAAAAAACAAAACAAAACAAAACCTTTTTCTACTTATCTTCAAAGATATCCAGTCTATATTAACTGCTTTTTTTTTTTAATAGCAGAGTGTAATGCTTAGAACCTTTCTCATTCACTTTTATGACCACGGGTGTGTTCATTGGTATTTTGGGCTAATTTTATACAAAATTGAAATCCTAAGCTACCAACTGGGGATAAATTCAAGCACGCCTAGTGAAGTGTTGACGAGGATGGTCTGGCAACTGCATCTCTCCCATTGGCGCTCTCACATATGAATCACTCTCATTTCTGGTGAAAATTCAGAAGGGCACAAACAATCTGAAAAGCAGTTGGACAGTTTTGTTTGTTTTATGAACGTCAACTTGCACTTGCTGTATGATCCACCAATCATACTCTTGCGTAGCTAACCTAGAGAAATAACAACTCATGTTCACACTGAAGTCTGCTTTCTTTATAACAGCACATTTCCTATTTTCCACTGAAGGGAAGAAAATAAGAATCACACACACCTGAATACTAGCTCTGTGAGCCCTATTCAGCAAAAGCAACTATGTACTAAAAGAACTGAGAACAGTAGACTTGGTTAAATAAAGGTTTACAGCCATTTTAAAGATTTATATCTTTACAAAGCAATGGGAAATTATTTTAGGTTCCAGTAACTTTAAATATAAATATCAGCATAATATTTACAAAAGATCGTCTGTCTTGTCTTCAATACAGATTATAAAATTCTAAAAAGTAAAGTTCGACAACAAGCCAGATTGGTGATGGTGATGGGTTCAGGTAGGTCCAGTGTAGTAGGAAGACGTAAACTATCCTTCAGTAGAAGAATGATGGTTCAGGTTTGGTGGCATGCCAAAGAATGTTCAATTTCTAACTTGGAAGGTTTGCTTGCTGTAGTAATTCCTTTTCTTCATCGATATTTGTTTTCATTTGCTGTCATGAGTAGAAATAGCTATAAGTATTCAATTGGAGAAATTAACATGCAATCTACATATCTGTGTCCTGAAAACCTGGGAGATTCACTGTTGTTTTTAATCCTCTTAACAGAGCTTTCAAAATCTTGACTGAGATGAAAGAAAGTGTCAAGATTTATTTTTTCCACCCATGACAGCTTAACTACTATTCCTCTAACAATTATTGTTAAAAATTGAAATAGATAAAAGTGAATAAACCAAGCTAAAGAATTATTTTAAGTTGAGATTGGTCTGTGCTTTGGAGTTAGGAGAGAATCAAGGGCAATTGTTTCAGGGTGTTTAAGCACTTGAGGCATAGGGTTATTTACAACCACTTGAAAAAAGACAAATGGCTTCTTTAGAGATCTCCTGCAGGGAAGGTAGATAACTCTGTCTCCTCTCATCACTACCCAACACTGAACACTCCAGTCAGCCATGCTGGGACAACAGCCCAGACTGGAAGACTGTGTGCAGAGGCTTTGCTAAGTTGAGAGTAAATATAGCCCATTCAGCGTTTAAATGTCAGACCAAGAAAGAATGCTACATGCACACATGTGCACGCGCGCACACACACACACACATGTGCAAACACAGGCACACATGCATGTACATACTCTTTTGATTCTCTTCTTACTTTCATCCACTTCTTTCTTTCTTCCCCTCCAATCCTAAAAATTCCCTTCTTTTGTTCTTCATTTTATCTTTCTGTCCAATCCTAAACTTTACTTAAGCAAAGCAAAACAAAACAAACAAACAAAATTAATTTCTGATAATAACTTGTAACTATTCTAACCAGATCATAAACCTTTAATGTTCTCTTGCTTTTCCCCAATCAAATAGCTCTTATCCTACGAGTATATATTAAAACTGTGATATCAAACTGCAGCTCTTTTATAAAATGCAGTCTTTTTTTTTCTTCTTAAAGCAGTTTACTAAAATATACTCCAAGCAGTTTTGTAGACTGCGTGATTCTCTTTGAAAAAGGTATTTTCTTCGTGGAGATACATTTTGATTATAATTGTTTTACCTAACGTGTGTAGTCTTGTTTTATTATTTGACTATATTGTTGAAAATATCCTCAGTGACTAGGTGCTTCTTACTGAACAGAGAGAGGATGCCTGATGTTTGAGCAATTTACTGAGATTTATGGCTAACACCTGGCTTTTTGTTTTGGACATCCTAATAGGAATTGCTAAGAGGAATGTGCAACTTGCTGGATTGCATTATTGAATCTGACCCTGGAAGTAAATGAGGCCACTCGGTGGTTTGGTAGGAGACAGTTGTAACAAACAGAAAACATTATTTCTGCCATCCATGTCTCTTCAAACCCTGGATAAGGCTTTGTGAATTCTGATGGGTAGTATAGAATTGAGGGCAATAATACATTTTGGCTCTCAAAGAGTCATGATATGTAGTGCCGTTGTCATCAATGGTTGGGGATACCTGCATTGCTCTTAAGTAGGTTGACACTTGACTGCTTCTGAGGCTCTGTGACTTATAGTGGGGGAGATTTATTAAGACCACAATCTCTAGTAAAGTTCTATCTCTGCTCTGAGAATACAGTTTTCTAAAGTTCATGTCCATATGTTAGAGTTTGACATGTAAAACAAGTATTAGGTTGAATGGATTTTGGATAGGTTCCAGCTAATGTGATAAGAGATTCAAAACATATCCCCAAATGTCCAGCTAAGTCCCTTCACTTTGATTTCATTTTGATAAAAGCAATTGGACCTACTCTCACAAGCTTCTATTTTAAATGCGTACTACTGAAACCTGTTAATAACCTGCTAACAAATGTCACGTTTAGTGCAATCACTGTTTTTTTTATCAGTTTAGTACAATGCAAAAATTGTATGCATTGGAAGACTATTTTAAACTTTCAAATAGATAATAAATATTCATGTGTTTGCCTAATATTGCTACTGTGTTTGGTACATGTCTCTTTTAATTTGACCTACTATAACAAAATACCTGGCTGAGTAGCTTTAAAACCAAATACTTATTTTTAAAAAATGAGAAACCTGTACTCAAGGGGACAGTGCAGCCAACGTCAGTTGAGAGTTCATTTGCTGATCTGCATATGCTCACATTATGGCGTGACTATGCTAAGTATAAAGCAAACTGAAGGCAAACTATTTTTTAAGGACACTAACCTCTTTGATTCAGTTCCCATTCCCATCATTTTATTAAGCTCAGGGTCTACTTTCTAAAACCCCATCGTGTTGGGTCTGAGGATACTAACACACAACGTTGTGGCTTGGCACCATCAGTTCAGCACAGCAAGAGTGAGAAGAACAGAATGACTAGCATTGGCATCCAATACTAGTGAAGAAGTATCAGTTGCATAGAACTTGTAGAAGAAAAAGTAGAGCAATACCTAGCAACAGGTGTAAAATGATGTTGTACCACAGTGACATTTTATCTCACAGAAATGAACAAACTACAATACTTTACACACCAGCATAGCATATTCACTCAGCCAAGGTTTAAACGTGCACACACACTACTTAAATATGAAAAAAAAATCTAAATCCTCAATAAGAATACACTGGCTTAATAGCAGAAAAATCACATCTCTAGGAAGTTTGTGTAGTTTAAAGAACTATAAAAATGAAGTATAATAAAGTGGTCACTTTGATGTTTTGAGAGGACTTTTAAAAATTAATAGAAGATAGGATTATCCATCTTCATTGAATATATCACTGCAGTGTATGTAAGGTTCTTAAGCCACATACCTGTACTTTGTTTCCGTACACTATTTCATCAGTCAACTCAACATTCTTTTCTACCTGTGTCAGAATGCTCCCGACATTCTTTTGTATTCCTTATTCTGCACTTCTTAACCCAGCAATTTCTTTGACAGACAACGCCAGTTTAATATTCATGGTTTCTTATTTTTCTTAATGTAGAGAAAGATTATCTGCCTAAAAAAGACTTGAACAGTGATGATATGCTAACATAGAGGGGAGAAAACTAGGAAGTCTTCAACCACAGACAAAGAGCTATGCAGCTGGAGAATATGGAGAGTGGAAGAAATGGTCTTCCCCATGGAACACCCTCAAAATCGCTTATCCAATACCAAGGGGTCATTTCTGAGACCATATACCTATAAGTAATATTATAATGACCGAGAAGGCTGTGTTTATGTATTTAAGAATACACGCATATGTATGTATACATACACTTGATGTGGGATACCCTTCTGTGTGCTATGAATATATCATATTACCATTGGTTAATAAAGAATCTGGTTTGGCCAATACTCAGGCACAATAGAGCCAAGGAGGAAATCGAAGCAGAGATAGAGAAAAAAGAGAAGTCAGGGAGATGCCGTGTAACCACCGAAAAGGGTAAGATAACCTTACCTATAAGTCACGGCCACATGGAAATACACAGATTAGTAAAAATGGGTTCATTTGAGTTCTAAGAACTAGTTAATAAAAGCCTGAGCTAATATGCCAAACAGTTTGTGATTAATATAAGTTTCTGTGTGATTATTCAGGGTTGAACAGCCAGGAAACAAAAGTGCAGCCTCCAGTTACACAATATTAACATATATATGTGTATATGTATATGTGTGGGAGCATGTATGTGTGTACATAAAACAACAGTTTAAGGGAAAAAAGCCATGAATTTAAAACAGAGAAAGGGGGTACAAGGGAAGCTCTGAGTGAAGGAAATGATGCTATTATATAACCTCAAAAGTAAAAATTACTGTTTAATTTTCTTAATATTCAAGGCTCTTGTATGGAGTGGTGGTAGATGATTCATTCTCACTAATGGGATATGAACAAAAATAAGACATACAATATGTGTTATCATAAATCATACACAAGGCGGTATGTCTCCATGCTTTTGTTTTCATATTTGTATAATTTGGCATTCTCTCAATACTATGTGAGAAGACAAGCATCTATAAGGAAGGTATATATTCCCTGATATATTCAACCTTTATTACTTCATAATGAATGAAATTTTGACCCTGATTTTGATGCCAAGATCATGGAATTATAAAATTAGTTTATTCTATCCAACATACCTATCTTCTGCTTCAAAATTCTGAACTGTTCCCTGACTCCAAATTGTCTTTTCCCACTGGTCTCCACTCTCCCTATATGAAGCCTAAGACTATTTTGTCTGAAGTTTTCTTCAGTAATACTATGAAAGAACACCTGTAGATGTTGGATTTCTAGCCTACAATGTAATAAAACACTGCACTGGAAAATTTAACGAAGTGACACTTCTTTCCTTAGGAGAACTTAGTACAACAGAGAGGTGGAAAAAGCATAGCTTCAAAATAGCATATTTAGTGATCTGTGCACCCTGCATTCTCCTCTTCCCCATGAATAGCATATTTAGTGATCTGTGCACCCTGCATTCTCCTCTTCCCCATGAAGTCTTTACAGAACATTTATAGACTTCTCATAGTTTATAATCAGTTCATGTTTTATACTCATCTCCATGACTTACCTCTTGCCTTTTCTATGTAGAATTATATTTTATTCATCACAAGTTCCCGCATATGTCATGGACAGAAGCATATTGTCATTAAGTATTTGGAGAATGGATAAATGCAAGAGTGAAACTAGTGCCTTCTTAAGAAACACAAGGCTTCTATTGACTTGCAAAGACTTGTGGACAGTTTTATACACACATATATGCACATATATATAATTTTTTAAACAATTTTTTAAATTTTACATACCAATTCCAGTTCCCTCTCCTCCTCCCACTTTCCCCACCTTCTTCCCATCCCACTCCCCATCCATTCCTCAGAGAGGGTGAGGTCTCCCAGGAAAAGTCAACAAAGTCTGTTACATCACTTGAGGCAGGACCAATGCTCTCCTCCCTGTATCTAGGTTGAGCAAAGTATCCTTCCATAGGGTATGGTCTCCAAAATATCAGTTCACTTACTAGGGATAAATACTGTTTTCACGGTCAGTGGTCTCACAAACTGCCCAAGTCACACAACTGTCCCCCACATTCAGAGGACTTAGTTTGGTCCTATGAGGGCTCTCCAGCTGTCAGTCCAGAGTCAGTGAGCTCCCACCAGCTCAGGTCAGTTTTTTATGGGTTTCCCTACCATAATCTTGACTCTGTTGTTCATATTAACACTCTATCTCTACGACTGGACTCCAGGAGCTCAGCCAAGTGCTTTGCTTTGGATCTCTGCATCTGCTTCCATCCATTACTGGATGAAGGTTCTATGATGACAATTAAGGTAGTCATCTATCTGATTACAGAGGAAGGGCAATTTAGGCACCCTGTCCCTATTGCTTAGGCTCTTAGCTGGGATCATTCTGGTGCATTCCTGGGATTTTTTCCCTAGTGCCCAGCTTCTTGCTGAATAAAGTCTGAGATGGGAGGGTGGAAGGGAAGTAGAGAGGATGGAAGGGGAGAAGGGAGGAGAACATGAGGGACTGGGAAAGTGTAGTTGGGGGAAGGACAGAGAGGGAGAGCAAGGAAAGTTACATTTGAAAGGTGGTTGTAGTTTCTTGACTGATGACTGTATCATGTTTTCTATGGTCCTGGCACCAGAGTGAGACCCATGTACCATACTGTCTGTGAGACACACACTGACCTTGAAGAGGAGCCTCAGTTGAGATGATACGTATATGGAGATAAATATTATTACAGACTGTTTTGTTTCCCAACCACATGTCAATTTAAAGGCTTTTGGTACAACTGGAATTTCAAAAGCAGGGAGTTCAAATATGATTTTATATTAAAATTAGCAACTCTGGGTATAGTATCTATAATTGATTGCTGAATTTGGCTGATGCTTTTTGCTTCATTATTGGAAATATTCTTTTGAATTAAATATAAGTCCATGAGAGAAAGAAATTTTCCACCAAAACTCATTTTGTTCTTAGCGTTAAAAGAGGCACAGTGGATGATCAGGTAGAAACACCTGTTTTGCAAGCATGAGACACTCTACTCCTCCTTCCTTTCTTATTGCAACCTTAATAACCAACCCTGGTGTTCCAAAAAATTGGGGGATCTTGTTTACTCAAGAGCCAGTGTACAGTCAGTGCTTTGTAAGGTTCTCTTCCTCATTTCTCTTCAGGATACACCATGTAGATAGGACCCAATCCATTCTTTATAATTCTTTAGCAGGACTAAAAGTTGGGATCTAAAGCTCAGTGGCCATTGGCACCTGAGAAACACAGATGGCTGTTCATTAGCTCAAACGTTGCGATAAACCCAGATAATCACCCAATAAATGACTTCATGTGAAATAGGAAGAGCCTGAGGACTCCTGTGGGAAGTGAGTTTTCAAGATTGCTCAGCCTATGAGCGATGAAAGCAAGTCACCAGAGCTCTGAAAGCGCTCTTTCAAATAGTGTGCATAGGGAAAGAGCCTCCTGGTTCACTCCTGCTTTTTATTTTCCATTCCAAGAAGAAAGACTAGGAGGAAGTAACTGGCTACTGAGGGAAGGAGAATCAGCTTCAACCCCTAGTGTTCACTCCTAAACATATGTACATAGGAACTAGGCTATATGGACTCAGTAGAATGTATATAAATGTATATGTGTGTATATTAATTATAGAATGACTTTGGAGAGGCAGGACAATGAAAGAGTTGTGGGTAGTGGTGGTTTAGCATGATGGAGATGCAAAACTCATGTATAAATGTCTCCAAAATAGGAATATTAGAAATTGTTAATGTTTCTAAGTAATCCAAAAATCTGTCTACTGGGGAAAAAAACCCTTCAGATCTTTATATTTTTTAGGTATATATAGAATTTTGGAAGTAAAGTCAATTGTCAAACACCTATAATAGGACAATAAATGAAAAACATGGCATCTTCTCTCCAGGAGAAATAAAATCATGGACCTTGGCAAGAGGACATGATGGTGGTTGGCAAAGAGGGTACATTGATCCTACTTCTATGTCATTCTATTTCAGTATCATTAAATTTTGTTCTGTGAACTTGTGGTTATGTCATAATTCAATTACTAGTATATGTTTGTGATCATGAACCACATAATAGTATTTTAGCTAATCGAAATCTATTTAATAAATGCTAGTTCCATAATATATAATATAACTAAAAATTCCTATGATTTAGTGATATTATAACTATGATAATGTCACATAAAAGGAAAACACTGTTGCCGGGAAGATGGCTCCTTAGTTGGTAACGTGTGTGCTACAGAAGCATGAGTTTGGACCTCTAACTTCATATATTAAACAGCCAGGCGTGTTTGTGCATGCCTATAACACTAAAGTCACTGAGTATCAGGAGAGACTAGAGTTCATTGGCCAGCCATCCAAGTCAATCAGTGAGCATTGAGTTCAGTGAGAAAACCTAGCTCAAAGATAAGGTAGGGAGTGACAGTGACAATGGGAAATTCCTGCAGCCTGCCTCCATGTTTCACATGCACAGGCAGTCATGATCACATGTAACTTCACACACATTCACACACACACACACACACACACACATACACGTATCCATCAGAAACAACATGCACACAAAAAGGGTAGCACATGCAATTATAGGAAATACATAATTTTAGAAAATGATAATAAATAGTTATGACATGAGCTTGTGGATTTAATATTTATTATTACAGAAAATGTGTTATTTCTTTTTTATTAAAACAGAATTAACCATACAACGGGTCCTTCAAAGTGGCATTCCAGAAAAAGGCATTTTTATGGAAGATGATGGCTTCATACATGGTATTGCCACTAAAGACTTTTCAGCAGAATAATGAGGAGCTGGAAGACAGATTTTGATGCCCTTGATTCTGGATGAGCCTCAACTAGTCTATGTATTTGCATCTGAGCTTTTAAAAGTATCAAAAATTTGAAAAAAGATAAAGCAAGATTTAAACATTAAAAACAGAAAATAAAGCAAAATGTAAAAAGCATATTTTGTACAATAATTCAACATAATTTTTTTGTTTTAGGTGATATTTATAAGAATTAAAAGTTAAAGATTATTAAGTTTATGAATTAAAAATGTACTTATTATAGAAAAGGGAACAAGGTATATTCCAAATTTGATTCATTTTAGGTTGACAGTATGAGCTAATGCTTTGGGCCTCCATATTCATTCATTGCTCACTGGCTAACTAACGTAGAACAACTCCCAGCTGTACAAGCTTCCTTCATGTTGAATGCTTAATAGTGTGTATCATCCTCCATTCGTTATATCATATGTTTGCAGTACTTGCTCTCCAATGACTATGGTTAGATGGAAAAATGTTTGCCATTGGGCTGTAGTTGCGTATAGTACACTCTATGAAGCTGTTGACTAGGCTAGCCACTGCAAGCAAGACCTTGCCTAAGAATGCTGTAACCATGCTGCCTAGTACACACTAATGTACACACAGCAATGAAATTCCCAGGAATATATCTTCACTGTGAATGACACAAAACTGAGTTGTCTAGATTCCTCTCACTTTTAAAAACTACAGCTTCAGCCAGGCGATGGTGGCGCACGCCTTTAATCCCAGCACTCGGGAGGCAGAGGCAGGCGGATCTCTGTGAGTTCGAGACCAGCCTGGTCTACAGAGCTAGTTCCAGGACAGGCTCCAAAGCCACAGAGAAACCCTGTCTCGAAAAACAAAAACAAAAACAAAACAAAACAAAAAACAAAACAAAAAAAAAACTACAGCTTCATCAAAATGGTTTCATAGTCTTGGCTGTATTGGCTGGGTATGTTTGTGGAATTATCCTTTGCACTGAAGGATCTTTTTTTGTTTTGTTTTGTTTTATTTCACATTTTAATTTGATTTTTTTTGAGACAGGAGGACCTGTCTTCTTTTTAAATTTATTTATTTATTAAAGATTTCTGCCTCCTCTCCGCCACCACCTCCTATTTCCCCCCCCTCCCCCGATCAAGACCCCCTCCCTCATCAGCTCGAAGAGCAATCAGGGTTCCCTGACTTCACCGGACTGAAATCTCAAGGTCCAAATCAGGAGCAGAAGGAGAGAGAGCACTAGCAAGGAACTCAGGACCGCGAGGGGTGCACCCACACACTGAGACAATGGGGATGTTCTATCGGGAATCCACGAAGGCCAGCTGGCCTGGGTCTGAAAAAGCCTGGTATAAAACCGGACTCGCTGAACATAGTGGACAATGAGGACTACTGAGAACTCAAGAACAATGGCAGTGGGTTTTTGATCCTACTGCACGTACTGGCTTTGGGGGAGCCTAGGCAGTTTGGATGCTCACCTTACTAGACCTGGATGGAGGTGGGTGCACTGAAGGATCGTTAACATCCTGTCCGGTCTCTACCTTCTTGATGCTGGGAGTGTTCCCATCCTCCAATTGTGACAGAAAATACACCTCCACACAGTACCTATGGTCCCTTTTATTGGGGTGTCAGAGACTTTTCCTGGTTCAGAGCATCTGCTCTAAGACTAAATATGATGTCATCACTATCTTTGAATTCTCAAGTACATAGCTCAGTGGTGGTATACCATACATGTTCGTTCTCCCTTCCCTGCTTTCCCTGCTTCAATGCACAGAGCTAGGAATATCAGGACTTGGCATCTGTGAAACGAAACAGTGCTCTATGACTGAGCCCTCAACAAATCTTCAACTGACCAATCTAGCAGCTAATCAAAGCACAGATGCTCATTTCTCCGGAATTATGGTTTATCCAAATTTAGTAGGCCCTATCTGAAGAAGGAGCCCTCGGCCCCTATGAAAATGAAAGAAGCAAACAAGACTCTCCTACCTTCTTAGCCTATTGTCTTTGAAATGGGTGTTATTGTAGGTTTTCATGGGAAAGGGCCATCGAGAGCTCTCGGCTCTAGCTATTCATACACTTGACCACGAAACTCCCAAGAACACACGTCCAGACACCACATCCACTGTTCCAATAGCTGTCATGTTCTGAGATCAGAGGTCTGGTTCATCTGGGATGAAATCATATTGTTTGTTCCAAAGAGAAAATAAATGACAGAGGTTTTCACAGGTTTTGTGATGGCGACCGGACACAAGCTGTGGGGCTTACCTGTAACTGTTCTCTGAGCTCTGACCCGGATACCCTCAATGACAAAGAAATACCAGGGCACAGGTGGGGATTAGAGTTGAGCCTGCATGTTTTACACTAGCCCCTCTTGCAGGCAAGGACTGTACAGATAGTTTCCAAGCCTTCAGGGTCTCGCCTTAGCAGTGGTGCTGGAGTACAAGAGATTTGATACTACCTGGAATAAAATGCAAGGAATCAGGACTGCAGGTGCCTCTCGCACCTTCCGCGTTGTTGGGAACAATTGCCCTGTATGGGGAATGCTGAGAAAAAGGTGCTAGAAAGTTTTTTCACCCCTTGCCAAGCTCCAGTTTAAATAGGAAATTCAATTTAGTCCTGTATCCCATCCGAGATCACTGGTGGAGCTAGTAGGAGGTTTATTTTTAGTGAGAAATGAAATATGGGGTTGTGGAAGGAGGAACGGCCTGAAGAGCAAAGGCGGAGCTGTTAGCAGTGGCACCTAGACTACAGAAAAGGGTGTGCTTGAGGAATGCTTCCCTGTTTTTCCTCCACACTTTGCCTCCTGCCAAGTGTCTGTCTTAGTGAAGTCCCCAAGTAAAGCAGTGACTTCCTGCAGGGAAGAGAAGGAAATGCCACAACAGCTTCTTTAGAGGCCAGGGAGCAAGGTGATGCCTTCAGGCTTCCAAGCCTGTACCTCAGCCTGGCCCTTGAAGTAGCTTCTTAGAGAGAAGGGCAAATAGACCGGACTAGATCCGTTTTGCTTTTCCACTCTCAGAGTAAGGAGATTTCCGATTTGTAAAACTATACTTTAATCTTGCCTTCTGCTATCTCCCTATTTCTGTAAGTGAGTGGTCTACCTTCTCTGAGCCTCACTTGGCTCTTTGGTTTAATAAGGGGGGAAAAAAAA
The DNA here is from genome assembly GCA_963919715.1 of Microtus obscurus. Taxonomy (NCBI): domain Eukaryota; kingdom Metazoa; phylum Chordata; class Mammalia; order Rodentia; family Cricetidae; genus Microtus; species Microtus obscurus. The sequence continues at coordinate 2,300,113 of CAWTZC010001361.1, forward strand.
ACTAATGTGAATACTTCATCATGCCCCTTTGAGGATGGAGTGAGCTAAGCAACAAGATCAGATAATATTTCACATCTACATTCCCCCAAATTCTTCGATTTCATATACCCACTAAACTTTGGTCATTTATACTATTCCCCTCTCTCAGTGTTCTCCTCTCTGTGACCTTTCTTCCTCACACACTTCACTTTTTCTTTGATTTGATTGCTTGTGTTTTGTTTTGTTTTGTTTTGTTCAGGGCCCCACTAAATCTAATTAAGGCTGTTTGCATAGGCATGAGTGGGAGGCTATATACACTTGGCAAAAAAAATAAAAAATGATACTTTCCCTCCCCTTAACAACCACCAATTGTCAAAGCCCTCAGGGAAAAGCAGAGGCCTCATAAGTCCATCCCACTGCATGATGAAATGATGACGTGTCTAATGTTATATTAGGAAGCACAGCTATAATGGTTTTATGTGCTTTAGGTAACCCAGAGACTAAGCAGCTTAGAAGAAAGAGAAGGCACCTGGGCTAGCTGTGCTCTCAGGCTTGCCTTTTAGTCTGTCCACAAAATAAAGGAGCTATTTCAAGCTCTAGATTTGGGAATCACATTTTATACAGAAATGACTCCTGTGACAGAAAGAAGAGAGAGGATACATTGCCCAAATTTCCAAGACTTACATGAATCAGGATCCCTGGGCATGTGGCTGTGGTTTCTGGGCCCAGTATAGCAACTGAAAGTTAAAGAACAGGAAATTCACCATAGAATTTCGCTGCTGTGGGCCCCAGCTTCAGAGAACTTGACTTATAAGTTGGTGATTTACTCAAGGGTTTATGGTCTGGTCCAGAAGCAGTGATTATCAGAATGAAAAGAAGTTTTTCTAGAGCAATGAATTATCTATTTCAATGGCTGCAAAACGATCATGGTAATTTAGATGCTTTCATTTTTGCCAATTTTAACTCTCCTGTATGGTACTAGACATTAAATGTCCACATCTCATATCTGTTCCTAAATTGATAGGTTTATCCATTTATTACTCATGGAATATTTGGTGAAACCACAGCTCTTCAATGGTCTAAATTCTGCCCCTTTTAAAGGTCTTATTCGTCTTCAATAATAGCCAACATTCCTCTCCAAAATACTTTTTTTTTGTCCTACCATCTAGTGACACCTGATTTATAATTCTTTATCTCTTCCAGTTTCCTTGTGGCATGGTGAACGTCATTAACATCAGAGGAAACTTTTATGTGTATAAATAGCAAACCATGTAAAAAGCAGAGCGGCCTAATAATTCATTCTACGACTGGTGAGTTTGTGCTTGGTACATGTCTATTACTTATTGGTAAACCGAATACAGGAGAGTCATGCTGAATGGGTAGGAAGAGGAGACACAAATCGCTGAGGTCTGCGTCTGGGTATCTGAGATGCTGAGACCTTCTCTCTGCTTTGGGAACTTTTATTAGTTAGCCTAGATGTCAATGTCAGATTTCGTCACATTCAACAAGTCTTTCCAAAATCTTTTGGTCAGTTGAAACCAAGTAAAGGACATAGATTCTGGACCAACAGTTAGGGTTCTCATAAGGAACCAACCTAGGCTCTCTGCATGTGTGTGACAGTTGTGTAGGTTGGTCTGTTGGTAAGGCTCCCAGTAGTGTGATCGGGACCTGTCACTTGTGTTTAGTTGGCTTTTGGGAAACTGTTGTCCATGCTATATTATCCTGTCCAGCCTTAATGTAGGGGTAGAAGCTGGGTCCTGTCTCAACTTGATGTGCCAACCTATGGGAAGCCTGACCCTTTCTGCATGGAGATAGAGGAGGAATGGATGGGGAAGGGAGTAGAGGGGAGGGAAGAGAAGGAGAAAAGGGAGTGGAAACTGTGGTCAGTGTAAAATAAATGAAAAATTTAATAAAATTAAATTTAACTAAAAAAAAAAAACAAGGAAAAGGAAGGGGTCTTGAACAATAAGTAGAATTGCCAAGAATGAGATTTAGGCTACTCACTTAAATTTTATTGAATTTATTTTATAAACAAATTTATTTATAAATGAATCCAATTTACTTTATTCAAATAAAAACAGAAATTTTCTACTTTAGATAGATGTGATTATCTGAAGTTCAAAATGACTAAGATTTTCTGTTTGCCTTTGCTACAGTTAACATGTCCCTTAAGAAGTTTCCAGGGTGACATTGTCAAGGCTTAAAAGTGACACTCAACCATGTCACTGTTGCAAACCTTAGCATTCCTTACACCTTACTCACACCTGTCAGTAAGGGTTCCAGGAAAGTAGAGTTCTGCCCAAGGAATGCCTGCCCATCAGCAACTCTACAACGGCTACTTTTTGTGTTTTTCACCCTTCCAAATGCTGCAACCCTTGAATACAGTTCCTCATGCGGTGGTCCCCCACACACCAAAACATTATTTTGTTGTTACTTCATAAGTGTAGTTTTGCTACTGTCACAACTGTATTGTAAATATGTGATATTCAGTATATCTGAGATGCGACCCCAGAGGGGTTGAGACACACACAGGTTGGTAACCACTGTTCTAGCAGAAAGCAAGCCACCTATATTCCCAAACCATATGGCTATTAACCTTGCTGAAGAACTCTGAGGGTAGAAATATATTATATCCCTTTTCCCCTAAAATTCCAAAGGCTCAATATTTCAGAGCACAAATGGTCTGTAGCTGCATTTAGAAAGAAATAGGTATTCTGTTCATTTTTATGCCAACGGGAGGGGAGTGGACATCAATAGGGTTTACATATGAAACTGAGAAAGATGTGAGAATCAATCACCAGTTAATTTTCGTATCTTTCATTGTCAAATTGCATACATTGTCCATCTTTACATGTTATATTGTAATTTTTAAAATTTTAGAATGCCATTCTATCTCAGTGTAATTAGCTGTTTTCCACATCAATTCCATCTCCGTCTTTAGATTAATTACTGAGTGTTTTAGTAAGAAACAAGATTACCCCCCCCCATTTTTTTGCTAATCAAAAGCCAAAATTAACTGCTTATTGCATAAACTGAACTGCTTTCTTTTTTGCTCTGAAGGCTTCGCCAGAACTGAGCCATTACAACGTAAAAACATCTGAGCTACTGTGGCTAGCCTCCAAGAATTAGAAAAGGCTATAATGTCTGAAAGCTAATGTGGACTTGGGGATGGATGGGCCAGACTACAAGATGAATGGAAAGCAGTGTGGTCTGTAGAGTGCTCGAATTCTTTTTCTTTTTTTTTTTTCAAAAGGAATTTTTTACCTCAGGCCAGAAGCCTTTGTGTCAGGGAGACTGTCTCATTTCTCTGCTCAAAGGCTGTCAGGATGACTGAGACTTGAGAGCAGTTTCTGATGTTGACGAGGTCAAGGCAGGCAGTACTGTGAACCATCCGTCACTGCCTCGATGGTAACCCAAGAAGACACGCAAACCCCACACCGAAACCTGGAAGGCTATTTTCTCTGGAGAAGCAGGGAGAACGGGGGAGGTACAGGGGAGAGAAAGGAAGAAAAGACAGAGGTCAAATGGTCACTGTGAAGTTTGCTGCATTAGTATTCAGCTAGAATCAGAGAAACTTGCTCGGTCCCAGCTGGGAATATTCTGAAGAAAGAAGTGACTAGAGGCAAAAAAAAAAAAAAAAAAAAAGTATTAATATTACCGTGCTTAATCAATATAGAAAACACTCCAATGTGCTTTTCTTGGAATCTCCACAAAATTAAGACCTTCCGTGATTACAATTCCTTCTGATTATGTTCGCAAACAATACAGGTTGGGGCATCCATACTCAGACTCCAGTAGCACAAATAGTGGCAATTTAATTCCTTACCTTGGGGATTCTCTGGGTTTGCATAAACCTAGTTAGGCTGCAGTTCAATCACCCATCTTTACAAAACTAGGCACATGTGCAGTGAAGGCAAATCTTTGGGGACAGGAAAGCTCTCTTCCCTAAAATGGATGGACCAAGGAAAGCCACCACAGGTCATGTCTGTAGAGATGATCACTGAAGAAAGGTCACCTCAAGGCCATGATCCTGGGAGCCTTAATACTGAGAATAGAACTGAAGTCTTCTATGGCAATGCCAGAGCCTCCCAGGTCTCAGTGCCGGGATCAAATGAAAAGAACATCTCAGATGTGGTGACTTAGCTAAATATCCTTATGTCCTTCTGAAATATCAAAGGCTATGTCAGTCAATAAGCTACGTCGTAAATGTAAGTATTTGGAGAAAAGTTTTGGTTGGTTTTTTTTTTTTTCGCAAATCTGTAGAAATATTTTCCAATTTAGAGGAAATTTTTCTTTTCATTAAAGTATTCATTTATGGGCATGGGTATTTTCTCTGCATGAATGTCTTTGTACTATGAGCATGCTTGGTGCTCTCAGAAACCAGAAGATGGCATTGGATCTCTTATGGGTGTAGAGTTACAGATGGTTATGAGCCAATATGTGCATTTGGGAACTCTAACCTGAATCTTCTGGAAGAGCAAGTAGACTGTCTTCTAAACTAGCGGGCATGACTCCAGTCTTTTTGAAGGATAGTTTTCTTGAATTTCATTTATCTACCTCAGTGGACCCTTTGAGGGAGGAGTGGATGTCTAATGTCTACTTCCAATGGATGTTTAGTAACATCTGGAGATATTTGAGGTTATTAATGTTGGGAATGCTGTTAGTTACTAGTGTGTCATAAATAGATTATACAGGCAACACATTTTTCTCTCTCTCAAACACACACACACACACACACCTCTTTTTTCCAAAAAAAAAGTCAGTCATGTGTCTTCAAATGTGACAAATTGAGAGACTGTCACCAAGTAAAATCAGGGTACTATAACCAGGCATGGAAAAGAATCTATGTAATCATATTATTTTGCATCTTGAAATCATGATCTCAGGATTGTAATATGTGTATTCTTCTGACCCCTTTAGTTCTTCTATTTAATAATCATTCCTGTTCCGTTTTTCTTTTTGACTGTAAATACACATTAAATTATTGTTTGCTAAATTATTTATTGTGTGTGATGGTGATGCATGAATACCATGGCAGGTATGTGTAGATTAGTTAATATCTTACCAGGAGTTGGTTTTCTCTTTCTGCCACATGGATCTGGAAGATTAAACTCAGGGTGTCAGCTTCCTTACTCTCTGAGCCATTTCTCTAGTACTTTTTCCAAACTTGTGAAGAGCATGAAGTTCCACACACATGTAAAATTAATAATTGAGGGTGCTTCTTTTCGTGTCTATAAAAACCAGGCTAGATTGTTAAGAGTTGAGGCAACTGAGTTGTCAATGGGAAGTTTTGATCAATGTGACTTTGTCAAAACCTCTGGATTTAATTCATCATCATTTTAGTACATTTGCATCTTCTCATATGTCTGTAAAGAACCTACAGAAAGCCAGTTGACTTCTCTTTGTCCTCATACTTTGGCTGGAAAGAGATTCAAAGAATTTTCACCTTTCTCTCCTAGCTGGCATTTAGGGCCTGATGACATTAGGGTCCAGAGAGATGATACAAATCTCTGTAACCCTTATTGGGCTTCCTAAGCTGAACATAAAATTCAGACTCATCCCTGACTGTACTCTGTGACTTTCTTTTCAACATTATGATTTCTCTGTTCCATTAATTTTCTCTTGCTATTCTTCCATAAAGAGATTCATTTTCTCTCTCCTGCCTGTTGCACTCCTTTCTCATTTCTCTACTTTCCTGTAGGCTATCTTATTTGTATTCAAATTAATTTTAACTGACACCTAAAGTTGTTCATAGTATGGGAGTATCTTTCAATATTTCGACACATGTATAAATTGTGCAATGTTCAAATCACAGTAAATATTATTAGCACTTCAAACATTTATCTTTAGTTTCTTCTTTTGTTTTCAGCACTGGGAATACTAGGAAAACTACTGGAACAATGAGCAGTATATGCAGCTTAGACTTAGCCTCTTTTTTTGGTGAAGATGTCCAAAATCCCTTCTTCTGCTTTTTTCATAACACTGTCTATTACCACTATCTGTAGTCACTCTACTATGTAGCACACCACAGACCTTGTTTATAACACCCACTGATAAACTCTTCCCACTCTTTCTCCTCCTCTTCTTCCCTCTGGTATCATCAGTCTTCTCTTGAGTTTTGTAGATTACACATATGATAACAATTATGTAGATGTTCATTCCCTGTGCCTAACTTATTACACTTAGCACAATGATATACTGTTCCTTCTCATTGTTAAAAATGGCATTCCATTCTGTGTCATGGATGGGCAGTAATCCTTTGGGTAGTGCACCAAATTTTCATCTCTCTATACATCTGTTGCTGTGTGTTTAGGTTAGTTTTATTTCTTGGATGTTAATATGTTAAAGTTAAAACCTTCCTCTTTATTTAGACAGAAAACAGGAGATGATGTACGATGTCATCTTATATGTGTGTTGCTCTTATTGGTTAATGAATAAAGCTGTGTTGGCCAGTAACTTACCAGAGAAAAGACAGGGGGGAAATCTGAACAGAGATAGAGAGAGAAAGCAGGTAGAGTTAGAGAAATGCCATGTAGCTGCTGAAGGAGACTGATGCAAGACCATTACCGGTAAGCCACAACCTTGTAGCAAGACATGGACTAATAGAAATGGGTTAATTTAATATATAAGAGTTTTTAGAAATATACCTAAGCCATTGGCCAAATAGTGTTGTAATTAATGTAGTTTCTGTGTGATTATTTGGATCAGGGCAGCTAGAAAATGTAAATGTTATCTCTGTTTACATTAATAGTGTTTCAGTGGATATGAGGAAGTAGGTATATCCTTGATGTGCTCATATCATTTCCTTCAGATTTGTATTAATATTAGAATTACAGAGTTGTTTTTAATATGGAGGCAGGAACCTCCATAGATATTTAATAATTTCTGTGAAATGTGCAAAACCAGTATCAGTACTTAATATTTCCCCCTTTTCTTCCATCTCACTGGTGTTTGTTACCTTTTCTAATTTGGTAACAGTCGTTCTTATCAGAATAGAAATGGGTCCCTTTATGGTATTGTTTGATTTTCTTTTGTTAACTAATCATGTTCAATTGTAAGCTGTTTCTTTGTTCTAGAATATATTGCCTACTTTTGACTGGATGATTTAGGTTTCACTACTTCTTTAAAAAAAATCTACTTATTTTGGGCAGCATCTGCATTTTAAAAACACACAGAGAGCCTGGCGGTGGTGGCGTACGCCTTTAATCCCAGCACTCAGGAGGCAGAGGTAGGCAGATCTCTGGGAGTTCGAGGCCAGCCTGGTCTACAAGAGCTAGTTCCGGCACAGGCACCAAAGCTACAGAGAAGCCCTGTCTCAAAAAACCTAAAAGCAAACAAACAAAAACAAAAAACAAAAAAAACACACTGAGAACATTTTTCTCTCCTCTATAAGTGTCAGTTCACATTTGATTGATGGTTTTGCTCTGCTCCCTTTCTTTGCAATGTCTCTGAATTTGATCATATCTTAATGTTTTTTTTACTTGTGGTTTACATCAAGCTCATGCAAAACATGTTAAATACCACTGAACCTACCTTAGATTGACCCTTGTAGAATTACTCTAGGCAACTTGCCTAAATGAGTACCCCGACATTTATCTTAAATAGAGATCAAGAATTTTGGTAACAGCATTAACAGATAAAATATAATGTGTACTTTTTAGTAATTAGATTCTTTAAAATTAATTTTATATCCAAATGCTCACATTGTTTTTTTCTTGGTATTAAATACAGAAGCAATAAGACTAACATTGTGTATTTATTGATTCCTCATTGGACATCGTAGAATGTGATGGCTTGGCACATAGCATCTAGAGTTCTCACTTAATTCTACTTGTCATTAGCAACTCTTCCACACCTCTGTTCTCCTTTCCTTTAAGACTTGTGCAGATATTGCTGAGGCGGGTAAATATAACCACCCAGATGCACAACTCCCCAGAAGGTGCTTAATAAAACAAATTAAGGTTTTTCTGTCTGTACCATTCTTGCTTTGGATGAAAACTTAACCTTTGTTTTGGGCAACTATTCATCTCACAGTTTCAGAAAAGCACACAATTTAATATCTCAGTTATTGAATCCAAAATATTTTTTCTTCCAAAACCTTGATACATGACTACTAATGATTTTCCACAAAATATAATGCTATATTTTTTCCCAGGTCCTTGAGTAAATAATGTATTCAATACAGATTAAGTTCAACTCCTCTAAATTTTCAGCAAATATAGTTGTTGAAGGTTGAATAAAAGGCCATTTTTTTCACTTCCAAAAATCGTAAAATTGCAGTTGGATGAGATAAATTAACAAATGATTATGACACAATTTGTTAAGTGCTTGTCTTAATAATACTCTGTTGCAATGATAAAAATACCCTGACCCAGGCAGAAGAGTTTATTTGGGGCTTAGAGTTTCAAGGATTAAAATTCATGGCCATCATGGTAAGGAGCACAGCAGCAGGCAGGCAGCCATGACCCTGGAGCCATGGCTGAGATCTTACATCTTCTCCATAAGCTCAAGGCAGACAAAGAGAGATTTTGAATGGTGCAAGTTTTTGAAACCTCAAAGCTCATTGTCACTGACATATCTCCAATAAGACTATGACTCTTAATCCTTCTCAAAGAGTTCCACCAACTGGGAACTGGGTATTCAAATATATGAGCCCTGGGATGGGGAAGAATTGCCATCCAAACTACAACAGTGCTACATTAAGAAAACAAAGTGTAGTAGTAGAATGCTTGTTTGTTCCTGGACTCTTAGAACCAAAATAATCACACAGAAACTATTTTAATTATTCAAACACTGTTTGGCCAATAGCTTAAGCGCATTGATAGCTAGCTCTTACATCTAGAATTAACTCATTTTCATTATTTTATATTTTGCCACAAGGCTCTTGGCCTACCAGCAAGGTTCCAGCTGGCAGCTTGCATTTTTCTTCTCTGGTGGCTCCATGGCATCTCTGGACTCCACCTTCTTTCTCCTAGCATTCAGTTTAGTTTTTCCCGCCTTGCTCTACTCTACCCTATCACAAGCCAAGACAGATTCTTTATTCATTAACTAATAAAAACAAAACATATACAGAAGGACTTCCAACACCAACAAAGGCAATGTTAGTGTAAGCAAATGATAAAATTGCTTTAAATGGGATGAAGAGAAGCCCTATAGGAGGGACTCTCATGACAAGGATCTGAATAAGATGATCAAGCCACTTGAGTAAATTTCTAGGCTAAGTTACTTCGGTGGTGAAGTCTGGAGGCTAGATATGGCAATGAAGTGTACTCATTAAGAAGCACCAATCAACTGGCCCAGAGAAGAAGAAAGGAAAGATAAACATTATGCAATACCCCGTGGACCTCCTGGAGAGAACTGTGAAGCAATGTGTTAGTTTTCCATGTCTATCGAAAGAAATTACTACAAACAGGCATGTCTGAAAACAGCGGGAATGTATTCTCTAAAAGTTCTGGAGCTAAAAATAGAAATAAAGGGGGCAGCAGGCTTGGTTTCTGCGGATGCTACACAATATCACTCTCCAAGGTTCTACTGTCTACTGGTATCCCTTGGTTTCTAAATTTATAATTCAGCCTCTGCCTTTGTTGTTGCATCTGCTTCTTTGCCTCTTCCAAATAGCGCACTATAACTCCAGGATGATCTCTTCTTGAGATCCTTAATTTAGTTAAATCCATATTATATAACTCTTTTCTCAAATAAGGTCTTGTTTGAAACTTTCACCACTCAGTACATGACCATAATTTTTTACTTTAGAGAGCAAATGCAGAGGTTGAAGAGAGACTCAGCATAATCTCCTATCTTTTGAAGGATCACTGGTTGCTATGCAGTCTGCAGGGCCAGGATGAAAGCACAGAGATCTAATAAAAGGCAGATAACGCATTTTCCCATGGTCTCCGCTGCCTTTCATTTGCTTTGGCGTTTTGGATAGCAAAGTTCAGGACAGCTTAATTGCAAGATTGAATTATGAAAGAACACAAAATGTTCTTTTCCATAAGTAGTGGGGTCATTTATAAATGCTTCTGTGAGACAGAAAAGAGCACACCCATAAAAGTTTCAGTTATGAAAACTCCAGGTTGACCATCTACATAGCAAAATATTCATGGAGTCATGAAGACCACTGCCCTCATAGTGATGACTCTCATTGCTTACCATGTGCCAGGCCCTGATTCAATTGCTTGACCCACATTATTTCATATTCAACTTTTGCAGTGTTCAGTGACATAGTCTATCAAACTATTATAAAAGAATAGCTTAAAGTGGTTATCTCATGAACAATAGAAATTTCTCATAATTGTGGAGGCTCTGAAGTACTCATGCAAGAGGTATTTGGCATCATGCATTGGCCTGATTTCTGAGACACAGACATCTTAGAAGAAGAGGAGAACTCTATTTGGAGCCTTCTTATGGATATTCACCTTATTTCTCATTCATGGGGCACTTCTATCATAACCTCATTCTATCATAACCAGAAGTTCCCACTCAGAAATTTTATCAATTGTAGGGTAAGGGCAGGATTTCAGCATATGAGTTTTGGGGAGACACATGCATTTAGACCGTAGAATAGAGTAAAACAGATATACATTCTTTTTCTCTTGATGTCCTACAGTCTGAAGGTTACAAACATAAAACTGTTCTAAATCAGAACAGAAGTAGATTGCAAGCAATGCCTCACACTGTTGTTGATATCAACAACATTTTTATAAATTCTAATTTAATGTCAATATTAGATTTAATATTTCAAGTACTGTGTTTGACATGAGTCTGGATTCCGTTTGCCATCTTGTCTGCTTACCTAAACCATGACCGTAGAGCTATTTATGTTCGTTAATAAATTGTCAAGGACCCTGGGGTCTTAGTACTGTCCAATCTGCTACTCAGTCATCTTTGGGATTTCTGAGGAGAAATGTATTCTCCATCACAGAAGAATGACATGTGTGTTGGGTATGCTTCTTAGGAATTAAGGACAGCTTCAAGAAGACCCCCAAGTCATTCCAGGATTTAATCTAGTTCCCAACTCTAAATCTAATCTGGCTTTGCCTTTTTCTAGTACCAAGGGAATTTCTTGTTATATTTTAAAAGCCAGCATTTAGATTGGCATAGTTAATAACTCTGATGGAATTTATGGTCAGTTATATCTACTAATATCCCTTAAATGGTGCACTCAAACTACAGACATTTTGTCATGTAAGTGTTGACTACAATCTACCAAATTGGGTTATTCCTTCTCATTCCATAAATACAAAGTTGAACATAGTACAGACTCTAAACCTAACCTTCGAAGTGAAGGAAACAGAAAACATGCTCAAAACTTACACCATACTACCAGTCAACGGCAAAGGTGAGAAAATCTAAGGATAACTGACTGAATTTTGTTAAGAGTTTAAAGACGGCATAATGAACTTAGAAAAAGTGAAGGCACATCCTAACCAACCTTAATATATAGCAAGCAGAGAATTCATAAGTCATCTGATGTCATTAGAAAGTACAGGATATACAGGGAACAGAACATACCCAATGATAAAAAAAAAAAAACAGTGAAACATTGTTAGCAGTTTTACATGTAGCACTTGCATTGTGGTCTTTATTTCAATACTTATCATTTAGAAACTTCTATACACATGTTTCCAGATGAAGTGACAGGCTGCTTGTTTCCTTAATTTCAAAATCATATGAGGACTGGGGGGCGGTGTCTCTTAATCATGGTCAGATATGCATAGAAAATGTCAACATGGATAAGAGGGTCTCTGATGCTGATGTTGTTATTTTATGCATGTTGACAACTTCCAACATTAAGGTTAAAACATAAAAATTAAAAAATCATCAAACCGAGAGGTCAACATATATAAAATACAAAACAAGAGCTATATATACTGGTTGTATAAATTCAAAAAGCATATCAGTGATTATTCAAAACTGTACAAAATTTGCTCAGTTAGAATTCCATCAAGTATGAAGCTGAGCATTCTGGGGGATGCCTGTCTCCTCTTCAGGCTCATGCTTTCATCCAGATAAAATTATTTCTCATGAAACAGAACTAAGAACTTCTGTAAAGTATGAAGAAGTTGAACTTTGAAAACATTTTCCCTCACATCTCTTCATGAGCCCACAGTGACAGATCAAACCAACACTATTCAAAAACTACAGCTTCCTTGCACAGCTGAGTATCGGCAAACATTTGTTCAAAACCAACTCTGGGTGTAAGAGTGTAATCAAATGCTTCAAATGCAGGATGCCAGGGGAGACTCCAAAGATTGCTGGATTGATTCCTGCTTCACTGGAATCCATTCGTTCCTCCCCTGCCCTGCTTACCAGGAATATTAATTCTATGGTGGAAAATCTGTCTTGCCACTTAAAACAGGAAGCTGGCCAGATTACATAAAAGACTGAGATGAATACATAGGACTTCTCTGATTGTGGTCAGTGCCATTAGAGACTGTTATATTAAAAAAAGAAGCGCCAGCTCTATGAAGGGAACAAGTACTTCTGTACTTCTGGGGGATGAAGTGCTGGGTGTTTCTTGTTAAAGCCTCCTGTAATGAGCTCACACAGGCAGCCTGTTTTCCTTCCTGCCGCGACTGTGTTTCTGGCTGCTACCTCTGCATCAACCAGCTGTGGCACTTGTCACTGAGACTATTAAGACAATTTCTCCATTCTAACAAGATTTTACTCTTGAGTAAAATAATTTTTTTTCTCAGTATGGCTTCAGACTCTTTTTCTACAGCAGTAATCAGTTTTCATTGAAGGGTGGATTCCCCTCCCCCCCCACACACACTCACAAGTGATTTATATTAGGCATTTAAAGACAAACAGGAACTGCTTTATTATTTTGGTTATTTCTTTAAGCAAGCAAGCAAGCAGGAGAAATCCAACAACAACTTGGACTGGATTTACAGCTACTTCCTCCACCCCAGCTCTTGCCCTGAAGCCTGATGGGACTTGTGTGTCCTTGGAGGAATGGCAGAGGGAAATGCTAGGGGCCAATTGCTGATTTTATCATTCAAACACAGAATTTGTTACACCACTTTCTCGGTCACAGGGAAAGCAATTATACTGCGGTTCAATTTTCCACTCAATGGCTGTACTGGGGATCAAAGTTGGTTTTTATGATGGGAAAATTGTTTTGGCTATTTTATTTGTTACTTAAAATAAAGAAGCACCGTTACTATAATGCTTTCAGAGCGTTTCCTGCCCCCTCCCCTGCTCCTTCATGAGATACAGTGGATTATTTTGGCTTTCTCCCTCCCTTTGATTAAATAATCAGCTTTCTTCCTGTGCTCTAAAGCATATTTCACTGTAGAAATGAAATTGGCACGGTTTAAGGTAACATAGCATTAGGCCTCTAATCACAGACGGAGAGGGCAAGCCTGCACTATGCTTGTTTTCCTCCTCCCAGCCTAATACATTTGCAGAAAGCACTGTAATGGACTTAGTGTGTGTGCATGGGTGTGTGTGTGTGTGCGCGTGTGCGTGTGTGCTTTGGGCACGTGTGCATTTTTACCTGCTTTCCATGTGAAATGATCAACGTACCTTCCATGGCATTTGTAACTCCTGTTGGCTATTAAAAGGAAACACATAAACAGCAGGATTAGTGTTAGGGGAAGTTTGGTATGGAATTACACATTAAAATCATATATTTAATTAAAATAAAAGAACATTTATTATACTAGCATCATCTTTTTTTCCCTCTTGTTATCTAGCATTACATTAAGAACACTAAAAAAATCCAAATGACACAATTAATAGAAGAAATAACTTAGAAAGCTTCACCTTCAGGGTTAGCTAATGTTCAGATTATTTATTTTAAATTTTTATTGTATTTAGGACCAATGATAAGGATTTAAAAAAAAAAACAACACATTGGGGCTCCAACAACACCGAATGGTGAAGTGAAAGCTGATGCTTTTCATTGCACAGTTATTCCTAAGTGTGGCGAAAAAGGAAGCAAGAGACGGATATTTGTCTCTTTCAAAATGTATCAGGTTTAGCCTCACATTGCTGCTTGGTTTCAGCTCTTACAATTTGATTGGGATCTTCTTTTTTTCTGGTCTCCTGCTAATTGCCTCCAGGCTCGGTCTTACATGCCCCCTGAATCTAGGAGCAGAGAATCTGAAATCTGCTCTAGGTGACTAATTATGGCGGTGGCTGAGTGATGGTCTAGCTACCACAGGGCGCCGTTGTCCTCGGTGGAGCTTCAGGCGATCACAGAGGCAGGCAGAGCAGTGAGGCCCCATAAGGCTAGTTAGGAGGCCGAAATGGGATTCTACTCTGATGGCTGGTGCTTGCTTCCCTTAGCCCAAGTGTACCTACCCATCCTGGGGCTGCTGTTTGGACTCAGAATTTCAGCACTGAGGGGAGGAATGCCTTTCTCTTAGCAGCTCCTTTGGCTGAGGGCTCTCATCAGTCCTGATTCAAATGCCAGTGAGTCACAGCACCCAGGCCAAGTTACTGGGCCACATTAAAAGGAATACTCACATATCTGAGGAAAGTATTTCTGTAAATTACAACTACTATTTTGTTGAGAGCATAGTGTATTAGATCCTTAGAAAAATTCTGCAGGGCATAGGTTATAATTTTCATTTTTAGGATGAGAAATATAGACCATAAGACCTAGTTAGAGTATTCTTCAACTATATCCTAAATTGAACTTAGGACCCTGAGATGCAAAAAAAAAAAAAAAAAAAAAAAAAAATTAATAAAAAGATAGGAGCAACTACATCTAATTTTAAATCTCATTTTCTAATGCTTGGGTTTTATTTCACTTTTTAAAACCCAAATGCTTTTCATCACAAAAACCTTTAACTAAGTAATTAGAAATTTCACATATTTTTGGTAAGGCATTAATATGTCTAAATATTTCCATCAAAGTCTTGCTTCTTGCTCTTTGTTCTAAGGCTATAAAATATAATCCACTTATTATAAATCTCCCGAAATTATGATTTTATTCTATTTGTTGAAACATTTTCAATTTGTTGACATGGTGGCTATATATTGTTCAATGAAACATTTTGCTTTAGATGCAATACTACTAGCCCAATTTTTTCCTTTCCATTCTTTTTAATGAAGTTGATGGTGCATTCATTTCACTTTTTTGTAAACCTGTCAATTAATTAACAATTTACCTATAAATTGTTAGCTCAAGTTAGAGGCAAAACAACTTGGAATAGGCCATTACATTGAAAATAGTAACTAGAATGAGAGTAAGTGTCTTAAATATCTGTCTTCAAACACCAAGGGTATATAAGTGGAATATGGTAAACATAATCCCAGTCATTTCATCTGTTTCCAATGAGCTGCTCCTACATATAGATTTGTTGCTTCCCTTGACATCATAATGTAGCATAGGGTTGTAAATGAGGCTCACTGTTTTTAACACCATACATTTCAAATTGTATCTCACTTTTTTCTTCAGATTGTAAAACAAAGATACCGTTTCCACTCTGTGTCATTTTGCATCAACTCCAATGGATAAAATTTCCAGTTTCTGTACGAACGCATAACTGGATATCCACAACTAATTCCATGATCTTTGCGCTTTAAGAAAATATAACAGAGAAACGTCCGAATTTGGGGAATGACTGGATAGGCCATGGGACACTAATAACCATTCTGTTCCTTTGGGATTCTTTACTTCATGTAGAGTGAAATTGAATTTTTCATTCCAAATTATCTCTTCTTATTTACTTTGACAGTTTTTATATTTTCATTTTTTCTTATTTGTTTACATTCTTTCTTTCCTACTAAGCATTTGTCTCCAGAGAAACAATGTCCCTCGACCTCTCATTTTTTTTTACTCTTATACTCAACTCAAACATGGAACTCAAACACTATTGCAATGGTCAAGCAATTAATAAATACAATTATTCTTGAAACCTTTAAAAATACATGAGTACCTAACACATATAAAACATATACACATAGATAAAGCTATCCTATCTTTTCTCTTATATTCAGAAAAATCTCAGATATACAGTTTGTGAATTAATTTCTACTTTATTAGAAGAGTCATTTGGTTTATTATAGATAATGTGGAGAATAATTGTTTTTGTAAAGAAACAACATGAATTGAGATTCCTCCAAGAAAATTTCCATAAGATTTCAAAACAATGGACAGAGCCAACTCTTTTCTCTTTAGTTTGTAGAACAAGTCATTTCCCCTTGTCTTGTCTTGTCTTGTCTTTTTTTTTTTTTTTTTTTTTTTTTTTTACAGAGCAAGTGAGGAAATGAGCTGAAATCTTGGACCAAAAGGAAGGCTCTCTTTAGCAATCTCACAATCACAAACTTCTATATACAAACACTGGGTTCCAAATAGCATCATCTGTAAATAAGGCTGCCATTTCAAGCTTAAAAGCATAGCTGATGAGAGGCATGATGATTGCTTAAAATATCCTAAGGGGATGAAAACTAAAGTGGAGAAAGAATTATTTAAGCATAACTAAAGCATAACTAAAGGGAGAGATAACTGGATGGAGAAATACTGTTAAGTTAAAGAAGAATAATTTCAGGAAAAGAATCAGGACACGCGCGTGCGTGCGCGTGCACACACACACACACACACACACACACTCACAACTTTCTTAACAGTCTTTTGGGCTGTGGAGCTGATGGAACATGGTAGGCAAAAGGCATGAGTGCCAAAATCTAGACCCCAAACTTCCACAGACAAAGCAAAGATTGGGACAACCTCACACATGGAAGAGGTGTATAAAAGAGATTTAATACTTATTGCTTATTTCTGAGTATCTCAATTTTTAAGAAATGAAGTTCCAATGTCTCTCTTAACTTGATCTTATAAGAAAACATGCTAAGAAGAATCCTTATGAATAACTCCTAAACGCTCTTTAAATAACATCCTATTTTACATGACAAGTTAGTGATTACCTGCTCACACAAAGTGTCCATCTGACATTCATAATGTATTTTAATCATAAAGCATCAGCTCTCTGTTCTCTATTGCTACATGGGTAAAATGCACGCTGTTTGGACCTTTTATTCTGTCCCTGAATCAATTTTCCTCTCTATAAGCCTACTTCAGCCTGGCAGATTTAGATGAGTCTTGGAAGGTGCTTCCCATCTGGGTATCTGCTGCACTCTTTCTTCATCAAAGATAAATTTCTATGAAACTTGATGCTAATGGAAGCCTCCCTTTTCTGCCACTTTATGTCTTTCTTTAGTTGAAGAATGGGTAAGCAACAACAACAACTCTTTCTCTTTTCTTTCTAGTTTCCAAAAGACATGAATAATGACCAAAAAGACTCTATGTGTTCCAGAATGTTCTGAATACAAGCTAATGATTGTTATTCTACAAGTGCCATCTAGGTTGACTCTTTGACTTTAATGACACCTAATAGAGGCCAGTAGTCTGCTGAAGGCTGTCCTTGAAACTGTTTTTGTTTTTAGTACTTGGCCCATCTCCCTCCCTGTGCTTTGAATGCTACACAATCTAGGTGTGTGTTTATGTACATTTACCTCATCTGGCTGTTCTGTTGCTCTGAAGTTAGTGCTGTGATTGCCATTAATTTCTTCATAGATCTATTACATGTTTATCATTGCTTCAAAATAATGAGTTGCAAATACAGTAAATAATTCAAAATAAAGTTTGTGTCTTGGGGCCAACTCAGCTTATTTATTTTAACTCATCTGGTAAGATGAGGAAATCCCATAAGAGAATATTTAAATGAAGTTTAAAAATAATAATCTTTTATTATTTGAGAATTTTACACAAATATATAATGTGTCTTGATTAGGTTCACCCAATCTTCTGAAATACCCCCACCTTTGCCACTTAACTCCATATGCTTCTTTTTAAAAACACACCAAGTCCACTTAATGCTACTTGTATACACAAGTCTCTCAGAGGCAATATCCCTGAAAAAAAATGTTTGTCTTTCCCCAAGAAGCTAACAATTGTGAGATAGAAGTGAGACTTCATGAACCTCTCCTTATTCATGCTGGGATTTTGGTTGGCTTCATCCTATACAGATCCTGTACAATCATCACAGCTGCTGTGACTTGTGCAATGGCATCACCACATCTTGAAAACGCTGGTCTTCTGCAAATATTCACTCCCTTTGGCCTTTCTGGTATTTCTTCCCCTCTTCCACGATGATCACTGAGCCTTAGGAGGACAATTGTGACATAGATGTCCCACTTAGAGCTGAGCACATCACCGTCGGTGTGTTAAACAGTTTTAGGTTACAGAAGACATGGGGACAAATAAGAGGGCTTGACTAAGGCAGTCAGTATTGGGATGGAACAGTGATATAAATACTGTATAAAATTGTGAGTTTTAGATGTGTTGGGAGTTTTTCAAGCATTTAACTTCTTCTTCAGTCCTAATCATGAAATCAAGCCTAAAAAATAAGAGTCAATTCTGCTTAGTCAATTTATTTGGAGTTATACTTCAGGAAAGTTACTCAGTTCCACTATTATTCATTTACTCACAGTGTCCACAGTGTAACATGAATGTGTTTGCAGCTGAATGTGCATTCCTTAAATACTAAAGGAGTAATGCTTGAAACATGGAGGGACATAGTAGTTACTAAAAGATGACACAGATTGAATAGATGTTAGAAGGATAATGTCATTGTGAGATTAAGTATGTGTCTGTGAAACAGTTGTTCTTTCTTAGCCTAGGTTCTTAAAGTATGAACCAGGATCCTGGCTGTCCCAAAGCCTCTTTTAGAATCCAGAAAAACCAAGCCTATACTTTGAATAATTATTACTTCACCTCCATATTCATCATATCTGTCTATCTATCTATCTATCTATCTATCTATCTATCTATCTATCTATCTATGTATTTATCTATCTATCTCTATCTATCTATCTATCTGTCTATCTATCTATCTATCTATCTATCTATCTATCTATCTATCTATCTATCTTATGGAAGTTTCCAGAAGCTACAACATATATTATCCAATGAGTAAATGCAGAAGCAGACAGTAAATGAAGTTGACAAAGTTGAAGAGTAAAGTGGTTTAAAGCGTTTCAAGGGATAGTGAGCAACAACGCATTAAGAACTACCACACTACACTGCTTATTCTCTTCATGTGCATATGTCCCGAGATGAACCTGTGTGTGAGGTGAGTAGGAGTTAGAACTGCACTCTCAAGTATCTTGGCTCCAAATTTCATAGAAGTGAATCCACAGGCCTTAGTCATTATATTGCGAGGCCATGATGAGCAGAAAGTAGGAAATTTATGACTCCATTATTAGATGATGTTGTGAGTCATAAGAGTAAGGCCAGAGGAAGGGATACAAATTAGGGCCATGTCTCTGACTGATCTGCGAAACTCTAAGTTTAGGATCTTTCTTTATTTGTACCAGCAATTTAATGAGTGCCTACAGTATGCCAAGCACTGCGCTACAGATGGTCCCTGTAAAATCCTCAGTGAGCTAGTTCTTTTCTGAAATGTAAATGAAGCTACCTGTCCTGACTGTTTCTCAGAGTCACTGAGGCACCGAACTTAATGAGACAGTGCAGAAAGATATATGAGATAACCAGGAAGAGATGCTGCCAGCATCGTCTGCTCTAATACTCTGGCCCTCTGAGGCATTGTCTGTTCTTTAACATAGCAAAGAAAGAAAGAAAGAAAGAAAGAAAGAAAGAAAGAAAGAAAGAAAGAAAGAAAGAAAGAAAGAAAGAAAGAAAGAAAGAAAGAAAGAAAGAAAGAAGTCCCTACTTGGTGTCGGGGGATTCCCATACTGTTATGTGTAAGTGGATCTGGCTTTCAGAGGAAGAGACTTAATTACCAGAATCTGAGAAATGTCAGACCACCAGGGCTGCCATATTCTCTGACTACTGTGATAATTACTCTTTCACAGAAATAAAGAGTCTGATAGGCCAAGGATGAATATTAGTCATGGCATTGTAAGTAAAAATGAGTGAGCACAAGCTATTTGTGTTATGGTATTGGTCCCTTTAAGAGACAAGCCACGCCCACTCCCTCCCCATCCGCTGAGGCAGGCTGATCTTCAGCTTCCGGCCTGAGTTCGCTCTCTTTTCCATCTTCCTCTCGGAGAGGCAGCTTCGCTTCTGCCTCTCTCCCCACTTCTCTGCTTCCCCCCTTCTCTGTCTCTTTCTCCTCTTCTCTCTCTCTCTCTCTCTCTCTCTCTCTCTCTCTCTCTCCCTCTCCCTCTCTCTCTGTCCCCCCTCCACTCTTCTTCCTCCATAACCCCCTGAATAAACATTCAACCTCACCCTGCCTGTCGTGTCTATCCATGTTTCTGTCTTCTGCCCACCCGCCATGTGTCTCCCTGCCTGGGACCAGCCATTGCTCCGAGACCAGCCGTCTCTGCCTGGGACTGGCTGCTCCCAGGGCCCGCTGTCTGCCGCCACATGGCCCGCCACCACCACTCAGGCCACCGCTCTGGGATCGGCAGCCATTTCTGCCTGGGACTGGCTGCTCCCAGAGCCTGCTGTCTGCCGCCACATGGCCCGCTACCACCATTTGGGACCTACAGCATTTCTGCTGCCTACTGCCTCGGGGATCTTGCAGTATTTTTTAAAAAAGAACAACAATTTGGTTGTTCCCAAATACATTAAAAAGTTTGATATCAAATGCCTAGAAATATTTGAATATGTCACACAGAAAGGCAATTCCCTGCCTTGAGTTTTAACTCATTGGTAGGGCACTTACTTAGCATGCTAACAGCCCTAACACTAAAACAACTGCATAGAAGTACATGCCTGTAATCTCAGCCTTGACTATATGAAGAAAAGTGGATACAAGTTTAAGGGCAAACCTGGGACACACTAGAAATTCTCTCAAGGAAACCAAACAGAAAAGAAACACATCATACAGGCAAAAGTAACAGAAAACCACAGTGCAACTATTTGCGTCAGAAACCATATGGTGATTCTTGTCCATGAGAGAAGACCAACAGTCTTTCTCTGGATTGATTTTATGTATATCAATGGGAATAATCAGTTGTGAAAAAAATATGAATGATATTCCTAAGATGACTGGGGGCTACTAAGGTGGGAAGATGAATTATTTCACAAGAAACAAGGCAAAGCTATTACACATATACCTAAGACTGGAAGTTAAGACTGATACCTTTACACAGCCCTAAAAATGTTGGTTATCAATCCCATGCTACTGTGACATAGCTTTTTGCATAGCGATGCACTGAAAATATAGAGGGCTTACAGGGAAATGGACCAGTAAAGCAAACTATAATGTATAGGACTTTGAGATAGAATTTAGCCAAAGCAGACTCAGCTGATAAGATAAAAGAGTCATGCAAGGGAATCTATCACTAATAGAATGCTTTGGTCTTGCGAAGGCCTTTGACAAAATGCTTTTCTCTTTTTAAGCAAAATTTTTATTCTAATTTTATGTGTGTGTGTGTGTTTCTTGTATCTAAGGCTGTGTAACTTTTGGGTCCCAACGTCCTCTGAAGGTCAGAAGAAGGCAGCAGATCTCCTAGGGCAGGAGTCCCAGATGGTTATGGGCAGACTTATAGGTGCTGGGAATTGAGCTTGTCTCCAGAGTCACTGCTCTTAACCACCATTTAAGGCTCTCATTTCTCTTTCTTAATATAGTATGTAAAAATATACCTGCATCCTAAGCTAACAGTTTATTGTTTAATTGGGAAAACTTAACAGTCATTTTTGTCAAAATTAGGAAAAGTGAAGGAATTTACTTTCAGTACTGTTTGAAATTGGACAGAAGGTATAAGCCAGCATTTGATGAGAGAACTCAGCTAAATGCTAACTACTTGCAAGTGGGGGTGGCAAGAACAGTAGCACTATTTGAGGCTGATATGATAATAACTAGAAATCCCCAGATATTAAATGGTAAAAATTATTCAAACAAGAAAAGATAGGAGGACATAAAATTTAATAGCCTGCACATAAACACATTATAAGGTAAAACAGACAATGGTGAAAAAAATGCATTCTTATTCATTTGGAAACAATATGTGCAAAACTAACCTGATAAATATTTTTACTCACAGTCATAAAAAATAGGCATGTAAAAGGAAAGATATTATCTTATCCTGTATAGGATGATTATACGGCACAAAAATTGGATTTCAGTTAAGTTGCTATTCAACGGAAAACATATATTAGTAATATCTTTTGTTTTGAAGATAGATAAGTTGATCTAAAAGTTGATAAGAGAAGAATAAGCATGAATATGGCCAGAATATCCCTAGGAAGCAATAACTCTCCAGGACAATGTCTTATTTGTTATAAACACATTTGAAGGCGTCTGATTGAGACAGTGTGGAAACTGGTACATGAACTGTCCAATAGAAGAGAAAGTCTGGAGCAGAGAGGGCCTATGGGGACATGGGGTGCTTGTCCACGCTCTGGGGACAAGACAGCTTCTGCAACAGCAGGCTACCCATTTTAACATAAGGCATTTACTCTGTCTCTTAGACAGGAACTGATTTGCAGAAGATCAGATCTTTAAGTATCAGATAAGAAGCCATTTATATACTATTTACAACTTGTTTTGCTCATTGCTGTGATACACTATCTGACAAAAAGAAATCATACTTCCCTACTTCATAGAGGAAGAGCTTGTTAGGACTCAGTGTGAGGAGCGCCAGGCAGCAGGAGCAAGCGGAAGTTGCTGGTCACATGATATACACAATTCAGAAACTGAGGAAGATGAGCGCTTCTGTTTACCTTGCTTTCTGTATGGTGCTCACAATGGAGGATTGCTGACTTATGAAGAAAGGGCAATAAGGAAAATCTCTATGAACTGATAAGGTGTGATTTCTAAGACATACATTTAAAGACGAAAGCAAGTGGGCCTAGTTTTCATCTTTAAATGAGGTGTCTTAAATGCAAAAACACTCACGACTCTTGTGGAGGCCCCGAATTCAGATCCCAGCACCCACACCCAGTATTTCACTATGGCCTGAAACTGAAGTTCGAGAGGCTCTAAAGAATGTTTCTGGCCTCTTCAAGCATCTGAAATCACATGTATAACACCCCCATCCTTCCCACCCTCCCCCGTCCAACATACGCATACATACAATTCAAAACTATACAAAGGAATATCTCCACTATTCTTTTCTTTAGGACAACTTAGCTCAGTCAGAAAATGAATGGAATCTCGAACATCCCCAACCCAGTCACCTCTTGTATTAGCAGAAGGAACTCTGGAAGCTTGTCTCTCAAACTGTGTGCTGTAGATGACCTTAAGAGATAAAATCCTAAGCCTACTGCAGAAACTTGTGCAAGAATCAGCACAATTTCCGTCTTTACTATAGAGATAGGGTTTTTTGTCTTTCTTTCTCTCTCTCTCTCTCTCTCTCTCTCTCTCTCTCTCTCTCTCTCTCTCTCCCCCCTCTCTTTCTCTCTCTCTTTCCTTCTTTTTCTGCAGCCATCTATGAACAACAACAGAAGGACAAAAAAAAAAAAAAAAAAAAAAACAATGGTACAGGGAAAACTTTGCAGCTTACAATTAGGGCTGGTTTTTGAAGAAAAGGGTTTCCCATGGCTGGCCAGTAAATTAGAAGGCTAGTTTTGCTCTCTGTTAAGTGTATGAATATTTGGCCTTCATTTAAGTTCTGTGATCTTCATTAAAATAAAAAAAGAAACTAAAATATTCATACCTACATTTTGTTGACATAACACATATTCAACAAAAATACCTGTTATTGCTTCTTTTGGCCGGGGGTGAGGGGAGGCTATGCCAGCGCCCCGAACTTGAGTATGTATTTTGCTGAGGCTGAGGTGAAAGCAGATGAACTTAGATGGCCCCTAGTGTATTTTACTGTTTCTTTCCTTGGTACTCAACTAGTGAATTTTGTGTTGTCAAATCTTCATTCCAATTAAAAGCGGCATGCCATGCTTTTTAGAATCTCCCTTGAGTTTCAACATCCGTTCAGCTTTTACCGTGCTGCTGGACATCTAGCAGGCTTTCAGAGCTCCTCAGTGTGTGGCAGGCTTGTGTCTACCGGCTTGTTGACTCTTTTAGTTATTGTATGTATTTACATCATGTTACAGCAACAAGTGCTTACCAATCCTGAGTGTGGGAGTCAGATCTTATTCCCCTAAGAAGTCTACCACAGCACCCAAGGGTGAGTTATGTCCTGTTAATTGCCTATCAACCCTCACCAGATGAATTGATTTGCAAAACACCGCAATATATTTTTGCAGTTATGTTTCCAAATAAGGGAGTCAGGCAATCAAAATAGGCTATACACTTATAAAATCCATCCAAACTCTGAGACTGTATAACAAAGAAGTCATGTCATACAAATCACGCCATCACATAGAGTTATGTGTTACCCTCAAGGGACCCTTAACAGTTATGGAAAGTCTTTGACAAGTTGTCATATTTCAATCCAAGTTCTAACAGATTCTGACACTCTCCAAATCTTGATGGAATATGCCAGAAGTCGACAGCGACTGCTGCTGGGAGACTTGCCGGTTCTGCCCACATTCTTTCCTTGGGGTCTTACCACACTACTATTGAGCAATGAGAGTTCAACACTAGTCCTGTTTCGGTCACTCAGTAAGATAGCACACACCAGATTTTACAGAGAAGAAATAAGTGTGTTGGGTTTGCGTCTCTAAAGTTCTTTTTCACCTGTACCTACTAGAAGTTAAATGGGGGGAAAAATCTTCAGAAACCTAGGCAGAATGAAAAGGGACACTTTTCTAGTTACTAATTTTCCATGCAAGCTAGCATAAGCCTACATTGCAAGACAAAACAAGAATGAAATCATGAGATATGGCAGATGATTTTAATTATATTAATATAAACTGAATGCCAAATAGTTGCTCCAAATATTTCTCCTCAAGATAAAGTATGCACTATGCTGTAAATAGAATAATGACCCTTAATAATTCTGATCTCCAGAATCTTTGAATTTCTTTTCTCACATGGAAAAAGAAATATTGAAAGTATAATTAAATGAGGTAAAATTGCCATTGAGGACCTGGATGGGCACCACTTAAAACAATACTGAAAACTGATGGCAGTGGCAGAAGGGGCAAATCCAAGATAGACAGAACGCAGACCAGCGGTGGGAGACAAGGCACGTGGCTGGCTGAGAAGCTAGGTAAAGATGGCTGTCAGTTGAGTCATGCTAGCAATTGCTTTCCAGCTGGTAAAAGCCAGGAAAGTTTTTCTCATCTAGATCATCCTAAAAATAAGCAGGCTGATCACATCTTGATTATTTTCACTCACTTGAGACTCACACTGGCCTTCTAATACAGAGACAAGAGGCAATAAAACGGTATTGCTTTCTGTGACTGAGCTTGTGGTAAGATGTTCGAGCAGAGGCAGAGAACAAATATGATCAGTAGAACGGATTCCACATGAGGACAAGATGTTCATCTGCTGGCACTGCACTTCTGTAGCCAGGAGCATGCTCGACCTACAGTACTTAGTACACATTCTTTGAGTGGAATATTCTTGAAACCACCATGCTTGATCAGATCAGTCTCAGGTTTGAAGTGCTGGCCCCTCTAATTAGACATCATCCGAATCCCCTGAATTTTTGCACTGGAGACATATTTAGGAAATATTGGTGGTGTAAGCAGATCTATCAGCAGTTCTTAAAGAACCACAAATGGGTTGAAGGAGAGAACTTTCAATCTGCTTTGTAGAAAGTGACTTTATATTTTAACCCCAGCATGCAGAGGCAGAGGCAGGTGAATCTCTGTGAGTTCAAGGCCAACCTAGTCTACATAGTGAGTTCTAGGACAGAGCTGCACAGAGAAGTCCTGACTCAAAAGAAAGAAAGAAAGAAAGAAAGAAAGAAAGAAAGAAAGAAAGAAAGAAAGAAAGAAAGAAAGAAAGAAGAAGCAGAGGGAGGAAGAGGGGATTTTCTAGCTCAGCCTGCTTCAAGTACCACGTGTCCAAGATGGGATCATACTCTGAAATCGCACTGGACTTTGAAGTTCATTCAAATTAGAAGTAGAATGCCAAGCTCATAGTTTAAAAGAGATGCCTTGCCTTTCTCTCTTAGAAACTTCATCATTCAAAGGAAGACAGTGCCCCCCGGCTTCCTTTTCCAGTCATAAAGAATGTGGCAGTAACTCTAATGCTTTCTTCTGGGTCAAGAGAAGGATGTAGTATAAGTAGCCACAGCTCTGCCCATAAAGTAGCATCTAAGCCAGAGGGACAGACCTTCTCCTCCTGAATCAACTCCCTCTCACCCAGGTAGAGCATTAAAAATTTCACTTTGGTTTTACTTTGCTTCTATGCTGGGCTTTGTTAGAGGCCATAGTATTTTCCCTCGGTGTAACAAAATGTCCTTAAACAACAATAGATAGCTCTTTTCCACTTAAGATTTTTTAACTCGTTCATTCCAAAGAACACAGTAGAAGATGGCTTGCCTGTTTCAGAACATCGAGGGCTCAGTGGTGGTTTCTGTATATGTGTTGCTTTTATTGGTTAATGAATAAAGTTGCTTTGGTTTCCATAAGGGCAGAATAGAGTAAAGCAGGAATTCTAAGCAGATAGAGAAGGAAAGAAGGCAGAGTCAGGGAGACGCTGTGTAGCTACTGAAAGAGACAGATGCCCCCAAATCTTACAGGTAAACCACAAGCTTTATGTTACCATACATACAAAATAATAGGAATGGGTTAATTTATGATGTAAGAGGTAGCAGAAATATGATTAAGCTATTGGCCAAACAGTATTATAATTAATATCATTTTTGTGTGATTATTACGGGTCTGGGAGCCCGGTGGTTGAAACACTTAATATTGGTTTCTGAGGTCACATGGCAGCTTAGTGGACACTGTAGGATCTGCTTTCAATGTGGCTCACCTGTGAGGCTGTTAAACTGTACTAGATGCCAAAAGAACTCCTTCAGCCTTCCATTTGCAAACTTCTACTTGGAAAAGATTGCTTGACTACGTGGGATGCTACCTGCTTCTTCTATGTAAAAGAAGGAAACACAAGCTCCATTCATTCCCTTTAAGTTATACACTTTCTTTTTCAGAATTTTTCCCACAGTCACATAGCTCAGCCTTTAATTCACAAAAAAAGAGGGAAGCAACCTATGAATTCTAGGAAGCAAGAATGATTGAGAGGCATCTTTTCTTCACATGGGCTTAATCAAAAAGATTTGTTTTGAGGAAGCACCTTTAAAGTTGATAGCCACCAAAAAATAGTCTATCTTGTAAACTAGAATAATGCAAGACTGTTCCTCCTCAGAGTTAGGGCTCCCAGGGAGACGGCTTTTTCCCATCCCCTCGCTGGGTAGCATCTGCTCACCGTAAGCCATGCTTCTTCTCCTATGAGGAGAACACACTGTGTTAATTAGTATTGCCTAGAAAGGAAAGGTATTGCCATCCAACGTTTTATTTCAGAGCAAGATAGAAAATATTTTTGTGTGTTTAAATTAATATTAAAGAGAAATAGAAGGCAGGGTCTGTTTTGAGAGTAGGAGACCACATTCTACACATGACCCATTGTCATCAGGAAAGGGAACCCAGCATACAGAGGACTGCCCAGGCTGAGATACAGGCATATCACACAGTAAGGTCTTGTATATCCCTAGCCGATTTGAAATTCTCTATGTGTCTGAGGGTGACTTTGTCCTTCTGATCTTCCTGCCTCTACTGGCATCTAAGGATTTCAGGCACATGCCACAATGCCTAGTTTATTCGGTATAGGAGAGCAAAGCCAGAAATTTATGCAAACAGCACAGGCTAATGATAATTCTTATTACAAATTACATGTCATTTGGAGAAAAGTTTGAGGACTTCTTTCAAAATATTAATTCAAGTTTTTGTACTTCTGCTTTAATTTTGTTTTTTTTTTATTTTATTTATTTATTTAAGATTTCTGTCTTTTCCCCACCGCAGCCTCCCATTTCCCTCCCCCCTCCCCCAATCAAGTCCCCCTCCCTCTTCAGCCCAAAGAGCTATCAGGGTTCCCTGCCCTGTGGGAAGTCCATGGACCACCCACCTCCATCCAGGTCTAGTAAGGTGAGCATCCAAACTGCCTAGGCTCCCACAAAGCCAATACGTGCAGTAGGATCAAATACCCATTGCCATTGTTCTTGATAAATGGGACCTACTGAGACTGAGAAGCTTCTGTAAAGCAAAGGACACTGTCGCTAAGACAGAAAGGCAACCCACTGACTGGGAGAAGATCTTCACCAACCCCACAACTGACAAAGGTCTGATCTCCAAAATATATAAAGAACTCAAGAAACTAGACTGTAAAAGGCTAATCAACCCATTTATAAAATGGGGCACTGAGCTGAACAGAGATCTCTCAACAGAAGAAGTTCAAATGGCCAAAAGACACCTAAGGTCATGCTCAACTTCCTTAGCGATCAGGGAAATGCAAATCAAGACAACTTTAA
The DNA here is from genome assembly GCA_963919715.1 of Microtus obscurus. Classification (NCBI taxonomy): domain Eukaryota; kingdom Metazoa; phylum Chordata; class Mammalia; order Rodentia; family Cricetidae; genus Microtus; species Microtus obscurus. The sequence goes on from CAWTZC010001361.1 coordinate 2,328,394, forward strand.
GATACCATCTTACACCTGTCAGAATGGCGAAAATAAAAAACACCAATGATAGCCTTTGCTGGAGAGGTTGTGGAGAAAGGGGTACACTCATCCATTGCTGGTGGGAATGCAAACTTGTGCAACCACTTTGGAAAGCAGTGTGGAGGTTTCTCAGGAAATTCGGGATCAACCTACCCCTGGATCCAGCAATACCACTCTTGGGAATATACCCAAGAGAGGCCTTATCATACAACAAAAGTATATGCTCTACTATGTTCATAGCAGCACTGTTTGTAATAGCCAGAACATGGAAACAACCTAGATGCCCTTCAATTGAAGAATGGATGAAGAAAGTATGGAATATATACATATTAGAGTACTACTCAGCAATAAAAAACAAGGACTTCTTGAAGTTTGCAGACAAATGGATGGAAATAGAGAACACTATCCTGAGTGAGGTAAGCCAGACCCAAAAATAGGAACATGGGATGTACTAACTCATATTTGGTTTCTAGACATAAACAAAGGACATTGGGCCTCTAATACGTGATCTTAGAGAAGCTAAATAAGAAGGAGAACCCAAAGAAAAACATATAGGCATCCTCCTGAATATTAACCTTCATCAGGCGATGAAAGGAGACAGAGACAGAGACCCACATTGGAGCACCGGACAGTAATCTCAAGGTCCAAATCAGGACCAGAAAAAGAGAGAGCACGAGAAAGGAACTCAGGAACGCGAGGGGTGCACCCACACACGGAGACAATGGGGATTTTCTACCGGGAACTCACCAAGGCCAGCTGACATGGGTTTGAAAAAGCCTGGGATAAAACCGTCTTGGGAAAAAACATAGAGACAATGAGGACTACTGAGATCTCTGCTTTAATTTTGAACCTTACAAATTTACTTGTTTTTGAACTTGTACAAATAAGTTAACAATTTTGGAATCTTGATTTTCATATCTGCTAAATGTATAAAGTCAAGACAATAGCTAGGGGCTGAGGCAATGACTCAGTCAGAGAAGTGTTTGTCAGGCAAGCAAGAGGACCTGAGTTCAGTCCACAGTACCCACCTAAAAGTGGGGGATGGCAGCACAGCACACTTTCTAGTTCCAGCACCGAGAGAAGTCTGTCAAGAAGATCTCTCTGGATTGCTGGTAAGATATTCTATCAAAGTGACTGAGAGCTCCAGGCCAATGAGATACCTTGTAAAAAAAAAAAAAAAAAAAACAAACAAAAAAAAAAACTAAGACATAGAGTTATTAAGGACTTGGTCTCTGGCCTCCACATGTGCATACATAGTACATTTGAATGCACTATTTCCCAACCCACACACAGGCATATAGAAGTTGCCAATGTTCCAGTACCCTGTAAAGAAACAGCTTCATAGGCCATTTTAGTTAGGTTAGCATCGTAAATGGTTTTAAAGACAATCCTATCCAAGTTGCCTCTCTATGATACTCAAAGCCCGAGCACAGGCCTTGTTTTGTCTGTTACCATCCTCTGAACCTTGTCAAGACAAAGGCACTGTTCTGCCAGCAATATGGCATGGAAATATTTCCATCTCTGGCTTCAGCCAAATTGTTAGCATATTTAAGACATGATGTGTTCCAGCGTATTCACTTTGCTTTGTTTAGTTGAGGGTTTGAGCCTGAACTTGGTCAAAATGGTAATTGGATGTCAGACTCCAGAAGGAAGAACTGTAAAGTAAGAAGAAATATTAATGATAATTATAACTATTATTATATTTTTGATACAGGGCTAATCTAGGGCTTGTGAGATGGTCCAACAGATAAATGCACTTACTCTACAACATGAATGACCTGAATTAGATTCTTCTTTTTTTTAAAGTTTTATTTATCATGTATACAGCATTCTGCCTGCATGTATGCCTGCACACCAGAAGAGAGCACCAGATTTTATCATAAATGTTTGTGAGCCATCATGTGGTTGCTAGGAATAGAACTCAGGACCTCTGGAAGAGCAGCCAGTGCTCTTAACCTCTGAGCCATCTCTCAAGCCTCCTGAATTGGATTCTTCGAGCCCATGGTGGAAGGAAAGAACTGATGCCTGAAAGCTGAGCCCTGACCTTCATATTTACACTGTGTTAAGGCACACACACACACACACACACACACACACACACACACATGATAATAAATAAATGAATGGATGTCTATCATACATTCAAAGATTATTATCCCAGTAATACCAATAACATCAAAATATCATTTCTGTGTTGATTACAATATTTTTCAATGGCTGTATTTGTGTGATAGTAGCATTTCCTTTCATTTTAATTCTTGTATAATGGCCTAATTGTTGTCTATAGAATTTGAACAGAATGAAGGCATGACCTTTGTAAAAATATTGATTCACTCAATGTTTGATTTATCTCTTAAGACAAATTTCTGATTTTAGGTGTTTCTTTGTGGTAGAAGAGGGCACACTTTCACATCTTAAATGTTAGATTAAGAAGCAAGGTTCATTTAAGATGAAGGAAAATCAATGGCAAATTCTAGCTACTGAATGCATAGCTTCTATTTTGAGGCCCATGGAAAGGGCTTGGTAGGAAAACAGCAGAAGGCTGAGAACAAGGTAAACCTTAACAATTCTCCTTTTGGATGCTATTCAGAGCGTCTGCTTAGATGTATGAAATGTGCTGCTGAGTCATTTGACTATAGTATCTTTATAAGTTTTTATTCCCTGTGATGTCACTATGGCATAGAGTTAGTGTGAGGATCACAGAAATGTGTTCTTTGCAAAGTGGGAATCGGTTCTCTCCGCACAAACTGCTGGAACTGGTTATTTCTTCAGCAGTTGGGAAATTTGATGCATTATACTGTAGAATAAATGTGCCCATATGTCCTCATCTTATTCAGTTCTGCTCTTCTAGACTTCTTTTATACACTGATGAAAAGAAACAGCCAGAGTTATTTTCAGAAAATATTCCAGCTCAGTTTATTTTTTGGGGAATGTTAAATCACTCTATCATGACAACAACGGCAAGACTGAGGGTTCACAGGGAGTTATTTGAATGTAAATCACGCTACTTTCCAAGGCTTTACCTAGACCAGGAAAACCACACACTTGTGATTGTCTGTACCCAACATCAATTGTGCTATGGTTAGGAAAAAATACTACACATTTATTGCCAATAACGTTATAATAAACATGGGAGGACATGTGTTTATTTGACATACTGATTTCTTTTCTGATGGATATATACTTAGAATAGAGGAATCATTATATCCAAGCACTAGTTCTAATTTTGTATTATTTTTAAATTTTGAGATTATTGTATAGTCACATCATTTACCCCTCCCATTTCCACTCTCAAGCCCCTCCCACGGACCACTCCCATTGTCTTCTCTCTCATGTTCATAACATGTTTTTCATTAATTACTGTTATACATACACTGTTATATACACAGACGCAACCTGCTCAGTCCGTATAATGTCACCTGTATGTATATAGCCTCAGTGCTGACCAAACTTTTTAACACGACTCTACCCTGTTCTCCTTAATGGCTCATCAAAAGTGTGCAAGGCTTTTCTTGATCCCATATTCTCAACGTCACTTTTTGCCTTGTATTATTTTACTGATAATAATTGCCATTCTTACTGGAATGAGGTGATGTCTTCGAAAGAAGGCCTGTTGACCTTATACAAAGTATTTGAACTCAGTCCTATAAAGACACACTGGGAGAAGGCATGGGTCTACAAGCCAAGGACGCCTGAAGCTACAAGAGGTTGGAAAACAGGCAAAAAACAGATTACTCCTCCATAGAGCTCCCCGACAGGGAGTGTGGCTCTGCCAGAAACTTGATTGCTGTTTGCCAGTCTCCAAAACTAGGAGATAATACATTTCTGCTGTTGTGAGCCATCCTTTTACAAAACTTTAGAATAGCAAAGTTATCAAGCTAATATGGTGACAACTAAGACGTTTTGGATTGGGGAAAAGGAATAAGTAAGCGTGCACATGCCACTGCTTAAATTACTACAAAGAAGACTCTTGCTCATTTAATTCCTTTATTTTTATAGAAAACTTATAGTATTCATTTTATTTTAGAAGATTTTTGACAAAAATCACAAAGCATAGAATTCACTAGTTCTAAAGATGGAGATTTGAGTCACCAAGTGCAGGTAATTCTTTCACGGTATTTTATTGTCAAGAAGTTAAAATTGGTGGTTAGTGGAAATCAGAAGAGGCTTGTTTATTGTTGGGATTGGCAAACAAAAGTGGTATGCAAGAAAGCTAATAAGAATACCCCGCTTCAGGAAAGAGCTTGAATGAGTGACCACGTTATGTACATAGAAGGGATATGTTCTACTAATGAAGAGGTGGCCTTGACATGAAATGGCAATTTTCTCTTTTCTCTCTACTTTTCTGAAGCATTTAAAAAATGTTTACAATTTTAAATACTGGAAATTTGCTATATTAAAATTCTACTTTTCTAAAAATGGAGAATTGGGGGATGATTAACCATATTATAAAAGAACCTTTTAAATAACAGGCTCCCCCCAGCGCATGTAAAGGAATTTAATATTGAATTTGTACCCTAATTTTTTTTAAAGGAATGAGTCTATTGCGCAACTCTGGGTCCATCTGCGTATAATTACAGAGTGCAGAAGCAGAGACATGTGCGACACGGTTCTGCCTATAGTTTATAATGTAGAAGCACTTTCCTCAACACTTGGACTTTAATAATTTGGGAGGTTGTTTTGTTTAATTTTTCTTCTGGCAGGATTATGGGGTGGGGATTGCTGACATGTTTGCATATTTCTCACTTGAGTTGATGTAGCAGCTGTTTGAGAATACTTTTTTTCATAAATGAATAAGTCAAATGTAATTTTTGATTTTCTTGACTGCCTCTGTGCCTTTATGAAGCCTGTGCAAGTGCCCCAATGTTCCATTGTAATTTAGCTATAAAATATAATAATGCATTAAAGAGAGGTGGTAATGTTTATCATAAAGTTGTAGTTTTTCCACTTTGCCTTCCAAGTCCATTTATGTTAACAACACAAAGCATAGTTCCTTTATAATCCGTATGTTCCTAGCAAATGCGTATAAATATTCTACCTACAAAACTGGTTCATAAAGGGCATGTTATAAGAAGGGATATTTTAGGTAACAACGGTACATATGTGTAAACCCTACATAATTAAGGCCATAAATCCACAGGATCTCAAAACTGTGCTCAGAGTTCACACAAACTTCTTAATGAGATCATAAGAGAAGCACCTGCTGAAATTCCTCTCCAGAAATTATGATATGGAGGAATTCCCACTTCACGTAAGGGAAAATGAAGCTTAATTAAATTATAACTCTTTATGACACCAAGTAATCATTAAATATTAAAATTTAGCCTACTGTCCAGATCTTTACTATCCAATGTGACAGCCATAATCCACAAGGGGCCACTGAGAACTTGAAGAGTGATTCTCTTAATTGAGATGTGCATTAAGTATAAAACAGACATCAGATTCCCAAGGTTTCGTACAAGAGATGTGAAGTATCTCATTAGTAGTTTTTCACATTGATTACATGTTGCCAAGATATTTTGGATATTCTAGATTAAATAATGTATGTTATTGAAATTATTTTTATCTGTTGCTTTTTTCTTTTCTATGAGACTACAAGTAAACACTTACATTGTGTATGTGCCCGATTGTATAGCTATAGGAGAACGCTTCTCCAGATGTTTGTAAGGGTTACCTGATTGTGACGCTATAAGCAAAAAATATCTCATTATTTATGTGGCCTATATGCTTTTCGTACTTTTTGGGGGTTATGATGACAGATTATGAAACCAGAGTGTCTGTCTCTGTATTCTGCTATATTTCTGGTCGATTTCATGGTGGCTTCCTTATTTTTCTGAGTGTAAGACTTCTCGGTGAGAAGGTATTTAGATAGATCATTAACGTCATCGATTATAAAGAGTTAATGGAATAATTTTAGCAGGCATCAGCCTTGCATGGTATTCAAGAGCTAGCACACAATTTTGTTTGTTTCAGGGTAGCAGTTCCAAACATTTGACTCTGATTAGCAGTAGGTAATACTTATCCAATAGCACCATGTGTGTTGCATTTCTTTTATGTGACTGACCCAAGGACGGAATTGTCAGCTTAAGGTAATTTGAATTGATGACAGTATCTTGGAACTGCTCAAGACAAAACATTTTGTTAATATCAGAAGAACTTCAGGCTAATTAGAGTTTCAAACCAATGAAAAATGCACATATTTTTGTGCTTGAGTCATTTATTTGACTTATCTATTTGCTATATGCAAAATGTACCTCTTTCGAATAGATTCCGAGTCATAACACAATGATACAGATTGATACTATTCAATTCCATGCTGATGACTCAAAGATATTAGAAATATTCTTCACCAAATTGCCAACAGCAACAACAAGTCTAAGAGTTGAGCCAGTCAATGCTGTTCTAGAACAAGAGACATGAGAATCTCGGAAGCCAAAGTACTATATGATATTAATTGTGGTGATTGGGTTCTGTCTGTTAATATTAACAAATGGTGTAATTCCGCTTCAGGTAACTGAAATATTGCAATTGTTTATAGAACATTTGTGACGCTGAGGACCTCATAATGTCATTATGTCACTTTTCCTGTCTTTTGCTTTATATTTATCTTGAGCATGTTGGGAAACATTGGTAAGTTTCTGCCAGGACAGGGACCAATCCCATACAAATGATGTAACTTTACATCCAGTCTTTATCCCCAGAAACACTGAATTTCACTAACATGATATTCAAAATACTTTTATATTTAAAAAACTCATGTGGTAGTCCGAAAGTTTCTGGAGTACCCAAAATTATCTGAAGAATAAAAAGCAATTTATAGGGTCTCATATTTCCTCACTTCAAAATCATTGCAAGGTGGTAGTGATGAAGACTATGAAAGTATCTCTTACGAAGACATATGGAATATCAAAATAAACTCTAGAGTTCCAGAAATAAACTCTACATTCATGATCAACAATGGTGTCAAGGACAACCAATAATGAAGTAATAGTACTTTCATGAAATGGAGATGAGACTATTGAATAATCACATACAGGACAATAAAGCCAAGCCCTTGGCTCACAATGTGGGCAAAACTGAACTCTAACTAGATATGAGTTCTAAATATATAATAATAAAAGCACAATATAATGGACTAAAACATTACTTTCTTCTATTTTGCAGAATACATCCATTGTGCTAAATGTGCAGAATTAGCCCATTTAATTTTGTTTAATAAAAATACCGCCTAGCTGATCAATTTGTTCACCAGAAGCCTTTCAGAGAATGATGAGACACCTTCTGGTTTCTCTTTCGGTGGATGTCGTTAGCAACTAAATGTAGAATTCATATTTCCTTCTGCAGTTATATATTGGTGTCACATAAGACCTTAATGGCTCAGGTGCCTCACAGGTATTGATACTGACCATACGTCAACCTGCTGCTGTCCAGTTCAAGGTCTACAGTAGCTGTGGTCTGTTTGACTGATGACTTAAGTTAACTTGAAAGGCAAGACTCAAAGGGTTAGTTAGCTTGCAGAATTTCCTTTGAATGGAAAGGAAAGACTTGATATCAGATACATCCAACTTTACTACATGGAAAGCAGCAGCAGCATTTTTCAAATAATCTCAGCTTTAAACTGCATTTCTTAAGTAATGCCTTGTTATTGCAACAGCAGGTAATCACAGTACTACCTGATCTTGTCTGGTCAAAGACTATGACAATTCATAGTATTTTTTTCTATAGGCAACTAATTTAACTCTCATTGACTTTGCCTTCTCTACATCATGACACAGGGGCAGAAAAATTCTGTGCCTCAATTTAGTTCTGTGAAATTAAGTCACATTTTCCCAAATCTCCAAATCCTGACATTACTTCTCTGTTTAAAGGAAATGTTAGTGTCACCAACTTTATGAGATGTGACGTTTCTATAGCTGTGGACATGAGTTAATTCAATAGACACCATGCATATTGCTGCAAACACAAATGAGAGGAAACCAGGCATAACTAGAAAATAAAAAAAATCATATGAATTTGTAAACTAACAACTCATTTAACACCCTCCAACAAGATAAACCCTCAAACTCATGAAACGGGCAGTAATCCATTCACTGACATGTGTGTATGTATGTGTGTGTGCCAAAAACTTCCACAAACAGAGCCAAAAGAAAAGGACTACTAACATGGAAAAAATATTTGAAATACATACTTCTCTGAAACATAAGGAACTTATATAAATAAATAGAAAATATGCCAACAACTCCATAGAAAAATGGAGAAATTAATGAACAGAAAGTTCACTGAAGAATAAATGCAAATGGTTCCTCGGCACATGAAACTATGCTCAAAGACAGCCTTATTGGAAAATAAAACTTTCAACTACATAAATACCATTTTTTTTTTCTTTTACCAAGGGAGATTTGGAGAAAGTTTGTGGGAGGCACTTGAATATATAAAGCACTTAGAGGACACCTTTGGTTCTCATTCTACACAGTTGTCACTGGTCATTAAATGAAGAAAAAATACTATCCATACACTATTTATGAAAGCCTACATGATACAGAGAGAGGCTCCACATTAAATAATGAGCAACATTAAATAATGGTCACACACCACATGACCCACCAAATGCATTCTGAGGAATGAATTCTGTATGCACACTTGTCATTTACAGAATCATTAATATGGAAATTTGTTTATTATGACATTTTTGAATTATATGGATATTGAAGAAAATATTTAAGTATGGTATGGTTAAATATATTCATGAATGCTCATATGCTGGAATAGTATCCCTTTATACTAAACACTGATCATTCTATATTCTAAACTATTGACTTAGGGAAGAAGGCACTATTTTCCTGTGATAGTAGATGCGATGACATTAGGAATCAGGGGAACAGGGCTGCCTCCATGCACTCTTTCTTTTAACCAACATAATATTTTCATTTATATATTTGGGAATTTCGAAGAATGTACCCTGATCACACTCACCTCCTGTTCTTTCTTGGTTCACCCTCTGACCTTTTTTCCTCCTCATCTCCAAAAATTCAACCAAGCCCAATTTGGGTTGTTCATACACTTGTTGTAGCATGGTCAAACTTCTTAAAAGTAGATAAGAGACTTAGCATGTGTGAGACTTTGGGTTCAACCTGCTGCACCAATGAAAAACAAAGCAAAATCTAAACAAACAATGCCTCCAGACCAAAAAAAAAAAATGGTCTAATCATCTTCTCTTGCTTCAGCAAACTCCGGGGCATACCTGCCTTGAGTGTTCCCACCGAGGATACTGGTCTCAGGGTTCCTGAAAGAATGTTTACACACACACACGCACATACACACATATGAGAAAGAGAGAGAGAAAGAGACACACACAGAGACAGAGAGACAGACAATACAGTAGTTCAAATGATCAAAATAGTCCAACTCCTTCCTAGAGTACATAACCTCATAAAATAGGTGGGCAGAATCCATCATATCAAGAAACAGCAAAGCCATTAAATAGCTAAGATATAACGGTTGTGGGTTGAAGATTTCATTGTCTCTATTTAATCATTGTTTACAGAGAGTGCAGTTTAATTTAATTAACCTAAGGTTTTCATAGAGTAGGTACTTTACTAGGCATACATTAATTTGCCTCATCTAAAGACTATATCTGATCACATTTCTTGGTACCACTTGCTATTAGTTTTTAAGTATTGCAAATTATTTGTTTGAAAAGGCATCTTAAGAAGAAATAAGTTCTAGAACATCCCTCCATTCATTTACATACATTACCACCCAATGTATGTCATGTTCCCATCTGAGAGTGATCAGGTCAAAGTCTTCATCCTCCTGGAATGAGGAGGTTAGTAGGAGGGCTGACCAATAAGGTAGCAGAGAGATAAAAGAGTAATGAACCTCAGGCGAGGATTAGTGCTTTGAAGAAAAGACAGATATGAGAGGGTGTCCAGCTGTGAGGAGACCCTATGTGAGGTGTAGTGATCAAACCACAGGCAAAGATATTCCAAGGAGTGGGAAAAGAAAGGTCCTGGGATGTAAAGTACTTTGGTGGTCTCAAGTATCAGCTAAAGGAGATTGCAAAGAGGACAAAGAGACCAAGGAAAAGGTATCAAAGGACTTAAGATAAATAGCTTATATTTCTGAACACGATTCTGATAGTAGAGTCCACTAAACAATGGTAGAAGCAGGAGAACAGTCCAGAGGCAAAACCAGTATTTGAGAAGGAATTGGTGGTCAGAGAAGAGAAAGTGTGGAAAGTTGGTGTTCCTATGAATGGGGGAGACTTGGCGTATATCTTGAAAACAAACTCTGTCAGGATTGTACTGAAATGGGAAAAAGAACAAATGAGAATCAAGGGTGACTGAGCGCAAAAATAAAATGCCAGAGACAGATATTGGGGTTCAACCTGAAGATCAGAAAAGCAAAGCAGTCAGACACTGACTCTAATCTCTGTCTCAGACCAAAACGGTGATCCTGCATCCACGAATCCTCAGAATCACATTGAGCTGAGACCTGTCTCCTCCTATTTTATAATCCTCTCTAGTGCTGGGATTAAATGTGTGCACCACCACTGCACAGCGTCTGTTGCTAACTAGTGTGTCTGTTGGAATTACAGGTGTGTGCCATCACTGCATGGTCTGAATGACTGACCAGTGTGGCTATTTTAATCTCTGATCTTCAGGCAAACTTTATTTATTAAAATACAAATGAAATATCACTACAGGTGACTGTGTGTGCTTGTGTGTGTGTGGGGGGGGGGTTGTCTATCATTAACATGCTCCAAGACCAGAAGAGGTGGTCGGATGTGTTCATGTCTTTCTCTATCACTTTCACTTTATTCCCTTGAGATATGATCTTTCGCTGAATATGGAACTTGGCTGGCAGTCAACAAGCCTGAGCAATCCTGGATACTCATGTCTCTCTTCCCCACAGTGCTGGAGTTTCAGGCACAGATATGACCACTCTCTGCTTTCTTAGGTGAGTCTTGGGGATTTGAATGCAGGTCTTTGAGGGTGTTTGCACATCAAGTATTCTTATCTATTCAGCATCTCCTAGTCTGATTGCTCAGTTCTTCACTGTAGCACATAAATAAATACTTACATTCTACATTGAAGTTAGGATTTAAATCAAGAGCAAATTTTTATCTAAATGACACATAAAATGCAACAAATGCACAAGGTTTCTTCTATGGAACAATTTGTGTACCAGAATGAGAGGTAAATGCTAGTGAACAAAATAAATATGCCATTGCAATTGGGGATTGAAATTTGGTGGCTCAATGGAAATAATGCTTCTCCTCCCTGGGTTTAGTAAGGATTGGGTAATAGTGATGTTGTTTACTTTGGCACTTAGTAAGGCATCATAAATGTTAGTTTCTGCTTTGCAATTAGTCATTATTATAGACTTACTGTCATTAATAAAGTTAGGTAATAGTCTCTATGCTGGGAATTGCCAGCTAAGGCAATACCTTGAATTTAGAAGAATGAAATATGAGAACATTCAACCTAATTAATATAGAATCATATGTCGAAAAGCAATGAAATTCTTTTTTAATCAGCATTTGCTTCTGGGAATCATCCTTTGTATACAAGACCTACTCACGAGGATGTCCAATTCACTGTCTTCTTTTAAAACCGTTAGCTTGAGTGTATACGTGTGCTAGCTGCATAAAGGCTGTGCACCACTGCACCTTTTTTTATGCAAAAGTAATAAGTGTTCTAATCACATAGCCATCTTTCCAGCCCCACTTTCTATAATGTGAGCAGGTGAGCAATGGAGTTTCTTATTGTCCAACTGCAGGATATTGTTAAAGCTGCTTCCTGCCCTGAACCGTGGTGGTTCTTAGTCTCTGAAAACTTCTATGAGTTGACCCACATTGCATTCAGACCTCATCACCACCATTCTCTTCTTGCTTATTCTGCTCCAAATACATAGATTCTCCTAAGATCTCTCCAGCCATGCATGAGCTCTCCTCCAAACCTTTGACTTTTCTTTCCTTTTTGTTTTCTGCCTGGAACCCCATCTCCCTTGATGCACGCAGGGCGGCCTACTACACTTCCTGTCTCATCATATACAGGCATGTTTCTGCACCTAAGTGATATGTGGATTCAATGCATCAAAAGAAACACACAGTTTCAAGCCTTTTGCAAAAGCGTATATCATGGTATGGATGTATCCCCAATGCTAGAGAATACATCAGCTCTGTAGTGAGAGTGGGTCCTTACCTCTCCGGGGACATTTGCCCAGGGGTAGACACACGCTTCTCAGGGTAAAAGCAGGTAGCTGGGAAGTGTTGATAGTGCATGCAGAAATAATCAGTTCTACTGTGTTAGGAAAAAGTAATTAATAATAACAATCTTCTTTTGTGGGACCTAGAAAGATGGCTCAGTAGTTAGGAGCCTTTGTTGCTCTTGCAGAAGACCTGGATTCAGATCCCAGAACTAACATGATGTCTACCACCTGCAACTCTAGTTTCAGGGAACTCAGTGCCTTCTCTGTCAGCACCAGGCATACATGTGGCAGACATATATACATGTCAGGAAAACACTCACATATATGAAATAAAATATTTTAATATTTAAAAACGAATTTTCTTTTTTCAAATTCTGGCAGCTATGTGAATAAACACAAAAGCCTCCAAGTATATTAACTATCATATGATAAAATACTTATTAGCTAAGTACAATAGAAAAAAATGAAAAGTCTGGGGAAATTAGTATTGGATGGGAAAAGGATATACATACAGAATGCACAGTTTTTGAATAAGCACAAGTAAGACCTGAAGTCAGCTGGGCTTCCCACACTGTTCACAACAGTGAAGGCGACATGCTTTGAATTGGAGCCCTGGGAAGCCTTTTCTTCATAAATATTAAAGTAGAAGCAATGCTGAAACAGTTATGGCTGCGTTGAAACACAAATGGTTTTCCCGTTGCAGTACTGGAGTCAGAGAGCCAATGGTCAGAGCTCATCCTTCCAACAGATGGGATCCAGTTGCTACACCGCTGTTCTCTGGCTCATTGCAGAACTATACTTTCCCCAGAGCTTCCACACTGCCACCTTCTTAGAGAATAAATGTTCCTGAAATTCCAGACTCACCCAGGAGCCATCATACAATTTAGGTTAAATAAACTAATCTTCAGGGAAAGGAAGCACGTGGTTAATTTTTTTTTTCTCTTTTGCTCCTGGTTGTGTTGATTTTGGAATTAAATGAGAAAGCCAATAGAGATCTCCATCTAGAATCTTGCACCTTGAACCTTAAGGTCAGAGTAAGGAAAGAGGAAGAGGGAGAGAGAGAGCTTCCACCCTAGACAACCCCAAGTAAAGTCAGAAGTCAAGGACTGGATTCCAGTCTGCACCATCTTGAGGTCTGAGAGCGGGAGCATGCCACAAGTAAAACAGCGTGTGAACACACACTTGTATTAGTTCCCGAGAGCTGCCAGGAGGAACCTTCCCCTGCTCCGAGTACAGGCTAATTTAAGTCTTACAAAGAGAAACGGCCTTAGGCGTGTGAGAATGTTCTGGAATGCTTGGAAGACCAGATAGGAGAGCTGGCTAAAGACTAGCAGAAGGGTGGGGATTAATTAGAACCGGTGTGGTTACCATCATAACACGCAGCACTATCACGCTGGTAATAAAACATTCTGGGGAGGAAGTCAGGAAGGGAAGGAAAAAGCAGAGAATCCTCCCCGCCCCCCCCCCACCTCTTCACAAGGAAGCAGTCCGTCTCCTTGCAGAACGACAACCCTCAGGATACAGCAGTTGTCTTCAAATCTGTGACCATAAAAAATCATTATCTCTGTGAAATACAGCAATTTGGGAGATAATCAAACGGTGACCAGGGGGCAGAGCTGCCAATCTGAAGGATTATGCTCCCTCGCCTGCCTGCTCCTGACCTTCCTGGGAGCCAGCTGTCTGTGCACGAAGACGCCCCTTCCACTCCGGGCACCTTCATTAGACTGCCTTCCTTCGTGTACCAGCCATTTGCATAACACCCTGGCTTTCTTAATTACCACTTCATTTCTCCCTTGACTTATTTTGTGGCTGAGCTCACTGTCTGCCGCCTTCTGATTTTCTCTTTCTCAGAAATGTAGAGAGGGTTAGAAGAAGTGGGCAGGGAGGATAGGGAGAGGGAGGGAACAGGACTTCCAAATTAAGGCCTTAGTGATTAGCCTTTTACTACTTTCAGGTTGTGCAAGCGTTTTTCCTGAGACTGTTTTAGGAAAGATTGATTCTTGACCGTTCTAATTCTGCAGTATGCCAATACAAGGCCATTTGTTTCCCAGGTTCTCTCCTATGGGATATCGCTTACCAAGAGTTGATGGGTCTTTGGTTTTAGATTTTCAAACCTCACATTGGCTCAGTAAGAGAAAGAGAGAGAACCTGCTGAGCAAGTCTCATGTTGTGGTGGAGGGTTGACTGGTAGTCTTTTCTTGGAAGACCATTTAGCTTTGATTTCTTTCTCAAATATTTTTAACAAGTGAAGGGTGATGAATACAGTCAATATGACATTGTAATTCCACAGTATAGACAATCTGGTTGTTTTTACCTTTTTAATTTGATTTTTTGGAGAACTTCATTCCTGAGCACTGCATCTGTATCTCTTCTGTCCATACAGATCAGTAATTATTTCTTGAGTATATTATAGTATCCCTTGCATTTTTAATACTTTACACATTTTAAGCATATAGAACATATTTCCTTTTGCACAATACTTAAAGTATTGCTTTCATCTAAATGTCTGACAATCCCATACTCATCAAAAGTGAAACATCGGGCAGAGTACACCTAGAAAGTCAAAGGTCAATTTAGATGTTCATGAAGCTTACTCTCCAGCTGAAAGGAAATATCATTGTTCAAGCAGAATGAACAACCAGTAACTAGCCAATCAGAGCCTTACAGCTAACCAATCAGAGCCAAACATAAAGTTTATTGATTTGGTCGCTAAAAGAATCTTGACAATTTGGAGGCAAGTGATACTTTTTTTTTGCTTTTGTAATCCCATAGAAATTTAATCTTTTTTTTTACATTGCTAAGTGTACACATTCAGATAAATAAAAATAAATAAAATGGAAAGCTAGTTCAAGAAAGGAAACAGTTTAACATCAAACATTCCTTAAAGAGGTGATACTTAAAAGAAAATTTATATCTCTAAAAAAGATTCATTCACATTCATAACTATAAAACTTGTAAGTTGCATGTGAAAAATATGCTTTCCTTCATGTATCAGTATATACTTATATTTATAAAAAATATTTCTGAATGTAATACTATGCAAATGCTAGCTCCTATGTGACTGATGCATTACTTTTGATAAGTAATCATATATGCATATATACTTTATAAATAGTTCATAACTTTATTACATCTCCAAATACATATCTCTTTTTTATTTGCTTTTACTCACTTTTCATTTTCAGAAGAAATCTAATTGTTTTTTTTCTCTGTGGATTTTTTTCCTTCTTTCTATAAACATGCTGAGTTACATAATCTCTACAATTAAAATATGGTAATAAAAAACACACAGGGCAAAGGACAGACCAAGAAGTCATATTGTTAATGATAGATATTACTCATGAGCAATAGGAGGGAGGGAAGTGGTATGAGAAGCAACATTTGAAATGTTAAGGTTTGAAATATTTGCCCATGATGTTATTTTAGCATAGTTGGTTGCACTGAACGGATGTGGGTCCATGTCCCTAGTGATACTTCTGTGAGCACAAAGTGTCTGTAGGTATGTGCCTCCAGGTAGGTCACTGAAAGACAATGCAAATGAAGACAATTTCCCCAGTAGCAGCCACCATAGAAATTAACAAGCAGAAACATGGTAGACACTAGCATCACTCTCTATAGCAAGGTAAGTTTCAGGACAGTTTTGAATTTGCCCTCCATTAATTCCTGGATTACTTCTTTCTCAGATATATGCTACCGAAGTCATAAGCACAGAAACTAAATATGAGAAGTCCTTAATTACCCATGCATAGACTATGCAGGTTATATTTTACCAGGACTTATTTAATACTCCACACGGCTGATCTATGCCACCCACTTGCTTGTTTTTGCTGCATTACCCTCTATGTCAGTGGGTCAGCACCTTGGCAAGTCGTTTAAATACAAGCTGAAAGTAAGTTCATTCTTCCTCTTCCATAAAAACTTTATGCCGCATATTTATTTAAAAATAGTCAGTTGTCACAAATCTTGTTTTCAGTTAGTACTACTTATGCACAAATTCATTCTGAATAATTTCTAAAAAGGGGTATTTGAAAAATGGAAAAATGGAGAATGAAAATACTTCATCCAATGAGTCCAGCTCTTTTACATTCATGTAACTCAGTTAGTTATCTTCAGGATCCCGAGAAGTACGAAATGAAAGTCCTTATTCTACAGATAAGGAGAATAAGGTATATGCATATTGAATAATTTACTGAGTATAACAACTGGAACATAAGAAAGCCTTTACTTTATACCATGTCTCTGACACTGATGGAATCTCGATCGTAAGACATTTGATTTTCCCGGAATAAGATGTTCTCTTAGCCTCGTATGTATGCAAAGTTTGCATATGCATTATGCATATGAAAAGTTTCAATAATTGTAAAAATGAAAGACATATACAAAAAGGAAACATTCGCGGTGTGGCAAAGCTCCATTTACTGAAATAAAATAGCTTGCAGATGTATATTATACAAAGCATATGATAAAATTACTCAAACTAAACTATATAGAACTACATAGAACTTAATGATACACCAAATTTGTGAGTCAGGGTGCCTTCTAGCCCACTCAAGGCAAGAAGGGCGAGTAAAAAGATCCCCCAAACAGGCTTTCCTATGTGTTCCCTGATAATATATATGTTCACTGGTAAGAAAATGGAAACAGGAAAGCCCACGACACTGGAGCAGTGGAATGTCCTGCTACAGGGCAGGTCAGCCACCAGATGTTCACAATAGAAGGCTTAGGGAAGACAATTAATACAGTACTCTTCCTCCAGGGCAGTATTGATCAAAGGGGAAACACACAAACATGCTTCATCATTCAAATGCTAATGAATCCGTAAACCTTGTCGTTTCTTATCTATCTTTGAGTTTCCACAGAAGTTTTTGGTGACATACAAAATTTTTGTTAGTAATGTTTACACTCTGTACATGAATTTTCTGTTATTGGACAGGAAATTATTAATAAAGGAAAAGGAAATATGTGGATACAATTCCAAAGCATATATTATTTGCGACCGGGGGACTGTTTGTCAATTTCTCTCCCTCTCTTTCTCTCCTCTCCTCTCCTCTCCTCTCCTCTCTCCTCTCCTCTCCTCTTCTCTTCCTCTCCTCTCTCTCTCTCTCTCTCTCTCTCTCTCTCTCTCTCTCTCTCTCTCTCTCTCTCTCTCCTTGAAGTATACCTTGAATCAAACAAGGGCTATTACTGGGTAAAGCAACCAAAGACATTTGCTAAGTGAAATGACAGAAACATTCATCTGGGAAGTTTTGAAATTATCTGAAGACATACATGATTAAATTGTTTTATATTTCACACGGGCCCCAAGCAAAAAGAGTTGCCTGGGTTGTCTGTGTAGTGGTGAAGTATGCTTTCTGTTGGATAGCCGCCTCCTTCTTGGCCATTTGCATGATGCATTCTGCCTCTTCTTTCATTGCTTTCCGTAACTTGCTGTCAGGATATATAACATTCCACAGTGCACGCCTAGCACACCTGGAGTGAGAAGATTCTAGTTAAAGCATGACTTGTGGGGCTTACAAGATGCCTCAGCGGTTACTGCCTTCAGAGGGGACCCAAATTCAGTTCCCAGAGCCATGTCAAGAGGTTCTCAACCACCTGTAATTCCACCTCTAGGGACTTCTTTAGGCAACTCCAGAGCCTATGTTCATGTGCACATACTCACACACAGATACTCAGAAACACAATTTGGAAATTAAAAATAACATCTTTTGTGGCTGGTGAGAAGGTCCACCAGTTTAGAACACTTCTTCCTCTTGAAGAAGACTCAGACTTAATTCTTAACAATCAAGTCTTAGCATTAGTTACTAATGGCTCATTACCATTACTAATGTAAGTCCAGTTCCAGGGGTTAGGATGCCTTTTTATGAAGTGGTACACATACACACACAGGTAAAACATTAATATCTAAAATAAGATGAATAAACCTAATTTTAAAAAAACACAGTTTTAAAAAAGGAAAGTCTGATGTTTACAAATTTACACCATGACCTTGGTAAGTTAATTGTACTGCTTAATTCTGGATCCATCAACTGTAAGACAATATAATAACTATTGTTAGGTGTGTGATTCATTTTTGTAACACCACCAGCATTAATGAAGAATGACTTTTGCTCCATGTAAAATGAATTTATAGTTATGTTAAAGGGTTAAGTGCCATAACTGCTACAGAATCCATAATAAATCCTAGTGCCCAGTAGACATTGAGGAAATCCATTGCCAGTCAATGCTAGAAATATATAATCTTGGGATATTTGGAAAATAATTTCAATTCAGGATAAACTATGTATTTTGACAATCATTCTTGCAGCTTTTTGTTCAATATAGCTGAGATTATGCTGTCTGGATGTTTACAGCTTCTATAATAATTTGTTGTATGATTAGTATTTCCATACATCACTACAAAGTCTTTATAGTCATCATGATGATTAGTGGTATGTGTACATTTGTCTCTGCTTAAGGTTGCTAATATGGCTGTCTCAATATGGTTTCTGGGGGTGGAAATGAGAACATACCATGAAGACATTAAAATGTGAATGACTAGAATGAGTTAGTGAGGTTTGCCCTCATTAACAGGAGTAGGAAACACCAAACCTGAAGAGACTCTGAAGAGACCAAACACACACAAAAAAAGAACAAGCTCTCTTCTTGTTCTAGGATTTTTGTTTTTCCCTACAGTCAGACATTAGCGTTCCTAGTCCTTTGGCCTTTGGATTTAGGAATTTAGACCATCACTTTCCCCCAAGACCCTGTGCCTCATCTTGTTCTCAGACCTTTGAACTCAAGATGGATTAATTTAGCTTTCTCCTATTCCTCCAGTGTGAAGGCAATGGACTATGGAACCTCTATAATTATGCGACTTTATTCATATAATAAGTGGGAATGTTTTAAATATCCATGTGAACACCGATCTGTCATCTGTCTCTCTATTTCCCATTGGTTATTTTTCTTTGTAGAGCTCTACTGTAATTATGATTTCTAGAGCAGTATACTATCAAATTTGGTAATATTAAACAATGTGCTAAATTTAATTAGGATTTTGTCATTTTATGCACTATATCACTGCATTATGTGTAGTTCATTTAGCTCTGTATTCTAAAACGCTTATCTGTGGTCCTGTGCCAAAAGATACATACAAGTAGGGGAGACTTTGTAAATAAATGCAAAGATGAGTTTTCCAAGCAGCAACAGAGAGAGAGAGAGAGAGAGAGAGAGAGAGAGAGAGAGAGAGAGAGAGAGAGCTGTAAAGGTAAGCACAGCATCATCTCTGAAAGAAAAAAAAAAGAAGAGGAAAAACTGGCAATTCAACATGGCTTCAAATCACAACCAAAGAAAACCAGCCCTGGCTCAACACTGGTACCCGAAGTGTCTGTAGTGAACCAAATGAGAAGGAATTAGAAAGACAGACTCTGTGTCCATTAAAATATACATAAGCTTATACAAATGAGAGTGGAGTGTGCTAAATGGTTTCAGTGCATTATCAGTTTTACTGTCTCAGCATCGAGCCACTAAAGGAAAGGTTTCAGAGGCTTCAGTCTATAGTCTTCAGCTCTCTTGATTGTATGCTCAGGGTGAGGCAAACACACACCCATCTCTTCTTGGCCCTGGGGTTTCAACAAAATTACCATACACCTGGAGTAGGACGGGAATTCTATGCTCCATGCTTTGAGTTTCATAGAACATTCTGGTTTAGTGTCAGTCTCCTGTGCTTCTGGCTTGCTACTACATACCTTGGGAAGACTGTTTCCAGATACCTCCCACTCAAACAAACTGCTTCCTGAGTTTCCACTCTCACACAGATAGTGGCGCATGGGGATGCACAAAGTGGAGAAGAAAGAAAAAGGATGAGTATTTAAGATGTACACATATATTCTCAGCGGAAAGACAGACTAACGAAGCAGGTAGGTCCTATGGCAGGAATGAGGGACATAGGCCAAGTCAAGTGAACCTACATGAGGGAAAGGGATGTGATTGTTTTTTTATTGATAAGCAGTATACTTCTGGTTTTCATAAGCCCTACATTTACAGGATCTGTGGTCTGGTAAATGGCTCATGACTAGAAAATATGACAAATGCTGGTTCTCATGCAGGCAATTATCTCACAGGCCCCTACTTGAAAAAAATTTTAAAGACCTCCGCCCTTCAATTCTGGGTACCTTTATGTTGTATCTTTCCAGCCAATAGGAATTGCAAACATTTTCTCTTTTTTCATAGTTCGTCCAGGTGCTTGTCTATGGGACTTCTTTAGGAGACCCCTTTTGAGGCTCTTGAATGGTACATTCTGCCTCCACTGTGTAGTACCATGGTTCCTGAGTCATTCCCACTGCGTAGATTCTCCTTCCCCTTGCTTACTAAAGTGATTGCTTTTGCTATGGATTGCCTTCCTAACATGAACTGGTGTAACCCCTTCGTTTTCAGCCAAAGACCTCAGGTTGAGCAAGAACCAGGGGCCCAGAAGTAGAATAACAGGGTTTTATTTACTACAGTCTTCAGTCTATTCATCCGTTTTTATTGGCATTGAAACAACATTTGGGCAAGATTATATTGCAGATCTTTCCTGTAATATGGCTCCTTAAAGGCTCAAATTAAAAAGCTACCATTAATGTCATGAATATAAATGAATGCTAGACGTAGTAGCATTGATTTCACACTTAAAGGGAGGAAATGGAGTGGTGGGTAAAGAAAGGAGGAAATTTCTCAGGATACTTAGCATTTAATGTAACAGCAAAAGAATTATTCAGTTACATGTTCTGTTAAACTCTAGTAATATGAAAAACTGTCAGTGACACAGAGTGAGAAGAGAGAAAATGAACCGAAGTGAATACCAAACATACGAAAAAAAAGTGTTTTCCAAATATGTGAGGGTTTTGTGTGTGATGTTTTTCGGTGGTGTATACTGAACAGAAATGGGGTTTAAGACTAATTTAAAGATATGAATACTTTAGTAAGTTGCATCGATGTCCTTTGGAATTATTTTTTTTAAGTCTCACTCCTCCTAAGCAATGCAGCTTCCTTTGTGCTTTGGCACGCAGCTCTGGCCTGTAGGAAGACGCTGCGGAGAAGACTGGTTGACTTACTGGCCTCCATCTCAACACATTACTCATGCATTTGGGTTTGCAGTTCATCCATACCTTCTTACAGATTTACTGCAAGGGCAATCTAGAACAATGAGGTCAAGTCATTTTGAGTGAATTGGCTTTTTATAAAACAATGAGGCAGTTTTGCTTTGGCGATTTGCAATCATTATTCATCTCAGAAGAAATTCTGATTATCAAACCAAACCAGAGCAGAAGTTACCAAGCGAAGATAAAACCAACCATGGGCATTACCCGGCGATTTCCTGAATACAAATGATCCTGCAAGATACACTGTTGTACTAAAGCTACTTTTATCCGAATTCATCAAGTGTTCATTTTAATAACTTTCATTGCCTTACTTCCACCATTTACATTTAAATGCAAATCTTATTTTGTGATTCTACTAAAGATCTTATATAGAACCAAGGAAAATTACTATACAAATGCCATTACCTAGAAGTTTGAAATCCTGAGACTACAGACGGGTTAATTAATTACATTATCTGTAGCATTACCCTGGCTACATTCTGCCTGGAAGGCATATGGATCCACTCAGCTGCTGAATTCGAAAGAGCTGTGTCCTTTACACGCGGAAGAAAAATCATCAACCTAACCATCTCCCACCCCCACTGCTACCCCCACCTTCTGCCCACCCCCTGCTTTCACCCCCACTGTAAGCACTGGAAGACTGTTTCTTTTTCATCTTATTATTGTATTCCTGGTTTAAAAAAATTATCAAAAGGATCAATATTAAATAACAAAATATTTTGTATCATCATGAAAGCTGAGTGGCATGTAGCATTCTAATTAGAACCTCTACCGTGCTTCCGTTGTATTCTGGTCAAAATGATGCTCAGGCTTAAAGAATCTGTAATAAAGGACAGCTAATATCTATCTGCCTATCAGGAAATCTTATCAGAGTATGTTTGAAAACAGTTAAACAAAAATGTGCAACGAGAAAGTACTCTAATATTTGATTTATTAAGGAAGTATTAGTGATATGTAAACCATTTTATGCAGTATAAATTAATTACACAATTGTTCAGCTTGTTTTCTGCTTTTATTGCATTTCTCTCCCTTCCCGCTACCCAATTTTTTCTTTTTTTTTTCTCTATGGTTTTAGTCCTTTTAATTATCTCTCTATTTTTTTTTGTTTAAAGAACATAGCACAAGTGAAAAACGAATATTGTGAAATAAAGAAGAACAACAGCAACAAAATACTCCTGGTACTGGCAAGATGGCTCAGCAAAAAAATATGGCTGCCACCAAGCTTGCCAATCTGAATTTGATTTCCTGAATCCATGAGCTGCAAGGAGAGTACACCTCTGTCCTCTGACCTCCATACATGCATCACTGCATGCAAAGTCACATAAAACAGATATGCACAAATGCACAAAGATATAGATAAATAAATAAATAGCAAGAGGCAAAGAGAATTAGCACAGACCTGTATATTGATACAGACTGGGGCTGGAGAGAGGGCTCTACAGTTAAAGACACTTGCACTTGCTACTTTTGCAGAAGACTAAAGTTCAGTTTTCAGCACCCACACAGCAGCTTGGTATGTAGCTGCAGTTCCTAGTGATCTGATACCTTCTTTTTTTCTCAGTGAGCCCAAGCCGTGCTTGTGGTACATATGCACACATATACACATACACATGCACATATTCCTACCCATAAAATAAAAATAAATAAAATGTTTAAAAATAGGTTAAAAGTGTTATATCAAAATATATAGCAAATACACTTACACATGATTGTCAAATGTATGTGACAGGTGCTCCAAGTTCCCTGGTGGCTAAGGATAATTGGCAGCATTTTAGCAACTTCTGAGAAAGAGCAAACTTCCTAGTGTAAAATTGGGATGGATGACATTAGTGAGTTCACTGACCAGGCGATGTTGTGAGCAGTAGCAGACAGTGTTTCCCACAGTATCAGATCAAGGGCAAGATGGGAATTAGGAAATGGTAGAGATTTGTTTGACATGTTGGATGATAGAAGAATTGGAAAACTCTAAAATCTGAATCTTGCAAATGATACGATAAGGATCTTGCTCTGCCACATTCTCTATATAAAATAGATGTGTGGCATGTAGAGAGATGACTCAGTTCTCAGTGATGACTCAGTGGTTAGTAGCACTGTAAAGCACTTACAGATCTTGCAGAAGGCCCGAGTTTGGGTCCCAGCACCCACATCTAGTAGCTCACAGCCTATAGTTCATTTGCTGGTGGCACCTAACTCCCTCTTCTGGTCTGCGTAGGTACCTGCACTCACTGCACTCATGTACACACACACAGAGACACACACAACTTGTAAAATGATGTGTTTGTATATTTATTACCAATTCTATTTTAGTTGCTATAGAGTTTAAATACTTGCTTCTTCAACTGAGTAATCTTCTAAAATACACTTCCCCTTTAATGATGATATCAGATATTATCAGATATCGTTCCTTTAGGAGTTCAATGTCTTGTTTTGGTTTTGATTGAGTTGTAGGTATTCAAAGCCAGGGCTTTGTACTTGCCAAACATTTTGTCTGCCACTAAGTTATATCCCCACGCCAGAAACTCAATACTTGATTCAAATATTCAAACGTTACTTTATTTTCCATCTTCCAGATATTTTATATTTTCCCCAGTTTACATTTAAGTACTCTTTTTTAGCAACTAAATTTTTATCAGAATGATTATAATCTTAATAGATAGACTTGTATAATTGTTTTATATTAAGATGTTTATACATTTAAGTTTTTATTTCTATTAAGAATTTGCTATCATTGATTTTTTTTCTAAAAATGCTGGGTATATGAAATGAAAATGCTATAATTATTTCCAACAAGCAATCCTGTGTTATTCCCTAAAACTTAAAGCTATTATTTTGTCCCTATTCCACAGTATGTTAATCACTACCATCTAACCAACTCCTCAGATACACATACTCTCATTAAGTATATCTTAACCATGACCAATATCACGCATCACTTTAATACTTTGTATCAAAAAGATACTCATGTCCGTACACATATGTATGCACACTCACAAATGAAGAAAAACACACAGAAATTTTGCTTGTTCTACCTACTTATGTTAACATGATCAATTGAGTACACACACCACACATAGTATAATCAGAAATCAAAATTCTGTTTAGCATAGATGGAGGGTACAAACCTAACATTCATACCTTTGTAGGGAAACAGAGACTATCCTTAAAAATAAGGTCATGCCATATTTTCTTTTCCTTTAAAATTTAGGTTTAACCTTAAGCCAGTCACCAAACTCCATTCTCTTAGTTACCTCATTTTGCATATGGAATCTTTGAAACAATATTTTGAGGTTCACAGAGAATCTCTGTCATATAACACATTAATGACTGACAAGTGACTGTAAAGTGGAAATGACAAACTCTTCTAATGTCAGGAAAGTCAGATACCTCTGGGACCTCATCTTGATCCTAGGAGGTCAGAAATAGGATATAACCCTTACATTCCTAAATTTAGGTTAAGATAATACACACTAATGAGCAGGTTGTATGTAGTCAGGACACTTGGCTTTTCTCCAAACTGGTTATTTGACAGTAATTGGGTTGTTCTGAGAC
This sequence comes from Microtus obscurus, assembly GCA_963919715.1. Lineage (NCBI taxonomy): Eukaryota > Metazoa > Chordata > Mammalia > Rodentia > Cricetidae > Microtus > Microtus obscurus. Next base: position 2,353,296 of record CAWTZC010001361.1, read on the forward strand.
CCCAAAACACTTGCATTATTTTATTGCATCTATGGATTCTATTATAGTCACATGATTTCACCCTGGAATCACATATTGGAGACTTAGATTCTGATATAGTTTTAGAACCAAGAGCCAAAATTCTTCACAAATGGAAATTTCAAAGATAGAAATTTTTGGTTATTTTGGCAATACTTCAATGCTTTAAAGAAACAAAAATTATCAAGTCAGGGGGCTTCTATTTATGTTTCAGGCTCCAAGCAAAGAGGAGAAGAGAAAGTGTCAGAGGTGCTGGGGTAGCAGGGATGTTGTTAGGAAACTATGTTGTGAACATTGAAAACATTGTAAATATTAGTAACAAATATCAGTAAGCAACATTGTCTGAACTCCTGGACTGACTGTGACCCATCATTTCATTGCCTCTTAGAAAACCTTCTCAAGTCTGCTGTTCATAAATTGAGAAAATGGCTTGGTGAAAGTATGACCCGTCATTCTGAAAGTATTTTGAACTCTTCAAAGTCACCAGGTAGCATTTATTGAGCGCCCACTGTGTGCTTAGCACTATGCAAATACAAGTGTCAGGTTAACAAATCATAAGCCTTCTGGCTGCAAAATAATTTTTTTAAAACCCTCCGCTCCATCAATATTCCATGCCACATAGTGGAGAAAGGTTTAAATTCTATTGCTTTTGCTTTTACAGATAATTTATGAAAAAAATGAAATATTAACTAGGAATGTGGTAGAATAGCTTTCTATTTCACTAGCAGATGACAAATGAAGCGGCATAGGCACACATTTGAATAAGGAATTATCAATCAACCTCAAACTTGACCCACAGCTGTCATCCCTACAAATTAATGTTTACCATTTTTAAATATGTGCAGGACATCTGGAAGCAAGCACAGGCTGTGGCTTGCTAGAAATGGTATATCAAAAGCTAATTATAGCAGCGGCAAGCCTGGGTGTCATTTTGTGATGGTAAATTATAGACGGGAGCTCTGTCACCACAAACTGTTATTCATAACTAAATCATAATGCTTTTAAGTTTTAATTAATCTGCTTAGCTTTAGTTGCAAGGGGGAAGCATGCTTAACTGTTCAGCCACCGTCATTCTCCTGGGCTACCCTGGAACTACATCTGGACACCTGAGGGAGTAAGACCACATTATCAGGCTGACATTGCCTCTATTAAAGAGAAGTTCTTTTAATATGTCAGAGTCTGACTATTTCCTTCTATTTCATTATCAGAAAAACCAATTAATTTTCCATAAGGGCACCAAATTAATTACAAAATACTATGGAAATCTGAGCCGTCCGTTCTTCCCCCACCATTATGGAAATACCAAGCCCCTTGGCAGTACAGTCCTTCGGTGGGAACAGGTTTTTCTCCATAGTTAACATTTTATTTGTGATGTTGGGGAGAACCTGGAAAACTTAGGCTTTCTTTGCTCCTCTGCATGAATTATTTCCTCCCGTTGCTTATCCATGCCTCTCCCTTTCTTCTGAACTATCCTTATTACCTGAAGATTAATTAGGAAAAGGAGAATTTCCATATAGAATTTCTCCATAATCTGAGTTGGGGATTCTGCCTACCTAGTCCATAAACCTTCATCGAGGGATTCACATACATTCCCTACCTGTCTGTAATCGAAAATCAGGCTCTGAATTCATTCTAAGAATTTAGAACTTTTTTTCAATAAAAATCTTGTTTTATTTAACAGCAAAGCAAGTTTTAATTCATTAGGCTTTGTCTCCAAACAAGTTTTTAAAAGATAGTTTTAAACAGAAATCAAGTGTCTTCAAGAATTTCATTATTAAAAATCAAAGCATCTTCAACAAGTGGTACTAGGTAAACAGGATAGCTAAATGTAGGAGAAGAAACTATATCCTTATCTCTCATCCTGTGCAAAACTAAATACCGCATAAAGGGTCTCAACATGAGATCTGATAGTCTCCCTGTGGCTAGCGCATATCTTCACAGAAATTTTCTTTTCTCTGGTTAATCTTTATAAAGGAAGGATGATTCAGTAGAAGGGGGCATCTTGGCTTAACCTATTATTTCTTTAACAAAGATGACGCTTCCACACACTCTCTGAGTTAGTTTTTTCTGTCATCTTGACACAGGCTAGAGCCATCTGGGAAGAGAAAACATCAATTGAGGAACTGCCTCCATTAGCCTGGCTTGTAGGTAAATCTGTGGAGCACTTTCTTAATTTACGATTGATGTAAGAGGGCCTAGCCCACTGTGGGGACATAACCCTGGCCTATCTAACTAAGGAAGCCAAGGTGAGCAAGGCACCTCTACGGCCTTTGCTTCAGTTACTGCCTCATGTTCCTGCTCTCAGTTCCGTTTGTGAACTGTAAGTTGAAAGACGCAACTGACCCTTTTCTCTCCCAATTTGTTTTTGGCCGTGATACTTATCACAGCATCGTAAAGCAAATAGAACATGGTCTTTGCAAGATAGTATCTAAACCATCAAAGAAATCCTCCTGGAGACAAAGCTCACTCTCCTGTTTCTCTGAAGCACCCAGCACATTGCCATGAGCAGTGACACTGACCACATTTTTGGTGACTGAATGCCAGGAGCAGCGTCTTTCATGGCTTCCTGCCTGGCATCAGAGGTCAATTTATTGCTTGCCTAAGTCTACACTAACTGAAATACGAAGTTCAAGAATTTTTCTGTCATTCTTCTCACGATTTACTAAATGTATCTTGTAGATGGGTTTTTGGTTCAAGTGCTATAACTTGTCCAGCAATGGATGACAATTCTAAGGTTGGCTCTCCTGAAAACCTTTTTTAAAATAACAACTGTATTTAAAGGTTCAAGAACACGTGAGTTAAGGCTGTGTGCTGTTCTTCTCTAGAACCTGAGTGAGTTGCTGCTTTAAATGAAAGTCTTCAGAAGTAGATGGTTGTATCTCCTAAGGCCTCTTCCGGCCCTCACAGGGAATTTCATCATAGATTCGTGCACTTCACATATCAGATATGAAGCCAGTTATGTTGTATTTGCTTTCCAAGAAAAGTTATGAGATTTAGAAAACAGAAGCTGTGCCCATATTTAACATCATTTCAAACACAGGATGCTAAAATTTTAATTTATCTCTGTTTGGTAGGTAATTTTCTCTACTTTAAAATGCTATTAGGGATTATGCAGATGCCTTGAAGCAGCAAGTAAACCTTGAAGCCTTGAAACATAGTCATTGAAATCATATTAAAGGGATCATGCAAAATGTAATAGGATGTCATACCTCATTTCTTTTTTTTTTTTTATACCTCATTTCTTCTAAGGAAACTGAGGCACAGAGTAGCTCATAACTTGGGAAAAGCCAGTTTTTTACAGGAGGGATTCATTTTTTTTTTGTTTTGATCAACTGAGGTTTTCTGCTGAAATCAAGTTTCTTCTAAAACTTGTTTCTAGGTAAGACATGCTGTCTTCTGTAAGCATGACATTCTGAGTTCTTTTAGACATTTATTTCCCCTCATTAAATGCCAGTTTTTTTATCTCAGACATAAAGCAAAAATAAATTTTAAGTTGGCAAATCATCTCTGACTTGCTTTCTCCTGTATAAGACAGGCAGATGCTGGCAGGATACTTGCTAAAATGCTGCTTGCCTTTGCACCTGCTGCACAGCGAACAACAGAGGACAAGTCAAAACAGTGGTGCATTAATAATAAAAAAACCTTTGGAGGACATTAGGTTTCTATTCTCTTTAATAAAATGCATTTGAATTTCTGTTGATGAGCCTCTAAGTATGCCTTAACTGAGGGTTCTCTGCATAAGACACTTCCTCAGAAAATGTGTTCCCCTGAAAAAGTATTTTCCTTAATTTAAAACAAACACTGTTGTGGGAGATTAGCTCAGTTCTCTTATTTTTGTCGTCTCATGACTGAGGGATGGAGAGACGACAAATTCTTTTCACTGCTGTCATAGAGCACAGAAATATTGTTGGAAAGCCTAACTAAATCACCTTCCAATGCTAAAAACCTTCCCCATACTTAGTACCAGTTATATAAACCAGTTGAAGTGTTTTAGGGAGGTTGTTCACCTTTCAAGTGATAATGTCATAGATTGGTCAGATGCTAAGGGCTACAGATAGCAAAAAAAGAACTCTGAAGAGTGGTACCCACCTTTTGTTGAATTACATAAATAGTATAATTCAGGGTGTATTTATTTGCTGTGCTAGGCTTGAACTCAGGACCTCTCAAAAATAGGCAAGCAGTGTGCTTCTGAGATGATTCCCCCATTTGTTTTTTTATGTCAAGAGAGAGTCTTATTTGATTCTCTATGTTTGCTTAGGTCTTGCGGACTTCCTGCCTCTGTCTCTTGAGTGGCTGGGATCAGCCACTGTCTCAAGCTGAAAGCTTCCTTTCCTTTCCTTTCCTTTCCTTTCCTTTCCTTTCCTTTCCTTTCCTTTCCTTTCCTTTTTATTTTTTTTTTCTGTGTTTGGGATCAATCACAGGGTTTCATGCATGCTGACAAGCACTCTATGCACTGAGATACATTCCTTTGAATTTTTGAGTTATGAAATAAGTAAGCTTTGTTGATATATTGTTTCACCATAATCCTTTTCATGTGCTGTTTCCTATGGGCCTGCACTATTCAAATCACTTTGACATGACTTAAATTTGTTACTGTCACAACAGCTCAGTCTATACAAATCGGACATATTCGACAAGAGGCAACTGGTCACGAAGGTGAAATCACACAGACAGCATGAGAGAGCAGAGTTTTCTTATTCATGAGCAGTCATAAAAATTACACTAGCAGACCCAGATTGTCTTGGCAAATAAGTTATGATGGTTTATAAATAAGGTTTATAAATAAGATAAATATTAAAACAAACCCAACAGTTTCTGATTACTAGAAGAAGAATATTTATTAACCTTTGCTCTATTTCCCCTTTTCCCCTCCTTATTGCTTTGGCTGTCCCTCCAAATACTTCACATCCTTTCTCTGTACTTTCCCTAACTGACATGTGCCTCTTTGAAGGTTCTGATCCCTAAACAAGATAAACAGTGCCAGAAACCTCACACAGGCAAGTGGAAGATAATGTTGACTTGTAACCAATTTTTCTCTGTCCCACCTGTCAATTCTCAAAAAACTACAGGAGGTATCTTATTAATTCTGAATGCTGCCAGGCAGTGGTGGCATGACTTTTAATCCCAGCAATCGGGAAGCAGAGTTAGGCTGATCTCTGTGAGTTTGAGGTCAGCCTGGTCTACAAAGTGAGTTCCAGGACAGGCTTCAAAGCTACAGAGACACCTTGTTTCAAAAAACAAGAAGGAGGAGGAGGAGGAGAAGGAGGAGGAGGAGAAGAAGAAGAAGAAGAAGAAGAAGAAGAAGAAGAAGAAGAAGAAGAAGAAGAAGAAGAAGAAGAAGAAGAAGAAGAAGAAGAAGAAGAAGAAGAAGAAGTTGTTAATTATGAATGCCCAGCCTTAGCTTAGGGTAGTCCCACTAAAATTAATTCATATCTCTTAATCTGTGTTCCTTTATGTGGTTCAGTTTCCTTTACTCGGTACTGCTCATCTGCTTTCTCTGCACGTATCTGGTGACTCTGTCTTTCTTCCTCTCCAAGTCCCCTCTTGTCCCCAGAAGTCCCAGCTAACCTCTTCCTGTCTAGTTAATGACCATTCAACTCTTTGTTAAACAAGTCACAGTGGCACATCTTCTCACAGTGTAAAGGAATATTCCACAGCATTTACTATCTGCCTTAAATGCTCTTTTTAGACTCATTCTCTTTGCTGTGCAGTCACATCCAGAAAGGCATAGCTTTACTCTGGATTTTAATAGCACAGAATTATCCATGTGTATTACATACTCTTATCACCCTTATGTCTTATTTCCCTGTCTTGGGTCAATGCTCAGATGTACACATGCTTTAGTTGGCTATCCAGGTGGACACTAATAGAACCTGCTAGACAGAAATTGATCTATGTGAGTCACTGCAGGATTCTAGGCAAAGAATACTTTAGTAAGTCACATTCTTCTTCATCCTTGATTTCTTTTTTCTTAATACTATTTAAATACTTAAAAATCAAATCTGCTTCTTCCTTCTTAGTGGAGATTCTTTGTAATTGGTTTCAGACTCATTTACCATTGCTTCTGAATCAGCTCTTTAGTGCAATTGTCAAAAGTGTGCATTTCATTTGCTTGTGAACTGCTTGGTCAAGGAAATAATCTTTTGTCAAGGAAAAATTACCACTTCCTGCCTTTTATTCATCCATCTAGGTTTGGTTAATTAAAGCATTCATTATTTCTCAGCACAATTTTGTTACTTCTCTGGAGCTTTTTAAGTGCGTTTTACCCTTAAATTGTGAGTCTCTTATGTGTTCCTTCTATATTGCTTATAGGTATAAAACATTTTCAGTGCCTTATTGGTCTTTTTTGGGGTAAAAATTATTCATATTTGACAATAACTTTGATGTACTTTTTAAGACTCTTTGGCATATTTGTATGTGTGCATGCCTGTGTGTGTACTTTTGTGTATATGTCTATATATCTGCATATACATACTGGTAACAGAGAACTTGTGAAAGTCAGAGTACAATGTGGGTCTTCACTTCTACCTTGTTTGAGATAGGGTCTCTCTGTATCATCTGTATCACATGCTCACTCCTCTGAGGGACTCTTGAATTCTCCTTTTCACCTCACACCTGAGAGAGACATTCTGGGATTACCAACATGTGCACTATGAATTTAGTTTTTACACTGCTTCTAAGAAACTGATCTCAGGTCATGAAGCTTGTATGACAAATATTTTGCCCACCAAAATGTCACCCTAGGTTCTGTTTTTTTTTCACTTAACGTAATTTTGTGAATATAACATATTTTATGACAATAAATATATCTTAAATAATTTTAAAACTATAACATTCCATTATGTTGTCCACCTTATTTAAACACTCTCCAACTGCTAAATATTTAAAATGATCACACATATATCATGAATGTATTATAATAATATGAATTTTTCAGTGGGAAATACGTTATCCTAATCCTAATAATCCCTTCAAGACAATTCCAGATGAGGGCGGTTGCACATGACCATAATTTTAGCTTTTCAAGAGGCTACAGTTGAAGGCCTTCAAGTCAAAGGCAAGCTGGACAACACAGTGAGAATCCACAAAAACCCCAAAAGGCCCCAGTTCCATTTAAGTGGCTAACATGTCTTCCATGAGGCCAACTTTTAAATTTACTGATAGGTGTCTCAATTTGTATTCTTATAGTCCTGATCTAATTTATGTGTTATTTTCTGCCTTTTCTATATCTTTTAATTATGCCTTATTAGTTATTTTATGTCATCCATTCATGTCCTTTACCCTAAGTACATGTATTCTTGTTAAAGAATTCCTAGCAAAGGTCCTAAATCATCACCGTCAGTCCTAGAGAAGGGTTGGTCTTGCGTCAGTGTTCTAATGAGCCTCATCCCACCAACAAATATTTTAAGTGTTAACTATATTACATTTATTTTTGATGAACACTTATTTTGAAAAGATTACTTACAGAGATTTTGTTTTGTTTTTAAAAGCGTTCCTGTTTCATGCCTTGACTTTGGTGAACTATCCCATCTCCATGATAGTCTTTGTGAGGAACCTGATTTTCTCTGCAGTTTATTTCCTAATAATCATCCAAGTCTTACTTCTAACATATGTGCCAGGACAATATCATCTCAAGGCCCAACTTCTTCCACATCTGAGATTTCTTCATCACTGTAGATTGGACGCTTTTCTGACTCACATATTCATCTTAGAACAGCTGTGGTATTCAGGTGAAATTTGTGTTCAGGATAGTTTCCGAGCAGATCAAGAGTCTATTATTGTTCTATTAACCTCTAGGATAGGATAGGATAGAGACAGCTCTGATGCAGGGCTAATCTGGGCATTTGTAGGTGTCGAGCTACTTTTCAATGCTTTACCGTTAGCTGCCACAAGTAACTTGCAGTATTTCGCAACTAAAACTGCTTTAAGTGGCTGTTAAATATTCCCTTAAGATAAAATCACCCAGTTTTATCTGCTAGCCCATGGTGTAGATGGCATGTAACAGGTTAAGGTTTTCCTTAAGGGATATGTGATATCTTGTTCATGATAGACAAAGGTCTCACAGAACTTTTGTCAGAGCACATACACAGCACTGAGTAACTCCAAATTAAACTTTTGAAAGCATGACAGAAACGGAGCTTCAGAGTTAGAGCAGCTCACAGGATAACAGATTCAGGGATAACCAATATAATGTCTGATCAGTTGAAGCGAGTTCAGTTTCTTTCATGGAAATATTAGAAATGATCAGTTTGTGTTGCTTTATTAAGAACAGCAAGGCATTAAAAGTAGGCTACTTCTCTACTTTGGAAGCTTATATGGAGTCATGTGTGTGTGTTTGTGTATTTGTGTGTTTCCATATATTTCCATATATATATATATGTATTTCATACATCAACAATTTAAAAGGGGGCCATAAAAATGAAAGAGATGGAGGTGGGAATACATAGGAAGATTTGGAGGGAAGAAAGAGAAGGAGGAAATATTGTAATTATACTATAATCTCAAGAAATAAAACATATTTTTTAAAAAACAGTAAGGAAAAAGACCTCCTGATATAAACAATAGGGTACATCCACATTAAGTTTCCCACTACAGCACATTCAATCAGGTAAAGGCAGAGAGTTGTTAAAAATTATTTCATACTGGGAAGTCTTCAGACATGCTAACGTTAACTTTCTTATCTAACATATAAGACATTGTCCTTTAAAGATCGTTTTCTATTGTTATTTTACTAATTGTATCCATATTTATTTATGGATGGACTTTGCCATTTTTTAAGAATATTGCCAAGCAACAGAATGCTGTAAAGAACAACATGAATTATACTTTCACCCAGAGTAGCTGCTAGCCACTTATATCCTAATGCCACAATGTCCAGTGCATGAGTCAAACAAGTACTGACTTCGACTCCCCTTAGTCTAAGATTTCTGAACTCATAATATCATTAATTAATTCCTTTTCAAGATTAAGTGTTACTTTAAACTGCTAGGTGAAATAATCAGTTGCCTGCTTTGCTCGCACCATTTGTCAGCAAGCATTTCCTGGGCTAGGAAAACTTCATTAACCCTTGTTCTGTTTCTTCTGTGGCTTAGCTCCCAAGTAGACTGCAGGTTCCTAAATTCAAAGGTATTTTCTTGGTATAATTCAACACAGTATCTAGTGGGGCTGTCTACGCTGGCCCTCAATAGGACATCCTGTTCCAGGACTGGCAACTCTATGAAGGAGAATTGTGTTCTCTTTCTAACAATTCTTAGTAAAATCTGATGGGGAAAAACCTAGAGGAATCCTTCAGGATTCCAGGCTTTCTTTCTAGAATAATTCTCTGGGACAGTCAAAGGTGTGTCCAGAGCCCTCGTTTGTTGTGTCCCCACCTTCTCTTCCCATGTCTCATGAGAAGCAAGTGTGGCGACTAAGATTGTTCCCTCTGGTGTCTGGACTACATGGAGGAAAAGAAGGGGGGGAGAATAAAGTAACTAGACTTTAATTTCAAAAATTAAAAATATACATTTAACAATAAAAAAATGTGTGTGAGAAAACTAACAGTTCCCTCAACGTAAGCTGTGAAGGTTGGAGCTACTCTGAAATCAGTTCTAACAGAAAATCCTGTCTGTCTGTAGAAATGACTTTACCAAGCCTTACTGTGACTCTCCTAGTGACTGGCCTTTACTAAGTGACATTCCAGCATGAGCTACCTTGGTTTTCTCCCCTTGTTGCAAAGCAAAATAGAGAGACTCTCTTTTCAGACAGCTTTCGATTTGCTGATCAAGTTGCTAAATCATCACTAACCAAGCTAAATTCTCAGCCAAATTAGTCAAGAAATACTGCCATTTCGTACTGAATCTAAAATCATTCTTCAGCTCACTAGACAATGGCTTTCTCGGAATATTGGCCCCACCCAATCAACTCTCTGAGGGCCTAAAGTGGTAGCTGATGGCATCTACTTCTCTTCCCACCTCTGTCTGACCTCTTTTGTTTGGTGGGAGGGGGGTCACAGGCTGTTTGTCCTTTTCTCATTAGGATTCAATTCTTCCCTTCATTTTCTTTCTGGCAGAGGGCAGAGTTCCTTTCTGAGCCAATGAGGGTTCTCAGATACGCCGTGGCGGGAGGGGACAAAGTGAAAAAGTACCCTGAAAATCAAATGAAATTTCAATTGAATGACCTGAAGAGGCAGTTTTAAGGAACGAATGATGAGGTTTCGAGTGGAGGTTGAGGAATGCAATCACCATGGACGGTTTAAAATAAATAGTGTGATGAACCTTCGTCCTTCTCGTCCCATGCCTCCACCCCCTCCCCTGGATAAATAGACAAATCTACACGGGTGCACACCATTTGAGAGGGTAATTATCCAAACTGTCTAGAACAAACAAAACAAGTGCAAATGTTATGTCCATGTTTAATGAAGACTTTGGAGCGGTGCAGCGAAGTGAAACCCATTCTGCTCGGGTCATGCTTTCTCATCCCCTGACCCCTCACGCATGCAGCCAATAAGAGGCCTCATTTGTAATTCAGAGTCTCCATGCCTGGGATTTAATAACAAAACTGGCACCTGTCACTTTTTTTCTACATATTAGTAGCACTCTCTTGCTTTAACCACCCCAAACAGCTCGTCTAGGGAAAATACAAAGCTACCTTCTAGGAATATTTATTCTTTGGGTTTAGAGTGACGCTTCCAGAAGTCCTGAGGTGTATTGCTAGCAGAAGGGAAAAAAATCATCTACCAAGAAGTTATTTGGGTGGCATAACTTCCATTGTTTTTCTATTTTAACTGTATTGGCCTATTCATAATTATATGACTTATTTGCTTTCGTATATATAAACATCCACCTTTCTTTGATGTACCTAGAACTTCTGAGCCGGGAGCAGCAGAGAGTCTATGCATGGGTATGTCTGCTCCTCTACTTCGTTATTTAAAGAGTGCACAGAGTGATGTTTACCTAAAATTGTTTTTGACATTTTGCATTGGTGAAGACAGTAAGTAGCAATTAAGGAAAAAAATCTAAGTATGTAATATAAGTGAGAAAACAGGCAAGCTGAAACCTATTCTGATATTAAGCCTGGAAACCGTGTGTAAGCAGCTTCAGGAAATTTGGGCTGAAGAAGAACTTGAACCAGGGAATTTAGAGAAAGCGAAGCAGTGAGACCTTGTTTTGGAGAAAGAAAAGAAAAAGAAATAAAAATATGTTCTGGAGTTTCACTAATCCAGGCTTAGCTATAAATTTCTGAAGTAGACTAGTCATGGACAATTCAGAAAAGGCAAATTATGCATATTTATGATCATAAAGCTATTGAGGGGGCTAGAAAGATTATTCAGTGATTAAAAACACTTGCTGCACTTATAAACCAGAGAAGAAACATTTGAAGAAGATATGTAAAAATAAAGGAAAGAGAACCCACATTCACACATTGCAACTGTTCTTAATATGTGGTATTATCCAAAATGACCCATAGATACAATGTAATTTCCACTGAAATGCCAGCAGGGTTCTTCACGGAAACATGGGGAATACGCTAATACGTTAAAGTGAATGTGGAATTACAAAGGTCCCCAGTCAGAAAGTCTAATACTATTCTTCTACTAAAGCAATATAGCAATGCATATTTCTAATGACATATTTCTATACCCGCAGATCAGTGCTTCTCACAGGCCTCATCAGGAAAGCAGCTTCTTTCAGTAGATGGGAACCAACAAGTAGACCCACAGCTGGATGACGTGCAGAGTGAGATCTTGCAGCACTCAGCCCTACAAGGATGTTTCATCCAACTCCTGCCCCCACGTCGGGTCCAGGGGTCTATATGAAAGAGAAGGTGGCAAGTTGGTAAGAGCCACAGGTCAAGGATGCCTCCAAAGAAACATAATCTTTCAGACACAAGGATTGGCGCACATATAAACATGCAGAACTGTGGCTGTACATGCAAGGCTCACACAGGTTCAGGTTACATGGGGGTCCCAGCTCTGAGAAGGGGAGGTGAACATGGGCTTTCCCTCCTCTCCAAGAAGCTATCTGCAACTGATACTTGTTTGAAAGGAAAAATCAGTTTCTCCAAAGGAGTCTTACTAGGTAAATTAACCACACTTCAAGGAAGAAGCCTATGTTTATGAGTATATAACCAGCATAAAACAAACTCTCGTATTTTTATAGACTTTTTGTCTCATTTTTCTTTATTTGAACAATTTTTGCCATTTGTTTTTCACTTTCTATGTGTGCATTTATTGTTTTGTTTTTATTTGTTTTAAAGAGATAAAGAAAAATTAGCTAAAGTTAGATGGGTCTGAAGGTTGAGGGACGCTTAGAGAAATTGGTGGAGGCAAAAACATAATTAAAATATTTATGAAATAGTTTTTCTATAAGAAAGAGAAAAACAACAACAACAAAATACCCAATCAGTCTGAGCAATCCAGTAGAGAAAAGACATGGAATTACCAGAACACCAACAGAAAAACTCAATACAAAACTGAAATAATGAACAGCACGATACTGCTAAAAAAAAAAAAAAAACAAGTCACCACACATTCCATTCGAACCTAAGAGAGAACCGACAGATTAATCCCCGTAGATCATAGCCAGCTGATACATCACATAGGTATTAACAGTGTAATTAAGGAGAAAACAAACAGATAAACAGCAATGTCTTTAGCAAACGATCCCTAGATCCCTGCTTGGCACCATCAACAAAAATCAATCTTAATTTTATCAAAGACCGAAATTCCTGAAACTATTGCAATAGAGTAATACATAGGGGTAGATATTTTAGAAAATTTATATGCAATCTAAAGATTATATCATAAAAGCACACACAAACAAAAGTAAACATAAAGGATTATATCATTACTAAAAAGTTTCTGCAATGGGAAAGAAACCAATTAGCAGATGAAGAGACATCTTGTAGAATGGCAGAAAATACTTACAAACTGTCCATCCAACAAGGTGTTAATAGCCATTATATATACATATATGTGCATATATATAATTACTAAATGAAAGAGTAGCTAATATAAAAATGGACAAAAAAAATCTATATTAGTATTTTTAAAGAAAACATGTTAAAAACGGTATCATCAAAAATCAAGGGAATGTAACTCGAAACCCCAATGAGTTATCATTACATCCAATTCAGTGCAGTCACAATCCCAGAGAACCTAGACAACAATGAGGACCCTAAGAGAGACATACATGGAAATCCTGAGTAAATTGGAAGCATGGTGACCATGGGAGAGGGCAGAAGGGTAAGGAAGATAAAAGGAGGGGAGCAGAGAAAAACGTATAGCTCAATAAAATCAATAAAAAAATTTCAAAAAAGCATTCTAGACAGAACAAAAAACCAGACAAAATGCTTTGTTATTCTGGGGATTTAATTTTATTTTCATAAAGCAGCTTATGAAATAAAGAATGGATAATCATATTTATGTTTTGGTCAAGAATTAGAATTAATAATGACTCATCTTTTTATATGAATAGTTAAACTCTAAGTGAATGAATAATTACACAGTGCTTGAGATTATTAAATTCTCTATTAAAAAAGTATTAGATCTAGAACTGAAAATGCTTCATACATGACAAACCAAAAACACAAGTAAAACAAACATATAATACAACTAAGAAATAAGGAAGAAAAAATAAGCAGAATTAGAACACAAGTAAGTAATATAAACTATAGCTTTATACAAGACCAGGCTTAATATCTAACTCTATACCATTCCAATTAAAAAAAGGAAAGAAAAAGTGGCTAATAGGAGAGCAGCAATACATATAAACAGTCTAAGACTATACAAGATTAACTGCAAGATTAAGCACAAGATGACCAAGATGACCAACTTTGCTTGTAGCCAAGATTATACAAAATTAAAGTAAGATATTACTGGTATTTGTCAACTAATAAGTATGGAAATTTACATAGAAATGAAAAAAATAAGTTAAGTAAATGATCATCAAATAAGAAGTAACTCACAGTATGCCTATACCGTAAAAAAAAAAAAAAAGTGTTCTGCTTTGAAAACAAATGTCATGACAAGACTGAAAGTCTAGTGAATTCATAGATCTTAGAGAAGAACCCACAACTGCCTCTTCTCTAAACCAACATAGTCTCTAAGTACTTTCTAAACATTTGTCCTTTTAGCCACAGATAAGTGTCTTCCTTAACTGTCATCAAGAAAACTTCTTTTTACAACAGAAGGAAACCATTACAGAAAAATACAACTCCTGTGGTAGTCCACTTGTTTGTCCCTGGCTGCTTAGCCCCAAAATAATCATACAGAAACTGTATTAATCAAATCACTCCTTGGCTCATTAGCTCTAGCTTCTTATTGGCTAACACTTATATCTTAATTTAACCCATTTCTATTAATCTATGCATCACCACATGACTCTGGCTTACCTGATAAAGTTTCAGTGTCTGTCTCCGGCAGGGCTACATGGCTTCTCTCTGACTCTGCCTTCTTTCTCCCAGCATTCAGTTTAGTTTTCCCTGGCTACTAAGTTCTCCCCTATCAACAGGCTATAGCAGTTCCTTTATTCACCACATCACACAAGCAAGCAAAATACAGTGTTCTGGAGCATAGTCCGAATGGATCCATCTACAAAACAGCTCCTACAACTAAGGAGCAGTGATCATTGCATAAGAGGAGGTGGAGCCAGAGGATCAGGAAGTGAGATTGTGTCTTCTAGTAAAGTCAGAAGGCACACCCATAAAGTCTCACCAACATGGCTGCATAAACAAGAATGGCAAAAATTGATGTGTTAATGTGGGCTGTGAAAAGCCCAGCAGGCCTCTGCCCTACACAAAGACCTAGACTCTGTCACTGTTAAAAAGTTAAAAAGAAAGGTACTTCCTGCCAGTCTAAAAAGGGCAAATGAAATTAAATATTAAATATTATTATCTCAAATAAAAGAATAAAGCTATGAGTGAATCTGTCAGAAAAGTTGGTAATACTATTTTAATAAAAGCTTACAAATTTGAATCAAAACATCTTTTCTTCTCTCAACAAACTCACTCACACATATATGGACACAGCAAGCAAACAATACTGGCTAGACAGTGATGGCACATACCTTTAATCCCAGCACTCAGAAGACAGAGGCAGGGCAGATCTCTGTGAGTTCAAGGCCAGAATGGTCTACAGAGCAAGGTCCAGGACAGACTTCAAAGCTATATAGAAAACAAACAAACAAACAAACAAACAAACAAAAAACAAAAAGAAAAGAAAGAAACAAAACCAAAACTGAAACCCTTTCTATCTTGCTCATTCTTTTTTCCTGAGTTTGTAACCCCAAGTCAAAAGATCTTGAGAAGTGATTAATACCTTAACACTGGCTAAAACAAAACATTGTTCAAATATGGTATATTTTATTATATTCTTCTGTGAAATGTCCTTTTCTCTTAGTTCTCCACCAACTTAGCTTTCCCTACTTCAAAACCTGTGTACTGAGGTAGATAGTAGTATGATTCCTTGTGACTTTTTCAGACATATCTTACTGTTATTGTAGTCTCCCTTCTTCCTCCTTAATTAGACCCCCTTTTTTTCCTATTTTCCCCTTCAGATCATTTTAGCTTAATATTCCTCTCTATTACTCCCCATCTCCTGAAATGCTCTCTTTTACTTTCTTGGTTTCTTTAGCAATGCAACAACAATTAATGAAAACAAAGGCTATGTATTTGAAATATAGCAAGGAGGGGTATAGGAGAGGGTCTGGAGGCAGGAAAGTGACAGGGCAAATGGTGTAATTATATCATAATTCCCCCAAATCAAAGAAATGTTTTCTTTAATCTTGAATAGTTGATTTCTTTGTTTCCAATCATTAGGAAAAATAAATGTATAAAGCATACTGTCATTCAACAATTCATTGCTGGCTCTTGGGTATGCAGTTATTGGGTCTGTGGAAAATGCACAGTTTTACTGGTAAAGGCACAGAGTTCTTAATTTGTAACACTAGGGGCATCTAAAGCCATGGAGAATGTAAGTGAAAAATCAGGAAATAACAGCGTAGAATGCATACCTTTGTCTAGGTCCTAAGGCTCTAATACTGTGTTGAAGTTACATGATCTTATATTTATACACTATTTGGGTTTAAAGTTGGTATATTATAATGAATAATTTAATAAAGCCACAGCCTAAATGCAAAGAGGAAAAAATAAAACGTAATTACAACCTTGTGAAATGCCTTCCACAACAGCAAGAAGTCTTAAGGGCAAGTGGATTTAATAGATTCAATGACGAGCATATCATCATAATTCAAATTTGATTTTCTCTCTTCTGCTTTTCCAACCTCAAAAATATTGCTTATTGTTTCATTAAGTATTATAAATGCTGAATTCTAATGGTAAAATAATATTGTACATTGGAGTTTAGCATTCATTTTTATTCCTCATCTTTGCACACGAGTTCATACTTTTCTCCAAATGAAGACTCTTTATTATCTAGTGATGACTTTAGAAAGTAGCCCTTGAAACAAAAAAAATGTAAATTTAATAATACTATATGATAATTATTTAGCGTGTTCATGCAACTGGGCAGCTGGGTAATTTTGTTAAATATGGAGTTCAACCCTGTTTGTTTCAACCAAGGTTGAAAATCTTATAAGAGTGTGCATGTAGCCATTCCTTTCTTAATAAATGGAATTAAATTTCTTGCCTATTGAGAGCAATATTTAATAAATATGTCATGGTTGGAAAAACTACAGTTGGCACTATAAGGGCTTACTTTAAAATAGTGGGTTGGGATAGAACTTCAAGATTAAAAACAACAAAAAAAAAGAAGCAGACTCACTTAGGAGGAATAGAAGACTGGAAATAGTCAAACTGAGGGTGGAAATCAACAAAATAGAAACACAGAAAACAATCCAAAGAATCAATGAAACAAAAAGCTGGTTCCTGGAAAAAATCAACAAAATTGATAAACCCCTATCCAAACTAATCAAACGGCAGAGAGAGAATTTGCAAATTAATAAGATCAGAAATGAAAAGGGGGACATAACCACAGACATAGAGAAAATTCAGAGAATCATTAGATCTTACTACAAAAGCCTGTATGCCACAAGACTGGAAAATGTAAAAGAAATGGACACTTTTTTAGATAAATACCATATACCAAAGTTAAATCAGAACCAGGTGAACAATCTAAATAGACCTGTCAGTCACAAAGAATTAGAAGCTGTTATCAAAAACCTCCCTACCAAAAAAAGCCCAGGACCAGACAGTTTCAATGCGGAATTCTACCAGAATTTCCAAGAAGACCTAATACCTATACTCCTTAAGGTATTTCACAATATAGAAACAGAAGAGTCATTGCCAAATTCCTTTTATGAAGCTACAGTCACTCTGGTACCAAAACCACACAAAGACTCAACCAAGAAAGAGAATTACAGGCCAATCTCACTCATGAACATCGACGCAAAAATCCTCAACAAAATACTGGCAAACCGTATCCAAGAACACATTAGAAAAATTATCCATTATGATCAAGTAGGCTTCATCCCAGAGATGCAAGGCTGGTTCAACATACGAAAATCTATCAATGTAATCCATCATATAAATAAACTGAAAGAAAAAAACCATATGATCATTTCTTTAGATGCTGAAAAAGCTTTTGACAAAATTCAACATCCCTTTATGATAAAAGTCTTGGAGAGATTAGGGATACAAGGGTCATACCTAAATATAATAAAAGCTATTTACAGCAAACTGACAGCTAACATCAAACTAAACGGAGAGAAACTCAAAGCCATCCAACTTAAATCAGGAACACGACAAGGCTGTCCACTCTCTCCATACCTCTTCAATATAGTGCTTGAAGTTTTAGCAATAGCAATAAGACAACATAAGGGGATCAAGGGGATTCGAATTGGAAAGGAAGAAGTTAAACTTTCGTTATTTGCAGATGATATGATAGTGTACATAAGCGACCCCAAAAACTCCACCAAAGAACTCCTACAGCTGATAAACACCTTTAGTAATGTGGCCGGATACAAGATCAACCCAAAAAATCAGTCGCCCTCCTATACACAAAGGATATGGAAGCAGAGAGGGAAATCAGAGAAGCATCACCTTTCACGATAGCCACAAACAGCATAAAATATCTCGGGGTAACTCTAACCAAAGAAGTGAAGGATCTATTTGACAAGAACTTTAAGGCATTGAAGAAAGAAATTGAAGAGGATACCAGAAAATGGAAGGATCTCCCTTGCTCGTGGATTGGGAGGATCAACATAGTAAAAATGGCAATCCTACCAAAGGCAATTTATAGATTCAATGCAATCCCCATCAAGATCCCATTAAAATTCTTCACTGATCTTGAAAGGACAATAATCAACTTTATATGGAATAACAAAAAACCCCGGATAGCCAAAACAATCTTATACAGTAAAGGTACTTCTGGAGGCATTACCATCCCTGACTTTAAACTCTATTACAGAGCTACAGCAATGAAAACAGTGTGGTATTGGCATAAAAATAGAGAAGTTGACCAATGGAATCGTGTAGAAGACCCGGATCTTAACCCGCAAACCTATGAACACCTCATTTTCGATAAAGGTGCTAAAAGTATACAATGGAAGAAAGAAAGCATCTTCAACAAATGGTGCTGGCACAACTGGATGTCAACCTGTAGAAGAATGAAAATAGACCCATACCTATCACCATGCACAAAACTCAAGTCCAAATGGATCAAAGACCTCAATATCAATCTGAACACACTGAACCTGATAGAAGAGAAAGTGGGAAGTACCCTACAACATATGGGCACAGGCAATCGCTTCCTAGGTATAACCCCAGCAGCACAGTCATTGAGGGCAACATTGAATAAATGGGACCTACTGAAACTGAGAAGCTTCTGTAAAGCAAAAGACACTGTCACTAAGACAAAAAGGCAACCCACTGACTGGGAGAAGATCTTCACCAACCCTGCAACAGACAAAGGTCTGATCTCCAAAATATATAAAGAACTCAAGAAACTAGACTTTAAAATGCTAATTAACCCAATTAAAAAATGGGGCACTGAGCTGAAGAGAGAATTCTCAACAGAAGAAGTTCAAATGGCCAAAAGGCACTTAAGGTCATGCTCAACCTCCTTAGTGATCAGGGAAATGCAAATCAAAACAACTCTGAGATACCATCTTACACCTCTCAGAATGGCTAAAATCAAAAACACCAATGATAGCCTTTGCTGGAGAGGCTGTGGAGAAAGGGGTACCCTCATCCATTCCTGGTGGGAATGCAAACTTGTACAAGCACTTTGGAAAGCAGTGTGGCGGTTTCTCAGGAAATTTGGGATCAACCTACCCATGGACCCAGCAATGCCACTCTTGGGAATATACCCACGAGATGCCCGATCATATGACAAGGACATTTGTTCAACTATGTTCATAGCAGCATTATTTGTAATAGCCGGAACCTGGAAACAACCTAGATGCCCTTCAATGGAAGAATGGACGAAGAAAGTGTGGAATATATACACATTAGAATACTACTCAGCGGTAAAAAACAATGACTTCGCGAATTTTGCATGCAAATGGATGGAAATAGAAAACACTATCCTGAGTGAGGTAACCCAGACCCAAAAGGATGAACATGGGATGTACTCACTCATAATTGGTTTCTAGAAATAAATAAAGATCAGTGAGTCTATAATTTGATATCCTAAAGAAACTAAATAGGAAGGTGAACCCAAAGAAAAACATATAGCTATCCTCCTGGTTATGGGAAGTAGACTAGATTGCCGAGCAAAAAACTGGGATCTTGGGGGTGTGGTGGGAGGGGGGGTTAGGGGAGAAGGGGAGAGAAATGTGAGAAGGGGAGGGTGGGGGGGAACTTGGGGAAACGGGATGATTGGGATAAAGGAAGGTTGGTTAGGGGAGCAGAGAAGCACACATCTTAATTAAGGGAGCCATCTTAGGGTTGGCAAGAGAATTGGATCTAGAGGGGCTCCCAGGTGCCCAGGGCGATGTCCCCAGTTAGTTCCTCGGGCAGCTGAGGATAGGGAACCTGAAATGACCCTATCCTATAGCCATACTGATGAATATCTTGCATATCACCATAGAAACTTCATCTGGCGATGGATGGAGATAGAGACAGAGACCCACACTGGAGCACTGGACTGAGCTCCCAATGTCCCAATGAGGAGCAGAAGGAGAGAGAATATGAGCAGAGAAGTCAGGACCACAAGGGGTGCGCCCACCCGTGGAGACAGTGGGGCTGATTCTTTGGGAGCTCACCAAGGCCAGCTGGACTGTGACTGAAAAAGCATGGGATAAAACCAGACTCTCTAAATTTGGAGGACAATGAGGGCTGCTGAGAAGCCAAGGACCATGGCACCAGGTTTTGATCCTGCTTCATGTTCTGGCTTTGTGGGAGCCTACCCAGTTTGGATGTTCACCTTCGTAGACCAGGATTGAGGGGGGAGGACTTTGGACTTTCCACAGGGCAGGGAACCCTGATGGCTCTTCAGGCTGGAGAGGGAGGGGGAGGTGTGGGAGGAGGGGAGGAGGAAAGGGAGGAGTGGGAGGGAAATGGGAGGCGGGGAGGAGGCTGAAATTTCTTTTTTTTTTTCCAATAAAAAAAAAGATTAATAACAACAATGAAAAATGCTTCATAGAAGTATACTGGAGAAATTCTTTAAAGTCAAAGTAACCCCAAAAACACAGAATTATAAGATATGACTATTCATAAATTACTTTGTCATATAATTGAAGAAATTTTTGGAAAGTAGATTTCTTTCTAAAGAATATAGGTCTCAATTTTTTTCCCAGTGGAGTCTAATGGCTGGAAATTAGAGTCTTCACTTTGCTATCTCCTTTGTTTTAGTTTCTCAAAATTCAGACACATTCTGCAATTGTACATTTTTCCTACAGATCATCAGCACACCCAGACCAGTTATCTTTGGTCAGATGTGCTTATTCAAAAATGTATTTCTATATTTGACATTTTACTCCTATTTTAAGTCCACACTGATGGGAAATAAAGTTCAGATAACTGAAGGGCAGTCCTTTTTCATTGATGAGAGCCACTGGAATTTCTAAATGGGTTAGGCAGAGCATCTGACAGAGGATCTACCGTGTCCTCCTTCTTCGTGGGCACATACCACACACACACATGTGGGGTAGACGGTAGGTGGCTGGTCAACAAGAGCCCCCACCTTCCTTGTCTGATAGCCTACAGTGTCTCTTTGAGGTAGGTATGTGCTTAAAATATTGTACTTAGCACTTGAGTACTTAAAATTTGGGCAGAGAACTATTATTTTAATTTAAAAATTGTTTTTTCCCCAACATATTTGTTAAATTAGAATACACGACAGTAACAAAGTCAGTGACTATTAATGTGGGTATCCTCCATCTATTCTGGTTATTCACACTCTTTTTTATCTTCTTCTTCGGTGGTTTCCAACCTTCCTAATCATGCAGTCCTTAAATACAGTCCTCATGTGGTAACTCCTAACCATAAAATTATTTTCATTGCTGCTGTAAATATGCTACTGTTTTGTATCATCATGTAAATATCTGTGTTCTCTTATGGCCTTGGGCAACTGCTGTAAAAGGGTCAGTTGACCCACAGGTTGTGAACCTCTAATCTAGATGGAGAAGATGGAAATGGACACTCAGAAAGACTTTATTCAACATTCTAATTATTGTCTCCTAAGCCTGACAGAGATGGTGACTTCAACTCTCTTTCCTGGAAACAGGGCAAGTGCAACTTTGAGGAAGAGGCCTGATATAATAGATGAGAGAGGAAGGAAGCTATGAAGTAAAAACATATCATAAATTGCTAGTTATAGTTTTCAGGGCTTTAAAAATCTCATCTCACTGATTTCTGTCTTTTATTAATTGGCTATTAATAAATTATTCCCCAAATCTGTTGTCAATTTACCTACTTTAAACTGCTGTTAGCTTCTATATTTTTTCTTTTTTAAAAAATATTTATTTATTTATTATGTATACAATATTCTGTCTGTGTGTATGTCTGCAGGCCAGAAGAGGGCACCAGACCTCATTACAGATGGTTGTGAGCCACCATGTGGTTGCTGGGAATTGAACTCAGGACCTTTGGAAGAGCAGGCAATGCTCTTAACCACTGAGCCATCTCTCCAGCCCCCGCTTCTATATTTTTCTAGTTGTCCTTTAGATTATTTAATCATGAAGATCAAGAAATTCAGGTCAAGATTCTCTTCTTGGTTGCTCTAGCTCTAACATGGCAGACTATCATTTGATAATACCATGTGCACATAAGAAAATACTTAGTGAACCAAGCACTATGCTGCCTGCTAAACAGCAATGTCTGTTTGCTGAGACATGTTCTTATCATGTGTAGACCAGGCTAACTTCAAACTCAGAACTCCACCTACTTCTTCCTCTGGAGTACTGGGATTAAAGATGTGCACCACCTTATCTTGCACACCAGTCATATATACTTGAATGTCTCTGCCTAAATGTGTTATTCACTTTGAATGTCTAACTCATCAAATAATCTTTTTCACTCTTAATCCATATAAATAGGTGTTCCTTGGGATATTAATGATATTGAGAGAGACATGAAATAGTAGAATCAGTGGGAATGATGAAGTGATAACTGATCCAAATTTATCCTTGGCCACTGATACAACATTGTGTGTATCTTGTTATTTAAGATTCATGAAGGTGAGGTCTTCCCTCGTGTATCCTTTGACTGACAAAACTCTTTTGGAAATATAATCAATACAATATTATTTTGTTATTTTAAACTAAAATACAAAGTAATGTTTCCTTATTCCATTTTCATACAAAATTCTTTTTTAGAATTTTTGCCCTCACTTTGTGACCCTCGAAATGGGTACTCTTTGACGCCACTAATCCCCTTCCAATGTAATGTCACAAGGTTCTACTACCCTCCCCACCCCTCTTTCTTACACTTCTTTTTCATGCCCCCCTTTCTAGTTTCATTATTTCTATCCACAGCTACTATCAAATATATAAACACGCGTGAAAACAAGATCCTATGATCTACATATTAGAGAGAGAGCATGTGGTGTTTGTGTTTCTAAGTCTGGGTATCTACCTTTGTACGGTATTTTTAAGTTCTATTAATTTTCCTGCAAATGTCAGAATTAATTTTTCTTTACATTTGAATAAAATTCAATTTTGTATATGTAGCATATTTTCATTACCGCTTCATCTGTTGATGGACAGCTAGGCTGATTTCATTTCCTAGGTATTGTGAAAACACTAGCATTAAAATTCAGGCATACAAGTGCCTCTGTGGTAGGATGTAAAAGTTCTTTGGGTGTGTGCAGAGGAACGTGTATCTGGGCATACGGTAGTTCTATTTTAGGTTTTTTTTTTTTTTTTTTTTAAGAAACACCACCTTGATGTCCATTTTGGCTGCCTCCATTTGCATAAGTACCAATGATAGAGAAGGGATTCTCTTACCCTAAAACCTCAGCAGCATTTATAGTCATTTTGTTTTCATGACAGTGATTCCAACTGAGGTAACATACAAGCGCAAAGTGGCCTTTCATGGAAACATTTACCCAGATCCCTATAAAATGTGGTTGTTTCTGTTTTCCTGTCAGTTCTAAGCAGAGTTTCTCAACCTGGCAAACCAGAGCACCTATGACACCACGCCCCATATACAGAGCTACTGAATCTGATTTGTGGCTGTCGGATATAGAAATGAGACACTACGTTTAGGAACCAGCATATTGTCAGAAGTTGATGCTAGCCTTCTTATGGGATGAGCAATTTGGGTAGCAGATGCTGAGGATCGTCATGTGAAAGCTATAACTGTTTCATGTGTACCAACTTACCTTTCAGGGTAGCTCTGCAATTAACAGCATTGTACAATGAAGAAAATGAAGGCAGAGAAACACTTTCTACCAGGGACTTTTAGAGGTACACTGAGCTGGGACTCAGTCTTTTCCATTTAGCCCACATTTGTTCATCTCTGTTACCCCCTGACCTGAAGAACCACTCTCTCCCAGAATCCCACAGTTCTCACAATTTCCAGTGAGCCAGAGAGGGCAATAGAAACCAGGAAACGGACCGACAAAGATAAGACCATACATCAACACCTAGAACAACCATAATCATCATCTTAATTCCAGATGCCTAGAAACCAATGCAAAGACAGGAACACAGACAGCTAAGACTATATGCCTCTACCAGAACCCAGTAACTCATCTACAGTAGGCCCTGAGAAATTCAATATAGCTGCAGTACAAGGTAAGGATGCCAAGATACCAATTAAAAATATGTTCAAGGACCTTAAAGAGGATATGAATAAATTGTTTAATGAAGAACACAAAGCAATAGTTGAATGGGATAATAAAAACATTTAATTACAATTCAGCAAAGAAATAGAATCACTAAAAACAGCTCAAGTTGAAATAAAAGTGCAAATTAATATTTTTAGAGGAAAATAAAGGCAGAAAAATTTATGTAGTTGCTACAAATCCATACAACTAACTAGTAATTGAAAATTGTAAGTGTTTAACCAGTAGAGCATAATCCTAGGATTTACATAGACAGCCCTGCTCTGCTTTATCTCACAAGTGAAAACTAATTCCACTCAACTCTGAAATGCCAAAGTTTTGGAGAACTTTCATTAGTTTTGGCATTGAATTTTGATTATACATGAGAAAAATAAAATTCTCACCATAAAATGACATTCTTCTTATCGAAAATCAAATGAACATATCTATGCTTTTAAAAAGGTAATAAGATCATTGCTCACATACTCGCATCTCACCTACAGTGAAATTTTTTTGATAACGTCAATCACTCAGTGACATGACTTACAAATTAATTTTACCCGGAATTATATCTAAGATTATTTTTTTCTTTTAGGCAATATATATCTGGTATTTCACTACACCAAGAAAGTTGAGAAAATGTTTTGAATTGTTCAAAACATTCTGTATCTTGTCTACCTCACAGGTGTTCAACCAGAAGGAGGCAGAGAATGTCAAATTATTGGAACAACAAGGTTCCTTTTTTCAGCATAAAGAACATATTACAGACATAGTATTAAAAGGCTAACTAAGTGACTTTTTAAAATTACCAGATCAACACGAATTGACGGAAGGAGAGTGTGTTCTAGTTAGGTGAAGGAACAGAGCACCCTGTAGAGTGTTACAATTAGACGGTAGACGGTGAAGGTGGGTGTGAGTAGCAAGGATGGGTGAAGTTGGTGAGGACAGGTGTAAATGGTGGGAGTGGGTTTATATGATGAGGGCAGGTAGAGGTTGTAAGGTATTGGTACTTACTGTGGGGTGCAGAAGAATAGCCAGAGATGACCATTTTGTGGCTAGAGATTAGAAAACATTTGTGATAAATGTGCATTTAATAACACTGATTATCTTGTAAAGCCAATATATAAATATAGATTAAACAATTTTCAAAGGGTGATTATATGTGTAAAATAAGATCACAGGTTGGAAAATAAAACATTTTTTTTCTAAAAGCTAAGTAAAAACATTTTTCAAAATATAGCAAGAGCCAGGTCTGCTTAGCAATCTGAGGCAGGAGGATCATAAATTCATGGCTTGTTTGGGTTATTGAGTGAGTTCAAAAACAGCCTAGGCGACTGGTCAAGACTTTATTTCTTTAATAAAAAGTGTTAGGGACCAGCCTCGACAAAAATACCTCGTGCCAGGGTAGAGGTGTTGGGATTTAGGAATATAGTAAAGAATATGAAGACATGTCTAAAAATAATAAAACATAAACATATAGAATAGTGCCAGGAAGGAGTTCCAATGAATACTGAAATCGCCCGCATTTAATTTCAAATTGCTCAA
This sequence comes from Microtus obscurus, assembly GCA_963919715.1. NCBI lineage: Eukaryota > Metazoa > Chordata > Mammalia > Rodentia > Cricetidae > Microtus > Microtus obscurus. Next base: position 2,379,067 of record CAWTZC010001361.1, read on the forward strand.
AATACCCCTGACCACAAAAGGTAGGAGTAAGACAAAGGAGCTTCATTAACATGATACAAGGAAATGAACATACCAATTGAAGGTTGCAAGCTATATCCATAGTTAAACATTCTGTTGCTAGGACAAAAAAAGTCACACTCACACCCTATACCAAAACATTCTGTAGGCAAACCACTCCCCGGGTGGAATCCAATGTTATCTCCTTAAGGAAACTGGAACTAGACTGGATCCTTAGACTTTTGCTTGAGGTAGAACAAATCTACTTCTGTACTTCTGAGATACAAGGTCTAGATATTAGCCTCACCTGTTGACAATAACCTTGAGATAGCAGAACTCTCTGCTCTGAATCTAGGGTGGGACCTTTGTTTGAGGTAGAAACACAATAACTTTGAAGTAAAAGAGGTAAGGTCCAACTTTGTGACCTTTGGCCAACATGGAAATAGGCTCACATTTTTGGCCCTTCACCAAAAAAAAAAAAAAAACAGCTAAGGGAGACAGTGAGACAGGTCAGTGAGCTTGCCTCACATACCCAAAGTTGTATGGTCAACCCTTAGAAGAACAACAAAATGTAAGATTCAGAAAACCAGGATTCCTGATGATATACTATATCTTCTAGACATGGCAGGGAAGCTGTACCCATGAAATATCAACAATATGGTTTCCTAAACAAGATCTACACAATCACAATGCCTGTTGACATGTCAGTGTGGATGGGGAAAATATGACAAGGCACCCACCCTTCAATGGGGAAATCACAAGCCATGAGTTCTTGCTGAGAGAGAGAAAATCAGTCTTCTCCAAGTACAACTTCACTGGTAGCTTAGCCAATAGCAAACGGTTGGCACTAAACATTGATACCTGAAAGCACCACGAATAGATTCTGTAGGTTGCATGTATGTGTGGATACAGATAATCTTATGTGAAGAACTGCAGTGGTTAAAGAAGAGATCCTGAATTTGGGGCAGAGTGGGAAGGCATGAGAGGATCGGACAGAGAGAAGGAAGTGTGCAATTGTAAATACAGTACACACTTTCAAAATTCGCCTACTTCCTTCCGTTCCTTTGGTGCCTGCTATCTCTCTGAAAGGCCACAGGCCAACTTGAACCCTGCCATAAGGAAAGTGCTTGGGAACCCTGCATTAATTGCTCGGCTAGACGTATTTGAGTATACTCTTGAGTTAAGCCAGTATTTGCAGCTTTGATGGCATGGGGAAGGCTATTCAGTAACAATACTAGAGACATTTCTACCAAGTTCCTGCAGAACTGGCTCCTATCACACCACTCTTACTGGAAGGGACAGTTCAGACACTGATAAGTCAAGTCATTGCCTTCATATCTCATAAATAGCTGGGATTAAAATCTGAACTTGTGACTTCTGAACTCTGGAGCCTCGCTTCAGTAAAATCCTCCAGACAGCTTTCTCCCAGAGTGCTCCCATTTGCCTCGCCTATCTCTGTAAAATCCCTCTTCACTTTAACCCTCATCTTATCAGAAATCGATTCTAGATGCCTTTCTGTCCTCTGCCCTTATCTTCACTGCCCGGGCAGCCTTAACTGATTTGGCACTTCCTGGACAGCTATGTCATTGCCCACACCAAACCGACAGAGCTTGAGAGAGGGTTTATTAGTCGCGTTATCTAACTTGTTTCTTTTGGAAGGAGGGATTGCCATCTACAGAGTCACAGTTATCACTGTTGGCACAATTGCTTTGGCCCGCTACCACCCTCTTGAGTTCTTATATTGCCCCTTGTACTTAATTGATTTCTTAATAAGGTTCCTCAGAGTTTAATTCTCTGGATTTTTACGTTCAGTTTTCTCATTTTACTCTACTTTCTGCCCATCATCGCATGGGCAATAGTACTATACTTGCTTCTTGTTTACAATAAAATCTTACCTGTCCATAAACAGGAGCTAAGTCACAATCACTCCTTCAATTACCTTAGCTACAGTTGGTAACAGAAAGTCACAGTTCTTCGGTTCAGTAACTCCTTTGATCCTTCATGAGTCTGTTACTGCAGGTGTCTGGGGAATCTATGTTCCCTTGGAGTTCATCAGCCATTGGTTTTCCCTCATCTGTCATTTCCTTGGCCTATCTCAGATAACACATGGCACCATCTCTGTTCTCTCTCTCTCTCTGTGTGTGTGTGTGTGTGTGTGTGTGTGTGTGTGTGTCTGTTAATTCCATCTTCCATTCTCTCCTTCCCTATCCTCCTCCTCTTTCCCTAGTTCAGGACTACCATGCAACCTAACTTGTATACATTTAGGTTACTCTTGGAAAGACATGAGAAATGAAGTCACACATATGGTGTCGAATATTAATGGAATTTTTGAGCAGGGAAGAAAAAAGAAAGGGAAAAGGTTTATTGGTAAAGTGGCAAGAAGAGAGAGAAGACAATATTCAATCTCTATTGGTGATCATTATTAATATCTAATAAACTGTATTTTTACTCCGTATCTAATCCAGCAGTTGCTGAGCCCAGGGGTAATGCATTCAACATCACCATCCTCTATGAAGAAGCTTTGTTTTAGAAGTATTATTGAGGTTCTATGATGATGAAATAGTAGGGGACAATTTGCATTCCACAAATTTCCTCAGGCAATAGACCAGATCACACAAAATACTGTGGACACATTCCTCTGGATCTGGTTTACTTGGACAAATGCTAACTTCTAACTCTGGGCTAAAATATTACACTTGGGATGTGCATTGTAAGAGATTCAAGAGACTTCAACACAGTGTGCTTCCATAAGTGAAGAAAATGGTTTACCTAAGTCTCAAATGAAAATTTTCAAGTGGAGTTCCAGCAACACACTATGTACAGGAGTGGTGACAGGTGCAGACTCTGGAGTCCATGTCCCCTCTTTGCATTTCACAATAGGTTTAAATCACACAGCCAGTGCTGTCCTCAGCTGACTCATCCGTAAGTGGGTGATAATAACAGCAATTCACTTCATCGGTTTATTGCAGAGATTACGAACTCCAGAAGTTTAGCATGATTCCTAGGACAGAGTGAGACCTTGCTTCATCAATATTCTCCACCATCCCTTTATGCTCTAAACCAATAAGCTGATCCTAATATTAAACTGTCTAATCCGTGTCATTAATTGCAGGAAAATCTTGTGAGATGATCTCTGTTTCTACTTATGAGAAAAGTCAAGAACTGACTATATTGTGAAAAATTGGAGCCCAAACTATACATCATCACTTACTCAGAACCATTTCCTGCCTAAGGACATCCTGCTTCCAAGTGAATTTTCACAGACTGTGATCATTCTCTGTTTAGCATGATAAAATCAAAAAATTTTAGAAGTAGAAGGTGTCGAGTGCCAATTTATTATAGCACTATGGGATTTCATAAAAACTTTACAATATGTTTTATGAATGATTCCTCTTACATCCTCTTGAACTTATCTGCTCTTCCAGCCTTCCGACCAACATTCTATAGTATAAAATACCCAAAGGCAGGCAATCCGAAATGGACAGATACAAGTTGCACTGTTTTTGAAGAATGGTTCACTGGAGAGCAACATTCTGTATGTGGTGTTAAGACTGCCCCTCAGAATCACGGGTAAGATCCACTCTTCATGTCATATGCCACCCAAAAATTGTACACACTCTATTGTTGTAATGAAAAACTCACCAAGTTCCTATGTAATAGCCTTCTATTCAGGGTCTCAGCTTCAATAACAACTTGTGGCTCAAAGGAACTTTGGCAGGTGCAGACCTTCTAATTCTTGAAGATATATAGGACTGGGGGATTGAAGGCGCATTCGCAGAGTTCTGCTCAGCATGACTCTTAGTGAGAATACAGCCAACAATAAACTAAAGCACTCATGAGCCTTGGCTGATGAAAATGTCCTAAGTAGTCCCATAGAAATAAAATATGGAGGGAAAACAGTCCTCTACGATACAGTCTACAGAAAAACTGTGGCATAGGCCTGTTTAAAAAGGAACACTAACCTAAAAATATTTGGGCATTTGTCTATTGACTTCTAGTTGTAAATGTTGAAGTTTGATCAAAGTGCTGAGAGTAAGAAACTGTCAGCAGTAAATGGAGTGTCTTTGCCAATGTTCCCTGGCCCCCGTGCTTTTCCCCTCCAAGGCCCAGCAAACATCACAGAAACAGAGGCAGAAAGAAGAGAGAGTGGGAAAAATGAACAGGTGCACGAGAAGATGCCTTCTGTATAGGACAAGCCTGCTGCGGTCAGGAACTCGCAGCAGCTGTGGCTTTCAGCAGAACACAAGATCAAGGCCCTCTCCCAAATCCCAGCATAGATAGGGAAGGAGCTTTCCAGGCCTTAATGACGAGCTATTGCTAGTTGATAACTGTTGCAGGGAGGAATAATCTTATTTTTCTTTGAAGATGGGGTCCCTGGCAGGTTTCCCATCCTCAAGTAAATGGTCCTACACACATGCATGTATGGCCTGGATGAATTGGATACAGTTGGTTACCAGAGAGAGAGAGAGAGAGAGAGAGAGAGAGAGAGAGAGAGAGAGAGAACAGAAGGAAGACATGAAATTGAGAGGGATTACTATGGAATACACAGAGGGATATTATTTAATTGTATATATCTATGAAATTCACAACAAATAAATACTATTTTCTAAGATTTTGCAGGGTTTTTTTGGGGGGATCAGGAAGGAGGCAGCTAGGCAAACGGGAAATGAGAACTGTAACCCTAAACCCCGCTTATCACAGTTCTACAGCATTTGTTTGATGCTTTTTGTGTTGCCTTAGTGACCTTTGAACGTCAGCATCTTCATCTGTCAATGAATATTATAACCTTAGAAAAATATCCCAAAGGAAAAGGGTGCACCCATCAGTAAATGTCTGTGGTTCTCCGTGTCACAGTGAGGGACCGCAGAGTTACTATGGCAAGGTAGAGAGAGAAACTGAAGGTGGCAGTGGAGAATTCCAAGGCAATACTATGGCAAATCCCTGGGCAGTTTCCAGGACATGCCCTTGCAGAACTTAGCCATGAAATGTCCTTGGAGCTGCCAAGAGGGTGGTCAGAGCATTGAACCATACCTCACACTGGCTTTCCCCACAAACCCATTAGCTTTGCTGTGCACCAAATTCCTCGTAGATAGCAAAAAGAAGAAAATGTAGATGCCATTTACTTTTGCTGGCAGTAATCAGCCTCTGTTCTCTTTTCTTTTCAAAATTAAATGTATTTGCCAAATACCAACAATTCCATCATGGTTTTTAAACTCTAAGTTCATGTAAGATGTAACAGTAGAAATCATCAAAACTGCCTCAGTTTCTGTCTTCTGAGGGTGTGGAGTAGCTTTCTTAACCTCTAAACTATGACATTTGTGTTGGAATAATTGCTTATTGCAAGGGGTTACTTGTAGGGTGCTCAGTAGAATTCCTGGGTGCAACCTACTAGGTGCTCGTGGCAACATTGTATACCCCTAGTCATACTGACCAGAAGCATTCCCAATACATTGCCAAGTGTTTCTAAGCCAAATCCCCCCAGATAAGGGCCACTGGTCTTATGCCTATTCTTTATAACATCAAATCAGTTTGTGACTTCCCCATAAATTTTATCCTGCTACAGGAAAAATCACTGCCTTGCCATAGGTTGCTGTGCATCTGAGCTCTTCATTCTGCTTTCTGCCTTTGTCTCACTCTCCCTACACACATGCACTTAAACCTTTTATCTTCCAAGCCTCCATGTTAAAGATGGAAAGGAGCCCATGGGTTTGTGCTGCCACGCTGCCTCTTAAGCCTTTTCAGACTTATAATTCAGTAGATAAAGAGTTGTACAGTAACGGGACTTGCCAGTTCACTGTTCCTCCTTACAGTAGAGCCACGTGGTAATTTCAGCCAAAATAAATTATTTTTTTTTAAAGCTTAAAACCAAATGACTCTTTCCTATAGTTAGTACTTTACAGTCCAGGGTGAAACATTCTCTCCTTTATGAGCTGTGTGCTATAAAGAAAGTGTATAGAAAGATGTTTAATGTGTCGTCAAGAGTAAAATTATTAGTGTATTATATATGAGGCAGTCATATGGCAAAAGAGCTGAAGCTGGTGTTTGCCCTTAAAGGAGATGCAGTCATATAATAGAGCGCCTCAGAGCTAGGGTTTGCTGTACTTTGGGAATTAATCACATAAACTATAAATTGGGTTCAACAGGCTGGCTGGGTAAATAGGCGCAGCTAATGAGGACACTACGAGATCTTATAAGAGAGCTGACTGCCCCAGGACAAATAGTCCGTGGCGCACCTGATGGAAAACTAGAAGACATCAAAGCATAAAGGATTAGTGCTCTCACAGTGTTGAGAAATGGCCGGGGGGAGATTCACCAACTTATTACCCACATCCAAGCTAATCCTGTTATCTGCAAAATATAACTGTGTTCAGGAACTGCCACCACCTCGACTTGCAGAAGGATAATTCTGCATTTACATGGACAAAAGTACAGGAAATTTTCATACGACTAAGGAAAAGAGAAGATGATAAATATTTTCAAAGGTCTTTTTTCTTCCCCCTTTTCCTCGTTCAGTATTCGGCTGCATGCATGTGAAGTACAGACTACAAAAGCTTCTGTCAGGAAACAGGGTGTCGTCCAGACAAGGCTGGAGATGAAGGGAGGAATCGGCAGTGTAGGAACAACTGTGATGTCCCCAAATTCTGCTGGCCTGCGAAATGATTATCAAGGGAAGAAGGGCCACAAGTGGATAACGAAATCTGTGCTAAATCCTAGCTGACTAAATTTACCTTTGCAACGTAGGTGGGCAGGCATTCTGTTTGAATTGTGAAAGAACTCCGCAAAGAAAGAAAAGTCGAGAGTGAGCAGACTTTCTGCTATTCTCTCCTGCCCTAGATGTGCTTGGGGTATTGATTTCTGCGGAGACACCCACCTGATCCCAACAGATGATCCCTGCAAGGAAAGGAGCAAAGCCCCTGAGCTCCCGGAAAATCTGCCTTGGAGAAAACAGCTTCCCGGGCTAGAGTTGTCATTCAGCTGGGGATTGTTTATGAAATCAAGAGTCACACTGTTGGGAAACGAACTGCAGTTTATCCCCTGTCTCAATATACCACGAAGGCAAAGCAGGAATCTGAAGCTGCTTCAGCCAGTAGCTTGCCTCACTGTTCCAGGGGCACAGTGCTGATGGAGCCAGTGATAAGATGGCTTGTAAGAGGGTAGAGAGCAGAGCTAAAGCCTAGCACAGGTCCTTGCTCGTGGAAGGAACTCAAACAGTTATTAAATGAGTGTCTGGATTCTCCAAAGAGCCAGGCAACAGTTTCAGCAATTAACAACCTACAGAAACCTAGGGAAGCATATTGCTTTCAGATATTAATTTGTATCCGAGCAAGATCTGCAATATATCTGTTCTCTTAAAAACAGAAACAAAAACAGAAACAAAAAACAGCTGAAGATTATAGCTCTCCTGTTTGTCTGAGGAAACAGTAAAAGAAAACGCTCTCTGAAATAATGTAGAAACAACACAATCAAAAAATAAATGTACCATCTGGATTTTTCTATCTCTATTCAAACCCACTTCTCTATTGAAATCCTAATGTCTGAGAGTTAATAGGCTCCACCCATCCTTTCTTCCTTTACTTCCTTGCTTTCCTGCATTGCTGCCTACTCTACTTCTTCAGCTTTGTCTTTTGTTCTTCTTCCTTCTGCTCTAGTGGACACTTGGCTCACTATTCCCACTTGTTCCTGGAAGGTTCACCCTCTCTTACCTTCACTGCGGGTTTTCCCTCGTACTTGGATTGTCGTTCATTGCTAGTAACTCCCGGAGCTCTGGCTTTTCAGCCCTCCTCCCATATCACCGTCCCAGTATCATCTTGTGCATGGTCAATCAAGAGAAGAAGTTTTGCCTCAGTTTCCACATGCCCAAGCTAAGTACCTTTGTCTCTAAAGCAGCTCCAGTCTCTACCCGATATCAGTAGAATCTAATGTCTCCAAGTTTTTCTTACTTCCAAACATTTAATCATCTCAGGACTGTTATTTCTAGCCAATTCATCTTTCTTAAAAGTGAAGACTACCTCTTTAAATTGCCTGCCTTCTCTCTTTTCCTGATCACCTTAAACCTACATTACCTTACTCCATAACTTCAGGAGATTCTAAATACACCCCTTTATCAAATTTCCACACTTGTTCCTTCATGCGCTGTGACCTCAAGAAACCTCTGGCTTTCAACTATTTTGGTTTCATGAACCTTACCCTGGCGTCTGTACGATGGGTGTGTTAGTTGAAGTTCTTCAAAGGCACTGAGCCTGTCAGATATGTGGAACTACTCGGGAAGTGATCCACTATGTGGGATCATTTTGTGTGATCATGAAGTCTAAACCCTATGACCTGCTTACAGAGAGCTACAAAAAGGCACTAGTGCCAAACCTGTCCGAGTCAGAAGCCCCAAGTGCCAGGAAGCCAATGGTAAGCTCTACTACGAGGCTTGAGGCCTGACACCTAGGATTGTTCCCATCTGAGGGCAGGATGATATGGGTGTCCCAGTCCAACAAGAAAATGAGATTTGTTCACCCTTTGTTTTGTATAGGCCCTCAGGACATGGACACTTGGGATATGGGATGACTTCTGTACTCCGCCATCCTACACAGACTTTATACTGTTCAGCTATTTATGTGTTCCTTAATTTAGTCAAAGTAGCATTAAAAATGAACCATAACAGCAGTCAAATAAATTCCTGTTTTCTGGATGGTATAGGGGTTATATATTTAAAGCACCAAACCTAAGGCCGTAAATAGAAAAAACTGTGCCATTTTTCCCTGCCATTTCTTTTTCCGTTCTAAAACACCTATGATGTGGCGTGTGTATGTGTGTGTGTGTGTGTGTGTGTGTGTGTGAGAGAGAGAGAGAGAGAGAGAGAGAGAGAGAGAGAGAGAGAGAGAGAGAGAGATCATATCATCACAGAAATACCTTACCTTCAGAACTCAAAATTTTTAGGTAATCTGACTATTCTTTCCTTTTCATCTGGACCTTCAGCAGGCTTCTCACTGGTTGACTGGCAAATGACAGTCCTACTTGACCATTTCTCTGGAATCTATTGCCTATTCCCAAACCATGGCTCTCTGTCTTTCTGGAGCCTGCTTAAAAGTCCCTCCTGCTTCCTCTGACATCTTAGCAAGCCCATCTTTCAGGATCGCTGCCCTTCTAAACTCCTCATCAACCTCTATCTCTGCCCGTTAGAATCTATGTTTCTTGGGCTGGATAAACAATTCATGATAAAGCAGAAAAGAACTTATATATCAGAGCGCCTCGTGACTTCTATAGGTGCTGGCCGATTTCTAACAAACAGAAGCAGATGCTAATAATGGTTTTCAATGTTAAAACCGTTTTTACTGTGTTTTGAGTTTTGAAAACTCATGACTCACTTCACCCAAGAAAACTAAGGGAAGTCTAAGAAGAAATTCTACAACACTCAAACATGTCCATCATGCACACGTGTGCACACTTCTGCATAGGGAGTGGTGTAGAGACTCAATAAATGCTTGGAAATTAATTAATCACAAAAGATTAATCACCGTGAGACCTGCGAGCCCCTGTCATGGGTATCTTTAAGGGATTTGGAAATTCCTCCTTTTAAGATTTTAAACAAAAGCAGAAAATTGTCTAGTTTAAATGAACCACTGCCTGGAGGCAGGGGGATAGATTGGATGGCTTCAGGAGTTTCATTTCATCACTATAATCCTATGATTATCTTACTTATATCCCTGGAAGCAAGAAAGAAGGCAGGTTGAAAAGGAGTCATAAATCACCTTCTGGAGCAGCATGAATCTCAGCCCCACCACCTCACTTTCCACTTCACCCATCACCTTTTCCGTGTATGGCACTTAAAGTGGCCTGCCCAGTCGTGCTACACAGAAACCATACTCTGTATCCTAGACTCCCTGGGCCCTAAACAGTAGGGCACAGAATTGAAAAACAAAACAACGCCAAGTTCATAAAGAGACATATTTTTGGAATTACTTGAACACAGGTTCTCATGGTCTTTAGGAAGTCATGCAACTTTCTTGCGTACCTATTTCCTGCTTGGTAGCATGGGGTTATAATCACCAAAGGGTTGATGCTGATTCAATGGAAGGATGCAAATGACAGCCTTACCTTGATAAGAAAGCACTCTAGATGAGGGTAGTCATACATTTATGTACGTACTACAGGAGCAGCTAAATATTCAGATGGATATTGAATCCAATTGTCTCTGTACAGGCAATCCTAGAGCCCTCTAGGATTGAACTGATGGGCAGACATCCCTAACAAAAAATGCCATACTCCCTCATAGTCCAGCTTTCCAGCATCAGCTACCTAGGAAATAGATGATAATGGTTTTTGACTCTTTTCAACTGCTTGAGGAAGTGTTGAAGTCGGGATCTAAATCTCTTTGAAGTCTTTTTTCTTTCACAGGGGAGGCTTATCTTTCTTATTTGAAATAGCAGTAATGAAGTTACTCACCTACTTCACTTTTGTCCAAGCAGGGCTACCACAAACAGATCCATGTTCAAGGATGGGTCTGAATGTTCCGTACACTGCAGGCCTAAGACAGTATCTGAATGAGTTTTGAGCAGCCTGGAAAAGGGTAAAGTAGAGGATACCATATTAGAAAGCAAAGTTTCTTCATTTTCTTCTCAATTTTATCATGGTTCTCCATTTCAATATCACCAAGAAGGGCATGTTGGTATTTTTTTTAAGGATTTTATTATTTCTGAATGATTGAAATCAAATATCTACACTTTACCTTTTAGAAGTCATACATACATTCTTCTATATGGTACATACAGGAACCCTAGCCTCTGTTCACTCAAGACTTTCCATAGGCTTAAAACTCTAAGATAGAGAACACAAGAGCTATCTTTGCCCACAAACCATCTATCTTCCAAAACTACAGCATTGCTGATAGGATCCATGGTACCAAATGGTATCCCAAAGTATCCTATGGAGGCTCTCATGGCAATATGCACACAAATCTCTTGACAATCTTACTAAACGCAGATTAAAAACTCATTCTCTGTTTCTCTTTTCTCTAGCAACCAGCCGTGCCTGTGTTATTGGTCTGCTGTTCTAAGAGAGCTAGGAAGCCTGAGTCTTAAGAAAACTCAAAGATCTAATTAACTGTGGGATGTATGTTGCCAGTGTGTACATAAGGAAATAGAGGGTTCCAGCGTAATGGGTTTTCCATACAACTAAGAAATCTCACAGTCAGGGTTCAGTACTGATGTCCTAACTGTCTTCTCTTTTCTTCCCAGGTTGTCACTTAAGCAAGTAAGAGGCTACAGTAACAAAGCAGGCAGAGAAAAGAGCAGCAGCCAAATAGAACAAAAAATTTTATGAGTACACTTTGCAGTTAAATATGCTAACTAGTCCATGCATTGAGAATGAGGGATAGACAGGGAGAAAGAAAGCACATATTTTAACACCAAGTTACCAGATGCATGTTGTACCTGGTCCTTGGTGAGTTTTGTCTACTCTGAAGCCCAGTTTCCTACATTTCTGGTCTGTTTCCTTTATGCAAGAATACACCTCAGCAAATTCTCATCTCTCACTCATATCGTAATTCCTCCCATCAGGTATTTCATTCAGTAAGAAAATTTGAAGACAATAGCCCAGGTCTGGGTGCTACTGTATTCCTTTATAACTGTGAAAACACAGGCAAGCCCCTTAGTTCTGTGATTCAACTACTTTGCCCACAAGATAGGGACAGTTGCAGAACCCAGTTCATGGGGTTATATAAAAATCTAAATCAACCCATAGAAGTAAAACACCTGGGACAATGTTAAAGAGGTCCATTTCCCAATAACCGTATTTCTTAAATGCCCATTTGTTTTCAGTAGCTACCGCATGGTCTATTGGAACATTTGAACTTCATTATTTTGAAATCCACATGAAATGTTCAATGATTTGGTCATTAGATACTCCTAGTTAAAGGATATATTAAGATCAATTCATTGCTTCTTTGGGGAATAGAGGAGGCCAAGAAGGGATTTTTCAGTTGTTGAGTCATGTAGATTGAAATAAAATGAGGGATTAAATTTGATTGTTAAGATATTGGTGATAAACTTGTTCTTAGAGTTGGAAGAAACAGAGGGACAGTTGTGGAGAGGCCAACTTGGATGTGAGCACAGATGTTTCTAGAAGCCCACCTCACCTGCACTCTAACTTGTTTGCATCTGCCTCTCCCAGGTGTCCAAAGGTTTAGACACTGTGCTATCCTTCGGATTCATCTGCTCGGCTCCTTCCCTCCTTGAAATCATTTTTCCGGGAAGATGAAAGAGAAAGCAAAATGACTGAGGTGACAGGTCCCGTGGCTCAGAGAAAAACTGTCAGGAAGTCCTGCCAAAAGCTATTTTCTCCTGGAAAGGAAACACCCCTTTGCGCTTTGTAATTCATGGGTGGACCACAAGAAAGTGAAAATAGCTAATGTCTATGGAACATTGCCACTCACACATAGCAACAGCCTTATTTATAGATACAGAAATCATTACTTTCTCCTCCTCCCTGGAGCACAACTTTAATGCTGGGAAATTTCATAGGATCACAAGCATAGAAGACCAAATCTCCAGGTGGCTTCACTCCAATCTTTAAAATTGGAACAACCTGCGCACGCGATCTCAACTGACTCTTCACACACTCTGTCTGTTGTCTCTGCTCTCCTGCAAAGTGGATTTGAGCAGATGGTTTGAAGGAATGGAGGAATGGTTTGAAGTCAATCTCTGCACCTATTCAAATGCAAAAATGCTTTCTTGTTTTTTTTTAAACAATCTATGCCCCATGCATTTTGCCATGGTGAAAATAAAGTAGCTTAGAGAAATCTGCATTTAATTCTGCTTATATGTAGGAAAATTACCTTTCCTGTGTTCTCCAAGAGACCTTTTTCTATGAGGTTCTTGCAGTGTTAAGCCACAATCCGGATAATAATTAAAATACAGAATACTTCTCAGATTTCCCCTTCTACAATGACCACTATTCTATGTGTTTGATGTACCAGTTCCTTCATATCTAGAACAAATGATATTTCTACCTTTTTGTCACAGAAAGTGGAAATGAGTTTCATTAGGCCTTCTAACTGTCAAGTGCAATGCTACATTTCTGGATCCCATGTTTTAAGCACCAACCTACACTTTGTTGGACACAGTTAAGAGTCAACAAAATTGCATGCAACTGGAAATCCCAATACTCTTGTGTTTTACTTTGAGGTTAGACCCCTACTTTCCTTGAGTGATAATACAAGCAGATAAGTACAAATAAAAGTAATTATGATACATATAAGAAATAAGTGTCTTGACCTCTTTACTCATATTCTTTCTCTACCCACTCTTCAACTAGACTTTGGGAGCTCAGTCCAGTAATCTGCTGTGGGTCTCTGTTTCCATCAGTTGCTGAATAAAGGCTCTATGGTAACACAATCTGACTACAGGGCAAGGCCAGTTTAGGCACCCTCTCCTCTATTGCTTAGGGTCTTATCTGAGATCATCCTTGTGAATTCCTGGGAATTTCTCTAGTGTCAGGTTTCATGCTAGTCCCATAATGGCTCTCTCAATCAAAATATCTCTTTCCTTGCTCTCATCTCTGTCCTTCCTCCATCTTGACTATCCAGTTCCCTCAAGGTCTCTTCCACCCTCATCGTCTCCCTCCTCTTCCCCTTCCACTCTCCCTTCTTCCTCCACCCCCATGCTCCCAATTTTGTCAGGCAATCTTGTCTATTTCCCTTTTCCAGGTGGATCTGTGTATGTTTTTCTTAGGGTTCACCTTGTTACTTAGCTTCTCTAGAATCATAAACTATAGGCTCAATATCCTTTCCTTTACAGCTAGTACCTACTTACAAGTGAGTACATACAATGTTCATCTTTCTGGGTCAGCATTTCCTCACTCGGGATGTTTTTTTCTAGTTCGTTTCATTTGCATGCAAATTTTAGGATGTCATTGTTTTTTGCTGCTGAGTAGTACTTCATTGTGTAAATGTGTCATGTTTTCTTCGTCCATTCTTCAGTTGAGGGGCATCTAAGTTGTATCCAGTTTCTGGCTATTACAGATAATGCTGCTATGAACATAGTTGAACAGATGTTCCTGTAGTATGATTGAGCATCTTTTGGGTATATGCCCAAGAGTTATATTGCTGGGTCTTGAGGTAGGTTGATTCCCAATTTTCTGAGAAACAACCATACAGATTCTCAGAGTGGTTGTATAAGTTTGCATTCACACCAGCAATGGAAGAGTATTCCCCTTACTCCGTATCCTCTCCAGCATAAGCTATCATTGGTGTTTTTGAGCTTAGCCATTCTGACTGATGTAAGATGGTATCTCCAAGTCATTTTAATCTGCATTTCCCTGATGGCTAAGGATGTTGAACATTTCCTTAGGTGTCTTTTGGCTATTTGAGATTCTTGTGTTGAGAATTCTCTGTTTAGTTCCGTACTTCATTATTTAACTGAATTATTTGGAATTTTGATGCAAGACCATGATGGGGACAGCCACTGGAATAGTTTACATGAGCTAATTGGAGCTCACCAACTTTAGTTGAACAAGGAAGGAACCGGAATACGTCCAAACTAGTCCCTCTGAATGTGGGTGACAGTTGTATGGCTGGTGCAGACTGTGGGGCCACTGGCAGTGGCAACAGGGCTTATTCTTACTGCTTGTATTGGCTTTTAGAGAACCCATTCTCTTTGAATAGATGCCTTGTTCAGCCTAGATATAGCAGTGAGGGCAATGGAGATTCCCTAAAGCATTGTGCCTTACCCTCTCTGAGAATGGATGGGGGGATGAGGTGGGGGATGGGGCCAAGAATGGGAAGAGGGAAGGAGGGAGAGAGAACTGGGATTGGTATGTAAAAGAAAAAGAAAGGTAGTTTGTTTTCTTTTCTAAAAAGAAAAATAAAATAAATTCAAAATAAAAAATGTGTTATTAAAGATTAAGATATTACTTTGTAACTGGGGCAAAAGATTCAAGAGTAGGGGAGAGTCTCCCACAAATCTATATTCAAGTTGTATTGCTTACTCATGGCCCATATTTTGAGTCATCTAAATGACCAACTAGCAAAAGACAATCCAGCAGGTGAGAGGCCTGGGTTTGAGAATCAACTTCAAGTGCGACTTTGGAGTAGTTACACAGGCAGTGAGACTGGGAGGCTTCCTGCAGGTAACTGACTGTTGAGTATTTACATGGACCATGGTGATATTCAAAGGAAAAATGCTTTTATATTTATAGATTATTTCATTGAACTATATGTAAAATGGGTATCAATAAATGTATTTACTCCTAAAAAAAAAGAAATTCAATTAACCTGTTTGTAAATTTATTTTGTCCTTTAACTCTTTTAAGGAGACTTACATTGATGATGTATAAAAAGAGGAAATAAAATTAAAGTTTATAAATATCAGGGGGTTAGGGTCTCAACACTGAGACCAAGACGGGCAAGAGAAAGCAGTTACAGCACTACTGTGAGCTCTCTGATGGCTTCAGATGCTAGCAGCTGTTTCTAGAGTTTTTATAAGGACAAAGGAAAGAACCAAGGGAACCACTGTCCATTTGTTTGAAGAGTGAGAGTTCTCTTAAATACTTGGTTTAAAAGAATTTTCTCATGTGGATCTTCTTTTGGGAGCCTCTGAACTGTGGATATGCAATGTCCTTAATGACTTTGAAAATATGTGTAGCTAAGGATCTTATATATCTGTTTTTCTAAACTATTACAAGACTTGGGTTTCACAGTTCAAAGCCAGATCAGCAGTTTTGCCCCTAAACAAGAGAAAAGCATCGGGTTCAGGAGAATGGGAATGTGGTGATGTTCAGGATGACGTCATCCTATTTTTAACTTCTGATAGTTTAACTTTTCCAAAGAGCAACTTAGAGGCATAATTTTTCCATCATTGTTATAAAGGTAAATCCCTTTAAGAAAATTATGAAGTAGCCGGGCGATGGTGGCGCACGCCTTTAATCCCAGCACTCGGGAGGCAGAGGCAGGCAGATCTCTGTGAGTTCGAGACCAGCCTGGTCTACAGAGCTAGTTCCAGGACAGGCTCCAAAGCCACAGAGAAACCCTGTCTCGAAACCCCAAAAAAAAAGAAAAAAAGAAAATTATGAAGTTCACAGTCCTTGTCTATTGAAATGACAGGCATACATATACATTTTGCCCTGCAATCTTAGACAGCTGATTCCTCTCCAATGTCCTAAAAACAATGGCTGACCACAGGTCTTGGGATTTCCAACAACTTATATATACCTGCAAGAATGGACAGATTTGTGTGTTTTCTGCCACAGTACATAAGTGTCATTGCTATCATTAACACCCCTCATACATACCAGGAAGCAAGGTGAACATGTATAATTATAGAAAAAATATGAGCAGTAAATTTATGATGATAGAAATTAATCAAGGAATCCAAGCAAAACTTTTTATAGCAAGGACAATATTCCTGTTTCTACATACTAGGACACAAACATCTGTGTGGAGAAATTAGATTACTTCACAGATATAGCTCTGTGTCTGTGCTGCTTATAAATCAATGAGTTATTAAATGTTGAAGATTCTTCATTTTTAAGTGTTTCCAAGTTAATTTAGACACTGACAATATTCAATGTAGATAATTATTCTGAGAAATATTGCAGTCAAGTGAAACTGTTGAATTGAATTAATTGTTAAGTGTATAGAAACTTTTAAAAGCCCTTTACAGATTCCTTGTTACAGTTTCACATGAATTCATAAGAAACATTAAATTAAATCAACACTTGACTTTAGATATATTATTACCTATAAGTTGTCTTAAAGGGTTTCAAGTCTTGAGTTTTATGAAGAATAAATAATTCATTTTGTTCTTTTTCTTTTAAAGGGTATTATATTGACATATAACAGTGGAGAAAGTGGCATTAAATTAGCTAACATTGTGTTATCTTAGGAAGACCTATAATTTAACAGTTACCCATTTACTCAAGAAGTATTCTTTTTGTACTGTTAAATCAATATGTTTTCTTGCTTGTAGTCAAACATTTTCTTGGACCCTTATGAAGCTCATACCCTTGGTCTCTGATTCCAAGGAAGCCAGTCAATAAAATCATCCTTAGTCATCAGCTAAGTGAATCTGAGCTACGGGTTTCGTAGCCTGAAGCCATCAAACTAACTGTAGTGATATTCTTTTGATATTAGCATCATTGATTGCAAGTCATTATCTTCATGATAATGAGATAACATGACCATCTGTGTGCTGAGAACATTCCTATTCAAGGCAAAACTACATTGTCAGCATATATAAAAAGAAAGAGAAGTATGTATCCAAATCTTCCAATATACACTGCAAACTCCTAAGATTTATATGTTAGGCTTCTAGAAAATATTTTAGGCTACTGGGTAATTACCCCCTCCCCCACCAGAATGCCATCCTGAACCCTTTGAAAGTTATGTAAAAATATGGGTTTTGAACTTGTAGCAATAATTGAGCACCAATATTCAGGTTATACATTTTATCCCATAAACTCGTTTCTACATATGAAACTTACAGGGCAAGAATATCATAAAAGTGTCGTGTGTATACTGCTATATTTGATTCATTTTATTCTGGATGAGTCAAGCCTGGTGACAGTTGCCTGCAAACACAGCTCCAGGTAAGGCTTGGGTAAGAGGATTGCCAGTTCATCCAGCACCTGGGCTGCAGTGGGTGAAAGTCCGGGACAGGCAACTTAGTGAGACATCACAAAAGATAATGTTAATGAGCTGGGATTAGTGGTACATTTTTGCCTAACATGTGCAAGGCTTTGTCATCAATGCTCAGAAACTAAGGAATGGATGGTTATGGAGATGATAGATAGATAGATAGATAGATAGATAGATAGATAGATAGATAGATAGATAGATAGATGATAGATGATAGATTATAGATAGATTTAAAAGGCAGTTCTAAAGCTTGTTTGCTCCCTTGGTTGTTATAAAGTTCAAGCTTTGCATGTTGATAAGATTTATAGATTTTGAGCTAAAAATATAGTTTATAAAGATTTCTCATCAATGGAAGTGATGCATAGGATCAGTGAATAATAGAACTGTATTCAGAAAATAAAACATCTCTTCAAAAGTTGTCCTGAAGTTTCTTCCCCACCCCTAGGAATATTTGTTGCCTGCATCAAAAGCATAATTATGTCATTTTTGGTCTGTTTTATAAGCTGGTCGCCTTTGTAAATTTTCTTTACAGAAAGGATGCTAGTTCTTTAGTCATTATTAAATGTTTTAAATCCAACAGGGTTAGACTTTCTTAGAGTTGCCAACCTAGGATTAGACCAGTGCAGCTCATTAGAATTAATGTGTTGGAAGAGATGTGAGCTACATACAACTCAATCTTAGCAACAATAACCAATACAGACTCAGTACAGTTCTGGAGGCAAAGGGGTCTTTATTCAGTACCAATATTAAGGGCATTAAGCAATAAACTACACAATTTTTTTTGTCAAGTCCCAGGCTACAATGAGGCTAAAAGACTTAGTGTTATTACCTTAAGAGTATATTGATAAGAACACCCACCCTTCTCGCCCCCCCCCCCCCATAAACCATGAATTAGATAGTCTTCCTTGCAACTGAAACACTACCAGCTAAAATGCCTGGAAATAACTAGCAACATTTTTACAAAAGATTCTTGGGAGAATACAAAAGTTTAGGATTAACAAGCTTCCTATCTATTAAGGATGTAGAGAAATGAAGAGTAACACTCTTTGTAACTGTGACGTTGTGACGAAATTATATAGCAATCTCCCTTCCTTTTTAGGAAAGAAAGAACAACAAGCTGGAAGAACTAAAAGTTTACAGGGTTCCTTGGAGGAAAAGATAAAAGAAATAACATGCACAATCTTTCTCAGGCACAACTTCCCTGAAGCAGCAGAATTACAGGCCTGTGCACATCTGCGAACACCAGGAAAGAGGAAGTGAATAATAACATGAAAATAGCAAAAAGGAAAATAACTGTTGAATAACTCAAGTTATAGTTTATTACAGTATTAGAAATCAATGTTCAACATGAGCATTTACCTAATACCAACAGTACAAACAACTGATGTAATTTCTTTAAAAAAAAAAATCCAACCATGGGTATGTTGGTTCAAGAACTGGATTGGAAGATTAGAGTGACGGTAAAGATAGTTTGTAGTGACTGCTTGTTTCCGTGGTGTTAGTTTTCCTCACGTTGACCATATATGTTATCAACTAATTCTCTTTAGCAAATGAGCCGTAATTGGTTCACAGAAACCAGTTTAATTCTACTCTAATGAATGCTTAAGTCTGGTTGCCACTGGGCTCCTATGAGCAGCTATTCATCACCATTTCTGCTTTTACATATGTCATTAATCCCCACCTCTCTGAAAGGTGGGTCTGACAGTCCAAATGCAGGGTTCACAGAACTCGAGTGCTTGGCCATGGATGTAGAGAACCTAAGGCTACACTGCCTAATACAATGGATCTATCTGCCGATTTAGATTTACATTAACTGAAAACAACCTGAAACTTGAATGAAAATCAAACTCTCCAGCTACACCAGCCATAGTTCAAGAGCTCACCAATCATAAGTGGAGAAGATCTACCATATTGAAAAAACACAAATTCCATCACTGTCAAAGTCCTGTCAAATGGTGCTAGGCCTTTGAACTTGGTATCTAAAACTCAAACCTAATAGTCAAAGCAAACCAGTTTATCTCGAATTATTCTCAAAATACTAAGGAAGGGTCAAATGAAATTGTTAGAAAATTTTATTTGAAGAAAGATAAAAAAGGTTTGTTTTTCTCTGTTTTTCTTCTGCCTTCTATAATAAATTTGGAGGCTAGAGAGATAGATGGCTCCTAACCACTGGGTGCTCTTCTACAGACTCGGGTTCTGTTCATAGCACTCATAGGGCAACTACTACCATCTGCAATTACAGCCCCAGGGGATCTGAAGCTTTTTCCTGGCTTTCAATGGCACCAAGGATGCATGTGATACACAGACAGACAGATTAACACCCCCCCCACACACACACACGTGTCATAAGTTTGGCTTATGAAATGAGTCTAATAAACTCATAAGTGTGAAAATAAGTAGTAATATTGGCTGCAGCTGATAGGTTTGCAGGCACTGGAAGAATTTTCCATCTGAAACGAAGCCACAAGCCAATTAAAAAGCAATAAGCATTGTGGGTTAGGAAACAGGAACACAGAGCCAAGGGATCACAGAGAACATGTGACCCGGAAGGGGGAAGTGTTTTTAAAACTCTGACTCAACCATTTTAGCAACAATCTGCCTTGGGGACTCCTTCCTTAAAATATCAGTGGTGGTGCACACCTTTAATCCCAGCACTCGGGAAGCAGAGGGAGGTGGATCTCTGTGAGTTCCAAGCCAGCCTGGTCTACAAGAGCTAGCTCCAGGACAGGCTCCAAAGCTACAGAGAAACCCTGTCTTGAAAAACAAAAACAAAACAAAACAAAAACCCATCACTGTTTCTCCAACACCACAGTGTCATCTTTCACATTCCAAGGCATCACTAGCTCAACTGGTGTCTGGAACCAATAAAATTTCCTTGTTCCACATTTCCTTCTAAATCTAAATGCTAACCCTTATTACAATTCCTAAGGTGACCCTTATACAGTGCCTCATGATGTGATGATCCCCACTATAAAGTTATTTTCATTGTTACTTCATAACTGCAATTTGGTAATTTTGTTACTGTTATGAATTGTGATAGCTGTTGTTGTTTGGTGATAGAGGTTTGCCAAAGGGATCCAAACCCATAGGTTGCAAACCACTGTTCTAAAGGGAGGATGAATCTTTTCATTGCTTACACTACAGAATGTGTGGCGTTATATACTTGTACCTGAGTGCTGTTCGAAATTAATATATAAGATAGGATTTTTAGTTTCATGTGGATTACCTGCTAATTCTTTGAAAGTTCAACCAAGAGATGTCTGGGATCTGCACAAGGAGTACTTCATAGTCCCAGTGGCCTCTGGGCTTCTGACTCATCACCAGCTAAGAATGCTGGCTTTATTCCTGTTTATTTATTTATACATCAATAGACACACAGTGCTGTACCTGGGTGTTCATCTCCAGAGGATGCTCATCTGTTTTGAATGCCAAAACTGTGTCTGAGGGTGGTCTCTAGTTCTCCTGGAATAACCCGAGCGATCAGAAGATAAACTACAAAGTTTTGACTCTTGACCAAATCTAAACATTTCGGCTTTGGAAATGGGCCCATCTACCCAACGTATGTCAGAACAAAGGAACGGCAAACAGAAATGAGATAGGTACTTAAAGGAGAACCTCACACCTGCATCTTGAGTAAGAATACAGACCTTCTTGTTTTAAATATTTTTCATACCGGGAGATCTAGAGGCATGGACCAATGGCCGTGCTAAAAACTTTCGGTTGCATTTTTACGTGTATTCTCTGCAACAAGCCTGTAGGTGGTCCTCCAAGGTGGCAAATATCATAGCAATTAAAATTTATTGCTAATTTATTTAGTATTAAGCACTAGAGTAGGTATGTGTGTGTAATTATTTAATCCTCACCAATCCAGCAACTGGAATTCAGCAAAGGAGAACAACTTATCCAGGATTTAACGTTTAGCAAGTGTTGGACCGGGAAACAAGTGTGAAGTTTCTATGACCTCAAAGCTCTGAAGTTTCTCCCCCTAGATAAATGTGGGCATTGAGAGCACCTTTCATCAGCTTTGCTTTTCTCTTGATCAGGAAATGGGAACACAAAGTGGTAAGCCAAAAAATTGTCTCCCCAGCTCAGATCCTGTGGCGGATAATCATACCCTGGAAAAATATCTTCAACTTTTTTACCTGGCAACAAGTTCCGTTATTCACTCCTAAATGGAAGGAGTCGCCTTTGTCTACATATCTGGCAATGGGGCCACGCAAAACTAACTTTTTGATGTCCATGGGCCATGGCCACACCCTTATACAAATGTGTTGGAGATGGGGCCCGTTGAAAGCCTTGATAAAAACATACACACCCACGCAAAGACAAATACATACGGAAGCCATTTGTGGAAAGTTAGGAACTGACACAATGATTTAGGTTTTCAAATGGATTTCTGATGTTTATCTTTATGAGGCTGTTAGTGCCCTGTAAACATTACTCATGATAGAATCTAGCCTATACTGCAACTGGTTGACGGCTGAGTTCTGAGTTACAAAGAGAGGATTGTGCAATATGGCATATGATCCACAAGATAATAGCAGTGTTAATCATGAATGGTAACTAATACATGGGGTAGGAAATAGGATCACAACTTCCCTTTCTTTTTATCTTCAGAGAAAGGCATAACATAATTCAACTCAAACAATCCATGAAGAAATGAACGAAGTATATAGAAAAGTAATTCCTCTCCAGATTAATATGCTTGAGGAAATCCTTGAGGAAATTAAGTTAGTTTCTTTAAAGAATAAATTTGCTGGTCTTGCGTGCTTGCTAGGTGCTGGCTTTGGAAAACCACTGATTTAACTATGTAACAGCCCATATTCACCATGGATATTGAGTGTCATCTGCTAAGACTTAATACCAGGATTACATTCTGTGGAAGAATATGGGCTTAGCAGTCTCAGTGTTACCTTATGTTTAAGTAAACAAAGGGGCCAAGTAACCTTTTGTACAAATGAATAAATAACTGAATGTTGTAATTTAGGATAGTCCTTAAATGAAGAGTAAAAGCAGTCAGGGAAAAAAAAAAAAAAACAAGAACATTAACCCAAGCAAATCAATGAAGTGGTCCAAAACTTTCCTCCAGAAGGTCCATGTGTTTTCTGAGCCCCAGAAAAGCATCAAAAGAGTTGTGCATTAATTTCTAAAATCCAAAGATTTAATAGTGGCTCATATGGACCTAGAATATCTAATCCCGTGGACACAAAATATGTATTCTTCAACCTTTCAATAACTAAGAGCAAAACGGGAATGAGGCAAAGATGGCCTTGTTCTTGCCTCCCCTTGAATCTTCTACAGTGGACCTATTTATCAGGAAGGAGAAACCACAGAGATTCCATACATCACAGGCTTTGCTGAATATGCTTACGAATCACACTTCCGGTATGACACAGCTGTGTGTCATTGACTCACCAGTTGTCCACTCCTTGTTTCTGATTCTTGCTGTTAACGGAGAATACCACATATTCACAATGTTTGGTCATGGATTGCCTGACATGGAGTAAAAAAAAGATTAACAAACACCCTCCTACTGTGTAGACCTTTACAATGGGATTTCTCACTGCTTCTGGACGAACCACTGAAACTGCTTCATTTATCTCCCCCAATGAAGTTAGCACCTGTGGTAGCTAAAGGGGACTGAAGCAGGGCTTCTGGTCACATGTCACCAAACCAGCATTCCCGTCCACACTGGGGACTAAATTTTTGTGCAAAAAGCAGGAAAACATTGCCATCTTGCATTTATATTTTTATTATTTTATGATTTGACTAAGGGTCTCCTTTCTCCTGCACCTTGAATGATTAAAAAAGCAAGTTCGACCTAGAATGTGATTATATATAATTAATTCCACCTCAATCTGAAACTCCACCATTCATAATGCCATCCACCTTCTAGTCTGTAATAAGAACTAGCCAACTTCAACTCGAGAGCTGGGGTAAAATGTTTGAAAAAGCTGCTGATGTCTAAGTTGTGAGCCTTAAAGGGGCTTGCTGAAAGTAGCCTTATGATTAAAAAAAAAAATGAAACGAAAAGAAAAGAAAGAAGCCTTCTATGGTAGCTAACCCCTCATGCTTTTGCAGTTAGATATCTGCTGTGTGCTGCTCTAAGAATGTCTTCGAGGGAAGAACCTATCCCCGAAATAAAGTTGCTTTCTGGGATGCTTAAGAGTGTAAAGTGCTGGAATGTGCCTGGTGGCTGGCTAAGAAATGAGAAGAAAACACTTGGTGATGAGAATGGGGGTAGCGCTGAACTTTTTAAGCTGAGGGGGTGACAAGAAAGAGCCCGGAGTCCATCCTCTCTGGTGAACAGTCAATGCACTCCAGGCCTGCTCGCAGGCCAAGTGGGGTTGAAACATTCTAATTAGATTAGCAATGTTTTGCTAGAAGGCAGAAAGCTTAAAACATTAACTTTTTAAACAAGTACATCAGTTCTGAGTAAACATTATTCTTTTATTTAGTCGTATGGTCTGAGTCAGCCTATTTCCAGGACAGTGGGAATGCATGCGTTTGATTCCTGAATGCAAATATGCTTTCAATTTTACTATGCAAATCTCCTGACTCTGGTATGCCTCTCCAGGGCTTGCAACTGCCTATCTCCTGCTCTCTCCTTTCCTGCTTCGTGGGTCTCTGTGAATGCCAGGCACCATCACACAGCTGGTGGCAGTTTTTTTTGGTAGCCCAGCAACAGATCACAGGGTCTTGTCCCTATGCGTCGATGGTATTGCATCGTCTGTAAGAAATAATAACCCACATTTTGTCAACAAGTTCATTAAATGAATACAATTTTTTATCCATATGTGGTGGACACGGTCTTACATAAATGTTGCTATTAGAAACCCCAGAATCTAGACAGAGTATTTGATTCATACATATCTGAGTAGATCATAAGATTATTAGAATAACTGAACAACTCTGTGAAGACCTGTTTGTTAAACACATATCTTTCATAATTCCCTGAAGTCATGAAAAAGAAGTAGCTCATAACTGATCTGACACACATATACCCTGATCCTACAGGAGTTAAGAGAGAGGTAGAAAAGAGAGGCAAGCTAAACATATGAACTCACCACCTCTCCTTCCTAAAGATGAAAACCTATGGGAACTATGAAGACTTCAATGTTCCCCTTGCATTTGATCAGTACCTCTTACTAAGCCCCCAACGGTGACATCTGACACTCTAGCCACTAACAATTCAGTTCCTTCTGTTTGCATTCTCTCCCATGCCTTCCTTTGTACAACACAGAGTCATCCTGCACAGCATAACTCAGCAGCGGTTCCAGTGTTAACACTCTTAATGAAGCCTGCATTGCTTGCTAAACCTCATTCCCCAAAACCTGCTTGGGACTCCTGCAAACCTGACCACATTTGCAGTATCCCTGCACTTCCTTTAGCTATTGTAGTATCACTGAGTGTTCGTTTCTCTTACCAGCATGTGGATTCCTCGGGGGGCATATATATTTAAATTTTTAAGATTTAATAATAAAGAAAAACAGCACACGTATCCTACTGAGTAAATAATAAACAAATATCATGACTTAGGGCATCTCCTTACATGAAGAGTAGAAAGAGGCATCAAAGAAACATCGGCCTAGACGAATGGCCAAGACTTTCCTCAAGGGGTTGCAAGTGTTTTCTGAGCCGCTGTCCCTGATCCTGCAGGAAGGGCTGAGTGTTAGTGCGGCCCTTGACACACAGTTGTATGCTCGATACCCTCATGATCTCCTGAAGGGAGAGGCAAAGCTGCTGTGCCAGCAGCCTCCGCCTTACTGCAGACGCCGCTTGTTTCAGGTGAGCGACTCCTGAGTTGCAGCATCAGGGTTTGTGCCTTTGGCAATTTCTCTAATCCAGCCTAAACTTATTTATATATTCATTCTATGCCATGTTTTGGAAGTTGATATGATTCAATTTGCTTAAAAAGCAAACACATGCAGAATGTTGTGGCTAGATTTTTTTGCCCAATACTCTTAACAGATTTCCACCAAATAAAAATAGTTTTTGTTTGACTTGATACTGACACAGGCCAATGAATTATTTTGTCATAAGAAGGATATTTTTAAAAGCACCAACTATTGTCATCACTTCAGCAACAAAAAGATGTTTTAGTATTAGAGATTGAGATGGGTATTATTTCAGAAAGAAAGAAGGAATGTTTCATTCTTGTACATTGTCATCTGGCTATTCATATTAGAATAACTTTATTTTTATCAATCCCATATTCTCTCAGAAAGGCTCACAGAGACCAAATCTATTGCATTAAAAATAAGGAAGAGGCTTCAGAAGTCTCATGTGATATATTCAGTGATTATCCAATCCATTGAATCTCAATGTTGATATAAGAAGCCATTTGGAGTAGTGCAAGAAAAGGTAAAACCGGTAAGATGAGGATCCTTGCCATCCTGGGGTTTATCCAGACCATGGGGAGCTGCCATATGCAAAAAAATGACTTCAAAATGAGACATTTACTCATTTTAAACACAGGTCTCTAGCAACCAGCTACCAGGAACAGGATGGGAGTCCTACAGAAGTGGTGGGGAAACCTTTGCGAGAATAATCTCATGTCTTCAAGCTTATGTGAACTGTATATTACATATTTGGAGCTTCCATTTACACATCTTGGTGACATAGTGCACTGACTTACAGTAGATGAAAAGAATACATTAGGAATGTAGTGGGGACTTCTAAAATGACCTATAGAGTCAGACAGTGGACAATGTTAGAGAGCCAATAAAACGCTGACGAAAGTGGTATTGGTCAAAAAAGGATGCAAAGAGAATTGACAAACACACATGGTATGGGATGGAGAAATAAACCATATGCTGACAGTGACAGTATAGATAGACAACTCCATGCACATTAACAGGCCTTAAAGTCGCCTCTGGATGAGAGTCCAGGAGGGTGGCTACTAAAAATGGTCAGCACTCTCCTGCGTGATAAATCCTACAGATTAGACAAAATTATTGTTTGGGCAACTTCAAACCATACCCCCTGTGCTGACGGGATTTCGTCAGCCTGCCATAAACATTCACATATCTCAGAAGAAGGAATCTTATTTGAAACCTGCCTCCGTAAGACCGGTCAGTAGACAAATTTGTAGGGTGCTGCCTTGACTAGTGATTGATGTGACAGAGCCCAGTGCACTGTGGGTAGTTCTCTTGTCTGGGTAGAATACCCTGAATGGTATAAGAAAGCAAACTGAGCAAGCCGGAGGAGCAGACCAGTAAGTAGCACTGATTGCATTAACTCCCGTCTGCAGGTCCCTCTCCACAGACACTCCTGCTAGAGCTCCTGTCATGAGTGCACCGAGCCACGGGCTGCAACTGTAAGCTGAAACAACTCCTTTCCTCCCCAGTTGCTTTCTGTTATGGTGTTTACACCATAGAAACCAATAGAAACCCTAACAAAGATAGACTCACTAATAGTCTTTCACTGATGGAAAACACTGCCGTTCACTGCTGTGCCCATTCAGTGCAGTGGTCCTGAAGTCAGTATTAATATTGCAAGGAAAGCAAGCATTCAGAGATGTCACTAACCCTTTCCAAGCTATTCACATTTGTCTCATGTCGGCAGGGAGAGACATTGTTCTCACTTAGCATCCTGTTCGTAAGAACATCCATGTGTTTATGCTTTCTAATTCTTTGTACAACCCCAGCCATTAAAAAACAAAAACAAATACAACATATAAAACACCTTGGCATACCCATTTTGGGGGTATTCCAGCAATTAAAGATCTCCTTTCTCTAAGTTTCTCTGCCCTATTTTTTTTAAATTCTGCTCTATTTTCATTAAGCATATAATAAGAAAAAGTAATGTTAATCTGCCCACTGTTATTAGGAACAATTACAGGTATGTCCGCACTTGCCTCCTGCATCTGCAACACAGCAATAAAGCCGCATTAGTCATTGAACACTGACAGTCTCATTATGTTTTTGTTCATTTTGATGCCTGAGTTTGACAAAGCAGCTTTTGATTTCTCAGGGATGGGGGCAGTGGGTGGGTAAAGGCAGTCCAGAGATGACAGCCCTTTCCGGGAAAAGAATGCTGACTGGTGAGGAAGAAATAAAGCAGCCAATTTGAGAGTTTTGTTTTCAAACATATTTTTGTAGAGGAGACAGTGTGATGCAAATGGCATGCGGGAACATAAACGTGGGCACACTTTCCAGAGGAGCGTACTTCAAATACTCCCCACAGATGTTCCCTAATAAAGAACAGTCAGCCCAGTGCTGCTGGTGAGTACAGCTTCCTTTGGAGCAGAAGGGGCCTTTGTAAGGTACAGCTCAAATCCTAACCATCTGAGAAAACCTGCAGTTCCAACTGCCACTTTTGAGATGGCCTTCCCATGCCCCCCACCTAAAGCCCTCTAAGTGCTGTTTTTGCAGTCTCAACAATCGCGTGTGTGTCTGCCTCAGCTCTGACCATGCACCAGCATCACTTTCCCCTGTGTTGATCATCATGCCACATGCTAACAGAGGTCTGTCAATGTCAGGTTTGATTAGTTTATATGGACCCAGCACAGGGCATAAATACTGTTTCTCCTCTAAGATACAGGGTGAGGGGAGTGACTCATGAGGAATTCGGGAACAAGATGAACTATGGCAAGCTTTGTAAGTGGTAGGGACAGTGAGGAAAATGGTTCAAGAAGGAAATGTTAGTATAGTTAAAAAAAAAAAAAACAGTAGCAAGCTGTACATAGATTCTCCAATAGATTCTATCACAAATCCAGAATTCAGTTGGCTTACACCTTAACAGTCATACCACTCTTGCACAGTGGGCACATTTTGCCTAAAATATTGGCTTTGTATTTTAGAACTAGGTAGGACCTTTTACACCCATCCACCCACTCTGCAACAGCCCTCAGAGAACCTTTTACCACTCTGAAAACTACCTAGCATGTGGAAGGTTTGCAGCTCAGTTCCAGCTTCCTTTGGTGTCTTCAAGACCAAGTTTGGAGACCCTTGACTGGTGAGCAAGAGGATTGTTAAGAAACCGTATGGTTTAGACACCTCTAGGTTTCCAAGACCAACAACTCCTATGCAGGCAATAGGAATTGTATTTCATAACCCCCTGCTTCTAAGAGCAGGATTGTATATTAATCACCCTTTTATATGTCTTTTTTATATTCTAATTGTGTTACAAGATGGAAAGTTTTCCTATAGTTTTTAAATCTAATGAAGAGGCAGTCCACAGAATGGAAGAAATTCTCTGTGAGGACTAATATCTGGAATGTACAAAAAAACAACAACAACCACAAAAACAAAACAACAAAACAACTAAGAAACATCAAGAAAACAAACAACCTGATTTTAAAAACTAGATATGGAACTAAACCATTTTCTCAAAAGCAGAAATGCAAATAGCTAGAAAATATTTTGTTAAAGTGTTCAACATCCTTAGTCATCAGGGAAATGAAGATTAAAAATGCTTTAAGAGTCCCTCTTCAGCTCCATTTCAATGGCTGTCATCAAGAATGTACATAACAGAATGATAGGGGAATGTGCTAGAAAGGGAGCCCTTTAATGCTCTTGACAGAAGTATGAATTAGTATAGCGGCTTTGGAAATCAGCCTGGAGATTTTTCAAAATAAAGAATAAAAAAAAGCTAGAAATAAAACTCCTTATGACCCCACTCTTCCATCCTGAGCATATTCCGCTAAGACTCTGTGTCATACTGCCAAGATACCTGCACATACCTGCTTATTGCTCTATGCTCACAATAAGAAAGAAATACCATCGATATACATGTCTGTCAACTAAAAGTGAAATGGCATAGAACAGGGAATTTTGTGAATAAACAGTGGAACTGAAAGTAATTCACCAAATGAGGTGATCCCAGTCCGGGAGAACAAACTCCACACCTTCTCTCTTTTTGGTGTATCCTAGTTTCACCAGTTTAGCTTGTTTTGTTGGCTTGAGCTAGAGCACCAGTGGAAGTCAAAGAACTAGCAAGAGGACAGTGGTGAGGAAGCAGGGAAGATGTTTCAAGAGATTGGAGACAATAGAACATAGATAGGCACCATGGAACAGAGAGAGAGAGACTGGGAGCAAAAAGGTTTACACAGGGAGATGAGAGAGTTTTGGAGAAATGAAGAAATGGAGTAAAGGTTAACTAACAAAAGGCATGTAAAATTATTTATTTTGGTCATTGGGTTCTTAAATGGTTCCCTACATTTTTAACTAAAAGCCTTATTCTTGTTTCATCTCTAACTGTATTGACATTTCTGTGAAAATAATTTATTTCTATTACAAAATCATAACTATGTCCCAATAAAGTAAAAAAGCCAAAAGAGCACAAAGGTTTTAAATCAGGGGCTCTGTTGTTTTGTCAGATACACTGTTTCCTCATCCACAAAAGGAAGATAAAAAAAATTACAAAACTTTAGCAAAACCAAGTAACTAGTAACTCTAGTGCACCTAGAGTTATTATAAAACTAAAACCAGCCAGCAGTGGTGGTGCACACCTTTAATCCCCACACTCAGGAGGCAGAGGCAGGCAGATTTCTGTGTGTTCAAGAACGGCCTAGTCTATACAGCAAGTTCCAGGACAGGTTTCAAAGCTACAGAAAAACGCTGCCTTGAAAAAAAAAAATCAGTGTGCCCTTTCCACAGGGCAGGGTGCCTTGTCCTCTCTCAAGATTGGAAGGGGATTTGGGTGAGGGCATGTGGATGGAGTGGGAGGAGGGGAGGAAGTGGGAATTTGGATTGATATTTTTTAAAGTAATAAAAAAATAAATAAAGATTTAAAATTGGTCAAAATTTCCTGGCAACTGCAAAATAAAATGAGTGTTTACAAGAATATAAAATCACTTGCCTCCTGATCCTACAAAAGAAAAAAAAAGTCACAAGCACAATTGAGAAGAGATCTTACTGATCCGGAGAAGTATGAGGATTCTGGTGAAAGAATCCTGAAGCAGCTGGTGACTCAAGTTCTCCCATTATTTGCTTACTGACATACTGAAGTTGGACTGGTCACTTGATCTCTCATCTTTTTCTGTGGGACAATGGTCTTTTACCCTTCAAAGATTTGTCACTTGTATTGGTTTAATAAAACACCAATTGGCTAGTAGCCATGGCAGGAAGTATAGAAATCTCTGTCAACAAATGTCACCAATATGGACAACTACATCCACATAAAACCTGAGAGAGCATGAGATTTAATTGTAGGCACAAAAGAACATGGTTAAGCATGGCTTCTTTGTAGCAGCATTTTCTCTGATGGGCTCTGTTTGTTAGGGCAAGCACATCCCATTTAAGAGAGGCTTCCTAACTCAACTTTAGCTGCAAAAACCTTGCAGCTCTTTTAAAAGGTACCACCACCAAACACTTAAGTGGTATTTATGAGTAGCCAGAATGCTTCTTGGTAGTGGCAGGGACCTTGAAACTCTATAGAGTTGTGGTAGAGTACCTCTACCATGAAGCTAGACTCTCAGAAAGCTAAGGAATGGAGTGGATTCAGCTATCAGAGGCATAGCTTTAATCCTAGCCACATTGGTCAGAAAAAAAGAGATATACAATAAAGATAGATTCAGGCAAAAAAAAAAAACCCTCGAAATGATTCACAGTGTGTTTAAAAACTTATGTAGGCTTGGGAGAGAAAAGAAAAAGGATAAAGTCCAAGAAAGAAAGAAAGAAAGAAAGAAAGAAAGAAAGAAAGAAAGAAAGAAAGAAAGAAAGAAAGAAGGAAAGAAAGAAAGAGAGAGAGAGAAAGAGAGTAGTTGGGTGTGGTGGCACACACCTTATTCCCAGCACTTGGGAGTCAGAGACAGACACAGATACACAGAGAAACTATTGTCTCAAAAAAAATTACAAATAAAAGAAAAAGAGTTTAAAATAAAGCCACATAAAGAAGGAAAATACACAGAAATTCTTGATATTGTATGTTACTGTGTTGTCTTTGAATGGCTGAGGAAGGAACAACAGCTGCTAAAAAGATATTTAATTATTAATACTGCTAATTAATCCAACCTATATATTTTTAAAATGTCCTGACTTCAAATTTTAAGTCAAAATATATGTTACATTGGAGAAGTGGTTTTGTTTTTATTTCCAGCAAGAAATAAAATGAGAAACAAGAGCTGTGGATTCATTCTGGCTTAAGAAAAATCGGGTTTGATCAAGGAATGCCCCATGAAAAATCTCTGATAGGAGCAGATGGTCCCTATGATCCAACATTTCAGAGCACCTCTGTTGGTTTACTCTGAGTTTTACATCCAGAACAACCTCAAGACTGCTGGCTGAGATGATCAAACCTCACAGAATATTCCAGTCAGGACTTGACCATAATACTTAATTTTCTTTAGGTCCCCATAAGATTATCCAGTGCTCCCAATCAGCAAGAAGTAGTCTGGAAAATTATGCCCACAATCCCCCCCAAATGGGTTATGGATGTTTGTCTTTGTTTATCGTGTTGGTTACAAGTTATTATGGATAATGGTCAGAAAGAAAGCTAAACAAAGGAGATTAGATTCAGAGTTTTTGTTTTAAAAAGAAAAAGGGAGGGAGTGCTATGGGACAATGGTCTTGTACCCTGTAAACATTTGTCACTTGTATTGGTTTAATAAAATGAAGATTGACCAGTAGTCAAGTAGGAAGTATAGTCAGGGCAACCAGAATAGAAGAATTCTGGGAAGAGGAAAGGCAGTCTGCAATTGTCACTCAGACCACAGAGGAAGCAAGATGAGAATGCCTCACTGGTAAAAGGTACCAAGCCACGTGGCTAATATAAACAAGAATTATGGGTTAATGTAAGATACAAGAGTTAATAAGAAGCCTGAACTTATAGGCCAGCCAGTTTGTAATTAATGTAGACCTCTGTGTGTTCTTTTGGGATAGAATGGCTATAGGACCTGGCAGAATAGAAACCTCTGTCAACAAACTTTGGTTCCTATATGCAAAAAATCTTGGAACTGGGACCTGCTTGCTAACTGAAGACCAAATGTTACAAATGTACTATATTTCAGCTGCACTAACTTTACTAAATCTTCTGACCAACTCCATGAGGCAAGTCCTATATGACAGATGAAGTCCCATATAAACAGACGAAAAGAGAAAGAATGGAGACAGGCCATGAGCCGAGCACCACCATGTCAGGTAGTGTATTTACAGTTGCTTCAAGCATGGCCTCCTGGGTCAAGGTTCAGTTGCAAGCCTTACCATGTGCTAGTTGTGACACCTTGGGCAAGCTTCTTAATCTCTGTACTTCAGCACTGCGAGGACACTTTAGGTCGCTTGAGCATGCCTCAAATAGCACCCAGCTCAAGATAATGACCATGCAAGTATTTGCTAAATAGCCACTCAAACTACCAAAGCACAGAAAAGACCGCTGCCTATCTCAAAGGTCCCCTCCGGTCTTAAGAGTCTATGATTTTTATTAACAGCCATATTCCCTCATTGGCCTCCCACTTTACAAAGGCAGGAAACAGAGACTTGCAAAATGCAGAGCATTTGAGCAATAATGAAATGCTAAATGACTGCCCTGATTCCTAAAGCATATTCCCTGAGCAAACACTGCTGATGCTTCCAGAGTGTCTGTGTGATTGAGAATCTGTGAATCCACTCCTGGGCATCTTTGCAAACAAAAGAAATCAGCACAATATTTGTGTGGTGCCTTGACATTAAATCTGCAGGCCGTTGCTAGTTTGGGAGTCATTTGGAACCTTTAACATCACTTAAAGCTTCCAGCTCCTTTGTTGTAATTATCTAAACAAAATTTTTTTAAAAGAGGTTTTAGTTACTCAATGAATCAGAATGTTTTTGTACTATGGGTTTTGATGAATTATTTGGAAAAATTAATATTCATGGTGCTTCTGACAAATATGTCAAAGTCATTTCTGCAATATAGTACTGTATTAACTTCATGATAAACTGGAAAAAATTCCCAAATATCTTGTGAAATTAGCTGCTGTACTAATGTTTCTATATTCTGACTCTTGTGTCTCATATATGCACACATACAGTTTAGTCAATTTTTTTCCAATGGTGGACAACATGGTAAGCATATTTATCAGTTTGCTTTCAAATGCTCGAAGCAGTTTTTAACATGTATACGAAGTCCCTGATTGCATCATTCATAGAAAAAGAAAAAAGATACAGGAACCCAGCTTTTTAACAATCGTTTTTAAGAGAGCCAAGAAGCTGGTATTAGATATAGGAAGTTACTGGCGAGTGGGCTAAACCCAGTCCATTACTGTGCTCATCTGAGTAAGTGTTTTGCAGCTACAGGCAGGTGTAGAAAACAAGACCGATTCCTCATTCTGCACCAGGTCTCACTTGGCAAACCAACCTGAATCATGTTTCCTGCAGTTCTGTGTGCATCTTCAAAACTATTGCAATTGGAAGGCCTTGCTCCTGTGATGCCCTGACCATATCTTTGTGAAACTAATGAAGGCAACAGCGCCTCAACCCCCTCGCCTAGCCTACTTTAAGTGATAGTAGCTGACAATGTAATACTCATTCAGTGGCTGATTATAATTAAAAATATCAGAATAATTAAAGTCCTCAGCTTGACAAGCAGAGCCATAACTTTGCCTTCAGACATTCCTCTCTAATTAGTTAATTAATCCTAATGCAAATTATAAGCAATAATTAGTCAGCCAAGCTTGACATAAAAGTCTGCTGACTTACAGCTAAAAGGCTTTCTGGTTGCCGGTTTGTGGTTTCTAAAGGTGCCTTTTGTCCACTCATGGCTTCTGCATCCATTCGACTTCAAACTTTTTGCCAACACACAGATACTGAAAGCAATCTGAGCTGGAAAATCCACAGATATAAAGACCTGAACTGCTACAGGCACTGTTTGGTCTGACATAATAAATTGCAGGCTCAGTATCCATATTGAATATCAATATGGAGCATACCCCACTCAGAGAGAAAAAACAAAGTGAGGAGGTAAGGATGCTACGCTCTCAAGCATGGCCTCTGACACGTTCTGCTGTCTTGTGCACTAGGGTCACTGTGATACCTTTCAGTGTATGCCAAGAAATTGAGTCGTAGCAAAGCATACTGAAAACTTGATATCTATAATAGAGAAGCTAATATTTGATCCAGACTTTTGGTGCCTTTAAATAGAGTAGGAACCTGTTGAGATAATTTGTATTACCTATTGGAAAATCAAGAGTTGACTACTATTTTTATTCATAACTGATACTAGTGACCCAAATGTATTTCTCTAAAATCTACATAAGTATCAAAGTCTGATTACAGAATGCTAAATCAGCAGTCATTGGCCACTTCAAGTCATGACCCATTCTACCACCTATCACCCTACATCTTGGCTGTCCAGTAGCCAAGAAACCAACCTAAGAAAAGCTCGTGCTGGGGTACCAACAAAGGAAGGAAGCAATCGACTTGAAAGCATACTCTTCCCATGTTGTCTTTGACCATAGTAGAATTAATATTTCAGAATATTAATTTAAGTTTTAGACGTTCTTCTCTCTGAATCCTCTCCACTTGCCACATACCTTGGTTTCTCTTTAGCTTTGCACTTGTTTTTGGCTTGTATTGACTGAAGGGAGAAGGGACAGGTGTTCAAGTTATAAACTTAGGCCTCAAGCTGCCCTGTATTTCTCCCCTCAGTCTCTTGAAGCTCTTTCTCCTTGAGGAGATAAGTTGACAGCAGCCCCTGAGAGGAAAACAGAGAATATGGTAGGGACATGTCTTCCCTCCTGGAACCATGATACATAAGTGAACACATCAGTTGATTGCAAGCAAATGAGAAAACCTAGCAAATCTCAGCCAGTCAAGCACAGCTATAACATTCAACAAACCAATCTATAAACTTGTGAAATAAATTTTTACTGAAGCACGTTTTTCCATGCAGTAGCTATGCAACACAAACATGAGTAGTACAGTTTTCTCTGGTGTCTCATACTTAAGGGTTAAATATAGGAACATATATCTATATACATAAATGCATGTTATAACAATTGATGAAAAAAGAAGCCATAAATTTGAAAGAAAATGGGGGGATATAGGAGACTGTGGAGAAAAGAAAGAGAAAGGAGTAATGTTGTAATTATGTTATGATCTCAAAAATAAAATAAAATCTCAACATTCCTTAATAAGATCATAAATACGCCACTTCTCTCTTGCTCATCACAAGATAAAAGAATATTAGAGTATGTTTTTCATGTGGGCACCCTTTCTACAATTTCTCTAATTTCTCTCCTTACACATAAAACATCATTGCATGATGACTAAATAAGACTCTTTGCACTTTAAGAAAACCTTTTTTCCTTGACAAATGGAACATTCTTAAGATAATGGTCAGTATTTCTATGAATCTTGTTTCTCAGTTTCTGTTGTTGCACCTTCCACCTTCCATCTCTATTATACACCACATTTGTCTTCTCCTTTTGCCTATGTCACTTAAATTTTCTTTCAATTTTATTGTTTCTATAGTAGGGCAGAACAAAGATCATTATTACTTGATTTCTGATAACTGTTCCTACACATCTGGAAGTAAAGATTAAGTTCATACTGAAAATTGTCATCCTTAATCCAGACATGTGTGTTCACATTTTCAAACCTTCTCACTGTTAAATGAAGCATGCAACAGAATCATGAGAGATAGAGAGTGGACAGAAAGTGTGCTTAGCATTTTATACTTAATGGACTCCCTTGAATCTTGTACACCCCATCCTCTGTTGTTTTATTTTTTTCTCCTTATTTGAGAATCTTAGAAACCATACACTGAAAACAGTGCCCAAATCTGGAAGGAGACTAGGCACATAAGTCAGTAATTTAAAAGATATAAATTTGGTATGTATGCTACTGATATATATGAGAAACATAGCTTCATATCACTAGGTCACAGGGATCAGGGGGTAGTGTGTTACAGTGGTTAGTCCTTATAGCAATCCTATAAATGGGTAGTTTTAAATGGAATACTTTAGTAACAAATATCTTGACTATTTTATATGGGTGGCAACAAAACAAAGCAGCCAGAGCAGCCTGTTGAACTTAAATTATGCAGAATAAAATACTGAATATGACTATCACCAGGTGACATACGTGAGAATGAGACCATGTACTTGGTTCAAATTTCTAAAGGAGTATGTCTGCTACTGTTGACTGTATATGACAAGATAATTCCAAAAAGAGATTAAGTCATGAAAAATGTACTTCATTATCCAGGCAGGATGTAATGGAATAGAGAACAAAATTCAAGATGGCAAAAACATCAGGAGAAACATTTTATAGATTCCTAGAAACAAGAAGGGAAGATTGATACATTTTTTTGACAAACAAAGGCCACTAATATCTAGCCTTTGGTAAAAAGTTTGTCTGCCTAGTAGAGCAAAATATCTTTAAGGTGAATATCTTTAATTTGAGAGGTAATAGACACAGGATGGAGAAAAACGGAAAAACAAGTCAGATTTGTGGCAGATGTTCAGAAAGGAAAGTTAAAATTATTTAGGCTCCCTTGATCAGATGAGAGCAAATCAGAAATATTTTATGCTTTTGTGGATGAATTTTTTTTTTAGAAAACCCTATTAAGCAGAAATTAACAGTCCCCAATTACTCAATTTTGAAACAAACCCCTGTCCTCCATACTTTGAAAAGAGAAGATATCATCTAAACATACACAGTCTTAAGGAATAAAGACTTCCCATTCTATATTTCAGAATGATAGATGCATGATAATATACAAAACCAAACTTCTCTGGAAAAGTGAATCACAGGAGGAAATGGCAGGAAGTTACTTCCAAAGATCACAACTCAAAGATCTCACCAAACTTCTCCTGTGGTTGAAAGAAATCACTGCCTGGGTGCAGGACTCTTGAAGTTAAGCTGGACCAAGAGCTATTGTGTTGAGCCACCTCCTAGGCAGTAGCTTATGGTGGTTGCTATAATGCCCATCTTAAGTACAATAAGGACTACAGTATTTAATTTCTTAGATGTTATCAGTGATGAATATTGCTCTCAAACAGCACTTTTTGTTAATTGTTTCAGCTAAGGATAATTGCTGAAGCCATAGCCAATGTTGTGTTGGTTGCTAACCATCCTCCAAATACCCAAACTGGTGAGCCTAGGGTAGAAAGGTTCTGCCTTTTCAGTGTACCTTGGGTCAGTTCTGAAGAGCTTCCAGATTCACTGTGAACTTGGATGAACATTGTCTCAAGACTACTTCCTTCCTTCTATCCTTCAGACACTCTGGATAGCAATATCTGTTGTAGTCTTGCTTCCTAGTGACTGAGCCACTGACAGGCAGTACCTTCTCATCAAGTTGTTCTTGCCTCTCTATTTTATATTAAGTGGAGGTAGGGTAGGTATACCTTTTTGTCCCATTGAAAATCACAGGATCCTGTCTGGCCATTATCTGGAGGTCTGGGAAGTGAAGGTGTATGTAGTAATTGATAGATTCTTGGGGGAAGTTATAAATGCCTATTGACCTCAGGGAAGGATTGGCAAGGGTATCAGTATTCATCATATCTCTTCCTCCAGTGTGGAGGTGTAAGGGTCCCCAAACAAGTCCTGTCACTGTTAAAGTCTCTTAAGAGATATGTTTGAAATGGCTAGAATGTTTGCTTTAAGAGCGTTGTTTTCCTTTGTGTCACATGTCCACTCTGTGTCTTCACTGCCGCCAGTGACAAGGAGGAAATGGCTGAGTAATGGGTAAGATGGAAAAATGGAAGGCCTGGCCATTCCACTTTAAAGAGTGCATCTAACTATGAAACCACAATTTCTCCAGCTAAAATGAGAATGTACCACTTATGCCTATAAAACTACACTGATCAACAAACCTCATATGTGAATTGTTAAAAAAAATGTGTATGAATGTCCTTCAAGTAATGTAATATTTCCATGAGTATAAACTCCATAAGAAAAAAGAGATAGTAACTGTCCCTTTAATGGTTCTTGCTTGTCCCCTTTCCCTCCAGCGTACACTTATTCTTATCATCCTCCTTATCCAATAGCATGCATTAAGTGGTCACATTTGCATGGCACCGTACCTGTGATTTTCCATTTCTCTCCAAGGAAGATTTCCTGGTTTAGGAGTTTTAATGGCCGCTTCTTTGAAAATGTCTTGAGAGGGTTTTGACTGTAATTCCTTTTCTCCTAGCTCTTATTTAATAGGTACCAACGCCTATCTTTTGCCTGGGGTCTTGGGTTAAGGAAAGGAAGATTCATTAACCATGGTGAGTTATGGATTTCAATGCCCTAGCTACTTCATTTCTCATATCCAAGTAGATCGTTTCTTCCCTAGTTCTTCCAAGCCCAAGGAGGCAGAGATTGTAAGTAGCCTTAATCTGCTTCATTAGAACAATTTTTTTTAACATTATAAGATTGATAGCACCAATATTACCATATTACTTCTGGTGACATGCATGGCAGAATAATAATGCACTCGTGCTAGCTGGCAGTAATGCAGTGATTGTCGTTGGAGTACTAAAGGAAAACCATATAATTTTAGAACTTGGATATATTAAAGTTAATCTCATTTTCAGATACAGGAACCCATATCGAAGGAGGTGAAATCCCTTGTGCAAGTTTACATACTATGAATAGTGTCTGACTACAGTGATTGATATTCATAAGCTAATATGTTCTGCCACCACAGAATTTCAAATAGAGCAGAGTGATATTGACAATCAGATGGATCTCACAGGTTGGTCCCAGGAACAGATAGCAGAGCTTGTCAAGGTTGTGATATGTAGGTTATATAATATACTACAAAAGATCAGATATGGTTTAGGCCAACCTGGACACGCTTCAGTTGAACCATTGTCTCTTTTCTTTCCCTTCTCTATCTCACTGAATGAATAGTTTTTTCTAGGCATTAAGGTCTAGAATAGTAAAAGAAGATTCCCTCCCCTTTAAAACCAATTGCATGTTCTCCTGGGAAGGAGGTGTTTCACCAATTCCCATAGTACTATCTGTCTTTCAGTGCCAGCCAAACTCCAGATAAAGTGGATTAAATGTGTTTCTGTCACCCCCCACAAAGGTAACTAAGACTCCTCTCTAGAACTGGCTATATAGAAGACTGGAAAGTAGATCATTTTCATGTACTCCTTCCCTAAATCATTGCTTCCCAACTAGGGTGATTTTGTTTTCACTATGGGAAATTCAGCAATACTAGAGACATTTTCTCCTCTTTCAACTGAGGGAGTAATTCAACCTGATTACTGTGCAGTGACTGAAGAGGAAGAAAATAGTGTCATATTCTACCATACACAGGGCTGCTCCACAAAACAAGTGCCCCAGTCTAAACATTTATATACTAAAACTGAGGAAGCTGTTTTTGCGTATTCCTTTCTCTTCCCATAGCCCTTCACATTATGAACCCAGATGTCAACCATTTCTCTCTCTGCTGTCAGTACAGGACTTTAGAGGACCAGAGGAAAAGGAGGTCTGGGTCAGGAGCAAAAACTTTCCTGACTTTATAAATCTAATATGAGCAAATATAAATTAAGAAACATTATTATATATTTCACTGGGTTGATATAAAACAATAAGAAAATAACAGTATCTTTATGGACAAAGGAAGAGATTCAAAAGAGATATGCATGTTATAAATGTCAGGAATGCAGGTGAATCTTTAGAGCTAAGGTACAGGAAGAATATTATAGCTAATATTGTAGTGTAGAATAGAAAATTGTAAAAATGTGTTGCTTTTACTATAAAATACTGAAAGCATGTGTTGAAAATGTTAATATGCTTGACTGTAATCATGTCATTATATATGTATGACATTGTGTATATTTATTTAAAACATCATGTAGACAATATATAAAACTTATAATCAAAATAAAATCCTGCTTATTTGAGAGTCTCTTAGTTTGTAAAATACAACTCAAATATGTAGCATTGCTGTAAGTGTTAATTGACAGGCAAAGATAGATTTTATTGAGATTTCAGGCACAAAGACAATGGGTGTTTCTTGTCCAGAAGATTGTCTAACATCTCTCTAATTTCGCAATAGAATGGAAATTCCTTACTAATGTTCAGATCATGATCTGTTTTTAACATCTTTAAGTACTTTGTAATAGAATATAGAAAAAGTGTTCTAATCACTGAGATTATATATATCTGGTTTCTTGAAAATACAGAAAAGATTAATAAATATATAGCCAAAAACTGATCAAGAAAAATACAATACCTAAGTTAATAAAATTGTAGAGTATCAGGGTAATGCTACATAAAATTCTAGTGAATCCAGAGGATCACTGGGGAACACTTTGAAATGTGTATTCAAAAAAAAAAAAAAACCTGCAGAACCTAGAAGAAATGAAAAAGTTTGTAAGCACATACTATGCACTAAAACTAACTCAAATGATGTTAACAACTTAAACATACCTGTAATAAGAAACAAGATAGAAACAGACAATATGACCCCATAAAGAAAATCCCAGGGATGACAGATTCACATCTGTACCTTGTAAAATTCTAACATTCAAACATATAAAAAAAAAAAACTCCCACAAATCAATAATTTAAAAAGCGAAAGAATTCAGTTTGCAAATCGCTGAAGGACTTAAGTAGACATCCCTCCAAAGTGAACATACAAAACACAATAGGGATATGGAAAAGGTTCAATTATTACCAACCATCCGGGAAATGAAAATCAAAACTTTGGAATGGGTCCTTATACCTGTTAAGACTGGTATCATAGCAACCAAAGATCACAGGTACTGATGAGAAGGTGGAGAGAAGCCTGGCTTGCTGTTCTGAGTAATGTGATCTAGTACAAACAGAGTGAAAATGCTCCAGAGGGCTCTCATTAAAAGTAAAATGTCACTGTGTCACCACCATGTAATCCAACAATCCCATTCCTAAGATTTTAAAGAAATTGAA
Source organism: Microtus obscurus (assembly GCA_963919715.1). Taxonomy (NCBI): domain Eukaryota; kingdom Metazoa; phylum Chordata; class Mammalia; order Rodentia; family Cricetidae; genus Microtus; species Microtus obscurus. Next base: position 2,420,470 of record CAWTZC010001361.1, read on the forward strand.
ATCGAGATTTCAAATATTTATTTCCCTCCCCCGTTTATCATAGCATCAAACAAAAGACATGAAAAGACCTCAATGTAAAAAGTTATCACACACACAAACACAGAGAGAGATTATGTAGTTTTAAAGAGGAGAATCTTGCCATTTATAATATGGCCTGACCTGAAGAATATTATATTAAATGAAGAAAGCAAATTTTGAAAAGACAAACTTTTTAGAGGAGACAAGAGAAAGGAAAAATCCAGGCCACAGGGGTCAGGTGGGAAGATAATGGCAAAAAGATACAAAGTATCAATTATTCAAGATAAGGAAATTCTTAAGATTTTCTATATACGGTAGTACCTAAATCAAAAATTACCACAATATGTGTTTAAATTTTTCAGAAGGCAAATTTTATGTGAAATGTTCTACACACATACACTTGTGCGTGCATTGGGTGGGGATAGAAATTAATAGTAACAATAATAATAAAGAGGAATTGAGTCAGTTTGGAGGTGTGATGGATATTGCTATGATTTTGAAGGTAGTGATGGTTTTTTGAGTTAATACTTAGCTTCAAACCTATGACGCTGTATGTATGCATCACACATATGTAGCATTCTCATATGTCAATCATCCATCAATGGCATGATACAGATAAATAATGATGACCTTTGTGTCAATATCTACTACCTGCCCCACCTATGGTTTCTTTAAATCATGGGGTCTTCATACTTAAATTCTTTTGGATTTAGTTAGCAGAAATAAGGTCAATACTTTCTGTAAGGGAATTTAAGTCTCTCACACTCACTTGCAAATACTTCAGGCACCCAATAATAAAAAGAAACATGTACATAAGTAGTCTCTAAATGTTTAAGAAATGCTTCTCTGTTCGTATTATCAAAAACACAGAAACTTTCTGACTTCCATTCTTCATGAGCCTTTCTCTTTATGGTTGTTCACGGACAATTTACATCTGGAAGTTTTAACCATTTAACTTCCTGAGAAAGGAAATTGAAATGACAAAAGCAAATGTGTCCCTAACTCACGTATGGAAGTAGTTATTTCAGGTTAATTATTACCAAGAACTGTGCAACACCAGAATGAGATTAAACATTAGCCTGTGAGATAGCTAACAGTGGGGTTCTACAATAAAAAAGGAATATTATTCTTTGCTGTTTCTTTCCTAAATGGTCCCAAACTACACATGGGAGGGAAGCTAATGCCTAAATAATTACATGATAATGTCATTATTATTCATTGTAGGCATACACTTGAGAATCAAATTGAATCAGGTTTTTACCCCCTTGTGGCACAATAACAGTTCATGTTCAACCTTACTTAATATATTCCTTGGTTAACAGAAAAATCCATCTGTATACTCATTGGCTTAGGGAAGAGAACTATGCCTGTTTAACTGAAGGACAGATCAGTGCAAAAGGAGAAAACCCAGTGACCCTGGGCTGAATGAATGGGAGCTCAGCTAAGATCAGCCCCACTGTAGTGTTGTCCTAAGAGTCTTCGTCATTCCCACCTCTTATGTCATCTGTGTCCCCAACCTTATAGCACTTGACCCTCTAAACCTTACCCATTGTGTTGCCTCCATTGTGTCCTGAAGTACTCACACCCTTTAAACATTCCCACAGTTCTCAGCAGCTGTGGGACTTTGTTCTAGGAACACTTCTAATGATAAGTCATTTAATCTTCATAACACTAACAAGGATGCTTTTGTTGGTTTTACTTTGCAAATGAAGAAGCTAAGCCATGAAGTAAATAAATAATTCTGATAAAGTGAGTTCAGACAGTCCTATCTATTTGAATCTTTTTTTCTTTTTTTATTGATTTTTATTGAGCTCTACATTTTTTTCTGCTCCCCTCCATGCCTGTCCCCTCCCCTTTTCAACCCTCCCCGAAGGTCCCCATGCTCCCAATTTACTCAGGAGATCTTGTCTTTTCCTACTTCCCATGTAGATTAGATCTCTCTTAGTGTCCTTGTTGTTGTCTAAGTTCTGTGATATTGTGATTTGTAGGCTGGTTTTCTTTGCTTTATGTTCAAAAACCACTTAATGAGTGAGTACCTGTGATAATTGTCTTTTTGTATCTGGGTTACCCCACTCAAAATGATGTTTTCTAGATCCATCCATTTTCCTGCAAAATTCAAGATGTCATTATTTCTTTCTGCTGTGTAGTATTCCGTTGTGTAAGTGAACCACATTTCCTTATCCATTCTTCGGTACAGGGATATTTAGGTTGTTTCCAAGTTCTGGCTATGACAGACAATGCTGCTATGAACATAGTTGAGAGCCATGTAAGAGATCCATAACTACGATCATTAAGATATTGCTTATTAATCTGACATCCAAGTACTGGTTGCTTGTGAAAATTCTCTTTTCCCTTCTTTTCCCTTCCCTTCCTTTCCCTTTTCTTCCCTTCCTTTGCCTTTCCTTCCCTGCCCTGCCCTTCCTTTCCCTACCTCTTCCTTCTTTCCTTTCTTTTGACAAGTTATCCTCTATATAGTTCAGATTGGCTTGGAACTCACAATCTTACCTCAAACTTAGCTTAAAACTGCTAGAATCACAGGTGTGCACTCACATATTCAACCGGTTGCACAATTTATAAATGCCATTTTTCAACACTGAAATTTAATGAAAATAAGAAAATTCATAAACATTTTACTCTAAGAGGGAGTCTACAACTCCACCAAGGGATTGAAGGTGAGAGAAAGGGACTCAGGAAGGGATGCTTACAAGGGCACCTGTGTCTCTCTAATCTATTAGTGATGATACTAAAGAGGCGATTTAGGAAGATGCTTCAATACTTTCTCATTCCTTTTACTTCATTTGTTTTGACATCAGAGTCTCAGCTATGATTTTACCATAAGGCAAAACCTTGAAATCATTTACAGCCACCCTCTGAGGTTTTTCCTTTATGCTGCTTCTAATCATGGCAATAATAGAAAGCAGTATGTGTGTGGCTTTAAGATATAATGTTATAATAAAAAGAGGTGCTCAAGAGATTGCTCAGCCATTAAGAGCACCAGTCGTTCTTCTAGAGGACCTGGTCTCAATTCCCAGAATCCATGTGTTGGTGGCTCACAACCATTTCTAAGAGTCTGATACTCTCTTCTGGGCATTGAGCGCACTAGGCATGCACATGGTGCACAGACATACTTATACAAAAAACACTTGTTCATATAAAATAAAAATAAGAGCAGACCAAAACAATCTGACAAAATATTGGGCAAAGTTTTTAAATTGTTAAAAATAAATGTAAGCTCATTTAGCAAAAAATAAAAAAGATGCTTAGCAATGAAATTAAATTGAGTGCAATGACCCTGTATTCATTCTAAAGAAATGGTCACTGATGAATAGAACATGAATATAAAGTATTAATCAGAATATAGCAGTTCCTGTGATACATTGCACAAAGTTATAAAGACCATACATCGGTCTTTCCTCCATAGAAACAACTAAATGTGACCACAAAAAAAAAATAATAACATATTTGCAAATCTTCTTAAAGGCATCAATTAAATTTGCAGGCTTAAATCTAAGTAAAGCTATTCACCCAGAGAATTAAGGAAAGCAGCCATGGGGCATTGGCTAGACTGGAGAACTCTGGCTTTAGAGTTGATGGGGTCTCTACATAGTAGTTAAAAGGCAGGGTTTCCCCAAAGCAAGGAAGCCAACCAGAGATTCTCACCAATAGTCTCTTACCTCACAGGCTCCCTCCTTTCCATTTCTCCATTAAGTTGTGTAGTTCCACTCGGAGGAGGGCAAGCATGACTAACTATGAGCCTGCCATCAGTGGGGACTGGAACACAAAAATCTCCCCTCCAAAAAAATAAGGAAAACCGAATGCCATGAATAAAATTACTTATAATCAGACTCAACCTGATAGTACTATCAGGCATTTGCCAGAAAATAATTGGAACTCAATATCAAACTACACATTATATTGTCGAAATGGTTTCATGCATAGCATTATAAGAAAATGATGTACTCATTCCTGAGTGAGCAAACACAGCAGGGAGACAACATGAGAACACCAGCCAGAGAAAACAAACAAGAACACCAAAACACTGCAGTTACCAAAAAGAAACATTGGGTCTTCAGAGAAGATTTAAATAAGCGTTTGAAACTAGGTTTTTCCGTATTTAACTATATGGAATATAGAACTGCTAGGCTCTAACAAATATTTAAAACAGACAGGCATTTTCTTACACTTATATTTACTATACATATAATAAATATGGAAAAAATAAAATCAAAAAATAAAAAAATTTAAAATACAAGAGACAATTAAAAAGCTAGAGCAATTTATAAAATGAAAAAGAAGTTAGATTAAAAATGGATTTTTAAAATATTCAAGATGAATTTAGCTAGAATCCCAGAATGCAAGACAACTTGAGACAGAGGCAGCAGCAGAAGAATTAAAGGTCAGAATTTTGTCAACATGACAGATCATAATTCATGAATTTAGGAACATGAGGTTCCAGAAACAACATAAATAAAATAAATCACACATAGTCAAATAATAAAACTGCCTGGAAGAGATACACACAAAATCGTCAAAGCAAACTGTAACAAATGAAAATTATAACACAAAGAGATTGCTCTAAAACAAATGAGAAACTGGTAATTTTCTGTAAAAGAACAAAGTTGCCAGGAATCAGTGGAATGGCTTCTTCCCAGTACATTTAACGAAATAATTGACAAACCATAATCCTTAACCACCAAAATACTCAAAACATGACTCAGACAAAGTTTCTCTTTTTGTCTCTCTCTTCTCCCTCCAAAATGCAGTATTGAGCACTAGCAGAGCTCATGAAGGGCACTGAGATAAATTTCAGAAAAATCGAAGTTGACTTTCAGATGAAAGGTAACAGCTAAGGAACAGGAGAGACAGGAGGAAGTGGGGTAATTAGAGACAAACTCTGCGTAAATGAAACAACAGTGGTGTGCAGTTTTCACATTCAAACCAGACATAAAAGACATAAAGTTAACAATCTAAGCATGGGGCAGCACAGGAGCAGCTAAATGCCCTTGTATTGTTGGCATAGAAGGTGAAAGTAATGATTAACTTTTAGCTCTGACAAGTTAAATAGGCATGCCGTAATTTCCAGAATGAGCATAGAAAGAGAAGTCGAACCTTTAAACCAACGGGTATTTAAATTCAATGAAATATGCAAAATCTAAGAAAAGAAAAACTGGATTATCCCACATGAAGGAAAGAATAGAAAGAAAAATATGAAATGAACAAAATACAGCATATATAAATTACAGATATGATCCCAAATATACTAACAATAAATAGCACTGACCATAAGTAAAGTGAATGTTCCTTTTAAAGGCAAATATTATAAAATTCAAAGTGAAACATGTGTGATCCAGATATATTTAAAATTCTACCAAGAAAACTTGAAGAAACATGTTCTCTTACCTGTAAATTAAAAAAGGAAATATTGAACTTCCTTTTGACGATTAAGCAAAGCAAAAACGATTTCAAACACATTGACATCAAACAGTATATAAGTTCTAGCTCCTGCCCAATTAATTCACAAATTAATTATAATCACAAGTAAGAACTGTTATAGGCTTTCAAAGTAAAAAGCACATGTCCAATAAGACACAAATCAAAGAAGAATTCACAATGTGAAATTAGAATATATTTTAATGACTTATAATAATACTATTACTCATGCAACAAAGTTTCACCATCAGCGATATCAAAGAGAAAACAATAGCAGTCATGTGGATGATATAAAGAAGACACTGTGATAATTAATGAAGTAAAAGCATTCTCAAGATACTGGAAGAGAAGGGAAAAAGAAAAACAAAGAAACAAAACCTGAAGATGTAAAAATAAAAAGCATCCAACAAAAAAAATCATCAATGTGTATACACAGACACACACACACACACAATGGTTCTTTCAAAAGTCTAAAACAACTAAATGGCTGACAAGACTGAGAAAAAAAGTAAGAAGTCACTAACAATCTATATGAAGTCCTAGCAGAGGGATCCAGTTAGAAATGACACACATTAGGATGTTAAAGAGAAAGGAACAATCTTTTATGCCAAAGATTTGGAAAAGGTAGACTCAATAGACAAATTCCTTATATGTTTATTTGTTTACATGGGTATGTAAGAACAATAGTTAAAAAGGAGACCATGAGACTAGGAGGAACCCAAGTCAAGAGCAGACATGAGAGGAACAGAGGGAAGAGAGGAAGGGGAAATGACTGTTTTACCTAAATAAAAAATATATTTTAATAAAAACCACTTAGTAATAGGGCTAAGGATGTAGCTTGATGAAAGGCGATTTACCTAGCTTATCCAGGTCAATCCTCAACATACACAAATGAGAAAAAAAATGGTATTCATGAAAAGATTTTAAAAGATGACTGATGTGGGAGTGTCATATATCAATCTGTTGATTTCATTGGTTAAAATAAAGAAACTGCTTGGCTGGTCCTATAGGTTAGAACATAGGTGGGTGGAGTAAACAGAACTGGGCTGAAGAGGAAGTGAGGTCAGAATGCACGCAGCTCCGCTCAGAGAAGCCAGCCTCCTCTCTCGCGGGCCGGAGGGGATAGCCCGGCTCTCTGAGGCATGCTCGCGATGAAGCTCCAATCCAGGATGAAAGGCTAGAATCTTCCCGGTAAGCGCACCTTGGGGTGCTTACAAACCTGATTAGAAATGGGTTAGACCAGGTGCGAGAGTTAGCCCGTAAGAGGCTAGAGCTAATGGGCCAAGCAGTGTTTAAATGAATACCGTTTGTGCGTTGTTATTTCGGACATAAGCTAGCCAGGTGACTGGGGTGTTGGGGGACGCAAACCCGGCGCCCCCAATTTCAACAGATGGCTGCCCAACGTGTGGACAACTGAATCCACAGAAAGCCTGAGACAGCTTGGGAAGTAATTCTAGAACAAAATGACAGCTTTGTGCATGGTTTCTTGGTAGCAGCGATTTCTCGGGTCTGCTCTGCTTGTAGGCGCTCTCATCTAAGAGAGGCTTCCTGACTCAGCTTTAGCTGCAAAGCCTTGCAGCTCTTTTAAGAGGTCCTGCCACGAAACACTTAAACGCTGTCGACGAAAAGCTGAACACATGCTTTTCGGTTTTCAGCTGTAGCTGGAAAAAAGCTGCGCTGTTTAAAAATGCAGGCTTTCTGGGCCATCCTGCCAGGGCAACTCTGACTGTTTGAGGCAGGAAGGCCGGCTACAGAGAGAGGACTTGAGTGTTGTCTGTTGCAGCTTAATTGCTGGCAGGGACCTTGAAACACTGTAGACTTGTGGCACTGAACGCGCTCTGGCCAGTACCTCAGTCACAAGGTTGGAATGGCAGAAAGTTAAGGAATGAGCTACATCTAGCCGGCAAAGCCACGCCTTTAGTACTACTGAGATTGCTTGGTAAATTAAAGACTTATGTGGTCAGAAAAACAGAGAGAGATACAGTAAAAAGAGATTCAAAGATAAAGAAAATTTTTAGATGGTTTACAGTGTGTTAAAATATATGCAAGCTAAAAGTAAGTTCTTAGAGTGAAAAAAAATAAAAGAAAAAGAGAAGTTGGTTGTGATAGTACACGCCTTTAATCCCAACACTTGGGATGCAGAGGGAAATTGACCTCTGTGACTTCAAGGTATGGTAGCACAGGCCTTTAATCCCAGTGCTTAGAAGGCATAGACAAACAGATCTCTGTGAGTTCAAGGTGTGGTAGCATACATCTTTAATTCCAGTGCCTGGGAGGCAGAGACAGGCGGATCTCTGAGAATTCAAGAACAGCCTGGTCTACAGTGTCCAGGTCAAAGATATACGCTTAAAAAGCAAAAAGTTAAAAGTAAAAATAAATGAAATAGAGTTAAAATAAAGCTGTACAAAGATGGAAAATACACAGAGAATCTTGATACTGTATGCTATTATGCTCTCTTTGAATTGTTTGAATGCTGAGGAAGGAGCAACAGATGCCCCAACAGTACAGAGGAACTTTGGGTGACTGTACAGGCAGCAAGATGTCTCTGTCATTTCTAGAGTTTTAACGTTGCTTTTTTCTTGTTTGCTTAGGTAATATTGTATCTTTCTGGAGTCTTTGATGGAGTTAAGAATAGTTAGTTATAGTTATACTTTTCCTTAGTTATGATAAAGATTATTGTAATTTTTACTTGATAACTGTTTTATGTAATTTTGCTATGTTAAAGTTAAAGCCTTTCCTTTTTGTTTAAACAGAAAAAGGGGAAGTGATGTAGGAGTGTCATATATCAATCTGTTGATTTCATTGGTTAAAATAAAGAAACTGCTTGGCTGGTCCTATAGGTTAGAACATAGGTGGGTGGAGTAAACAGAACTGGGCGGAAGAGGAAGTGAGCTCAGATTTCATGCAGCTCCGCTCAGAGATGCCAGCCTCCTCTCTCGCAGGCCAGAGTGGATCGCTCGGATCTCTGAGGCATGCTTGTGATGAAGCTCTGACAGACCCAAGATGGACGTAGGCTAGAATCTCCCCGGTAAGCGCACCTTGGGGTGCTAACACAGAATATTAGAAATGGGTTAGACCAGGTGCGAGAGTTTGCCCATAAGAGGCTAGAGCTAGTGGGCCAAGCAGTGTTTAAATGAATACAGTTTGTGTGTTGTTATTTCAGGGATAAGCTAGCCAGGCGACCGGGGTGTTGGGGATGCAAACCCCGCACCCTAATTTCAACAGACCCTAACCCTAACCCTGTTCGGGCGCCAGGTGAAGGCGTAAGCCACGAACAATGCCACACCAGTTTGGAATTATTATTAATAGGGTAGTATTTATTTAAAGAGGAAAAACTTACAGATCACGATCCCATACAACAACCCTCTGCGCAATCAGGAAGCGAGTCTAATTGCCAGCCGGGCAGCAAGTCAAGAGAATGAGCGGAAGGAAATAGAAGCCTTTTGAAGGGAGAGAAACCACGCCCCAATGGGCTGGTATCTCAGCAGCTATTGGTTGGAGGGGCGGAAAGACCTCCCGCAACAGATGACATATTTGCTGGATGGTTTGGCACACTCCTTTAATCTCAGCACTCATTTGGGAGGCAGAGGCAGGAGGATCTTTGTGAGTTCATGGCCAGCCTGGTCTACAAAGCGAGTTCCAGGACAACCAGAGCTGTTACATAGAAAAACCCTTTCTCAAAAAAAAAAGTTTATTTAATTTTATTATGCTTTTGCAACCTCATTTTAAGCAAATCTAATAAACACATCCTGACAATGTTCTACCAAGGCCACAGTGTTAAGCATTCCTTAAGATCTGCTGGCCACATTCTGGCATGACAGGACAGTCACAAACCCTAGCACTTGGCAATTGCTTTCTGCCGAACCAACATTAATTTTCAGTATGAAACATGACTTCCAGTGTTATTTACTAAGACTTTCTTCTTGGCTCTGATTTGCATTCTGGGAGATAACTTTGGGAAAACCATCTCTTCCCAGAAATATGTCTTATCTCGTAGAGTTCCATAATAGAAATCAGTCCACCAAGATGACTGCACCTCCTTCCCTCATCTTCCAGATCTCCAGGTAAGAAATTATCTGCCATCTTTGAACTATTACACAGTACTTTTTTCAGCTCTTATTATTTATAATAGGGCTTGGCAACCCGTTTCTTTAAAGTGCCAGACCTTTGAACTTTTACATAGTACTTTTTCCAACTTCTATTATGATTTATAATAGGTCTTGGCAACTTGCTTCTATACAGTGCCAGATAGCAAATATTTTAGTCTTTCCAGGTCATGTGGTCTCTGTTGTAACTACTCAACTGTGTCATTGTAGTGCAATAGCAGCCATACGTAACATGCAAACAAATGTGTGGCTGTGTTCCAACAAAACTTTATTTCTAAAAAATGCACACAGATAGGTTTGGGCCCATTTTGGCCTTGATGATTTTGATTTATATTAATGCCTTGAGCAGTAATTGTCTAATATTAGATTATGTTCGCATTGAAATATATATTATTTATTATCATATAAATAATATTATATATATATATATATATATATTGCTGATTTTTTAAAATCATACCCAACACTTTGGATACTTACTTGTCCTGGCACAATATAAAATAGTTTAGGGGAATTAATTGACTGAATTTGCCCGGAAAATAGGTGCTCTGTTTTACCAGGATCTATAAGATAACGGGAGAGTGCCACAAAGGCAGAAGGAAGTTCAGTCAATAGTCAATTACATGATAAGACCAGGACTAAATTCCACTGTGTTTAACCCTAAAATTCAAGCTGTGTTGACTTACCTCTACTACTTTTCATTATGTAAATAGATTCCAAAGCAATGAATGAGTTGATCTCTGTTCAGATGATCTCTATAAAAACTTCTATTACTGACTAGAAGTGGTAGTACTCACCTTTAATCCCAGCACTCAGGAATCAGAAACAGGTGAATCTCTATAAATTCAAGGCAGGTTCCAGGACAGATAGGATTACATAGAGAGACCCCAATTTTAGAAGAAAAAAAAAACTTTAAATTACTGGGTTAGAGAGATGAATCAGCACTAAAGAACATTTGTTGCATTTACAGAGGACTTGGTTTGATTTCCAGCTCCCATGTGATATTTTACAATCATCTGTAAATCCAGTTCCCAGGAATCCAATGCCCTCTTCTGCCTTCCATAAGCACTAGGTATGTACGTGGTATTCATACATACATGCACAAACACACATACAAATAAAATAAAATAAATAGATCTAAAAAGAATTTTAAATCTTAGATTACTCAAATAGAACTGTGACAAAGAAATTTAAAATCAACTATTCTATAACTGTTAAGATATCTCCCAACTTGTAATTAAATAGAATGTGGACTAATTACTTCAAAAATGAGCAATCCTGGATATAAATTAATTGGTGAACTGGAAAGAATTGACCTGTTCCAGAGATGGCAATATCTATGATTCACAAGAAAAACAATATCTTCACTTCAGTCAATGATTAGAAACTGCTCCAAGATTACAGAGTTAGCCAAAGGAATGAAGAGAAATAGCAAACAAGCCATGGTCCCCCAGACACAAACAGTAGGTTCAGGATCAGGCTTCTACTTTCTAGAACTACAAAAGAAAAATTAGACTCTTTTATCAAGAAATTCAGGGTCTTGTTTTGAAAAGAAAAAAAAAAGAGGGGGAAATGCTGTGGGATAATGCTCTGGTACACTGCAAAAATTTGTCACTTGAGAGTTTAGTAAGACACTGATTGGCCAGGAGCCAAGCATCAAGGTGTGATGACCATACTAGAAGAATTCTGGGAAGAGGAAAGGCTCAGTCGGCAGGCACCAACCAGATACAGAGGAAGGAAGATGAGAATGCCTCACTGAGAAAAAGTACCAAGCCAGTGGTTAAACATAGATATGAATATGGATTTATTTAAGTTATAAGAGCTAGTTAATAATAGGCCAGAGTTATAGGTCAAACAGTTTATAATTAACATAAGTCTCTGTATGTTTCTCTTGGACTGAACAACTGCTGGACTGGGCAGAACAGAAACTTTCATCTATAAATTGAGGTACTCTTTATATTATTGATTTGGGAATTTAAGAATAGAAACACAGAGAGACAGTGGGTATTAAAGTTGAGCTAGACAATGAGACAGAGGTCTAACAATAATCTGGGAACTGTTAAGCCATGGAAGGATAAGCAAAAGCTACTTGAGAAATTCTTTTGTCAAGAAAAGGTAGTAAAACGGCTGGCCGAAGAGCCTGGGGTTAGAAAATAAATAAGCCAGCAGCTGCTAGGATTACAAAGCAGGATAAAGTATTTATGTTTCAAAACATAGAAAATGTAAAATATTGAAGAATGAAAACTGGTTCAAACATACCAAAGTATTTCTCCTGTTTTCAGTATAACTCAGTTGCCTGTGGTTCCTTGTGTAGGTTTGAGGATACATGATGTTTTCCATATCTACTTTGGCATGTCTCTTTTTAAATTTATTCTTCTCTTATATATCATACCCTGACCTCAGTTTCTCCTACCCTCTCTTCTCCAAGAACCCCCTCACCTCCTCTCTCCCCCAGATCCACTTCTCCTCCATTTGCCTTCAGAAAAGGGCAAGCTTCCCAGGGATATCAACCAAACACGGCATATCAAGTTGCAATAAGAAAAGGCACATCCCCACATAATAAGACTGGATAAGGCAATTCAGTAGGAGGAAAATGTTCCCAAAATAAGACAAAAGAGTCACAGACAGTTCCTGCTTTCACACAAATACATGAAGATACACAACCAAAACATATGTGCAGAGGACCAAGGTCAGATACCTACAAACTCCCTGATGGTCTGTTGAGTCTCTTTGAACTCTTATAATCCCTACTTAACTGTAGACCATTTTTTAGTGGTGTCTTTGCCCCCTATGGCTCCTGTAACCCATTCTCTCCCTTTCACAGACTTTTTCAAGCTCCGCCTAATGTTTGGTTATATGTCTCTGCCTCTTCTCCAATTGATTGCGGGTGAAGACTCTCAGATGACAAGGATGCTAGACTCTGGTCTTGAAGCATAGCAGAATATCATTAAGAATCAACTCATAGAATTTTCTCTTCTTCTTCTTCTTCTTCTTCTTCTTCTTCTTCTTCTTCTTCTTCTCCTTCTCCTTCTCCTTCTCCTCCTCCTCCTCCTCCTCCTCCTCTTCCTCCTCCTTTTTCTTCCACATTCTCTTCCTTGTTTTCTTCCTTTCGGGTTGTGTTTGCTTCAATCCTAGGTCTCTGGGATATTCAGTCTCTGGTTCCTGGCCATCTAGGCAGTACCAGACTTGGGCTCCCTGCCATGGCATGGGTCTCAAGCTGTACTAGTCATTGTTTGACCACTCCCACAATTTCTGCACCACCATTACCCCAGCACCATCTTGCAGGCAGGAGAATTGTAGGTCAAAGGTTTTGTGTCTGAGTTGGTGTCCTAATCCCTCCATTGGAAGCTTTGCATGATTATAGAAAATGGCAGGTTCAGGCTCCATATCCCCTATTACTAGGAATCTTCACTGGGATCAGCCTGGTAGATTTCTGGGAGTTTCTATTGTATTAGGTTTACCTTGTCTCCAAAATTCCCCCCAGTCTCTCCAAGTACTCTCTCCCTCCATACTCCCCAATCTGATTCCTCCTGTTCCCACTCCTATCCACTCATGAAATCTAGTCTACTTTCTCTTCCCAGAGAGATCCATGAGTCTCCATTTGAACCCTCCTTGTTACTTGTTCAGCTCATGTGTAGGCAGTCATGCTGGTGAGACTTACTGTGCATAATTTCTGACATTCCTGGGAGACACATCTCACAGTGAACTTCCTGTTGTGGTTCTTAAATCTTTCTGCCTCCTGTTCCGTAATGATCTCTGGGTCCTAGATGTCCTAAATGGACAAGAGTCCATTGTGACTGTGCTCCAAAAAAAAAAAAATCTGAGAATAACATGAATTTAAATCAGTTTTGGTTATTCAAGGAATCAGAACCCTGTCCATGGATAACATGAGACCACAAATTTATCTATAGAATTATGTGAGGAGGGTGAAATAAATACTAGTAAAAGGGATTGTGGGAGCTATTAAAAAATCTCCATAGAACATCAGTTGATGGGCCGCATCTTCATTTAGGAAGCAACATATATTCTGGGAGGAATTGGAATTTCAAATCCCATAAGTAATCTACTGCTTGGAGGTATATTTTTGTCCTCCCATACTTATATTCTGAGGGACTCCCATGATGCCAATTAATTCATCATACACAGAAATCTTATTAATATGACATTGTGGAAAATCAATAAGAACAACAGTTCCAGTGCTTCATTGCCCAGAAGAAGATTATTGACTGCATTGAGGTACAGCTAGGGAATGAGATAACTATGGGCTCAATAAGTAACAAGTGAATAAGAAGATTGTAAAAAATATTATGCTCATACACAGTCTTAGAAGGTTAGTTGCAGGCAGGTTCTAAGAAAAGAAGATTGAAAACAAAAAGAGAAGAAAGAGAAGGAAGAAGAAAAGAAGGAAGAAGAAAAAGAGAGAGAAAGAGCAGAATGAGAATAAAAGTATTTACATTGACCTTGACCCTTATAATTGTGCATAACATCAGTGCCATTGCTTTTGTCTCCAGAGTGCCTAATTCACATGTATCAAAGCAAAATTTCATCTTATTTTTAGTGCTCTTTGGAATATATGACATGATGTCATGTGCCAACTGTCAATAACAGCATATTTTCTATTACATGGATTAGGCTAAGGAATAGATCAAATATTTCTACTTTGACTGAGTGTTTCTTAAACTTACTTTTTAAGGTACCTGAGGTCAAAATTGAAAGCAAGTCAGAGCTAGAGTCCCTGGTGGAAGTTGGAAATGTGCTCAACTTGCAACCCAACCCTTCAAGAACAAAAGCAGACACCCTAGATGGAGCTCTTTGTAGCAAGAGGACAAAGAACATTTCACACATGAGGGTGATGTCAGCTCCTATCTACTGAAATAGAATTGGTATATCTGAATATAACTGAAAATATTCTAAGGAGGTGTTATTCATAAAATTCCCAGCCCATCCAGATATTTTATGCCACTTTCAGGAAAAACAAAAATTCTTAAAACCTGGTTTGTAAAGGTTCCAGGAAATGGCTTTCATACTCAATGGTTGGAGAGAAAGAGGCAGAGATAAGATAGAAACCTCAGTGATCATAAAGCAAGGAAAGAGAAACAGACTTCACAGATCCATCCTTTACAAGCAGCTCGGAATTCCGTAGCACTGCTAGAGGAGAAGCATGAGAATCTGGTTGGGCATTGCCTATTCAGCACTCAGAAAACTAGGAAGTGATGTGGGACAATGGTTTGTATTCTGTCAATTATATTTTAAATAATTGCTGATTGGCCAGTAGCTAGGCAGGAAGTATAGGCAGGACAACCAGACAGGAAGTAGAGGTGGGTCAATGAAAAAAGGAGAATTCTTAGAAGAAGGACTTTCTACTATGAATTCCTGCCCATGCCACAGAAGAAGCAAGATGTGACTACCCTGTCGAATAAGGTACTGAGCCACATGTCAAGCATAGACAAGAATAATGGGCTAATATAAGATATAAGAGTTAGTAAGAAGCCTGATACACTAGGCCAATCAGTTAATAACTAATGTAGACTTCTGTGTAATTTCTTCGGGACTTAACGACTATAGGGGGCCAGGCGGGACAGAAAACTCAGTCAACAAGGAAGTTCAGTAAAATGAGAAGCTTTATTTTATTATAAACCTAGTTAAACTATTTCCCTAATAAATGTAACTAGGCATCCTAACTCTTAGAAAATCTTCTATAGACTCAATTTCATATCATCTCCCAATACATTTGCCTTCTGCCTGTGGGGCACTATTGGTTCTACCACAACCATTAAAATCTGACATCGAAGGGCTAACTAAACACAGATATTGTATAAGGACAAGAGGCTAGTGGAGTTCTTATCAAACTGTAGTCATAATAATAGACGATTGAGCAGGGGTGGCCCATGGTCTATAATTTTCTAACCTTTATTCTAATGTATTTTGATGCAACAAGTCAGTATTGTTTTTCTTATGATAAAATGATTGATATTAGTTGAGATACATTATTATCCAAGACAACTTGATTTTCTGACTTCAAAATACATCAGAGTAAAGAACTTTGAAAAGAATTTTCCAATCTTACCATGTTAATGCTACTTATACCCTTATGCAATTTAATGTCACACTTTACATGTTTCATTGGTGTATAAAAAACCACCAAGTGGAAAAAATCCATTAAATGATTCAAAGTGGAAAACTCAACCATTATAGTTTATCTCCAGGAAGATAATACTAAACCTTATCTATTTACACTTAACCAGGGACATATAGTTTTATTGCTTACAGAATAAAAACATAGAGTCACACTAATGATGAAGCTGTTTAAGTTTCCCTTTGAATGGGTTTATAGTCAGCCAATGCGGAGCTCACAGCAATAGGACATAATGACCCACAGGAGAAGAGACGTGATGCAGAGAAAAGTGATGGTTTCTCTATAAATAAGCCATCCAATTGCAGTAGGAAGATGGAATTTCACAGGTAATGCAGTAAGTAGTGTACATAGACATTTTCTGATGACATAATCCCTGGAAGAGTTATCTTTTTGACCAGTTTCCACAAAACCTAGTTTCCTGTTCTTTTAATGTGCAGCCAACCAAAGGCATCTTTATCCATTATGTTTTTTATTCCTGGGGTAACAAAATATCTAATGTAAATGACTTGAGGAAGAAGACGTTAATTCTGGCTCATGGTCTCAGAGAAACAATCCATGGTGTTGGGGAAGCCTTGAAGCCTGGACCAGCTCTGTCTGTAGGATGATCAGTGTCCTGTTGACATGAGAAAAACCAGAAGGCAAAGAGTTTGATCAGAGTTAGGCAGGAGTACAACCTTTAAAGGCCTATGTCTAGTGAGGTCCACCAGCCAGGCCTTCTAGAAGCTCCACAGCCTTCAATATCAGACTGAAACAAGCTTTCAAAGCAAGTAGGAACATTTGATATCCAAATGAATATGACATATCGGCTAATGTTTCTGTGCACTTCAGTTTCCAATGGCTATGACCCTTATATCTATCGCTAATTTGATTGTGATTTGATTCACACTTTGAGTGAGAATTTCCCATTATAAAGAAACTTGAATGTGTATGTTGTGATTTTCCATTATTTAATTTTTCTATCTGGAAGGTTTTAGATAGAAATTAATTGTTCAACTTTTTTGCCATCTCTATCCCAATATAAACTGAGAACTGTGAAATAAATTTTTCTGAAGCATGTATTTGCCATACTCACAACTGGATAAATCCATATGTAGGGATGTGAGGGGCAATCTCTGGCAGGACTACTATGTCTATCTGGAAAATTCACAACATCCGGGGATGTATTCGGCTCCTATTTTATTGCATACTTCCCTTCCAGTTCTGAGTTTGCTGAGTGCATGAGCAAAGTCTTTCATGAATTTTTAGCTCCATCCCTAGTGGTCTTTCTTTATACTATTTTAATTTGAAGCAGAATTGACAGTTTTTGGATTTGCTTGGGTAAATTATATCATCAATAAACTACCCAGGCAACTGCTTTAGCACACACTTCCTCATCCTGTACTGGACTTTTTGATCCTCTTTTTCCTGTCTCTGTACATATTTACTGAACCTTCATGGCTGAGGACTTGACTATCCTGTAGACTCCTAGTTCAGGTGTTCCCTGTAATCTGGTTTGTGTTCCGTCATGCGTGTCTTTCTGTCTGAACTTATCCCTACGTTATTTCCTATTAACTTCTCTTCTTGCCTCTTCAAAAAATTATCTCTGACTTAAGTGCCTTAAACCAGTTTGAATTTCTACACTTGCTATTCTAAAAGCTAGAAATCTAAAATACTTTCACTGAACTTAAATTCAGGTGTCAGCAGAGCTAGTTCCTCTGGAATAAGTTCTAGCTGGAAAATCCATATTCATGACTTTTCTAACTTCTCCTGCTTCCAGGGTCCTTTGGGTCATAGCCCCTGCTTCCATCTTCAGAATACCTTATTCCAACCCCTGTTTATCAAAACTCCTTATGCTCTTCAGCCTCCCTCTGATAAAGGCATGTGTAATGACAGTTATGGAACACTAGAACAGTCAGAATAATCCCCTCACCTCAAAATTCTTAATCTCAATTGTCAAGATTTTTTTTTTTTTTTTGGTTTTTCGAGACAGGGTTTCTCTGTGGCTTTGGAGCCTGTCCTGGAACTAGCTCTGTAGACCAGGCTGGTCTCGAACTCACAGAGATCCGCCTGCCTCTGCCTCCCGAGTGCTGGGATTAAAGGTGTGTGCCACCATCGCCCGGCTCAAGATTTTTTTTTTTAAAAAATAAGGGTAAGCTTCAGGGTTACAGAGACTAGAACCTGGAGATCTAAGAATGTATGTTGCTTCCTTGAGTATACACTCTACATGTCAAGGATCTATGTACCTCCTCATACAAAATGCCCTCCCTTCCACTCCAAATTATATAAAAATCTCAATCCACTTCAACGTCTTTTCAACTATGTACTAGAACTGAGTAGAGTAAGGGCCTCTGATCATGTCCCTTGGCTCTAGATGCCACAAAAAAAAAAACAATACTATCATTTCTCTATTGTATTTTTTTTCTCTAAATTGTCACAACTATTTCATACACTTCTTTCTATCTCCTTTAACTGCTTATCCTGCCTCCACTTCTTCTCATACTCTGTCCCTCAGCCCTGGCCCTAGTTATGACTAACTTCATCTGGAGCCTAAGCTACTATGAAGCCTTTAACTTATTTCCTGGTCTCTAACTCTCCTAATCATACCAGTCAGCATTCTGTAGAAGCAGGGCATACAACAGTGATGAAATGCTGAACTGAAATACTAGTGATAAGGCAAAAATGAGAAGACATATTTCAAAGTTCTAAGTGAGTCAACCTGAAATAGTCTCACCACACATACACTTGAAAACTGACATGGTGGATATAATAATTAACTGTATAAACATTTCACAATACATATTAATATTTTTATTTATACATTGAATATATGCCCATATAATATTGCCAAGCATAGTTCAATAAGACTAATTTTTAAAGTGATAATTAGGAGGAAAGATTGATAAGAAAGTGCATATGGCAAGAAGAGAGGGAATTGAAATAATATAGAAAGACTTCTCAATGTCAAATTTGAAAATCTAGATGCACAGCATGTTATTAACAAGGACCGGAAATGTGATGTAGGATAAAGCACAGGGGATGTGACAAACACATTCACGACGGGTTTGGTGATTGAGTAGTATATTCAAGAGATAGCATCGGTACATACTGGTTTCTGTGATGAATCAGACCAAATCTTCATGACTGCCAATGAGAATACATGAACACCTGAGAAACTATAGGATAGACTTTGGAGATATGCACGTATCCAGCCATTTTCACAACATTTTCCTCTTTTTCCAGGTCTGGTTAGCAGCAAAATACTTGCTTTAGAAATTTAGCGTCATGCCTAGAGCCAGGGACGAGACCAGGAAAATTAAGCCATCTCCTCATTCAAGCCCAGGGTGATGTGAGATCTGAGGAAGTAAGCAGGTGCATGCAAATGGAATCAAACACATCAGGATATTTCTGATCCTTCTGTAATTTAACTACTCAAGATTGGGTGACACCTTCCACCTTCATTTTCCCAATAAAGCCGTTCTTTACTCTTTAAAAAAAACAATACGCATGTAGTTATGTTGTTCTAGAACTCAAAATAGAGATCTGGGCTGGAGATGCCGGTATGCAGCTATTCATCTTCAGAATGTAGGTAAAGTCATTAGCTTAAATAAGCTCAGCTGAGGACAAGTGAAAAGTGAGAAAAGACAACTAGAAACGCCAAGGACTTATCCCATGTGTGATGCTGACCAGAACTCTAAGAATCAAAATGATAAAACAGAAGGAAAATGCCATGGAAGGAAGTTAAGAATATCCATTTCCGCAGGTCCACTCCCTGACTCTATGGGGCAGGATATTTCAGACTCCATCAACCTTCATGGTATGAAGTTAAACTGTAAGAGATTGAAAAATCTAGAGAAGGTGAGGAAGCAAGAATAGTGTGTGGTCAGGAGAAAACATTAACAAAGCTTCAAGATAGAAAGAAGGAAAGAAATGAAAGATTAAGAAAGATCTGACCTTTTTAAAAAAAAACCTTTTTGTTTCTAAGATAGGAGAAACAATATTTGTGTAAGTAACAGAAGAGGTCAGTAAAATATTTGTTTTTAATTTAGAAAGGAAGTAATAAGTGAACAAGCTAGAGAATTTAAAAGTATCTGTAATGTGAGCAAAATTCTCTGAACACAAATGTAAATCTGTGTTTCTGCAAAAGACGATGGAGATGTGATGCTTTAACCATGTCTTGATGAAATCAAGGTAATATTATTAAATCCTGGGGAAAAAAATATGAAAACATTTGGTAACTATACTTAGGAAGAGCTTCAGAGACAGGGTCCCTGAATGGAATTAGAGCAATTGGTTTCTAAAGTAGGAAATTGAAGTATTTCATCAGGAAACTCACAGTCGTGATGTTTTAGTCTAGCTTTTCCTATGATGTAGAATTGTAAGATTTTCTGGAGATAGGATTAGGGCAAGGTTCACATGTAGAAGAATATTTTGAGTATAGAACTCTTCCCACTGTTTGTCACTGTGATAAAATTAAGGAAGTCTTGGGAATTTCCTTCATACATGGTGTCTGCGAAAGAATCGCTCACTTCTTCTATACTTTTGGAAAGCGGATGTCCCCTTCCATGCATTTTACTGATTGTTAGAAATTACAGATTAAAATATAAATACCTAGTTTAGAGAACACATGTCTTCAGAGTACGTGCAGGAAAAGTGACCACGTACAAAGCCCAGATAGATTCTCTTTTTAAATAAAAAGTTCATAAACTTTTGTCTCGAACATTTTGTGGATGCAACTCAACTGTGATGCTAAGTTCGTAGGGCATGATAAAAACAATCTCACCTTTCTTGTATGAATTCATTCAACTATAGCACAGGATTCAGAAAAATGTACCTTAATCAGTTTGCATAGTTGATAAAAAGGAGACGGGGGGGAGGAGAGAGAGAGAGAGAGAGAGAGAGAGAGAGAGAGAGAGAGAGAGAGAGAGAGAGAGGAGATTTTCAAGAAACAGTAC
Source organism: Microtus obscurus (assembly GCA_963919715.1). Taxonomy (NCBI): domain Eukaryota; kingdom Metazoa; phylum Chordata; class Mammalia; order Rodentia; family Cricetidae; genus Microtus; species Microtus obscurus. The sequence goes on from CAWTZC010001361.1 coordinate 2,441,091, forward strand.
CCAGCAGTTGGGATTATTTTGTGTTTTGTCAGGGAGAATGACTCAAAGAGCCCTGAGACGAAGCATCCAATATGTGAAGCTTCCACCTAGAAAAGGAAGCGATACAAGTTAAAGATAGACATCACTCAAGCCACACTTTTAGCCCAGGGCCAAACCGGTTTGCTGTCTGTTGCTGAAGATGAAAGAGGAGCACTGTGCAATCCTGATGTGAATTGCCACTGTGGGTGTGACAAGCCAAAAGACCACGGTGCTAAGCTGTGTGATGCATAGCCACCCTGTTTCAGCAGGGTAATGCATAGTTTGCATTCCCACCGCCAATTTCATGCAAAACTCGCCGCGTTCTCTCTTCCACATCGACGGCTTTTCAAAACGAGCAAAGTAAAACCACTGTTTTCGTGTTATTTCACGGCTGCACAATGTACTTTAATCACTGCTAATGTTGAGAAAACAGTCATTCCTCCCTCATGCACAAAATGGTTTTTCTTTCACTCGTGTCCTTGAAATGTCCCGATGTCTACAACCCAGGAAGAGATGTTTCCATGAGAGGAAGAGAACGGAAGCATAGCCTTGAGCCCACCCTCCTGAGTGGAAGATGGGAACCATCAGGAACGGTGCAGGATCAAGCACATCTCCACACTGGAGCTGTGAGAAGTTATTTAGCACAGGTGTTTAATTATGATGCATTAGGGGAAATGGGAGGCGCTCAATGGCCCTCATCCACAAGCCTCCACCTGTGCAGTGGCCGTCCATTGGTTTGTGCAGGGCTCATACGGAGAAAAGTGTTTCTGCTCCAGCTCTGCTCAAGGGCCATTCTTGTCTTGGTGTAACCAAGTTCACCGCCAGGAAACCACAGGTTTTCTCCACATGAGCAGGTCCATTATGCAAGTTTATAATCTGCATCTGGGTTGTCTCCCCTGGAAATAGACACTTCTGAAAGCAAGGGGGGAATCGGAATAATTCAACATGTCCTGCAGGGAAAAAATCTCTCCAGGTACCTTCCACAACCGAATTTGTGAAAAGCAAGGCAAACAAAAATGCTGGTCAAATGACCAAGAAAGATTATGGTAATTCATCCTGAAATAATAGTCTGTCCTCTACTGATAGCTTGGTAGTTAGGACGACTATTTATTAAGCTAAAACTGGCACAAGAACTTTTTAAGTATTGTCCCAAATTAAACCATATTGGAAAGATACTATTGCAATAACTGAATAACTATCATTAATATGAGTTTAACAAGAAACTTTGCATTGTCTCAAACCAACATTATTGTTTGTCTTTTCCTTAATTGTGTGGCTTTCTCAGACTCTGTGCACAAAATTCTAGAGTCAAGACAGTGTAAGTAAATAGTAGAGAAGCCACGATTTGTTTTCTGAATTCCAAAGCCTACCATTCTATCTCAGAATATATTTATTTTCTTAAATTTTTAATTCATTTTTATTTTATGCACACTGTTTTGCCCACATGTATGTATATGTGAAGATGTTGGGTTCCCTAGAACTGGAGTTACTGATAGCTGTGAGCCAACATGTGCGTCCTGGGAATTGAATCTAGGTCTTCAGGAAGAGCAGTCAGTGCGGTTGCTGAGCCATCTCTCCAGTCCCACATATATTTCATTTAATAAGAAGTATTTGTATTTAATTACATTTATGCATTGCAGGCATGCTTTCATGTTTGTATGCATAGGCCAGAGAACTCCGGGGACCTGGTTTTCTCCAAATAACATATAGATCTGAGGAATAGAATTCAGGAGCTAGTTCAATTAGGAGAATAGATTAGATAAAGGATGTCGAACACCCATCCAGTAAATTCCACAGAATTGTTGTGTATGTAATGTTTCATTTGAATGGAGGAGCTGTTAGACACTGTATAAGAATCTAGCACAAAACACTCAAGACAAGCCAGTACAATGTCTGCCTCGGTACCATGCCAGAGAATGTCTTCTCAGGTAGCAGACTCACAGGGGCAATGCCAGGAGTCCTCTAAGCAAAGGCTACAGCTAGCACCATGGCAGTTGCCAATTTTCTCCTTTAAGAAGAAGAATTTTTGTTCTTGGGAGTTCTGAAAACAATAAAAACATTATCGGAGTGGGTTATTCTTTGCCAAACACAATGAAGTTTAATTTCATTGTAATCTATTGGTCAACCCCCCCCCTTGTTTCAAGATTTTCAAAGTATATAAATTAAAACTATCTATTGTCAATTAGTTTTAGTACAAATATATCATATCAAAGTCGATTCACCAACATGTGCCATTTCAGAATGCCTGATGTTCATTTCATACCACTATTCACAATAAGATGCCTAAGAATACTTGGCTTTTTATGGTTCTATGAGTCTAACTGAGTTCCTCACACATACTAGATAAGTTCTCCATCAGTCTACATGCCCAGCCCTACTAAAAAAAAAGTATTAAGTTCACCATAGATATTTAAGGATAATATTTGACAGCCAAGATTGACCAAATTGAATATTTAAAATCTATGGATTTTTATTCCACATTAATTGTGCTTCAGTTTTTAAACATCTTACAAACATTCAGAAAGGCTGCAAGCTGGTTGTCCTCAAAGCTCAGTATTCTTACATCTGATGGATGCTGTTTGGAATGAACATGTGGGGCATGAATACATTTTCATGGCTCTTAATGGTAGCATGTAGCCATCCCCTATCTCTAGGGATTCGGAGAATGTGAGATTCAGTACCGGGGTCAGTGACATGCCGCAACATTTGAATTCTCCATTTGATGAAGCACCACTTTCCCCCCACCTTAAATTCTTCTCTGTGACTGACAGTTTCATCCATTCTTTCCTGGGGCTACTACTGAAATTCCTTTGTACTTGTAGAAGCAAGTTTGCTGGTTCAAGAATTTTGTTTTAACTCTGCCTTTTAAGACTCGTCAGCAGCAAATCAGGACGAGGAATCCTAATTTATGTTTCAAAAGCCTTGATGGGAGCGAGAAGTATTTTTATTTACATTCTCCCCCACAAAGTGTGTCAACTCAAGATGATGAACCACAGCACACTACTGTACAATTATTAGAAAATTCCAGAGGGGGCTGTGAAATATAAAACACATATGAGGACAAACGGGGGTAATGCCAGCTAGCCCTAAGAAGGCTTCTTGATTGTGTGGAGCAGCTGGGAGCAGTGTGGAAGGAAGCTGAATAGACACTTGACTTTCTCTTGTTGACAGTCGTGTACATATTATACATGTATGTACAATATATTATATAAAATTATACTATTCCAAATATTTCTATTGCTATATAACTCAACCCAAATACCAAAGTATGATCAACACAAAGAGTGACTTAATCCTTTGTTTTATCAACATGAGTATTATGTATGGAAAAAGTAAGGACTGCCCAGTGAATGACTGAACTACCATACAGAATCTGTAATTAATACTTCACTGTATCTACTTTATCACCGATCAGCTCATTGTCTGGACTACTATGCATTAGTCCATCTTATTTACAGGGGCACTCAAAAGTAGACTAGAGACTTCTAAATCTGCATGACATTTATTTCCAGTTATCTTGATTCTTCTTTATTCACTAAATGCTAAGACTGGTGAATTTAGCTTTTATTCCAAGAACGTATGTTTTCAAATATTTAATCTGCTTGAATGAAGGTGTTTCATTTATTAGATGATTTCACTGTCAGGACCTTGGAACATATGAAAGGGGTGCGTACTGGATAGTTTTATATCAACTTGATACGAGCTAACGTTATCTGAGAGGAGAGAACCCCTATTGAGAAAATATCTCCATAATAGCAGGCTGTAGGCAAGCATGTAGGACATTGTCTTAGCTAGTGATTGATGTTGTAAAGAATAGTGTATTATGGGTGGTGTCATTCTTGGGCTGGTGGCCCTGCATTCCATAAGAAAGCAGTCTGAGCAAGTCAAGAAGAGCAAGCCGTCTGTGGTCTTTGCATTAGCTCCTGCCTCCAGATTCCTGCCCAAACTTCTTTTGATGATGAATGGTGATATAGAAATTTGGTCCAAGGTGTTTCACTGCAGCAATAGAAACCTTAAAATAGTGGGGATAAAAAAGTATTAATTTCCACCTAAGCTCCATTCTGCATAGTTGCTTTCATGTTTCTAGTTTTACTTCATCCTTCTCGCCTAGGGGTGACCTTAAATTTTCATCAGTTTCACCCCTGTGATGGAATCACCATCATTATCCCCATGTATCGTTCCTGTTTGATCCTTGGACAAATTCCCCCTTCTATATCAATAGTGACTGAGAAGGAACTGGGAAGATCCTCCTGGACCCAAACGGCTCTTCACTTAAAAATTTTTTGTTCTGCTCCCTCACCCTACCCATGGGTCACTCACGCCTCAACTAATACCCATGCTTCCTTTTCAAAATCTCAAGCATATCTCTTCCAGCCCAGAGGGTTTGGGATTCACATCCCATGCCAGGTAAAACAGGCTAGCAAAGCATCCTTCCAAATCCATTGTTTAATCAAAGATCTGGTCCTTGAGAGACTGGAAGCTGAATATTATCTCATTCTGTTTCTCTTTGCACTTTAGATGTGATCTTCACTTCCTTCAAGGCCAAAGCTTAGTTTAAACAGAGGAAAGGTAGTAGAATTTTAAGCTTTAAAAAAAAGCAAAATAAAACAAAGCTTTGTGCTCCACGGTCTAACACTCGTCATTTTTATTCAGTTTGTCAGTCTGTTTTCAACAATAGGAATTCTCAATTAGGATAAGTGTGGAAATTGCTGCTGGCTGCAGCATCTGCAGTGACAGCAACAAGAGAGCCCCTTAAGAAGACAACCAACTGTAAGGATTCATTTTCTCACAAATCCAACTGGTGACACTGCTTTCACAGATACATTAGATACTGATCAGCCTACAATTCATAAAACAGTCCTTGCCGCAAAGAGTGTTCCATCATAAAACATCAAGAGTGTGAAGGTTTAAATTGGGAAACTTGGTCAAAATCAGTGCTTCTAAAACAGAGTTTTGGGAAGCTTGGGCCTCTTATGGAAGAGCCATTTCAAGAACTGTAGAGTCAAAATAAATAAATAATAATTAAAAATAAAGAACTGTAGAGTCAATGCTTCCCTCTTCAAATTGGAAAAAGCCACAATGCATTTAAGTCAGAGCACAAACATTCTGCTGCGGAGGCCACAGAGAATGGATATGCAATCACAAGTTTTTAAATTCAGTAGAAGATCATTTGTGCACCTTTCTACACATTGCCATAGAGCACAATCCTTTCAAATATGGCAAGAGTAAGATTCTGCTTTGCCAGTCAACATTTTAAGGACTTTAATTTGTACTACTATAAATGATTAGTTCACAAAAGGAATAATCCTTCCCAATTAAAAATATCATAATTTCAGTAAAAAAAATAATTTAAATATTTAGTCACTGCTCTGCTTTTTATGTCTTCTGCACTTTCCTCATTTTTGTGGCAAGCCAATAAAAATGTGGTTACAGGCTCGCCAGTGCTGACAGACCATTGAGAATCAGGGCTACAGGGCTCTTCACCTCCAGGCACTCAAGGAAACTTTGTCCCAGTTCTCTGGTGTCATGGTTTCTTTTTTCTTTCTTCCACTACATTCTGCTCTATCCAGTGGCCTTTTAAAGATTCCTGACTCAACCAGCAATACAGAAGCGGCCAGCACTGGCTAAGACTTCTCTAGTAAGCCAGGGTAATTAGTCCTGATTGTGCAGCCTTGTTCAATTACACATTAATTTCACACCCAGATTCTATTACAGGATAACAAAATCCCCAGAAATCAAAGTAATCACCTCAATCATAATAATTAGCTGCTGAATTTCTGGGGGAGGGGAAGTATTTAAAGCGGTATCTAAGTGTAAGTAACTATGAAGAGAAGAAGTCATTTAGTTGCTGTGCCTCTAGATGAAACTATTCTTCTGACCCCTGTCTCGGTGACCAGCACGAGTGGTCCACGACGAGGGCTGGCTGCCTAGTGGGCTCTCTTGTTGCTGCCACTGCAGATGCTGCAGCCAGCAGCAGTTTCCACATTTATCCTGATGAGCATTAACTGTGACTATCAGTGATAATCTCATAGGAAAGGCCCTGGGAGGTTCAGAGAGAGAGGGTCTTAGCTATGGGAAAGCAAATACTGAGACTGGGTAGGAGCTGGGTAATAGCAATGCACGTGGAAGAAGGATGGTTAAGGAACCTGAATCTGAAGCCAATTAGATTGCAAGAGGCATTTATTCTCCCCACTCCCAACTGCAAGGATCACCATAACCCAGAGCATTGGTCGAACCCAGGGAAAGGTACTCAGGTAGTCAGACCTTCCATTGGGCTGACCTTCCATATCCCTTTAGTCCCCACATCCCAGACAATTATGTCTTTGCTTATTTTTTCAACTTTTTAGCATTTACATTTTTATTATTATTAATAACATGGTATTTTAACTTTGAAGCTACTATAATATTAAGTTTATCTCATAAATAAGGTTTTTATGTTTGGTCCTTCCCTTTCAACACTTATGGAAGTCATCTTCATTCCCACATTTTTTTTTTTTTTTTTTTTTTTTTTTGTTTTTCGAGACAGGGTTTCTCTGAAGCTTTGGAGCCTGTCCTGGAACTCCCTTTGTAGACCAGGCTGGCCTCGAACTCACAGAGATCCACCTGCCTCTGCCTCCCGAGTGCTGGGATTAAAGGCGTGCGCCACCACTGCCCGGCTGATTCCCACATTTCTAAATACACAACAGTATCCACCAGCTCTCATAACTCAAAGCAAGGTACTTTTCTGACACTCATCTTTCTTTCCCCTTCACTCTTTTATTTCAGTACTAAATGGTAATGCTCTTTGCATCAATTGATAAATCAATAAACTAATTTTTCTCCAACAGATACCCGAACACCCCTGTCTTTGAACCCTATTATAGACACAATTGATGTGTACAGGTATATTCTAGTGCAAATCAATGTTGGAACTGCTAGTGAGAACTACAGTCATCTCCTTCTATAAGCTACAGTAGGAAATGTAATTCTAAGTGAACAAAACCTTCCAGAAAGACTGACGTAAGACAACAAATCAAAACAGTGAAGAAGAGGAGAAACTAAAACTGGAATATATATCCATCCCCGAATGTAAGCAAAATGCATCAAAATAGCACAAAGTACATTCGATAACTACTCATATCACAACATCTATAACTTTACAACTCAGTAATAGAAATGAAAGAAACTGGTTAAAATGTCTGTGAAATAAGTCAGAGCTTGACTTTTAAAGGGGATTCGTGACCATATTGAAAACACAAAGAAGCAGATGAACAAATCAGAACCTAGAAAAGGAAGCAATCAAAGTGCAAGAAAAAGTAACTTGAGAATTTCAGCAAGGATTTTGAGACAATTAAAAAAAAAAGAAAAGAAAACAGAAGTTCTAGAAATGAAATAAACAACTAAAAAACAAAGCAAACAAAAAAATTGTCAGGAAGTGATGTGGGAGTGTCATATATCAATCTGTTGATTTCATTGGTTCAATAAAGAAACTGCCTGGGCCCTGATAGGACAGAAAATTAGGTAGGCGGAGTAGACAGAGGATTCTGGGAAAGAGAAGCTGAGTTAGGAGTCGCCATGATGTTCCCACTGCAGAGAGACGCAGGCTAGAATCTCCCCGGTAAGCACACCATGGGGTGCTACACAGATTATCAGAAATGGGCTAGTCCAGGTGCAAGAGCTAGCCAATAAGAGGCTGGAACTGATGGGCCGGGCAGTGTTTAGATGAATACGGTTTGTGTGTTGTTATTTCCGGGCTTAAGCTGAGCCATGCGGGCGGCCGCTCCTCTTACTACAGATTGGCGCCCGGACGTGATGGGCTGAATCCACTTAAAAACCTGAGAGAGCTTAATTCTAAACAGAGAAAAAACAGAGTTTAACACAGAGTTTTGTTCTTTGTTGGTGGTGTGCCATAGAGAGATTTCCTGGTTCAGCAACAGCAGCAGAAAAAAAGCTGTGTCATTTTAAAATGCGGCTTCCTGGGGCTGTGCTGCCAGCGTGAACTCTGGTTTCAAAGCATTTCAAAATGCCGCATACTCAGTCTCAAACTGCTGAGTGTGGCTCCAATGTGGATCTGCTGTGTGCCTGGAACTGTGCGCAGCTCAGGCGCACCAAATAGATCTGAGGCAGGAGCTGCTCAGCTCAGCCATACTAAACTGTGTGGTCTCAGGCAGTAACTACCGTAATTACCTTAATGACAGCGCACTTAAGGTTTCTACTGGGCAGAATGCAGGCAGTACCGTATTAACTGTATAAGAAGCAACTTAAGTTTTTAAGAAGTGCTTAACATTTTAAAATGCTCCTGGATAGTAAAAAAATTACAGATTCACAATAAAACAGATTCAGACAGACCACTAAATGAGTCACAATGTTGGATAAATGTACGTGGGCTTGAGAGAGAAAAAAATATATATATAGAGAGAATAAAGTTAATGCCTTTAAAATTAAAAAGGTAAAGTCTTTAAAGAGACAGAGTACAGATAGTTAAGAGAGTAAAAGAAATAAAGAAAAATAAGCCACGTAAAAATGAAAAATTCACAGAGAGTCTGGATTATGTACATTGTGTTTTCTTTAAAATTTTTGACTGTGAAGGAGCTAAGTACAGAGAGACATTTCATTATATGGGCTGCCAAGTGGAACCAGAATGGATATCATGAGGGTATGACTTCAGAATTTGGGTCTAAGGATATGATGCTTCGGAAAGGGTCTTCTTTTGTTTTCACAGAGGACCAGACCCTACGGATTTCTTCTATTCCGATATGGTATGATAGACCACGCCCTCCTGAAAGGTTGCTGTGAACACCCTCAAAAAATTACTTCACTCAACTGCCAACTGAGATGACCCTGGCACACAGGTTATACCATGAAAGATCTAATTAACGATGCCCCCATTCAGCAGGAAGCAGTTTGGAGAGAAAAACTGCGCCCATGTTCCCAAAATATTGTTTATAAATGTTCTTTACATTTAAAGGGGGATATGATATAGATATAAATAATTTGCATTGATATGATATAGATATGAATAATTTGCATTGGTGTGGATTTTAAGGTCAATTTTGTTATATGTATATGTATTTCTGATCTTGATCAAAGTATTGTGATTGTGTAGTTCATTTTTAAAATGTAATGTATAATTAGGAAATATAGGTTGTTGTTAAATAATCGTAAATAATAGTCAAGCTTATAGTCATGTTAGATTTTCTAGATATATAAATATATATTTCAATTAGATAGACATTCTTCATATCTCTCAAAGATTGCAGAATATGGCATTTAAAAAATATTTTAATAACTTAGGGTTTTTCATGACAATGAGACACATCTGCTCCTGGCAGCACCAATCTACTTCGAGAGGAAGATGGGCATCGAAGAGGATCCTTATGGAGTTTGATAGCCAGCCATTGGGCAAGAGACTGTTCTTGCCTAGACTATTGCATAAACTGGACACAAAGAACCCGCAGAGAGAGGACTGCTGAACTTGCCTAAAGGTGAGATGATCTTTCAGGGTTCCTGATTCATAAAAGAGTCTACAAGACATTCTGTGGGACACAGCAGAAAGTGACTGAACTGTCTTTGGAATTTCCTGCTTCATGGAAATGTCTGCTGGATACTATGGGCCTGGAGGCCGAAGATGGATGCCCCAACTGTACAGAGGAACTTTGGGTGACTGTCCAGGCAGCGAGATGTCTCTGTCATTTCTAGAGTTTGGATTTCTTGTTTGTTTAAATAATTTTATATCCTTCTGGAGTCTTTGATGGAGTTGAAGAATGGTTAGTTATAGTTATAGTTTTCCTTAGTTATGATAAAAGATAAAGTAGATATAAATATTGTAACTGTAATTCTTACTTGATAACTGTTTTGTTATATGTGATTTTACTATGTTAAAGTTAAAGCTTTTCTTTTTTGTTTAAACAGAAAAAGGGGAAGTGATGTGGGAGTGTCATATATCAATCTGTTGATTTCATTGGTTCAATAAAGAAACTGCCTGGGCCCTGATAGGACAGAAAATTAGGTAGGCGGAGTAGACAGAGAGGATTCTGGGAAAGAGAAGCTGAGTTAGGAGTCGCCATGATGTTCCCACTGCAGAGAGACGCAGGCTAGAATCTCCCCGGTAAGCACACCATGGGGTGCTACACAGATTATCAGAAATGGGCTAGTCCAGGTGCAAGAGCTAGCCAATAAGAGGCTGGAACTGATGGGCCGGGCAGTGTTTAGATGAATACGGTTTGTGTGTTGTTATTTCCGGGCTTAAGCTGAGCCATGCGGGCGGCCGCTCCTCTTACTACAAGGAAGCATCAACAATCAAGACCAAAGAGACAATGAAAAGTTGAAATGGCAATATACTCAAACCTATAAAAAGAAAGAAAACAGACATGAAACATTATATTTGGAAATTACCCAAACCAAAAGGAAGAAATCAACATCCAAGCATAAGAGCTAAACTCTAAATAGACATGACCAGAAAGTAACTTTTCCATGACGTATCACAATTGAGACATTGTGCTGACTAGTATTTTGTCAACTTTTAATATAAGTTAGACTCATTGAGGAAAAGTGAACCTCATCTGAGAAAAAACCCCCATCAGATTGTCCTGTTGGTGAGCCTGTGGGTCATTCTCTCTCTCTCTCTCTCTCTCTCTCTCTCTCTCTCTCTCTCCCTCCCTCCCTCTCTCTGTGTGTGTATGTATTTATGTATATTTATATATACATATATATTTATATGCATCTATATGTACATATACATACATACACACAAGAACAACAACACAAACAGGCTGAGCAAGTCATGGTAATAAATCATTCAGAAGTGTTCCTCCATGGTGTTTGCTTCAGTTCCTTCCTCCAGATTCCTGCCTTGAGAGTCTGTTCTGACTGGTGGACTATAATTGTAAGCAGAAATAAACCGTTTCTTTCCCTACAGTCATGGTGTTTGTGCACAGCAATGGAAAGCCAAAAGTAAAGCAGTTGTCAAAATGATGATCAAGTAAAACTAGTAGAATAGCTATGAGGGGAAAATATCAACGTAAATACCCAGGCAAAGCCATCAGAATATTATTTCCTTGGCTATCTTAAAAGCAAGAAAATCATGGGCTAATATATTTCAAACCCTGAAAATAAATAATTATGAGCTTTATGCAAGGCAGTATTTAAAAGGAAAGTTTGTAGCTATAAGGGCTCACATTTAAAAAAATAGAATGCAGGTAAATAGCAACTGATGCACTTCAAGAAAAATATAGAAGAGGAGGAGGAGGCAAATGCAGCAGACAAGAATTAATAGAGATTAAGGCAGACAAAAAAATACTTGCACTCAAACAACAAATAGTTAATTCTTCGAAAAGATTAACAAGATTGACCAAGTGTTAGCTGAACTAACAAAAAGAAGACACAAAATAATAAAATTAGAGATAAAAGAGGAGTTGTTAGACCAGACTGCAGTCCAGAGGATCATTAGAGAAAGCTTTGAACAACTCCCAAAACCCTGAAAAATAAAAGAAATGAATACATTTCTAAACTCGTATTAGCTACAAAAATCAAATCCAAATGATAATAAGCAATTTTAAAAGACACAAAGAATATTATTGAGACAATAATTAAAAGTCTCCCCACAAAAAACAAAAGCCTACGACTAGATAGATTTACAACTGAGCCTCCAGAACCTGATCTCGCTTTAATACTTCACAAACTCCTCCACAAATTAGAAATGGAGGAATATGACCAAACTCATCTTATGGAGACAATATGACCTCATACCAAAACTAGATAAATCATAGCAAATAAGGAAACCACAGAACAATTTTTCTGATAAACACTAGGTGTAAAAATTCATAATAAAATACTTGCAAATTGATTTCAGGAACATACTGGAAAGATCTCACATTATGACTAAGTTGGTTTCATTCCAAACATGTAAGGTTGGTTAGCATAGACAAATTAAGTAATATAATATACTATATAAATAGACATGAGTGACTCTTTAAGAAGCCAACACACATGATTTTAGTTTGTCTTTCAGTTTCTAAACACTAATCTTTCTCTTATTTTTCTTTGAAAATAGATTTTTTATACAATATGTTCTGACCATGATTCTTCCTCCCCCAATTCCTTCTAGATTCTTCCCACCCACCCAAATCCATGTTCTTTCCTTTTCTCACTCTTATTAGAATAAAAGGAGGCATCTAAAAACATGCTAGTAACACAAGGTTAAACAAAAGCAGACAAACTAAAATATGATGGAACAAACAAAAGAAAGGGTCAAAAAAAAAAGAACCAGAAATATATAGAGATACAGAGACACACGGTTGCACACACAAAAATCCCATAAAAACAGAAAACCAAAAACCATACTATGTACTAAAAAAAAATTGTAAAATTGTTTTCTGATCAACTAAACAGCATTTATTAGTTTTATAGGTTAGTTTGGATTTATCCGTCATGCTGTTTAATGGACCATCATCTCTTTGAATTAAGTGTCTTTTGTTCAAATAGAGTCTTTATCAGTTTTGTTGGTATCTATCATATATAACTTTTCTTCTTTTGTGGAAACAAAAGCAAAACCCTTCCTCAACATAACACATGCCTTGGTTTCCATTCTGAAGTCAATACGTCTTTAAAGTATATCAGCTGATTTAATTCCGCAGTTTTTCTACTATCCAATGTCTCTTTGCAGCTGTTGTTCCTTTCTCATTAGCATTTTGAAAATTCAGAGTTCATACAGCCTTACAAAATCTACTTCTGAAGTTATTTATCACCCCTTTCTGCTTATTTAACATATCCTTTAAAGTTTGATTTGATCTTTCTCTAACTGCTTGGTCTGTAGGATTGTGTGGTATACTTGTAATATGCTTTATAGTATAAGAAGCAAAAAACTGTTTCATTTTCTTAGACACATATTCTGGAGAATTGTCTGTCTTTATTTGATGGCCATAACTTCAAGCAAATGAGTGATTCCTAAATTGACATTTTCTGAACTCAAAACAGTTGACCATTGGAAATCTAAATATATATCAATGGTGTGGTATACATATTTTAGTTTTCCAAATTCTCCAAAATGTAGCACATCCATCTGCCAGATTTTTCCTTTGAATACCTTCTAGGGTACTTCTTGAAAGTAGTGATATTCGGTTATATAAAGAACAAGTAGGACATTTCTTTATAATTTCCTTGGCTTTTTGCCACAAGAGAAAAAAAAGGTCACAATGAAACATTATGAGACGAAGAGCCTCCTAAAAGTCCATTGAGTTTGTTTTGTGTTGGTCATTTACTACTGGGTGTGGTGCCTGGCCCAGATAGAGAGAAAGATATAAAGGTGTAGGTGAGGCAGAAATCACAAGATCATTTTGTTAACTGCAGAAAAAGTACTTGACAACGTCTTATATTCTTTCATGATAAGAGTCATGAAGAAATTAGTGTTAGATGCAAATAATGCACAATGATGAAAGTTAAATAAAACAAACCTAAGGCAACATTATACTACAGTGCAGAAACACTGAAAACACTTTCTTTAAAACATGGAATGAGACAAGGTCGGTCCATTCTACTCTTATTCAGTATAGTGCTTAAAGTCTTATTTAGAGCAATGAGACAAAAGGAATAGAAAATGGAAACAACTAGGAAGGAAGAAACAAAATTATCCCTGCTTGCAGACAGCATGAGTTATGTTCAAAAGACAATGCAGACACTGACAGAAAACGTTTAGATTTGATCAACTCTTTAAGTAAAGTTGCATATACAAATCAACATATTAAAAAATCAGCTTTAGGTTGTTGGTATCAGTGACAAACTTCCTGAGGAAAAACATATGAAAACTATTCATCCACAACCAATTTGAACTATTGAAATGAAAAACTTGAAATGCTGACAGATAAATTAAAGAAGCATCTAAATTTTGGAACATCCTTCCATGCTTCTAGACTGGCAGAACAAATATGTGAAAGTATATTACACCACCCAAAGCAACCTAAAAATTCAATGAAATCCCAGAATTTCAAGTACCACTGTCCTAAGATTCAGGAAAAACATTCATAGAATTCATATAGAAACACAAAGGATCACAGATAACCAAAGCAACTCTAAGCAGAATGAACACAGCTGGAGATATCACCATACTTAACCTCAAATTATATTACAGAGCCATAGAAACAAAGACAACAAAATATTGGAACAAAAGCAAAAATGTAGACCAGTGCAAAAGAATAGCAGATTGAGACTTAATTCTATACAACTGTAACCACAAGATATCTGACTAAGATGTCAGAAACATACATTGGAAAGATAAATTAAAAAACAGCCTATTAACCAAATTTTTCTCACCAAACTGGATATCTGCCTGCAAAATATTAAATTAGATCCATGTCTCTTGACCTGCATAAAATCCAATTCTGAATGGATCAAAAACTTAATTTAAAACCTGCAGTACTGAAATTTCTAGAGAAAAAGATAAACAGAATACTTCAAGACATAGGCATAGGCAAGAATGTTCTGAATAGTACTTCAGCAGCGTAGGGAATAGACTCAAAACTTGGCAAAGGAGAATGTATTTAATTAATAAATTTTCTTCACAACAAAAGAAACTCAGGAGAATGAACAGACAAACTACATTAGGGAAGAAATTTGTCATCAGCTCTATTTATTTCAAATAAGGTCTTAATACGTAGAATATAGTAAAACGTACTAAAGCTAAACAATAATAACCAAAGTCACCATTTAACAATTCAGCAAGTGAGCTGAAACATTATAAAAAGTAGAAACACAGTGACCAAAAATATTTTCTTAAATGTTCAGTATCCTTAGGTATCAGGGAAATGCTAATTTGAGATTCTATCTTAATTCACTCAGCATAACCATCACAAAACAAAAACAAATGACAAACACTGGTGAAGATTTGGGGAAAGGCGTATCCATTTACATCTGGAAGAAGAATCAACTGGTGTAACTACTGCAGAAATCTGTGTGGAGGTTTAATTTATATATGTATGTGCATATGGTGAGTGACTAAAATGGATTCACAGAAGAGGATTTTGAGAAAAAGGTTTGCGATAGAACACAAATGACGTGAAAACAGAATGACTACGTGTAGGGGTAGAAGGGTAGAAGTGAAAGGACGGAAGAGTGGGAAGACAAATGGGGAGAAAGATCAACAAAATTATGCATGAAATTCCACAAAGGAACTTATTATTGGTATGGTGACTAAAGATAAACCAAAATTTAATCACATAAAGCATAAGATGATTAATCGATAAAGAACTGTAGCATACATACATAAAGAAATAAATGAACACTTAAAAGAGAATAGATAGATAGATAGATAGATAGATAGATAGATAGATAGATAGATAGATAGATAGATGATAGATAGATAGATAGATGGATAGATAGATAGATAGATAGATGATAGATAGATAGAAATAAAGATAGAGAGATAGGTAGATACTTATCCTTAGTCCTCCCTAGTTTTATGAGCAGCCAAATTTTCCTGTAACCAAGAGCAGAAATACATGTAGCCTAAGGCATATGACTGGGTATCAATATTCACTTTAAAGACTGGGAACATAATTCAGTGGTAGATTAGTTGCATAGAATATAAGGTCTTTGATTCCAGACTGGACATTGGGAAAAAAAGGTTTTCTTTAATGGTATCAACCATATCCCAGAGCAACCCCCAGGAGCCTGCAAGCAGTAGGCCAGCACAAACTGGACTGAATGGGATTTTTTTTTTATCAGAGGGGAATGAAGAAGGGAAGAGAAGAAATGCAAATGCATGAAAGTGAAGAGGGAGGAAAGTAGACGAGGGTCTCTGGGAGGAGTAAAGGGAGAACGACAAATAAGATCAAAATACATACGTTGTATGAAATTCTCAGATGGTTAATAAAATAATTATTTTTGAAAAGGGCCAATTTAAAAGTAAAAGGAATGGAAATACTTGGTATTGTATTTAGTTGTTTATTTATTTTTGAGATAGGGTTTCTCTGTAGCTTTAGAGCCTGTCCTGAAACTAATTCCTGTAGAACAGGCTAGCCTCGAACTCACAGAGATCCACCTGCCTCTGCCTCCCAAATGCTGGGATTAACGATGTATGCCACCACGACCCAGCTTGGTATTGTATTTGAATTTCTAACTGTTATCAAATTATTTGACTGACAACTTGCCATTTGCTTATAAACAATAAAATAATAATTTACTTTCTAGCATTTCTTTTCTTTCATCATGAAGTACTTAATAAATTTGCATGGTTTTAGAATGTACTGGAATGGCACATTCTGCTTATCTATGTGAATTTTAGCCAATTTCACTACTTTTGTTAATCCCAAAGATGTGAGAAGAAAGACCACCAACCTAAATCATCATGTCAAAATTAAATATAGGAGATCAGTTACTTAAAGCAAGTGTTTTTATTCACATGCATGGGCTGTCTATCTCTAAAAGCAAGGTTCCAGAGCTCAGCATTTGACACAAGGAAGACAAGGTTTTTATAGCTCAAGGGTAAGGGGTTCAAATGGGGGATTTGACATGCAGACTGGGCAGAGTTACAGAAGCAGAATATAAGCATAACAAGTTAGTCATAATGACCTCCTAAAACAAACACATGAATACATAGTGATAGTAACAAGACAGTCATAACAACCTTCTGAAACAAAGGTAGGGTTGCAAGATAGTTTGAAACAAATGCATGGCTGCCATTTTCTGGAAGAGGCAGTACAGAGCCATTTTTAGTTAAGGTTACAGGTGGGGCACAGCCTATTCCTTGAGAAACAGAGAGTTAATTACAAATAGGAATGAGCCTAGTTTGTCTTTATTATAAGATGTTTTTTAAGCCTAAAATGGGGAACGATTGGTTCATCACTTTCTTATTAATTCTCAACCCCTTCCATAGTTTCTCCCTCTATAATACATTTATGAAAATATTTTTATCAATGAACAACCATGAGAGGAGCCAAATTAAATCGTAACACGAAACAATTTTCTACATGTGTTTCAGTGATGCCATGATAGTTTATAAAGTTTAAATAACTTACAACACCATTAACTAGTATTAATGAATCATCTTCAAACAGATGACAATGTAGGCTACACAATAAGCACAAATTAAAGACAGATTTTTAATTCATAAATTTTAAAAGCTAAGAAAATTCAGTGTACTCATGTGTAACACATCCAGATGTTGTCAGGTAATGGAACTCATGAGTGATTCACGCATCTGCAGGCTTTCAATTATACTTAGCCTTTGATGCTCACAGTATTACTTCATTTCACCTTACTTTACTTTGCAGATACAGTGTAATAGAGAAAAGGTGGCCAAGAATGGGAGGGAAGCAAAACAAGAATGGAAACACAACTAAAGCCTTTACATTTATATTCTAGGTCAAAGATTTGCTTTTGTAGTTATGTATTCACAAATAATTCTTACACTAGTTGTGGATGGAGCACGATGTGTTGAGAAACTAGAGGCTCAAGAAAGCTTTACAAAATGCCACTTCACAAGCAGAGTTCCCAGTAAGTCCATCAGGAGAGTCTCCTACGTAGCCACTCTGCCATGCTAAGGATAAAATGCATTGGGTTGTCTTTCTTTTACATATTGGCTATTACATTCCACTTGTTTCATCATGATTCCCTGAAACAGAAACTGAGAACACAAGAAAGGGTTTTTTTTTTAAAAAAAAAAATTCTCTCATTTTACAGATATTTATTGTTTACTTGCCTTATACCAAATAAAGGAAAGCTTCCTCCTATCTGGAAATGCTCGTGTGTAATAAAAGATAAATACTAATGTGCTGTTAGCCTACTGGAAAACAATCCTATTGGGCAGTTTCCCAGAATGACTTCAACACTGTGGCTGACAATGCCACATGGCAGAGAACCTGTAATTCCAAATCATGTGTCTCTTTACCCTCAGAGCCCTGCTTTCCAGGCTTCTTCTGAGTTCCCCAATTGTTTTGATCTGTCACAGTTTATATGCAACTTACATATTATAAATGTATTTTATTTTATTTTTATTTATTTATTAAAGATTTCTGTCTCTTCCCCGCCACCGCCTACCATTTCCCTCCTCCTCCCCCAACCAAGTCCCCCTCCCTCGTCAGCCCAAAGAGCCATCAGGGTTCCCTGCCCTGTAATAATTCAGTAGCTTGTTCTGAAAGACTGGGATAACCTTGAGGGTTAGCATGTGATAGTATTCTGCTTTTTTCATTCTAGACAACCACCAAGGTCTTGCTGTTCTAGAAACTTAGAAAACACTAGTCCAACCCGCCCATTTTACTCATAAGAATCTTAGTACTCAAAGAGAGGGATTGGATTTCATTATTCATGTGATGAACTAATAAAAGAACTAAGGCAAAAATTCAAGTCTCCAAAACTCTGGGCTCATCCTATTTCCAGTATTATGCCCCCGCCATTTGGAAACAAATCAGTGACTTAGGTAAAAAAGACTTTCCAACTAACAGCTCTAATTATAGGTAGGAGAGTCTCAAAATTTTCTACTTATTCCCATGCCCATTCTCTAATTAAACAAGTGATAAAAGATGTGACTGATGTAATGAACATCAAAAAAGGAGAAATAATGAAATAAACATCATGAGGTTATATGTTGGCTGGAGATCAATTCACTGGTCTTCATTATAGTTATTCACTCAAACTTGGAGTTTTTCCAAATGAGCTTGACTCTACATTATAATTCACACAGTGGTAGCTTCAGAGATTTTATGTATTAAAAAATGCGAACAAAAAATTCCATCATGAATCATTTATTTCTTATATGCACATAACATTATCATAGGCAATATAGTTTTTACAAAACATAGTCCTTGGCCTCAAAATCCATAGAATTTATTGTAGAAACATTCTATGCTTTTTAAGAAGAGGAATCATGTCATTTGTTCCTGCTTTGTTTATGTAAAGGGAGACTGCTCTTTCATTCCCAGCTACCCAGACCCAAATAATCACACAGAAAATATATTAATTACAACACTGCTTGTCCAATGGTTTAGGCATATTCCTACCTAGCTCTTACATCTTAAATTAACCAATTTCTATTATTCTATATATTGCCATGAGGCTGTGGCTTATTGGCTAAGGTTCTAGCATCTGTCTCCTGTGGCAGCTACATTGAATCTCTCTGACCCCAAATTCTTTCTTCTTTTATCTCTGCTTGGAATTCTTTCCTTGCTATATTTTTCTAAGCCACTGGCTGAAACAACTTATTTATTAACCAATTTTAATAACACATATTCACAGCATACAAAGCAGACTACCACATCATCTCTCATTTTCTGTCTGAACAAAAAGGAAGATTTTAACTTTAACATAGGAAGATTACATATAACAAAACACATATCAAGCAAGAATTACAGTTACAATATTTTATCTATGTTATCTTTGTGAGTCTAAAGTTTCATATCTAATTTACCTTATCATAATTAAGGAAAACTATAACTATTTTATCTTTGACTTCATCAAAGACTCCAGAAAGATATAATATTACTTAAGTAAGCAGGAAGTGCTTTGTAAGCAACTTCAAAAACTCTAGAATAGACAGAGATATATCTTGGTGACTGAATAGTCACCCAAAGTTCTGTGATGCTGTGGCATTTATCTTCAGCCTACAGGCCCAGAGTATCTGGTAGATTTTTCCATCAAGCAGGAAATTTGAAAGACTATTTTGCCTATATTGGCAGTTTCTTCTGTGTCCTGTAGAACGTCTCGTAGTTTCCTCTGTGAAGCAGGAACCCTGAAGGACCATTCCATCTTTTGGAAAGTGTAGCAGTCACTTTTCTGTGGGTCCTGCATGTTCAGTTCATACAGCATACCATCAAGCAATATGGAAATAACAGCTTCTTGCCCAAATGGCTAGCCTTGTAACATTGAAGGTAACAAGTTTCTTCAATGCCTATCCACCTCTCTGAAGTATTTGGTGCTGCCCGAAGTAGACATGTCTCACTGTTGAGAAAAGTCTAAGTTCTTAAAACCTTGTGTCATATTCTGTAGGTCTTCGTAGTGTTGAAGATTTTCTATCTAACTGAAATATATCTCTTTATATATAGAAAACCTAACTAACATGATATCAATTTTGATTACTATAAATGACTATTAATCTATAATTTTTAATTATGCAATGCATAGTAAAATGAACTATATAAACATAGACCTTAAATAAGAATAAAAGTAAACATACACACAGTGCAACAAAACTGACCTTAAATTTGTATCAGTAGACCAAGATCTATACCAATACAAAGTATTCATCTCTATATTGTATCCTCCTTATTTTTTTTTAGAAATTGAATGTAACCATTATTACTAACAACCCTCTTTAAATGAAAATAAACATTTATAAAAATCATGCTGGGAATTTGGGAAAAGTTTTCTCCAAACTGCTTCCTGCTATTGGTTGGGTGGAGTATTTTTAGGGTTCTTGGAGATATTTGAGGGGATCTTGTTCATCAAACCACATTGGCGTGGAAGGAATCCACGGGTTCTCATCCTCTATGGAAACAAAAGCAGAACCTCTTTTCCAAAGTGACATATCCTTAGACTCAAATTTAGAATTTAAGATACCTTTATGTTGGTTTAGCTTAGCTGTCGTCATAACCAAATGTCTCTCTGCAGTTAGCTCATTAACAGTCAATAAGTTAAATGAAAACATGCCTAGGCTGTTTGGATATTCACCTTACTAGACCTGGAAGGAGGTGGGAGGTCCTTGGACTTCCCACAGGGCAGGGAACTTTGACTGCTCTTGGGCTGATGAGGGAGGGGGAGTTGATTGGGGGAGGCGGAGGGAAATGGGAGGCGGTGGCAGGGAGGAGGCAGAAATCTTTAATAAATAAATAAAGAAAGAAAGAAAGAAAGAAAGAAAGAAAGAAAGAAAGAAAGGAAGGAAGGAAGGAAGGAAGGAAAGAAGGAAGGAAGAAAGAAAGAAAGAAAACATAATAATATACATAATCCAGACTCTTGGTATATTTTCCATCTTTACGTGGCTTTTTTAAAATTACTTTTATTCCTTTAATCTATGTCTGTCCGAACTCTCTTTATATTACTTTTACTGTCTGTTTAAAGACTTTCTTTTAATTTTTAAAACTATTTACTTCTTTTTATAACTTTTTTTTTTTCCTCTCTCAAGCCTACATACATTTTAAACACACTATTTGGGCAATATCTTGGGCATATTCTTAGCTAGCTCTTACATCTTAGATTAGCCTATTTCTATTCATCTGTGTATCATCATAAGGTTGTGGCCTACTGGTAAGATTGCAGCATCTGTCTCCTTTGGCAGCTACTGGGGTTTTCCCTGACTCTGCCTGTCTTCCCTCCTCTCTCTCTGCTTGGAATTCCTGCCTTGCTATATTCTGCTAAGCCATTGCTGAAGCAGCTTCTTTCTTAACCAATGGTAATAAAACATATTCACAGAATACAGAGGGGAATTCCACATCACATTTAATTTTTCATTACTGTAATTTTTTAACTTCTATGAGATGTAATCACTATGAGTACCATCAGCAAAGAGAAGCAGAAACAGGGAAGTGCAGGAATAGGGCTTCTGTTGCTGTGAAGAGACACCATAACCATGACAACTGTTATAAAAGAAAACATTTAATTGATTGGATTATATTTTCAGAGGTTTAGTCCATTATCATTATTCTGGGACATGGCACGCAGGCAGACATGGTGCTGGAGAAGTAGTCACGTGTTCTTTATTTTGCACAGGAAATATAAAGCTGTCTGAGTTCTGAATGTGGTTTAAGCACAAAGAAGATATCAAGGCCTGCCTCCACAGTGACACACTTCCTCCAGTAAGGCCATATCTACCTCAACAAAGCCACAACTCCCAATAGTGTCACTCCCTTTGGGGATCACTTTCTTTCAAACCACCTCAAGGGGAATTCCTGATATATTTTACATTTTAAAAATCTCCCCAAATCTTAGTAGTTTAAACAATAGAATGGTATCACCTGACAGTTTCTGTTATTTGGAACTGAGGCATGGCTCAGCTGAAGACCTCTGGCTCAAAAGTCTCTCATGGACTGAATCTGTTCTATCAGCTAGAGCTTCTGTTTTATCTGAAGATTCAACTTCATAGTAGGAGAATGTTTTGCAACTGAGCTCATTCACTCGGTTTTCTGCTATCTCAAACCCCGCATAGGTGGGATCGTCCAGCCTGCCTTATGACAAGACAACTGACTGCCCTAAAGGAACAATCTGAGAGAACACCCTGCACAAATACCATCCACAGTCCTTTAAAACCGACTCCTAAGATGCTCCATCTGAACTGCTTCATTCTATTCCTTAGAAGCAACTCAGTAACACTGAGCCATATTCTATTTGTTTTGTTTTGTTTGGTTTGGTTTTTCGAGACAGGGTTTCTCTGTGGTTTTGGAGGCTGTCCTGGAACTAGCTCTTGTAGACCAGGCTGGTCTCGAACTCACAGAGATTCGCCTGCCTCTGCCTCCCGAGTGCTGGGATTAAAGGCGTGCGCCACCACCGCCCGGCACTGAGCCATATTCTAGAGGAGGTTCTTTGTTGTTGTTGTTTGGCTCTTTTTTGTTGTTGTTGTTGTATTGTTTCACAGACTGTCTGCCATCATTAAACTTCAACTTTTTTATATCAACTTCTTTATTAGGTCTTAATAAGCTACTGGACAATGATAAATTCTGAGGAGATACTTGTAGGATATTTAGTGATAAATTTTAAGAAGTACACAAGCTAAACTGAGAAGGGCACATGAACATCTATCTACTTTGTAGTTAATTAATTCGGATGAGGTAGAATCACTCATTGCTGTAGCCTTAAGGACCATAATTCCTGCATATCACAGCATCTCCCATAATACCTGCAAGTTACAGAACCTCCCATAATACCCACAAATCACAGATTATCCCATTAGGCTTGCAGGTCACAGTTCGCCCATAATACCTACAGATCACAGATTCTCCCAAAATATCTTCAGATCACAGCATCTTCCATAATACCTGCAGGTCACAGAATCTCCCATAATACTTGCAGATCACAGATTCTTGAAAAGCCAACTCTTCGTTTTTGTCTTTATTTTAGACAGACCAATAATCTCCATTCACCTAGATCTGAGGAACTTAAAACACCTTGGACTTTTAAGTGCAAAGACCAGAGAGATTCTAAACAACCTGCAACAACTTGTTGTTCTAATTTGCTCCCATAGCTCATTTTAGCTTTTCAGAAGAAGAAATGTCCCTTCTGGTTGGCTTACATTTCCAGTAAGCATCCCCAAACAATAGGCTTTACTTAGCTATTCTGAGACACCTGAGAGTGATATTCTGGGTCAGCAAGCCACACCTCATCACCAGGTGTTTGGATAACTTGGATATGGTGATCTTACAACTAATAAAGACCCTGCGTTTTATTCCCATTTTCTGTCTTATCCTATCCCCACTTCTCTTTGTACCAAATCAGGGAGGACGAAGGCATTTCAATGCATCAGCTACACTTGAAATATTCTGGGCTATAATAAGGATATTCTGGCTGCATTGTTTAGTGACCAACCTGACATTGTCAAAAAACAGTCAGGAAAAGTTGGGGGGGGGGGGGGTGATTCTATGCTAATGTACTGAAACATTCAAAATATGCATGTCCTTTACTCAAGTTTTCCTTCCTTTTACTGTGTCAATTTTGTGTTTAAATATAAGTAACAACAATTTTCACGTCCTAACCAGTTTAAAAGTGTATCTGGGTGGCATTAAGTTCAAGCCTATTGTTGTAGCTCCTTCCCTTGGCCAATTTCATCTTACAAAACTGCATCTCTAGTCCAAAGAGCAGTCAGGGTTCCCTGCCCTGTGGAAAGTCCAAGGTCCTCCCCGCTCCGTCCATGTCTAGGAAAGTGAACATATAAACTGGCTAGGCTCCCACAAAGCCAGAACATGAAGTAGGATTAAAACCCTGTGCCATTGCTCTTTGGACTGGAGAGGGAGGGGGAGAGGAGTGGGGGGAAGGGGAGAAGGGTGGGAGGAGGGGGAGGGAAATAGGAGGCTGGGAGGAGGTGGAAACTTTTTATTTCTTTTTCTCAATAAAAAATTAAAAAAAAAAACCTGCATCTCTCTATATAACCCCATTTTGTTTAAGTTTTCTTTTTTTTTTTTTTTTTTGAAAAAAGTCAGTAGACTCTTTATTGCTTTTGGGGTGTAGGGCTCAGGAGCTCTTGGTGGGACGGGTCCGTTTCCTCTTCACCACCACAGGCTTCTGGCTTCGTAGGATGGCACTGGCCCTGCGGATGGCCGCCATGCGCAGATCGGGGCGGTACTTGTTCTTTCGAATCATGTGCCTGATGCTGCTCAGGGGGGCCCGTGCATTCTTGTTGATGGTGGTCCTTATGTAAGAAGTAGCTGGTTTGCGCTGACCGGATCTGCGTTTCATGACCACCACGACCCCTTTGCCGTCGGCCGCGGGCTCCACTCCCACTGTCTTGCGGTGAATCAGCCCGTTGTAGCGGAAGGAGTTGCGGGCTTTCAGATTATTGGGTTCGGTGCTGTACGTCTGCTTATTCCTCTTGATCAGGAAACTGGAGCAGTTCCGAACGACCATCCATTGCAGATGCGCAGACATGGCGGCGCCTCCTCTTCTATGGCGGACGGAGACGGAAAGAGCTTAAGTTTTCTTAACATGGGTCAGCCCGTCAACACTTTTAACACTTGCCATCTACTTATCTGGGAAAATATCAGGAAGGAAGTTGAAATGAGGGACATTGAAATGCATGTGTGCCCCTAGGGAATTTGCATGTTAGGACAGAAAAGTGGACAAAAAGTATAGCACAGTCCTCTCACTGCGTACACATCTGACACTTAGGCAGGTGTTACATTTAAGTAAGCTTCCCAAGGGAATAGCTGGTATTTTTTACTTCCGATTATTTGCTGGAAATACAGAAATGCACAGCTCAAATTCAGGCAGATGTATTACCTTCCAAGTAATACATGCTTTCTAGTACAAGGAGTGTCGCCTTTTTAATTGTACTCCTTAGATTAGGATTGTTAGCTGTGATGTTTCCTAAATTATCTAGCATAATTTAAGATCAAATGAATCAGACATTACCAGTTGCTGAAAATTCCAAAACATGCTGCCTGTTCTAGTTTGGATCTTAACTATATAGAAAGATCCATGTGTTTGATGTTTAGTCTACGGGGTGGTGCTGTAGGCACATGGTTGGGGTCCTTGGAGATGGGGTATATTCAGAGGTGCCTAGCTTATTAAGGGCACACCACCCTCAGAGAGAACTGCTGAGTACTGTTTCTCCCTCTCCCGCTCTGCTCCTGGCTGCTGAGGTCAGTGATGATGTTTGAGCACAGGATCCTACTCTGATACGACCCTTAAAATAGTGGGCTTGTTGGTCCTGACCTAGAAACTCCAAATCACTGATGCAAAATAAACCTTCTTTGCTCAGAATGTACTTAGCGCAGATATTTTTGCTGTGTACTAACGCAACTCTGTCTAGCACATATTCTAAAGCATCCCCTCAACTCCTATTGCCTACTATGAAGAGAAGCAGAGAACATAAAGAATCCTTGTGTTCCCAGGACTATGTGTGTGCCACAAGCTGTTCCACTTTCTAACTCTCTCCCATCATAACATGACAACTTTACAAACGATCAAAGTCCAGCCAAAGAAGGGGTTACAATGCACTCTGGGTTTGTTAATAAGCTGTGTACATCTCTGAAAACGCTGACCCACTCACAATGACTGCCTTTTCCCATTTCCATCTAAAGAGGTTACCTTGCAAATCCAAAGTCTAAAATCTCTTTTTATAAATGGGAGCCTGTTTTTGTGTTTTGTTTTCTTAAGTCCATTTTCTTGTTCCATGACAACAAAACAGAACAGACAGACAGATAGATTCCATGTGAGATCTCTGGGTTTTCTTTGCTGATGATCATTAATTTCATCTGACTGGTTTTTCTTAGAAGCAATTTGCCGCCATGATGACTGAGAAGCGCGTTTTGAAGTGGAAGGCTTTATCGGTAATATGTGGAAGGAGAGATAATTCTCTTGCAAAACATATTCTTCAAATTTTATGTTTGGTTTTCAGTGATATGAACCATCAAATCAAGCTGGCTAGCCCAAACTGCTTTTATGGAAATCTTGGTTTGGGATAACAAGAATTGAATCTTTGATAACCTCCTTTGGAGTACAAACATTTGGGCTGTAGCTATCATACATTTATAAAGCTATTTAGAATTTAGCAAGATAGCACCAATGGAAAAGCATATTTCTTCAGTTCAATTTTCTCATGGAAAATGACATACTTGTTGAATTAAATGACCGTTCAGGCTTCATGAAATTCTTCAATAAATGATCCCCTTAAAAGAATTTTGTTCTGCTCACTGTGTTTCTGCAGAAGTTCCAAGTCTGTGCATGAATTTATTTGGAAATTGAAAGCAATGCCCACATTGCAAACCCAGTGATTTACAAACATGCTTTTACTTGGCTTTATAAAAGGCTGTGCAATTGACCTCTTTGGACCTTTTAATAACGTGTTTATTTCTAGGCTTCTCCCTCTGGCCTAAAATAACATTATAATTATGCAGCACTGTGACCCCAACACTATATTAAAAGAGCATGTGTCATTAAAATAGGATTACCTGAAACTGTTCCCTTGAAGAAACAGCAACACTGCCAAAAAGCAAAGCAACAGATCATCTTCTGGGATGGGATCTTCTCACCATTGCTAACTGTTTGCTTCCCTGCTTCAGCTTGAAGGACTTCTGCTAATTGCAGGTAATTCAGGCTTTGCCCAAGTTAGATAAAAAATAAGTATACAAGGTGAACACGCAGAAGGTGTCATGGAAGCAGCCAGAGATGTAACTCGGGAACAGAGTGCTTGTGCTTGGCTAGGTTCTGTGGAGTCAATCATGTCACAGAAAGTAAAGAAAAAGAAAGGAAGGAAGGAAAAAAGGAAGACAGGAAGGAAAATTTTTTAAATATAAATAGGATAAAAATAATATTCAGTCCAATATCTTATGTTATAGGTGAAAAACATGAAAGCTAAACTGTAGAGTTATAGACAGGAGCAGTCAAAACAAAATCTAACATGTCAGTCATCTATCTATTATCTTTTCCTGGAGGTGATTTACATTAGTACAGCATTTTGATATATCTCCACAGGAGGGGAATTTCACAATACAAGGGGAACTAAACAACTCTACGTGAAGGAAAAAAAAATAGGTTTGAACTGGATTATCAAAATTGTTTTCTCTTTCTTTTAAAACATCTTAAGTGATTGAAAGGTTAAAGAATTTTTGTAATAACTCACTGTTTTTCTTTAATGCACTCTAAAATTGGAGATAGAGCCAAATCCCTTTTGTGTACAAAAATGGAGCAATTTGGAGATGTGATGGATATTTGGAAATATTTGCAGAGAAAATGAATGCATTTTTTAAATGTATATATTTGAGGGGATGCTCACACAGGGATATAGTTAAAGATATAGCACATAAAGGAAAGCTTGAAGCAATGTAGTCATAAAAAATCCATGTTTCAAAATGCTTTGTTTATGGCTGATAATGCCAGAAGTGGTTGAAATATTACAATAAGTTTTTATAATGGCATAGTCATAATATTCAAGGAGTCATCAAAAGGCTTAATTCCTATTCTTTGGATGAATGTCTAAACTCCAAAGGTGGTTGCTCACTTAAAGAACAGCACTGCCTATAAAAGCAAGATGTGGAGCTATAACAACAACACAAAAGAGCAAAGACTTTATTATAATGTTTCCTGTTCTCAGAGATAACCTGAAGCTTTAGGCATTTGCTTAGGTTCTAAGTACAATCATATGATAATACTGATAAATCATTTCTCTGGGTCACACATGAACTTCTAATTGTAATCCCATTTCCTTTTGTGTTTGTGCATTCTAGTCAGATGCAAAGCACTTAACACGTCAACTCTAATTCTAACAAACCTACACGATGGCTAATAATTACTCACTAGTGGGGTGAAGGTAAGGAATTTTAGGACTGAGGAGGGAGCCTATGTACATGTCAACAGCTTTCTTACTGCCCCTCTCCTTGCAGAATAAGAATCTGAACTTGCATTGGGCACCATTCCCTTCTCGGATTCTTCAGCAGACAGAGCCTAGAGGAACTGACTCACACATATATAGATGCATTTCAATGATAGAGGAAGGCTGTTGGTCCCCAAGAAAGCCACAGAGTGTGTAACCTCTCGGGGAGACAGTGTTTTTGGACACATTCTGCCTAGGGCAACCCTTTGTCAGTGGGTGATTTTGTTTTCAGGGTCTTCCATGTTCTGTGACACATAATTCACCAATGAGTAAGCATGTAACAAATGTGTACTATGTGAAGGCCTCACAGGTAATATTGCATATGATCCATACTCCTTTTTTCATTCACCTGAAATTCAAATCAAATAGGTCATACTGGTTTCCTGGTTTTTCTTTTTTTGCTAAATCTGGCAGCTCTTCAAGATGGTAAAGAATACAGCCAACAGCCAAAAATATTATAGCATAATAGAAACAAGGGAAATAGACCATTGCTTCCTCCTGATACCTGAGCAAACTTTAGCAAGATGGAAAAAATAGAAAGAGAGAGAGAGAGAGAGCGAGCTTCCAAATACCCAGTGCAGAAGTAAATTGAAGACTGGACCCAAAGTGGCCAAAGAACGTTACTTCTTTGTTTCTTTGTTCTTTCACATGGTACTTTTGTGTATCCCCTTAGCACTGCATATGTGAATGCATAATATTGACTCCATCCTACTCTATTTCTTTCTTTCATTACAGCATTCAATCATGTATGTCCATCTTTTTCAAATCTGCCATTAAAGAAAATAAGACAGAACACAGTCTACCAAGTCCTAATGGTCAGTGTCAAAGGAGAGCAGTAAGAGAGGAGATGGGGTGGCTCTCTACCTGTCCTGGGACCAGAGATGTTTTCTTGATAGAAGCCTAAATCCAAAAACAGTGAGGTAAATAGAGCAAGGCACATGGAGAGGCAAATTTGGACCTCATAGTAGGCTATAAAAAGTTTGCACCCCATGGCCCCTTCCCTAGGAATGCACTTTTTTATATAATATAGTATAGTATAGAATAGTATAGTATAGTATAGTATAGTATGGTTTTACTTATGTGTGCATGCGTGTGTGCGTGTGCTCTTGATGTGTTAGAATTGCAATAACCTGTTCACATGGCTTATATATGGAGAAGACAGCTCTTCTTACATGCATTGGCTCTATGAATAGAACTCAGATTGCCATGCTAGCATAGCAAGCCCTTTGAGCTGCTGAGCCATCTCGTTTGCACCCTACTCTCACTTTCCTTGACCTGTGACTTCGTGTAAAATAGATCACTCTTTTCCCAAACTTGTTCTACAGGTTTTTCTACTGATCCCATCCACAGTGGTGGTGCCCCTTAGACAAGGGGGAAAAATATTGACAAAAGCAATGAGTATGAATGCTGAAAAGATGAAACTCTCTTAAACCACGTGAGGCTCCTTAACTGCTAAATACATGCAAAGATCTGTTGCATGTCAGACAAATTGCAGATGTGCAGCTCACCTTTCCCTGGAAAGAGCATCATTTGCCTTGTACAGCAGAACTCAGGGGACACTGTGATGTGGTATTTGTTAATTAGCCCTTGTCCAAGTTCTCCTAACTAAATTGCAACAAATGAGCTTTTCCCCATGAAAGCTGATCAAGTCCTCTGCAGAAACATAATCACATTGCCAAATGATAAGCACAGTTTTCTAAAGGAATTAAATAAGTTTAATTTTGTCAAATACATGCCATTTCTTATCACAAGATATGCCTGTTTGAAAATAAAGGGCAAACCTTTGGATATAATAATTTTCGTACATGCTGACATCCACTATGTACTTTTTTTTTTTTCGGTTGGTGGCTACTTTGCCCTATCCTTTCTGGGATAATTGTATGAAAATGTATCCTTTCTCTGTGCTTAGACTCTTAACCATGTGTTAAGTTTAGGTTAGTACAGTAAGTTAGTAAAACAAAATTAGTTTAACATATTTTAGCTCTTGTATCTTTTTTTCAACTACAGGGATGTCACAGATCGCTAGAAGTATAAGATCTGAATTCTAACCAATAAATGTTAATTGAACAACAACAACTATTGTGGAATTCTCTACAATTGCATTCCATGTAGAGAAGTCTCCCTGTTGCTGAAGACACCATAAAATTAGGTCAGAGAACACAGAGATTTTGGGTTGGAACTGGTCTGGAACCTTCACCTTGTTTGGTCAGCTTTCATGGTGCTAGAAGGTGATGCTCACACTCCTGGAGGAGACAAGCTATCATCAATCTTATCTAACTGTGAATTCTGGCAGCTAAACTAAGGACTGCCCTGCTAAAATATCACTGCTGGTGCAAGACTGTCTCAAGCATCATGGGCAGAACCAACCACTTTCTAGTTAGATCTAAGTTCCCCTCCACAGGATGAAATGCATACGTGTCACGATTGTTGGGCCATGAGCCCATGGCTAGACAGGTCATAGGCCATATGAGAGGCTTTATTGCTATCATTCTGCCAAATGGACATGGCACTAATCTGGATCCTAATGAAATGTTGGTAGACCCATAAAATAGTGCATCTCCCTGTCTTTATCAGAGAAGCTTCTATTGGCAGTAGTGGTTAATATAAAGACTCACAACAAGCCAAGGTTCAAAGAATAAAAGGCTATGGAATGCTCAGCTTTAAAGAGAACATCAATACTGCACCCTTCCTCCAAAGGCTCATGGGTTATTGTGAATTAGGCTGTAGAAAAACAGTAAGAGCCAGAGGTGGTAAATGACTATAAGAAAACAGTGTCCCCTGAACACAGGACCTGTGAATCCCCAATAGTTGTGACAGCATGCACAAGACTAGGTCAACTTTAAGGCAGACCAAATCCCAGCATGGAGGTGGGAAGTGGACTTGAACTCCCGCCCAATTGCTGAGGAATTGGCAATTGGTAGTTACTACTGGGAGAGAGAGTAGATCTTCTTTAAGAACGTTACCCTCAGTAGGTCAACTGTGCTCCAGTGGAAGGTCACGCATTCATGAATGCCAGATCATCACAAATTGGATCGGATAAGTAAAAAAATAAAAAGAGTAAAAAAAAAAAAAAAAAAAAAACGGGTGGTTATGAGAAGAGGATGACTCTGAGAAAGGCTGGGAGAAAGGTCAAACCCAGTATAAAAATTAGCGAAGGTGTAATCTATTAAAATAGCCCCCTAAAGAAGTCTCCAAAAGAAGCTATGACTGGTACCTTCACGTTTTTCCAATAAACAAGCTGCTGTTCCAGCACACCATGTACTTACGATAATCATAGAGTATGGCCATCAGAAGCTGATGCTCTGGAATCAGACCAGCTTTCCTCTTCAGCCACAGATCCTCCCCACCAGCTCCAGATTTCTTAGGCCATGCTCATCTTGACACTTCTAATGGCTGCTGCCCTGCTGCTATTCTTGCTCTCATGGGGTCCCATCTCTTAACCATGGGCTAGGTTTAAAGCAGATGGATGTCACTGTTGATGCTAGGATACAGTCTCCATCTGAAGACTATTACATTCTTTTGCTGTCAGAATCCTCATTTGGAGAGTCTCCTGAGATCATGATGGCAAAGGACTAACTTGTTCACCAAGGCAACCAGAACCCGGAGTCTGAGAAAATCCAACTCAGTGATTTTGGAAGTGGTTCCTCCCAGTGGAGCTTGAAATCCCTTCTTTCCTGACCAATGTTTTAACTGCAGCCTTGGGCTAGATCACCCAGCAAAGCTACAACTGGGTGTCTGATAACCACTAATTATAATTATAATATAAGACACACATGTGTGTGCTGCTTTTCCACCCTTAAGTCACTAAGCATTTTTTTTCTAAACTTCTTCATAATTGGAATAGGTTTTGGTAATAAATGTGTCGTGGTGTTTTAACAGGAAGGTAAATGGTAAATGTGATTCTCCAATCGGGAAATAAATGGAATTACGTGCCTTTTAGATACTGTACAGTTTTTGAGTGGATAATAACCAGTCAATAAATAATAAGAAACTCCAATTAATTGGCTGAAGCTGGCTGTAAAATCTAGAATATAAAAAATGTCATTAAACCGTGTATAATAACAAAAGTCAAAACTTTCAAGGCAAGTTTCATTAATTGCAAACATCTTAGCAATCCACAGAAAATAATTCTATTACAGCCCTGAACAATACTAGCTTTTTATAATTAATTGTTTTCTAATGCCTCTAAAATAGAGTTTCATCAAGTTTTTCTTAAACTGGGAATCTTGTCATTTATGTTTCTGTTGGTCTATCTCTAATTTTCTAGTTCACACACACAGAAACTATTCTCCCCATTTCTCAACTGCTAACCTAATGACTCAGCTCTCCTACCGCATCCTTTATCACAGAAAAAGCACCTTTGGCTAGGCTCTGCTCACATCCCTTCTAGTCTGCATTAGTAGCTGTATGTCTTCTACCCTGTATATGACTGAAGTCTCTGTAACTAGGAACAATGGTACCCACATGCTCAGACAAGAGCCTGAAACTCAGAGAGTCTTCTTGATTTCTCTCCTCGCATTGAACTGACAATGTAGCTCATGCTCCAGATGGAAAGTTAGAGTGAGAAAAATTAGATGGAAAAGTAGAGTTTATGTTTATGAGAACACCAAGATTTAGGAAATCAGAAACTAACACAGGTATTATGGAGCTTCCAGCAGGTAAGAAAACAGTTCCCAGAAGGCAATGCTAAGCAAGGAGGAATACAAACAATACAGATAAGGTGAAAGAACCCTAGCATAAGTAAGGTACCATCAGTATGTCAGTTACCGCCATGGCTCATTCTTTCATGTGTGCAGCAAACCTTTACTGCAGGCTAGCTATGTTCCTGAGGCTATGCATACAAGAGTGAAAACAAAGACCCTGCCCCTGTCCTTGGACTTGATAATCTAAGGTTATATTCTTTGTTCTTCATAAAAGTCACAAGAGTGATATTATGTCTTTATCTTTTAAATGAGAAAACTGAGTCACCATTAAATTATTTAACCTAGTAAAAATGATGTTGCCATAAAAGGTATAGGATGTGCATTAAAGACTGGGTTAGACTGAAGCTAAGGTTATGCTTGCTCTATGAAGAGACCCTATCTTAGTAGGATGGACTTTCGATGCTGGCTTCTACAATTGCTGTCCATGTATAAATGAGCTAAATCTCTGTGAACCAGTACAAGCAGAAACACCAGTCCTATATAGACCATGTTAATTCAGAGATCAAGAATGGTCTCAAACACATGGATTAGAGGATCCCCACCTCGAGGTTTCAAAATATAACTAAAAGGCAAAACTGTATTCTATTCCTCCCTTTTTGTAAATAAAGAATTTTAACACGGGAATGAGACACATTTGACTTGATTGCTGGTTTTGTCCTGCATAGCTGTATATTCCCAGGGAAACTACTTACCCTCTCTCATTAGTATAATGGAGTCACTAATGGTACCTGTTTTCTGGAGTTGGGAGGATTAAGAGATTTGAAGAATTTACAATGGCACTGTTGTGCTGCAGAATGCATCCTTTGACCATTAACTTCTTAGATATTTCACAAAGTAAAAAAGCAGCAAAGAGCTTTCATCCAAATGTAAAGGACAAGGTATACAAAGCTGTTCTCTGAACATAATGTGATAGCATAAACTAATAGAAGTATATGAGAATTGCTTCTGGATAGAAGACAAAAGGATAATCCACAGCGCCCTGCTACAGCTAGGGTCTGTAAAGGTATCTATGGCCTGTGTTGCCACAGAGGGTCATAGGAACCGTGTGTGTTGACATCTGTAATGTTGAGCCGGCCAGGCCCCTTGCTGTCTTTGGGATGACTGGTTCTGCCCCTCTTTGGAACTGCAGCAGGAGAGCTGTCCCCACCCCACCCCACCCCATAGAAGAGCTAGCATCTGCATTTGGAAGAGATGGTCCCACCTGTCACCACAGATGTGGAAGAACTGACACTTATGGAATGGGCCTATGAGAGCTGGCTTCACAAATCACCTGAAGGGTGTGGCCCCAGTCACTGGGACCAACCAGCTCAGCTACCACCCAGACCCACATCCTGGGCTTTCAATTGGCCACCCTAACATCTACCACATATATAACCTGCTGGAGTGTGTGAACGGACTGATCCTGCAGAATGATAGCCACAGGATCTACATGACTCAGGGCAACAGCAGAATGTCTGAGAGGAGTTTCCATGGGGGCCCAGTGATTGAACCAGCCAATGGCTCACTGCAATGAACATTCTGTGGGTGGACTTGATTGGACAAAGGGGTATACAGTGTGACACACTGTATCAGGCAATGGCACTAGGGTGATTGAAGAGGTGTTGGAAAGCTGGAGGACTGAGGAGGATTTGTGTGTGTGTGCTCCGTTTAGTTTTTCAATGATTTGGGAGGGACGCTATGGGGTTGAGAGGAGGCTATGGAGGGTTTGGGAGGTAAGTGGGATTGGGGTGCATGATATGAAATTTCCAAAGAATCAACAAAGGATTGTTTTTTTAAAAGTCAGACAATGAAAGATTAGGCATAGTTAACTGCAATTCTATAAAACATACACTTATGTAAGTCATATTCAAACAGAACAATATCTTATGGCTATAAAAATCATAGATTCTTTCATTTTCTCACAGAAAAAAAATTAGTTGTGAATTGTAGCAAGCAATCAAATTGAAACCAAAGGAAACATTTTAAGGTTGGCTCTTAACCATCATCTACCATATCTTTGTGATAATGTTATACTATCTATTTATTAATTTTTCGCCTCGGCTTTATATTTATTCATTCTACTTCTTACAAATTAGGTATTTGATAAGACAAATAGCTTTCTCTATGTATCTCTGTAATGTGGGTCATTGACACAGCTCTGTTGACCTATGCCATTTGAGAAGCCAACTTCAAAAAATGAAACAGAATAGGTAAGAGTTTTATGAATGTAAATGTCTGCCTGCCTGGAAGGAAACAGAAAGGAAAGTGGAGAGTCACAGAAGCCAACAGATCATGAAGAAAGCAGAGTCGGACAGATTTTTTGAAAGGGACCTAGACTATGCTATCATATATGATTCATAATAGAACTATGTGCTTAGAGTAGCATCATCTTTCTTGGTACCTAGTAAGATACGTGTTTTATCTTTGGAAGATTTGGGGTTAATTTTACTAATTAACAAGTTATCCCCCACACAGAGAAGGACGCTATTCACATGCCATGGAGGTTCATACACTGATGGATTTATAAAGATAACAGATGCCAATGATTTACTCCAAAAGCATGCCTATGGATGAGACAATCAGAATTGATTTCTGAGACGACTCCACAAATTGAACTGCTGTTATAAGTTTAGAAAAAAATAAGAGAACAATTACAAACATGCAAATAAATAAGGATGTTATCATGAGTTCAATAAAAATTAAGATATGTACACACGCATATGCACACACACACATATACCATCAACCTAAGAGTTCTATGTTAAGGTTTTATTCAAGATACCAGTAAAACTAATTGCAACCTTTGAGCATATTAAAATATGTCAGCACTCACCCATAAACACCTAGGCTCCAGCAGGATGACAAATCCAACAAATTCAACAAAATTGCAAAATAATTCTAGCAGTAGTTTTTAGTGCAGCTAAGTCCAAAGGACACTAACTGAAGGTTGTACACACTTAGAAGATGCTACTGAAAAGAAATTGTATGAATAGCAAAACATAATACAACAGAATAAAAAGTTCACTGCAAAATATATATTAATCATTAAATATTTGTTGAAATGGATGTGTGACAAGATAGGACATGGCACCAGGTGACCCGATGCTTTGCTTCAAGTATCTGTTCCAAGGGTCCCAAAAGAGAGAGGATGTAGAACAGGAGACAACCCCCAGTTACTTGATATGCCTTATGTAACATGTTTTAATCAAGAAAAATCTGATCTTGTTGCTCAGAGACAGCAACAGTGAGGAGAAGAGAGGGGAATCAGCTCCAAAGCAGGGTGCAGTGACCACATTAGAGAGAGCAGGGTGCAAAGATTACATTAGAGAGAGCAGATGCAGTGTCTACATTAGAGAGAGCAGGGTGCAGTGACTACATTAGAGAGAGCAGGGTGCAGTGACTACATTAGAGAGAGCAGGGTGCAGTGACGACATTAGAGAAATCAGGGTGCAGTAACTACATTAGAGAAAGCAGGGTGCAATGACCACGTTAGAGAGAGCAGGGTGCAGTGTCTACATTAGAGAGAGCAGGGTGCAGTGACGACATTAGAGAGAGCAGGGTGCAGTGTCTACATTAGAGAGAGCAGGGTGCAGTGTCTACATTAGAGAGAGCAGGGTGTAGTGACGACATTAGAGAGAGCAGGGTGCAGTGTCTACATTAGAGAGAGCAGGGTGCAGTGTCTACATTAGAGAGAGCAGGGTGCGGTGACGACAATTAGAGAGAGCAGGGCGCGAGCTTGGAGGCCTTGGATGAGTAGCTGGGAGAAGAAGACACTGACACTGAGGAAAAGCTCCTGTCAGGAGGGGCTGGAGCTGCAGTTTGGGGGAAGCTACAGACTACAGAATATCACAGTCACCACTTTAAGGACAAGATGTCATGTAGACACAAATCGACACACTATAAAATCCACATCCAACGTATCCTGGGGATCCGATGCTGTCTATGCAGCAATCCTTTCTCTGCCGTGCTTATTTTGCTTCAGAATCAGTATCCCTTGCCTTAAAACCTCCAGAAGAGAACAGCCGGCAATATCGCATCCTCCTGCAGGCCAACAGTGTTGTCTCAAACCATCTCATCTAGCAAAGCTGAAGAGAAGCCATAAAGGCAGGAGCTGTTTTACAAGGATGGGTGCTCAAGAGTGAAGCAAAGTAGAAAAAAAAAAAAAAAAGTCCTTCCTTTGGCCATTCTGTTTCTCTTTCCACAGGGGTAACTATTTTCTTCATCACTTATCCCAACTGACAAGTACAAGCACTTTGGGCCCTAAATGAATGTGAACATTGTCAAAAGGAATTGGGCTAACAGGAGGCATCCATGGCTCCATTTCCATCGCATTTGGTCGGGGCCATGCTGGCGATGTGGCAGCGAGGCTGGTGGGCAGACACCCCCGCAGACGGGTCCTCACATACTGTATGCATCATGACTAACCATAAAAACAGTCAGAATAAATCAGCTGTGCTGCAGAGAGGCTCCTTGGAGCCTTCACATTCAATTTCCATCTGGCTGACATTTGCAGGTTGTAGACAGTGACTCAACGAAGCAGAGCTTCAGAATTCAACCACAAGTCCCCAACCTGCAGAGCCTCACTCGCTGGCTGAGCCACGGGTTGGAAAGGTTGTGCTTATATCTGAGGAAGTTCGCGGTAAATGGGATTGTATTTGCAGGTGGGTAAAGGTTTCATTCGTGAAGAATGTGTGTGTCTGTAAATGCCTTGAACGGTCCGGAGAAGGGGCCTGAATTCTTCAAGAAAAGAAGACTCCACTCTGTCTGGAATTTCATAGTAAACACCAATTTAGAAAATGAGAAAATCCACCTTGACAATGTGTCGTCATCACAGAGTTGCAAAGAAAAATAGAATTACACATAAATACAACTTTAGAAATCAGAGGTCTCACAATTCCGCAGCTTAAACTTGCTTCAAAGGACTGGGGGGAAAGCCGGAGTTTGTTACAGGTGACAGGCAGGAATTCACTGCTCCTCCACTCCACTCAGGCACAGGTCTCACGGCAACGTGAGCTTTCCAACTTGTTTCAAACTGAAGTATTATGAAAAGGTAAATTATGTTTTGTATTCATGACTGAAAGCATTTTGCTTTAAAGCCGGCTTCAGCTGAGGCTGTCAAGGTAGAGATTCAAGTTTTATGTGCAACGCCTGCAGCCCAGCCGATCTGAGTGAAGCAACATGACAGCTTGTAATAAGGAATTTTTATACAGTTACATTTATCACTCAAGTAGGCTTGGCAATATTAAACACAGACCTTAAAATACTGCCACGGAGGAGGACAGCAGCTGCAGGCCACGGAGGCATTTCCCCTTTGCTGTATCAGTGTGGCTGCAGAATTGGAATCTTTTTTTTTCCTTCTGAATTTTCCTGTTAATAGGGCACTTTTTAAGATATGCGTCCAAATGCTTTCCTCCTGTTAATATATCACTAAGAGGTTAAGAATGGAATGACCCCATTGGGCCCAAAGGATGTTATTTCAGGCTTTAATGAATTCGATATTGCCACCATTTTCAGGTGAAAATCAATTGCCTCAATTAACAAATTTCCACCAACCCAAATATTTACAAAATGGAAGGCCCCGAGTCTGTAATTTTTGCTGCATTATACCTTTGCTTCCCCTAAAGCTCTTCCCTCCGCGTCCTTCATTACCATCTCATTTCTGCTAAAGCCAGGAGGCCATACACATCTCTGTAATGGCAAGAGGCTCTGCTGCCTTCGGAAGCTAATCATTTGGATATTCATTCTCCAATATTTTTTTTTTACCAAGTGGAATTTTACTTTCATCACTTATACACAAATACATTTAAGTTGGAGAAGTATTGAAATTAATCCAATTCTTTTAGCCAGGAAACCTGAACAAAGAAAGCACCATCTGAAAGATACATAGTACTCAAGAGTTGGAAAACAACTTCACCCATTTTCATAGTTGATTCAATATTCCTGGTATCTTTATGAGATCGGAGCCATTGCAGAGTACCTGCATCTGTTAGACAAGAAGGTTAAGGCACAATGGCTTTAGAAATTATTGGAAGATAACGCACACAGGATATGAACTCAGATTTTCCAACTGTAGAACTTAACTCTCAGCCACAATGCGAAAACTGCTGTTCAAAGCAAACTTTGGGGAGAAAGGGAGACACATAAAATAAAGTGACAATGCCTCTCAAAGGAATTGGATACTGAACAACACCAGATACATCTCTGAGTATTGTGTTTCCCAAGTTTTTGAGAAGGAGGTGTTAACTATGTATTACCTATAAACAAGGCAAATCAAAAAAAGCAGACAGATTAATTTTTATCTAAACTCTAAAGGAAACAAATTCAGTTATGCTAGTATAATGTCCTTTGGACTATGGAGCCAGAAAGTCATTTATTTAACCAACATACTCAACCCTTGTGCCATATTCTCGGGAAGGCTACCAATTGCTTGCACCACAAATGTATTAGGTGTTCGTTCTGTGCCAGGCACATGCCACTCTGTGAAAAGTGATAACCAAAATTAACTACAGTTCATTTGTTTTTTAATGTATTGAATTGGTATGTTTCAGCCACTGTGATAGAAAATGAAGATAATATAGTTCCTGTGTTAAGAAACTTACTTGTGGAGAGAAGTAAAGTATCTCAGTGGGTAAAGGGCACTTAGCCACCAAGCCTGATGTGCCAATTTCGATCCCTGAGGTCCACATGAAGGAAAGAAGGGACAGCTGCAAGCTGTAGTCTGACTTCCACACTGGCATCATGATATGCACAGACTCACAAAAAAATGCTTCTCTACAAATACATGGCAGATAGATAGATAGATAGATAGATAGATAGATAGATAGACAACACTAACATTCACTTTGTCAGATGTATATACACCCAAATTATCAGTTATTCTCTAACTAGAAAATAATCACTCAAAACATCAATTGTGTAATAGTACACATATTTTTATTTAGTTTACTCAAGCATGGACATGGGAGCTACTACAGTTTACATGTTTGCATCTCTCTCAAACTCCAATGTCCAAATACTGAAGCCCCCACAGTGATGGTCTAAAGGGGTGGGAGCCCCAATAACAAGATCACTGACTGAATGAAAGGGACTCCATAGCACTTGCTTGTCATCGTCATACTTGAGAACACTGCACAGAGCAGCTTCTCTTTGCAACGAGAGAAAGCGCTCCACTCCATACCACATCTGCCGAGTTTTCATCTTTGTCTTCCCAAGTCTCCTGAATAGTGAGATAAACTTATGTTTATTTAGAATCCATCTAATCTGTCATATTTTATTGCAGTGGCCCCAAGAGACATTGTATACATTAGTTTTAATTCTTAACAACACCAAACAAATTTGATAGCCATCTCTAGAGAGTACATCTGCTGTTTTTAGGCTATTAACTTCATGTACCAGCTATAATAAAAGGAACAAAAACAGACTCTTCAAATTTCTAAATAACATAGAATGGCCACTATTCTATAAGCAGGGAAACTGAGTCAAGAGATTGGAGACGCTGTTCTTAGAACCAAACCAGAAAGCAACTGTGGGAAAGAAGTTAATGTCTAGACCCATTCTACTGACTTGACATTTTGGTGAGGATAAGGTCAAAACTCATCCAACAGATTGTGTTTTAACATTGTCATACAGTGCAGCCTCATTTGGATGTTTAAGGTAATTCAGTATCGCTATAACTGTGGTTCTCATATGAGGGTAATTTTGAATCCCTGTGAATTTTCAGCAATGTGGACTGACAAATTTGGTTTTTAAATTGTGACAGCTGTTACTGTGATCTATTACCCAGTAGCCATAGTAATTGTTGCATATCCTGCAATGCATAAGACAACCCTTACAGAAAAAAAAAAGAATATTCTGTCTCAAAATATTGATAAAGTCAAAGCTGAAAATCTTGTCTATAGACAGGACAGATCTGGGAATAATTTGGATTCTTACCACCTCCAAACACAAGACATAGACAAGTCCTAGGGAACCATTATGCACTTCAGCTCAAATAGTATCAAGTGGCATATTGTGGACCTCCAGGGAGTGTTGCTAGGAGGTGGTCAGAGAGCAGGAAACGGCTTCTAATTAGTAGTGTCCTCACAGGATGCAACTGCAGAAGACAATTTCCTGGCCCCTTTTTGGATGGAAAGATTAATCTGTTACTGAATTCCAGATGAGAAAGATTTTCCAAAGTTTCAAATAGCAGGAGCATAGCCGTAGAGAAGATAATTATGCGCAATTTGTAGTGTTCGACAATCAACATGTAAATACGATGAGTCTATTGCAGTCAATGCATGTGGCGTGTTTACCTTAGAGAACATCAGACTGCAGAAGTCCTAATGTTTTCTGACAGTTGAAAAGAATTATCGTTTTGTATTACACCTTTTTTTTCAGACCTGTGAGATATAAAGATAAAATAGGAGGAAATTCTTTCACTTTTAGAGAACTCTTATCTATGGTGTATCTTTCCCCCACCCCAGATAAGGAGCAATATAGGTATGGGGCTTGGAAAAGATGGACACTTGATAACTGCAGTGTTCTTGGGAGGATTATCTACACAGACACAATTAAGGTGTTCTAAACAAATCTAAATCACGATCAGCTCTTCAATAAACATCCCCTCTTTCCTATATAGAATGTATATACTTACTGCAGCATTCAATTTCTCTCTTCATCTTCTGTCTCAGAGGCTATCCAGAACTTTAATAGCAAAAAAGGAAGGAAGGAAGGAAGGAAGGAAGGAAGGAAGGAAGGAAGGAAGGAAGGAAGGAAGGAAGGAAGGGAAGGAAGGAAGAAGGGAAAGAGAGGGAGGGAGGAAGAGAGCGCACAAAAGTGGAGGATAAGCAAGGGAAGAGAAGGGAATGGAAAGGAAAGGAAAGGAAAGGAAAGGAAAGGAAAGGAAAGGAAAGGAAAGGAAAGGAAAGGAAAGGAAAGGAAGAAGAAAAATACTGATTCCTGCAGGAAAATTAAAGCTCTTCTTCTGCCATTGCTTATTTGTAAAGTAAACCACAGTTTACCAGAGAGTAAGCATTCAACAAATAAAATTTTCAGTCCACCTTTCCCTTCCCATCATTTACAGAGGTTTCTTTTTTCTTCTTTATTGCTGAAATTTCCAGAGCCAGAGTAGAAAGACTGTGATACTCATTTAATGGGATAGCCACAATCAATATGTTTTGATTCAACAGCAACCTCCTGACAAGCTACCAGATAATTGTGGTTTTGCAATAAGACACAATAGAAAATTCGGAGTGCCATGAAATGCCAGCTTTGTTGCTGACTTTGAAAGCATTAGGCGTGCCTGCCCCAATATCAAACCAGAACACATAGGCCGATTCCACCTTTTCTTAATATGCTCATCTCCTCTTCCATTCTTGTCTATTGGCATCATTACTGTAGATTCTGACTCTCTACATATAAGGGGCTTTGTGGTCATTTGAACAGCAGGCTGAAGCGACTGAAATGAATGGCTTCCCAGAATGGTAGCTGTTCTTCTCACAATCGTTATCCCAGCTGCTATCTGCCCTGGAAGTCTCCAGTTTGCATCCTCGCTCTGGTGAAATGTGATGACTGTGAGCAGGCCAAAGCATCAGATCACCTGTCTGGACGCTAGCGAACACCCAGCTCTCCCTTCATTTTAGCAAAATAAACACAAAGAACTTCGGGATAGTTTATCTTGCTTTGGCTACTGAAGCGGATTGTACAATTGTGGTCATATTAAACACGATGTACACATTCTTGTCAAACATAGGAAACATATTGTCATATATTCAAAGGGTTTGAAAGAAGAAGCCTTATCAACTACTGTTCCCTACTCCTAATCATTGTGGGTTTGGAAATGGCTCACCCAGCATAATTCTCCATAAGCAATTTTCAAGGTGGAATCCTTTTCTCTTCCCAACAGATCAGCTCCAAGGGAGCATTTGGTCAGCACTTATAAAGAGAGAGTCAAAGTCTTGGATCTATTGGTACAACCAGGCTAAAAAATAACTCTATTCCCAAACCTGGAGCTCACTGATTGGCTAGCCCAGCTGGCCAGGGAGATCCACGCTCAGATCCTTGTGCTTGCCCAGCAGGCACTACCCACCAAGCTGTCTCCTCAGCCCCTTAGTGTAATAATCCTTTGAACAACCTCGTGGAGCAGGCAATAGATCCCATTTTCTGGAGAAGGCAGCTGAGGCTGTTGTTGGGGTTTCCTAAAAAGCACTCCAGGGGTACTGTGAGAAGTAGACACGGATTTTCCATGGTTGTTCCCTTAATCTGTGAATCACAGAATCTATGGAAAAGATATCAGAAGTCCAGGGTGTGATGTTCAGAGAAAAATAAGATAATGATGAAGGATACCATAGAACATATTTTGGTGCTTGCCTTTACATATAAGACGTCTACCAAAGAATCTAATGTAAATGTTAACTGAAGCAAGCAGAGGGGACTAAATATGATCCAAAAACAAAACTTCTCTTGGCAATGCATATTTAGCCATAACACTGACATTTAGTCCATGTGGATAAAATATTTGGTTAAAGCCACAGAGTAACCCTGTCTCGAAAAACCAAAAAAAAAAATTTGGTTAAAAGAATGTGCAATTACAAAAGAATAAAAAAAGCCAAAAGTTATATAGGAAAAAATCAAAATGTTATTTGCTTTTGAAAAGCTCTTTGCCAAAAGGTTCTTGAATTTGGGGTTTTCTATTTGCATTATTTTGATTGGCTTTGGTGTTTTCTCTGTTTCCTATATTGGTTTTGCTTCCACTCTTTAAATTTTTTTGTTGTGTTGTCTATTATCCCGAGTTATTCTTGCTGAAAAATTCATTCACAAAAGCACCCAGAGACAACTGAATTCTGAAAACATATATACAATGGAGAATAGAATGTCCTGCTTACTCATCATTGCTACTCAGTTACTACAGCTTTTTGGCACACTTTCAGCTACAGTGGTAAGTTGACATCAGATATGTCAGGTCATCAATCTGTTCCTTCTCTTCCACAAGCTCTCAAACACAAGCCCAGGAGGTAATGGGAAATTCACTTGGAAAATATTTACCTACAGTTCTTTCTTTGTAGTCTATAAACTCACATTGCATTTCATTTTAGTTTTTTTGTCTTGTATCCTCTCTTGTAGCTTTAGTCTGACTTACATTGAATCTTTGAGGTATACGTGGAAGTAGGCTTGAAATCCATAGCATGGGTTACCTCACTCAACCCAGACACAGAAAGACAAATATCATATGTATGACATTTAGACATAAGTCAAAAAAAAAGACAGCCTACAATTTACAATCCCAGAGAACCTAGAAAACAATGAGGACCCTAAGAGAGATATACATGGATCTAATCTACATGGGAAGTAGAAAAAGACAGGATCTCTTGAGTAAAATGGGAGCATGGGGACCATGGGAGAGGATTGAAGTGGGGGAAAGGAAGGGAGGGGAGCAGAGAACAATGTATAGTTCAATAAAATCAATTTAAAAAGAAATCCATAGCATGATTATGACATTGGGTTTGAACTTGATTCTTGAATGATTTAAGAAGAGTTTAAATTTTCTTCATGCAATAGTGGGTTAACAGCAATGTGAATCTCACAGGAAAGTCATAAAGAGCATGTAGGTGAAGATTACTGAGATACCAACATATTAGAAGCACTTGGTCACTGCCAAGTTGACCTACACTGTGCATTTTCCCTTTGCAAAGGAACTCTTAACTAGTAACAAAATACCCGGAATTGGGACATGTTAGTGAGTAGAAATGCTGCATCTTCTTTTAAAGTAGTCATTGTGTGTGACCTCTTCCAGTTAGGTCCTATTAATTTTTAATGCTGCCACTACCCACCATTGATGTATCTGTGCATCTTATCTCCCTTGATGCTCTGGGCTTCTAAAATGTCCTGAAAAAAGTTACTTGGGATCCATCTCAAAAAGAACCTTGAGGTCACTTGAGAAAGATTTGTTCTTTATCAGAAAAACTGCAGGTGATGCAGTAACAAGTCTTCCCCTGAGCACCAAACAGCTATGTGATGTTCAGTATGGCTCCTGCTAAGGCTAAAGATGCTACACCTCTACCATGGTAGC
Source organism: Microtus obscurus (assembly GCA_963919715.1). Taxonomy (NCBI): domain Eukaryota; kingdom Metazoa; phylum Chordata; class Mammalia; order Rodentia; family Cricetidae; genus Microtus; species Microtus obscurus. The sequence continues at coordinate 2,485,816 of CAWTZC010001361.1, forward strand.
TCAACATCATGTAGTAGGAAGAAAAATGTAGACTGAAGCTTTTATCCTGCCTGGTCCCACAGTCATTCAGTCCCAAATGAACATACAGAGGCTTATATTGATTATAAACCATTTGGCCTATTGTTCAGGCATATTACTAACTAGTTCTTGCAACTTAAATTAACCCATAATGCTTATGTATGTTTAGCCACGTGGCTTGGTACCTTTCCTCAGTATGGCATTCTCATCTTGCTTCCCCTGCATCTTGATGATTACTGCTGATTGCCTTTCCTCTTCGAGAATTCTAGTCTGGTCACCATGCCTGTAATTCCTGCCTGGATACTAGCCAATCAGTATTTTATTAAATCAATATGAGTGACAAATCATTATAGTGTACAAGAGCATTCTCCCACAGCAGAAATATTAAGGTGAGTTTCAAGATGTCTACTTAGAGAAGGTAAAATCTTATTGTCTCAAGTTTTACACCACTTAGTCCTAACTTTGAATCACTAAGCCAATGATTTTCAAGACTACCTCACTTCTGCTCTCCTACATTGCTATCACCTATCCCAACCTTTCCCAACGTCTTCACATCTGCCAACTTCATTCTGGCCCTAAAGAAGCAAAAATGGGTATGTGGTTATGAAATGACCACTAAGTTCTTAAGACAGTATGAAGAATAATTTGAGAACATCTTTTTCAAACCAAGCAGACCAGGCCAGTTTGTCTTAAGGCTAAAACAGTAGCCAGAAAGAGCCAAAGTAACTGCACCTCCCAATTGCAATAGTTACTTCAATCAAACAATCAAATTAGCTTAGTTATAGTGAAATCTAATTGGTATTGTGACAGCGAAGCCTTAAGCATCCTCTTCAATCAGTCATAGAAACTGGGACTCCGTAGTCCCCGTGGTTAAATTTCTAAAGCCTAATTGTTTGCTGTAAACCATAATAGAATGTGGGCCAGTGACGAATTAAGTCTTATTCCAGGTTCATCAGCATATACATGTATAGCTAGGTAAACTTCTTGGCATTGGTGTAATTTAAAATAATAATAATAATAATAAATAACATGTCGTTAAGACATTAAGAATGCAGTCATTACAATAATTAAGATAATGGCGAAGCAGCTGATCTCCCCACTTTGAGGAACAGCTATGCGTCAGCGCCTGCTTCACCACTCTGTGGGCACCTTATAAACTAGGCCACATCAGATTTACTAATCCTGTCTTAATTTCTGCTTTAGGAATAGACAAAAAAAAATCAGATCTAATAATAAGTACAAGTGCTAGGAAAGAAATCAATGCTTGCTAATGCTTTCAGATCATGATTGAAAACTGCCTGCGGAAGAACATTTTTAAATAATTATGCTTGCATTCTGTTCACAGAAATTGACTCAATTTTCATGTGGTAAAGTGTAGCTTGGTGTCAAGTTTTTTTTATGCTGTTTTGTTTTGTTTTGTTATTTTTGTTAAATTACACCTTGAGAAGAAGAGGGCCAAGTATGCATAGAATGCTGTTCTCTTGCTCTATTTTTTTTTCCAAAATAAACATTGGGAGATTTATTTCTGAGAAATAAGAAGAAATACATATTATTCAACAGTAGTTGACAGCCTATGCACCTTCCCTGTAGACAAGGGAGATTTAGTCAACGGCAGTTGACAGCTGGAAACGGAAACAGACAACCTAATGAGAGGACGGACAGATGTGGGCCCACAGCTGTTAGACTCAGCTCAGCCAATTCGCCAGTTGATAGTTTGTAAAGAACCAAGTCGTACTAAATGTCAATGAAGGTTTCATTTCAAATCATTTGTTTTTCATGTGCAAATTATGAAAAATGCATCAAATTCCAAGCTATTTTGAGACAGATTCTGGACTCATGTTGTTTAAAGTGACTGTGGCTCAGAAACATCTCTTTTCAATTAGGTCTGAAGCCTCTTTCAACAGCCTTTCATAAATAGGCCAACATTAATGGCATGCTCAGCCTCAATACCACTCTCTAATGGAAATGCACAATGGGCCTCGCGCCATGCCTGCAGGGGCAAACATCTTCCGTTGCAGACAGATCCAATGAGAAGCCTCGCCAGCTATTCCAGGGCTCTCACTTTTAGGTCTCAGGTTTAGCTCATTGCTAATCAATGCCTGTGTTTTTTAATTACATCGTACAATCAGTAATGATTTGTCACTCAATGAACCTGGGTGATCTTCTAAACCATCACCAATGTAAACAATTGCAAAGACAAGGTAAGCTCAGCTGCCAGGCCTCCACATTGCAAGAGACATTTCCCTGATAAAAAGGAAATGCTGAGTTTGGAAATAAGGAATGAAAAGTAAGCCTCTTAGATATAAGATGCTACAGCCCTTAAAGCGATTCCTTTCACTTTCCAGAACTCTGAACCAAAAACATGCTCACTCAAGTGTCGACAGTGTACTGATATTCTCCTGTCACACTTCTCAAAGTCCTTGTTTATATTAGGCACTCAATGGATATTGATCAAAATACTCAGAACAGGTTTTAACTTTGGTATATAAATCAACATCTCCCTCTGGTAGATTAAAAAAAATATTCTGAACTTGATTTTATATTCCAGTACATACAGATACGATGCTGGGTTGATACAGTAGACAAAGAAGTGATTTTGCACTTAAGAAGGAAAATTTTATTTTCCAGTGAAGGAAGGTTATGATAGTAAAATCAATAATAGTGATATAAATATACTCATAAATTGCACAGTTGACTCATTAGCAGAAAATATTTAGCCTATCAAATTTGACTCTGAGTCATGAGTTGTAGCCAATCTTTCTGTATTAGGCCAAATAGCAAATATTTTAAACTTAAAAGGTATGTAGTCCACGTTTCAGTACTGAAGATCTGTGGTTGTAATGTGAAAGTAGTGGAGAGGGAGGAAAAAAAAGCAAAGAAACGGGTAAGTGTGAGTGTCAACATGTTCTTTAAAAATATTGTTTACAAAAATGTAGACAGCGGAGCACAGTTAGTTCAAAATTAGAACCGCCTGATAATTAAGAAATGGCAAATAATTTGAATGCAACACACACATACCTACCCATATCAACAACATAGACAAACCCTTACCCAAACTAATCAAAAGGCAGAGAGAGAACATCCAAATTAACAAAATCAGAAATGAAAATAAGGACATAACAACAGACACTGAGGAAATTCAGAGAATCATTAGGTCATACTACAAAAACCTGTACTCCACAAAATTGGAAAATGTAAAAGAAATGTACAATTTTTTAGATAGATACCATAAATCAAAATTAAATCAAGACCATGCGAACAATTTAGACCTATAAACTGCAAGGAAATAGAAGCTGTCATCAAAAATCTACCAACCAGAAAAAGCCTGGAGCTGGATGCTTTTATTGCAGAATTCTACCAGAACTTCCAAGAGCTAATACCTATACTCCTCAAAGTGTTTAACATAGTAGAAACAAAAGAGACATTGCCAAACTCTTTTTATGAGGCTACAGTTACTCTAATACCAAAACCACACAAAGATTCAACCAAGAAAGAGAATTACAGACCAATCGCACTCATGAACATGGATGCAAAAATACTCAGTAAAATACTGGCAAACCACATCCAAGAACACATAAAAAAAGTCATCCACCATGATCAAGTCAACTTTATCCCAGAGATGCGGGGCTGGTTCAACATATGAAAATCTATCAATGTAATCCATGATATAAATAAACTAAAAGAAAAAAAAACCATATGATCATTTCATTAGATGTTAAAAAAACATTTGACAAAATTCAACACCCTTTTATAATAAAGGTCTTACAGAGATCAGGGATAAAAGGAACGTATTTAAATATAATAAGAGCAATATACAGCAGGCTAACGGCCAACATCAAATTAAATGGAGAGAAACTAAAATCAATTACACTAAAATCAGAAACAAGACAAGGCTGTCCACTCTATATGTCTTCAACATAGTTCATGAATTTTTACCAATAGCAATAAGATAACAAAAGGAGATCAAGGTGATTCAAACTGGAAAGAAAGAAATCAAACTTCCATTATTTGCAGATGGTATGATAGTGTATATAAGTGATTCCAAAAACTCTACCAGAGAACTCCTACAGATGATAAATACCTTCAGTGATGTGACAGGATACATGATCAATTAAAAACAATCAGTAGCCCTTCTATACACAAATGATAAAGAAGCTGAGAGGGAAATCAGAGAAACATCGCCTTTAACAATAGCCACAGATAACATAAAATATCTTGGGGTAACACTGACCAAGGAAGCAAAAGACCTATTTGACAAGAACTTTAAATTTTTGAAGAAAGAAAATGAAGAAGATACCAGAAAATGGAAAGATTTTTTCCATGCTCTTGGATAGGTAGAATCAACATAGTAAAAAATGGCAATCCTACCAAAAGCAATCTATAGATTCAATTCAATCCCCATCAAAATCCCAACACATTTCTTCACAGACATTGAAAAAACAGTAATCAATTTCATATGGAAAAAAAAAAGAACCCAGTATTGCCAAAACAATCTTGTACAATAAAGGAACTTCCAAAGGCTTCAGCATCCCTGATATCAAACTCTATTACAGAGTTACAGTAATGAAAACAGCTTGATATTGACATAAAAAAAAACAGAGAAGTTGATCAATGGAATCGAATTGAAGACCCAGATATTAATCCACACACCTATGAACACCTGATTTTTGACAGAGAATCTAAAATTATACAATGGAAAAAAGAAAATATCTTCAGCAAATGATGTTGGCATAACTGGATGTCAACATGTAGAAGAATGAAAATAGATCCATATCTATTGCCATACACCAAACTCAAGTCCAAATGAATTAAAGACCTCAATATAATTCCGACTACACTGAACTTGATAAAAGAGAAGGTGGGAAGTAGTCTTTAACGCATGGGCACAAGAGACCATTTCCTAAATATAACCCCAGTAGCATGGACACTGAGAGCAACAATAAATAAAGGGGACCTCTTGAAACCAAGAAGCTTCTGTAAACAAAGGACACAGTTAATAAGACAAAAGGCAGCCTACTGAATGGAAAAATATCTTCACCAACCCCCCACATCAGATAAAGGACTGATCTCTAAAATCTATAAAGAATTCAATAAATTAGACATTAAAATTCTAAAAAAAAAATTTTAAAAAATGGGGTACTGAACTAAAGAGAGAATTCTAAGCAGAAGAATCTCAAATGGTCAAAAGATACTTAAGGAAATGTTCAACATCTTAGCTCTCATGGAAATGCAAATCAAAACAACTCTGAGATGCCGTCTTATACCTATCAGAATGGCTAAGATCAAACACACTAATGATAGGGTATCCTGGAGAGGATGTGGAGTAAGGGGAACACTCATCCATTGCAGGTGGGAAGGCAAACTTGTACAACCATTTTGGAAATCAGTATGATGGTTTCTCAGAAAATTGGGAATCAACTTACCTCAGGATCCAGCAATACCACTTTTAGGCATATGCCCAAAAGATGTTTAATCATACTACAAAAGCATTTGTTCAACTATGCTTATAGCAACATTATTTATAATAGCCACAACCTAGAAATAACCTAGATGCCCCTCAACTGAAGAATGGATAAAGGAAATATGGTACATTTACACATTAGAGTACTATTCAATGGTTAAAAAAATAACATCTTGAATTTTGCATGCAAAATTAGAATTAGAAAGCACTATCCTGAGTGAGGTAACCTAGACCTAAAAAGATGAATATGGTATGTGCTCACTCATGAGTGGATACTAGCTATAAACAAATGACATTGAGCCTATAGTTCATGATCCTAAAGAAGCTAAGTAATAAGGTGAACCCAAAGAAAAAATATATAGACCCACCTAGAAGTTGGAAACAGACAGGATTGACTGGCAGGGTTAGGAGCATGGGGTAGGGAGAAAGGGGAACGTAGGAGAAGAGGAGGGGAGAGGGTGAGGAGAGAGGAGTGAAGAACTTGAAAGAAATGGATGGTCTAGATGGAGGAAGAACAGCGATGAGAGCAAGGAAAGAGATACCTTGATTGAGGGAGCCATTATAGGGTTAGCAAAAACCTGGCTCTAGAGAAATCCGCAGAAATCCAAAAAGATGACCCCATCTATGAACCTTGGCAAAAGAGGAGAGGGAGCCCCATTTTGACTTGTCTTGTAGTCAGACTGATAATTATCTTAAATATTACTATAGAGCCTTTATCCAGCTACTGATGGAGGCAGAGGCAGGGACCCATATCAGAGCACTGAACTGAGTTCCCAAAGTCCAGTTGAAGAGTGGAAGGAATGAGAATATAAGCAAGGAGGTAAAGACCATGGTGGGTTCCCCCACTGAAACAGTTGCCTGAGCTAATGGGAGCTCACCAACTGCAACCAAACTGGGAAGGAACAAGCATAGGACCAAACTAGTTCCTCTGAATATGGCTGACAGTTGTATGGCTGGGGTAGACTGAGGGGACACTGGCAGTGGCACCAGGAATTATCACTACTACATGTACTGGCTTTTGGGGATACTATTCTCTTTTGATGTAATACCTTTCTCAGCCTAGATGCAGTACAGAGGACCTTGAACCTTCCACGAGGCAATGTGCCTTACCCTCTCTTAGGATTAGATGGGGGTGAGGTGGGAAGTTGTGTGTGGGGAGAATGGGAGGAGGGAAGGAGGTGGGAACTTCGATTGATATATTTTTGAAAATCTAATAAATTAAAAATAAGATTCAATATATTTCTTCTACAAGTGAAGACACAAGTGAAAAACATTGAAATGTGAGTTTATAGACTACAAAGAAAGAACTGTAGGGAAATATTTTCCAAGTGAGTTTCCCATTGTCTTCTGGGCTTGTATGTGAGAGCTAAGCTTGGAGAGGAGGAGAGGGTTGGTCACCTGACAAATCTGAAGTCAGCTGAACACTGTAGCCGAAAGTCTGCCAAAGGGCAGCAGAAACTGGGAAGCAAAGACAGTTATGGAAGATGTTCTTCTTTGCACTGTAAATATATTTTAAGAACTCAATCATCTCTGGACATTTTTGTGAAGGGATTTTTCAGAGAACATAACTAGGGATAGTAGACCACACAACAAACCATCTAAAAGAGTGGAAGCAAAACCAATAAAGGAAACAAAGAAAACACCAAAGCCAATCAAAATAATGAAAATAGAAAACCCCAAATTCAAGAACTCTTTGGCAAACAACTTTTCAAAAACCAATGATATTTTGATTTTCTTCTATGCAATTTATTTTTGTGTTTTTTTATTCTTCTGTAATTGCACATACTTTTAACCACATATTACATCCATGTGGACTATTTAACATTTTTATGGTTAAGCATGCATTGTCTAGAGAAGCTCTGTTTATGGATCACATTTTGTCTCTTTTGCTTGCTTCAGTTAATATTTACATTAGATTCTTGAGTAGACTTCTTATATATAAAAGCAAGCACAAAAATATCTTCTATAGTACTCTCATCAGTGTCTTATTTTTCTATGAGCAATAAATCCTGGATAGCTGCCTTTCTTCCCATATGGACACAAGGCTTTCTCCTTTTGCTTATAACAATGTAGCATTCTATTGCACTGTGTGGAATACCATGGCTTGTCTTTAATGGGCTACATAGATATACTAAGCCAGCCAGGTCTACTAAGTGAGAAACCATCTCAAAAGAGTCAATGTAAAGAAATTAAATAACCATCTACCCTCTAAAAACAAAGAAACATTGTTTACATTAAAGTATTGTTTTGTTAGTTTTTCTTTACTGTTGAGAATTTTATAATATATATTACATATGTATATATGTATATATACATTTCTTCCTCCCAACTCCCCCCAACACAAATCAGCTTAATTTTTAAATACATCTCTTTAAAAATATTTCAAATCAATAAAGTTTGTCCTTTGAATGGCAGTCACTAAGTTAGGTCCTTTACATGTCAAGATAAATTTAGAATTGACTAAGTATTAAATGTAAAATGGATTTTACAGATACTCCCTGACTCTGCCAGCTGAGTGGTATAGAGGTGGTGATTTCTATGAAGCAGTAAGCACAGCCTGCATTCAGTGTTGCTAATGCCATCCTACAAGACAAAGGAGCAGTCCTTGGAGAAGTGCCCAACTGGATGGTTGCGGGGAGACACAATGAAGCCAGCGTTCTTGGTACTGTCAGAAAGTAAAGAAAGGCTTAAAAAACAAAGGATTGGCAACCATCACGAGAACATAGAAGCCAACTAAAACACCACTTACTGCCCAAACTGGAACAATTAGAGCAACAGAATAAATAACGCTGCACTGGATTATATCCCAAGGCAGAAAAATATCCACAAATCTCCATAGCTATAAACAAACACTTGGAAAGTACAAATAAATGAAAAAGAAAAGGATAAAACTCCCAGGGAGAAGCATCCCAAATAATTTAAGTACATTATTTCCCCCTCCAAGGAAAGTGGGGCTTGATTGCTCATGACTTAGCTGTGGCTGTACCTAGTGACTTCCTTCTTATGGATGGGGAGAAGAAGGGAGCAATAGTAAGGTGTGAGGCGTGACACACACTGATTTACCAAAAGCAAAGCCAGTATCAACTGTGGCAATCCATGCTGATAATGTCTACCCTTAAGACTGAGTGAAAATGAATGCCGCCTCTTTTCTTAATGCCCCCCACCCCCTTACGGTTAGGGTTGGGGTGAGGGTTAAAGTTGGGTTGGGATTAGGGTGAGAGTTAGGATTAGGGTGAGGGATGTTCTACCTGACAGATGTGCTGCAAACTACCTGATGAGCAGACCTCAAAACAATCCAGGTGTTTGAGACAACGAAATTGTTGAAAACAAAGAAAGAACATGAGAAGCTGTATCACATATGAGAGCTACAGAGATGCATGGCCAAGTGTAGAGAAGCATTCTGAGTGGGATCCAGGAACAGACACGGTACTAGGGAAAACAGGGAAATTTAAATAGAGTCTGTAATTAGTAAAAACATATCAGTGGGCTGGAGAGATGACTCAGAAGTTAAGAACACTTACTGCTCCTTCAGAAGAGATACATTGGATTCCCAACACCACAGCTCACGACTGTCTGTAACTCCAATTATAAGGAGCCCAATGTTCTTTCCTGACCTCTGGTGTCACCAGGCACACACAGTACACCCACATATGTGTGCAGTAAAAAAAATCATACACATGCAATTAAGCTAAATGAATTATTATTTTCAAGTAGAAACCATCAATTCTGGCTCATTAGTTATGACAAATGTCTCACACTAATGTAAAATGCTGAAAATAGTAAACTGAGTACATGAATTATGGGAAATTTTCATACTGTAGTTTTCATTTTTTATGAAACTATTCTAAAGTTTTTAAGTACATTAATATTTATTGGATCACTGAGTAGAAAAGGTTTTTGTAAGAAAAGATATAAAAGAAAAAAACTTATATAGCTGAAGGGTTAAAAGACTTAAATACGTGAAAATTAGTAATTCCCAGAAAGAACAAATACACTGATGAGACTTTGTAACATTCTTTTCATCTCTCTCTCTCTCTCTCTCTCTCTCTCTCTCTCTCTCACACATACACACACACACACACACACACACACACACACGAAGTTAGTATGTTTAACATCTAAAAATACTCTTAATAAGGTCAACTTTTAAACTGGCAATGCTCAAAAGAAATTCAGAGGCCCAGTGAGTAAAAGAACAACTTTCACTGCTCAATGAAGATGTCATGCTGATTAGCCAAGATCAAACATGAGAGTGGGGGTAATCAGAACCTCAGTGCACGGTAAGCCCAGGCCTTGGAGTGACAGCAGCTAGTAGACGCATGAGCAATTCCTCTCAAAGGAGACTTCAAAATGCAGTGCTTACTTTCTGCATATTTCAAAGAAATTAATAAAATGAACTGACTTCCACACATATTCTAGTCATCTGACCATTATAGTCTCCCATCAGGGCCTTTCTATGCTGTTCAAGGATTGTGCACTTTGCCCCCCTTTCCAGAATAAAACAGTTGTAAGAGCTAGGGTGCACCTGAACATGAGTTCCTTATGTAAAAATTCAAAGTCGTAAGTCCAATGGCTTCTAATTTATCTTCCAGTTTTATAACTGTGTCTCCTTAGTCGGTGTTAGTAGAAGAGCAAGACTGACATCACTTATTAAAATAACCTCATTAAATGAGCCACATAAATTCCTAGATTTACAGGAAGGTTCCTGGCTTGGATAAATGCACTAGCTATTTCTTGTTTATTTAACGAACCAATGCCAAGATCAGTGATGAACACAATTACTTATTGTCTAATGACAGGTCTGAAGTTTCTTGCAATGCTATGTTTATGTGCAGATTGCAGGAAAACCTTGCTCCTCCATGTGTCTTACTTAGTAGGCAAATGGAGGGGAGTAGAAGATACCCAGAACAGGACCCGGGTTGACTATTACTATTAGTATAGAAGTTTGAAAGCTCCTAAAAGAACAAAACTTAAAACACATGCCTTCTAGGACTCTAATTCATTTACATACTCCTAGCTCTTACATATTGACCTAACCCATTTTTAATATTCTGTGTAGCCCACAAGCTGGCTTACCAGGAATGATCTTAACCTGCGTCTGCCTGGAGTGGGAGAATCATGGCGACTCCCTGACTCAGCTTCTTTCTCCCAGCATCCTATTCTGTTTTCTCCACCTACCTAAGGGTTGGCCTATCAAATGGGCTAAGGCAGTTTCTTTATTAGTTAACCAATGAATACAACAGATAAGATACAAGACCCACCTCCATCATTGGCCAAAGCATGCCTCATGAAAAGTTTATCATAATTAGGCTGTGTGTGTGTGTGTGTGTGTGTGTGTGTGTATGTGTGTATCTGAGATTTAAGTAATTAAATACTTCTAGAAACTATTCTAATCCACTGCAATAGCAAAAATCCCAAAGAGGTGCAGCACTCGTGAATGAGTGCCATTTTATAAATGGATGTAATTAATTATCATTTACATAAAAAAGAAACGTATCAGGTCATCAACAATGCAGGCAGAGTAATTCAGCCTAGAGATCAATATTCACCACACTGATTTCAGAAAGTCTGATGGGGTTGCTATCAGATATTTTCAGAGGCATCCAGGGTATTTTTTTTTACAGTGACTAAATGTGCTTTAATAATTATGTCAGTTTTTTATTGTCCTGCAATGGCTAGTATTAATTATCTAATGGAAAGTCATATATATGCAAACTGGATATTTACAGCAACATTTAGATGGATCAATTACTCTCTATTAGCATATAGTAGCCATGAAATAATGATTTTCATTTTCATTATCACGTCTTCATGCATGCATGCCTGGAGCACAAGACCTACTAAGTTCGATTTCTCAAAGTGAAAGCCAAGAACCTCTCTTTTAAAAAGTTCCCCCAGGTCATTCACACAATCAGCTGTATTTGGGAGCCACTTCCAGAAAAGACTTTTTTGCCTTGGACAGCTACTGTTCCGGGCAGTTTGATTTCTGCTGAGCGCAGAAAAGTAGGCCGGACAGGTTATTCCCTGTCAAGTTCCAGAACAAAGTACCCTGCAATCCTTGACATGGCAGAAGCCAGAGAAATGAAAACATTGAGGCATCAATGAGATTAAGACAAACAGGCTCCCTTTCTCTGCATACATAGGACCATCACAAACCACACTTCTGAAGAGGGAGGAAGTGGGAGGATCTACTTATCAAACACAAGGGTAACACCTGCCACCCACTTGACATTCTGCTGAAGAAGTGCTTCCGTTTAGGACCAGGCAGGTGATAGATAGCTGGCCTGAGCATGCAGTTAGCCTGAGTCTCAGCAGCCTCATGGACTGTCTTCAGGATGAACGCCTTAAGTGAGCACTTCCATTCTAGGCTCTAAAGCCCCTTTCTCAGGCTTTTCTATCTACTTTTCATTTCTAACACCACATTGAAACTAAGAAGAGAAAGCCACCCTTCACTGGCATGCCCTTGTTCTACGTCTAAGAACTGTGTTTCAACCTTCCCCTTCCACTGTTTCTTTGCTCTTGTAATAGCTCTGTCCTTGGGGCTAGGGAGATTACTCCATGAATTAAGAACTAGCTGCATAACCGTAAGAACCTCAGTTCAACCATTAGCAACCACGTAAAAAGCCAGACCTGGAAGCACAGACCTGTAACTCCAGCCCTAAAAGGCACAGATGGAATTCCCAGGGCTTCACTAGCCCATCCGATATGGCTAATTCATGATTTTGAGGTTCAGTGAACAACCCTGTCTCAGGCTGCTGCTGCAGGTGGTGGTGGTGGTGGTGATGATGATGATGATGATGATGATGATGATGATGATTGTGCTGGTTATAATGAAAATGGTCCCCATAGGCTCATAGTGAGTAGCACTGTTGGAAGGTGTGGCCTTGTTGGAGTAGGTATGACCTTAATGGGGGAAAATGTGTCACTAGGGGTGAGCTTTGGGGTTTTAGATGCTCATGCCAGGTCCAGTATGACTCTCTCTTTCTGTTGCCTGCAGATCCAGATGTAGAACTCTCAGTTCCTTCTCCAGCACCATGTCTGCCTGTGTGCCAACTTGCTTCCTGTTATCATCGTATGGACTAAACCTCTGAACCTATAAGTCAGCTTCAACTAAATGCTCTCTTTTTCAAGGGTTGCCATGATTGTGGTGTCTCTTCACAGCAGTACAAATCCTAACTAATGCTGCTGCTGGTGGGAGGGTGGTGGTTGTGGTAGTAACAGCTATGTGGGAAGATACTGGACATTGGTCTCTGGCCTTCACATAGTCATACACACTTCTCTATTCCAAGTCCCTGTGCACATCACTCTGGGGTTTTCTCTGGTGCTACAGGCACAGTTGCTGACCTTCAGATTTTCAGCTCTGCCTAAAGGATGTTACCTAGATTCTATAAAGAGGCCTTTTCTTCCTCTGCCAGCTTCCCACATGACTCCTGACTTTGACTCTTTCCTGCAGTTTTTGCATCTTTTTCTTTTATTAAAAAAACTATTATGTTTTTCATTTCTTTATACTAAACACAGCTTCCCCTCCCTCCTCTCTTCCTTCTTCCCTTCTACCACCCCCCCATCCACTCCTCCTCCATCTCCATTCAGAAAGAGACAGTCTTCCCATGGGAGTTAGCACAGCATGACACATCAAGTTGAGACAAGACCAAGCTCCTCTCCCTGCATCAAGGTTCGGCAAGGCAACCCTTGGGGATTTGGTTCCCAAAAGCCAGCCAAGCACCAGGGACACATCCTGATCTCCCTGTTAGGAGTCCCACAAACTGACCAAGCTATACACTAACATACACATGCAGAGGGCCCATGCAAGCTCCCTAGTTCTTGGTCCAGAGTTGGTGAGTTCCAATGAGCTCAGGTCAGCTGTCTCTCTGTGTTCCGCTTTTATGACCTTGACCACCCTTCCTACCCTGCCCACAACTGCTCATATAATCTTTCCTCTCTCTCTTCAACAGGACTCCCAGAGCTTGGCCCAGTGCTTGATTGTGGATCTCTGCACCTGTTTCCATCGGTTACTGAATAAAGGCTCTCCGATGACTATTAGGGCACTCACCAATCTGATTACAGTGTTATAATAGATGGCCAGTTCAGGTACCCTCTCCGCTATTGCTAGGAGTCTTAGCTGGAGTTATCCTTGTGGGTTCCTGGGGCTTTCCCTGGCACCAGGTTTCTCCCAAACCTTGAAATGGGCTCCCCATAAATATGACTCCCCTTTCTCCTGGTCCCAACCCATCTCCTGCAGCCTGTCTACCTAAACTGCTCCCCCAAGTTCCCATGCCCCACTCCCCCACCCTACTCCCAGTTTACCCAGGAGATCTCTTCTATTTCTCCTTCATTCCTCTTTCGGCCCTCCTTGTTATCTGGCCTATCTGGGGCTGTGTCTGAATCTCTTTTGCAAGCCCTTGTTTGGCTCCTCAGTCGCACATCAGTGAGTACAAAGGGTTTCTAGAAACAGAGCATCCCCAGTTCTACTACTTTTTGTGTTGTGTTGACTGTGTCTGTTTCTTTCTCGTGTACCTGATTACATACAGCACCTCTGTTTCCTCCTTCAGAAGTGAGAACAACAGTAGTCTGCACCACAGGGCCTGTCTTGGGAACGACGTGAGTTTTCAACCACGGCAATGTGACTGACTCCCTTGGCTATGTCAGCAGATGGGTGCCAGCCATCTTAATAACTGAGTGAGCAGGGCCCACAAATAGACCCTGCAAATCTAGAGGGCCCACCTGGCCCCGAATGTAAATAGCTGTTCTTGAGAAATGCTGGTTACAGATATTGAAAGCATTGTGAAAGGAGTTGGCACCTAGTAAGCTCTTGTGTGCATTAGTCGTTGTTTTATTAGCAAATGTTCACAGTACTAAGGAATGGGTTTCACTGTGACGTTTCATGTACTTCTATTATGGTTGTTTGTTCCTTCCTCCCATGTCCTACAAGCCCGTTCTTCTCACAGAGCCGCCTTCCTGGTTTCATATCTTATAAAATCTCTGGATGAAATATACATATCTAGCTAATATATGAAATAAAAACTTCAACATTTGTCTTCTCTACCCACACTTAGCACCTCCTTCGAGGTCCTTTCTCAGAATTTGGCATAACTATCCCCTCATTTGTGCAGGTCACGAACCTGGAAATTATCTTTAATCCTTTCTTCTCTGCCCCAGTTTGCCTGTCAGTGCTGTGATAGAAGACTGACCAGAAGCAACTTTGGGAAAGAGAGAGGTTACTTGGCTTTCAGGTCTTAGTCAACCCCCGGCAGAAGGAAATGACACAGGCGCCCACTGAGGAATGCTGCTTGCTGGCCTTCCCTCTGACTTAGATAGGTTTCAAACATTGTTATGAAAACCATGAATAAAAGCAAGGTGTGAACAACAGTGTTTTGTTTACATTACATATTACAACAATTCACCGTAGGGAGGTTGGGACAGGAACTGAAGAAGCAACCCCACCAGTTTGCTCACAGGCTGATCTGATGGAGACAAAGCCTCACCTGATGTTTTCTCTTCCCAGATGACTCTAGTTTGCATCAAGTTGACAAAAACTAATTCTCTCTCTCTCTCTCTCTCTCTCTCTCTCTCTCTCTCTCTCTCTCTCTCTCTCTCTGACCTTAACTGGTCATAGAATCCTATGGGTTTTAACTCTCCTCCCAGTCCTCCCAGATCCCAAATCCATCCCTTTTTCTCCTCTCCCAAACTACCACTTTATCTCAAACACTGATATTTTATTCCCGGTTACAAGCTGTGCTGGCTTCCGTCCCTGAAGCTGGAGTGTCTCTAGCCCATTTCTGACAAAGAAACTAAAATTAATTTTTTCAAGATTTATTTTTATTACTTTTAAGTGTGTGTGTGTGTGTGTGTGTGTGTGTGTGTGCAAGTATGTCCATGAGAGTGTGCATGCAGATACCTGCAGCAACAAGAGGTTCCATATCCCACTGGATCTGGACTTGCAGGTGGTTGTCAGCCATGAGACATGGATGTTGGGAACCAAACTGCACTCCTCTGAAAAGCAGTGTGTTTTTAACAGTTAAGCTCTCTCTCCAGTTTCTGAAGTTTTTTTTTTTTAAATATTTACTTCTAAACAGGCCCACTGTGACACTCACAACTGAGAAAAACACGAGCAGAGTTTCCCCATCCATATTAGAAGATACACACACACACACACACACACACACACACACACACACTCACTCACTTTAGAGTATCATTTAGTCATAAAGAAAAATGAAACTAGGTGTGGTGTTATGTGCTTTGAATTCCAGAACTTGGAAGTGGACCCCTGAGTTCAAGAATACCCTTCTCTACAAAGTGAGTTCCAGGGCAGCCAGGACTACACAGAGAAACCCTCTCTTGAAACAAACAAACAACAAAATCCTAGCATTTGCTGCAAGATCAGTGGAACTAAGAGACATCACATTAAATAAAATAGGTGAAAACAGGAAGAAATATACCACATGCCATCTCTCATCTGTTGGGGGGAAATCA
This sequence comes from Microtus obscurus, assembly GCA_963919715.1. Taxonomy (NCBI): domain Eukaryota; kingdom Metazoa; phylum Chordata; class Mammalia; order Rodentia; family Cricetidae; genus Microtus; species Microtus obscurus. The sequence continues at coordinate 2,501,768 of CAWTZC010001361.1, forward strand.
AGATAATCTATAAGTAGAATAATGATTACTGGGAATTAGGAAGAGTATAGAGGAGGGAAGGTGCAAGAAAAATGGCTATATATAATTAATACTCTCTGTACATACATGTATAGGATTATTACACTGAATACCATTTGCATGTATGCTTAGCATGTGTTTGTAGAGGGAGCTGCAGGCTGCGTTCCTGCCACCCGGCTCCCAGCTGCCTGGCTAGCTTATGACCCAAAATAACAACACACAAATTGTATTCTTTTAAACACTGCCTGGCCCATTAGTTCCAGCCTCTTCTTGGCTAACTCTCATATCTTGCTTTAATCCATATCTAATCTGTGTAGCACCACGAGGTGGTGGCTTACCAGGAAGATTCTAATGTACAACCATCTTGGGCTGGAGCTTCACGGCGTCTGGCTCAGAGAGGAGAGGCATGGTGATTGCCTCACTTCTTCCCAGCATTCTGTTCTGTTTACTCCACCTACCTAATTTTCTGTCCTATCAAGGGCCAAGGCAGTTTCTTTATTAACCAATGAAATCAACTCAAAACAGATATACAAATGACCTTCCCACATCACATGTTAATAAAGATATTTTAACTTTAAAAAGACACAGGGATACCAGTCACATACCAAAAGTTCACACATATGTTCATGGTAAGCAAAAAAGCAAGATTTGAACTCTTGGTTTCTGTTACTCTCCATAGCTTATCCTTTTAATGTATATATGAACTCACTATATAAAATTTTGGTTGTGTATTTGTGGTGTATACATATTTGTGTCAGAAAGATATCCACACGTGTGTGGGAGTGTGTGCTGAGGCCAGAGGTCAATGTTAGGTGTACTCTTCTTTTATTATTGATTTTTTTATTTTTTTTAAACAGTCTCACTATGTAGCCCTGGTTAGCCTGGAACTCAAAACATAGATTAAGCTGGTCTCAAACTCACAGACACCTTCCTACTCTAACCTTAATTTTTGAGACAATCTCTTACTGAGCAAAGAGTTCACCAATTGCACCAGAGTGACTGTCCAGCATGCTCCAGAACACTCCTGTCTCTGCCCCCACAGCCTAAGATTACAGGCATACACTACCATACCTATATATATCTCATACCTAGAGATCTGAATTTGGGTCTTCATGCTTGTGCATACATGACAACCACTTTACCATTTAAGACAGCTCTCTAGCCCCTCTTATACAGTACTTTACAAAGGACAAAATTCTGAACAGCTAGAAATCTGTGGACTTGAAGATTACTAGGTTATCAGTATTCTAATCCAATGATAACTCAGCTTATGATATTTATGGGGGAACTATTTAAATTAATGCACCTTGTTGAAGCAACTCCCTTACTTACTTATGAAGGATTTCTAGCTCCTTGGACCTGTCCACTTATCTCAGTCATGTGCAACTATGTGACAAAGGCTGAAACATAGAAACACCTAAAGCTTAGCAAGATCCAAGTCCTCTTCCCCTCCCTCCTCATCAAAGCCATATCTTTATTGCTGTGGCTTAAAGAAACCTGCAGATCAGAAAAAAAAAAAAAAAAGAACAACCTGAATCCACACATCTGGAAAAGTCATTATCTGAAACCCAGAAGAGTGAGATCCAGTGCCTCATCTTACTTCATAGCTTGGGAGATGTTGAAACACAGAATCCCAAGGGTGGAATGGACAATGCCAACTAAAGATGCCCTCACAGGTGTTGAGAAAGGACATAAAGGAAAAGGATCAGACAAAAAAAAATTGATAAACTGTGCTCACTTTACAGTTTACTGAAACCCTTGCATGCAAAGCCATCTGTGTACTTCAGGATGAAATTGCTCTAGGGACCCGGGAGCTAGGAGTCACCCACAGCAGCTCCAACCTTGCTACTCAGAGCTATGCTAATTACACTTCCTTTAGTCATTTCCATCATCCATGCAAGAATTACTTTGTTTAGTTGAGATGATGACTAGTCTCACTTGATTGGGCACTCGCCCTGTTTTGCATAAGTATTATTCAGCAGCGGAAACAAGGAAGGGCTTGGGGTTAGGCATGGGGCTCTCATATGCATGCATCTGCTGGCTTGTTCACTCTATGGCTCCCTGGTAAAAGATGTCTTGTAACCACACAGAGACAAATCCTACAAGAAGCTTCAGAACATATAAACAAACACAGTCATTTTGGAAAGCCGCCTTGCGTTTCACCCCCTCCTGCTCGCCTCCTTTCCCCACCTGCAGGTTTTTTGTTCTTCTGCTGTGGCCCCACACATAAAGAAGCTGAGACTTGTACCGAAGCACCTGTGGTGACTGGATGAAGTGCTAATTATGGAATTTGGATACACCATCTGGGTTAACATTTGGCTGAGGACAGCTGAAACTCTCAGTGCTTCTGAGAAAAGCTATGAATTTTTTTCTATTAATTATTACACGCCTTTCCTCAAGCTGGCCTTTCCTTGTCTTTTCTCCCTGCCCACTCAAATCTTAGCACTCTTCCAAGGTTCCGCCAAGTCCCTCCTTCCCCAGTGTGCTTGCCCTGACTGCCCAGCCCACACTGTGAATCCCATTTGCATTTAGACTCAGTGCCCAAATGCCCTCTAGTTATTTCACAGGTACAAATTCAACCTCCTGCTCAAAGTAGCCATGAAGTACCTTACAGACCTTCCTCTCCCTTACTTGACCATCACCTGAATGCATATTACACTATAACACACCTATTTCAGGACATTACCACACTGAATTATTAGTCTGTGAAAGGCAAAAACCAGGAGCTATTCCTCTCTGCAAACATCCACCAATCAGTTCGCCTCTATGAGGAACTTAACTATGGGAAGATAAAAAAATAAAATAAAATACATGTATATGTGCAAATATTCCAAAGAATGGCAATGCTCTCCTGGGAACTGTGTAGTCTGATGACTTTAACATAACCTTGTAGACTATCTTTCTAGCTAAATGGAAGCTGAAGTCAAAGCAGGGTGGGATAATTTTCCAAGATAAACATCCGACGGAGAATAGAAAAGGTCTTTCCTTGTCTCTCGTATGACTCCATCTAACTGTGCGAGACCAGTTCTGCTAATCCACTCAAGAATATCGGGTTTTTCTTCTTCCTGATCGCCCATGTTTTTCCCTGACCAGCTAACTACAGTTGCATACATAGGCATGACCACAGGTAGGTTATCGGTTCTTTTGGGGTACACTCACTTGATTAGGGTTTTCTCCCTGAATCTGTAGCCAGAAAACTTCTCCCCAAGGCCCCAGGGCATCCTTTCGACAATTACTCAAGATGGGTTTGCTTGTATACTTGCTCCTACCAAACTGTAATTGCTCCTTTGGTCTTTGATTTTTCTTGGGCATCATTATGCAATTATCATTCCACTTCTAGCCTGAAGAGATGACCACACAGAACTCGTCAGAAGTGCTGCCAAGTTCGCTGCTAGTGTTATGTCCTAGGCTGAGGCAGGCAAGGTAGCATGGCCTTTTCTTGGGGACTAGGATTGCTCTTTTATTTCTTCAAAGCTTGAGGTAAAAATATCTCATTTAAATTAGTGCTACAACCTGATCCCCTCCAACCAAAATGTTATCACATATGCAAAACTTGTCTTTTTCTTCAGAGCTTCGTCTATCAGACTCAGAAGGATGGGGTGGAAGCTGTTTTTGTGGGTATCTAGTGAGGGCTCATCACAACTCTATGATCTCTGTGTTCTCTCACAGGTGCCATGCTTCTCTTTTTGCCCTGTTTTTGCATATTTGTATACACTGCCAGTATCCTCATCCCCACCCCTCCCTGATATAAGTGCTAGAATCAGCTCAGGGGTCATGTTCACACAAAAGTTGGACAACCCCTAGTCTAGTTCCGCAGATCCTTTCTATTTGTTACAATAGCGTATATTCTATCTCTTGTACTAGATGCCAGTATTTTGGTCTTCATCATACTCAGGGGGGCTAGTATGGTGTTTCGCCAGCATAAAATTCTCCATGTAAATGTTATGAGTAAGTAAATGTGCACACCAGGAGGGACTTTCAAATGATGGTGAAGATGATGGTAGAAATGTGCCCAACATTTAAGAGGGTTTGCAATTCCATATTGTGTACTGTTTTTCCCCATATTTTAAGAAATTAAGAAAATATATATTTTAACTAGAACGTAAAAATGTATTAGTGGTATAATGTGATGTCTTTATTTTATAACAGTTAAACTGGGCTAAACAGTTCTATGTCATTAAAATTTCTTAATATACAAAACTTTAATAAACACAAAACTATCAAATTCCATTCTTATTTTTTTTTTTCTTTGTCTGGTGCTGGGAATTGAAAGCAAGGTAGGCAGAAGAGTAAATTGCTCACACTGGAGTTGAACTCATGCTGTAGGTCTCTAAGCGCCTGAACTTGAAGTTTTCCTGCCTCAAGCTCTCAAATACCTCTAGGACAGCAACCACAAGGCCGGGTTTTTTTGTGTGTCCTTTGAAATGAATGACACTCTACATTTCACCTTGCTTTTCAGCTTTTCAAAACTCTTATCGACGCCAGCTTCTTTGGAGTTCTGGCCAATAAATTGTGTGTCAACTTTGCCCAAAGAGTGTTGTCTCTTTGATGTTGAGTCTTTCATCGAGTCCAACTGAAGCATAGACAACAGTAAATAGGGGAAGGTTTCAAGAAAGAGCAAGAGTAGCAAGTCGCTTCACAGGCATTTCCTGTAACTTATTCTCTAGGTGCCAAGACTGGCTGTTGAAAAACCTGCAGATGTTCACCTCTCTGTGGCAGGCATTTACCTACCTTCGGGATTCTATCATGCCACTGCCCTTAAGAGAGTGACCATTTCCCAACATGCTATTTGCCATAGCACTTCCCGCTAGAACCACCCGGACCACTAAATTTGTCTTTCCCTTTCTCCATCTCGAAATCAGATTTCAACTGTGTCATCTCCTAGGGGCCTTGATTTGTGATAAAAGTTACCACACAGTTATGTAAATTTGGCGTGTCTCCTCAGCTTCTCCCCATCTATCAATTTGCTTACTTTTTTTTTTTTTTTAAGGAAAAGGCTGAGTTAAAAGCCTCCAAAGCCCCTTTATGCTCTACTGTTGACTCCATCAGTGAACTACAAAGGTGGGCAAACCCTTAATAAAATCTCATGTTGTCTTCTGGTGTGCAACCATATTATGATATATAACTTCCAGAAACGGTGTTTTCCCATGGCTTCAATAAGGGCAGTTTCCAGCCTGGTGACTAACGAGTGACCAGTGATGGATGGTTCTGCGCCTTTACGTTTCTGTCTCACTTGCTGAAGCATCTTGGGATGCTAGGAAGGATGCTGGTTTAGTATCCTTGAAATTTGGGCTGGAGTTCAGTTTTTCCACTTAGAAGCTCAGTGACAGGGCAAATTATGACAATAAGTCAGCTCCTTTAACTATTACCTAGCAAAGTATTTAAAGTTGTCTTTCTTTCACTTTGCATGTAATGTAGAATAAAATGAGGAAATACGCTAAGGCACGTCAACTACCGTATCCAAACCCATCCAGCAAATGCCAGTTTCAGTCTTATTATTTAAACGTATCTCAGCATATGCAAAGACTCCAAATTATTTTCCAAAAATTCAAATGTGAATGTCCTCATCTTCTAGGAATAGGATGCAAATTATTAATCTAATAGAAAATAACATTAGCCTACAGATAAAACATACAATTCAATCATTTCATTAATCACTTATTACAAGGATCTGGTTCCAAATTTTTCTATTTTATAAGATTATATTAGGTATTTTGAACCCCAAACACACTCTGTTTACAACCATCTAAATACATACAAAAGTCTTCATCTATAATTTTAATTAAAAAAAAATCTACAGGAGTGCTCTTAAGATAGCGTCTACCTTAAGCTGACCTAAAAGATAAACATTGCCTCATATTTTTCAGAAGAGATCTGAAAGGACCTCTTTCCTTCTTGCCCTGAGGCGTTTCCTTTTCCTATTATCTTTTGCACAGGGAAATCGGATTGCACAGATCAGTGAGTCAATCACTTGGTAGAATATGGCTTCAGCTATGAGGAAGCTATGCAGAGAAACCCTCATGGAAATAGCTGGACTGTGTTGGCCTAAGAGACTGAGATATCCTGGGACTTGGGGCCATAGGCCCTCAGATATGAAGGGGTAAACTGTGAGGAAAATTTGTAGGTTGCTCTCTCCCCACAGAGTTAGACACATACAGAAACCTGTTACAGGGACAGAACCATTCTACAGCAATTGAAAGTAAAATTACTTCTGTCGTGGTGCACATCCTGGAAAAAGTGCCATGGTACCTTATACCTTCTGCTTGAGTCTTAATACATCCCAAACATGTCCATGCATGCCTGTCTCTTTACCCAATGACTACAGATCTAAACCTTAATCCTAGCACGTCAAAGGTAGATCAGAGAAAGGAATTTTAGATATCTCAAGTAATTTAAATAAGATAATCAATTCTCTCAATCAAAAAATTAACTTTTAGATAGTGGGACAAAGTCAAAAACCCTAAATGACTAGTAAGTTCTTCTGATAAATCGGTCTTTTTCCCATCGTGACCTAGGTTTACTTGTGTGAATCTCAATGTGTACAGCCCAGATCCCACATCTGTATGTTCTCACAGACAAAATATCCCTTCAACAAAGAAAGAAACTGAACTGTGTGTAGGTTGTAGTCAAGTGAACTCTGGTTTCAAATGGTTGTATGACCAGCTTCACTGACTGCAGAACAAAATCAATTTGTGAAGGTCTTTATTTTTCCTGGTATATTTTGGAGAGAGAAAAAAATAAGAAAAAAAAATAAATGCAAGTCCTTTAGGACAAAAAAAATTAGCTGTTTCTAATAGCAAAATGCTCTAGAAAGACTGGTCAACCCATAAACCTCAACTTTGTCCATAAGAGGCAACTCTTCAAATTATGTTATCCAAAGACCTAAGCATCCTGTTTTGAAATTTAGAAATAGAAGAATGGGTCAGACGAGGAAAACATTGAGGTTTAAACTTAGAAATATGGATGTATGGATGGATTGTAATGGTTTCTATGAAAACTGATGCCCACGGGCTCTAATATCTGAAAACTTAGTCTCCAACTGGGGACACTGTTTGGAGAGATTAAGAAGGTGTGGCCTTGGTGGAGAAAGTGCTTTTTCAGAGGCAGGATTTGAGAGTTCAACACCTTGATTCACTTTCAGTGTGGTCTCTCTGCTTTGAACTTGCATTTGAAGACAAGGGCCTCTCCGTTTCCTGTTCCTGCCACAATGCTTGTCATGTGTTGCCATGCCTCCCTATCATAACAAACTCTTGTCTTTCTGAAACCATAAGCCAAAATAAACTCTTCTATAAGTTGTCTTGGTCACAGTGTCTATCACAACAACAGAAGAGTAACTAATATATGAGTGATAATATAAATGCATAGCCAGGCAGTAGTAGCACACACCTTTAATCCCAGCATTCTGAAGGAAAGGCAGGTAGATCACTGTGAATTTTAGGCTAGCCTGACCTGCAAAGTGAGTTCCAGGATAGCTAGAGCTGTTATACAACCAAACCCCGTCCCTACAAAACAATAAATAATAATTAATAATAATAAAGCATATGCATGTGTTCTCAGATCACTAGGATAAGACGTTAGCCACCACAACTGCATCTTCTTAGTTCTATAGAAACTTCTATTTATTGCCCATATTCAGAGATATTTCTGAAGCCTTGCTTATTTGTTTCTGCACTGCTCCAATTTATTATTCTTCTCTCAAATGTGCAATGCTTCTACCTTCATAGGTATTTGCATTTACAAAGAGTTTTAGTTTATTGGTTTCTTCATTTGTTTCAAATAGCTTTTGTTTCAGGGTAGGTAGAACATGTAGGTTTCTTTGCCCTCAATCCCTTAAGAAAACTAAATAATGACAAAAAAACAGCTTTAAAGAAATGAAACTCCTAGTCATGAAGAAAAATTATTATTTGGCTTAACAGAGAAAGAGAGAGAGAGAGAGAAAGAGAGAGAGAGAGAGAGAGAGAGAGAGAGAGAGACTCACTTAGAGATGAATGGCATTGGGAAAACTTTGTAGGAAAAAAATAAAAGAGATTTCATAGTCTAGAAGACCTGCAAAAAGGAGCTTTTCTGTGTTTTAGGAAAAATTTTTACACTTATTCTACATTTCTTCGAAGCATCAATCAAATGTTGTGAGAAAATAAAGATGTCGTTTATACAAAAGTGCACAGAAAGTTTACCTCCTGCATACCTTTTTCAAGGAAGTAATTGAAGATACACTCCAACAAAGTGTGAAATCCAAGAAAGAGCCTGGAGCTATTAACAATCTCTGGGAACGACTCAAAGTCCAATAAAAATAAATCAGAGGTTGACAGCAGTGTAGACAAAGCTTCTGAATTACAGCAGCCACTTTTTCCAGCACACGAAAGGAACTAATCACATCCAATGGAAGGGCAGGAAGCTGAAAGGCAGGAACATGGAACAGAAAGCTGCATTTCTTGCCCAGAAACTAAAGTTTAAAGAAAAGAAGAGCCATGCAAGAATGTTCTATGGAAAAGATGAAACAAACTAAATTGTGACATGGGTAACATATTTGAAGACTATAGCTAAAAGAACACACACTGGCCCAGATGCAGGGCTGGAGAGACGGTTCAGTGCTTAGGAGCGCACCCTGCTCTCTCAGAGGAAGCGTTCCTAGCACCCACACCTGTAACTCTAACTCCTGGGAAGTTCAACACTTCAAGCTTCCGTGGGCACTTGCTCTCCTGTGCACATATGGAAAAAGAGAAAGGGGGGAGAGAATTTTTTAAATAATATTAATAAATAATGTTTAACATCCTGATTCGTCAAGGGGTCTAAGTAAACAAAAAGAGGTAACAGTCTAATAATGTCTAATGAGCAAGATTTCCAAAAGCATATCATGTAAAATAACTCTAAGGATAGATACAGTTCTTTTATTGTCCAAAATTTACCTTTGAAGCAACTTCATCCATGAGCAGACTTTACCCTAAATTAGGTCCCATCTTTAGACCTTACACAAGTAGTGGCAACTGTATGATAGGGGCATTGTTGCACTATAACTATAAATTGTGGTTTGGATGTAAGTGCTTGTTTTGGGTATCATTACTGAACACGTTAAGAAAGTTACTTGAGAACAGGCAACACTTTCCATAGTGAAAGTAGCTCCATGAAGCGCAATCACTCCTATTTTCCTGTTAGAAAGCCCTGATGCTGAGGGCTAAAGCTCTCAGTTTGTGTGATTACAAACCCGCCTCCTGAATCCTACTGGCTGGACTGTAGTCACTTTGTTCCTGTCCCCAATAGCTCCCGAAACAACATTCAGTCAAATCATCCCCATCTCTAGAACATGCCATATGACTAACACTGGGTAAAATATCTATGTCCCTCTCCTAGACCCAAGGATCATAATAATGGCATATTGGCTGAGTCTAGCATATTTCTGCCACAGTGGTTTATTTAGAAAGAAGAAAAAGTTAATTTTGCCTCTGAAATTTTAAATTAGCTTTTATATCACTAATAAAGTGCAAAAGACTCAATTATACAGATTCAACATATTTTAAGAAATGATAACCATTCAGAGAGGTGAGTGAAACCAGCAGTCCCCTCGTGGGACGACAGGAGAGAATGAGGCAATTCTGCACTAACTTCCAGAGCTACAAATGAAGGTGCTGCTTGCCAGCGCATGCTCAGAAGAGAGCACCTGCTAACATGAGCATGAGGAACTTGAGGGTGGGAGGAAAGGCAGAACAGTAGTGTGGTGTGTTCACACCTGTTAACTCAGGTCGTTCCTGATTCCACCACTTCCCTAGAAGGTGGCGTGGTGCCTTAGACAGTTACACAAGAGTTCAGAGTTTCTCTGTCTTCTTTATAACAGGAGATTTCAGCACTCAAAGCGCAGAAGATAATTCAAGGTTTCTAGCATGTAAAGTCCTCTCCTAGTCTTTTTTCTCAAAAAGCCAGTAAACTCTCCTGAATGTTCTTCTACTACTGTGGGCTTTAACAGGTGTAACCTATTTTCCATTTCATTAGTTATCCCATATTTCTTTCCTAATTTAAACAAAACATCACATCAAGTGAACAGTCCTAGGCTCAGAAATACTGCATGCTGTCTCTCATATGTGGATCATGGGTTCTAAAGTATATATATATATATATATATATATATATATATATATATATATATATATATATATATTTACATGGGAGTAAGTGTTGAGGGAAGTCATGATACAGGGAAAAAAAGAGGCTTCAGGAGAGAGGGTATCAGAACATATAAAATATGATAGGGGAAAGGAGAAATGTTGGGTGATTCAGTCACGTGTCTTGCTGCTGGCTGAAAATATTCCAGCAAAAGAAACTCAACCCTCAGTTTCAGGGTACAGTCCATCATGGCAAGGAAGCCACAGAGCCAGGCCTTGAGACAGCTGGTCACACGTTATTTGTAGTTAGGAGCCAGAGAGTGATGAGCACTTTGCTAGCTCACTTTCTCCTTTTCATTCAGTCTGGGACCCCGGCACATGAGTCGCCTACGTGGAGGTTGTGTCTTCTCAACACAATTGACCATTCTTCACAGGCATGTCCAGAGGCCTGTCCCCTGGCTGACTGCAGACACTGCCAAGCTGACACTTAAACTAACCATCACATGTGGGATAAGTGGGAGAAGGGCAACAGGAGAGAAACGAGGAGTGGGGGCGGGAACTGCATGTGTGCAGAAGGTGACCGTTTTTGTTTCACTATCTCCTCAGTACACGATGAAAACAGCATTTACATTGTGTTTAACACTGTTAAGAAATTCATAGAAAGAAAATGACTGAGTGCAAAGTCAGGGCCTTAGGCAGAGCTTGGGATGCCTCGGCAGGGCAGAACATTGTGTAGACCTGTGAAGTGCTCTCGAGACAGTCTGGTGAGTGAAATGAGGCTTCCCTTGGTCTGATCAACTTTGCCTTTCCACCTTGCCGCTCGGCGCTCGCCACTTTCCTCCGCAGCTGCTTGTCTCTGTGATGATCCTGAGCCACGGTCCTTTCAAATACTGACTTCTCTTTGGTCTTAAAATTTCCACTTTAAAGACATTCTTTTTTCTCTCTCTCTCTCTCTCTCTCTCTCTCTCTCTCTCTCTCTCTCTCTCTCTCTCTCTCTCTCTCTCTCTCTCTTTTGTATTTTGAGACAGGGTTTCTCTGGTGCCTGTCCTGGAACTAGCTCTTGTAGACCAGGCTGACCTCGAACTCACAAAGATCCACCTGCCTCTGCCTCCCTCTGGGATTAAAGGCGTGCGCCACCACCACCTGGCTTAAAGACGTTTCTTATAAAGGCTTCTCATCCGTCTATCTTGCTGATAAGGGTGAGAGAAAAAAAGAGAGTTGGCAAATAAATCACCCCCTCCCTCATGTAATTACATTTTTCTGAATATTTTCTCTTTATGGAAGGTCTCTTGAAGAGTCATCTTTTCCCCTCTTTTCCTTTAAACGCTGTGGCCAAGAATTATTTCCTGGTGGCTTATCAGGCGAGCTCAGATCATCAGTCCATTTAATGCCGCTTCACTTCACTCTGTGTGCCAAGGACAAGGTTCAGTAAGAGCACACCAAGGCAGCACCTCCCTGGCCAGTTGGCTGCTTACTCTTTCATGGCCAGACAGCAAGTTGCAGAGGAGGTGGGGTGTAACCTAGCAGCACACTCTTCCACTAACAAGTGGCAGAGGAGGTGGGGTGTAACCTAGCAGCACACTCTTCCACTAACAGGGAAGGGATTTTTATCTGACTCCCAATAAATAAATAAATAAACAAACCAAATAGGTCTCAGACGTGAAATTCATGAAGCTGAGATTCTAAATTGAAAGAGCCATATAAGCCGTACAAAAGATCTGAGGACGACAATAACAAACTGGGTTTCACATAGCCAGGCTTCAACCACCTCTCAATATTCTCCATGCCTGCAACCCCCCCAAACAACTCACATAGACTCTGGGTTTCCTACAGTTCTCAAGATTCCTGTCTTACTTAGGGTTTCTATTGCTGTGAAGAGACACCATGACCACAGCAACTTTTACAAAGGAAAACATTTAATTGGCATGGCTTGCTTACAGCTTGCTTCAGAGGTTCAGTCCATTATCATCATGGCGGGATATGTGGGGTGCAGGCAGACTTAGTGTTGGAGAAGTAGTAGAGAGTCCTACATCTTGCAGACAGCAGGAAACCACTTGAAGGTCACCCTGAGCAAAGTTTGAGCAAACAAGACCTCAAATCCTGCCCCCAACAGTGACACATTTGTTCCAACAAGGTTACTCTTATTCCAACAAAGGCCACATAGCCTTGTAGTGCCACTTCCTATGAGTTTGTGGGGCCAATCACATTCAGTTCCTTTAACCCCAAATTCTAATTTGGACCATTTTGGAATTTCTCAGGCTATGGTCCTCACTGACCAAAACCTGGGTCAGTCCAATGCAGGCCCCCTTCTGACCCTTGCATGTCAAACTGCAGGTATTCCCTTGGGATACAGACCTCTCAACTGCAGAAGAACCAATGATAGCCATAAAGTTTGTACATACATACTATATAGTCTATGTGGAGGTCTCCTAAAAGTGTGCCGCATAGGAGATGACCCACACAGTCACACATATCCCTTGGATACCTGGTCTTTGGTGCCCTGCCCCTCACTAGGAAACTGTTGTAATACGAGCTAACTGGGACTCCTTTGTTTTGTTCAGAGAGACAGTTTTTAGCTCGCCAACTCCGACTTGCACCTACCCTTAAGTAGGTAATAACCTATCTTTATATAAACATAGCACCCATCAGGAGGCTGTCTTTGTGCTCTCAGTGTAGCTGAGCCAAAGAACACGCAGATAGAAGCCATGCAAACGCAGGCCATTTGTCTCTTCTTTCACTCACTGCTGAGTCTAGCTTTGCACGTTGTGCTTTGCCTTCCAAAAGCTCTGACTGCTCATGTAGCTGGAACTGCAGTCCCTCATCTTGTCCATAACAATGTCTCAGGTAGACCAAATAAATAAATCAATAAAAATCTTCCTCTAGAACTCAAGAGGAATACTGATACACGCTTATAAACACTGATCAAAGAAGCTATACAGGCTTTCCTTCAAACTAAGGCCATTTTAGACACCTCAGCTACAAAACACGTGTGTCATGATAAGCAGCTTAAGGCTAGGGTGTGTCATATTATTGGCCACACTCAGTACTGAGCTGTACCCCCAGATCAAAACCTGCAATCACTGACATGGAGGACTGCTGATGATACAGGGATAAAATGAAGGTAGCATGAAAAATAGAAACTTAAAAATGAGTACAAGCATATGAGGAATTGCTGAAAATAGGCATTTGTGAGAGACAAAAAGCTAAGGTTTATTCAATAAGCAATCCTTGGAAAGTTGACCAGCATTTAACATTTACATTTAATTAAATATAAAGGCCTACCTTGCTCCCTACTTCACATTCAACTCCAATGGTTCATAAAATATTATTAAATATTATATATTAATTACAAAATTACTGCCCTCCACATATGCCTCCTTTTTTGTTTCTGTCTCTCTGTCTCTAACACACACACACAGCCCTTACTCCCCACATACATGAAGGTACAATGAGAAAAGTGGATTTTGGCTATTTCGTTCACTCTTGTGATGTGGGAGTGTCATATATGAATCTGTTGATTTCATTGGTTAAAATAAAGACACTGCTTGGCTGGTCCTATAGGTTAGAACATAGGTGGGTGGAGTAAACAGAATAGTATGCGGACAGGAAGAGGAAGTGAGCTCAGAGAGAAGCACGCAGCTCCGCTCAGAGACAGCAGCCTCCTGTCTAGCGGGCAGACAGGATGGCTCTGCTCTCTGAGACACTCGTGATGAAGCTCCGACCAAGATGGACGTAGGCTAGAATCTCCCCGGTAAGCACACCTTGGGGTGCTACACAGATTATCAGAAATGGGTTAGGTCGATATGTAAGAGCTAGCCAATAATGGGCCAGGCAGTGTTTAGATGAATATGGTTTGTGTGTTGTTATTTCGGGCATAAGCTAGCCAAGGCGACTGGGGTGTTGGAGACGAAACCCCGACGCGCCTCAATTTCAACACTCTTGTTTCCCTAGCACCCAAAACACTATGTCACAAAGTCACATTTAGTGTTGTTGTAGAATATATGATTTTACCTTGAAAACTGTGATAGTTTGAATGTATTTGGCCCCCATAATCTCATAGGGAGTGGCACTATTAGGAGGTGTGGCATATTGGGTTGGGTATGGGGTTTGTTGGAGGAAGTGCGTCACTGTGGGGGTTGGCTTTGGGGTTTCCTATGCTCAGGATATACCCAGTATGTCAGATGACTTCCTGTTGCCTTGCAACATGTAGCACTTGCAGCTCCTGTAAACCACCATGTTTCCTGTCATGATGATAATGAACTGAATCTCTGAAACTTGTAAGCAGGCCACCCAGTTAAATATTTTCTTTATAAGAGTTGCCATGGTCATGGTGTCTCTTCACAGCAACAAAAGACCCAAAATAAGACAAAAACTAAGTTGACAGTAGAAAGAGAAATGACCTAGGGCTGAAGCTCCCTCACTTGCTTAGGGCACACACCTACTATGCACTATGGGTTCAGTCTCCAATGTTGTAGAAGCACAAGCAACAATAAAACCCTGACCACTTAGCCTACTTATCTCAGGAAATGTTGCTTGGGGTTGGGAAGGTACTCAGTGAGTGAAGAGTTTGCCAGGTAAGCACGAAGACCTGGATTCAAATCCTCACAAGGCCCCCAATGGCCTGTGTGGGATCACACATGTGTCATCACAACACTCCCACAGAAAGACGGGAAGCTGAGTCAGAGAAGTCTGAAGCTCACACTCCAGTTAGCCTGCTGCAGGCAACATGAGCGGCAAATGTGAGACCCCCGTCTCAAACAAGATGGGAGATGAGGCCTGACAGCTGAGATTGTCCTCTGATTTTAACACACATACTGAAGCAAGTGCACACACCATGGCTCACACAAACAGCCACGTGTACAACTTTTTAATGAAATATCATCTGGTAGTCATTATATCACTCTTCCTTCAGAACAGTTCATATAGACTCTTATTTGCCTCTCTAGTTCTCTGACAAGATCATACTCTACCAGGTGGATCTGAGTATTCCTATAATTGTCAACCATCATAAATGGTAAGAACCATATAGGACAATCCTTATTCAAATGCTGGGAAGGAGCAACAAGGCATATATGAGAATATACAAGGCACAGGGAACATAATCTAGCTGCCGTGGCAGGTATGGAGAAATCACAGTGTGAACAAGAAGGGTGTGGCCTTTTGAGAATAATGAGATATATCTTTTGCCAAAATGAAACCCATCACTTTGTATACTAACTCAAAAACAAATAAGTAAATAAAAACCCTGTCAGTTCTAAGATCACCAGAAAAGCTGATCACCATGTTAGGAAAGCAAGCTATTCTCACAAAAACAATTACATATTTAACTCATACCTAGAATCTAGGTTTAGACACAGTTTTACATTCGTGTGTGTGTGTGTGTGTGTGGTGTATCTTTCCACAGTCATGTACTCCACAGCACATGGAAGTCAAAGAACAATTTTCAGGAGTCACTTCTCCTCTTCAGCCTGAGGGTTACAATTCAAATTCAGATCCTCAGACGTAAGAGCAAGCACCTCTACCCACTGAGACATTTTCCTAGCCCCAGAAACAAGTCATCCAAATAGGAAGAGACTGATAGAGAAAAAAGAAGGGGCAAGTGGGAGAGGAAAAGGGACAGGAGATGGAAGTGCCGATTGAATATGATCAATGTGTGTAATAGAAATACAAGCTATCATATTGAAACCCTCTATTTGAACCATCAATACAAACTCATCTTTTAAAGAAATATGTACATTTATCTTTTATTTTTTTGTTTTTTTACATTTATCTTTTAAAATACAAAAATTATTTATCTTGCCATCTGTGTAGACTCACGCAAGTGAAATTTAAGTATGAAATAATAAAGTTTTCACTTTTGTTCTTATGATGACCCTGATAAATAATTTAAGAAAATACAATCAATGGATTTTTCCAATGAAAGTTTTGGCACATCCATAGCTCTGCTAGAACAAATATTTGTTCACTTAGTTTTTTTTAAAGGGGAAGAGCTGAGGAAATGGCTTGGTGGGTAAAAATCTTACTGTGAAAGCATGAGAACCTTCAATGTGGGTTCAATCCCAGCACCTACATAAAAGGGCCCAGAGCAGTGCTGCAAGCCTGTAAACCTGGTGATAGGGAGGCAGAGACAAGAGATTCCTGGGGCTCGATGGCTACCTAACTAATCTGATTCAGCAAACCCCAGCCTCTGCAAGACCCTGTCTCAAAAATTTAATGGAACACAACAGAGCAATACCCCTTATGCTGACCTTTGGCATCCAAATGCACATAAATACACTTGCCTGTACATACATGAGTATACATACATACTCACATGCACACACAAAGCCTCTGAGTTAGAAAACATAAAATAAAATGAATCCCCTGATTTTTCTGTTATATTCTAAATTCAATGTGGCCTATAATGAATGAATTAGAGAAGAACATCAAAAAGTTTTTTAAAAATGTATGTGCCTTGGGAAATAGCCTACTACTGTTATTCTCTTAAATGGACACAGTTTGAAACAACCCCAAAGTTCTTATTTTTATCTCATTGATTAGTAAATCTCTCAACCTTCACCAGAGATGTGGACTTACTTTATCTTTGGGCTCCTAAACAGATGCAAAATAAAGATATGGAAACTTATTATTATGAATGCTGAGCCTTAGCTTAGGCTAGTCCCACTAGCTCTTTTAATTTAATTTAACCTGTTTCTTTTCATCTACATGACTTTTCATCTTTCTTTCATTTCATATGTCCTCCTTTCATGTGTTAACTCCATGTCTGACTGGTTGGCCCCTGGTGTCTCCCTATCATCTCTTTCTTTCTCCTTCTAGCCAAAATTCCTCTTCTTCCTTGCCAGGAACTTCCTTCTATACCTCTCCCCCTTGCTATTATTAGCCATTTAGCTTTTATTAGACCAATCAGGTGCCTTAGGCAGGCAAGGTAAAACAGAAACACATCTTTACATAATAAATCAAATGTAACACATCTTTGTATAGTTCAATGAATATTTCACAAGAGATGTTTGGGTTTTTGTTTTGCAATTGATGAAGATTCATACAGAGATACACAATTGGCCAAAATGCAGAGAATAAGAGACGATGGAGTGCTGAGCTTTGACTGGGAAATCTGTATCATAGCCTTCCTCTTAAGGCTCAGGAACGGTAAAATATATATATATTATAAGAGCCAGAAAGAGTTGATGTCTGTAGCAGTACAGAATTTGCCAGACATGACATCACAGTTCCACACATGAATTTATAGCAGCTGTGACTACAAGCACAGGACCTGCATGGGAGCGGGGCAGGACAAAGCCATCAAGATCTCAGCACAGGTGGAGGGGGGGTTAATGAAGTCATGTCCGTCACTGAGGAGCCATTGGCAATTGATGAATGCTGGGGCCGGGGTAGGGGGAGTCAGTTTTCTTAGAGTTGCAGCCCCTCAGAGGCTGCCCGTGCTCCAGTAGGGGGTCCTGCACCCTTCCACATCCAGGCACAGTGTAAGTGGACTTAGTGAGTTTTTTAAGTGTACATGAAGTTGGTAGTGAAAAGCAGTAGTGATGGGGGATAGAGGAGGAGCTAGAAGGCAGGCAATGGGAAGATGAATGTAGAAGGAGCTGCAGGCCTGCTTTTCGTCCCGCCCGGCTCCTGCTTGGTTAGCTTTACACCCGAAATAACAACACACAAACTGCATTCTTTTAAACACTGCCTGGCCCATTAGTTTCAGCCTCTTCTTGGCTAACTCTCACATCTTGACTAAATCATTTCTAATAATCTGTGTAGCACCACAAAGTGGTGGCTTACCAGGAAGGATTCTAGTGTAAGTCCATCTTGGGCTGGAGCTTCATCATGTCTGACCCAGAGAGGAGAGGCATGGCGATTGCCTTACTTCCTCCCAGCATTCTGTTCTGTCTACTCCACCCATCTAAGGGCTGGCCTATGAAATGGGTCAAGGCAGCTTCTTTATTAACCAATGAAAGTAACTCCTCCATCAGATGAATTAATCAAAGCAGTATATGCATGTATAAACTTCTCAAGCAAGTTATTTCAATTCTGATGATGAATAAGAAACAAAACCATTTACAGAAAATGTAATTGTCTCTGTAGGTAGAAATCCCAAAGGGAAGTGTGTGTGTGTGTGTGTGTGTGTGTGTGTGTGTACATAAATGTATTTGTATATGCATATAATCTATTTTGATGACTGGGGAAAGATGGAGAATTGGAACCATGTGATCTTGCTCTCCTATGGCACAAAACATATCATCAAACCGTTTTTCAAAGCTTAATTTCTAGATATTATTTGGAAATTATTAGAACCCTCAAAATCTGTGCAAAATCAAGGAGAAAAATGCCCTCACCTTTCCTTCCCACACACAGTTAGCGTGCACCACGGAGGCAAAGCAAGAAGCTCTGCCAATTACTCACTGTGTCTATTTCCCCCACTGAGCTCCTCCTGGGCTTTCCTGAGTTTGTTATGCTCTGAAATATGGAGCATTAATGACCTTTTAGAAAGTGCCAACACATGTCGGGAGGTGGCTACTTGCTTTGCTCACTATTAAAAAAGGGTGTTAATAGACTCCAAAGGGGGGCCCTCGAAAGGAAAAGCAGTACTTTCAGCCTTTACTAGCTGGCTGCTATCTTGTAGGGGGTGGGAGAGATCCAAAATAGTGAGCCCTCAATTTGGAGAAAGGCTACATGAAGAACAAGGGAGAGAGGCACTAATGGGGTCCTTTTACAATTTGAATTAGATGTGTGACCTTGTAAAACCTGATTAACTATTGTGTTTTTATCTCCCCCTGTTGACAATTGGTTTGTTAAGTGGCTTCTCTTAATAGCAAAATGAGTGTCACAGAGAGGGTACTGCAGGAAGCCAGCCTCTGCAATTTCCAGTGGATGGCAGAGGGTTTCCAGCTGCTTTTGGTTCATGGATAAAATGATCTAAAAATAGAAACCAAAAATAGAGGCAATTTTTTTTTGTGTGTGTCTTCGGATAGCCCTGTCTCTGCCACCCTCGTGGCTGGGTTCCAAGAATGTATAAAGCATGTAGCCGATGAGAGTAATAAGACAGTAGCTATTTTCATTGTTGTTGTTGTTGTTCCACCTCTCGGAATTGCACTGCCGATAATGTCTGGCTTGATTAACAATTAACTCCAAATTGCAGAGCTACCACATTAGGAGAGCAGCACTGCAGCTGAGCTTGCCCTGCCTCTTCACATAACTGAGAAATGATGCGCCGACATTCAGCTGATCCATCCGGGCCATTTGACACATGCCTCTCTCACAGGTGATAATTGGGGGGTGGAAATACGCTCTCCTCATCCTACTGATTCTTATGCCCAACTCCCCAACACACTCCCCTTCCAAATTCACCTTGCGATGCATTTAACATTGAACTCTTGAACTTACCCTTTTTTGTTTTATTTTTTTCTAAACTACATTCTGAATGCTTACTGGGAGTTGGGGGTTGGTGTTGCACAGCTCAATTCTAGTCAAGACCAGACGGAACTCAAGGCACTAAAATATCCTGGGAAAAGCCAGCCTCCTGCTATATCTGGTTGAGACTGGAACTAGTACATTAGATATCTCAGCAGAGTCTGTTCCCATGACACTTGTAACCCAAATGCCAAGAACCCAGAGAAGTGTTGGACACAGTTAGACTAACGATATACAACTTTGCGCACAAGCAAAGTGAGGACAAAGAACATTAAGAAAGTATAAAAAAGAGGTGTATCAGCAAAGCAAGGAGCAAGCAGGGACACCGAGTTGGTGGTAAAACCAGGAAAGAAAAACAAAACGCCCCGCCACACTTTTTGTAGGTTGCTTGCACATTTAATTACTATTCCCAAGAACTGGAATCAGGAAGGAGACATGGGGAAAAGAACATGGGAAAGTCTGTGTGACCCTACCACAGGTACTCTGAAAGGGAGTTTCACAGAAAGTAAAAAGAAACGTATGTGAGGAGCAAGGGAAACAGTGCAGCGATAAAGCCCTCATAGGGCAAATGTAAGTTTGAATCCACAGAACCCATGTCAAACCTAAGTGAGCTACTTTCTCTCTGGCAATTCTAGGAGTCCTTCAGTGAGAGAGGAGAATCCTCAGAAACTTGAGGTCTAGCTATCCTGTGTGCCCTGTGACAAACAAAGGAGAAACCCTTTCTCCAAGACTTGGGAGTATTAAGAATGACACCTGGAACTGTCCTTTGACCTCCAGGTACATGCCAGTGCCGTGACAAGGATCCACACCCCCCAAGAATACATGTACACACAAAATACAAGGCTGGGGTTAAGGTTAAAGGAAATGATGAACCCAGCAGACACAGCACCTCACAAAGATTTCATGTCAATGTGTAGCTACTGCTTTGAGCTACAATCACCTTGTGAAACATTACAGTGAAACACCCGTTCCCCCAAAGATTTCAGTGATCTGATTTCAGAAGTCAGATTGATGGTTCAAACTTGGTTGGTTCAGTGAGACCGTTACAATAATACAAGAACCACTTCTATTTTTATTTTTTGCTAGGTGCCTCCTAAGGTTCCATCCCATTCCTGCCTCTTATTCAGACAGAAAATGAACAATTGTCACAAATTACATATCTGGCCAGGGACAGAGATCAATATAAACTAAGACTTTTAGCCCAGTGGTCTTTATACATTCCACATGACATGTTCTGAAGGAGCATAAATGAGAAATGGTTTAGAAATATAAAAGAGACAGACATCTCCAAACCATTGATAAGCCTGAAGACTTCTAAACAGAGAATGAAAACCAGCCATGGGGTGGGGTGGCCGTGAGCAGAAGTCCAGGAAAGAAAAAATTGCGATTTCTGGGCAGTGCTTCAATACTTGAAGCAATCAGAGAAATCCCTAGACAGAAACATGGCAGCTTCCAGCAGCTGGCACTCTCCAAGATACCTCCATGATCTCCTGGTAGATATTATGTGTTCTTGGTCTGCAGATGGTAATCTTAAAATGCCTTTGTCTTTTAAAGTTGTTTTATCTTACATGACAGTCTCACCTAATTAAATCATATTCAGTTTGAAATTATATAGAAACAGCTAAAAAAAAAAAAGACCTCAGGGTAAACAGGTTCTTCTGGATGAAAAATCAAATTTAGCTACCAATAAACTCAATTCATTGAAAAATGGAAACCAGAAACCCAGATGCCCTGGTTACATGGTATGTATGCTAATGTGCCAAACATATCTGATGCATTAGCACAAAATGCTTGGCATATTTCAGATGCAAAGCCATGCCTTAAAAGTAAATAGGCAGAATCAAAGGGATCAATGGCAAATGGTCATTGTTAGTCTTGCAATCTGTCCTTAAATGCATGAGATCCTTCAGAAGATTAAATAATAAGTCAACTGTTAAAAAAACAAAACCACCAATCGTAGATGCCCTTCATTTAGAGAGGTTCAGCTATTTCAATGTGTCTCTCCTGCTTCAGTTTCTAAACAGTAGTATACAGGAATCAAAAGAGGACAAGAAGGTGTCTGACAAGACATGAGAGGAACGGAACGGTACACGGGGATACTTTATTGCTTCCAGGGACGGCTGAGTTCCACACTTTCTCCTCACAACCTTGACCTGCTTTCCCTGGCTCAGCTGTGTCACATCTGCTCAGCATCTGCTTACCACTCTAGCTGTGCAAACGTGACTCCTGCCCCCAGCGTCCTTGGCACTCAGGATCCCGGAGTGACCGGGTTGACTGAGCAGCCCGCAGAACGTGAAAAACAATTCGTACTTAGGGGAGAGTGCACAGGATCAAGACTGGACACCCAACCAGAACATGGTCTCTTCATTGTCCAATGATCACAAGTGGAAGGAATAATTTTCAGGCGGCCCTTGGAGCAGGTTGTTCTCAAGTTGCAGAATTAATGAGTTGTTGAATCTTAAAATGATGCACACTACCACATACCTCAATAGACATGTGATGGTCTTTCAGTTCTTTGAGGGCTTCACCGCTCACATAGTTCTGCAAGAGATTCATGTATTCCAAATGCCAAATTAGCAATAAGAAGTATGAGACAACAAAGCAGTAGCCTAGAGGCCTTTAGTGAGACCCTCTAGGGTTCAAATCCTGGCTCTGAAGTGAACTTACCATGCAACCCTGAGTAAGATATTCAGACCAAAAACTGTCTTTGGGTTTTGGGGATGAGTAAATGGTGTAATAGGTAGAGAGTTGTTGAGTTAATCCAGGCCTGGTGATAAAGATCTGAGATAATCCTACCCACTCAGAAAGCTAAGGCAGAAGGATCGTAAGTTCAGGCAAACCTGGGCAGCTTAGTGAGACTCAGAGTGGTAGTCGCTAGTTGTGTGATCATGAAGGAGGCACATACACAAAAGTCCTTTGGGAGAAGAATACGGCCATGACCTCACTAGGACCAGAAGAGTCTCCGACGAGAAATTCAAATGAAATTGCTTCCAATGATTCCCTTAGAGGATCTGGGTCTCAGGCAGTGCCGTGTGTTCTAAATCGGCATTGAAAGATTAATTTATTTTGGAGCTTGTTTCTAAGCATAGAATAGAAATGAGTTGGACCCCATGGAGCTCTACCTTCTCTTCTTTCCTTTATATTCATGAAACTACCTGCCAAAAAAGAGAGGATCTGGGGCATTTAAAATAAATTTGTGTGTGAAGCACACTAGTCAAAAGCAGCCACCATTTGGCCGTCTTTTCTTTCTCTTGAATTTTTCACAGGGGGACAGGGAGCGTGATGGGCTTTCAAAGATAGACCTACCAATAACTAAATCATTTGATAGAATGTTGTGAACATGTTTAAATGCCACTTTACAGATTTGGGAGATATGGGGGCCTTGAAATTATTATTATCATCATCATCATCATCATTATTGGTTTTTTGAGACAGGGTTTCTCTGTAGTTTTGGAGCCTGTCCTGGAACTAGCTCTTATAGACCAGGCTGGCCTTGAACTCACAGAGATCCACCTGCTTCTGCCTCCCAAGTGCTGGGATTAAAGGCATGTGCCACCACGGCCCAGCTGATGAGAATTCAGTTAGTCTTGAAGCTTTTTTTTCCTTGGATATGTAGTATTGAACTTAAGGAAATCAAGCAAACAAAATGAAACACTTATTCTGTTTTACTTATTTATTTTCTTGCTGTCAGCGTCTGAGTTGTCAAGGAAGTCTCTGGGGTCATCCATTTTCCCTTCCGTAGGAGGCTCCCCTCCTTTCTTCCTGCCTTTTTACTGCTCCTGTGAGGTTGGGCATGCTGATAATAATAATAAAGTTATCTGAGTATTAGTTTAGTGGTGAACTAGAACATTTAGTTCTCTGCCCAGTTTTGCTACAAACTTAAAAGTTCAAAGAAAGTAAAGGTTAATAGTAAAATTCTTATAGAGCTACAGAGGTGGCTCAATCAGTAGTGTTTGCTGTGCAAGCATGAAGATCTGAGTTCAATCCCCAGCCCAGGGAAAATCCAGGCCCCATGGCAAGTGCTCTACATCACAGTGCTGGGGTGGTAGGGACAGGCAGAGAACTATAGCTCAACAAGCATCCCCTCTTCTTCGGCCAGCAAAAGACCTTGTCTTGTAAAACGAGGTGGTTTGCAGAGTGAGATGACTTAGTGTGTAAAGACATAGTGACAGGAAAAGGATGCTGGCTGGACACGTTGAATCACAAGTCAGGAAACAGAGAGTAAACAGGAGGAAATAGAATGAATCAAAGAAATGTCAAGCCTCTCCCCGAAACCCCCGGTGATCCATGTTCTTCATCAAGGTTATACCCCCAATATGTCCACAACCTTCCAAACTAACACTATCAGCAGGACATGAAGTATTCAAACTCACAAACCTATAGGAAATATATCACACTCAAACCACAATGTTCATCCCTGGCTTCTGTAGGCTCAGGACCATCTTCTGATTAAAGATGCATGCTGTTCAACTTCCAAAGTCTATATAATAGTCTTTGTGAATCCCAACACTCTCAAAAGTCCAAAGTCTTTTCTGAGACCCAAGGCAATCTTCTAGCTTTGACCCCCTAATAAAGTCATAAGATTACATACATAACATATCCAGTTTGATTCAACTCACCAAAACTGTGCAATGATATCAAACTACTTACAAGGAAGGCATGTGTGTGATGTGATATTATTGAAATAAAGGGACTAGGAAGGGGGTTACAGGACAGTTCTGGGGCTTAATAGGCAGGTAGTCTTGCCAAAACAAAGAGTTTCATATTCAGTGAGTCATCCTCTTTCAAAGAAATAAGGTAAAGAAGTTATTGATAAAGATATCTCTTCAGGAGCCTCTGGCTTTCACCACAAGGATAAGCATGCATGGGTACACACACACACCACAAATACAGACATTCCAGTCTTTAACACACATTTCTCCCATAATTTCTGCAGTTAGCACATAGCAACCAATCAGGACATAAAAGTTGCATGTTTAATTCTTGCATCTGTCCACGGCGCCCTCAAAGAAAAGAGACCTTGTTAATGATGTCATTGTACTATGAAGCAGAAGAAGATTCTTAAATACAAAGAAACCATGGGATTTTTTGCTGCTGTTTTTTCTTTCTTTTTTTTTTTTAACTTGTCTACTAGGTAAGAAATAGAAGGCCAAGTTGTCACCATAGATCTAGTCTATGATGGAGTATTTGTACTCAGACTCAGCCAGCTAAGAGAACATTTATATGGCAGGGAAAAAATGTAAATGAAAGTGCATGGCTTTAGTCATTTGAGGTATATATGCACATCTCTGATGAGCATGTGTCATAGTGAGTTATACTATGTCCAGCACATGAGAACTGGAGTCTATACTGGAAAATATATATATACATACATACATACACACACACACGTACACACACACACATATGTATATATATATATATATATATATATATATATATATATATATATATATAGAGAGAGAGAGAGAGAGAGAGAGAGAGAGAGAGAGAGAGAATGGCCTGAGAGAGGGGAAGGGGTAACAAGGGAATGATGGGGCTAGAAAATAAATTTTAAGAGATTTCTTTTTCAAGTGTCTGTTTGATATTTCTAGGTGTAGAAAAAGTGAAGGTCCTGCAAAAGTGTGTGTGATCTCACCTTCTGTTTGCAAGTGGAATACCATGGACCCAGTCTGGAACTCTTCAGAGTTAAGATCGTATAAGGGATCAAATCATATGTTGTTTTCTCTCTCTCTCTCTCTCTCTCTCTCTCTCTCTCTCTCTCTCTCTCTCTCTCTCTCTCTCTGTGTGTGTGTGTGTGTGTGTGTGTGTGTGTGTGTGAACACAGGTGCAAGTGTACCTGTGTGCTACACTGCACACAGGAACATCAGAGAACAACCTTGGGGAGTCTGTTCTCTTCTTCCACCTTGTGCTGATGCAGGCTTTCTGGTGTTTCTTGCCACTGGCCCACTGGCTGCATAAGCTGGTTAGCCTGTGAGCGTCTAAGAGATTGTCCTCTCTTTTTCTCTCATCTCCCCAGAGGAGTACTGGAATACACGAGTTTTCAATCACTTCTGGCATCTTGAGTAGGTTTGAGGATCGGAATTCAAGTCATTAGGTTTGCAAAAGCTTCTGCTTACCCCTACTCTCCATGCCCAAAGCACAGATTCGAGAGACATGCTTTCTCAGTGCAAATCCAAGCTTTGCCATGTATTAGCTCCATGAATCCAAACTGTTACTTCTCTGCAACCTACCCTTTTTATCCATAAAACAGGAATGATGGATGCAATGCAGAGGGTAAATCAGCTGATGTTTTTAAGTTCTTAGAATGACATCCGTCTAAAGACAAAGGCTTCATAACTGAGAAATATGTGTGCGTGTAGAGATGTGTATATACACTCACATATTTACTCACTTACATGTATGTGTGTGTTTATAGAGTTCTTAGGTCAAGCCCCTATTGCATGCCCAGCACTGAATTCCACAGGGGATATATCAGTCAAGTCTGATTTCAGTAGGAGTCATTGAAACCACATGGAGGTGAAATTCAGAAAAGTAATGTCTTCTGATCTTGGTCATTTAATTTTTATAGTTATTTTCCTTGTGAAAATAAAAAGGTAAAGCTGTGTAATTGTTCCTAACAGATACCTAAGAACTTTGTAGGTTCTGCTCATTATTATTTGTAAACACTTTCCAAGGAATAATTCCAATAGCTCCAAAGTTACAGAATTAGTACAACCAGTCCACAAGTCAAGACCTGAGGAGCTGTTGCAAAATCATTTCCAATCATGTACCAAGTAATCAGTGAGCCTGAGATCTAAATCAACTCTGTTTGACTCTAATCTCAGAGCCCTTCATCTGTGATGACAATTCTTTTTACATTTATCTTTATTTTTTAATTATGTGCATGGTGGTGTTGTGTATATGCACGTGTACGTGGAGGCCAGGGGATGGTGTCAGATGTTCTGATAGTGGAATTAAAGAAAGTTGAGAGAAGGCCCATGTGGGTGCTGGGAACTATACTCGGGTCTTCGGCAAGCGAAGTACATGTTTTTAACTATTGAACTATCACTTTAGTCCCCAAAACCAATTTTAAGGTATACGTATTAAAATTGATATCATTGTTGTCTCTCCTGACTTGGAGAATAGTAGTATTGTGCAGTTTAGATCTTTCCTTTTAAATTTGACTTACTGGCTATTTGTGACATGTGCACACAGTGCACATGAATGAGAGGGAGTGAATAGTTCTATGGCCTATATGCACACTCCAAAGAAAAACCTTTGGGAGTTAGTTCTTTTCTTCCACTGAGGGTCCTGGAAATCTAACTCACAATGCAATTCAGGTCATCAGGCTTATGTGACAAGAACTCTTACTGAGATATCTCACCAGTCCCTGGATCTGAACTCTTGGGAGTTCCTGCACGCTGCCTAGCACCTAACTGTGTACCAAAAAGCTTAAGATGAAGCTGTCATCCTTAACTGAAACACTTTTGCCCCAAGGTGCCAACCCTGCCATGGAGAAGTGCTGAAATGACACAGGGAACACTTGACAGTTTTAAGCATTGTCTTTGCCAAGATGCTTTAGGAGACCTTCTATGCTGATCAATGTAAAAGGTAATTTGCAGGAATTATTTCAGTTCAGTTCATCCTCACAACTCCTAAGAGGCTGAAATTAGCATGGTGACCCCTCAGGAGATAACAGTTCTAATAGACAAGAGGTCACCCAGTGATTCACAAAGAATTATTTAGAAATCAACCCTTCCCCAAAAAAATGGAGGAGTTGATAGTTGAATCATCAGTATGACCCCAGAACCTCTGCTCAGAGCAAGTCTTCTGGTCCACGAGGGATGACCACATACCAAGGCAATGCTGCACAGAGAATGCCACAGGAGTCAGAAGTTTAAATAAGCAGGGAACTAGTCAACAGGAGGGCAAACAGTTCAAGAAGGAAGGATCTGTTGGTAATTCATAAATGGATCAGTAGCTCCTTGTATCCATGTTTGTACTTCGGCCTTGGATGGCAAGCAGGACAATCAAAAGCTTTCAAGGAACACAAAAGAAGTCTGAGTTTGTCTTGCACAAGTTCATAAACTTTTCACTTGTCATTCAAAGTGACTCTGAGAAACTGCTGGAAAAGAATAGAGGCAGTATTGCTCGCTGTTATTATGATAGTGCTTTCAGCGTGATTGAGCCCTTAACATCACACATGATCGGAAGAGGAAATGGAGCTGCAGTCGGGAAGCTTTCGCTGTCAACTGCTTACTGAGAGTCTCTAGATTATCTTGTGATCTCTCCAGCCTTTTCTACTTCCTCTTTTTGACACCCAATAGAAAGTCATCTTGCTGTTTAAGATGACTGACATTTTGTCACATCTGCAAGCCTCAATTCCAGTTCTCAGCACAGTTTGCAAACTTTCCCCCTCCATCCAACTTCCCCCACGAACATTGTCATCTTGATTGCTGAGGGAGTGCTATTTTTTTCCTTTTGTGGGCCTAAACAAAGGCAGAGGCTGCTTAGGCAGTAACATAAGTGCATTTAGGAAAACAACTCTACTTACCAGAGAACATCTTGTTTAGTACTTAACGCTACATGATGAAGACAAACTTCATCCTGAAGTTTGCTGGGTCTACTTTCTCCTACCATTTCCATCTGTTATTTGGCTGTGCTACTGACAGCATCTCAGATGGATAAGTGCTCATCGAGGGCTCCTATATCAGGGTCCGTCTGTTAACCCATGAGTTTTGATCAGTCACTCCCAGACTTCATTTCTTTGATGCCTACAAAAGAGTTTCATAGTCTGGTCACTAAACAAAGCAAGGCTTTCTTTTTTCCAGTCCTATCTCCTTCATTCTCATGACATTCTTTCTTATCGTCCAATACAAATTTGCAAGGACTCGTCTTCACAAACATTATGTCTAATTTAAATGACTTCTATATAATGTTAATTTGTTGATCCATGTATCCATGCATTCATAAATGCACACAAAAAAATCTGGAAGGCTATTCACCTACATTCTTAATATCTATTGTGGTTATGTTTGCATAATAGGGTTATTGAGATATCAGTATGTTAATGTATTTGCTTTGCAAGTGTAAGGAAATAAAAATTTAAGTTCCCAGGACCCACGTGAAATAATGGATGCTCAGAATAAGACCCATGGAAGGTCATGGAAAAGCTAACTTGGTGTGTGCATCAGAAGAACAACGAAGATCCCCTATCTCAAACAAGGTGGAAAACAAGGGCCTGCGTTTACACACACAAATAAGCATGCACACACACACATCATACACATACAAATATAAAATTAATTTTTAAACACTATAAGCTATTTTATTTTATATAACAGTATTTTTCCATTTTATGTATATGTTGTATACCTTAATTCAAACGTGCATGTGTGTTGATGTATTTTTGTACCTGTATGAGCATTGTCTGTGCACACGTGTGTGTGTGTGTGTGTGTTGTGTGTGTGTGTGTGTGTGTGTGTGTGTGTGTGTGCTTATGGAGGCCTGAGGTTGACATCAGGAATCATCCTCCGTAGCTCTTCCACCTTATACATTAGGACAGGCTCTCTCAGTAAACCCAGAGCTTATTGATATGGCAACTTTCACTAACCAGCTGGCTGTGAGACTCTCCTATCTTCACCCTATAAGGCTGGAACTATAGGACACTTGCCACACAACCTGATATTTATGTGAGTTTTAGGGACCAAACTCCAGTCCTTGGACCACCATATCAAGAACTTTAACCACTGATTTATCTCCTTAGCCCTAAAAGGAACATTAATTATAAGTTAAAGAGGTATTTCATTTATAGCAAGTAAAAGCCTGAATAGAGTGAAGACAAAACTCTGCTCAATTATGACCCTTGATAAATGCAATTGCAATGTCAAAACAGTCTAATATGGATTGAAAACCTCTATTTTCTCCTCCTTTCCTATATCTGTGAGATAAAACACCCAATAACTACATATGATAGCCAACTTTAAACTTTAGTCAAATAGAGTTAAAATTTAAAAGTTCTTTAAGATTATACCAGGAGGACTGTGAGTTTGAGATCAGCTTGGGTGAGATCAAGGGGGGGAAAGAAAGAAACAGGAGAGAAGTGAGTGGGGGACATAAAAGGGGTGGTAAGAGAAAGAGAGATTAATTCCTTAGTCTTCACATTGTATTTCAAGTTCCCAACAGCCATGTGTGACTAGAGGTGACCACCTTGACGGCAGAGTCTTCCATCACTGCACAAAGATTTCTTAGGCTACCTTACTCTAAACACTTAGCTTCTAACTGAGCCCAATACTGCAATCAGCCACCAGAAAATCTTAATGAAGACCTCTACATATTTTCAGGAAATAAGAGTTTGCTTCCTTATGCTGCGGCATCCAGTTAATCAGTGGTGTCATTGGCGGATTGTGAAGACGGTGGAGCGTTGTACCAGAGAACCCAATCTGAGGAGTCTTTGGCATTTGTGAGAATTAAATAGAAAAAAAAAAAAGAAGATACAGGTATACTAGCAGAAATCCAAGCCATTAACAGATGTCACAATCCGAGTGGCTTTCAAAACCGTTTTCATGGGAGATGTCCTAGTTTGAGCTCCATTACTGTGTGATAAATGCCACCATCAAAATCAACATGAGGAGGAAAGGATTTTATTTCATCTTATAGCATGAAGCAAATCAGGGCAAAAATTCAAGACAGGAACCTGGAAACTGAAACTGAAGCAGAGACCATGGAGGAACATTGCTTATTAGGCTTGCTTTCCATGGCTTGCTCAGTCTTCTTTCTTGTACAACCCAGGACCACCTGCCCAGGGACCTGATATGGTCCACTATCTATCAATCTGTTATCAAGAACATGCCAATCTGATAGAGGCCTCTTCTCAGTTGTGCCCTCTTCCCTGGTGACCCCAGCTTATGCAAAGCTGGAAAAAACTAACCAGTGCAGAGATACAATAGTGTATACTCTTCAGGGTTTCTGTGTAGCAATGCAGGAGAGCATATAGCATTGGTGATTTTTACATACAAGGTAACTAAGCTTCTTCAGTGACTACTATAGAGAAAAGAGGGTAATAAGAGACCACATGGTGAACTCCTTAATGACTTTAGCTTATTGGCAATTAGTTTATATTCATTGTAAAAAGGAGTTTTATAAGAGTTTCCAAAATATATAAATAATATATGATCCTATTCTCCTGACTGTTACTCTTTCTTACCTCTCATCTTCTTCCCTCCTCTCCTATTATATGTCTCTAATGGTCCCCCTTCTACTTACATATTCTTTCCAGTGCCACACCCAGATTCCACTTATGAGAGGAAGCATGAGACCCTTGACTTTGTGAGACTGACTTTCACTTACATGGTGAGCTCAAATTATTTCATGTCATGGATCCTCAGCCTGTCTTTAGATTCGAGATACACCAGTTATGACCCTTGGACAAGCAACGTCATCAGTACCTGGTGGCTAAGAAGTGCAGTCCCACACCATTCCAAGAACAACTTGTGTGCATAAGATCCTAGGACATTAAAATGCGCACTGAAAGTCAAAAGACTTCCTCTTAAGAGTGGATGGTGGGGGGGGTGTGGTAGAAGAGAAATGGGGCAAGGGAAAAGGAGGAAAGGGGAGAGGAGGGAGGGGAAACTGTTGGTGGTATGTAAAGTAAAATAAAAGGAAAAAAGACCTCCTCTTCATTCAACTTTGAAATAATAGGAAAGACTCAAATCTTTCAACCAATTCTGGGGCGTTTAGAGGGTCTACCAAAATGGCATGAGGATTAAGAAATACATAATGATTGACTGAAAATCTGAGGTGTGTCTTTCAGAATAAATGGGGCCAGTGTACTTTGAATGAGTCATAAAATATCTCTAGGAAATTTTGTGAATGCTTTAATATTTCTCCTTGGTTTAAAATGCAGAAAAAAAGGTAAAGTATCTTATGTAGTGATATTAATGCTCAGATAATAAAGTATGTATGATTCCTTTGTTCTTCTTGTTGCTATCTAAAGGGCAATGATTTTTGAAGAGTTTTTATTGGGTAGCTTGAGCAGAATCATGTCCTAATTATAGTGTTCCTTTTTATGTGGCACTGAGAGAAAACACAGCAGATGAAGCTGTTTGAGACTCTATGGTTTGTTCAGCTGTATTAAAAGCTTCTAACTGCTGACTTTTATCGTTCTTAACAAGTCAAGACCAGACTGAATGTCTTTGAGGATAATGATTTTTATTCATTTCCCTCCAGTACTGCTAAAATGAAGGCAGTATGTAAACTGAGAAAAAAGATTCCAATTCAGTACTGCCCAGACTTCCCAGAGAAGAGTTGAAATCAAGTCTCCCTTCTTCATTCAGTTTTATACTTGACCGGTGGGTTCTAGAGTAGATCCTTTGTTGTTAAAAGTAACAGCTATATCACCGGGTTGCTTAGCTAATGTGTAAAAGTCATTTAAAATGTGGTCCCCACGGGAACCACTGATCTTCACATTTTATTACCACCACTATAGTAAGCAATACAAATGAGTAAGAGTTCTATCTTAAAAATTATTATAAACTGTGGCTCAGGTCTTCTGGATCCTAGTCTAAACTATGCAAACTTATGTAGTGTGACCCTTAGATAAAGAAATAAAACCATGGATAATATTTAACTGGAGTTGATTTTGTCTTCCATGGGATGTTGAACATCTGAAGACATGCTAGGTTGTCAGGAGTGTGGGAGTAAGATATACAACAACATACACCACCTCTAAAACCAGGACCTAATCTGGCCTGGGTATCAGCGGTGCTGATGTCGAGAAGTTCCAAACCGGAGGGCTGCTACCATCACCATTCAACACCAGTGTGTTCAAACCAAAGCCATCTTTACCACAAAAGCCCAGGGCTGAGCTGTGGAACCCTCAGCCCGATAATCTAAGATTCACCCACTTCTTATTCAAGCTCCACACTGGTTCAGGAGCTGTGAAAAATACAAAAGTCTAACACATGGTCATTTTCTTCTTCTTCCAGAAATACAATCAAGTATTTGTCGAGTAGGACAATTCCTCATTGATCCACTCTAGCGATTTTGTGCTGCCTGTCACCATGGTGCCCTGTCTAATTACGATGACTCCCCATTCCCCTGGGATGCCGCTTCTCATTCGCATCCACTTCCTTGTTCTGAAGGAACAGCAATTTGCCAGTGAATGGTTATTAGCCTTTTTCCCTTTAAGAGACTAAGAAGGAAAAAAAGCCCACGGGATAATTTTAAAAGTTGTTGCTCCAGTTTTTCTCCAACTTCAGAAATCTCTGTTGGCTTTTAATTAAGCGCTTGCATTTAGACTGTGAGATGAACCAGATTTGAAAGATTGTTTTTTTTCTTCTTCTACTTCTTTTAATGAAATAGCACTTTTTTCCCTAGGAGAGGTTTTCCCTAGATTCTCATTGTTCTACTAAAGATGATTTACATGGGCATCTGTGGAGGCGGCTGAAACTGCTCCTGGGGTAGGCCAGGGTAGGCACAGTGTGCCTTCCCTCCCACAGATTGAGAAATAAACACCCCCAGGACACTGAGCCCAAATCCTCCCATTGGAGGGTATGGAGTGTCCTAGAGGTGGGGCAAGAGGCCATGGGAGCTGCGCTGGGTTCCCTAGAATGTGTGTCCTGAATGCAACTGTAACTGTCAGCTGCTTCCGAAGCAGGGAGAGCAGAGATCAGCCCGTATCCTCTATTGTGCCTTATGCATGTTGATGCATGTTCAGGACTCCAGATGAAATATATACATTCTCTCCCCTCTTCGCCATCAGTTCTGAGACTCTTAAACTTGTTTTATTTGTTTGTTTTTTCATTTATTTAATTGTATTTTCCCTAAGCCATTCACTTAAGGCTCATGGTAAACTCAAAATAGCTCCCAAGAAACAAATTGATGGCTAAAGGAAAATGAATAACTTCTTAGTGAATAACTCTGGTAGATAATGGTTGAACAAAGGGATAAAGGCCAGCCTGACTGCAATAGGCCACCCACACAAACATTTCACACCATTCCTCTGGTGAATTGATAAGGATACCACATCATTCCTGTGGTGGTCATTTCAAAAGTAGGTAAATCAATCAAAGTATGGTTATGTCATCAAACAACCCAAACTGAAACCCATTCCACTAAATCATGAGCTATTTATGAGTCATAAGAGACAAGGAAAGACTGAGAAAAAAAGACTAAAGACCCAGGGAAGCAAAATGCAAGCAAGGACCTAGGCAGAGTCCTGGATTGTGTGGAAGACAGTGAAATATAAAATAAGATACATAACTAACCAAAATTTATTGTATTGAATTACAATGAATTTTCTGATTTTCTTAACTTCTTTTTCAATTTTATTTTTATTTTACGTGCGCTGGTGTTTTGCCATGGGATCCAGGTCTCCTGGAACTGAAACTGCAGACAGTTATAAGCTGTCTATGTGGGTGTTAGGAATTGAACCAGAGTCCTCCGGAAGAGCAGGCAGTCCATTCTCTTTACCACTGAGCCATGGCTCCAGCCTCGACTTTTGTAACTTCTATAGTTATAAAAGTGAATCTCTATGGAAGTTATACAAGAGCACTGTAATGTTGCAGATCCACTCTCACTGTAAGATAATTTCAAAAGAAGGAAAAAGTGAGTGGAAAACCACAGATAACCTGGGAGCAGCTCAGACAATGAGTGCAAGGTGACCATTGCCTTTGTGAACGCTGAAATAGAAAGAAATCGTGTGACCCTTGTAGAAAGGTGAAACCTGGGAAGAGCCTAAATGGGAAGGAAGGAACTCAAAAGCAGGCTTGCACAGAAAATGTCGATATCAGAAGAACACTGAGATCACGGTAAAAACTGGCTGTTCAACAGAGGAACAATTTTTAATATATTATGATTGAGAATGTGCAATATGGCTCACTGAGAGAACACTGTTTCCAAATCAGCACTGCTTGGGTATGAAATCTCCCCCACAGGCTCCTCGCTTTGAACCGGTAGTGACGGGGTCACGCCAGGTAGTGGTGCTGTTTCTGGAGTTCCAGAACTTCTGGAGGGAGAAGCATGGTGGTTCCCAGTGATTCTATCGCAAGCTTTCTGCTCTCTGGTCTGCTGAGACAGAATAACCTATGCTGAAAGCCCCTGCCACCAGAAATAGAGCCCCGTTCACCAAGTACCAGGATAGTCTATCTCCTCTGAAAGCACCAAAATATAAATACTCCTTCTACAAGGCTGTTTTGTCAGTGACAAGAAACTAATACACAAAGCTAATCAAGACCTTTGCTCAGACAACATTGTGCCTCCAAGGTTACCCTTAATTCAGAAAATTAAAAGCAGACAATGCCTACAAAATTAAGGGTTCAGCAGAAGACTTGTCACTTTGGTTACTCAAAACTCAGAACGGTTGGACCACAGAAAAGACCATAACGGAATTCCTTACTTATAAGATGATTAAATGAAATTAGTTTATAAATAATGGTATGTAACATTTTGTTCTTTATAAACCTATTGCAAAAGCCTGGGAAATAATTTTTCTTCAACAAAGGAGCTATGAGTCATTCACTATAACTCTCAAACAGTGACAGACTGAAAGTTTTTGAATGCACCTAAGGGTCAGGAAGTCTGAATTTTTCAATCATTCCCCTGCTTTAAATGTAGTACAATTTATGAAGAAGTCTCTTTCACATATTTTCTTATGTAACAATTCCATGTCTGAATATCTGCTCTCAGAATTAAAGTTGTATTTCCCAAAATTTCCGCCACCTAAGACTACCAGTATATTTTCAACATAATTAAAATATAGTATAAACAGTAAATAACATATAGTAAAAATGCAAAACGTCATCCAGATGCCATCGTAGAGCGGTTTGCCATCTTTGGTCATTTTAACTATCTTGTGAATGCAAGGGACACTTCATCACTTCATCTGACACCATACTCTGTTGCTAGGACAACCAGACCCACAGACACCAATTTCTTTGCTTTTTGTTTGTGTACCACTCTTACACCTTGCATATTATAGTCCTATGGAATATTAAAAGCAGAAAGTTAAAGATAGGAAGCAGAGGGCTGGAGAGATGGCTCAGAGGTTAAGAGCATTGCCTGCTCTTCCAGAGGTCCTGAGTTCAATTCCCAGCAACCACATGGTGGCTCACAACCATCTGTAATGGGGTCTGGTGCCCTCTTCTGGCCTGAAGGCATACACACAGACAGAATATTGTATACATAATAAATAAATAAATAAATATTTAAAAAAAAAGATAGGAAGCAGAAATTAGACTACCAAGATCAAAAATTTGGCCAGGCATGTAACATATGCCCATGATCCCATTGGCCATGGAATTGAGGCAGAAGGATCAGTTTAGGCTATATAATCTCAGATAAAAGAAGCCACCACAAGTATTCCCAAATTATAAAAAAATAGTGTAGCATCACAACCAGCTAAAAAATATCAACCTAAAGAAAACATAAAGCTCCTGTTCTACTGACACCAGCAGTTTGACAAGTGTCAACGCTTGCCTAAACTGCTTGTGCTTATATGTGGAAGGGATTTCAGGATTTCTCAAATACAACTGGGTAATTGGTAGTGTAGCCCTATTCTGTGGTTGTGGTAAACTATTCTTAATAATTGAGGAACAATTACATGTCCTAAGGTATACTTTGCTTCCTAACAAGAGGTTTGATAATATACTTTAGAAAGATAATCCTCCAGTTCATCCAAACTGTTTAGCAGCTCTGTGTATCAAGAAAAATAAGTTGAAAGTATCATTTCTCCTGCAGCGCTACATAATTTGGTTTGTTTGAGAGTGGAACTGTACTCATGTCTGTGTAATTCCACTCTGGGAAACACCCACTAGTGTACAGTAACCAATTCCTGCAAACTCTCAGAAGCCATGCTGTGTGTCGACACTTGAGATATCACCCAAGTAGCTCAATAGCACATATAATTGGAATAACAGCTCAATTTTTTTCCTCAGGTAAGTTGGTTCTTAAACATATTTTTATGATACAGTTTGAAGAACCCATATATGTATATTTCTCAAGAGAGAATATAGCCTGAGTAATTACATTCAAATTACTAGGTGTATATAACCTAAGTAGCTTATTTCTAATTTTGCAGTGATAGTATTTAATAGTTTTGTTTTCATAAGCATCAAAATGGGAAACAATTTTTTTTTT
This sequence comes from Microtus obscurus, assembly GCA_963919715.1. Classification (NCBI taxonomy): domain Eukaryota; kingdom Metazoa; phylum Chordata; class Mammalia; order Rodentia; family Cricetidae; genus Microtus; species Microtus obscurus. The sequence continues at coordinate 2,538,412 of CAWTZC010001361.1, forward strand.
TTTTGGAATTTTCAAGACAGGGTTTCTCCATAGCTTTTTGGTTCCTGTCCTGGAACTAGCTCTTGTAGACCAGGCTGGCCTCGGAAACACATATTTTTAAGTATGAGTTCTTTTAAGGCCTTTTATCATTACTGACATTTTACTCTAAGGCTAATAAGATGGATATGAAGAAAGTGTACTGATTTGTTCACCTCTGCCAAGTAGACCTTTAATACAATGTGAACAGAAGACCAGGGTCCCAGTTGTCTAGTTGTGAATGGAATGAATCCAAGTGCCTTGCCCACCACATCTCATGTTCTAAGTGCAGTTTTAACTGCTGAAACCAACTTTTAAATGTTTCTTTAAGAATTCGAGAGGGCTCATGCTGTAAGAACAGCGTTTAAGTGAAGTACCACATGACAAGAGCCCAGACTTCTCAGACCTAATTCATGAAGTACATATAACATTTACAAGTCCTATATATATTATTGCCAATTACCTTTGCTTTTACAAATCTTTCTGAAATGAATATGGTTCTCTTATGATTGACTTCAATCAGAAGTTTTTCATGGGGGAAGCGGGGGTGACTCTTTGACATAGTGAACGAAAGCATTGCTGGTGTGTTATATGTGATAATCAGATAGCTCCCCTAGCTCCCATATCCACGTCTTATAAAGTGAAATACAAGACACACTAAAGCTTTATTTAAAAAGACCAAAGGTCAGTTAGCATAGCACAAGTGAGGATTTTAAAACGGATAATATAAAGTAGTTTTATTTTATATACTGGCACTGTGGATCCAGGCAACATTTCTTTATTTAAAAAAAATAGTTTAAGATATTATTCACATACTATATTCTTAATTCATTCAAATTACACAATTCAATTTCACTTAATATAATTAGTTTACAACCATCGCCACAATCAATTTTAGAATTCTTTCATGGACAGAAAAAAATGTCCATAACCATCATGCTCTAATAGTCCCCCCAAATCAAAACCCTCCACCAACTCTATGAAATCATTATTCTACTTTCTGCATTTATGATTTTCTCTTGCTGGAAACGTCATATAAATGGAATCATATAATATGCAGTATATTGAAACTTTTTCCTTTAACTTAGCTTAATGTTTCCAAGGTTTGACCACACTGTAGCGTGCATCAAAGTTAGAGTTCCACAAACCACCAAATAGTATTCCATTATATGGACATTCCACACTTTGTTTACCCATTCATTGTTCAGTGGGAATCTGTGCTATTTATACTTTGGAGCTCTTGTGAATACTATTGTGAGCACTAAAGTTTTATATATACATAGACTTCATTTTTCTTGAGTATATGGGCCTATGAGTAACGATGTTGGGTCTTAAGGTAACTAACTCCATTTTTAACCTTTGGGGAAATTGCCAGACTATGCTGTTTTTCATGTCACCTGTAGGAAACATTCTTCTTTTTATTTTTTTAGATTAATATATTTGACTGTGTGTTTTGACTGTATGTATATACGTGTACTATATACATTCCTGCTGCCCACAGATGTCAAAAGGGGAGTCAGATCCTTTGGAACTGGAGTTACAGATGTTTGTTATCTGCTGTGTGCTTGCTAGGAATCGAACTCAGGTACTTGTTAAGATCATCAAGTGTTCTTAATTTATACTAAGCCTAAATATCCAGAAAAAAAATTGTTTCCCAGATAAACTCCAATAATTCGGTCAGTTCCTATGTTCTTCCCTTTACTGTATCCATGTGTATTAATTCTGAGATTTCTCATTATTTAGGTAAATCAGCAATCAAGAGTATGGCTCTACTAGAATAATGTATGTCACTTGCAGGTCTTTTAAATCTCAATATTTGATGGGAGGCAGAGCTAGGTACTGAACCTAGGGCCTTACCGCAAGGTTCACTGCACTGCACACCCTCAGCATGTTTAAACCTGTTTTTATCCTAGCTACGATGCAGGAGAACTTGATGGTAGTTATTGCCATGATGCTTGATACTGTTAAAACCACTTCCTACACAACAGTTAAAGCCAGGTCAGGGGGATTTATTTGATAGATTTAGCCTTCAAAATGTCCTTGTACATAACACAGAAATGGCATTCAAATTGTTTACAAGATCTCCGTCAACCAACTTGCATAATCTCAGACTTCCTATTCAGGGAATAGATTTGAGGAGCTAGTGCAAGCTCACTTCTGTACTTCTGTTACAGGGAAACAGAACGGCAGTGGTGGCTGCAATGCCTAGATAAATAACTATTTGCCTCCTGCATGCTTCTAGGCCATTGCTAGCAATTGTTCATCAGAATAATTTAAGGGCAAGTTACCAAGAGAATCTAAAAGACTCTATGAAAAAAAATATAGGAGACTCTTATTTTGGAAATATAGATGTATCATTTATATTTGCCTTCTCCAGCTATCTCAGAACCAGGGGGAGTGCCTCATTTAGATCAAAGTTACATGCTCAATATCATGATTTCATGAACCCCACACAAGTTCTTGTAGCTACTTTGTCACTATGCATCTTCTCATCAGCTTTAACCCCTCTACCACACTGCAGATCCTCAAGCAGCATACTCTGTCCGCTTCTGTAGTATCTGTGTGATGAATGGTCTGTATCAAATGGGAACTTTGTAAACTTCCATACGTGGAAGAACTGGTAAACTCAAGAGAACCACAAAATACTTAAAACACGGTCTTTCTAATTGGCCCCAAGGGCAACGCTGATGCCCAACTGGGAATGCTTCAGTGGTCAGAGTGTCAAAACACCAGTTCTTCCCAGCAAGAAACATACGGATTTTGTAAGTTGGAATTTTTTTAAGGGAACAAGCCATGTATAGGAAAATATGCCTGTAATTCCAGCACTTGGAACTCAAAAGATGTCAAATGTTTGAAACAAGCCTAGCCTTTACAGAACCTTCCAGACCAGTCACAGCAGCACAGCAAGGCCTCATCTCAACACAGTGAGAGCTGGGGAATTGGCTCCATGATGGAGTGTTTGCCCAGAACATTCATACTCTAGATTTGATTCCCAAATGTTCAAAAATTTGAAAAAAGTAAACAAAACCAAAAAAGCCACAGAACTACTTCCTATAGTATATTAGCTTAGTACAAAGCTTAAGATTAAGAAGTTCCTTTGGATTCACAGAAATCTATGAACAGTGGGACAGTGTCACCAAACCCACTGCTGTGACTCTCCTGACTGACATCAGAAGCCATCTTTGTACTTCGTCAATCTCATCCGACTAGAACAAGTCTATGGATGTGAAGTTTTGAGTTCACATCTTTCTATATATTTTCCAATACATGTAATGTTCTCTGATTACATTTTGCAGAAATATTGATGGATGGCAGGGTTATAGAGACAAGAATCAACTTTCATTTACTTCTGGTATTGATATGCCAACTTTACCGCCCAACCCGTAAGTATCCCTCACATTGCAAATAGTACCTTTCTTTTATTCTTAATGGCAAACAGATTTGAAGTAATCTATTGGGATAGAGTCTTGGAGGAGACTGATCTATCATATTCAATCTAGTCTCAAATTTGGAGTTGAACTTGAAGAAATCTCTGCTTGCCAAATTTTCCTCCTTCCCTTCTGCTCTGTCTGTTCTTTCCTCTGGTCCAAGACGAGCCAGCACCTGGATTCCAATACCCTCCCCCTTTTAATATGTATCACTCTCTCAGCCATAACTTCACCAAGTGTTCAGCGTGACATTTCTTGGTGCTGGTGTCATTCTCCACGCAGACTCTTGTGCTATTCTGTCCTGTTTCACTTTTTGAGCTTCTGGAAACAAGAGCATTCAAGAGCAAGGATGTGAAGTTGCTTTCTTAATCTACTGTTCAAAAGCATTCAGGTTTATGATATGAACTCATAAAAAAGATTATGATATGAGACACTCCTTGCAAGTTGATACTTGTTGCTAAGGTAGGAGGCATTCAGTAATCCAAGTATGTCAGGTTTGGACACATATAACTTTCATGGTGAATGGATCTCTGTGCTGTACAATACATGTGCGCACACATGCGCACACATACACACACACACACTATCAGAGAAAATACAACACTAGAAAATCTGATTAGAATCCAGAAAATTAACAGAGGGAGAAAGTGTACAAATCTATATTTTGTGCTTCAAAATATAATATCTTCTTTATAATGTCTCCTACTTTCTGTCACTATTGGGGTTAAGGATTGATGTTTATAACATTAGTAATTTCAAATGATGTTTTTTGCCAAACTGGAAGAAATATGTTAGCTTTTGAACCATACTTCCATATCACAACAACTTGGCATATGATCTTCTTTAGAACTTTTAAAATACAAAAAGGAATGATGCAAATAGCCAGATGTATGTTTCATGAGCCACCAGTAGCTGGGATAAACTACTGCTTGATTATATGAGATAATTAAGCAATGTTCCCATATGTTTATCTCCATAATTTCTCTACTCATTGATATTTTCTCTTTGTGTTCTTATAATAAGCAGCAAAAATAAGTGGAACAGAAACATAAACACAACTTTGTCACACACTTTTGTTATGGCACTATATTTAATAATACTCATACTTGCCACTAGAATGCTTCTCCATCATTCTTTGTAAAAACCAGAAGAAGATTTTCAAGTTGAGTTCAAATCAACCTGGTAACCTTGATGAGCTCATGCACAATCTCCATGCTTCTACTAATTTCTCACATGCCTTCTCTCAGTTCTGTAACTTCTCTACACCCCATTTCCAAGACAACTGACCAAAATAAAATGCATCATGATCATTAAATAAAAACACAAGTACAAAGTAGAGGTTCCTTGCGATAGAAAGTGTGGATTTTTTTTAACCATTAAGCAGGAACGAGCAAAAGGAGAGACACAAAGACGGTTTTATTTTCATTAATAATTGTAACATTTACAATAACTGAGATGCACAGGAGATATCATCAAGATGTAGAAAAAGTCAGACACACAGAGTGAGGAAGAAGTAAAAGCCACATGGTAGAGTAGATTCACAAAAATATGGATCAGTTTAAGTTATAAGGACTAGTAGGACAAGCCTAAGCTAAAGGGCAAGCTTTCATAATTGATAATGAATAAAAAGTTTCCATATTGTTATTTGGGGGCTGGCCGGTGGGACAAAAAAAGACTCCTTACAAATAATATTTCCTAACTAAACCTAAGGGAACATTTAACCCTACTATGTTCTTCCTTTCTTTTCCTTAGTGTAAGGCTTCTTCTACTCCTTTCCACCCCACTTTAGTTCACCATAGCTCATACACATGACTGTGCAAATCAGAGCCTTTCTTTCCAATCTTTTTCCAACCAGGAGCCATGTCTCATTTTTTTACTGGATCGTAACTAATAATTCCGTTGAAATCTGGGCCTGGTACCATTTGGTCTGGCCTCAGACACGAAGAACAGGGTGCCATGCTCCCTCTGATGTCATCCGCAGCCAAGGCACAGCACTAGTGCACAAGTGACACGCATATCACACGGATCAAAGTGGAAGCAATCTGTAAGGCAATAAGACTCTCCCACATCCCAGCATGGGTGCTGGCCCTGAGCTGCAGTTCCAGTAATTGACATAGTTGCCCAATGCTACAAAACAAACTCAGAAACTATTCTCATTAGACATCCCCCTGCTTTGTGACTCTGTTATTGTAAAACGCGAACACTGAGCCCCATACCAGCGTGGCTCTGTTTTTAATTAGTTCTGATGGCATTGGGCTGTCAGCCAAGGAAAAAATGAACTTCCTGTGACTGAAGCTCGTAGCTCAGTGTGTCGCTCCCTTCTTACAGAGATTGTTTTCACAACGTTTTATGAAAAGGACTACTGACAGAAATAATATAAGTTTTTACTGCTTTTGATTTTTTTTTCAGGCCCATAAAATACAGCCAAAAGTCAGATTTATACAGTTACAACGCCGTTATTTCGTCTTTTGTGTGACCTACTTGACTTGTCTTTTGATTAAAGACATCCTACCCGATTAATTTTTTTTAATGGAGAAAACGCAGGCTTCTGTTAAAATTTTAAGACCATGAATGTTTTAGTGTTTCCACTAAATTAATTTGGTGATATATTTGTACTGCCTGGGTCATTGATGGCAGAGTGCTCAAACTGAGATAATAGTAAGGTCACCTTCTTTAAACAAGGAAGCAAAGGCCAGATGGGATATTACACAGATAAAGAACATTTTAGGAAAGCAGAGATTCTAGCTAAGGGACACCTTTACTTCCCATTCAAAGCTGACCCATGTGAGACCACTTGGGTGTCCTTCAGATAGGAGACCTTTTTTTCTGCTTTTGAATCTCCCACTCAGGGAGAAAGCCAGACCTTTGCTATCCCAGACTCCTCGTCATAATTTGTCAGCACCCATGACTCAGCGCCTAGCCATCAGATATGCACATCTTATCTGTAGATTGAAAGATAGTGAAATGAAGTGAGTGATAGCATGTGGGACTCATTCTTACCAGAAAGGCATCGAGACAGTCAGCATTCAGAGCAGTAGAGACCACGCTCGTCACAGGTATCCACAAATGTCAGCAGCACACTATGCAAAGCTGTGTACAGCGGTGGCTAGCCTGGGGCCTCTAGAGCATCACAACAGTGACAGGGGTACACACTCTGCCTGGACAGAAAGTGTTTAAGAATGATCTCCTGACTCTTAGGATGTCCGCTGAGTTTGTCAATCATCTTTCCCTGACGCTTTTATTGCAAGTTTAATTTGTTTATTAGATATGGAAACATAAGATAACTCTCTCTTTAGTAACTGACTTTATAAACATGTTGCCGTTTCAAGTCAATTTAAGTTTATTGACGTAACATTTTACATACATGAAATTGGAATGATTTTCCCATTTATCTTAGCCATTGTGAGCTCATCTATCGGTTAAGGGGAGCTCGGCTAAAACCAAATAGACTATTTTATATTTTAAGAAAAGGGGTGGACAAGAGAGCTTTTAGAAGTAGTGAATAAAATCTTGGAAGACAGTACATCCTCTCTAAGAAGTGTGTGAATCTGAGATCATTTCTTAGGTTCTCCAAACAAACATCAGCTTTTTTTTTTTCACTTATTTATTTTCATCTTAAGAGTGAGCATCATTGAGCTGCAGATATTGCCCAGCGATACAGCATTGACCAAGTGTTTGTTGCCAGCACCACCAACAAGCCCATTAGAAGAGAACATGACATCACTACCTTGTTAAGTTTGGGAGGAAAAGAGTAAAGGGCAATGCAAGGATGATGATAGCCACTAAAATAGGCAAGCATGGGGGGGGGCTGTTGTTGTTTCTTTCTTCTCTTATTAATTAAACCGCAGTTCCTGTTTCTACTATGCCTGTCTCACTCCATTGGGGAGATAGGAACTGACCTTTACTGAATGCTGATGGGATTGACCTACCCTTTCGTATGGGAAAGCTAGTTGTATGTGTGCCTTGATTTCCTCATTGGAAACATCTAAATTCCTTAGGCTTAAGCTTCATCTCAGGGTCCCCTGAAATCCTTAGCAATGTTTCCTGTGCTGAGCATCCTCTGTGACACACTGTAACTGATACAACTGGAATATTTGCTCCCAGTCAGTGCTGTGATTATACTGTGAAGATACAGATTCAGATAGATATTCTTGACAGTTAACACATCTTTGCTGAATTGAATTTAAAAGATTAAAGTAATTATTTTACATATGCTGGTTATAGTGGCCCAGCCTCCCGAGGCAGAGACAGGAAGACATCTCTCATTTGAGACCAATATGATCGACACAGCAATTTTTAGGCTAGCTAGAGCCTGCCTCAAAAAGTATTTTTATGTACTTCCTCCTGTTATTGTTGTTACCTTCCCTTTAATTCTTTGATATTTTTAAGGAATCTGTCATCTTCAGCATTCAATCTGTTCCTGCAAGTCTTCATGAAAGAAAACTCTTTTTGTAGCTATTGCTGGCCACCCTTATAATTGTTTTTACATATTCTCTGTGAACAAGGTTATAACATATTTTCTTTCTAGCATATGATTTAAGCCAGCTGCTAATGTTTCCTGCCCCACACTTGCATCTGGGAAGCTGTGTAAAGCCTACGCCTTTGCTGCAATGCATGCAGCCACTTGAGAGGTTTACATTAGCCTCCGTTCTCAGCGACTTCACTCCATGTCTCCTTCCGAAGAGAAGGGAAACAGAACGCTACTTTCCTTAGTTCCAGGTATCAGTGACGATATCTTCTCTTGACCTGTCACTTAATCTCCATTTTTTAAATGATATTTAAATTTTTTAAATGATATTTAAATGATATTAAATGATATTGTTTTTCTTACTGTATTTCTTTCTAATGTCCACCAAGTCCTCACTAAAGTGAATTTTTAAAAATATTTCTTTTCTGTTTTGAGATTCTAGCACAATCACATCATGTCTCTGTTTTCTTCAGTCACTTCAAACCCCTTCATATACCCCCTCTCTGAATGTTCTAAATCTGTGAAGGTGGGACTTTTTCCTGTTCCTTTTGCATAGTAGCTGTTCCTGGTTCAGTGCGTTTTGCAACAGAATGCTCTGCCTCTTCTACTGATTCACCTTGTCTCTTTACCACCCAGGAGAGGTTAGTCTCCTAGAAAAGGTTTACCCATACTTACACAGCAAAGCCTCAAGACAATACATATGTTCAGATGAGTAGAACAAGAGCTAGAAACAGGCAATTTAGAGCTTTGCTTCATCTTCCAATTGTCTTAGCTTTGAATTGGGTCTATAACTGATGCCACTGGTCCAAGGAAATCTCATCTAAAGGTTTTACTTTGAAATGATGCTTTATATATTATTTACCTATTAATGTGGTTAATATTTAAAATGCCTCACTTGCTGGTACATAACACCCCATCCATACTCTACCAGCATGTAGGTCTCACAGTATGACTTTTGTTCCCCAACATCCACTAAAGTTTTCTACTAAGTGCTGCTGACTTTTTTCTGTCACAGATACCTTTGAGAATTTGATAAAAGTTGGACTCCTTTCCGTAGGAACGCAGAAACGTGTACATACATACACAGAAATACATCATACAGTATCTTGGATAGCGACCTTCTGAAGTATCTCCATAAGATCCCTACATAGTAATCCCAATTAAAGATCCTGACAGCAACAATAGAACTGGTTGATATAAATTTGTAAAACTATACCTTTAATCCCAGCACTTGGGAGGCAGAGAAAGGTGGATCTCTGTGAGTTCTAGGACAGCCTGGTTTACAGAGTGAGTTCCAGGACAGCCAGAGCTGCAGAGTGAGTTCATGAAGCCATCCACATTCCTGGAAGCAATCAAAGAGATCACTCATGTGTCATATCAAAGTGATAAAGAGAAAATAAGAGAGAAATTTCACAATGAGGAATGAACCTATTCAAAGCAAAAAAAAAAAAGGCCATTATTTTACAAAATCAAAATGTTACCTGTTTGCTTTTTATAATACTGTTCCCATGAGAGCATTATATAAGATATAATGAGTAAACATAAAAATGTGTTCTTAGGACTTTGATTTCATTCGAACTGATATTGTCTAAGCATACAAGCAAAATTGCAAGATCTTCAACATTATAGTGTAGATAAGATAGTAGATGTGAATGCAATATCCATTTTTACATTTGCAAAGAATGCGTATTTTATCCTGCAGCTCACAAATGCAAACATCAAATTGCTGTAGCAACAACACACTTACCTATCATATTTCTTCTATCATAAAGGGAAATTTTAAATAAGAAAAGTGTTATACATAATCTTCAAAGTTATTTACATGCTAGTCAATTGCTCAACACTGAATTTTATCCCCAGACCAGATGAAAGCATTCTATCTACATACATGTAATAATCTTAAAAGTCCTTTTTATCCTAAGATCACTATCCTCAGCTTATTGTGAGGGTCTTCCTCCCAGAGGTTGTGTACCTTTTGTTTCAAACTAAAAGATACCAAGTCTCAGGTGTATCAAAACACTGAGGCAGAGGGGAGAGCCGGTTTCTTGTTTGGAGGCAGGATCTCATAGAGCTCAGGCTGACCTCAAACCACGTTGGAGCCTCCTCATCCTTCCGCTTGTTCTTTCTAAGTGTTTTTTTTTAATGGTGTGAGCCCACACAGCTGATGATTTAATGACAAAAAGTAACATTTATTTGCACATTTTTTGCACTGGCAAATTCTCAAGCAACTGTCCTTGCTTTGATGCTGGAGCAGCAAGCTTCTGGTGGCAAGATGAAGTACTATCCTGTGGAGTAGCACAGACTACCACGGCTCCACTTTTCCCTACATGACACTTGGTATATTCTGGCAGGGTGCTCTTCCTGAAACATCCATCAACACCATCTAAGAAATTGCTGGCATGTGGAATGTTTATAAGGCCATCAAAGTTTTATTTAAAATTTTTATGGACCACCAATCTTTTAAATTGGCTGTATCATTCTAACTAGGCTAATAGGCTTGGGATCATCAGTTTCTTTTATGAAAATATATGTACCCTCTCCAATCATTCCCCCAAGAACTCTTGTCCTGCAAACCCCTCACCTTGTAAACCCAACTCTGTATTTTCACAGTACTGCACCCAGTTCCAGACACAGACCATTTATCTCTCTTCTAAGAAAACTCTTCACTCTCCAAATCCTTTCAGATCTTCGTTCAAATGTGACCTTCTTAGTCTGGCCTTCTATGTGACTTTTCCATGTAATTTATCAACTCTAATATTTTGTGTGCTTACCCCCACTTTATTTAGAATGTCTAAACAAACAAAACAACTGCTTTAGCAAAGTTATAGAACTGACAAATCATATGAAATGCTGATTCAGGGAAACACTATTGAGCAATAAAAATAAATCTCTCTTTTTCTATCACACACACACACAACATGCATACAGACACATATATGTATACACGCATACATATACACAATGTTTTAAGAGATCACTGCAATGCTGCAGCTTATAAGCATAAGATATATTACTATATAGTACTTTTCATGCATGTTTTAAATCTTCTCTCCAGCTCCAACCCCAAAAGGATATAAATTTTGTAAAGGCATGTTATACAACAGAAGACTGGAAAGCTGGTTCAGCAGTTATGAACACTGAGTGCTATTTCTGAGGACATAGTTAATTTCTCAGCATTCATCTCAGACAGCTCACAACCACTTGTAATCCCAGCTCCAGTGACACCAACATTGCTAGCCTCCATGGGCATTGTCACTCACATATATGTACTGACACAGACACACAAATAAAAAGGAACTTTAAAATGTGTAGTAGTAGAGCCTGCAAGATCCCTCAGCAGGTAAATATGCTTGCTGCCAGACTTAGCAACCTGTGTTCAATTCTTGGGACCTACGTGGTGGAATGAGAGACCTGATTCTTGCAAGTTGTCCTCTGATCTACACACACAAATACACAAACATTCTGCAGTATTACTTGCATTCAAAAACTGATAAACGAATACATGCATCTGACATACTAAGTGTACAATAGCAGCAACAGTATATAAATCAGACCAAAGGTCAGTATTTGCCTCTCAGACATTATCCACCACCGCAGTCTGTGTCCAGATGGCACAGAAACAGTCTTGAGTGGGTGCCATGCCTATTTCCATGAAAAACCCCAACCATACAATAACTAGGTAGTGTACAAGTAAGATATCAGATTTTAATTTATTTTTTCTCAGAAGAAATGTGATTCCTCGTCTAGCCCCTTGAAGCCTGTTTGAAGTTTATCTTTGTTCTGCATTATGCTGCCTCGATCTGTGCCAAGTACTTAGGCTTCATTGAAGTAAATTACCATTACTGATTATGATTAAATATATCTAATGCTCTGATTAACCTCTCCTACATTCTCTTCTACCTTTCATAGCTCCTTCCCAGTTGGACATTGTTTAGATATTTTATATGATGCTGCCAATCCAATACTTTCCAAGGAACCGTGAATGGAAAAAGTCAACTAGAAAAGGAGAGAAAGAATAGAGAAGGAACTGGGAAGGCAGAGAGATGAAAAAACAAGAGAGAGAGAGAGAGAGAGAGAGAGAGAGAGAGTGTGTGTGTAAGTAAGCCTAAAGAACATCTGCACTCTACAAATAGCAGTTCAGTTGATCGGATAACTTCATAAAAATCAAGTCGTGGCCTCCTTTAGTCACATATTTTATTGTGGATAATAAAAGCCAAGAGAGTTGTGCTGGGCACTATTACAGGTTTTTCTCCAAATGATCTGCATCTGCCATCTGTAGCCACAGCTCCACTTAGCCCTTCTGTCTATCCCAGTGAGTTCAGCTACATCACCACCACAAGCAGTTCTTGTGCAAAATGACATTAACGGTACCACTTTCCATCTCCATCGAGGGGTAAAAACTGTTCTGTCTCTATTTCTAGTAGTTAAAAATTGAAATAAAATTAGAAAGTAATAGTAGCTAAGTGGCAATGTTAATGGTATACATGCAGCCTAAGTAATTACTCTAAAGTAAATAAAGCGAGAATTTAAAGGGTCTCCCTCTTCAGTTTTTCCAAAAACAGAAAAGAGTCAAAAGCCATTATAATACCTTTGCCACAAAATTCAGGTAAAGATGCAAGGCTTAGGCTGTTTCTCAGACTCTGTTAGCAACTTTAAAATTTCAGTTCCTAAACTCTTCAATAAGTGTGATCTTTGCTCCAACTTCACTTCAAGAACTGTTTCATTCACCTCTGGGAGAAGACAGCCATCTCACAGATGTAATGGAACTAATTCATCCCTTTAAGAGGATTGCTTTCTTTGATTAACTCTAGACCTGGAGACTGTGGGATAATTTTTCCAGAAAAAATTCTCCCTGAAGATTCAGATAGACAGCTACATTCCCAAACACACCCATTGGTTAGCACTGGCATGACATTCCTTTTATCTGATATGTTAATTTATTATGTGGAACATCTGAGCAAGAATCTGGCTATGAAAGAGGATGCTATGTATGTCAGAGTCCATAGATCTCAACCAACAACGCTGGACGATGTTGTAAAAATAAATCAAATGCTTTAGAGAGTATATGCTGCATGAGTTCTAATTGGTATTAATAATAAAAACTCAGAGACAGATATTAGGGGGCAAAAAATAAAATATCAGAGAAGAAGATCAGCCAGCCACTAGAGATGTTACGTCTACCATTCTCAGCCTAAAAAGAGACAAAGCTCCTCTCTCCATCTTGCATTATCACTTCCCCTCTCCATCCAATCATATCACTTCCTGTCTGTCTATATATACCTCGAGACCTCTATGGTTAACTAATGGCTAGCCCCTCCCTCTGATCTTGAGGCAAGCTTTATTTGTAGAGTTACAAACAAAATATCACCACAAGTATCTAAGAACTGACTCTGGCTTTGGCTCTGTCGTCTAAATTCTCTAAACATTTGCCTCATTTTGTGACAAAAAGCCTAAATGATTGGTGATGTGGGAGTGATTTCTTATTAATAAAGAAACTGCCTAGGCCCATTCAATAGACCCACCCTTAGGTGGGTAGAGTAAACAGAACAGGATTCTGGGAGAAAGAAGCTGAGACAGTAGGAGTCGCCATGATTTTCCCACTCCAGGCAGACGCAGGCTAGAATCTCCCCGGTAAGCACACCTTGGGGTGCTACACACCTTATAAGAAATGGGCTAGTCCAGGTGCGAGAGTTAGCCGAGAAGAGCTAGCCAATAATGGGCCAGGCAGTGTTTAAAAGAATACAGTTTCCGTGTAATTATTTCGGGTATTAAGCTAGCCATGTGGGCGGCCGGGTGCCGGGGACACAGTAGCCTTGCTGCTCCTCTTATTACAGATTGGTACAGGTCAAGTGGTTTGTGCTGCAGTTCTGCCCTAGCCAAGTATATCAGGGAATTGATGCAGTCTGTCAAGCAATGCTAAAGAGGAAAAACTGTGAGACTATGGGTGTAAACTATTGGGTTCTATATGTGTAGTTATCTTGAATTTTCATTTTCTGTACAGGCATAGCTTTAAAGAAGGTTAAAATAATCTCTTTAAAGTGCTGATTAAAATTTCAGGGTTGTATTAATAAGCAAATTTGTAGATAGGGCACAAATCAATCAACAAGTAATGAAGTATTCTATGCCTTTACTTCAGATCATTCCTCCTTTAATTCAGACCTCCAAACTGCTTTTTTGAGATGAGAAATGATAACATGAAATTAGTGATTAAGGAATATTAATATGATAAAGTTATTCAGGATAAATTGGGGAAGTGAAGATAACGGATTTAATTATGGTATCTAAAATTGACTTTCAATATTACCCAGAAAAAAATCCAGCAGTTATCATAACTAGCTCAGAATAAGTTTTAAAAGTCTGTAGTTAGAACTAACCTTTTACCATATGTCCTATTTATCTTTTATTACAACACTAAATAAGAAATTTGCAAATATTATCCTATATAATTTCAAATTAAATACATACATGTGGTCTGTATAAATTTAGATCAATAGCCATACGATATATGCAAGAATTATATTTGAATGCTAATTTTGCCTACATGTCTCTTCTCAAAAACAAATACAGCGTGATTTAAGTACAGATGGATTGGGCCTTAGTTTCTGGAGAATGTCAATTTTACCACAAGATATTCAAGTCGTGTGAAGTGAAATGATTATTGAGCATGTGTAAAGCGTCACTTAGCATGGAGAGAAAGAGCACTGATACTAATCAGTGAGCTCCCCTCATGTTCTCCTGTTCACATTAGCAGAGGAGCCAACCAGCTGAATGGCAACAATAGCAGTAGATGCAGTAACTTCCTCAGCACAATTAACAGCCATTGGGCAGTTTTCAATGACGACATGGGCATCTTGTAATCTTACCATTTGTAAATCACAATAAACTACATTTGAAGTCTGAGAACAATTCAGTAAATAATTCAAATATAAGATCTTAAAGAACAAGGAAGACAGTGGAAGACAACCAAAGGAATATACATTATACACAAGTTAATTACACAAAACCATTCTGGGTACACCATCAATGCTACCCAGCCTCTGTGACGTTTTCCTAGTTTTGTTAATAACACAATTATGTTCTAGCAGCTCAAAAGTTTTCATCATAGTTACACAACTGAGAAATTCAATACAATATATCCTTCCTGGGTATGAGGGCACCGGAGTGTCATTTCAGCACAAAGAGGGTCTAAGCAGGGAGATGGAGAGTTCAAAGCCAGCCTAGGCTACATAGCAAGACTCTTCCAAAAGAAAAAAGAAAAGATGCCAGAAATTCTACGTAAACTTCCATTTACAGCCTTCATGAAATAATGAGAGAAGGATCCATCATCCTGCCTACTACAGCTAAAACACAGAAAATCAGGAAAATAAGATCTCAAGACATATGAAGGAAGCTCACCAAAGCCATGAGCACTGACCACTGAGTAACAATGGTCCTATCAACCTCCCCATCTTGAGAGTCTAGATTCCAGTCTACTGGAGGAGTCCAGGGGTAGTCGCATAAATTTTCCTAAGTCAGGCAGAGCTGAGAAAATGAGAACACAGAAGCAGCTTGAATTTTCCAGAATGGAATCCTGAAAAGAAAGGGGAAAACTGTACATAGAGAATCCAGGGCTACAGAGGACTCCCTCGGAGATTCATTTAGCACAGAGGAGCACATGGTTGTAGAGAAAGAACAGGAAAGAAACTCAAAAAGTGCTGAGAGGAAGCAGAATTGAGACCTACTTAAGACTAAAGAGATTACCTCACAAGGCTTGGGATTCCAGGGGCATTCAAGTACACAGAAGTAGAGAATGATTAACCTTGGAGTGAGCATTCCTTCATTCTCATTCAATAAATTGCTAAAGCAAAGTCTGAAAGGACCAAAATACTTTCCAGGAACTTAGCTGAAACCCTGAAACTGTCAAGAATATTTAGAAATGAAAAGCTACCCAGCAACCAACAAGGTAAGATTTGCAGTCTGCAATGTACTCAGATTGACAGGAGGAAGTTAGCACTACTCACAACGAGAAGAGCTGGTGAGGTGAACCAGAAAGTAAAGGGACCTACTGCCAGAACTAATGACCAGAATGCCATCTCTGGAACCTGCACAGCAGGAGAGAATCATCTCCCAGTGATCTCTAAATGTGCACCATGACACCTGTGCACTAATGTGCACATACATACATCCACAAACATAAAACACACACACACTGAATAAATCCATTCATACATAATTAGGGAAAATATAACAAGAAGAAAACTCAGTCAAGACTGATCCACAGCCAAGCCTAGTAGCATAAATCTGTGATCTCAGCTCTTCCCCAGACTAAGACAGGACCACAAGTTCAAGGCCAGTCTGGTTAACTTAGCGATACCCTGCCCCCACTCAAATAAAAGACAACAAATTTTAAAAAGACATAAAATATAGTCTGGGATATAGATCAATCGTAGAGTGCATAAAAGCCTGCCTCCTACCCCCAGCACAAAACAAAAACAGATAAACAAAACACTAACTCTGAACTAACCAAATTTTAGAATTAGTAGATGAGCATGTTAAAATGTTTATGAGACCCATTTAAGGACGGAAAGTGAAGTAGACAGAAACAAAGTTTTTTTTAAAGAGCTGAGAATTATAAAGACACAGTCTGCAGTGTCTTAGGAGAAAATACACTTGCTGGAACTAATGAGTGTTTAGAGAAGGATTAGTGAAGTCAGAGACCCCAAGATACTGTTCGAATGAATTACAGAGTAAGTGGAGAATCAAAATATACAGAAAGGAGAAAAAGAAGAATAAAAGAGGGGAGCGGGATGGAGAAAAGATAGAGAAAGGAAGAGAGCGAGGGGGGTTGGTAAGAGAACAATAATACACAAAGAGGTGTACAACTCAATGAAATCTCCACCAAAATGCAACAAAACTCTTTACAGAAATGGGAGACAAACAGTTCTTAAAAGTCATATAGCAACGATTTTGTTCAGAAATACTGAAGTCAAATGAGACTATCACCAGCAGTCACTGCCTTCATGTAAGAACTATAGACAGTATCAGGTGCCATTACATGCACATGTTGTATAATCTATTTAAGAATACACACACAAACACAGACACACACATATGCACAGATGGGGGAGGTGAGAATTCTTTCAGGAAATAGAAACAGGAGAACAGAAGAAATGGTTTCTGCATCAATAACCATATTGCTTTTTACTTGTTTAAATACTTTAAAAGATGTTTTAAAAAATAATATTAGTGTAAGGCCAGGTCTATAATTTGTGAAGAAGGAATAGACATGATGTTTTCGATGAAAAGATATAATAGCAAAAAAGTTGGGAGAAGGAAAGTGAACAGCACATGTTTAGGGATTTGTTGTTTTGTTTTCTGTTTTATTTTGTTTTGTTTGCTGTAGACTTTTGAGTGAGTTGTTTTGGTTTTTATTGACCTTCTGGTAGTCTGGATCCTACACTCACCATTAAAGATGGTTTTCTTAAAGGGGAAACAAAATTTCCTGGTAGAAAGATCATGCATAGATCATCTGGTAAATATTGCTAATCCCTCTTTTTTGTTTCTGCATTATAGCCTTGTTCTGACTTTACTTGTTATGCTATTTAGTTACATATTTGTCTTCTCAAATCTTCTTTAAAGCAAGATGAGATAAAGATGTCTAAGGCAAAAACAAGGAAATTTCAGCAAAGCACAGTCAGCTCCTTTCTCCAAGTATATGGTGTCCTGGAACTGAAAGCAGGTAGACAAACTAATCAACATGTTATACATTTTGAATTATCAATACTGTAAAGGTATTAGTACCTTCAAACTAAAATACATGTGAGCTGTATAGGAGGGAACAACAGAAAGGAAATACTGAGTTCTGACAAGACCAGGCTTATAGACATAAAATGACTTGTTGCCAGAGGTTATGGTGATGTTTCTGTGACTAGAGGCAGAGAAAGACTAGTCAAGAAAGGAAGAGTCTCATAAGCACAGAAGTATCAGACAGGTAGCACACATTCCCAACTAAAGAACAGTCTGGAACAGATGAGGAGAGCATCCAGCACTAGCACTAGCTTTGGTATTTGGGGAAGGATTTGAGGTTTCCAAGTCCAGTCACTGTAAGTATCAAGTTAGAATAATCAAACCATTACATCTACCTATAGATCTACTCTATAGAGAACTAAAACTGGAAGGCTGTAAAGCACCCCAGCATTGTGCCTGCCACACACCAAATTCTTATAAACTGGTAGTGAAAGAAGAACCTCACACACTCAGTGTGGTTCCCTTCGCCCAGGCTCTAGAATAGCCATGAACCATACCCAAACTCCTGTTTTCACAGAGAGATTCATTGTTAAACAGGGAAGAGAAGTTAAAGTGGCTGCTTTCTGACCCAGGCAGAAAAACAAAACAAAACAAAAACAGCAAATGTCCTTGCAAGAATAATTTTTGAGATTAGAAAAAGGGGAGGTCTGTGTTGGAATGGGCTAGGACGTGGTGGTATATATTGATTGGGTATATTAATTAGGTGTACTTTAATATTTTGATAGCAAGATCTTGGTAGTCAGCCTCAGGAGGAAGAACTGGACAAATAAAGGAATAGACCTTAGCGGCTGTCTTTAGGAATGTAATCTAGTAGTTTCCAGTAAGGCAGAGGAAATGGGATAGAAGGGCAAGCTTGCCAGACCCATGCTCACCACACTCACACTGGCCTGAATGCCTTCATGTGCTAGTCAGTAAAAAGCAAGAATGCAAGGCAGAAAGATAAAAGTGAAGAGTAAATCTTATTTGTACCCCCATGGAGACACATGGTTGCTCCTAATAGCTTCTTGAATGGCATATGTTGAGGTATACAATGATATCATTCTTTCCAAAATAAATTTTTGACTTCACCTGGTCTGTCAAAAGAAAATATATTAACAATGCGTGTGTGGGGGGAGCACAGATGGCCGTGTCATGCTTGAGGTTTCAGCCTTTCTCATCTGAGATGAAAGACAGAAGGGACCTTACAACTCTCGTCTTCTATCATTGTGTCTTTGACTTCAAATAATACGTAATGGTCTTTTACTGGCCTAGGGATGCATGCTTATGAAGTAGTATTTTTTTAAGCTTCAGGGAATCATGTCCCTGGAAAGCAACTGCCTTACTTAACCCTCACGTGGGAGGGCCAGTTTGACAGTAAACAATAAGAGGCAGGAAAAGTGACTCACCAGTTAAGAGCACTGGCTGCTCTTTCAATAGTTCCAGGGTTGATTCCCATCCTCCACGTGGGTGGCTCACAACTGTCTATCACTCTAGTTCTACTGCCTCTGACACCCTCTCCTAGCCAGAGAGGGCATCTGGAATGCACGTAATGCACAGACATTCATGTAATCAAAATACCCATACACATACAATAAAATAATTTTTAAAACAAACAAATCAAAAAGGCATCGAGTAAACATACTAGCAAATTGACCTTTGCAACTTGCCAACTAGCTGACAGGGAACTTTGTTTTCAAAAATACCAAAAAAGCAGATCAGATCAGTGTAGCTGCCCAAATCTTTAATGCTGAAAATTCAACAAAAGTTAGAAATGGTCACAACAAGAACCAGAGACGCTTCTAGATGTGGAACGATGAGGAACAATCCAAACATCCGACCTCAAGGCAAGAAGATTGAATATATCAGAGAAAGAACTGAGATCAATTTGCTCCTTACAAAAACTAACCAGGAACCTATACAATGTCTCAGTGGGTTAAAGTCTCTGACTCCCATGTTGTACCACCCAAGTTTGATTCCTGTAGCTCAATGGTGGAGGCAGGGGATGTTTGGCTTCAGAAATACCTTGTGAACATTTCCTAGCACAGGCATGTGAAGAACTTATGAGTCCTGTCTTCCCAGTCAGTCACAAAGAAGGAAACAAAGTCACAAGGAAGGAAACCCAGGACAGAAGATGATCCTTTATGTAGGTAGTGCCACAGTACAGAGTTACCAGTGGCAAGACCTGTGAACAACATAAAAGAAGAAACCTGGGGCCCAAGAGATGGCTTAGTAGTTAAGTGCTTGCTCAGTAATCAAGAAGACAAAAATGTGAATCCCAGCAACCATGGAATAAGCCAGGAACCCCGTACACACCTATGGCCCCAGCTCCACAGTGGATGAAGACAGCGGGATTGGGGTAACTGGCAGGGCCGGCTAAATTCTAGTCTGCCTTGCTGGGAAAGCACAAGGCCTGGGTTTGGGAAAAGACCTTGCCTGCAAGGAACAACAGAGAATGAGATGATCCAGTACCCTCTTTTAGCCTCCACACATGCACAGACATGTGAGCAACCACACACACACACACGCACACTCACTCACACACACACATATACTCACACATATACATACTTATAATTAAATCAATTAATAACTTTTTTAAAAACAGAAAACTGCCAGGCGATGGTGGCGCACGCCTTTAATCCCAGCACTTGGGAAGCAGAGGCAGGCGGATCTCTGTGAGTTCGAGACTAGCCTGGTCTACAGAGCTAGTTCCAGAACAGGCTCCAAAGCCACAGAGAACCCCTGTCTGGAAAAAAAAAAACTCCTTTCTCAGAGGAAGCAGACCCAGTCAGCACAGTGACTGATGTTAACACAGTTTTCAATATAAAGTCCGTCTTCAGCAAAAGACTAGATGCTCTGGGAATGCTTGCTTGCCTTCCTTACCCAGGCATCTCACAACCACCTGAACCATCTGAGAAAGAAGCACACAGAAGGTCTGCTCCTGATCTTTCAGATATATTCCTTATGATTTATTTATTATTTTATTTATGTTTATGTATGTGTGTCTCTCTGTATGTAGGTGTCCATGCGCTCTGGTGCCCATAATGGGTATCAGATCCTTAGATGTGGAGTTAACAGTCAATTATGAGCTACTGTATGGATGCTGGTATTTAAACTCAGGTCTTCTGTCAGAGCAGCAAGTGCTCTTAACCACTGTGCCGCCTCTTCAGCCTCATCTCTCGGGTCTTTAGTGGACAGTTATCAAGCTTTCTAGAAAAAAAGAACAAGTAGTGTAGTCCTTTCTAAAGTATTTCATCACACAGAGAAGAATATAAGTTTAATGAACTGAATCTTGTATACACACCTCATGGAATAATAAAGCCACACCCTCTTTCAGAGGTCCAAACTGTATTATCACCGAAAACAAAAGTCAAGCAAAATCAAGCAAAGGGGGTTCCATTCATGAACTCCTTCCCCTGCACTAGGAGGTGAAGGTGAAGATTAGTGGTCCCTCCAGATTGCTCATCTTTGTGTTAATATTCCTAGCTGAGTGCACATCCACAGGGTGGTGCTTACTCAGTATTCCACTTCAGATGCCGGCACTGGAGGTCTTTACGGAAAGCATGAGTAGCTGTTGTTGCCCTAGGCTTACTATTCCTAATTGTATTGTTTCGTTGCTCTGCTTGGTTCAGTAAGTTGATGCATTAATTGTGTAACAGCATAGAAAATAAAATATAAAAAGATGTTTGCTTAAGCACTGGCTTCTTGACTGCTTTCTTTGAATATCTCCAAGGCTTTTAGTAGTGAGAGGAAGTACGCAACAAGCAGTGCCTATATCTCACAAGAAGAGGGAACGTTCCCCCAGTTTTATTTATCTTGCTTTCATCACTACAGAACACACACTGGTGTGTTATTATCTGGGAGCTTGGGGGATCTTATTAAGGTATTGTTTTTAATTTATAATACAGGATTTGTTGGACAGCAATACTTAAAGGTTTTAAATGGTTAAGTTGTATATTCACAGAGAAGTCTTCGAACACATGGAAACTCTTTACTTCCAGGGTAAAACAAACTTTAAAAAAGAAAGCAGCAATACAAAGGATCTTAATAATATGGCCACTGCCTAGCTGTCTTGTCATGAGCCAAACCCTCTTATTCCTTCACTCAAACTAACCCTGAAGAAATACATAACCACTATACACAGGAATAAAGTGTCTGAGTCCCTGGGTCCCTGGGCCTTCTACAGCCACACTATATGGGCACATGCTGTTGGTATTAGTTATGGTAGACTAACTGATACAACAAATAGCTCCAACTCTTCAAGAATCACAAGTTCTTTCCCACTGTAGTTACAATCCAACTGGAGTCATCAGTAGTGCTTTGTGCCTCCCAGGTACCAGAGACCCCAAACCCCTTCTACCCAGTTGCTACAGTAAGCTCTTAGGCAAATCTTCTTCATCAGGGCTCCACAAGAGACTGATGCTGTAGTGGCCACAGGCATTCAGCGCACATGAGGAATTACACATTTTTTTCTTTTGCATCTAGAATAATGCAGTGCAAGCTAACAAGTTGCCTCCCAGCGTAATTTTTAAAACAGTGAGAAAATCAGTTTCGTAGTGTTTCTTCTTCGTTTTACGAACCTTTGGAGAGATGCTGCCCCAAGCACATGGTCATCAGTGTTGACTGCATGTCAGAGACACCGAGAATAAAAACTAAAGTCTCTGATCTAAGTGGTGTTTTTTAATTACATACACTCTCTCTCTCTCTCTCTCTCTCTCTCTCTCTCTCTCTCTCTCTCTCTCTCACATGAATGCATGCACACACACACACACATGTACACACAAAGGGGTAAAACCAAATTCACAGAAAAATGATATGGGAGTTATTTCTGTGCGTTAAAGCTGGAGATATGACCCTTGTATCCCTAGCTCTTTGGGCTGACGAGGGAGGGGGACTTGATTGAGGAAGGGGAGGGAAATGGGAGGCAGCGGTGGGGAAGAGACAGAAATCTTTAATAAATAAATAAATAAATAAATAAAGCTGGAGATAGTCTGAATCACAATCCACAGTCCACTGGCCAGAACCCACTGGCATGACCCCATGCAACTACAATCAGGTAGTGACACATTCTTTCAACTGAAGAGACTGGCTCCTTTTTCCTTCCCTCCATCTCTCCCTGAGTTGTCCCATTGAGTTAAGGCTGTTGTTTTTTTTTTCTCTGAAACAATAGATCTAGAAAGTGTTTTTCCATATACCTTACACAGTTGCACAGATATCAGAGCACTTAGCCTGGATGAGGTTCTAGACCTTTCCAACTTCTGTGAATCATCTCAGGGTACACAGTACACTGTGTTTCAAGGATGAGTGGATAAAAGTGCCAAAGCATATTTTATATGTGTGCGCTTTATAGCTAAGAATATTCATATTATCTCTATATCTCAAAGTAGAAAAATATTAATAGTCTTACTAACTTCATACCTGACTGTATTTTTTAATATTTAATTTTACCTATGACTTTCATTCTTTCTCTTCAACTTTAAAATAAAAATAGAATAGTAGATTTGTAAGGAAATTTCACGTTGTTTCATACCACAGAGAGTTCTCCTTGATAAAACAATCTGAAGACATAACCCTCATCTTAAGTCCCAGCTACAGAGAAAATACTTATTACCTTTTGTAAAAGTTCTATTGAAGTGCTTAAAATTTTAGCTGCTCTGGGTTTACAAAAAAAATGTTAATATTCCTAAGAGAACATGGGCTTGTGACTTAAGTGAGTATTGGCAGAAGTAAAGTTTCATCACATCTTTGAACAATGATTCGTCTGTCCTGTCCCTTTAGTCTTCCAACACATCCTCATGCTGTCAAGGACCACAGACTACTACCTTGAGGTCAACAAAGCACATTATAACTAATGACGTGTATTAGCAGCTATAGGGGCTAATGTTTCCCCTGTTTCTGAGACTCCAAACTAAGACATTCTATGAGTTTCAATTTTTGATGGAAAATGTGCTGTTAACACAAAGTATAGAAAATCTGAAGTTGAAACACTGAATGAGGTCTTAGGCAAAGCAGGAATAGAAAATAAAACATGCATTGAAATTCATTATTATGTCCCCTGATTGCCGGCTTTCCCTTGACCATTGTTAATCTTGGGGCTTTAAGTACAAAGAACTAAAAGCGATATTTTTTTTTTTGCAAATTCACGATTGATGGCATAAATATTCTCCACAATCAAAAAAAATAAACTTTTCCCATAGTCAAAGTGCCAAGTTTGAAATTCAACTTTGAGTGTGGAAAGATAAATTAATTTATTTAGAACATCCTGCTTCTTAAAAAATGACTGTAAAAGTTTACCCACCTTTAGATGTTTTTCTTCTCTAAGCACTCTGATGATTCAAATATGAATAAGTTAAAATGTTGCCAATTAAATATTTATGAAATATGGACTGACTTAGAATTGCTTGGAAAGAAAAAACAGTTTAGGCTATGCACAAACTACAAATAACATATTTGATATCTTAAAATGGGCTCGAAATCATCTGATACATTGCATCTATGAAATAGAAATCAGCTTCAAAATACAACACAAAAAAACTCAAGTACGTCTATAACATATAGATATGCAAGTGAGTCACACAGTGCTATTGCAAAACCAAGGTCAGTTAGCAATCAATATGAGAGAAACGGGGGGAAGGTCAGGTCTATTCTATAAGCAAGAGAAAAAGACAAGATGAAGTCATGGAACTAAGCTCAATATTCGATGCGGGGGTAGGGGAAGGTATGGTACAGCAACTTGTGTAAAAAGCATATGAGAATTCAAAGTCAAGAAAAGGAAATAATGAGAACCAAACTCAGAGAAGTCCTAAGGTGAAGAAGTTAGCAAAACGTTTTGCAAGGAGTTCCATAAGGCCATGAATGAGGCACTACAGCCCACACCAAGGAATCATGGACCACCTGAAAGCCATGCCTGTGACGTCTGACATCAGCAAATCGAGATTCCTGAATGACAGTGGGGTAGTTACAGTATCACATTTATTGGGTCACAACATGAACAAAACTGGCACTCTCTAAGTTGACTGCTTCAAGAGAACTTTTTTAATTTAACTCTTTTAAAAACGAGATTTCTGAAAACGTTATTAGTATTATTATTGTGGTGGTAGGAAGGCAGAGTGTATGCAGAGATCATAGGACAATTTGTGGGAGTCAGTTTTCGCCTTTCGTCTATATGGGTCTGGCAAATTAAACTCAAGTCATCATGGTGGCAAACATATTTGCCCACTGAGCCATCTCATAGGCCTCAGTTACTGAACCAGGCATAGTTTATTGATTCTGAGCAAGTTTCTCATCTTCTTCTACTATATTTTGCTCTGTTATAAATGCTAGAACATTGAACACATGTTTCCAGAATTGTTGACAGTTACAAAGCACATTAGACTCACCAAGTAGGTTCTACAAGTTAGATACAAACCAACACAACTGGAAAGAAAGAAGTAAATAGAGGTTATATTCCCAGGGACTTACAGTGAGTTTTCTTCTTTCAAGAAAAGGAAGACGCAGATGTTCAAGCCCACAGAAATAGGTCCGCTCCACTGTGATGAAAGGTCAGAGAGTTCAGGCCTATTCTTGCTCCTTCAAAGTTATAGACAGGAGATTTGACTTAAGATGTGACTACTAACAAGATGTCTTGACCTAGGGTGTGGATATTTTGGGTATTAAGATGGGAATCACTTTGTTTCTTCCTTGCATCATGCTTTAAAAAAAGACTTTGCTTTCTTTCCCTCTTTTGGATTATGGTATTTAAATCATAAGAAATAAACACGGGTGGATTCAATATTCACTGGGTTGTTCTCCTTATTCTATCCTGTGTCTCTGTATTTCTTTTATGTCTCTGTTTTTTCTACCTAACATTTCTAATCCACATGCCCATACCCTTGAATGTATGAACCCATTGAGGCTGGACCACAACAGATGTTGCCCCAACATGTAGACAAAATGGTGACTATAGCTTTATATTTTTGATAACCAATAGAAGTCACAACATTTAGGCTCAGTCTCCCAATTTTCAGGCAATCAGAGATGACCCAATGGGAGCAAAGCAATGTGATAGCAACAATTTCCTGATGTCAATGAATCACTGACATGTGGCCCAATGGCTGTCTTTTACCCTTCACCTTTCTGAAAGGAACAGAGGCAGCAGCCCTACCCACAGACTAACTGCAGTTTTGTTCTCAGAAACACTCTGGGAAGCATGACTGGTGGTTTCATCCCATTGTTCCAGAACTTCCA
The DNA here is from genome assembly GCA_963919715.1 of Microtus obscurus. Taxonomy (NCBI): domain Eukaryota; kingdom Metazoa; phylum Chordata; class Mammalia; order Rodentia; family Cricetidae; genus Microtus; species Microtus obscurus. The sequence goes on from CAWTZC010001361.1 coordinate 2,564,314, forward strand.
ATATTTTCCCAAGGACATAATTATCCTGAAATAAATGTTACAATGATGAAAATATCCAACATTCTCTTCTTTGTTTAAAGAGCTGATCCTTGACTGATATAACCCTGGGGAATTCTACTAGGGTCCCTCATCTACACTTGAGAAGACAGAGGCATGGAAAATTTAATAAAACTTAAAGGGCAGAGAAAGAAGAGCCACACACTAAGAGGGTATATTTTTAAATATATATTTGATAGGGGAGTTTCATTTAAAGTATACCAACTCTCTTACAGCTTATGAATGGGGAAACAAATCACCCAGTTTGCAAAGAGTCCAAATTCTAGGCAAGGTATTTTATCAAAGGAGACAACCATAGCAGTCACATACTTATGCAGCTGTAGTTACCAACACGAGGCCTGTACAAGATTACATCTGTCAACAGCCAGCCATGGGAGTGGAGGGCTCATGGGGCCCTACCCCTCCCTGCTGGTGATTGGATTCTATGAGGGTAGTGACTACTGATGGAACCTGTGGTAGGGGAGTTACTATCTTCATCTACATAGTCACTGATGAGCCTACCATGTAGCATACTTATGGTCAACCCAGACTTAATTCTGTGGGTAATGAACAAAATAATATGAGCATGGGAAAGGGACCTATATTGTGGGGCTTGGTGAGAGGGATAGGGAAGAAATAAGAGAAGGTCGTCAGGAGAGTTTTCAGAATGAATTATATGCATATGTAAAGCTGCCAATGAACATATTCAATTAATAAATTAAAGTTCAATATTACTTGTAATCTGAGAGTAAACCTTGAAACAGGGAGATAATACTATGTAGCTCTAAAAATGAGCAAAATCCAAAGCATTTGGCAGCATTAGTATTGGCAAGGGCTGTTGCGTTGGCACAACAGGGCTATCTAGTCACTCTTAGTGGAAATACAGATGGCACTTTCACTTTTGGAAGAGTTTGTCAGTTCATTACAAAGCTAAGTGAACTCCAAGTTCCAAAACTTACTCAATTTACTATCAAAGGCATTCTGGCCTAGCAAGAAATATAAAATTAAGAGTCAAGAAATAATACTCATATTTACAGTCAGTAAACTTTAAATAAAGTTTATGAAGACAATTCACTGGGGAAAGCAAAACTTGTGGGAGTGCCATAAGGACACTTGCTATTTTGTATGCTAATAAAAATTAACTAAAACTCAAAACCTTACCTGGGAGTATCATAAGAAAAGTTGCAAAAACTAGTGAAAATCAAAACGTTTTAAAGTAGGGGCTTGGAGAAATGGCTCAGTTGGTAAAATGCCTGGTGTACAAGCTTGAGAACTTGAGTTCAGATCCCCAGGACCCATGTGAAAGTCATGGCAGGGTGGCATGTACCTGTACTCCTACTGCTGGAGTGACTGAGACAGGAGACACTGGCCTCTGGCCTACACACATACACACACAAACGGAGGGTGGGGAGACCCCATCACACAAACAACAAAAGTGTTTTAAAGCAATTGAAAATAAAATCATCAACTGAAACCTTTAAGTTTGCAGCTCTTGCAGCAACAGAGGGGAAACAATAGCCTTGAAAGTTTTTTTTGTGGGGGGGGGATAATCTCAAATTAATGATTCACATTGTTAACAAAATTGATGTCCTCAAGGGATTTTTAAAAATAATATAAAGTTAATGAAAAAGTAATTGAGGAAAACAATAGTAATAAGATGAAGGATGAAACAATAGAAAAATTTAACATAATAGAAAAAAATATTACTTACCCAAAATTTGTTTCACTCAAAACAATTAACAAACTTTATTAATTACCAACTGGATGTTTAATATTTTCAGGAAGAAATGAGTAAAATTCCAGCAAGAGAAACAAGCACAATGGCTGGCACCACTGTGTGTTCTGTAGCCAGAAAATGAATTTAAATTTTATTCTTATAAAAGGAAAAGTTCTATGAAAATTTAAAGTCCCAAAACTCACTCAAGAACAAATCAATAATGAGAACATCTGGGTTTTTTACAAAGTAAATGACTTACTAAGTAGAATCTTGAATCTGATCCCATATCTCACTTTAGATTTCAAGTTATTGGCATAAACTCTGGTTGTTGATTCAAAAATTAGTAGGAGTTAAGTTGGAAGCAAACATTATTTAAATTTAAACCAAGATATCCACATCCACTCAATAATAATATTGCAAAATGGATAAAAAAAAAACATTCTTCAAAATCCTCAAACCCTATAGCTTCTTTATCCCAGCAACACTTCGGTTAAGTCTAAGCCAAAGCTATCTGAGCAGTGTTTATGTGACTTCAGGTGTCTGTCTGCATGCTTGGGTTCATTATGGTGTTTCAAAACACTGTCATGAGAACCGTATGGAGGCTTAAAGCCAAAAGGCCTGGAAAGACAGCGCCTGGTGTCCAGTGTCCCGTAAGACTTTAATGACCATTTCTAAAGGACGTTTTCTGTAGAGGTGAGACTCCAAAGCCAAAACAAACAAACCAACAACAACAAAAGCCAGAAAGGAGAGCAAGGACAAGAAAGCCAGAGTAGAAATTAGAAGCTGTTATTTAAACAAGAACCAAAAATGATAGTTTGACAAGGGTTATTGTGCCCACCATGAAAGCTCCTGGCTCACTACTGTAACACCGCGACTCTGCCTGAGGCCCCCAAATTTTTTTTAATTGATTTTATTGAGCTATGCATTTCTCTCTTCTCCCTTCCCCTTCTCCCATGGTCCTCATACTCCCAATTTACTCAGGAGATCTTGTCTTTTTCTACTTCCCATGTAGATTAGATCCATGTATGTCTCTCCTAGGATCCTCATCCTTGTCTAGTTCTCTGGAATTGTAAATTGTAGACTGGTTTTCTTTGCTTTATGTCTAAGAGCCACTTATGTGTGAGTACATATGATACTTGTCTGTCTGGGTCTGGGTTACTTCACTCAATAGGATTCTTTCTAGATCCATCCATTTGCCCCCAAATTTCAAGGTGTCATTATTTTTTTTCTGCTGTGTAGTACTCCACTGTGTAAATGTACCACATTTTCCTTATGCATTCCTTGGTCAAGGGAAATTTAGGTTGTTTCCATGTTCTGGCTGTGACAAACAATGCTGCTATGAAAATAATTGAACACACATCCTTGTGGTACGACTGAGCATCCTTTGGATATATACCCAAAAGTGGTATTGCTATGTCTTGCGGAAGGTTGTTTCCTAATTTTCTGAGAAATTAGCATACTGATATCCAATGGAACTGTACCAGTTTGCACTCCCAGCAGCAATGCAGGAGTGTTCCCTTTATCCCACAACCTCTCCAGCATAAGTTGTCATCAGTGTTTTTGATCTTGGCTATTCTTTCAGGTGTGAGATGGAATTTCAGAGTTGTTTTGATTTGCATTTCTCTAATGGCTATGGATGTTGAGCATTTTCTTAAGTGTCTTTCATCCATTTTAGATTCCTCTGTTGAGAGTTCTCTGGTTAGGTCTGTACCCCATTTTTTATTGGATTATTTGTTCTTTTGATGACCAATTTCTTGAATTCTTTGTATATTTTGGAGATTAGAGCTCTGTCTGATGTGGGGTTAGTGAAGATCATTTCCCATTCTGTAGACTGCTGTTTTGTCTTGTTAACGGTGTCCTTTGCTTTACAGAAGCTTTTCAGGTTCAGGAGGTCCCATTTATTATTGTTAATTAATTAATTTATTAATCTTTCAGTTTCTGTGCTACTGGGGTTATATTTAGGAAGTGGTCTCCTGTGACAATGCATTCACGTGTATTTCGCATTTTCTCTTCTATGAGTTTCAGTGTGGTTGGCTTTAGGGTGAGGTCTTTGATCCATTTGGATTTGAGTTTTGTACATGGTGATAGATATGGATCTATTTTCATTCTTCTATATGTTGATATGCAGTTATGCCAGCACCATTTGTTAAATATGTTTTCTTTTTCCATTTTATATTTTTTGCTTTTTTCTCAAAAATCAGGTGTTTGTAGGTGTGTGGATTAATCTCTTGGTCTTCAATTCTGTTCCATTGGTCCTCCTGTTTGTTTTTTTTGCCAGTACAGGGCTGTTTTCTGTACTGTAGCTCTGTAATAGAGTGGAAAGTCAGGGATTATGATGCCTCCAGAAGTTTCTTTATTTTACAGGATTATTTTGGCTCTCCTGGGATTTTTGCTTTTCCATATGAGGGTGAATACTATTCTTTTGAGGTCTGTGAAGAATTTTGCTGGAATTTAGATGGGCATGGCATTTAATCTGTAGATTGTACTTGGTAAGATTTCCATTTTATTATGTTAATTCTACCTACCCAACAGCACGGGAGATCTTTCCATTTTCTGGTATCTTCTTCAATTTCTTGGCCCTCGTATTTCTAAGAACTATTAGGTGGTGTGTCGGGAAAGCAATCATGTCTTCCTTTATAGAGGAATTATGGCATAACCCTGTTTTCAGTGCTGTCTGTGCTATGTATACTTGAGTACACATATGCTTAAATGAGCCTTTTCACTCCTGTGTCAAAAGCATACTATTGTTATTCTTTTTTCTTTTCAAAATAGGGTTTTTCTGTAGTTTTAGAGCCTGTCCTGGAACTAGCTCTTATAGACAAGGCTGGCCTCAAACTCACAGAGATCCACCTGCCCCTGACTCCTGAGTGCTAGGATTAAAGGCGTGTGCCACCACCACCTGACTTATTCTCTCTCTTTTTTTTTCCTTTTTTTCTATTTTTTCTTTTTTCTTTCTTTATTTATTTATTAAAGATTTCTGTCTCTTCCCCGCCACTGCCTCTCATTTCTCTCCCCCACCCCCAATTAAGTTCCCCTCCCTCTTCAGTCCAAAGAGCAATCAGGGTTCCCTGCCCTGTGGGAAGTCCAAGGACCACCCACCTCCATCCAGGTCTAGTATGGTGAGCATCCAAACTGCCTAGGCTCCCACAAAGTTAGTACGTACAGTAGAATCAAAAACCCATTGCCATTGTTCTTGAGTTCTCAGTAGTCCTCATTGTCCGCTATGTTCAGCGGTTCAGCGAGTCCGGTTTTATCCCATGCTTTTTCAGACCTGGGCCAGCTGGCCTTGGTGAGTTCCCGATAGAACATCCCTGTTGTCTCAGTGTGTGGGTGCACCCCTCGTCGTCCTGAGTTCCTTGCTCGTGCTCTCTCTCCATCTGCTCCTGATTTGGACCTTGAGATTTCAGTCCAGTGCTCCAATGTGGGTCTCTGTCTCCTATCATCACTGATGAAGGTTAATATTCAGGAGGATGTCTATATGTTTTTCTTTGGGTTCACCTTATTTAGCTTCTCTAGGATCACGAATTATAGGCTCAATGTCCATTCGGGATCAACCTACCCCTGGACCCAGCAATACCACTCTTGGGAATATACCCAAGAGATGTCCTATCATACAACGAAAGTATATGCTCAACTATGTTCATAGCAGCATTGCTTGTAATAGCCAGAACCTGGAAATAGCCGAGATGCCCTTCAATGGAAGAATGGATGAAGAAAGTATGGAATATATACATATTAGAGTACTACTCAGCAGTAAAAAAACAATGACTTCTTGAATTTTGCATACAAATGGATGGAAATAGAAAACACTATCCTGAGTGAGGTAAGCCAGACCCAAAAAGAGGATCATGGGATGTACTCACTCATATTTGGTTTCTAGCCATAAATAAAGGACATTGAGCCTGGTTTATTCTCTTTAAATTAAGGTGAAAACAAATACATCCCACCTAAGATGATCATTTTAGTTGTTTTAACTTTTCTGGTTGAAATATAGTATATTTTGAAGTGAACTGAAATAATAGTTTCTCATGCTTATCCCTTGGAGCAATGAGAGAATAAAAGATCGGTTTTATAACTAGAATACATCTGCCTATAACTGTAAAGATATTTAACTCATCACAATAGTCCACAATAGAATTTATTTGGGCAGTTTATGGAAAATCGAAGACATATCTGGCAGTTTTCAAGTTTACAGCAATGTACACAAAAAATGCTACTAAATCATTAAAACTATTTAATCCAATGTGAAGTAAATCGCTCTTAAGTAAGTTGCCTGGATCTGCACAGAGAGGTTTTGCTTACTCTCTCTTGTAAGCGAGCAATCGGAGCCATTATCCTTACAGAGTGAGATGTTTGCAGGTGCGCCTTCCATTGGCAATAATAGGTGTCCACGTAAATCACCAGGTAGGAGGCGCTGAGGACACTACCCCATCTTTTGGGTAATTGCCTTTATCAGCTAGAAGTAATTTAGGGAGAAGGAAACATGTAACATGGTTAATGTAATTATTGTAGGTAAAGACCACGTTAAAATGACATGGCGAGGACTAATGGGTGAGTGGATTCTTCATTTGGCTTTTATTTCCTTGTTTAATCATAAGGATAAGCAAGCAAGCATAAAGGTGGATTAGAATGAGTGCTTTTGGAAAGACAGGAAAGTACATCACTCGATATGTAAGCACATTGACATAGATCATTAAATTAACAGAATGGAGTCACAATAAAAGCATATTGTTTCCTTCACATGGCAAATGCTTGCTACTCTTGTACCTTAGACTAACGCAGGATTTGCTTAACATTTTAATTGCATTATTTTAAGAAGCACAATGTCTTCCAAATGTTATATTACTGCGCATATTTTTTTTAATTCCTGTATGGCTGCTCATACATATGGGCTTCTCAAAGTCCCTGGCACCATTTTTATGTACCTCGAAATATCGTGTGCAGATGGTTGCGTTTCAGCTTTTCATTCCACACATAGCAAAACTTTCATGTGCTTAATGTAAAGCCAGGCTTAGCCTGTCAAGTTGCCTTGTGTGACAAATAGTTGTATATAAATAAATTCATCGGATACACTTTAAAACAAAACATAAGTGTTTAACTTTGCAGAAATGGGAATATCAGAAACCCAGGCGTCTTTCCGTATTTGGCAGTTCGATTTGTTAAACTCGGGTTTACACAGGCAAATACCACATAATCTGGGCACAGGCTTAGGATACATGCCTGGATAGGACATTTGCAAATCTGCCCTAGAAATGTTCTGCTACAGATCAGATGTCTTGTTATTGAGAAATCAAACCATTCTTTCGATAGAGGCTGAAAGTGCGGCAGAAGCTAATTTTTGCAGCACAAAATTAATTGTGTGTTTTATTTTCATTGACCAGATTTAATATAGCTCTCCTCTTTGATTACAAATTGACAGCATCAGAGGATAGGCAGGGATCACACTTAATTTAAAGAAAAAAAAGCCAAGTCACAAAAAGAAAGGGAACAATAAAATTAAAAAGAAAAAACTTAAAGGCTTTTTTTAATAAAAATAAAAGACATCTCTGGCATACTTTTAGGAAGCTAATTCATGGTTCTCCCAGTAGCTGCTACATAGTCTTTGATTTATTTCTACACTATATTTATCGTAAAATACATATAGGAAGGGACCCGTAAAGGAAAGGACAGAAAAGAAGAGAAATGGATGACTGCCTCTTTGTGACATATTTTCTCCCTCAGCCTTGCATATTTGCATTAAAGTGATTGTGAATAATGTACATTTGACCAGTGCCGTCTGCAGAACTAATGCCTATTAAAGGGATGGGAAGTAGCATATGTTGTGCCTAGGGCAGAGAAAGTCCAATCACCCCCACTGTGAGAGTCTCCAACTAAAACGCAGGACAGCCTGGGATTTATCCTAAATGAACCCAGCAGGGAGAGAAAGGACACAGTCCCTCAGTCCACATTTAAGCTTTTAAACTCGGATTTTTTTTTCTTCAGAGTTTCAAAAAAAAAAAAAAGAACTCATAATATCTACCTATTTCATTCACAAAGAGAATTGAAATTTTTTTTCTCCTTTGTCTTATCTGCCAATCTTAGAAATTTTCCTCCATGGCCCTTTAAGCAACTCTCCATCTCTGGGTGAGCTGTCTCCAGTGTTATCTGACAAAGCAATGTTTTGCCAGTAGATGCAAAATGTTTGGGGCTTGGGAGTTCACTTTTATGCCCTTGTACTGTGGTAGAAACGCCCAGCTATTTTAACATTTTGTAACCTTCCCCCTCCTGTTGCATAATCTGCCTGTGACCTCTAGATTCAAGTTCAAGTTCAAATTAGAATTCACTCTACTTGTGCTCACTGGAGAGGTGAAAAGCAACAATTATAAGAATGGAAAAACTGGCTGAACTCAGGAAGCAAGCATTGCCAGGCTGCCATGTGAATGGTTTAGACTGTCTTGTGCCTCATTACCTGTAGTCTAAGAGGAGGAAAGACAGCAGTATGATACATGCACGTATCTGAATATATATATATGTATATATATAATTATAAATACATATATAATTTTAGCATTTTATGTAACCCGAAGGGAGCAGTAGTAAAAATAAAATACAACTAGAAAACTTATAAGCTGTTGCACAGCATGAAGCAAAATGGTCTGTGTGGTACTGGAAATAATAGAGTTGATAACGATGTAGTGTAGCTTTCTGCTGTTATCTTAGTGCTTGTTTCAAATTGCTTGGATGGCGTGTTTGGAATGCAAGGAACTCCAAACCATTGATTTTAGATTTTAGATGACTGACCTCCACGGGGCAGGAAGGTGACAAAGACTGCTTTGTTTAGATGGCTTCTAAACACTTTATTCTTTGAATGGTCAGCTGTTATAAAGATCCAAACACCCTTGAGGAGATAACCTTTAATTTTTCGGGTTTAGTAGAGCAAACACCCTATCCCCAATCCAGCTCTTCCCAACATCCTAGTCTCTTAACCCTCTTGGTCTGCAGGAGGCCAGTGATAGTTCATTTGGGCAGGAAGAACAGTTTTCGTTACCTTGCTTTTAGCCACTCTATCATTATCTGAGAGCAAGCTCTCAAAGGTTGCCATCATTACAGTTCTTGAGATGAATACAACCTGCTTCACAGGGAGAGAGATCAGGCTCAGCAGGTTAGAGCTCTGGCTGCTCCCCGAGAGGGCCAGAGTTCAGTTCCTAGCACTCATGTAAACCAGTTCATAATCACCTATGATTCCAGCAGGAAGAGATCTGACACCATTTTCCGCCTTCTACGGGTACTGCATTCACATGTATGTACTCACATAAAGATACACGTAAACTTGCCTTGGAAACAAACTTTCTTTTGAGGCCATGACTTATATTTATAAAACATCAACTCTTTATTAAAATTGTAGAGAAGAAAGTAAACAAATGAAAATTATAGCACAGCTTCTATCTTCTATGTTTTTATAGATACATTTTAGAAGAGCTAAGGAAGGGGAAACTCCCACTTCTACAGCAGGAAAAACTATCATAAAAGTTATGTAGTGACCAGTGTTACAGGTCCCCAGACTGATATGAAGGTTATGACTTGGGTTGCCCCAATATCCACCACATCTATGATCTGCTGGACACATTAAAGGGCCTGATATATAGACCCAAAACTGCAAGAATTTAACAACAGGATACCCAGGAAGAGTTCCAGGGAGGCCCCAGCATCGATGGTGTAGAAGAAACCAGACACCTCAAACCAGACCAATGACTCTTTGGAAGAACACTTACAAATAATGATACATGGACAAATGGAGGTGGGGGAGAGTTATTTAACATTAGTGTATCAAGCAAGGTTTAAAAACATTTTCTGCTTGATTAATTAAAGTAAATAATTGTATGCATTATCATGTCAGTATTTTCTGCCTAAATTTTACCATTAGTGTTCCTATTATACATGGGCTTGGAACAGAGGAAGGGTTTGTGTTGACAGAGGTTACTGTACTACCCAGTCCCACAGCCATTTCATCCCTAAGGAACAAACAGAGGTCTACATTAATCATAAACTGGTTGGCATTCTTATTAACTTCTTATTAACTCTTATATCCTTCATTAACCCATAATTCTTGTCGGTGTCAGCCATGTGGCTTGGTACCTTTTATCAGTGAGGCATTCTTATCTTGCTTCTTCTGCATATAGGTTAAAACTGCAGATTGAGTCTTTCCTCTTCCCAGAATTCTCCTTTTCTCAGTGCCCTGCCTATACTTCCTGCCTGGTCATCCTGCCTAAAGTTCCTGCCTGGATATTGGCCAATCAGCAGTTTATTAAAGTAATACAAGACCATTGTCCCACAGCAGGTTCCCTCATTCATTATTTCAGCAAAGGTTTACTTAGAACCTGTGATGTGCTGGCACCAGATATATTTGGAAGCCTCTTTTTCTGCTGGACTTAGAATTTAGTGCTATGAATAGACAAACAAGCCATTCTTATATGGTGGGATATAGGAATGTGAATAACTCAAAAGGTAATTCAAAATGCAATTATTCTCTTTAAAGAGCTTTTACAAATTTGTTTCAAGCATACAAGTTGCTTTCTTGCCTCAAACAAAATAGTTGTCCTTAGAGGTACTATTTTGCCAATAAGAATAGGTTATGATTTTTTCTTTTCTTGTCTATTGTGGATTAACACTGCAATGAAATAAATATGTAAACAAACAAATAACCAAACCTGGGGACTGTTGAGAACTAGATCACTCTCCTCCGCAGGAAAGTCCATGGTGGATATTCCTTTTTCATTTGGTTTCCTAGGTTCATCTCTTGCCACATTTTGCTGCTGGGGCTGGCTGAAGTTAGTGTTGTTATCTATTATCTTTGTCATCCTGCACCCCCAAAATACCCTCTACTTCCTGCATTGATTTATTGCAGCATGAAGTCTAAAACCCATGAATCTTTCTGTCTTCAATGGCCCCTTCCATAACACTGTGACCTGTGCAGAATTACAGCTAATAATTCAAAAAAAGGATAAAAATCATAAAGCAGTTAGCTCGTTTCCAGATTTCACGTGACATTTTTAAAACTCAGATTAAATATTTTAAGCAATGCCCTTTGTGGAAATAATGCTGCCTATGGCTCCAGCAGGAGACAGCCTTGGTACTAGTTTTGCTTCTAAAAGCAAAGATCAAAGGCAAATAATGGGTTTGTTCTGATGTTTGGTTCTCTCATCTCTAAGTGGAAAAAAACATGGATTGTAAGATCCGTAACATTAATGTCAACTCCAATGTTCCATAAAGAATTTTGAACAAGATTGACTTTTTGTTCTTTCAGTGTTCAAATTCTACATTTCTTCCAAATCCTATTAACTACACCTGTGGAAAAGAGTCCCTACATTATCAAAACATGAAAACAAAAACAACAACAACAAAAAGGAAATGGCACATTCTCCATTTTTCCAAAATAAAATTTCTGAATTCCAGAGAAATTTAGTAACTTTCCCAAGGATTTACTGTGACTCATCATATCATTATCCTCTCAAATTCTAAAAAGGAAACCAAAATATTCCATAAACAAAAAAAAGGCACTTAGCTTTTATTTTGTTTTGTTTTCTCATTGCCTCTGCTTTTGTTAATAATATGATATTCAGTATTACTTGGCAAAATATTAGCTGTATTTGGCTGTAAGACAGATAAAGTCCTCTTATTGGCCAAATTTCAGATTTAAAGATATTAGCACTAATGGACCTCCTTGGAGGCACTGACGGATGCTCCAATGTCTCTGTATTTGATAGTGACAGATACTTATGGCAAACAGCGAAGCTGGAACAGAGGGATATCAGTATTAACTCTTTGATCTTCCTTGCTAAAAACTAAGCATCTGAGCATCATTTGCTCTAAATACTTGGAAGTTACCCTGAACAGGCTGACAAACCAATTGTGTACCCTACAAAAGATGAGCAGACGTATACCTATGTTGGAATGGGATTGTCTTTCCAGTAGTACACTAACAACGTTCAGATTCTTCTAAATGAAGAATCTGATGATCTCAGACTCTAGGATCATAGGATCTATAGAGATAACGTTGGATGTTTGGCATAATTTTATGTCCCTTGCTTGTATCCTGTCTTTGTAGACTTTCTAAAGTGAAGACAATGAACTAACAAATAGCCAAGAACAGACTCTAGTTGTTGCTGTCTTGCTAGATGTCAATCACAGTGATGCTTGGCTGCAAGAAGATGTTCAAGCAAAAATTAAATTCTAAATAAAGGTCTCCGTTACAATGTTTTCCCAGCCATGGTGAACAATGGGACATACAGATAGTCAAATATTTTAATTCTTTGATGTTGAAAGCATAGGAATCATTTGAAGTCTACATCTATTTTTCTATCAATAACAGAAAACAATGAAAGTTAGAGAATTAACATGAGTTTTAAAAGACATGTTTTAGAAAACATTTTATTTTAATAGACTGGTAAGATGGTTCAATGGGCAAAACAACTCACTGATCTTGCAGAAGACTGGGGTTCTGTTCCCAGCACCCACATGGAAGCTCACAACCATCTGTGACTCCATTTCCCAAGGATCCAACAACAATGTCTTTTGTTCTATGCAGGCACATGGTACACATTTATACATGCAGATTAAACACTTATATACATGAAATAAATATAAATTTAATTATTTTATTTTCAAGAACAAAATTTAATGTAATTCTGTAATACTTTATAGTACTTGCAACTTGAAGTTATTTGAAGTTCTTTGTAAATGTAATGTATCTAAAAGTCCTAACAGCCCCATGTGGCTTTGTGGTCATCCTCATTTGGTGGGTGATAAGGAGACTGAGGTATAGTATATGTAACTTTCAAGACACTTGCCAGGACCTGGACAAGTTAGAATTTTTAAATCTCCTTTAGAATTCCAATAAAACCACGAAGTGAGCAGGAGTGTTTAAAACCTGATGCACTGGAAGTCATCCAGAGTTTCCTGACCCTCACTCCTTCAGCTCCAAAATTGTGCTCCTTATTGACCCCCTTTAAAATATCTGAGAGGAGGACTGGGGAGACAGATGGTTCAGTAGTTAAGAACATTGGCTGCTCTTCCAGAGGTCTGGGTTCAATTCTCAGCACCCATATGGCAGGTTACAACTGTCTATAATTCCAGTTCCAGGGAACTGAACATGCATAGCAATTCACCAATGTGCGCACACACACACACACGTGTGTGTGTATGTATGTATGTATATGTATATATATGCATATATATGTATGTATATATATATATGTGTGAAATAACATTCTGGAAAATGTATTACTGTTTCTTGGAAGCAGTTGTACCATCTTTCTTTAAATATATGAACAGTACCTACCTACACAACCACAACTAGATAATGTTTGGCAACTAGAAAACCATGAGTAAATACAACTTCCTAAGTAGAGGAAGAGCTACTTTTTGTAGTATTATTAGATAAAACCCAGAACCCTGAACACACTAGGCAAGTGTTCTTCCATTAAGCTACATATCTAATGGAATAGCATCATAATTCATATAGTTATAATAAGAAAAAGAGAAATCTACAACATTAATTAAACCATCTTTCCTTAATATAAAAACAAAAGAAAAAGATATTGGTATCTTGGCACTCTGTACTACCCAATCATGCTGTACTTTAATTTTTCTTTTGTAAAGTATATCCAAAATGCCTACCTCACTGTGTTAGTATTAAGTAACTTAAGTAATATAAAGTACCCACCATGACTAATCCAACACTTTACAGTCCGTAAACAAAGGCTTTCCATTTTGCAAATATTAGAAGAGAATTGTTAAGCTTTTTTTAAAACAAATCAGAAAATATTCATTTATTCATTTAAAAATACTTTCCAATACTTAAATATATTCTAATCACTATAGTTATTTCAAACACAATGGACTAGAGTTTCATAAAAATTAAACATCCCTTAGATATTCATTTCAATACTTACAACTTTAACGTACAAACACCTTTGCAATACATAACACCTAATTTGATCATGGTCACTGAGATATATCTTTTGAGTTTTCTCTATTACTAGAAATCAAAGAAGATTTAACTTCTTTTTTAAAGTTATCAAGTCTTGATTTTTGAGTCTCTAACAAAACTATGAATGTCATTTCAGCTCTATGAAGTGGAATGAAGGAAGTTAACTGACTTAACTCTTTTTTCTAGCCGGTTGACTTGCATGTAGAGTTGGAGGCAGCTGTCACTTGTCTCAATATCTAATAGGCTGCACTTTGCTTCTCATCAGGATGGGTAGACTCTTTTCTGCTCACAGTCACTGTGCGTATTCTCAGACACTAACTCCAATAGCTCAACCTTTGCCTTCTCTATAATTCTTCCCTCTTTTTTTCTAACTCCCAAAGGTCAGAAGGAAGAATCCTTGATTATTCCCAATAGCCTTACACATCATCACTGCACCAAAAACTATTGAGAAACTTCTATATGCTCAGTCCAGAACACTGTGGAGAGAACCACCACAATGCTTCAAACGGAAATCTATATTTTAGCTGCAAGAGAATACTTGGGCCATTTAAGTGTATCTCAATAGTGCAAAGGTGTACATGGTTAAGGGTCACTGCATAGCTGAGCTGCCTGGTTCCCAGTTCTATGTTCACATCCCTAAAGTCCCTCCCAGTGATATCAGAAAGCATTCTTAGGTCACACTGCTAAACACTCCTCACTCTAACATCAGGAACAATCCTCTACACAGGAAGATGCTGCTGTACAATCCTTCATATTCTATCTAAAGTCCTTTAATAATATAATCTCTCTGAGTTGCCCCAGGGTTTCCAATGTCTTCATTTGGACTCCATGATGAACCCCTCAAATTTGTTCCTGCTGCTAAATCTGTCAGTATTTTCTCAGACTCCTTGGAGGGTTATGCCACTCACTTCAGAGTGAGATTTTAACAGGATGATAACACACAGAGACCTGCCAAATAGATAATGATATGCAGAATCTTCTATTGTATGTTCAATATGGAAAACATTTTTTAAAAATCAGAAAATCCTAAATCTTAGACCCAAAATAGGTCCAAAGAAACTAACTAGAAAAAAACACTTAAGACTCTTAGTCTTGTATTCAAAACTTGCTGAAGGCTTTTATAGATGTCAAATTATTTCTAGAATACTAACAATATATAAAACAGTCTACATGTTATGTAAGTGGTCTAGTAAAAATCAATAACAAAAAGACCATATTTACTCAGTAGAGGTTCAATTTTCCCCAAATATTTTCTATTCAAGGTTGCTTGTGTCCAAGGATACAGGACCTGTGTATACAAAGAACCAATTGTATATGACTCCTACAGATTCTTTGGTTGAATCTTGACTATTGCACATAAGACATGAAAAGAAGAATTTCTTGTTTTCAAAACTCCCACGATACACAGAACCGAACTCTTCTACACACACGCACACACACACACATGCACACACAATTGGGCACCTAGCTAACATTGTTCAATAAGACTAAGACATAAAATTTCTGAAAAATGATTACATGTATAAAAATATTCTAAATAAAATCATGGAGGGGAGTAATAAATTGCTGGGAGGATAAAAAGGACAATTATGAGAATAAGTTAATGTAGATCACAGAAATCATCTAAAAACTTGAATCGAATATGGAGTTGTAATGAAAATAATTAGAAAACAGAGAGAGCATGATTAAAACAGTGGCTTGAATTTACAGGAGGATATTCTTTAGAATTTTTTCAACATATAGATTTCTAAATAATTAAAATGCAACAGAATATAATTTTAAACATCCATGTTCCCGTTTTTAGCTTATTTTACCAAGCTGTCATAGTGATCACCATAATTGATGTTTGCCATTTTAATATTAAAGTCTTCTCACTAATGGCATTAGATATAAATGACTTTGATTTGTGATTTTCCCCCAACACTGATTCTAGAATACATGGCATGATTATGTATGAAATGGGAATTGAAAATTCCCCTAATATCCATGAACATGTGTTTATGCAGTCTTTAAATTTTAGAATTGTATAGGTTGCCTAAGCACTGGATTCAAACATTCAAATATAAATGATTACATATATATGATAATCTCCCATGTATGAAGAAATTGCAACGATTAAGAACTAGAGATAAGAGTGCAGAAGTTCAAGGTTACAGGTTTTTGACATCCCATGGTTCACACAATGTGCAGATTTTAAAGGCTATGTAGCTTCTAGTTAACTATGCAGTGGTTCAGACTTGGCATGCAATGTCACTAAAACCAAAAGATGTGCTTTGGGTTTGAAAATTGGTTTCTTGTGTCAGTTAAAACTCAGAAACACATTTTCTACTCCTTGGCAACCTTACTCTACTCCTCCCCCGCCACACACACACATACACACAACAACTTTATAAAATCAGTTTAACAAAATGGAACTATGTAGGTCAAGCTCAACTTTTTACAAAGTTATATGCCTTAAATGCAAGATGTTAGGAAATGGAAATATTGATATTCCACCCAGGCAAGCAGACGTGACAGCCTTCTCTTACATTATATTAGAAGCTACAGAAAGAACTCTTGCCCCCTGAAAACACTAAATTTAGTTCAGATTCATTTAGCAGACATATAGCAAGTGCCTACTACTATTTATTAGGTGCTGAGTTGACAAACGTGAATAAAACACAGTTGTTGCCATTAAGATGATCAGTGTGTCATGGAAACAAGAGCTATGGAACAATGTGGTAAGTATTGCAGATATATACTGAGCATTATGGGACCAGAAAGGAAGGGTATCCTGTGCTCCAGGCAAGGGAGGTATGTCTGTACTTCCTCTTGAAGTGGTTACCTTTGAACCTCACCTCAAAATATGATAAAAAAAAAATAGGAGGGAGGCAAGCCTTATGGGTAAAAGAGACACCAAAGACAATTGAAGTTTAGAGCTGTGCCAAGTTCAGGCTATGGGAAAGATGAGGGGGTTGGCAGCTTAGAGCCTTGCCAAATGCAGGCTACAGGACAAATGAGGGGGTTGGCAGCTTAAAAGGTGAGTGGAAGAAGTTCTAAACACAAATGCACTTATCTGAATCCACTGATGCTACGAACATGGATGATAACAAAGTCCTTCTGAATAGAAAAAAATATCTACAAGGCATCTGACAGTGCAAGAAGGAAAAAACAAAACCTAACAGAGACTAAGAAAAACATTGCTTCTTTGTAATTTTGGTCAAGCAAACTTGAACCAGTTGTAGAGAGAGATAAACAACCTTCCCGCTAATACCAAAACACACCATCCACAGATGATTAAGGCTGCCTACAACATAAACAATGAAACCACAAACACACTCCTAGAAAATGTCAAAAAATCATCAATATAATGATTAATCAAAATAATATATTTGATGGCTCAGTGGTTGAAAGCACTTTCTGCTCTTACAGAGGACCCACGTTTAGGTCCCAGCAACTACACGGGGACTCCCAATCATCTGTAACTCCAGTTCTAGGTGATCCAACACCCTCCTCTGCCTATGCTAATGTGGCAGATATATATACATGAAGAAGGGAGAGAGCGAAAGAGAGGGAGAGAGAGAGAGAGAGAGAGAGAGAGAGAGAGAGAGAGAGAGAGAGAGAGGGGGAAGGAAGGAAGGAAGGAAGGAAGGAAGGAAGGAAGGAAAGAAAGAAAGAAAGAAAGAAAGAAAGAAAGAAAGAAAGAAAGAAAGAAAGAAAGAAAGACCTCAACATGATGAAGCCCTACCTACCCCAGGGTTTTAAGCCAATGATGTACCCTGTTGTATCCTTAAGTTTACTCCCCCTTCATTCTTACTTCAAGCTCTTCTCCTGAACTCTAACTTCCTGGGACAAAAGCATCTGTACAGACTGCTCCCATTCAAACCTCTTCACAATCTCTGTCATCAAGAAAATTCAGTTCAGACTGCAAGATGGGCTGAAGGAGTTGATGCCTGTGGACCCAACCTGAATAACAGAATCTAAAAGGTTTAGATTCTCCCTTCATCATATGAGTCTCAAAAAAAGGAGAAAGGAAGGAAGGAGGGAAGGAAGGAAGGAAGGAAGGAAGGAAGGAAGGAAGGAAGGAAGGAAGGAAGGAAGGAAAAGGGAAGGGAAGGGAAGGGAAGGGAAGGAAAGGAAAGGAAAGGAAAGGAAAGGAAAGGAAAGGAAAGGAAAGGAAAGGAAAGGAAAGGAAAGGAAAGGAAAGGAAAGGAAAGGAAAAATTCAACTGGCTAGAAAGAAAAGAGCAATTCAGTATTTCATACTTCTTGAGTTTTGGGGGACATTTTCTTTCCCCCAGATGTTTCCCAGCTGTAAGATCCATGACTCCTTGTCCTTTCTTTCCTCACCTTGTCCACAAGAAGGGTGAAAAAAATAACATAGCCAGCTCTAGCAAGACATAACAAGCAGTAAGGAAATACTTTAGGGTCAGTTGTTGGCCAGTGCAGTTTGGCTCCCAAGGATGTGATCATCTTTCCATGTTCTAGATGGCACTGTGTATCGTCTCTATGATGCCTGCATGGAATTCCTCTCCCTTCTGAGTTTTACACTTTCCAGTCTTTCCCTTCTGCTCTTTGGGCTCATATCCCAAGTTTACATAAATCCCTTGAGTCAGCATTTTCTTTCAGGAGGACATACACCAAAAAACATCTGCTGGCAAATCAGTACACAGTGCAACAAATTCACCTAGGAGCATGTTGTGGACAGCTATCATCGAGATTTTTGTTTGTTTCTCAGTTGGCTTAAGTCATAAATCTCTTCTCAAGGGTCCAAACCTCCAGAATAGGACCTGGCCAAGCTCACAAGATGTCATCATCCCTTTAAAACTCATCATCCAAAGCCAAACTGCTTACATTTCCACACCACATAAATGCCAAATTCAAAATCCTGCATTACAGGACAATAGAGTCATGTGGATGCTCCCCTGTCCTCAGGTATTTTCGAGGCACTCTACTATCCATGATAAAAAATATGCTTATAATAAATGACATCAGTTTTGAGGTACCTGAACCACAATGAGGTGGTTCACTCCCACCTATGACCAAATCAACTTCCTACCCAACAGCCTATGTTTAAAGAAAAAAAGCAAGACACATAACTATGAAGAAAATTAACATCATTTTATTCTACGGATACTACAGATTGTTTGTTCTTCCATGTATTGTCATTGTTATTGTTTCCAGTGTGTGAAACACAAATAAAACTTCTAATTATGAGGCAAAAATGCAGAATATGGACTGGGGATGATGAAACAGGAGAAAGAAACAGCTTAGTCAGATTAATGGGTTCCAAGTTGCCCTCCTAAGCGCCTAGCAAATGGACACCTGGAAATAATAGTCCATGGTTATTGAAAAGCCAAAAACAAATGGAATGGAACTGGTTAACTGCTACTCAGGAAGAAATTCACGGTCCTGAGGCAAGAAAACTAGAAGAAGCAGGTGCTGATAAGAAACAAAATGGGTGGGAGATGTTAGAGGCCTTGCCCACCAAAATAAGACTAGCAGTTTAAGGATCAATCCATCTGCATTGCTAGTATACCGTTTGACTCAACAATTGGGCAAAGGCATAATCTATAAAATATATTTACTTTATTATGAGGGCATTTTTACCGGGGTCATTTAGAGATTTCTGGGAGTGCTAAAGTAATATTGGCTTGAGTTCTGTAATTTACGAGCCTTTTTACTAAGTGATTGAGACACACTCATTTGATCATTTTCAGCATTTCCATAAAATAAACACTCCAAACCCATCTTTCAGGTGGAAAAACTGAAGCTTCACCTTTTTAAATTAAATTTATGTGTTTGGCGGGGAATTCCGTACATGTGTCACAGTGTATCTTGATCAGATTTACACATACCTACACTTCCCCCTCTAACTTCTCCCAGACCCACCTACATTCCCCTGTCAACTTCACGTCCTCTCTTGTTTTCTTTATAACACAGAGTCCATCTAAAACTGCTTATGTATGTATAGGCAGCCTGAAGCTTGGATTTTAAATAAAGTTCAAAGTCCCGGTAATGAGTAAATGATGGAAACAGGTAGGTCTGTCTCTAAATTTGCTGCTCATCTGCAGCAAGTTGTCACCTTCGTGCTTACACGGGGACAGATTCACATATCACCGAACAGTTAGCATCACGTCTTTGACCCACAGGAAAGTGTTTTCGGTATTAGGAGGTCAAAAATACAGCAAGCACCAGCTAGCATAATAAGATCCGTTCATGTACAGTCCGTTGTTGACACCTGAATCTAGAGATGTAGATGTTGCTTATGAATACAATTCATCACATAAAAATTCACTGAATTAGTCTCACCCGCTTTTAAAGTAAGGGACTGGTACAAATAGGAGGAGATTCTAAAAAGAAATAAAGAGCAAAGTCTGATATTGGAGGGAAGAGGAGAGAACACAGAAAAGTGACATTTCCACACAGAGATTGAGCAGAGGGAGGATTTAAGTGCAAGGACTTCAATGATTCTTTCTGACTCTAAGACCATTCTCCAGAGAGCTGTCTAGAGAGCTCTCTGCTGCGAGCTAGCGTCTTTGGAGACAGCTCTGTATCTTCTATCCTACTCAGTTCCTTCTCATTCTAAAAATGTTATCAGCTTGTCTTTGAAATATCTGTGACATTAAAATGCAATTCTCTCTTTCCCTTTTCTTTCTCTCTGAACAACAGTCCATAATTGCTCCCTCCACCATCACCCATAAACTCCTACCATGTCTGCATGTATAATATATCATGCATGTGTTCAGCAGACCTTTTTCTGCAGAGTGAAAACCTTGGAAATCTGACGTCTTCGGGTTTCTCTAACAGAATTTTAAGCACAGTGTCTTTTTTTTTTCTTCCTCTGCCTTTAATATTGACCTCAGGCAACTGCTCTGGCTTTAAAGTCTACAAAATTATTATTCAATTTACATTTTTAGGGTAAGATAAATGCTAGTTTCTCAGAGGCATTGTGACTGGGTTTCTTGGGTTTCCTTATCCCCGTTTCTCTTGCATGGTTACTTGACAGAGTTTTAAAGTTTATTATTATTTTTTTGAAGTTATGTCTCATGGAGTGCCTCATCCATGGTGCAGAGAGAAAAGCTGTGAATGACCACCGACATCACTGAGAGGAGTAACTTTGCTCAGGTGACACACCACTCGGAAAAGCTGCAGATAGAGGAGAATTTATCACACCAATAATACAGAATGAAGTTATTTGCAAAGAAATATATTACCAGATAGAAACTCAGCATGGATATGAGCGTGGATTGGCCCTGCATGTCATTTAGAGAAAGAAAACTCCTTTATAATAGGAAAATTATTTTTATATCTCTGATCTCACCTGCTGCATTGCCCTTCTATTCTACTGATAATTTCATACACTTTTATGAAGAGCAATTCCAGACTCCATTATTGCTCCAAGCTTTGACATTCTCATAGAAAATGAAAAGCGGCCATAACCTTCCCTCCTGCTCATAAAGACCTAGAGGTAGAACCAACCAGAGGCTCTTCCACCTGAAGGTTCATCTTTTTAATTCTTTTACGTAAATCCCCTAGGCAGAAATAAAGAAGAAGTATTTCAAACCTAATTCCAAATATTTCTTGTGGAATCACTTCCTCTGAAGAACTGAACAGCTTGCCAATTAGCAAATCTGTAAATCTTCACAAAAACGCAGCAATCTATTCCCTGACAGACTGACTGACCAAAGCCACTGACTGTCACCTGAGTACATCTCAGACCACTAAACAATTAACAGTTCAAAAATAACAATAATAAAGGAAGCTGTTATTTGTTAAAATGTCTTTACACAGCAAAACAATCCACTGAGATGCACCCTGGTCTAGCCCAGCTCCTTTACCTGACAGGTGAAGGGGCTAACTAACTCAAAAGTCACATGACTACTTTGTAGAAGAGCTGACACTGAGACCAAAACGAAGGCTCTGAACCACTGACAGAATTTTTCTCACACTAAAGAAGTGTAATTTTGGATGTGCTATTTCATCATGTTCATGGGTTAAACAGTTTAGCATAGTGGTTTGTTTTCATAAGAGCTTAGTGGAGTTTGTCATAACCAACCACAGGGCAACTAGTGTCATTAAATGTAAGTATTGTGGCCCAGTTTGCTTGAAAAAAAAATGAGGACTGTTGACAGAGGTTTCTTTCCCACCTAGCCCCACAGCCATTAAGTCCCAAAGAAGCACACAGAGGTCTACATTAATTATAAACTGGTTGGCCTATTAGCTTGGGCTTCTTATTAACTCTTACAAAACTTACATTAGCCCATAATTCTTCTCTATGTCAGCCATGTAGCTTGGTGCCTTTTATCAGTAAGGCTTCCTCTGCATCTGGGTGATGACTACAGACTGAGCTTTTCTTTTCCCAGAATTCTCCTGTTCTTGTCACCCCACTTCTACTTTCTGCCTGATTGCCCTTCCTATACTTTCTGCCTGGTTACTGGACAGTCAGCATTTTATTAAAATAATAGAAGTAACAGGATAAAAGACCATTGTCCCACGGCAGATGACACCATTACCATAAGGTCTAGTCTCTTTTAAAATTCTCACATTGGTCTAGTAGTAGAGTGCTAACTTAGGATACATAAAGCTCTAAGTTCAATTCTCCAGCACTGAAAAATTAAAATCTCTCATTAAGGAAGTGAAACTACAAAGGAAAATTTAACAATATTCCGTTTTCCTTACCCAGTCTTGTTCTCTATGCCGTTTTCTCCCTTCTTCCATCCTCGCTGTCTTATTTATTCTTTTATGTATCTATGTGTGTGTGCATATGCATACAGGTGCTTTCAGAGGCCAGAGACATTAGATACCCTGGAGATGACATTGCTATAGTTGTATGCCACTAGACACGGATTATGGGAAGCAAACTCGGGTCTTCTATGAGAGTAGTACATGTTCTTATCCACTGAGTCATCACAGCCTCACTTTCATGCAGTTTTTGCCCTGTAGTAGGTATTCTCTTCTATTGACACAAGTTGGATTCTTATGAGAACTTCACTGGTGGGAGATTAAAAGCAAAACCTCCACAAGAAAATGTGACTATTCTTAAATGTTTGAGCACAAGAATAGATCAGAATGGGCAAGCCTGGGCTAGAGAGAAAATTGGGTGATTAAGAGAAATGGCTGTTCTCAAGGACGTGATTTCACTTCTCAAAATCCACATGGTGACTCACAATTATCTGTAACTCCAGTCCCAGAAAACCAGATACCCTTATCTGGCCTCTATGGGCACAGAGTATACACATGGTATGCAGACCTACATACAGGCAAAATACCCACACACATGAAATTTTGAAAAGAAGAAGAAAGGAAGAGAGCCCAAGCCCTTGCAAGTCTACTCAGTATCATGGAGGTCAACCATCCTTTGTTCAGTCTCAGAGCATCACCACCTGGGAAGCCCATGTCAGATTCACCATAGTCTTCCTAAAATAAAGACTGAAGAGAAAGAAAAACTTCTAAATAAGACAAGATATATCATTCAATGCTGCCAGTGGAGGTTTAGAATGCTTGTTCTTGGCCTTCCTAATGCTGCAACCCTTTAACACAGTTCTTCCTGTTGTGGTAACACCCCAACCATAAAATTAGCTACTTCATAACTGTAATTTTGTAACTGTTATGAATCATGATGTAAATTTCTGTGTTTTCTGACAGTCTTAGGTGACCCCATATAAGGGTTGTTCAACCCCCAAAGAATCTCGACCCATAGCTTGAGGACAAACTGCTGATCTAGATGAAAAAGCTAAAGGGCTGCTTGCTAAACAAGTATGAAATGTACACAAACTTTAGCACCAAACCTGCCCTTTAATCCAGAGAGTTATGCTGCAGCTTTCAGTGCAGAGCTGTCCTGAAGTTTTGAGTGTCCATTGCTACCCACTCCAGGGATGACTACCATAGAAGGTACCCCATTAGCTTTCCTGGCTCTCAAACACGCTTCTTATCCTAATTTCCAGTGTACTTATTCCATTTACAAGTAACATTGAACTAAAAAATCTATTGACCAGAGCTGTTCTAAATCCCTAAAGGATTGGGGGAGTTAGTGTCACCTCCAAGAACACATCTGTACATTCTAGAAAAGACCCTCTGTGTCGGCTCCAGGTTCATATTGCTAACTCAAGGAGTGTTGATTGTTCTGTAACAAAGAAGGATAGAAACACCTCACAAGAAACTAATACAAGAAACTGTAGCAATACAGCTTCATTGAGGGTTTGTTTGCCGAAAGTTGGGGATGGAATTTAGAACTGAAATTATCACCCTCCAGAGAATGAATGGACTAGTTAGTATGTCTTTGGATGGCATTAACTCTCTGTGTGCTCTCTGTACTGGAGCTTGAAAACATGAAAAAATTGTTCTTACAAACCTGCTCAACCTTCTGGTGGTGCTTCAGACAGTCCATCATCTGCTCGTATTTGAAATACTGTTATTTGTATATATCGGTGTAGACAAAACTCATTATTGGCAGGAATTTTTTTTTCTTCTGTAAAATTCATTTATACCTCTAGGATAAGAAGTGGAAAGTATTTTATGACCACCACAGAAAAAAATAATAAAATTAAATTGGCATATGGTAGAAATTGTATAACAAAAATCAAAAGAAAATAAGTAACGTTGCCCAAAATTCCATCCGTTTCACTCAGGTATATATTTTTAGACAAAACGTATCTATTTGCACACTCAAACAGTTCCTGAATTAACCTTTGATGACAGACTTCATAGGTGGAACCAACTGACTTTTAGGAGCAGTCGGCACTGAGATGCCATTTAATATGAACAGTAAAGCAGTCCCTTTTTTAACAACATCCTTTCCTTTTAACTTAGTGCCAAATAAACACAGCTCCTGGGATGAAGAGTTAATGGGGGGGGGGGAACGTTTCTCAACAAATAGCAGAAGCATATAAGACCTGTCAGGAGTTAAGATACATCTCTCCCACCAGATCAGTAATAAATAAATAGGACTCTAGATTTTTACTGTGTGGCAGTAAAATGGGCCACACAGGCCTTCTCTCCTGGAATCTGTAAGTGGTACTTTAAAATCCATACGTGTCTTTAACACCTGTAATGGCTTTAGGATGCTCAGGGGTGTCTAGAGGAAACGGCTCTCAGGATTTTCTTACACACACACTGTTGAAAATAATTTCCTGACTGCTAGCTACCATGACCCAGAGGACTGCTTCAGGGCCAAACACCAGGGGTATTATTCTCTCCTCCTCTATTCTCTACATTGCCTTCTCTTTTTAATGTGTCTCATCAATTACCCCTATATAAATTCATCCTCCAGCCCTAATGATTGATATAAATGTTCCCGGTCCATGATAACATAATATACAGCACTAACTTCATTTCATCTACAATTCTACATAGGTTTTGACTTGCATTAAGACCTCACATCACCTTAATTTTTCATATTGAATTCATTTCAAGAGCGGCACCCCAGGATCGCTGTCACATGACCTCTCATTTTCAGAACGATCTGTAAACGCCGTGGCAATTGACAAACTGACCTGATAAGAAGTTGTTGTGGTTTGTGCCATTAGTGCCAGCACTGTGGAGGCAGCTCCTGTGTCTGCAGAGACCCAAGAAACGCTCATAGCACAGGAAGGGGACTCCTCCCTTCTGCTCCTTCTCCCATGCCTGTGAACGTTCCTCTGGATGGCTATGTTCTGATTATTACTGGCTCAGAGCAAACTGCCATGGAGCAGTACTCGCTCCTTGGTGAGGGCATGGACAGTCAGTCAGAGAACAAGGCAGGATCAGGATTTGTGTATGGAAGCAGGAATAGTCCATGTTCCTTTTGAAGTCCCAATCTCCATTTCCACTGTGCTATCCAGCTATGTGGTTACTATGATGGAATTTAAAATACCTTGTTGTTCTGCACCCTCATCACTATTAACCTGTAGCTCAGTTCTATACTTTACAATAGTCACAACAATGGATATGTCTAATGACTGCAAGTTGAGTGTATGATGTTCGTTACAGTAATTTCCAATGAAATCACTGGGCATTAAGTGTGTCTCACATATTTAAGTGGTCCTGAAGCAGCTAAGTCAGGAAAGACTCTCAGGACACCCAGTGAACAGCTTTTGATCAAGAGTTTCTGACGTCATGAGGGTTGTTGACAGTGCAATACAGGAAAAACATGAAAATAAATTACTTTGAGGTAGTGGAAGAGACATTCTTTAACTAGAACTCAGTCTGAAGTTTGTTCTGTTTCTCATGCCTAAGACCCCTCAGAATGTTTAAAATCTCTTTTTTTGGTACAGTAAAATAAACATATTTATTTCTTAGCAACTATTCAATAACCAAGTACAAAATCGTATCCAAACTACACTCCTAGGATTAGAGTGAATTCATATAGCATAAAGAAGAAAACAAATAGTTAAATCCATAAAGACCACGAGGGAAGGGCTTTGTACTTCAAATGTAGACTCTGATGAAGAACCCAGAGGGACAAAGAATCTATGGAATTCATGTGCAAATATGAAGAAAGGAAGTAATGAGATTTACATGGACCAATTTCAGTTGGATGATATCAGTGTGGGCAGGGCCATGGAAATACCAGATAGTAACAGACCAAGCAAGCACCCAAACCCTAGTTCTAGGAGAAGCACCCCCCTAAACTCATCTGTTGCCTCCTCTAGATGATAGTCTAAATTGACAAATAGCATAGACCAATATTTGAATCACTGTACCCAAATATCTCTTAGAGTTTGTCTACAACTGATTTTGCAATACACGTGATTTTGCAAAACACACGTGGATTTTATTGTTCTTATTGCTTAGCACCCACCTTTATTTTAAAGAATTTCCATACATTTACTCCTGGATGTGTGGTGGTACAGGGCCTTGAAGATGCTAGGTAAGCACTCTAGCATTGAGTCCCATTGCCAATCCAGTTCTGTTTGCTTAACATATGATAGACAGGATGCCACATAGCAAAGGCTATGTATGTATTTAATTTCCTTTATGTTTACAGTTTCATAGATGCAGTTTTCCATCACAGAAACCAGATATATTTCTTTTATATGTATCAGATTGAAAGGGTTTAAACAGTAAATCAGGTACAATTTAATTATACACCATATAAAGACTTTAAATAGGAAGGGGATGTTGAACATTATTACTTCATCTTATAAAATGGTGGATTTTAAGCAAATTGACATTTCTACAATCATAATTATATTTCCTATACTCTTGAATCATCTAAGTTTAATAAGGAATATAGGACTCGATAGCATTCTTAACTAAATTCTAAACAAATTCTCATTTGTTAATAAATAGATTTATTCTTTTGAAATTATTCTGTTCCTACCTCAGAATTAGTTCTTTTGGAAAAATTCATCACCCCACCATGAAAAAGAAAGGGAGGGTGGAGATACAGGACACAATTCTTCTGTAAAGATTTAAAATTTTAGAAAAACAAGAATCCACGATGACAGTGATACAAAAGGTATACATTTTATCTTGTTTTACAAATTATGGAATAATAGTATTATAAATAAAAGCTACAAATGTCCCCTTGTGCCTCCACTGCTTTAACCAAAAATTGTACTAAAGGGTAGCACAGTTGGACTCATGAGCAGTTTGTGTCTTCAAGTACGAGGCATGAGTTCCCAATGGGGGAGGGATGAACAATCTACACCAATGAAACTCAGATAGTAGTAGATGGGAGGCATAAGGGATGAGCTGACTGTGACTTCTAAGAACCTCACGCTAACACTGAAAAGACAGATGGAAAACCAAAGGTTGCAGTCATAGGTCACCACTTCACCGCCCACTCTATGTTCTGAAGCAGGCAATAGTTTAACTTCCATCTTGCATTCAATATGGAACCTCTTTTTTTTTGTTGACTGTTTCTTTTTCTCTAGGTGCCTGTGATAGTGTGATAGTTGCAGGCTTGCCTTCTGCATAGATCTCGTGGGTGATCTCAGTCTTGGCTGTAGTCACAAATGCATAACTTCACCTGGATCTTTCACACCCCATAAGTCCACACTTTGATGAAATCCTTTCTTTCCTTCCAAGACAATGTGCCC
Organism: Microtus obscurus; assembly: GCA_963919715.1. Classification (NCBI taxonomy): domain Eukaryota; kingdom Metazoa; phylum Chordata; class Mammalia; order Rodentia; family Cricetidae; genus Microtus; species Microtus obscurus. Next base: position 2,592,037 of record CAWTZC010001361.1, read on the forward strand.
ACATTTGCTCCTCGTAGAAAATGTTTACTCTGGAATCCTGTGCAGAGACTTCTCTTCTCTTTACAGGAGGTGAGTTTCACCAGTGCAGTTTATCAAGTGCTCTTATGTAAGTAAATATTTAAATCCCAAGTGTATTATTGGGTCATTTGAGCCCAATCTTTTTATTGCTCCTACTGACTTGGGGGCTTGAGTGATGTGCTCCTGAAGTCTTCATTTCAATTCAGATAAGATTCTTTTGAGTAACCTTGCTGAAGGTTGACTGGCTTGGGTGGCTTCTCATTATCATGTTTATCTTTTGTTCAGCCTAAAACACTTCATAATCAGAAAACTCTGCTGTTCTTCTCCCATAGCAAGTTTAACCATTCGATAAACCTATATGGTGTTGGAAAACATCTTCGGATGTGAACTTGGTAGCAAAATATACTACACAGCCATTTTTGCTTACCATTATAGGAATGGCCTACACATGACCACAATAAAGCAAATTACAATCCCATTTAATAATTTCTAAATTATTTATTTATTTAGAAATATGAATATTTCTAAATTAAAGAATGTTACACCAAATATTTCAAATTATATATTTGTTTTAATTGGTAGGTTGCTTTTTTTTCAGACAAGGTTTTTCTGTGTAGCCTTTGCAGGCCTGGAACTCATTCTGTAGAGCAGGCAGTCCTCCAATTTATAGATAATTGCCTATCTCTGTGTCTAGAATGCTGAGATTAAAGACAGGTGCCACCACAGCTTGATACTGCTTTCTAATACATTCACCATTTTCCTACCTATCTTTTATGTCAGTTTGAGAAGCTAGAGTCATCATATAGGAAGAAACTTCAGTTGAGAATGTGCCTTCAGTCTGTAGGCCAGTCTGGAGAGCCTGACAAGGTTTTTCTGGAGCTTTGGAACCTGTCCTGGAGCTCAGTCTGTATACCACGTTGTCCTTGAACTCACAGAGCTCTGCCTGTTTCTGCCTCCCAAGTGCTGGGATTAAAGGTGTGTGCCTCCACCACCTGGCCCTCTGGAGAGCATTTTCTTAATTAGTGACTGATGTGTGAGGGCCCAGACCATTATAGTTGGGGCAACCCTTGAGTGATGGCTCTGGGTTCTGTAAGAAGCAGAATGAGCACTCCACGAAACAGCACCTCTCGATGGCCTCTGCATCAACTCTTGCCTCCATGTTCCTGTCCTGCTTGAGTTCCTATGCTGAGTTCTGTGGATGATTAATGGTGATGTGGAAGAAGTCAAATAAAGCCTTCCTTCCTCTTGCTTCTTCTGGTCATGATGATTTATCAAACAATAGTAACCTTACCTAAGACAGTCATGTTTTAAATTCACCAATTTCCTCAATGAATTCATTGATCATAAATTAAACTTAGTTCCATTTCTGTTTCTGAATCTGAATCGGATTCTTGACTAATCTTTATTTTTCGTGGCATTGGTACTCTTTGGAAGGCATAAACAAGTTCTCCATAATGTTTCTGAATGTGGGTTCATACAATGTTTCCTTGTGATTAACTTTGGAGGTATATGAGTTTCTGCATTGATAAAATCCCTGCTTTGGTAATTAAGTAATCAATGGAGTTGTGCGTTGAGCTGATAAAGATAACCTGCCTTTCATCTAGTTGAACTCAATAGTTTTAAACTCCATTGATAACTCTTGCTCAAATCAATTATTTTACCAGTGTTTTTTAAACTCTCACATTATATATATATATATATATATATATATATATATATATGCATCCTGCTATTAAGAAGAGCTTCATTCTAATATTTATTTTTTATTGATTGATTTTTTAGTACAGAGTTATTTATTCTTATATTTGCGACCAGTTATAAGCAATTATTACTTTCCTGACTCATTTAGATTAGAAATGTGTCTAAGATTTGGCCAGTGTGTATACCTTGAATTAGTTATCTTTTTAACTAAGTCTCTTCTAACTGGGTGTGATGGTGCACCCATTTAACTCCTGATTTCAGCACTCAGAAAGCCGATATAAACAGGTCGCTATGAGGTAAAAACAGGTCACTACATAGCAGTCCCAAGCTACTCAGAGAGAGAGAGAGACCCTTGATTAAACAGAAATTGTCAGTCTTTCTTATTGTAGTATTTTCTCAGAGCATTAAAATGCTAATGTGCCCCCTTGATTTTCCAAGAGAACATTTTATTAATGGCTTTAAGTAATGATTTTCCTTCTGAAGGAGCCTGTGGTGGGACCAGTTTTTGCAAGTAATTTTTTATGAATGATAAATCCATTGACTCTGAAAGAATATCTGATTTATAACATAAACCATGTTCTGATTTAGAGAATGAAGAAAAAATAAGAAATATTGACCAAAATCAAAGATGCTTCATTAGTCAGCTACTTTTTCAAAAGAGAGAAAGAAAGAAAACAACAACAAAAATCTTTCTAAATCGCTAGTCCTTAGCCTATTAATAATATCATCTGATTTCCAGGGATAATATCTCTGTAAAGACATTGTCATGAACGTTTCCTGGTCATTATCTTCAGTTGAGTAGATATCAATTGTGTCTACAGATAAGACTATTTTAATTAAATAACTAAGCAGATATCAAGTAGGGCAACGATTTCTAGATGGTGAATTCTTTTTCCTGGGTACATGAACAGAGAGTCTGAAATATACCTATGCAGTCAATTCCCTAGGGCTAAATCTGACTCACATATTCTACATCAAGAGGTTTTAACTATATCTGCTTAGGATGGGGCTCAGAAAACTGCATTTTTATTGGAAACCCAGTTGATTCCAATACAGATGAGCCCTGGCCAACCCTTGGTAAAGAGTATTCTGCAGATACATACCCTCTTCTTACAGAGTGTGGTGCTTTGATTTCCAGGAGCTGCTGTTCTAGGGAGCTTGAAACAACAAAATTTATTCCCTTGTAGCTCTAAAATCAGAGTGTTGGCAGGGTCCATTCCTTGTGGAAGTTCTAGGGAAGACTAATCTCACTGTGCAATTTTGTACTGATTGGCAGCAGTCTCTGACATATGTCCTACTAAAGACACATCAGTTCAATTCCTGCCTGTTTTTTTTTTTAATATCCACTTTATCTCTCTTGACCACTTCTTCCTTCTTTTATGATGTATATTCATGTTTTGCCTGCGTGAGTGTAGTACACTTTGTGCGTGCCTGGTTACCATGGAGAAGGCATTGGCTCCCCTGAAACTGGACGTATACATGGTGCAGGGAACCAAATGCAGGTCCTCTATAAGAGCAACAGATACTCTTAAACACTGAGTCATCTTTCTAGGCCCTTCCTGCCTATGTCTTATATGACTTCTCCATATCTTCTTGTGTTATTATATCTGTTCCTTATAACCATACACACATTTGAGATTGGGGGAGCAGGAGTTGCTGGCAATTGAACTCAGGACCTTGCATATGCTAAGAGAATGTTTGATTCACCACAGAACCATAGCACCAGGTTCCCACTGTTGAAGTTTAGGGCTCACTCTTATCTATCATGATGAGCTCATCTTATATCAGATGTGTCTTCAATAACCTTTATACCAAATTATAGCTCATTCAGGGCCACGTATTAACACACATCTTTCAACCCACAATTACACTAACATGGAAAGGTCATTTGTTTTCTTATATTTTCCTTCATATACAAATTCACCAAATTATTTTCTCTTCCTCCTCTCTTACATACAAAACACAAAACTGGCTTCTTGATTGTTGGTTTCTTTATCCTGCCAGGGTCTCACTCTGTAGCCCTGGTTACTCTGGAACGCTGTATGTAGACCAGGCTGGCCTTGAATTCACAGAGCTCCCCCTTCCTCTACTTCCTGAGTGCATGGACTAAAAGTGTACACTAGATGTCTGGCTACTTATTAGTTTTAATTTCACAGGAAGTGCTATTTAATGAGTGAAAAAAATCCAGGTTCCTAGTAAATTAGCATTTATAGCAGTACGATCAAATCCTTTTCCATATATTAACTATGTTTATCATCAATGCAACCCTAGAAGGCAAGTAAAATCTTAGTTGAAGATTTATGCCTTGGTTTTAGTATATTTGAGAAATGCATAAGCCTAGCATGTAATGACTTTGTTTTCTTGGTTTGAGAATAGCAACAGGACCACCCTTTCTGAAATAACCATCACTGCTGAGCTGACTTATTTTAAAGAAGAAAGTAAAATAAATAAAATAAAAGCTTATATCTGTGGAAACACATATTTACAAAAAATGTAAAGGATAGAAGAAGGAAAGGGTATGGGAGAGGAAGAAGAAGAGAAAAGGGAGAGGGAGTATAACAGGAAGGGAGAAGGGAAAAGAAAAAAGTTGAACCAACCTATCTCCAAACTGTACATTATTTTTAAATGTCTTGTTAACCTCCCCACCTAAGAACTAGCATAGCACTCCTTAGTTTGACTCTGTGATCCTCTGTCCTCTGAACATAGAAGGCTGTCTTTTCACTTTTTACATGGAGTGTGTGTGTGTGTTTGTGTGTGTGTGTGTGTGTGATAGGCATGTTTCCATGTGTGGGTACACTGTATATCTAGGTACTCATGCGTCTGGCTGGAGGCCCAATGTTGACGTGAGATGGCTTCCTTGATCACTCTCCAAATCATATATTGACTCAGGGACTCTCATTTGAACCCAAAACTTACCCACTCAGCTAGTCTAGCTAGCCAGCTTTTTCCAGGGGCTAGCCATGGGCTTTCCTGTGCCTGGAGTTTCATGTGGGCCACCACACCCACCAGGCTTCTACCTGGAGGCTAAGCTCTAATCCTTCAAACCTTGTGTTTGCAGTAAGTGCTTTACAGGGTGAGTCATCTCCTTGGCCTCTGTCTTCACCTACTGTAGCACTTACACTGGAGAGTTCATTGTTTTCTCTATGGTAGAGCTTATTAACTATGTTGAAAGCAATTAAATCGTTCTCTTGGAGTTCTGAAAAAAATTCATCAGCAAAATGTGAAGTATTTTGAATTTTACTCTTAGCTTTAGAATTTTACTTTGGTTTGGGGACGCCATTACCTTATAAATATACCATCTCCCTGTGTCTCTATGATTTCCATGTTTGACAAAGGTCACAAGAGCTACTTTGAAGTAGAAAGTCTCTTATTCTATACACATTCAGTGATAAGTCTCTAGGAACATTCTTGGTGTTTATTTGTGATTATAAATATGTCACCAGAAGCAAACTGTGAAAACAACAAAGTGTAGGTTTAGATAGTTTTCTCACACCATCTCTATAAGCACAAAGAATAGGTTTTTAATTTTTTTAAGATTTGTTTTTAAGTGTATGTATGTGTGTGTGTGTGTGTGTGTGTATTCCACATGTATGACGAGGATGTATTCCACATGTGTGATGATGATGTTGGCTACAGAGGACAGAAGTGAACATCACATCCCCTAGATCAAAATTACCAAATGGTTGTAGGATTCCCTGAAGTGGGGCTAGAAATAATCTAAAGTCCTCTAGAAAAGCAAAAATTGCTCTTAACACCTGAGCCATCTCTCTAGCCCCTAAATTTTATTTTATTGATGTGTATAATTGTGTCTGTGTGTATATGTATGTATGTGTGTATTCGATAAGAGTGCAGGTGCTCAAAGAAGTCAGAAGAGGGTGTTAGACCCTTGGAGCTAGGATTATAAGTGGTTGTGATCTGCCCAATATGGGTGCTGGGAACTGGACTCAGGTTCGCTGGAAGACCTGATCTTAACCACTGAGCCACAACAAAAATTATATTTTATTTATCCTGTATTCAAATGAACACTGAGCTTTAATCACCCTTTTCTCTGTTTTAGTATGGTTGGTTTGGGGTTTTGTTTGTTTTCAGACAAGTCTAGTGTCTCCCAGGCTGGCCTCAAAGCTCACTGTGTGTCTGTGGACAACCTTGAACTTGTGATGCTTCTACCTCAACTTTTGGAGTCCTGAGATTGCATAGACAAGCAACATTTGTGGTTTTCTACAATGCCAGGGATTGAAACCAAAGAAGGTTTCGTGCACAGTAGACAAACCAACTAAGCTGTAGTCCAGACCCTGATCACTTCTGGAAACCACTTACACTGTTCTGCTTCACCTGTGGACTTACGCTATGCCACATTTAATTTGTGACAGAGAACCGGAAACCTTAGCCTCACTCAGGAAGTCGGGGCCAGGAAGTAAAGCAGACACTTAGGAAGAAGGGGGGAAAAAATCTCTCCTGCCTCAAGATCTTACTAAATAACTGTTTGATTTCATTTAAATAAAATGATTTTAAAATCCAAATTATTAATTAGGTTTCCAACAGAAAGAGGTATTATTAATGTTTTTGTTTCAATGTTCACGCTTTAAACCATGCATTCTTTAATTTCTTCCTTCTGCTCTCTTTCTTCTTTTCCTTTTCTTTCTTATATTCTCTCCATTTAGATGATTTTTCTCGAAAATCATCTAAAGTATTCTCCATCTTCCTATGCTAGGTGACTAACTGCAAGAAAGCGTTACAGAGCTTGGTTGCACATTTCCATAACCCCAGCAGTTGGCAGGCAGATTTCTGTGAATTCGAGGTCAGTCTGGTCTCCCTAGAAAATATGAGGCCAACTAGTGATACATGGGAAGACTCCCTTTCAAAAATCCAAATGAAATTAAAAATAAAAATTAAAAAAAATAAGAAAAAAGCAAATGTTGTTTGTAACAGCACAGACCCCTTTGTCCTGAGTCCTCACCTTTGACCTGGATTCTCACACATATGCGCACACACACACACACACACACACACACACACACACTCCTCTATAATCTAATTGATTTCTTCTGTTTCCCACCTAGGTCACTGTAGTCAAATGGGTAAGTGCATTTTCTATTACAATTTAAAAGACTTTAGTCTAGTAAAATGCCTCTTGGCAACAAAAGGCCCTTCGGAGTGCCAGTTTAAAACCTTATTTAAATGTTTGTCCCTAAATTTTTCTCAACCTTTTTTTTTTTTGTTCAATTGATCCTATGTACTTCGTCCTATTTCAAGGAATTGGCTGTGAAGCATTAAGTGAGGGGAAAATACGGGAGGAAGGTCAGTGAGACGGCTCAGCATATAAAGGCGCTTGCCACCAAGCCTGAGCTCCCTCCATCACCAGGCCCTACATGGTGAACAGAGTCCACTCGGGCCATTTATCCTTCGACTTCCACATGAACACAGTGGCAAATGTGTGTCCCCATCAACTATTGATTAATTAACCGATTAACTAATTAAAAAAAAATACACCAAGACACCCTCCTAAGCTGTTGAAAGTTAAAACAAATATAAACATTCTCATCACTACATTTTTCCCCAGAAGATTTTCCACTGAGTCCAAGTAAGGCCCAACCAAATGTGTGTGCTCACACATGGACCATAAAAATTCCAATTAGAAGAAAAGGGCTGTCTCTCAACTGGAATAACAAAAGTTCAAATTACTAAAAGGATACTGTACTCTCTCCCCTGGTGTATGTTCTAGGCGTCATACATCTGAAAACTGAAGACTTAGTTGACTCAAGGACACCTTTAAAGACACGGAAAGGAACATGGATAATAAATAACATGCACGTGTATGTGTGTGCACACACAATCTTGATTTCAGCTATTAAGAATGTGTCCGTAGGACTGTGAAACAGAGTATTGTGACATCTGGAAGTTCCTACCAGCAGCTATGAGCATTAGTCACACAAAGGACTGTTCTAATGCTGCTTCTGGGTCTCCCTGCTGGTCCCGCTGTCTCTCAATGACTAGTGTTAAGCGGATTGTTTTTCTTTCCTAAACAAAGCCCAAACGCATCTCCTGTGCTTCGCTTTCTCTGATGTACTATTGTGCAGGGATTGACTGGATAGACAAGCTGTGGGAAAGACATGTGGGTGTTGAATACAAAGAGGCAGCCGGTCCACGTGCGAGTAGTGGAAGAGAGGCCATCTCCCCACTCTGCAGGAGATGGAACAAAACTGTGTTTTGTCCAAAATTTAAAAACCTGACTTTCAGGTCCTTCGATGAGGAAAGTATTTCCTGCAAAGGAGACATCTCGATTCTCCCCTAGCTTCTGCTACCACAGTGTTTAACCTCTCTTTGCTATGTCCCTGTTTCTTTGCTGCAACTTGCTAAACAATTAAGTGTGGACAGTATTTTACCCTGCCTTTTTGTGATGAATAGTTTGAGGAGGAAGGAAGTTTATGATTTCCCAAGCTGATACAGTTATCTTATTTTCATAGGGTTTAAAGGTCCCTCTATTTCTTCAAGAAATTTTAACAAGCATATAGAAATAGCCAGCTGGCTAATCCTAAGACTATCCCTCCTCCCTCTGCATTTCACAGAAAGATCCTGTGGTCAGGAAATATAAAGCGTCCCGTGCACTGGCCAGTTAGGATTATCGCCTCATATGGCAGAGTTTTCTCCGGCTGTCTTTCTTTTTTTTTTTTTTTTTTTTTTTTGTGGTATTGTCAATATCCAGCCATCCCTCTTATGGGTGTTGAAGTCACCTTCACCCATATCACCAGGGAAAACTCCAAACCTGGCTGCACTAATGAGGGAATCTGGAATTGAGAAATTACATGCAAATCCATCAGTGTGATTAAACCAAGCACCCTCAATATGCGTGCTCCGTCATTTCAAAGAGCCTGACTGCTAAAATGACTTCATATTTTTATTCCTCTTGGCACCCTCATAAAAAGACTGGAGGAAACAGAATTTCTCTTCCACGGCTGCAGACAGACTAAGACAAAGCCATGTGAAACAGCTATAAAATAATTTGAAACCTCGTAAGTTCACAGATAAATCAACAGCTCTTTAGAATATTTGGAAACATACAAATATAGATTAGTAAGGTTGTGTGCATATAGGAAGGCAGATAGAGGAAACAAAGCCTATTAAGTTGCAAATAAGGTAAAAGTTCATTAATTCCAACTCACTCAGACTGGAACTTCTGATCTTCCAACCGTGTGGCTGACGTCTGGCTGTCCTGTATCAATGGAGAAGACCTGCTGAATAAGGCACCAGTGTCGATGAAAATGACAGGGAAAGGTTGCAAACCGAGAAAACTCACAACTTCTTATGCCCTCAGACTTGGGTAGCAGCACCCCTTTACACACAAATATCTGCGGGTATACTTACAAAGTGTTTTCCTGCATAGACACTTTAGGAAACTCAAGTAGGGGTCCTAGGTGATCGAAATGTACTTTATATTTTGTACTTTTCCTTTTAAAGATTTATTTATTTATTATGGAATATTAAAAGAAAAGTTGCGTCCTTTTTTAAATACTCTACAGTTTAATTTCTTCACAAATGAATGCATGACTTTGTGTAGTTAATTCAGCTTAACACAATACTGAAATGTATATCACGCTATCACGTGCTAATGTGTTCATCCTGTTTTTGATATTTGAGAACTTCGAAAAACTGTATGTGCATATTTGATTGCTATGTGTAGACATGTATCTACATCCAAAATATAAGCACAGCGCTTTTGGCTAGATTGTGGCAGCGCATGTCTTTAATCCCAGTTCTGAGTTCTATACCTGTCTGGTCTATAGAGCAAGTTCCAGGACAGCCAGGGCTACACAGAGAAACCGTGTCTTGAAAAAAAAAATAATAGCAATAAGTACAGCAGCTTAGAATTTAAAAAAAAATCAGCTCTGCCACTACTTCACACATTGAAATAGGCTCAACTTTTAGCTTTTCCCACCTATAAAATCAAGAAAGATACATTTATACTCATCTGGCATGTCAGATCTGTCGCAAAAAATAAAACCAAATGATTTTAGGCTAATAAATGTGCTTTATAAAGTGGGATTAAAATATATAATTGTTTTCCCTTTGATGGATAATTATCCTTAGGAAGGAAATGTTGATGAAGCATATCCAGGTACACATTTCAAGTTTATTATTGACTGAAGAATGTACTGTGTTCTCAGCAACTAAGGTAAGTTAAATTGAAGACATCTATAAATACCTGTTCATTCTATTTACCATCTAGAGTTCAGAGCTGGAAATTAAAACCATAACATATGTCATAAATGTATAGTAATATAATAGATTTCGGTGCTTTCGAAGTTTTATTTTGTAGTCACTTAGTAAAGTTTAAGTAAAAATTTCACATCTGTAGCAGTGGCGCATGCCTTTAATACCAGCACTCTGGAGGCAGAGGAAGGCTGATTTCTTTGAGTTTGAGGAAAGTCTGGTCTACACGGAGAGTTCCAGGATAGCCAACATAATGGTGAGTCCCTATATCAATAACAAAAACAAAATTCATGAAAGGGCAAAGTTTAGGAAACACGGGACAAAAGATTATCCAAACTTCACCTACAAACCCAAGAGGTAGCTACAGCGTAACATGGTGGCAGAAAGGCTGAAGATACTCAATAATAGTTCTATGTTGATGCTTTTTGTTGAACTATTGACCGATCCTGACTAAAATTGCTAATACCAAACCATGTGGTGATGATGCAGTGGTGGTGGCGGCCGTAGCACATGTCTATAATACCAGGACTAGACAGGCAAAGGTAGGAGGATAGTTAGAGGCTAGCATGATCTAAAGAGCTAGTTCCAGGACACCAGGGCTACACAGAGAAAACTCGTAAAGAAAGAAAGAAAGGGAGAGAGGAAGAGGAAGGAAAGAAGAAGGGAGGAAGGAAGGGAAAGAAGGAAGGAAGTGAAAACAGAGACTATTCTTTTGTTTCCTGGCCACCCAGACCAGAATAAACACACAGAAACTATATTAATTACAACACTATTTGGCCTATTAGCTCAGGCTTCTTATTAACTAACTCTTACATCTTAACCCATTTCTGTTAGTCTATGTATCACCAAGAGGTTGTGGCCTACTGGTACAGTTTAAATGTCTTTTTCCTTTGGCAGCTCTATGGCGTCTCCCAGACAATGCCTTCTTTCTCCCTGAATTCATTTAGTTTTCCTGCCCAGCTCTATTCTGCCCTGTCATAGGCCAAAGCAGCTTCTTTATTAACCAATGGTAATTAAGCATATTTAAAGCATACAAAGGGAAATTCCACATCAAGGAAGGAAGGACCACAAATACTAGAACAGTATCTTTGCCCTCGAGATTAAAATTCTTGTTTAATAGTGTATGCCTGCATTCCTGACTTTAGTGACTTCAAGAATTTAGGACAGACCAACTCTATTAAATAAACAAATATTTCATCTATGCTAGATTCAATGTAAATTAAGACATAATCTTTATAATTCAAGTTTATAATATGAAATGGTTATAGAGATAAACTTGTATAAAATTATAGAAACAGTGGGGTACATGGGTGTTATAGAATGAAATACTCTCAAAACCCGAGAGTATTTTGCCCTCTTGGTTGCTGAGGGGAATCATCTCATTTAAAGCATACTTGGGTCTCAGATCCAATAAGTCACAGGAAAGGACTTGAACACTAGTATTTTCAGAGTCCCCATAGGGGATTCTAATATGTAGAAAAAGTTCAGATACTATGGGCAGAAAAGTTAAATAAATAACTACACCAGGAGGTAAAGAAGCTAGAAAAGAAAATTTTCTCTGATGAAAGCGATATTTACAACAGGAGCTATCAGCCCTTTGGAATCACTGAGACCTGAAAATGTGCTCATTTTTCTGCACCAAGTTTTCCAAAGACCATCCATTCTCCAGACACTGTGAGAGCTGAGAGTCGGCGCTTTCCAGCCTTTGGAGCTCCAAGTTCCAAGAGCTTAAACTGGTATTAGAGAGTCTTCAGAGTATAGATCAGACTGCACTTGAGGAAAAAATTCCATGTCACAGTCTAAAGGCAGGGTGAGAGCAAAGGAAGACTCGGGCTTTGTGGTTCTCAAGTGGATGAACTGCAGGATGCCATCTAATCTTCTGCAATCCGGGAATCCTTCTCTTAGTCACACCCAGGAGTGTGGAGTTTCAGAAGGACTCATAAGATTCAAGAACTCAAGGCATTACGTTTACCTTTCTGTAGTTTCTCACAGCATTATCTTGTTCTTATTTTTATTTGTAATAATAACTAAATAATAAAAAATCAAAATCAAATAGCATTAGGGAGGACGACAATAGTGTTTTCATCTTATTACCCTGACCCTTTCAATTCCAAAGGGGTTGGAGAAACAATTGTCATCCTCTTCTTCATAACACCCAAAACTGTGGCGCTGATACTATTCTTTTTATCCTACTGCACTGATTTAGGAGGTCAGCATTTTTAAAGTTCCATCATTTAAAGCATTGAAATATATGTAAAAGAATGCACCTCTGTCTAAAATATAATCCAAGCCTAAGATGTACTGTAGAGAAAGGGACCCTTCAGCGTCACTGATAGTTAACACTGAATGTCAACATGACAGGACATAGAATCAACCACAAGTGGGGCATCTGGGCACATCTCTGGGGATTTTCTAGCTTAATTGATGTGGGAAGATCACCTTAGCTGTGGGCTGAGGTCCTGACTAGATGAAAGAAGAAAGCAAAATAAGTACTGGCGTTCATCCCGACTGTGAACTCAGTGTGAGCAGCTGCCTCAAGTCCCTGTCACCATGAGGTCTACATCATGATGGAGCTGACTGTCAAACCCTTCCTGCCTTAAGTTGTTTCTGTCAGTATTTAACACATCAAGGATACAAAAAATTAATACAGAACCAAACCCCAATTGCAGTTCTGCCAGGAGTAATGTATATGAGGTTAGACATCTTTTCCTTACATATATGCAAAATTAAGAGGTCAGACTGGCCTGTTGGTGGTAGCACATGCCTTTAAACCCTGCACTCTGGAGGCAGAGGCAGGCAGATCTCTTGAGTCCGAGGCCAGGCTTGTCTACAAAGGTATTCCAGGAGAGCCAGGATTACACAGAGAAACCTTGTCTCAAAAACAAAACAAAACAAAAATCAACAATAAAAGAGTTCAAACTGGTTAATGTTTTCCATGGGCACTTTAAGTCAATATGTTAACAATAGTTCCAGATGCATTCAAAACAAATAAGAGAGCATCGTAAGCTTAGAAGTTGAACATGTCCTTTGCATTTTCAAACTTTTTCTACAGATACCAACACTTAGCTTCACTTTAAATGGGGCTAAGTTCATGTACATGCTTAATCATCACCACACTTTCTTCATCCATTCTTCTATTGAAGGACATCTAGGTTGTTTCCAGGTTCTGGCTATAACAAATAATGCTGCTATGAACAAAGTTGAACAAATGCTTTTGTCATATGATAGGGAATCTCTTGGGTATATTCCCAAGAGTGGTATTGCTGGGTCCAGGGGTAGGTTGATCCCGAATTTCCTGAGAAACTGCCACACTGATTTCCAAAGTGGTTGCACAAGTTTGCATTCCCACCAGCAATGGATGAGGGTACCCTTTACTCCACAACCTCTCCAGCAAAGGCTATCATTGGTGTTTTTGATTTTAGCCATTCTGAGAGGTGTAAGATGGTATCTCAGAGTTGTTTTGATTTGCATTTCCCTGATCGCTAAGGAGGTTGAGCATGACCTTAAGTGTCTTTTGGCCATTTGCACTTCTTCTGTTGAAAATTCTCTTTTCAGTTCAGTGCCCCATTTTTTAATTGGGTTATTTAGCTTTTTAAAGTCTAGATTCTTGAGTTCTTTATATATTTTGGAGATCAGACCTTTGTCTGTTGTGGGGTTGGTGAAGATCTTCTCCCAGACAATAGGTTGCCTTTTTGTCTTAGTGACAGTGTCCTTTGCTTTACAGAAGCTTCTCAGTTTCAGGAGATCCCATTTATTCAATGTTTCCCTTAATGTCTGTGCTGCTGGTGTTTTACATAGGAAGCGATCTCCTGTGCCCAACTGTTGTAGGGTACTTCCCAATTTCTCTTCTATCAGGTTCAGTGTGTTCGGGTTGATATGGAGGTCTTTGATCCATTTTGACTTGAGTTTTGTGCATGGTGATAGATATGGGTCTATTTTCATTCTTCTACAGGTTGACATCCAGTTGTGCCAGCACCATTTGTTGAAGATGCTTTCTTTCTTCCATTATACATATTAGAGTACTACTCAGCAGTAAAAAACAATGACTTCTCGAATTTTGCATGCAAATGGATGGAAATAGAAAACACTATCCTGAGTGAGGTATCCCAGACCCAAAAAGAGGAACATGGGATGTACTCACTCATGTGAGTACATGAGTACATGTGGAGAGAATAGTATGAAGGGGAGAATGGGGGGAACTTGGGGAAACGGGATGATTGGGAGAAAGGAAGGTTGGATAGAGGAGCAGGGAATCACATATCTTAATTAAGGCAGTCATCTTAGGGTTGGCAAGAGACTTGAACCTAGAGGGGCTCCCAGGTACCCAGGGCGATATCCCCAGTTAGCTCCTTGGGCGGCCGAGGATAGGGAACCTGAAATGACCCTATCCTATAGCCATTCTGATGAATGTCTTGCATATCACCATAGAACCTTCATCTGGCGATGGATGGAGATAGAGACAGAGACCCACACTGGAGCATCGGACGGAGCTCCCAAGGTCCCAATGGGGAGCAGAAGGAGGGAGAACATGAGCAAAGAAGTCGGGACCACGAGGGGTGCACCCACCCACTGAGACAGTGGGGCTGATCTAGTAGGAGCTCACCAAGGCCAGCTGGACTGTGACTGAAGAGGCATGAGATAAGACCGGACTCTTTGCACATGGCTGACAATGAGGGCTGATGAGAAGCCAGAGACAATGGCAAGGGGTTCTGATCCTACTTTATGTTCTGGCTTTGTGGGAGCCCAGCCAGTTTGGATGTTCACCTTCCTAGACCTGGATGGAGGGGCAGGGACCTTGGAGTTTCCACAGGGCAGGGAACCCTGACTGCTCTTCGGACTGGAGGGGGGGGAGAGAAGTGGGAGGAGGTGGAGAGAAGGGGGAGGAGGGGGAGGGAAAGGGGAGGCTGGGAGGAGGTGGGAATTTCTTTTTTTTTTCTTTCAATAAAAAAAATCATCACCACAGAAAAAATAGTAAATAGAAGTCTCTTGGAGTTTGATCTGTCACCCTCCCCTTTTAGATAGAGCCTTTTATGTGTCAATCATTTTATGTGTCACCATTCAACCTGGATACATTTTTCAGAATAATGGAAGATTATTGATATTTGACTTTGAATTTTATTAGTTCCCAGAAACTTTCCCCTGCACTGCTATGACTGATCTGAAAAATAAGGAAATAGTTCCAGTTCATATGTATTATTCCTTTTCCTGAATAAGCTATATAAATGTAAAAAGAACATTTTGGCAGGCAGTGCAAGGCAAAATAAAAGATACTGCATAAATTGCTGTTTTAGATTTAATTCTATATTCAAGTTTAATCAATGCATTTAAAAAGATACTCGGAAGGTGAGAAAAGTTCAGTCTTAAAAACCACATAATTTCAAGCTCCCTATGAATGTGCCTAGCAAGCATATTCAACCACACATCTACAGATTAGCTGACGTCCAAGGGGATTCTGGACCACACTTGCCTATGTAAATTCAGAAAAGGGACTACTGGAGGAGTGTACACTGTTTCCTCCTTCCAGGTATTTTCCCATGAGCCCTTCCCTAAGATTAATGAGATTTTAACAATTATCTATGTCTTCATAAATCCCTGCTATGTTCTTTGTATGATCAGATACCTTTGGCCCCAAAGAATTTTTAGGAAATTGAAAGGCAATATAACGTTTGATTGGCGTCATGAATTATTTTATTAAACCAACCCAGGATATAGATGATGGCAGGTCCAAAAGAGAGTTAAAATCATCCTCATCTTCCCCATAGCTGAAAAGGGCCACAAAGGACCTAACTGATTAGAAGGTTAGAAATTATGTTTTCAAGTTCCCATCTGGAGGCATGTTTGTTTCTTGCTGTGTAAGTTTGCTCCTGAGTTCTTCAATGGCCTGTTTTGAAAGGGTGCCATTGAAACAAATGCCTCTGTCTTAAGGACTTAGAAAAAAAAAAATAATAGAAAACAATGTAGGGCTATAAATGTCTGTGCCCACAGCCAAGATAAAAAATGCAAAGTCTGGGCCACCTTGCCTTTAATTTTCTAACTGCTGTTTTGTAAGGCTGTGTCATGCTTCTCAGTTCAAACACGCTTTGCCTCTTTATTATTCATGGACCTTTTTCTCAGTCAGTGGTGTTGAATAATAAAACAGCCCAGGATCAAATGGGCCAATTCTCCACGCCTGACACCAACTGCTACTGTTCACTGGGCTCTGCCAAGCGTTGCCTCTGATAATGAGTGGGATTTGGTTAAACAGTAAATTAATGAATAATGAAATATCCAGGTTGATCAGTTAGAGAGCACGCTTGCTTTGCCTTGGGCTAAATGCTTGGGGCAGAAATTACTCTCAAACGGCACTTGCCTGGCTGCTGGTCTGGATAACTATTTTACAGCCTATTGCTTGACAGAATGCTGGGGGGCGGGGGGGAGTCAGTGGGGAAGAGGAAAAGAAGGACAGAGTTATTAACAGGATGGGGGAGGGAAGAGCAAGAATAACCTAGTTATCACCTTGTAGGCTTCGAAACTGCATCTGTAAGAACAAAGTCACAAATACGATCTGGAGAAGTCAGAAAGTTCAAAATTCCCAACACATGTTTAACATCCAGAGGAAATGATGAGTGGAAACAGCCTTCTTTGTGTTCTTATGCACATATGTGATTAGAAGTAGAGTCATTCGACTATTGAAATAAAAAATTCTTGTCCTTGTGTACACATTAGAGTGGTAACATGCAGAGCAGTCATCCAGTATCCAGGTGACAAGAAAATGAGATGCTCAAAAGGTTCCACACTCCCCCCCGTTAGACACACCCACTTCTACAAATTAACTTGGCTTGGCCAAATGTCCTTCATTAGGAAAGGTGTCTCATTGCAACTGAGATTCTAGAGATTTATAAATACAGAAACAGACATTTTGTCCTGTTTCAGCTGCACCGATGAGTTTTGAACTCTAAAGTAATGGCACACTTGCCTAACAAAGCAACTTGGCTCCATGGAGATCAGACATTTGCCCTTTATGAGAAACAAGCTTTGAATCATCAAAGGACCAGAGTCAAGTACTGAAAGGACAATGTGTACTGAGAAAACGTAGGACTTTGTCACTTTCAACATTTGTTTTGGACATAAATTTTTCTAATTGGTTATCTCTGGAATATCTTATTCTTTCAGATCTCTGACCCTTTTAAATCAGTTCAAGATTAGTTGGCTTTTTCAGTTTTTTGAACTGAAGATTTAAACACATTTCAAAAAATTGGTTAGCATGTAGTGGGTGCTTATATATTATCTAGGTAGTTAGTACTAATTTGGTTTGTGGGGGGAGAGAGAGAGAGAGAGTGTGTGTGTGTGTGTGTGTGTGAGAGAGAGAGAGAGAGAGAGAGAGAGAGAGAGAGAGAGAGAGAGAGAGAGAGAGAGAGGAAGAGAGAGGAGGAGAGGGAGGGGAGGTGTGCCTATCACAAAGTTGTTGAAGAAATGGAAAAGTGTCTTTGGACGTTAATTGAGCAGCCCTCACAAGCAGAAGTAAACCTAGAACCAGTCAGGAAAGGGGTAGATGCTGTCTTCCTTCCTTCCCTGGCGTAGAAGTAACAAATAAATGTTTTGAAAATAAATAAATACATCCACCAACTAATAAAAACAAGGAAAGGAGCAACAAGACCTGCTTGAAGTTGAAGCTCATAAGCCCGTTCCTTCCATTCCTGCTACAGTCACAGGGGATGATACTTCTCTAGATTCAGTCTGCAAAGCAGTGTCATCCACAGAGATTTAACCTCTGCACTAGTTACCCAACCCCCTTCCAAGAAAAACTAAAATGCTCTAATTGTCTTTATTACTTTCAGACATTGGCCACCAAACACAGATGTTCAGTATTGAGAATTAAAGGAAGGGTAAAAGGTCATGAGGACCCTGATCAGTTTGATCCTTCTTTGGATCATGTAGCCCCATCGTCTTGACTGGCATCTAACACTGAAAAAGTAAAGAATATTTAGATAGACCATAAAAGCAAAGAATTCACCCAGAGGGCCCATTGTGTTGGATGGACTCATGCCTGTGGCTCCTTACCCTGCATCCCTACAAATGGTGAAACTATATGAAACCAAGAACCAGCAAAGTCAAGCCTTGCATCTGCTTCAAACCTTGAAAGTTCCCTATCCTTAGGAATCCATAGCCACAAGAATTCTATCCAGAATGAAAGAGGGTTAAAGTATAAGAAATTAAAACATGAAGTAAGCAGAGGCAGGTGAATCCCTCTGAGTTTGAAGCCAGCCTGGTCTACAGAGTAAGTTCTGGGACAGCCAAGGTTAAACAGAGAAGCTTTGTCTCAAAAACTCAAAAAGAAAAAGGAAAGGAGGAGGGGAAGAAGGAAGGGAGGGAAGAAAAAATTAAAGGACAAAATAAAAACAAGAGCTTTAACACATGGCACTGTGAGGACAAAGAAAATTCACTTGGTTAAACACTGCTTTGTTGTGTTTATTAGGGATCTTCAGTTCCAAGACTGAGCTCATGTGTAGCATACAGCTGCAGCCCCAAACAGCTTCATCTCCGAGGCATGCCGCTCATCTGGCCACCTGGCAAAGCCATTTATCAAGGATAACGCTTACACCGAGTCTATTCTCGCCAAAGTTGATACTCTGCTCTCCAAGTGAGCTCAGTCACAAAGTGTTTCTTCTGTATTTGTTGATGACTATCAGCTCAAGGAGGGCTGCAGCTTGGTTGGTTTTCTGCTTCGGCCAATGACTTGGATCCCCCCACTCCCGCCCCAGCTCCCAGACACATTACACTTCTACCTGCAAGAACAGGGAAATTTGCAATTTTTTAATCCTTTGCTGTATATTCCATTTCTGTAGAAATTCAATTACAGATTGCATTATGGCCACCTGAAGAGCCATTAGACCTTTCCTGCACTGAGGTGGTAATGGAGGGCTCTGAACCTCCAGGCCGGCAGGGCTTGATCATACCAGCCAATAGTAGACCAGCTGGGGAGAGTTTCCACCTGGAAGAATAGTATGATTCTCTCTTCACTCCCAAAGAATGTCCAGTCCCCACTTGTCTGCATCCCACCGCTCACATGCCAGGGTGTTTTGGCCCAGATCAGTTGGGTCGTTTGTCTGCTCAAGTGGAAAAATTCTGACATCCCACCACCACGTCCGTCACATATTCTACACTTGTGCACCAAGGCTATTTCCTCCTCCTTCTTAGTCAAATGGCTAGTGAGCACGACTTGGCTAATGACATCTGACAACCACATCCTTGAAGTGTTTGTTAATATCTGAGAGCAGGCACGCCTGGGATGTTAACTGGTAGGCCCGGGGAAGGTCACGGTTTGGTAAGGCCATCAACCATTATGTGGCTTTTCTAAAATTTAAAGAGCATTTTTTTATGCAGAGGCCTCTCTGGGCAGCAGGTGTGACTGTTCCCTCCCAGGACCTCCCCACGCCTCTTGCTAGAGTAGCTCCAGACTGTGACTGTGGCCCTTTGGAGAGAATAAGCAGAAACCAGTAATCTCTGAACAAGTAGACGATCGCCTGGAACCAGCCAGCGTCAAAGACATTAAAGTTCTGTGACAAAACTACTCCCTCAATCTGTGAATAAGAAGCTTTGGGGAGAAAGAACGCAAGGAAAAGAAAGGAAGTAGGGGTGCTGCCCACGCTGCAGCAGTTCGCAACGCCAGCGCCTATTGATCCCCAGGGTGCGAAGGAGAAACCCTGGCAGAGACACTGGGTCAGCCTGGCTCTGGCTGCTGGGGATCCGCCCTGGAGCGTTTTGGAGTCCGTGGCAGTGCGCGTGCGTAGGCGTCCGAGCGTGCGCGCTCCTGACACTCTGTCCGACAGCCCGGAGAGTTCACAGATGCTGGCTGCAGGCGCCCAGTGCGCTGGCTCCACGCGGTCTGGGGCACTCACACACGGTGCTCGCGCTTGCAGCCGCTTCCCAAGACGCATCACTTCTTTGGTACCCAGTCTCTAAATTGCAGTTCTCGATGCTGTGAAGGGAAAAAGCCGGTGGAGACTGCACCAATCTGTGACCTTGGGGAGAGCCAGAGAGAGATCCAAACTAGAAAAGTGGACTCCGAAAGACATTTGACGGATCTCATCTTGAGCGAGCCCTTCGGGTTATTTATGAGGCCTGATTTTAAAGTAGTGGCTGCCAGAGACGTGAAAAAAGAGCTCACCCCAAGCTATGAGAGGAAATACAGTCGCAAGAATTCTGTTTATGACGATATAAATCAACGTGAGGCTTGTGAAGGGGGATATGGAGAGGGCAAGTTTGGGATAGAAACAAGGAAACAAAGTCACGGAGGAGAAATGAATTTCTCCCTCCCAGTTCTACCCCTCTCCCAGCCTGCATCTAACGCATTGAAGGATGGGGAGAAGGAAAGGAAGAGATCACACAGTCCTGGGTGGGGTCGGCTAGAGTCTTCCCTGAGTTTACAGTGGGATCATTAAAGGGCCAGGAAATACATGTAAATAAGCAACTTGGAAGATTTATGGGGAAGACTTCAATTTTATAGGATCGTATTGATAGAGCTTCTCTGGCTCGATTATAAATAGATTAATTGGAAACTAAAATTAATGGACTTGGTGCGCTGCACGTTTAATTTCTTAGTCTTCAACAAGACAGACAACCAGTCCCCCGAAAAGGCAGCTAGAGGGTCTTGGAGCTGTATGAGCTTTCTGGAAAGGAGGAGACCCACAAGAGCCATCAACCAGCCTGGTGGTCCCAGGGAAGGATGCAGGATCAGTTGTTTTCAGATAAAAGAAAAACATCTCAATTTTCTAAACCGTTAAGCTTCTACCTTAATCAGGACCTTAAGCCAGTGGTGGGTTTCCGGATGGGGATGTAAGTTTTGCGGCTGTTCTGGTGAGCTCCAGGCAGAGGGGAGAGGCAGTGACTCACTCCACCTCTGGAGCCACTTAAGATACCCTTGCAGGGATGCTCTAAGTCTTAAGAGCTCCTCCACCCACAGTTCTTCCCTTACTTCCTCTAAGGTCTTGGACCACAGTGATGGTTTCAGCTTCCAACTGTCCCTTCTCTCTCTTCATCCTTTTCTTTCCCCACAGTTATGGCCTTTATAGATCTGCAGTTTTGCTTAGAAAGGTCATTGACTTCTTACCAAAAAGTGATTGGAGAGTCACAATGGTCCAAGTTTACCTGTGGGATAATAGACTATATAGTTTATCCAGGTCTGGTGTTCACCTGCTGCAGGAAAACTTGTCATAGGGTATAAAAATGGCCCATAACTCTCTTTATATAAGCCCAGTGCTAGCCATCCCCACACTCTGTAAAGCAAATGAAAAGGATATTCAGTGTTAATACAACTGACCAACAGATTAAGGCACATTCAAAAGTTTTCTTTCAATTTCTATAGATCACACATACCTATAATGACACTTCCTGTGGATTCCTGTTTTGTTTTCATCTTTATTTCTTCCCTCTTCCCTTCTTTTCTTTTCTTTGAGTCTATTGTTTACAATTTTAGCCATAGAAACTCTCTTCCCTTAAATTCATAAATACTACAAGGATTAGAAAACCTCACATAAAACAGATTGTACCATCTCTTCTGTACAAGACTGATTTGGAAAGTGGAAAACTTATGAAAGGCATACTATTTATTATTCAAACATCAAATATTTGTTAAACACTTATGTAATCTGAGTTCAGGATGTACCATTTCTGTATGTATGTACTGGCTGCTGTTTCTGCTTTTTATGGTTAAGTTAGACCATAATGGTGTTGGAAAGGACAAATAAAGTCTGTGAAGCCCTTAAAGAGGCAGTGACTTATACAAACTGTAGAATATCTTGGATGACTTTGCTTTCCTGGCCTCCAGGAAGATACCCCTACCTTGAAACAAAATACAGATTGAGAAATGTAGTCACTGAAGCTAAGCCAAAGTCTATTATTGCATATGAGACCAGCTGGCTGCTTTGAGGCAGCCTCAGAACCCAAGAAAAGAAACAGCCTACTAAGTCATGTACAAGTCTTTGAAACCAAGGAAACTTGGGCATCATTTATTTGCAAAAGCCCATATAGTGATGGAGTGAGGAAGGAATACATCCTGAAATTGACCACTTAGTCTCTTCAGAGTCCAGGTATCCAACTGTAGGAACCAGCACCCAGTTTTGCAGTGTGTACCAATACCACCTGGGAACACATCCAACTTCCCACTGTTGCGTCTTGGACCTGAACTCAGAATCTTTTTGTCACCCGGAGAGTAAATAGATCACTCCTTTTCTTTTAAGGGTAAAATAAACAATAAAATACAGGTAACATGAACTTTTATTACAAATATGATTGGAACTAGTATTCATTTGAAAATGTAAAAGTTAAAAAAAGCACCTCCTACTGGAAACAAAAGCATTCATTTTTCTGATAAGCATAATTTATTGTATTTCTGTTGTAACAAAAACACTATGTACTTCCGTTGGGGCAGCAAAAGGAAGAAATCATTTTGCTCTATCTCTTTGCTGTCTGCAGAATAAAACACTGTCCATGTTTAAGAAACTGAAGATGAGAACACAACAAAAACACAACAATCTTTTTATTTATGTAAATCAGGTTAACACTGGACAATAAACCAATTTCTACCCAATACCATAACAGCTTGTCTATAAAGAACAGAAAAATTCAGATAGGATTCTACTTAGGGTCAAGCGGTTTTTTTTTTTTTTAAAAAAAACCACCCATTCACAGAGGTATAGATTCACAGATAAATAATCCCAAACTACTTGCCCATCATATTTACACATTCCCATTAAATTAAGCATAAATAAATATATACAAACTTAACACGGATACCCTCCAGAGTACTCTCAAGAAGAGGCCGTTGGTATTCCTTGACTGGGTGGTTAAAAACAATGATAGTGAGTTAGAGACGAACTCAAAAGGGGAGTCGTTTACCATTTAAAGAAGAAATGGTGTTCATTCCTTTTTTTTTTCTTAAAGAAAATGAATGACTTTCAATACTTCTCTTTTCTTTCACCAGCAATTTAATATACATCAGCAAAGGAGGAAAACCTTGTCAGAACTCTTGAGGCAGTGCCGGATGGTTTAAGGTCATTTACTTTCTACATAATGTACTGCAAGTACAGGATATCAGATGTGATGATTCAAGGCAAGTGCAAGGGAAGAACTATGCAGATAAGTTAGGGGGTTGGGAGTTTCCATTCAACCAACGTTTTCATAGGATGTGAAATAGTTGCTCAAGAGAAAGTGGTTTCCTTGGCCAATGAAAACAAAAGTCGGATCTTTGAAAGCCCCTGAGGAGGGGGTGGGCTCTTTATATGGGGGTGGTGCAAGGCAAGGCTGAGGAGGTAGGGGAGAAGGAAGAAAACGCAGGATAAGTCGATGAAAGCTGAGGGAAGAAAGTTGCTTCCTTGTTGAGATGGGAGTTAAATGTCCCTGGAGATGGACCCCCTCACCTGGAAGCAAACTCCATGAAATCCAGGATGAAAGTAGAGTAGGAGGGATTGGCTAAGCAAAGCCTGGAAGCAGCTCCAGGGAACTAGGCTGCCGCAGGCTTACTCTTCGGTCTTTAGTTATTTTGGTTTGTCACCCCAGGACTTTAGTAGGGGCCTAAAACGTCTACAGAGTGCTGGGGGAGAGGAGGGGACTGCAAGTTACCTGTTTGGTTTGAAAACAAAACTCAAAGGGTCTGGCCTTAAACGTTTTCCTTGACTTAAAAGGCAAACTCTTGCGCTAATCCTACTGTTTATTGATTTATAAGCCCAAGGAAACCAAATCTTTTAATAACTCAATTATCAGATAAACGTAGCTGGCCTGGCTAAGGAAAGAAAGGAGTTGGAAGTCCGACATGAAAAAAAAAAGAGGAAAGAAGGCCAAAAACTGACTACTCACTCAGAAGGTCGGAAGGCCGCCAGGGAGTGGGTGGGGGAGGTTGGGAAGCCAAGTCTATCTACCTGAACCTTCCCAGATGCTCACACAGAGATCTGGGCATCTAAGAGAGCCTACCTACCCAGATATGACAGTTCCTATTTGGTGCCCACACTGCAGGAGAGGGAGGGTACAGACCAGTTTCCTTCCTGGCAGAAAAGAACACGTGGAAGTTTCAAATTCTGTGAAATTTTCCAGGCCACAATGTCTCTAGAGTGAGACCCGGAGTGACTGTTAGCGGCAAAAGGACTTTCCGGATCTCTGGGACCTCCTCCCCTCCCCCGCAGCAGCCAGTGGGGCACCGACCCTTTACCTACTTGGGGATTGCCTTAGCCCTTAGGGTGAGACTGAGAGCAGGAAGGGCCCATGTGACTGGCGACCCCAGCAGCTGCTGATTCTATGTCCTCAACACCACTGGGCTCCAGTGGCCCACAAGTTCCCGGGACCTGCACAGTAGTAAGAGCAAGGCGCATCCATCGCGTCTCTCGGTGTCACACGCGTGGGGCGCGTTGCCCTGCAAGGAAAGGAGACGATGTTTTTCAATGTGTTTTCTGCTGGCCTTGTGCAATAAGAATTCAACTAAGGCAAGCATCAGGCCCTCGGACAAAAGGGGCCGGGCTTTTAAACTGGGGAAAGTTTCGAGTCTATAGTTCACACAATGTCTTTTTCCTGCTCTCTATACTCCTTTCTGCTTGTCTAGGACTGTGTCCTGAAAACTCACAGGACAGAGAAGCAGCTAGAAATAGGAGATGAGATGTTGTCTGACCTCATTTGTTTCTTACAACCTCCAGTGACCTAATACCCACAGCGTGACTTTCCTTTCCCTCAAACAAAACCCTCTGAGCCAAGCTCTCCGAGAGTCCCTAAAACTTTAGCCTCCTTCCATTGCTTTAAGGTGGATTGGAGAGGGATGGTGAAAATGGCTGCCCAGGTCATTTGGGGTGGGGAGAGCTATCTGTAAACCAAAGAAAGCAACTGAGCTTTTATCCCGATGGATTTTTGCAAAGATCCTGCCTAGGCTGTTGAAAAAGAAACAAGTGTACCCACACTAACCTATCTCACCAGCCAAATGCTCCGAGGATTTCACTGCTCTTGCTAAAGGTGCAGGCTTATTTCCTAGTAATGCTAAGATGCAGTATGGGTGAAAAGTTGGGGTGAGAGAAGTGATTAAATGCTTGGATCCTCATTGACTGGGAATATTCCCAGTATGTCCAGACAGGAATTTGAGGCTGAAATACAAGCTCTTTCTTTGCATGGTGATGGTGTTTGTGGTGGTGGTGGTGGGTGTTATGCATTTTGTGCCCAAATAAATGTATGTCTGAAAGGGGACACTTTTATTCAGAAGGCTGTCATTTGTAGACTGTCTTCCCCAAATAAATCCGAATAGCTGCTTCTTTCTCCATTAGAACAACGATCCCCAAAGAGCCCAGGAAAATGCAATTCGTTTTTCAGTGAAGACAAATACTGTTAGAATACAGGTCCCCAAGAAGGCTTACTCCCTTACAAGGCATTCTGTAGTGACCCACCCCTGAGGGAATTCCTGTGTTGAAGGGTATAAGCAAGAAGACTCAACGCTGCCCCCCACCCTCCACGCTGGCCACTTCCTAGATGAGTTCCTTTGAGCTTCTTTAAAGAAGTGAACCTGCCCAATTCTGACACACAGGCTTTGACTTTAAAAGGATCGTTTTTTTTTTTTTTCTCAGTACCTTATAGATTGTGTAGGAAGCCCAAGTCTTCTTTGAAGAAGCTCATAAACCATGCGGGTAAAGCTTTGGGAAACAGAAGAAAATGAAATGGTACATACCCCTCCGAAGGAATTACATACTAATCAAAGTATTCGTGTTTTGTTTTCTTTCTTTTTTAAACTCTACTTCTAGATGACACAAGTATAACGAATGTGATATTCTCTGTGAACAGGTGCTGGCAAGTCTGGGAACTAGTAACGTTTTCTGAAAGGAACCATGATGAATCAACTTATCGGTCTGGTTTCCTCTGCCGCGGGAGTCTCGTCTCTCAAGACCGGATCAAAAGCTATGGCCTCCCCCCCCCCATC
Source organism: Microtus obscurus (assembly GCA_963919715.1). NCBI lineage: Eukaryota > Metazoa > Chordata > Mammalia > Rodentia > Cricetidae > Microtus > Microtus obscurus. The sequence continues at coordinate 2,617,886 of CAWTZC010001361.1, forward strand.
CCCACCCCGCGCCACCCCAACCCCTTCCACACCTCCCTAATTAAACTCACAGGGGGTGGGGAGTTGGGCACCGGGGAGTTAGGAACGAGGCGAGGTCTGGACACCAAAAGGACTAACAAACGGCCAAAGAACTAATCACAGCGGGGATCTCCCAGCGGATTCCCCGGAACCGCAGGAGAGGGGAGGGAGGGAAGTAGCCTTAAGAAGGGTGAGGAGGAGCGCGCGGACTGCGAGTTTCCTTTAAAAAAAAATTAAAAATTTAAAAGTTCGTGCGTCTCAGTCAACCAGCTCTCAAAGCATTGACACCAACGTTTCTCCAATTTTCTTCCAATAAGTTAGCGTGTTCTCACGTTTAGTCTCATGTTTATTTTCCAAAAGGGGGGTTCATAGTTTTCTTTTATTATCTGTATTACTAAACTCGAAAGAACCGAAGTGGAAAATCCGGACGGTTGTCTCCATGTGTATCTTGAAATAGACACCGAGAGCCAGTTTGTCGCTCCGTTGATGCCTCAGTTTATTTTTTTTAAAGTTACTTAACTTTCTTTTTTTAAATTTTGATTGTATGTGTATTCTACCTAATATAATTCTTCCAAAGCCAATCCAATATGTTAAAGCTAAAATTATTTTTTTTTCTGTTTTCCTTTTGTATTTAAAACATTTTCCTTCTCTTTAATTTTTTTTTTTTCATTTCCTGTGTTTTTCCTCCTTGTCGCCAGTTTTACTACCTGGGCCTTCCCCAGACGTGTGCCTGTTAGTGGTGTTGTTCAAGAACATCTTGTCCATGCCTTTGAGCGCTTCGGTGAGATAGTTCTGCAGGGCCGTGAGCGCAGCGCAAATGGCCGGGGCGCCGAAGCCGTGCGTGATGAGACTGAAGTGCGTGAGGCAGCTTTGGATGCCCGGTTCCAGGATGGGGCTGGGCCGGCTGTTACCGATCGGTGTCCGGTCCTGCGCCAGCAGATCTGTGAACTCTTTACAAAGTTGCCTGAGGGCAGTGAGGGAGAAAGAGAAAAAAACATCCTCAGAGTCCTGGAACCCAGGCGTACTCTCTCACAAGCCCAGAGGCCTTGGGTCTGTGGAGAGCAAGGCTGACTTAGGAGATTCTGCTGTTTCTTTCCCTAGAGTACTCCCTCGACCCAGCAGCTGGCTGTGCAAGGGACCCGGTGAGAGGAATGCACCCCTTCCACCACCCTCACGCCTTCCCTCTCCCTTCCTGGACCACCTGTATTCTGCTTTAGGAAATTCGCTAGGCCTTTTGGCTTTTGATTTCGAATAGTCAATAATTTTTGGCTGATATGTGACATTTCCTTTAATTATTTCCCCTCCTTGCCTTTTCAACCTTTAGGGCTCTCGCGCCACACACACACACACACACACACACACACACACACACACCCTGAAAGATTTAAAACCCCTCAGCCACAAGCCTGTCCCTGGCACCGAAGCAGATTGCTGGAATCTTGCATGGCCCAGGGCAAAAACCTGTTTATTCTAGAAGAGAATGCTGATTCCATTCGAAGCAAAACCCCTTTACCTGCAGCATTTTGGAAGAGAGATATCTCTTCCCTTCTTTAAAAAAAAAAAAAAAAGTGTCCCACTTTTTTTTTTTTGCAAATGTAAGCTACTAAAAACTTTGTGTAACAGGACTGTTGTCAATATAAAAAGATTTCTGCATAGTTTAAATAAAATTTAAAGGTAGATGGTTAAAACACAAGGGAGAATAGATTTTTATTTGTTGAAGGTTTTTAGGTTTTTATTTCCTCAAGGCACCTACAATTTAGAGAAATCTCCTTGCCTTAGGAACCCTGTGCGTCCAACTATGGATTGGGCTTATTTGGGAGAGTTTTAATATAGGAAATGGACGGGAGGCGTTTTAGCCCTGAAGGTTAAATAGCTTGGCTCTGCTGGCAAGCTGAAGCCTGGCATCCCAGAGGCCAAAGCCGTTCTCAGACTGGCATACTTCTCTTGACCACCTGCCTTTGCCCAGCCTGTGGTTCTATGGGGTGTAAAGAGAAGCAGACCTGTATAGCATAGTGGACTTAGACAGCCAGAAATGGTTGACAGGACATGGAGGCCTAACTATCAGGTAAACATGGCAGATTTCTGAGTTTGAAAGACCCTTGGGGCACCCTTCCTTAGGGTGTTGCTATGTTGCCCAGGGCCGGCAATAAACCTAATAGGGAATCCCGTTTCCATCCACTGACAACCACGGAAAGATTGACAGACATTCTTTAGGCAGGCTTGGGGGATAGAGAGCACTGACAGAGACTCTGCCTACCCTCTAAGGTCTTCATTCAGAACACATATCCCCACAGCAAGTGACTTTGCTCACCCAATAGGGCTGGCCTCAGTGAGTTTCACGGGCACGCTCCAGGCTCTGAATCACCTCCCTTCCATCTGGGTCCAGACACAAATAAAGTGGAAAAACTCCCAAGGTGGTTCTGATACCCTAGGCTACAAAGTAGTGGCCTTAAAAATCCTAAGGCTTCCTGGTGGGTGGGTAGGAGGTGTCAAACCACCCCTTTAGGAAACTAGGAGGTTCTTTGGATCTTGTTACCTGCTTTAGACCTGTTAGGCTTTGTTGTTGTTTGTTTGTTTGTTTTTTTCCCTAAAGTTCTCTGTTTCATTTATAAAACACAGCTGGTCCTTACTCTCAGGTTCCTGAGCAAGAGGGTAAGAGCATATACTCACGACCAAAATACTATGACATGGCTAGATAGCACATTAGCAGAAATCCTTCTAAAACGAGGACATGTGCCAGGTTTTGATCATTGGGAAAGATGATTAAAGTCGTTCCTTAAGTTTGTACTCATTTCCAAAGTGCCGAAAAAAAAAAAGAAATTTTGTAGTGCGGAGAACAAATGTTTTAAGAGTGGAGGATTTAAAAAATCTACACAGCCAGGCTCTGTAAGCAATTAAACTTCTGGGACATTAATATTTTTTGACCCTGCGGAAAGGGACAATCAAATTCCAATCACGTCTCAAAAACATCTGGACAAATTTGAGCAAATGATTTTTCAGCCTTCCATATATTTCTTTAAATTACGCTGTCAACGGAACAAACCGCGTCCTGGAACGCTAAATAAATGAGCTGAGCGCTGCTGTTTAGACCGCGCCCGCGAGAGAAACGTGCTGGTGCACGCAGTGCCGCCCACTGCAGGCCTGAGCTGGTCATAAAACACCAACAATATGACACCGAAGCCAAAGACAGGAGTAAATCAAATAAATAGAAAACCCACTGTAAATGTTCAAATGAGCTCTAGACCTAAATTTAGCCAGAGATTTACTGTTTTCCCCTCTGGAGCTGTCGTAAATTTTACAAGTCCGTGGAAGATGACAAACAGCAACGTTGAAGATGGAGTAATTAGAGCTGTGGGTAGAGATGGGCACACGTGGGTGACTTATAGACACCCTGAGCGAACACACATGGCTGTCCTTCCGATGGCAAGGGGAGCAAAGCCTAGACAGAAATATTCACCTAGGGGCCTGGGAAGAGATTGGGGAAAATCTGCCTGACACTCCAGGTGTCAGGAGGAAAAACAGTTAAAAGCCTGCTTTCTCTTGTCCCGGGACTGGGACAAGCCTTAACCCTCAAGTCTACCTCATCACCACACACACACACACACACACACACACACACACACAGGCACAGGCACCCTTCCTGACAAGGCACTTTGAACCCAAACCAGAGAGGCTGCTTAGAGGAGCTGGGTCAGGGAGGGAGCCCAGGATCAGGGCCCAGGGACCTGGGAACTCACTTGGTGGCCAGAAGCATATTCTTTCTGGAGTGCAGGTCACTGGGGTCCGTGTGCTGTCTGTTCAAATACTCGGACACGGCTTTAGCAGGAAACTCTGTTTCGCAAATATACCCAAAGTCCCGAGCTAAGTGAACGGCTTCCCCTATGAGGAGAGCAGCAGAGCGTCAACACCCAGGTCATGAACACCTTAGGACAGACACGGAACAAACTCAAACCCAAGACCGATAAAGTACAATTAAAGAGAACAGGACAAGCCTTACTCAGTCAGCCTCTGCCTAAACCAGACTCTAGACAGACACTGCACCCCACCCCTCCCCCGCAAGAGACGCAGGGGTCCTCCTGCAACTCACTCCCTTGGGGGTAGGGGCTCAAGAGCCACCTTACAGCTGAATCTAGACCTCTGGCAAGGTATGCCAGCCAGTCTTCTCTGTTCTACTTAAAGCACCAGTTACACCGGCTTGCAATGAAATGTGGAAGTGGCACCATCTTCCTACAATTCTATTAGGCAAATTGTCTCATACTTATAACTAGCATGCATAAACAAATCCATGCATGTAAACCTTGCTGAATATTAATAACTGCGTGTAACATGTGCTTGAAGAGTATTTCTATTCAGCAGCAAAACTCTCCAATTCACCCTGCACTTTTCTGCCTGTGTCCCGGTTTTTCTCTTTCAGAGCTTGCTGTCATCCTTCTCCTCTTTCAAAACCTGTTACTGCACAAATACATAACTTCTTTCAAAACCTGTTACTGCACAAATACATAACTTCTTTCAAAACCTGTTACTGCACAAATACATAACTTCTTTCAAAACCTGTTACTGCACAAATACATAACTGCAGGCACCGGGGCACACCAGGCGTTCTGGAGCTTAGGAGGAAGACCCTTTGGAATAAAGCACTACCACCTCTTAGGGCACAGCCTTGGGGACTAAGGAAAGATCACAAACACAGAATAAAAGGGGGGGAGTGTTGAATTATCTCACAGATACATTATTTTGAGGGACTGTGACTTGCTTTTAGTGATATCATAATAACAAAAGACTTCAAGCACAATGCTTACAAGGTTTCATAGTGCCAAAACTGTGCACCAAATATTATCATTTTGGTGTGATTTTTCGGGTTCTTCCCTTTCCATCCCAAAGTATCTGTCTCGTGTTAAGATCACCTTGACTGTTTCGAAAATGGGGATGGTGATATTAATGATTCCCTAAAAGCAAAATGGGATATTCACAGGCAGAGAAGTGTCAACCCTAGCAAGTGGGATTGAAAAATGTGGTGACTTAAGGCCTCTGGTGGGTGAGTGTGAGCCCCAAACCCTTTGCCTTGAAGATGGGGCTATACAGTGCCTGCAACTCTTTGAGCTCTTCATGGCCATTATTTTTTGAGAACATAAGGTGAAATCCTGCAAGAACCAATTCCCTACAAGAGCCCTAATATCATATCTACTAAAATATGGAAGAGAAACAAACAAACAGAAGCCGGACACAGGACGACTCCAGAGAAAATTATCCACGGTCGGTCACGTGTCCCCTTGGCTGTGTTTCTTGTTGCCCCTCCACACATTCAACAGCAGTCAGCCTTCTTCGAGGCAGCATAGATGATCTTAATTATTCCTGGCCATAGATTTCAACTGAACACCCAAACTGACAAGCAAATGAGAAGTTTCTTAGTAAAACTGTGGCCATTTAACTCACAACCAATGAAGTTGCCTTGAAGATTCAACTTGCCTCTCAATACTGTCTCATAGCGCCTTCCCCTCCCCTTAGTTTTCTCATAAGCATTGCTGGACTTGCTAAGGTATGGATATCTCTTTAAGTCCTACAGATTGGGTGACAGAACCCTCGAATGGTCATGAGTTTTACAATAACCATTAAGATTCATGAACTCTGCATGTTTTCTTATGTCTTTTAATTTTTATTACATTTATTGGGGGGTGAGAGTGTAGAGGTGGGAGGGACACCAGGGAAGACCTCTCCTCCCATCTTGTGGGACCTGGGGGTGGATACCAGGTGGTCAGGGTTGAAAGCAAATGTCTTTCCCCTCACCAGCCTCAGGTTTTTATCAGCAAATACTCCAAGTCAGAGAAGGGGTCATTTCCCTGGAGCTCAAGCAGAGGATGCTTCAGCCACTATGGCCAGTGAAAGGACCCCTTCTCTGACTTGGAGATTGGGCCTGATCCCTGTTTGGAACACAGGAACTTTCATATCCCTTGTTTTTCCGCTTCCCTGCTGCTGCTAGCCTCCTCTAAGTAAAAAGACCTCTGATTGTCTCTCCTGCAATCCCTTGACATCCAACTCATGAGGGCACAGCAATCACAATGATTTCTAGTTAATCATGAAACATGTAAAATGTCAGCCTGCAGCCGACAGTTAAGCTCAGCTACTTGGCGAAATGGCTCCGGAGTCTTGCTTACCTTCCACCAGGGAGGTGAGTAAGGTGACGTTTGCTGCTTTGCGCCTGCCCGCGGGCAAATTCAAACCGATTTTTTCTAGCCTTTCTCTCAAGGATCTCCCCCCATTTTTCGATTTGGCTCTGCAATTGCAAGAATTAACATTCTGATTAACCTCCGAGTGTTCCTGAAACAAAGTTTAGACTTAGCAATCTAGAGCCCAGCGGAGCTTGAAGGGGTTTTAACTTGAGGTTAGCACTGCTGCACCCCTTCCCTTCAGTTATTCGCTGAGAGTTTGCTGAGGCTTGCTTAATTTCTGCAATAGAGAGCATAGAAAGTAAGTCTTCCTAAAAAAAAAAAAATAGGTGTGTGTGTGTGTGTGTGTGTGTGTGTGTGTGTGTGTGTGTGTGTGTGGAGCAGGGAGATACCAGATGGGAATAATTAGAATGTAGAGTAGTAGGTGCAGAAAACGTAAATATTGGTCATGTGCGTGCAGAGGTTCACTGGCCATGGATTCCGTGAGGAGAGCAGAATCCAGGCACGCTTTAAAAAAAGAAAAGAAAGAAAAAAGGGCTAGTTTCCAGAAACAGGCAGGTTTCTAAAGGAAAAACCAAAAACCAACTGCATAATGGAGACATTTTAGAAGGGGAGAGAGGATTGACGTTTGTAATCATGTAATGTCTGTTATGATAGCAACACTTTTGAGCTTGCTAATATGATAAACACTTTGTCTTCACTATCACAATTCATAAATTTTATACACTCATGTTCAGGAAGTGAATTAAAACATCCCCCACTCTGGAAGCTGGGATATGGTGGTGCACACCCAGCACTTGGGAAGCAAAGAAAGGCATATGTTTGAGTTCCAGGCTAGCCTGGTCTACAGAGTGAGTTCTTGGTTCTAGGACTGCCTGGGATACACAGAGAAACCTTGTCTCAAAAATCAATGATGATGATGATGATGATGATGATTATGATGATTATGATAATGATGATGATAATAATAATAATAATAATAATAATAAACAACTATCATCATCCTGACTCTGAACTGAAAAGACTAACTTGAAAATAAACAAGGACAGAGCAAGGAAATTTACAGTAAGACCCATTCTGGGTCACAACAACAGCATTAGCTTCCCTCTAGGCTTCCATGTCCTCTAAGGGCTGAATAAAAATAAAAGGAAAGTGGTTACCATGGTGAAGCATGTTGCCGTGCTTCTCACCCAGTCACTTTTAGGAAAGAACGGGATAGTGAACATCTCAAGTGGGTTGACTTCAGAAAGTTCTGTCTCATACAAAGTCACTTAACCAGGGCAGTGCTGAGGGTCCAGATGTTGGCACAACAACCATTTCTTTCTCCACTTCCATCAGGAGCCTATCCATGGGTGGCAGTGTTGGAGAGCAATTGCATGGCCCCCAGAAAATGACTACCCTTCATTATAGAAGAGTATTAATGTTGTGGGATGTGATGCTATTGCAGGAAGGTCACTGAGTAGAAAAGGGTTTTACAAAATGCAAAGCACAATATACTAGTGCATTGATCAGGAGACCAATGTAGCTACTCTCCATCTGTATTTTTAAACTAGTGAAATGGAGTATATGGAAAGCATGATGGAAGCCGCCTTTTCGGTTTCATGTGAGATGGGGAAGATAGGTTCAGGTTTGAACTCAAGCTAATGCCCCAGATATGAACTCACTTAGTTGGGAGTCTTGTTCTGGCAAGAAAGTGAAAGGTTTCTAAGGCTGAATTAGCTAGGAGGGCTGCGCATGCGCAAATAGGTCTGAGATGGGTGTGGCTTGCTTTTGAGAACTTAGCTCTTGCTGGCTGTATACCCGGCTAGTAGGTTCTACAGCTTTCCAGTGGCGTGGCGTCACACGGAGCTGGGCTTAGATTACGGGTTGCTAGGCAACTGCATCGGACTTTCTCCCTCGGTCTCCACAGCACCCTTCTCCGTGTGTGTGTGTGTGTGTGTGTGTGTGTGTGTGTGTCTGTGTGTGTGTTGGTTGTTGTTGTTTATTTTGTTTTGTTTTACCTTCTGAGGACGCCGCCAAGGAGAGACGCGTTGAGGCATTCAGGGGGCGAGAGCCTTCTCTGAACTTCTCCCACAGTTACTTTGTATTTTGAAGTTGAGCTGAGCAGAGATAAACGGCCTGGAACCGAGCAAAATACCTCGCCGGTGTTGACTGACATTCCTCCCAAGAAGCCATCTTTATTCATCATTAGAGAAGTGACAGATTTGGGAGGGACAGGAACTAGGGAGAGATGGAGAGAGGGGGAAAATGTTGCCGTAAAGGTGACTGAGCTTCAACCCTCCTGACTGATAGGACGAGGCATCTGGGAAGGCCACGTGGCAGCCACCAAGTGGAAAGCTTAGGGGGAGTCAGCTACTCCAGTTGTTCCCAGCTGCACTGCTTCCCAGGGCTGGGAACCGACCCAAAAGTCACCATTCCTGTGGAAACTTACCCCAGATGACAGTTCACATGAGTGTCGCTTGCCATAGCCCTGTTCACCACACATCAGGGAAACACTCAACCTCGACCTTGGTTCACCGCTGTGAATCTAGGCAAAGCCTATTAGGTAGCCTGCTTCTAGTGTGACCTTGAACATTTCGCAGACTCCTGATCTCAAGTTTCCTCATCAGCCCTCCCAGGATAACACTGTCTCATTAGGTACTTGAGAGTGAAGATTAATTTCGCTGTTCTCTGGGATCAAATGTTAATGTCCATGATCTTTAGAGGAATTTCTCCTCTCTGACTGGACCCAAACCTGTGGCCATCACTAAAGATGGGGGTGGGGAGGTGAGGTGGGCAAAGAGCTGCTTTTCCCCGTGATAATGTAACCTATTTTTACCCCGGCATAAAAACCACAGCGAGATCCATTTAGAAACGTACCCAAATGCTCATCTCCAGTGAGAGCAATTCAGCAGCGACCTGAGTTTTGTTTACAAATTAAAGCACCGGCTCGTGATTGTTTGAGCAGTTATGATTTACAACAGGTGCCCTGATCAATCAACCAATCTCTGTAATTCGTGTGAGCGGTGGCGGTCTTGCCTTGCCCCAGTTGTTTCGTTTCAGCAAGTAATTGATAACAAACCACACTCCAGGTATGTTTTATGCAGCAGCTAATAAGAGCTGACAGCTGGTTGCCACTGCTACCCTGGTGCATTCAGCCTGTATTTAGGCTTAATTGTGTTTCCATGTCATCTGCATGACAGGAAGAGGCTGAGCCAGGTGGAAGGCTGGGGAACACTGTCCTGGCAGGCGTGCCCTTTGGACTTCTCCTGATTTGTCCTACTTCATCATGCTCCTTTCTTACAAGGAGAATTCATGGAAACATATATCTAGTATCGAAAGAAAGGTAACCTGCCCCGCTTGTCTAATCACGACCACGTCTCACTCTATAAATCTGGGCGGAAAAGAGGCATGCTACCACGTGAGGACTAGGATTTTATGAGAAAAGATGTCTAACTTCTCTTCGGCAGGACAGATAAGAGAAGGCTGTGTTTCTCTTTCAGCTGACTTTTTACGTCACAGATTTCAGCATTCAGACTCCATGGTTATTGAGAGAGTTCCAAGTGTTAGGTGCTTATTTATTTAATTTGGTGTATTCCAAAACCTGGTGAAAAGCAGCTTCTGTAAGGGAGTGAATTTAGACACTAAAGCACCCCCTTTGACACTTCTTGATTGACACATTGGAATTTCAAGACCTGTTGTGGATGCCCTAGACCTGGTCTAGTTGGAAGAATAAGGTTAGAAAACAGTTCATCTTCTGCACTGTCATGGGGTGGAGGGGCACAGTCCAAAGCAGTTTTGATTTTCTGAACACCCTGCCCATAGTTTCTCTGGGGACTGCTACCCACTTGAGAATAAAGCAGCAAAATGTCAAAGTGGTTTCATCAACCCTGAGTAACCCTTCGAATTCATAAATCTCTTTGTAATTGGGTGATTGGGATAGAGTCATTCTGTCACTTGATTTTTGTACACAGCATGCACCTATATTTGAATCTATTCTCATAGCAGTCCTAATGCCTATATTTCAGATTCATATTCGAGTCATCATATACAATCTTATACTGGTGCTCAGTGGCATGACATCAGTTGGGAAAAGCTTCCCCTAAAAGTAGATAGCCTTTTGAAGTTTTAACAAGAGAACTATAGCAATAAATTATGTCAAAGGTCTCACCTTTGATACTTGGCAACATTTTTATCTTTGACATTGCTTAGAATATTTTCATGACAAAACAAGCCCGGTAAACCGACAGCTGATGTTATACATAATGACCAGTATCTCTTACACAGTAGTTTCCCTGGTTTCCTATTTCCCAGATACCAAATTTCTTGAAAACTTAGGCCTTCCGGAAGACATTATACCCAGTTCTTTAACTGTCCTATTGCTGATTGCCCGAGTCAGCTGATAGGAGCTGTTTCCCTCAGAGAGAGTCAGGGACTCCCTCCCCTGGACTGTACCTCTCTGCGTATAAATGTGCACATCCGCTTAGGCGGCACACATCCACCTTAGGAAGATCAACTCCCCCATGAAGAAATAAAAGCTCACAAGGTAAACAGAAGTGTTTTCAGTTATATTCCCATTTTCTATCAAAATCGTGTTCCGCCATTCTATCCTCAGTTTTCAACACCAACTAACGCCCCAAACCCTGGCTCAGCATGGATTTCCTAGACCACACCCTAGCTATTTCTTTTCCTGGCTTTCCTTCCCGATAGCTTTCCCCTTGGCCCTCACACCTGCTTAGCTCTGCTGACTAACCCGGTATTTTATTTCCTTCATCTTTCCCCCTTCTGCTCCTCTCCAGCTTATCAATAAACCCAGAAAGCAACAGGGCCCAGTTGATTTGTGAGTAATTATGAGCACACTATTCCTGCTCAGGGAGCCCAGAGATGCCTGAGACAGGTTTAGAGTGACGGCAGGAAATGCTAAGGAAATGGGGCATAGAAAGACTCAGCATGAAGCTTTAGGTCCTGCGCATGTTTACAATTTTCTGTGCAAACATTAAAAAAGTGGGTATTCCCTCTCTTCAGCTCTTAGTTTGATGGTAAGGTCTAGATCTCTCTCTTTCTCTCTCTCTCTCTCTCTCTCTCTCTCTCTCTCTCTCTCTCTCTCCCTCTCTTCTTTCCTTTCCCCATGAATCATTCCAGAAAAGAAAAAAAAATATCATGAATGAATTAGTATTTCTTTGCCATGAGAGAAGTTCTAAGAAAAAGGAAGGGAAATGAGAGAAAACCTTGTTAGCACTAGACTATATAGAGATTAGTCGGCTAGTACTTAATTTCTCTTAAAAAAAAAAAAAGCAACTTCAGGGTGAAATTGCAAATTGGAGAAACTGTTTTTGGCAAGACCTGTATTAGAAAGAGGGGAAGAAATTAACCTGCCTCACACATTAAAGGTGTGTGTTCCCCTCAGGAAAAAAAAAAAAAAAACTTGACAACTTTGAGAGCTACATTGGGAAGCAACTAAGAGATCGAGTACCCTAAAAGTAAAATCACTTCTCATGATCAGGAAACTACTACTCAAATTTGCATCCTCTTAAGTCTCCTTCTTGTGTACATTTTATTTAACAAGTTCAGCAGGTGTATACAGGTGGGCACCAAAATTGTGGTGAGAAGAAACACACACACTCACACACTCCACAATATCCAATGTTGGCATTCCTTAATGGCAGAATCTGAGATCCTGAAATCTGAATGGATCTCACAGTGTTTTTAGAGTGTCATCCGACCTTGAGAAAGTCATTTATCTTCTCAGGCTGTGCTCCTGCACATTCCCACACTTAGGGCAATGGAAAGGAATGTCTGACCTTTCCAGTTTTGGAATTCTATGACTTCTGATCCTTCTTGTGCTCTGTGCTCTCTCTCTCTCTCTCTCTCTCTCTCTCTCTCTCTCTCTCTCTCTCTCTCTCTCTTTTTCTCTCTCTGGAAAAGTGAAGTTCTTGACAGGAAACACAACTTTCCTGGACTCAGATGCGGTCTTCCTTCTAGGCAATAAGAAGGAAGAATCTCAAAGACGTCTGCTAGAATTGAGATTTGGCAATTTTGTATTTCCTTCTCTCCAAGAAAACCCACACCAAAGTGTTTGTGTGGAGAAGGGGCCAGAACTAATGGAGAAAACATGGGAGAGAGTGGAGGTTGAACTAAAAGTAACCCAACAGGATATCCATAAGACCAACAAAAATGGCCCACAGACACAGAATTTGAACCTTGGACTCAGGCCTCGATAACCTTTCCAAGAAATTCTGACATATTTTCTGCTGTCTAATGTGTCAAACCGATTGCATGTTGGTCGCTGATTCCAAGTCCTCTTTCTTCAAGCCTAGGTAAGTCCTTTAAGTTAAGCCATAAGAAGATGGCAATGATCATTTATGTGAGCTGGGTAATCCCCCCACCCGTCCCCACCCAGATTCCTAATCTTAATGGAACTGAGAGTTCAGAATGATTTTTTAATGTCTCGTTGGATTTTTAGACTGTTAATGTACCGAATCCTTCTCATTATTACTTTATTGATTGCTCATTGACCAGCCCCCTTCAAATCGTATTAACCACCCTCTGCCGGTTTAGATTAGGAGAGTTTAAAAAGCACCTTTCATTACTCCCCCCCTCCCCAACTCCTGCCACAGAGTTGAGACTCGGCAGCTTAATGGGAGCTCTAATGGGGCAGCTAAGAAGAGAGGGGCCACGGTCCCTGCCGATTGCATTAATAGCTCAAAGGGGGCCAATACAGAAAATTAGCCGTAAACGAGCTCTGGAGATCTTCAAATGAAAGAGCCATTTATCACGCTGGCTACCTTCACTCCACTCGTTTGCTCTCTCTACTGGGAACAACTCATTTCCTCTTAACTAAATTACTTCAGAAATGTCAGCTAAGCCCACACAGCAAACATAACAAGAGAGGGAGTCTATAATGTATGAGGTGATGTCAACAGGGAAGAAAAATTAGATGGATTAAATTTTAGGAGTGGCCATGACACAACTGAACAGAAAGACACAAAGATAGATAAATACATCTTTTATGCCTAGGTTGTTAGGCTCAATAAACATAGGAGCAAAGATGTGTAAATGTAGACCAGTTGCTGGCCTTTTACTAATGAAGCATAATTTTCTAAAAACTGTCTAAATGTCCATTAGAAAACAAATTAAGCAACCAAGTCCCCTGCTAGTTGCTGAAATTTAGAATATTCAGTTCAGGAAACTTTCTCAGCTCTGCACAGAATGAATCTCACAGAAGCACCCCTCATGGAGATGAGACTATGCAGAGATGAGAGATGAGAGGCTGAGAAGGAGCTAATGAACCCATAACTTTATTTTAAGTGGTTCCTGGTGACTTAGAAAGATAAATCAAACATTTGTTCACTTTTTGCCCATGGCTTTAAAAAAGATAAAAATGTGATATTAGAATCTCTTCTTCGTGTAATAAAGCAAACATTTCAAGTATCAAATAATAGAACCAACCTAACATTCGTATTTATACTACTCACCCCAAATCAATTAGCATGAGTAGGGTGTTACCTTAGTGTTTTAAGCCGTGAATGCTTTTTAAAAAGCTTTGGGGGTAAAACATGCACCAGTCTCAGAAAAACAGAGCATGCAACTTTAGTCACCGTCTCCTTTATCTCTGGAAACAACGTCATGCATAAATATTCATGTTTCTCTGGCAAACATATTTAAGCACTGCAACCAGTGCTTCCCACATCTAAGAAAATTGTGAATCCTATTTTGCTGGGGCAAGCTAAGTTCCAAATATTTTTATTGGCCTGACTATTAATAACATTTCTGATTGGTCATCCGCTGGGCATGTCCCTCTGCCAGCAAATTGATGTTGCTAGGATACGGAACCCTGAGCTGAGCTGTTCTAGCTTTCCGCGGGGGGGGGGGGGGGGGGGGGGGATTAAAATAACAATGACAAAAGGGAACAGGAAAGCTCCTCCCTCACCCACCCCAATCAGCCAGCAATTAACCAAAAGAGAAGACTCCAGAGGAACCAGAGAAAGTGAGCAGTCAGCAGTGCTGCCAGCCCGAGCTCGCACCCTGAGAGTACCAGCTGAAGGTGGCGTTACCTAAAGAAGAGATGGAGAAAGACTGGGCAACATTTTAAAGCCTATTTTAAAAATCATTCCAAACCCAAAAGGCAGCACTCAGCTACTGTTTTCCCTGCTTACCTCACACAGCTACACATCCGTGACTTTCTGGAGGGGGGAAATTCAGCATCCTCTTAACCTTTTCGGGATCCTTACTCCACAAGCTGCCAACTACTCCTCCTCCAATTTGAGGCTGGATGGATTGCTTTCTAAATTATCGTTTTCTTTAATTATTTTTGTGAGTGTTAAGTGGCTCAAGCGAATCACAACTGACTGAAGTTGGGGACTGTTGACTCCAAGCATAAGGACCATCTCCCTCTAACCTCAATAAGCAAGGACTATAGTCATTAAAGCTGTGTTTTCCAATACCAATCCGTATGATAATTAAAGACCGCACTGTGTACACACATTCGAACTCTTAAATTTGTGGGCATGCGAGTGACATTCGGGCCTTGAAGCAGCTACTCTAATCGTCAGACATTCTCTCAGTGACTGTCAGAGAAGAGCAGGAAAAAAAAAAATTAAGCAGCTGCAATACGCCTGAAATGAGTTATTGTAATTACATTTAATTAGTTTAATTAGTTAATTATTTTGCTTACAGCTGTACAAGAGACTGCAAACATTTGTTAATATCACATGCCCTCTAACAGTATGGGGTGATGCCACAGCCACAGTCAATCATGAGTGCCTATGCGGGAAGATCTAGATGCAGGCATAGTCTGTCTCAGCCTCTCAGGGGGAGCATATTTAGCAAAGCATTTGGCACAATTAAAAATAATAATAACAAAAAGAAACAACTCATAAGACATAGAGAACTGGTACCAAAATTACCACCACCACCAAAAAAAAAAAAAAAATCAAACCAAAAACAACAAGGGGGGAAAGCTACCCCCACGACACAGGCGCTTTAACATAGCTAAATCCAGTTATCAACCAAGTAACAATAGAACATTTTTGAAACCAGTGCTTCCCAGCTGTTTCTACACATCATAATGGCTCAGACATATAAGATGCATTTAGAATGGCTACCTGATGTATTATGAAAATAAATGGCAATTGTCAATATAGCTCTATTTCTCCAATCCTGGTTTCTAACTGAGTTTCCATTCTGCTTGGTCCCATTTTCTTTTTTTCCCAGCATACCCTTTTACCTAGTCTGATAGTCATTAAACTGATTACAACAGACATTGTTTTGTGATATAAAATGATGAATACCCCCAAAGTGAAAGCTCAGCATAAAGACATTGAAATCGTTGCTTACTTTTGGAAGGAACAATCCATACCTTTTTTAATGACTGACTGGTCCAATAGGTTCATGCCGCTGTTATTGGCATCTTCAACTGACTGTGAAGATAAAAACATCACCATTCAAATTGACTGGATATTAAAGAATTGCATACATAAATCATGTCATTCTAAACGGGAGTTTCTATTATTTCCATTTATATTAATTCGCAAAGGAGGTTTTATTATTATCCTTATTATCCCCAAATCGACATAGAAATGAAATTCACTGGAATGGCAAATTCTCCCAGTAGAAAAAAAAAAAAAGGAAAGCAGAACATACGAGGGACAGCTGGGATGCAGTATTGGTTTTGTTATTATCTGAAACACAGATATCACACAGGCATATAAACTTTTAGATTACTTGCCCATATGAATTGTGAAAAGTTGGCAACACCTGAAAGATTTTTCACCAATATAAGTTAAGAGCAATTTCGGTTTTTCCTTCTATCCCAGTATATTTAACCCCAGAGCCATTTTTACAAATACATAACAGTTTACATTATGGGATTTTAATTAAAGTCTGAGCAATTTGGAATGGAATGCAAACAGCAATACAAAACCCTCCAGGACCTCACACCCACTGCAGTCCACACACACGTTTCTGTGTTTCTGTGAGCTCTAAGCTTCTTGGTGCAAGATGATAGTCCCTGCATAGTCCATACACACCCTTTCACCATGCTGGTGAAACTACCCAGCAAGGTGCACACCTGTTAGGGAGGCAGTAACTATAGATACAGGCACATCGATACATATGCAGTCAAAAGAACTGGAACCTTCTAGTCAACACCTTGGTAATCACAAGCAATGTCAATCTTCAGCTTCATCCCAGAGAGGGGAAGTTTCAGCTCAGAATTGGCAGCACTTCTGAGAGAATAGTTGTTGGAGTGAGTTCCTAGCTGTCAGGATGCCTGGGAACCGGCCTTCTAGCTGTGCATTGCAGGGTGTCAAAAAAGCAAAGATTCCACCCTCCCCACTTCCAAAGACAATACCCACTGTCTTTCCGAATCCCACGACTGCTTCACTTGGTCCTTTGGAACTTATGTCTGGACCAATTTGTCACCCATTCTGTAAAGAAGTGTAAAAAGAAGATCTGGGGAATGAGGTGTTTCCTCAGCACTTCCTACCCATTCAGGATGCTTCCTTGAACAGGGTGTGTGTCCATCACAAGGAAGAAAAAAATAAAAGCCTGCCACAACTGAGCAAGTGTGGCCTGAGAAGAGAGCCAGCGGGTAGGGGGAGGGTATGCTCATTTCTTTCTTTTCATTTTTACTAGACACCTTGCTGCTCTTAGAAAGCTAAGGGTGGGGTGTTTCTTCGGTCGAACTGTTTCCTACATTGTAGACCTCCATAAACACCTTAATAGTGAAGAGTCGCCTTAAAAATATTTCCTGAAACTTGTTCTTAAGTTTCCAGGGGACCTTGTCACACTCAGAGGCACGGTCATACTCCCATTGCCCTTTTCTAAACTTGTGAGTCTGTTGCCAATGGCTCCGGGTCCATCCAGGCAGGACGGAAGTATTTGC
The DNA here is from genome assembly GCA_963919715.1 of Microtus obscurus. Taxonomy (NCBI): domain Eukaryota; kingdom Metazoa; phylum Chordata; class Mammalia; order Rodentia; family Cricetidae; genus Microtus; species Microtus obscurus. Next base: position 2,634,932 of record CAWTZC010001361.1, read on the forward strand.
CTGTGTTTGTGGGAGCAAAACCCATCACATAAGGTCCTGGACCTATAAGCCCCTACACCTCTTGCTCATGTTGGTGCGCAAATATGTATCTCCGCCTCATCAGCGACGTAGGGTAGTTGTGGTAGTTAATGAGAAGGCTCTTGTCTGATTTTCTATCTAATTACGGCCGCCTGCTGGGTTTTTGTACAGGATATTCACGCAGCATGCTGGCGCTTAATCGTCACAGGGAGGATCGTAAAGATTTAATTAGGACTGCATGCGGAAGCGCAGAAAAACAACTCAGACTCATAATTACTAGACTTCTTTAGTTAAAAGTGATACCAGGGATTGCTTTAAGACACAAGGGTGTGTTTGAGCATACTGTAGTGTGTGTGTGTGTGAGTGAGTGTGTGTGTGTGTAGGGTTCACTTAAAAGCTTTATATGTTGATACTCATGGGTGGTAGAGGTGACAGGAGGTTAAAAAGCCAAGCTGTGAAGAACTAGACGCCCACACGGCAACTAAACAAATCAACAACTAGATGGCCCTTGGTTCTCTTTTTCTGTAGTCATTTCCCCTGAGTTTTTAACACTGCCCCGCCCCCTTCCCAATGGGTGAAATGTAGCATACCCGGAACCCAGACAGCGATCTGCTAGTTTAATAGCCCCTGTGAGTAAATTGAAATAGAAATTGACAGGGTTTTATAGTTTCATTTAAAAAAAATATTAGAAGCATTTGGTTAATTAGCTCCCCCTCTTTTCTCTCACTGGGCGGCGGCCTTGTGAGTGTGCCCTTAGGTCACATGTAATGCCCCCAATGCTGGACCGGTGCACGGGACCCATGTAGCGCCCTCTGGCTCTGTCTGGTCCCTGGCTTCCAGTGTCCTCAAGCCACATATTCCAGACCCCTGAGACAGAACAAGTGACTTGGAGGGTCAGGAAAACTACTCTGCTCTCACTTCTCGGGGGGGGGGGTGTTCAGAAGGGTCCAGTTACCCCCTTGGATCTGTTGCTTGGTGTCTGAAGACCTGGCAGCTTCCATAACTTTTAGCCTCTGCACTCTAGACCCCGAGCTTGTCAGTAAACCCTTTTCCGGGGGAGGGGAAGCGGATCTACTCTGCATTTCTGCATCTAAGGCACAAACCTTCTCATCCCTTCCCTTTACCCTAGACTCAGAAGGCCTGCCACCGGGACCACACTGGACCAGGGCCACTGAGGGACCAACCTCACACAATTAGTTCACTACCGAGACTCGCATAGGTTGTATTTCCCCATCCTTTTCATACTTAGGGTTGTAAAGGTCCCACAAGCCTCTCCACAATGCCAGGTTATCAGCTGGAGGAAGGACAGGGGAGCCAGGAGCACTTTCTACCCCCACAGTCTCTGAGCAAACTGCATCAACTCAGGATGGAGCTGGGCTCACTTAAGCACTTTAAATCTATCCAGTTGCTTTGATTATGTTATTCCCCCAAAAGCACTTCCCTGACCTTGCTTGTCCCCTCCCTTTGCATTTTGCTAGACACTCAAAACCCTTTAAAGTTCTGACTTAAAGAAAGCATTCTAAAACCAAAGAATTCCCCCCACCCCCATTTTGAAGAGATAATTCAGGGTCCAGTTTCCTGAGTCCCTTGGCCTGCAGGGTAAGTGGTAGTAGGTGATGCTCTCATCCACAGTTACAGTAATGGGGATGTATAGTGTAGTGGGTGATGTTAGCATCCCCAGGGGAATAGGGGTGTGAGGTTGATCTACCTTCATTATCCAGCACTTTGAACCATACTCAAAAAGGTTAATTTAAAAACTCCCCCATGCCTATTATGCCAAAGCATTAAAAAAAACAATTCAATATTTCTTTTCTTACATAATATTCTAAAATGAGCAATACTTCCAGACAGGCACAGCTCAGTAAAACCAACAAAACCATCAGTTGTGGTACTGAGGGTGAATCCAGCCACAGACCAGGTGGTTTCTTCCTTTTTAATAACAAGGTTTCTCTGAAACAATGAGCCATCACAGACCACACAGAGATGCTGTTTGATTCTGTCTCCACATTTTGACTATACATATGTGTATATGTATGTATGTATACATACATACATACATACACATACATATTCACAGCAAAGTAAAAAGGAAGGGCTTGGCTTCTTCTCTTTCCCATTTCGCTTTCTTCTTTGCCTCAGAAATAAGTCTACAGTGATGCATAACAAATTCAACTATGCCAATAAGATCCAAACATCAATTAAATGCCTTACGACAATATTTATCTTGTCTGGAGACCCTTTAAATTGGGGGAGAGTGTGTGTGAAGCCGAACTGTTCAGAATCACCCTGACAGTATTTAGGAATCTCTTCTTTGATGTTTCTTTGTTTAGTTTAACCAAGGGTTCTCATCCAAGTCGGCCTCCATTGTGTAGGCTGCAGATGGGATACTCCGTGGCTGGGGGTTTGTTCTGAACCTTTTGTTTTAAGAAATAAACACATGCTGCCTCTTCAGAGGGGACAGTAGCATTGGGGAGGGGTGACAAGTGTCAGGAGAGGGCTGAAGGGGAAGGTGGGAAACACTGCTTTACAGTTAACCAAGTGGCCTTCAGATGATAGTTCCAAAAAAACGCTAACAGTCCTAAAGGACTCCCAGAACCCAGTTGCAACTTTCTGAGCTTGTCCCGGCAAAGATCCCATCGCCGGCTCTAGAATTCGTCTGGAGAGAAGGGCTTTGAAGCTTTTGGAAATTCAAAGCAAAGGGGTCTTAAACAAACACAGCTAATGACCCTCTTCCAAAGCAGCATCGTTCCTAGCTGGCTTTGCAAAAGGGGAGAGAACACCTGGAGCCTTCAGGGGCCCTTGAGCCTTCTTGCTTAGAGCTCTGTTCTCTAGACAGCCAGTACTTTAGCCTACGAAGCCACCGGGACAGGCTCACTCTGGGGTAAACCTAGTGCCAACTTCTTCACACAAAGCAACAGAGGATGCACACGTCCAGTAGCTGAGTCAAGATGAAAACATTAGCCTTGATAGCAAATGACTGTAAACTATCACGAACGTATTTCCTCCTTCAAGATTTAATTTCCAGCCGTCCTGTCATTCACAAATGGATCTCTAGAAACTGCCACCTCGGAGTCACACACTCAAACACACACTTTTGTCCTGTCCGGTCCGTCCGGTTCTAAAGATGACAACCCCCGCCCCCAGAAGGCCAGGCCGCCCTCCTCCGTCCCACATTCTTCTTTTATTATCTTTTATGTTTGTTTTTTTGTTTGTTTGGAATTACCTGCACATCTTCCATGCCGGGATGCCCAAGACCGTGCAACGAGAGGCTGTCGCCCATGCCGGCGTCCAGGCCGTGGTGTGCCGAATGTAGCAGCACGTCCGGCCGCCGGACAGAGTGGTAGTCCCTTCGGGGGTCAAGGCCCGAGAGCTGGGGCAAGGCTGCCCGGGGCTGGGGCAGTAGAGAGCCGGCTTCTGAACCCACTTCTTGTCTCTGTCGCTGCCCCCAGGGATGCTGCTGGGGCTGATGGAGAGGGTTCAGGGAGTAGGGGTCGTTGACGTGGGAGTAGGGGTCTTGACTCTGGTGGTAAGGTAGTGGCTGGTAGGGGGGTGGGAAGTAGGGTGGCTGGAAGTCCGATGATGGCGTGTGGGACAGCGGCGGGGCGCTCGAATAGGGGCCTTGGGACACAGAGCCCAGTTGAGAGAGTCTCGAGCTATGGCTTGGGACGCCATCGTGCCGGTCCTGGGAGTAGAGAAGAGAGAAGGAGGAGAAGGAGGAGAAGAAGGAGGGAGGAGGGAGACAGGGAGAGAGAGAGAGAGAGAGAGAGAGAGAGAGAGAGAGAGAGAGAGAGAGAGAGAGAGAGAGAGGAGAGAGTTGGGTTTCTGTACAACTTTCCCCGGATAAGGGAAGGGAAGCAAGAGGCTAAACCTTAGACCCAAGCTGACTCAGGGCCACATGGTAAAATGTCAACAGTCCCACCCGGGAAGCTTCAGGGGACTTAACTACAACCGAAATCCGGAAGCTCACCCACTACCAGGCCTACGAGCCATCTTTGGAGAGAGCAAAGCAGGCAAAAAGGGAGAGGAGAAGGAACGGTGTGGACAGAGATAGCTCAAAGCCTTGAGTTAAGAATGTAGGACCCAAGGGTGATGTTTGCTCTCCTAAGTGTTTCCTGCTCGCACCTCTTCAAGAAATCCAAAGTCCACCAAGTGAACCTTTCTAATAGCTGTGGTACTGCTCTGGTTGAAAAAAAAAAAAAAACAAACCACTTCTGCCTTCACAGGCAGGTAGCTGGCAGGCCCCAGGGCTCACACAAGCTGGAGATTCCCAGAGCAGGGAGGCATCTGCCTGATCAGAGCTTCCAGACACCCCTCCCTCCCCAAGAGGAATTAAATAACTTAGAGTTTGATTGAAACGGATCTCCTCTGCAATCACACCCTAAGCCCACGTTAAATTGAGTTGTGGTTTGCAGGAGTTATTTCTGAGCTTGCTCGCCATATCGCACGCTATTATACTCAGGGTGTTAAAATAAGGAACTGAAGTTGGGAGGTGAAGAGATAACCCCCACATCTTTTTTTCCCCTCCTCTCCGGAGTGGAAGCCAAGTGCGAGGAGGAGGAAGTGCAGGACACTTTAAGTTTCTCCCCATCCTTTGGGGTAAAAAGTCCCCCTGGTCCTTTCTGTAGAAGCAGCCACCTAAATTTCCAAGTTGCCTTGACAAATAAAAAGTTTTTCGGCTCAGCCTCACCCCCTCCCAGCTGACTCTCAGACAAGGAACACACAATGCAGAGGGAAGCAGCTGCAGCCTCGTCCAATTATGGTGCTAAATTACCAAGCCAAAGGCACTCAAAGGAAGACAGAGAGACAGAGGGAGACAAACACACAGATGCAGAGACGGAGAGACAGTGAGAGGAGAAGGCATGCACTTCTGGTACAACGGGAATCCGAACTCACCATGGATGAATAGGTGTGGACTAACATCTGGAAAAAAAAGCCTGGTTACTGCTCAAAATCAAACAATGAAATTTCAAAAATCAAAAAGTCCAGCAGAGAAGCAAGCTGGACACAGGAGCTGAGCTTGAAGTGTTTCCAGGACAAGCCATCAAAAAAAAAAAATCCCCCTCCAAGAAGATTGGAGGTGCCTGTCACAGACAGGCAGAGCTGTTCATCTGTCTCTCACCGTCTTTTTGGCCTCTTTTCTTCGGCGGGTTCTTTGGGGCTCCAGAAACAGTCCTCTTCCACCCGAAGCTGGGCTCAGACTGCTCGGGCGCCCCTTCCTCCCTCCGCTTGCCTACACCGCCTCATAATAATTGATATTCATGACTATTAATATTACACGAGTACTTTAAAGGGAGAATGGAGGACAAATGGAGCGTGAAGCAGCAGCGAGCTCAGAGCTCCTCCACTATTGTAAATGACGTTCATTCAGTGGAGAATTACTAGATGTAATCAGACGAGGGGGCTGGCGGAGGCAGACTGGGGGAAAAGTTTAGCAGGAAAGAGGCAGAACTTCAATTAACTGAGCTGGGACGCTCGCTCTCGTCAGGCAACCTCTGCTCTTTGGATTCGGCAGTGTGGGGGAGCAGGGCTGGGGGTTCCCAGAGAATGTAGGTGTTCTGGTATACAGAGGGAGACTTTCCCAACAGGGAGGAGGAGGTGGTCCTAAGTGCTTGGTGTGCAGATGAGAACGCAAACTAGAAAGGCTTTGCCTGGTTATCTGGAGGGAAAAGAAAAGTATATAGCTGGGTCTGTTTGTTTACTGGGAGCTACACACAGACTTTTTCTGAATGTAGATTTAGCTTTTTTCCCCCCTAAGACCTAGGAGAGATGGGGGAGGTGTTGAACACAGTGCTGTTGCCGTTTCCCTTTTCGGTGCTTACAGCCTGCATTTTTTTTTTTTAAACCGAGATTTAAAATATATGCAATCGGTCTCTTCAAGCACACTAAACGTAACCTTTCTAGGCAAAGCCAGGGGCAACAGAAAATTTTTTGGGATGTTTCAGGAACCCGTTCAACTGGCCTGACTGCCGTTTCGGTTAAATTTCAACCGTAGCCCAGACTGAAATAGGCTCCTTCTACCAGGCTGTGTGCCCGTTCTCCCGGCTTTTCAGCTGAAAATTTAGGCAGCTTAGAGTAATGCACTCCCTCCTCCCTCCCCTCAGTCTTCTCTCCTCTCCTTCCTCTCCTAGTCCGTTTTCGTCTTTCCCTCACCCTCCCTGCTTTTCTCTCCCTCACCCCCTCTCCTCTCTTCTCTCCCTCCCCTTTCTCTTCTTCCTTCCCACTTTTACTCAACCCCACTCATTCCCCTCTCCCCCTCCTTTTCCACTTAGTCGTTTATTTTTCATAAGCAAGGAACCAGCATCCTTCTGATTACTTTAATTCCTCTGCCTATACCCAGAGCTACTTCCACTGCAGCCCCAGCTCCATCAGCGGCACGTTTGCCGTGGGTGATGTGTTTTTTTAGAATAGTTTAGCGACCTGGACTAGCATAATCCCGCCTGTTAGGAAAGAAAGGCAGGCCAGAGCAACGCAAACCCTGCCAGGTCAGGAAGACACGGCCCCTCAGTACAGTCAGTACACAACTACAAAGGGGAGTCACCCCGAGAAAGAATCTCTCTCTCTCTCTCTCTCTCTCTCTCTCTCTCTCTCTCTCTCTCTCTCTCTCTCTCTCTCTCTCCTCTCTCTCTCCCTTCTCATTTTCTTCCTCTTTCTTTCTTTCTTTTTTCCCTCTCTCTTTTTCTCTTTCTCTCTCACTTTCTCATTGACCTTCAAACGAGGTCTTCGAAATGGTGGGACTGGGACACACTGGACCACTGACTGGAGGCGCTTTTTCCCGGCTCCCTAAGGAGTCGCGGTCATTCGGGCCGGACCGGGCCAGCAGGATGGGGGAGAAGCTGGCGACTGCTTCCAGACTCCCCTTAGTTGGGCAAGGCCAACCGTTGCCGAGCTGTTGCTCCTAGTTCTCACAGGGCTCCCGGCTCCGGGCCCCGGTTTCTTTCCTGACGGTTCGTGAGCCTGAGTTGCCCACCTCCGTCCGGTAATCCAGCCCAGTGCTGCCGGTGCTGGGGGGACCGGGTTTCATGGCCTCTGCCTTCTGCTCTCCAACTTTTCCTGGTGGTCTCCCGCTTCTGCCTCCCCGCTTCGCTAACTCCCTTTCGCTTTCTTTTCTTTTTCGCATCTCGAAAGCTTTTCTCGAGGCTCCAGAACCGTTCTTCCCTCCCTCGACGTCCACTTTGAGTCTTACTTCCCTTTCCTCTTTTTCTTGAGCTCAACTGGGAAGATACCCCCAGCTCCGGGACTGTAGCATTTGCTCCTGCACCCGTCCCCGGCCCCTGCCTCCTCGCCTCTCCAGCGAGCTGCCAGGGCTCCGGGAGACGCGACAACCTCGCTCGACGCGGACTCCAGAAGCGAAAGGTGGAGTCCGGGGAGGAGGAGGTCGAAGCCCCGGAGGGACGCGCTCTCCCGGGCACTGGTAGCCTGGTGCACGAAGTGCGGGCAGACTTCGTTAAAAAATGCCCACACGCTGGCGGCTGCCATCTCTGCTTGGACCCACTGACCCGCAAAGAAGCAAAACACAAGAAAACAAAAATAGCAAACGGTGCTCTCTCCCCGTACTGTACTCTATCTTTTCGTACACCCGTTCTTTCCCCTCTTGCCTTAGGTGTTTACTCTGTACCAGGATCCGTTAGTTACCGATTTTAGAAAATTTATTTTAAAAAAAAATCCAAAGCCCGAGTTAAAGTGAAGCTTGAAAACCCGCTTCTCTCCCGAACTCAAAATGAGGGGAGAATGCTTTTCTCTGTCTACTTAAATTCAGTGGCTCCCCGTTCCCCACCAGAGCCTACAAGGGGGAGGAGAGAACGGGAGAGAAAGAAAAAGAAGAAAAGAAAAATAGCTCTTAAATTAAAGTTGCCAGATTCCAACCTTAAAAGTCCCCTCCGTCAGGAGAGCGAAGTCTATTAGAAGCAGCCTTAGAAAACTTAAAGAAACCTCAGAAACCCGGCCGGAAATCTGCTAAGAAATAGCTTAAAAATATGTCAACTGGGGTGTCAAGAAGCTCCAGTTTTTTATGTAAGGAAGCTCTAAAATGCATCTGGGGGTGTCCGCTCACCTCATAGATGTCTTCGTACTTGACATTCTCCACGAGTTTCCAGAGCATGATGGCAGCCTGGTCTCTAGGAGGTGAGTGCATTCATGTGAGGAGCAGATGTCTGGCTTCTCAGGACGCCGCTGTCTGTAATGATCCATCTATAATTGGAAATGGGGGATACACACCAAATCCGACGCTCCTCTCCCATCGCAACTTATATCTGTTGTCTCAAACAATAGGCTGGAGAAGTAAGCCTCAGCAGACAGAAAACATTATTGCACACAGGACTTAGATACAACGCGCGCGCACACACACATACACACACATACACACACATACACACATACATATTATAAAAATCATAAACACGAATTTACACGCAGATACCCACATTTAGTTACATAAACACCTCTGGGTCGCAGAATTCATAAACTAAAGGGGTATTTAAAGAAAAGATAGCTTTCAAAGCAAGTAATATAAATAGATACATTTAAAAAAATCTCTATTTTGAAAATGGTGAATCATCGAAGCTACCAACTAAAGTCTTACAACAATTGATAATGAGAAAGTAGGGACACCAGCCCCATCGTTTTCTACATAGTTTTTTTTAAAGGGACCATTATTGAGATTTTAAAACACAAATATCCTATTCCTGTGTGCTCAGTAGAGTATTAGAAAAAAAATAGATTCTTTGATTTTAAGAGCTATTTTCACCATAAGATAGCTGTGCAAATTTTATAACCTACAGTATCATTGTAGAACAATAACAACAACAAAAACTATTTGCCACAATGATTTCTGATATTTTTGTTCATTTTGCCTAACACATTTGGTAACTTGACTATCTTGTGGACCCTGCAGTTTATATGGCTTGTAGCTCTGGAATGGTTGTGTGTTTTCACTGGATCCTATGTGTCTTTCTGTTTGCCTGGGGTTTGCATTTTATCAAGTTTTCTTTTTTCTTTTCTCTCACATGTTGGAAACAACAAAGCCTACGATGCTAATTCTGAGACTTTCAATAGAGGTGTAGGACATTTTATGTTTGTTTCTGTTGTCTGTAATTTGTGATTTTAACCTGATAGATTAAAAAACTGGAGAAGCAGAATCTTCGAGAAGGTTTAAGCTTTATACTCTTTAAGGAGATAGTGGGAAATGTTCAAGTGTTAATTTGATTTTGTCAGGTTGGTTTGGGGGTAGATGTTCTTTTGGATATGTGATTTGTGCAGCTTACTTTATTTCTTAAGCATAAATAATAGCAAGAACAAAATTAAGCTAGCCTCAAAGGAATGCCTTGTAAGACTCGGAGTTTTTTGTTTGTTTGTTTGTTTTCACTACAATTTCTATATTCACTAGCTCTCTCCCTCAACCCCACCTTCCCAACCCCTCTGTTGTTTTCCTTCTCTCTTTCTGGGTGCGGAAGGTTCCCTGGAGCCAGAAGGGAGGCATTGAGGAAGATCTTGGCCCCTAGGGCAGAAAATAGATGTCAGAAGGGAATGAGGAGGGTTGCGGTAATTTGGGGTGGAAGTTATTAAACCTGATGAGAGTGAATCTGTAAAGGGCGTTCGGTTGTCTTTAAACCCAGGTATCCTATGCACTTTAGGGCTCCAGGCAGGGTCCGAGGCTCCACAAACAGAGGGCTCCAAGCTGCCTAGGAAGACAGCGATTTTCTGATAGACAAATTGAGGACTCCTACCTCGCACACGGAACAGTTCTGCAAATCTATTATCGTCGTTACTGTTGCTGTCATCATTATTAATTTTCCGTAAGGTTAATAAAGGAAACGCAGGGTGCTTCAGATAGAACTTGAGAAACACGTCCTTTTCCTATTCCTTGTTGGATTTTTTTTCCCACCTTCTTCCTTTCCTTCTTCTTCCCACCCTTCCGTCCCTTCTCCCTTCCTCTCCCCCTTTTTCCTTCTTTCTCTTTCGCTTCTCCCTTTTATTATTTTCTTCCTTCCTCTTCTCCTTAAAAAAAAAAAAAACAACAGCATCTTAAACCACAAAACCAGGCTAGTCTTCCAGCTTCAGCAGACACAGCCACCTTTCACCACCAGAGTTGGTTTGGAGAGAGGAAATAGTTCTTCTTGATGTCATTGTGTGGCTCCCACACCCCTATAGAACTGAAATCAGTCTTTGGTAGAGACTTTGAAAAATGGGTATTATAGATTTGGAAATAAAGATTCTCAAGACACAAACTTATTAACAATAATGCTCAGATCCCTTTCAAATCATCAAAAACTCTTCATTACAGACATCCCCCACCCAAACCAAAAAATATTTGGAAAAACGGCTTTTTTCTTCTAAATATGTTGACGCTTTAAATCACTTTCTGACATATCTTTGATTAATTTTAAATAAAATTGAAGGCTTAATAAAATAGAAACCAAACTAAAGGTATAATTTTACATATGAAACTATTTAAATAGATAATAAGGTGTGCTAGTTTGATTATTTTGTAGCCTCATTTAGGTAGAATCGCAAATCTTCATTTGTGTTTTATTTTATGCTAATATTAGATATTTTTAAAAGTAGGAATGTACTTAGTATTTGTTAAAAATTATCAAAGTTCTTTACAGAACATTCAAAATAAGTCTGATTTTATTAAGAATAAAACAAACTTAAGATGTTTACACACATGCATACATACGTGATAACTACCCAAAGAAATATGTAATGCTAGTAGAAACCCTTGTTAATTTGCAATGTGGCATTTTGTAAAAGAAAAAAAATTCCCAGCAATTTCACGGGAAACCTTTCTCTGGGAGCATTCTCTCCTTTATTGAACGGGCAACAGCGCCCTCTGTAGGAATTTTGAAGACTCAAACGCCGAATAGCGGCTTAATTTCTTTTTTTCTTTTCTTTCTTTCTTTCTTTCTTTCTTTCTTTCTTTCTTTCTTTCTTTCTTTCTTTCTTTCTTTCCTTTCTTTCTTTCTTTCTTTCTTTTTTATTTTTTTAAAGTAATTCCCCCCCCCTTCTTGGTTATTGAAAACGTGTTAGCACTAAGAGCATTTTGAAAACCCAACTCTTAGGAATCTGATAGCTTTAGAAATACTCTAAAAAGTTTGAGCACTCCAAAAATGTACAAATTAAAAACTGAACATCTGAGAAATTTTTCATAAATGGAGACCTTTCTCTTGTCTACATTTTATTAATTTCGCGTCATCTCTATTCAGACCTCTCAGAGAAAGATTGTCTCACAAATTCAGCCAAACGCGGATGCAAAGGCGGGGCAGGGTTTTGAATTTCTAAGGGACATTGGGTAAAAATAGGCATTTTCAACATTTTATTTCTTTTTCTGGACATACGCTCTCAGCTGGGTAGGAGCGCTCTGCAGACAACCTGCGAAGGCACACCTACACCTTCTCACTTACGCGTATTTAGTGCAGTTTATTACCGCCAAGAGGTGCGCTATTAACTCTACCCCCTTTCAGCCACAGATAAAGGAAATGTTGTCCAATAAGCATTGAGAGCCAGGGCTGCTAAGCAGACTCACCTGGCATGGCGACCTCTGCTGGCAGTTGCTGGAATAGATTTGAGACTTTTAAAACTGTATGTTAAAATGATTACCAACTTTTAGCATTCTCGCTCCTTTTTTCCTTCGGCAAATCTGATTGCTGTTTATCTGAGTCCCTTTTACTACAACCAATCCTTGCATTGGTCTTTTGTAGGATGCCTACTGGACCTTTTGATTTTTTTTTTCATTGGGTTTTTCTTTCTCATCTTCCCCAAATATTGTAAAAGAAGAAAATCTACCACTTTAAGACTAGGACAATTGGGATAAGATTAATCCCTGACATCTCTTATTTCAAAATGAAGCATATTCAATATCCTGAAGTCCCATGTATTGAGCTATGACTTGGGGATTGTTGCAGTTCAATTGATGAATAATGCCAAAATTTACCTGTAAAAAACTTTGCACACAGTTTAATTTCTTGTTATAGTCTCAAAATACTGACATGAGTCTCAAGAAAGTTTTTCAGAATTATTTTTGCCCTGGATTTACAAGTAGGCAAAGGAACAAAATACAAAACAAAAAAGAGAAGGAGGGAGGAAGGAAGGAAGGAAAAGAAGGGAGGAAATAAGGAAGGATGGAATGAAGGGAGGGAGAGAGGGAAGGAGGAAAGAAACAGAAAAGAAAAAGCCAGGTGTGTGGAAGCACAGCTTCAATCCCAACACTCAGGAGGCAGAGGCAGGCAGGTATCTATGAGTTTGAGTTCAGCATGGTCTACATACAGGACAGTAAAGGTGGGAGAGAGAGAGAGGCTGTCTCATGAGTCAATGTGGTCCAATCCTGATGAACCATTTTACTCATCACAAACTTTATTGTTTATGGAACATTACACAGGACGGGATAATACATTGGTTTTACTGTTTGACATGACTCTATCATTCTATCATATTCTGTCACGAAACCTTTAATTATCACATCTTTTGGATGGTCTTTATTGCATATTTTAAAAATCAGTTTGGGAAAATTATTGTTGAGTAGGAGAAAACACAATTCAAGCACTTGCCCTGAGTTCCACAGGACTTTGTTATCACATTGCTTTCTGTGATTTGGATATGAGGACGCAAGATGGAAGGCAAATATTGGTACAAGATTGTTCCTAAAAATTAAATTTTGTTCATGGTGAGATCAGGCCAGTCAAAGTTATATAGTGAGTGAGACCCTTTCTCCATAAAATAATATATAAAATACAAGTTGGGCAGAATTATCTCTAGATTGATATTTTATAGTAATACTGTAAAGAAACTATTTCTTATTTTATACTCATAATACTTAATTAATATTTCCTTTGTGAACTTTTTTTTCTAAGACAGGTTCTAGTTACGTAGTCCATACTTCCCTTAAAGTAGAAATCCTACTACCTGTCCTGTTGAGAGCTGGAATCTCCAACTGTATGCCATCAGGCCCAGCACATCTGTGAAGTTTTAAATAAATAAATATTTGCTAGAAATCATTTGTAAAATTGAAAACAAGTGTAACTAAAAGTTCATACTTTCTTTGGACCCTCAAGGAGCAATGGTGACTTAATTAAACATTTTAGATACTTTGAAACCCTGGTTAGCTGTGGGATTTGCAAACGGGCCAATGGAATCTCTAGAGATACAGGGCCTAAGGAATACAAATGGGAGGCTGGAATAAGTGATGCAAACCTAGAGTTATGGTCGATGGCGCCAATAATAGTTCACATAAAATGTGAGTCTGTCTCCCCTCTGCCATCACTTATGCAGAAGAACAGGTGTCTCTCCCACCATGGATATTTTCCATACTATTGCTTTAAAAAGGAGCTCTCTTGAAGGGTAAGAACACTAAACAATTTTTTTTTCAAAATTGTATGCAACCAATAGACCAATACATATCTGTGAGGGAAAAAATTTGCAAATAAAGCCTAGGAAAGATGTAGAGCAGAAATATAACCTTTAAAGCATGAATAAACACATACGAGGAATACCATCAAGTATGAAGGACCTCATAAGTACAAGAGACATTTGGGAAAATTAATCTTATATGGGAAACACGCTCTAAAATTCACATTTATGATTTTGATAAAAACAGAGAAGGATGTTTGTGTTGTGACTTTTATTTTGACTTTATTGAAAATAATTTTTATACAACGTATCCTGATCAAGGTTTCCTCTCCCTACCTTCCCATTCTCTTAACTCCATGCCTTCTGTATCTTTCTTTTTAGAAAACACATAGGCAATAAAAAACAGTAAAACAAAACAAACAAACAAATAAAATTGAATACACACGAACACAATCCATAAAAACACAACTATGATACAGATGCAAAAGATCAGTGATATAAAAAAAATGCCCAGACTAAGCAATATAAGACAAATAAATCTCCAGAAATCTCTTTGAGTTCATTTTGTATTGGTCATCTAATGCTGGGCATGGAGCCTGCCTGCTCTTAAGTGTGGCTATACCCCCAGTGAGACTATACTGGAGAAAATGAATTTTTTCTTTGTAGATGTTAATTGGAGACAGGTTCTTGGTTAGGGCTTGGGACTTGTGTTCACTTTCCCTCTGAGCACCAGGACCCTGGCTGAACCTGTGCATACCCTGTGGGTGCAGACACTTTCTGTGAGTTCATACGTGCATCTGTCCTGGTGTGCTGAAGAATGGTTTCCTTGGTGTCCCCCAGCACCCCTGCCCCAGCTCTTGCAAGCTTTCTGCCTCCTCTTTTGCATAGATCCCTGAACCCTGAGGGAATTTGATAAAGACATCCCATGGGTCAAATCCATGTCTGACACTACTCAGATGGCTAAGCCCTAGATAGGCCATGGACCTAGGGGAAAACCAAATACTATTGTTCTGCTAAAGGAGCCTAGCAATAAACATGTCTCCTAAGAACATTCTGCTATACCCACAGATCAATGTCTAGCTCAGGCACCATCAGAGAAGCTTCCTCCTGCTGCAAATGGGAACTAATACAGAGACGCAGAGCTGGACCATGTGCAGAGGGGTTTGACTTTTTTAGCATCATAAAGTATTTTCTTCCTTCTCTCCTTTGTCTTTCTTTCTTTCTTTCTTTCTTTCTTTCTTTCTTTCTTTCTTTCTTTCTTTCTGCCTCTTTTTCCTTTATAATCTATGTTCCCTTGGACAAGTCCTCCAACTGTTCTGGGTATCAGTTTTCTTGCCTATAAGATGAGGAGTTACTAGGGAGTTTCCAAGCTTCTTCCTTAGAAAACAAGACTTTTATGAGTGTTTTATAAACGACACTTAAGGAAGTTCCAAGTAGTTATTAATAAAAAATACTAAATGTAAGTATTCATTTATAGGCCCAGTGGTAATAAAATCCCAGCTCTTTGAGACATGGAGAAGAGTTTAAAAGATCAAAGCTCAAGATCAATTAAACAAATGACAGCTCATGCTGGCTAGAAGGCACAGTAAGTGAAGGGAGGCAAACTTATGCAGCCACTATGGAAATCAATGTGGGGGTTCTCAGGAAGATGGGAATCAACCTACATCAAGATCCAGCTACACCACTCTTGGACATATACTCAAAAGTCACATAACCCTACCATAGAGACCCTTGCTCAACCGTGTTCATTGCTGCTCTGCTTATAATAGCCAGAGACTGGAAACAACCTAGATGTCCAAGAGCAGATGAATGGATTAAAAAAAAGCAATACATTTACACAATGGAGTATTATTCAGCCCATAAAAAGTACATCATGAAATTTACAGGAAATTGAATGAATGGTACTAGAAAAATCACCCTTAGTAAGGTAACCCAAACTCAGAAAGACAACTTTGTTATGAATTTCCTTATTTGAGGATATTAGCTGTTCAGCCAATAATAACAAAACCATGATCACTAGAAGCACAGAGGTTATGTATAGAGTAAGAACTGGGGAGACACTTAGCTCTCTTTAGGAAAGGGACATAGAATAGATAGTTATGGGTAGGTGGGAAATTGGAATGAGAGAGTCAATCAGGAAGGAGTAAGAAAGAGAATATGGGGAGAGACTGCTAAAAGTAAGGGCCATTGGAAAGATAATAGTAGAACCTTCCTAAAATATACACATATATGAAGATGAGCTAAATGAAATCACCAAATATTTGGGGAAGTTAGAGTTCCAACTGACCATCTCTTGCCACCATATGAAGCTTCCTAATTAGACAATATCCCAGAAGCCAGACTAAGGGACAAAAAGTGAACAAAAATGGCATATAGATTTGGGTATAAGAGTGTTGACTTCTAAATGCTGACGGATGACCTTGCAACAGGAAGCTAGGAGGTCATTGCTGATATTGGTCCTGCTCACTGCTATGTTGCCAACAAACAGTGAAGTGGGTGGCATAAATATGTTAAGACTGTTTTTTGATTAAACAATTATCTTTTTATTTAAAGTCAGACACTGGAATCAAGGCAGATATGTTTTTAGGAGGCAAATTTAGCTCATTGTAAGAAAAAATAAAGTAAAAAAAATCTGAAAAAACTTGAAAAGCAGGCTTGATTGTGACAAACTTCTAATCCTTATAGGATATAAGAAGAGAATGGGCAGTTTGACCATGAGGGAGGGGCCAGTGTTGGACAGAAAGTCTACCTACAGAACACCTGGCAGGCACACTGGGGCCTTAGGGTTCTACTTCGAGAGCTCAGTGTGGTTCTTCGTGTGAATCCATCAGATGAGTACACCACTGAGAGACACATGTGGAAGACTCCATTGAGGCTGCATCTGAAGTGCATCTGATCAGAAAATGGTATACCCTCAGTACATCCCTGTTTCCATGTAATGCATGTATTTCATGTTATCTAATTTTTATTATTGGCAAAATCATAGTAACTACACTCAGCAGTTCTTTTGGTCTTTTACTCTCTGTCTGTTTTGCTTCTATATTGTTCCCTTTTAATATTTAATATAATTTCTGTGGGTACCTTTTCACTTATACAATGCAAAAATGGACATTTATTTACTTGGACTATAGATGAAGAAGCTTCAAGTTGTTCTTGAGGGACATTTTTTGATTCCTGAGGGGAAAAGTAAATCTTTTACAGGAGACTTATCCAACAATCACACTCAAAATTGGACTTATTTTGAGAGAGTTCTACAATCACTATGTGACTTCAATGAGGAGTTAGTTATTACCTAACTGAGAAGTAATATGTGGTGATTTGAATAAAAGTGGCCCCCATAAGCCATAGGGCATAGCACTATTAGGATGTATGGCCTTGTTGGGGTACTTGGGGACTTGTTGGAGGAAGTGAGTTACTGGGAGTGGGCTTTGAGGTTTAAAAACTCAAGCCAGGCCCAGTGCCACTCTCAGCTCCTCTCTAGAACCATGTCTGCCTGAATGCTGCCATGCTTCCTTCCATGATGATAATGGACTAAGCCTCTGAACCTATAAGCTAGCCCCAATTAAATAGTTTCTTTTATAGGAATGGCTGTTGTCATGATGTCTCTTCACAGCAATAGAAACCCTAACTAAGACACAATCCTTTCTGGGTTTACTTTCACTGTAGATGAATGCAAAGTTTCTTTACACAACTTTCAGTGATACTTATAAATAAATTGTAAAGAATGTTGTCTTCCTCTTGTGTTAAAATATTTTTATAATTCTATTCTCATGGCATAAACAAAATAGTATAAAATACTGTAGGGCCCAACTAATACTAGAGAGACAGTTTTTCATGCCCTCATTCTGGCATTCTTTTTTTAAAAATATTTATTTATTTATTATGTATACGATATTCTGTCTGTGTATATGCCTGCAGGCCAGAAGAGGGCACCGGACTTCATTATAGATGGTTGTGAGCCACCATGTGGTTGCTGGGAATTGAACTCAGGACCTTTGGAAGAACAGGCAATGCTCTTAACCACTGAGCCATCTCTCCAGCCCCTCATTCTGGCATTCTTGAGACTCTGAAACTATAAATGACATATGAAGCTTTCAGGAAGCAAGCTATATGAGAGGAAAATAATGAAATTACCGCTTGAGTTGGGTCATACCTCAAGCTCTTAATGTCTAATTGAGATCCATTCTTTGAATAATTCTCAAGTGCCTTTTGTTTTTGTAGTGAATGGACCATCATGTAAAGATGAATTAGAGAAAGACTATTCAAGGGGCTGGAAAGATGGCTCAGCGGTTAAGAGCATTGCCTGATCTTCCAAAGGTCCTGAGTTAAATTTCCAGCAACCATGTGGTAGCTCACAACCATCTGTAATGAGGTCTGTTGCCCTCTTCTGGCGTGCAGGGATACATGCAGACAGAATATTGTATACATAATAAATAAATAAATAAGAACATTTTTTTTAAAAGAAAGACTGTTCAAATTATTCCTGTGTATTAAAACACAGCATTCATATTTGTGAGTTTACATTCTATCTTTCTCTACACTCTTTCTTGGAATAACTCCCAGGACACACATGCTCATGCACACACACACATACACACAGATGAATATGAATATATGAATATGCTAGAGCACCTACCTATGTGCAGGAGTGTGGAGGCCAGAAAGGGATGTTAGAGTCCTACTCGATCACTCTTAGCTGTATTCCCTTGAAGCAAAATCTCCCACTGCACCTGCTAGGCTAGCAAACTCCATCTGTCGTCCTGTCATCATCACAGAACTGGAGTTATAGGTGCAAGCAGCCATATCCACTTTTTTATGTGGATGTTAAGGATTTCAAAACAGGTTCTCATGTTTGCTCAGCAGATACTCTTACCTGGTGAGGCAACACCACAAAACCAGGACTTTCTTTGATTTGATTATTTTCTTTTGGAAACCTTTGTTTTCTCAATATTCACTTTAATCAAGACAACTTGAGTGATCAAAAGAAAGATTATAAATGGTCCATGAAATGAAGCATCTATTGCATGATGAGAAGAGCCTTTGCTCTAAAGAACATTATGGTCTTCTTGGTGATGAGCCTAGCTTTTAAAGGTGAAGCTAGTTCTTAAGCCCTTTAGGTGACAGTCTATGTTTGGCTTAGATGTTCTAAATCTGAAAAATTATTTTTCTCTTTGCTTATGAGTTGTTGTTTTCTTAAATAAAAATTACTAAGTTATTATGCATTTACTAGTGCAGCATTATTAGTTTATTGTGTTGTTAGGAAATTGTCAAGAATTATGCGTTTGTCCATGCAACATATTATCTGCTCTAGGTTAAGCTCAGGCGTTGCAAATTTTCATCTTTGAGGAGATTTATGCACCCCTGTTATTCATGTTTTCTTCAAGTCTTACCGCGATTGTGTTAAAGTCTTGATGTATACACTCTTACTATTTGAGGTTTGACTATGAGATTCTACCACAGGCACATATGTATTTAAACCATTGGTCCCCAGCTGGTGGCACTGTTTTGGGTTGGAGAACATGAGGAGCTTTGCTGGAGGAAGTGGGTCCTCAGGCCTTGAGTGAGAGCACAGCTCTATTTCTTACCTTCCCTCTGCTTCTTGACTTGCAGATGCACCATGACCAGCCACCTCATCCTCCTGCCTCCTTACTTCTCTTAACACAAGATACTGAATCCTCTTATAGTCATTCTCCTTTAAGATGCTTCCTGCCAGGGATTCAGTAGCAGCGACATTGAAGTAACTAATGCAGTGGTGCATGCATAACTTCAAGGCCACGTCCTTGGCCGTCTCCTTAATTTTGTGATTTTCATCTGAAGAAATCAAGAGTTTTGAACTGATGAGAATGCCAAGCACCATTGCCTGAACTCAAAAATGCTGATCCTTTAAGCATCCTGGCTCTTGACTTCCAGAAGCCTTTCTTTTTCTCCCTTCCTCCTTCCCTCTCTCACTCCTTCCTATTTTCCCTTCCTCCTTCCCCCTTCTTTCCTTCCTTTCTTGAAATAATTCTGATGCTGACGCACTCCATTTCTGCCAACTTACATTTGAAAATACACACATTTGTGGGGCTGGAGAGATGGCTCAGAGGTTAAAGAGCGCTGGCTGCTCTTCCAGAGGTCTTTTTTTTTTAAAAAAAAATTATTTATTTATTATGTATACAATATTCTTTCTATGTGTATGCCTGCAGGCCAGAAGACGGCACCAGACCTCATTACAGATGGTTGTGAGCCACCATGTGGTTGCTGGGACCTTCGGAAGAGCAGGCAATGCTCTTAACCGCTGAGCTATCTCTCCAGCCCCTCTTCCAGAGGTCTTGAGTTCAATTCCCAGCAACCACATGGTGGCTCACAACCATCTGGCGCCCTCTTCTGGCGTGCAGGCATACATGGAGGCAGAATGTTGTATATATAATAAATAAATAAATCTAAATAAAATAAAATACTGTCCTTTTAAAAAATGCACACATTTGTTTTACATGTAAAATGGTTGCACTGTATCACTTTAATTAAAACAGCAATTTGTGAATTTAACTGAGGAGAATGCTGTGAAGAATGGCTGTCATCAGCTCTGTCTTTTATTCTATATTCACTTTCTTTAAAAAAATTACTTTTAAAGGTTGTGACATGTTAAATTGTAAATTTATTGCCAGTTATGGGTATTGACCTGGTAATTGTAACTCCTTGTAAAATGTTTAAAAAAGTTCGACATGTCCTATAAAAAAATTACTTTTGAGATTTTTATACATCGTACTATACTTAAAGCATTTCCTTTTCCTCCCTCACCCCCTGTAACCTGTCTCATGTCCCCCCTACTCCCTTTTAACTTCATAACATCTTTATTATTGTCACAGATATGCGGGCGCGCGCACACACACACAACCTGTTGAATCTATTTAGTTCTGCTCATATGTATATGTGTTTAGTGGTGACCCCTTGGGAATAAATAACCTATCAAGACACTCATCTCAGGAGAAGCCAGCTTCTCTTCTTTTAGAGACCATTAATTGTCTCTACCTTTTCATGGAGGGATGGAGCCTTATGAGATTTCTCCTACCCACATTGGCATGCGAACTAGTATTGTCATATTTACTTTCTCTAGGTTAATTAGACCACTTGCTTTATGTAGCAGAGAATGATTTTGAACCTCTGGTTTGTCTATCTGTGCCTCTTCAGTGCTGGGAGTCTAGGCATGTTTCAGCTCTCCCAGTTTAATTGGTTCTATGGACCAAACCTGACCTAACTACATCCCTGGCCCATCTGTCTGCTTGTCATTGTTATTGACCAATGACAATACTTTCAAAGGAGGCCATTTATTTCTTTGTGACATGAATGTCCATAAGTCAGCAGTACAGGGAAACTCTTTTCCATGAAGTCTTAAAATTCCAAGTTCTGCCAGCTAGCCATTAGTCTGCTCCTAACTTGACCAACACTGAATCTTCATCTCCAGCTCTTCATCACAGCCACATTCAAGCAGCAAGAAGGAAAAATGTGGGATAAAAGAGAGGCATATAATGTATACCAGTTTTCTCTAGGGAAGATTTCTTTTAAAAATTCATTTTAGTAATTCTTTTTTATTTTATGTGCATTGGTGTTTTGCTTGCATGTGTGTCTGTGTGATGATATCAGATCCCCTGGAACTGAAGCTACCAGGTAGGTGCTGGGAATTGAACTAGGATCCTCTGGAAAAGGAGCCAGTGATCTTAACTTCTGAGGCATCTCTCCAGCCTCTTAAGGGAGTTTTTTTGAAGTCATATGATGAGCTCTTTTACTTCTAGTCTGAATACGGAAAGGTGGCATGACACACTGGGGACAACAGCAGTTGTCCAGTCTCATCCATATTTGGTTTTTAACATGGATTCATCTACTCACAATATATTTTTAATATGATTACAACATAGTGTCTTTATTTCTACAAACCTAGCAGCATTAACCAATAATCACCTTTTGATATCACATCCTGGAAGGAAAGCTAGCAGCAAATATTTTAGCTCGTATTTGGATTTGTGTGTGTGGTGTTGGAGGCTGAAATCAACCCAAAGCTTGATATGTGCTAAGCAACTAGTTTCCCAGTGAGATACATCTCATTTCTATTCTTAATAATGTCTTTATCTTTTCTGATCTTTCAAGATAGGATTTCTTTGTGTAGCCCCTTCTGCCCTGGAACTCACTCTGTAGAGCAGGCTGGCCTTGAACTCATAGAGATCCACCCGCCTCTGTCTTCCAAGTGCTAGGATTAAAGGTGTGCACCACTACTGCCCAGCTCTTAACAGATTTTTTTTAAATTTATTTATTTAAGATTTCTGACTCTTCTCCGCCACCGCCTCCCATTCCCCCCCCCCCCCCAATCAAGTCCTCCTCCCTCGTTAGCCCAAAGAGCAATCAGGTTTCCCTGCCCTGTGGGAAGTCCAAGGACCACCCACCTCCATCCAGGTCTAGTAAGGTGAGCATCCAAACTGCCTAGGCTCCCACAAAGCCAGTACGTGCAGTAGGATCAAAAACTCATTGCCATTGTTCTCGAGTTCTCGGTAGTCCTCATTGTCCACTATGTTCAGCAAGTCCGGTTTTATCCCAGGCTTTTTCAGATCCAGGCCAGCTGGCCTTGGTGAGTTCCCGATAGAACATCCCCATTGTCTCAGTGTGTGGGTGCACCCATCGCAGTCCTGAGTTCCTTGCTCAAAGATTTATTTATTATGTATACAACATTTTGCCTCCATGTATGCCTGCATGCCAGAAGAGGGCGCCAGACCTCATTACAGATGGTTGTGAGCCACCATGTGGTTGCTGGGAATTGAACTCAGGTCCTCTTAGAAGAGCAGTCAGTGCTCTTCACCATCTCTCCAGCCCCCAGATTTTCTTTTTTTAATATTTTTATTTTTGGGGGGAAGGTTAGAAATTACAATTTGATTTCTGTTTGTCCTTTCCTTAAGATCTATAAATTCTGCCTGTTCAGAAGTCCAACACCTGTCTCTTTCTCTCCTCCCCTCCCAAGGGAACATTCTTCTTCAAAGAGGGAGGGCAGGGAACGGGCAGTTTCCAGAGAAGGCAAGAATAGGTAACTTCCACTAGACAGAGGCAGAGGGTAAAGGGCTAAGTTGATGGTCCTGTCTACTCAGAAATAAAAACCCAGAGATAATGGCAAACGCTGAAAGCTGGGGAGCTTCCCGAGTTGTCCCCACTTCCTGTTTGGCATTCTAGGCAAAACCCTACAGGATACACACAATCAGTACAGGACAGCTGTAGACAGAATACAGCGGCAGCAGCATGAGAGAAGCCAAGGAAGGCGCCACCATGGCAGTCCTCAAGATTCCTTGGCACCTGCACGGCAGCTTCTGTGTCCTGGAGTGCCTTTATGAGTAGGTAATGTGGAAAGCTGCTGCTAAGTGCTGACAAAGAGCAGTCATTTGGGTAGCTGTGGGATGACTCCGGAGTAGATACTATAGAGTAAAACCAGGGTTCCCAAGAAATAGTCACTAAAACCGCAAGAACTTACAATGCTCGAGCAGGCTCTAGGAGGTGGAACCCAAGTCTTGCAGACTGTCTTGGACATCAGAGCTGTCTTTGCTGTCACTGCCACTGTCATCTCCAGCTGGATTCTGCTGACAGGCCTCTTTGGAACCAGGAAGTGTGTTGCCCTGATTCTCCTTGGAACCCAGAACCACGTATCTGCCCTTCTTCAGCACCAGCTGCCGTCTCCGCTCATCTGCCTCTGTGAGAGACCTCGTCTCATAGCGTTTGCATCTTCTTCATCTGCGCAGTACTTGGGCTCCACCTCACTAACCTGGAAGTTCAGGGTGTTAGAATAAAGGTGCAGGACCGCCCTGTTGTGCAGGGATTCATACTTAGCACTGAAGTTCTCGACCATGGTCTTTGAAGCCTGGTCCATCAGCTTTTGGACCAGGCCGAAGCATCAGTGGGAGCTTTCACAGCCAGCGAGGTGATGTGTCCATGAGGGACATCATTGGGGTCCTACTTCATCTTGGCCAGGACATAGCCCACGATCTTTGGGCCAAGAGAGGCTGTGATAGAAGTAGCACTTCCTCTGGTAGTTCTCGGGCAGACACAGCAGGTGGCACTGTTGCATGGTCATCAGTTAATCGGGTCGAGCACAGCGGATGTTCATATTGCCCCAGAATGGCCTGCCAGGCTGCGGAGAACCAGAGAGGATGCCACGGGGCACAAGCGACACCAACAGCATTTGCTGTAAAACACTGGGATATCCAAACAGGACTCATACCAGATGAGAAAGACCTCACACTATCTTCCATTTCTGCTGCACAGAACCTTGTCCATCTTCATGCAAGTGGAGTCCAGTGGTGACGGAAACAAATGACGACTGAAAGGAAAGCCTGGTCTACCTGCGAGCCATTGCGCAGATGCGAGAGCATGCATGACATCTTTAGCCGGCCTATGTGGCCTGAAGCTGCAAGCTGCCTCCTGAGAGCCCTTGCGGCTCCACCACTTGCTACTCCTCCCCTTAACAGATTGTTAATACCCTCAATAAAACAAAGAAACAAATCATATTTGAACTTCACTCTATTTTGTCAGTCTCCTTGCCAAGTTAGTGTCTCTAATTCCTGTGGGTGAGTGGTTCAGACAATGTCCACGCTGACAGTAGTAGAGACAGAAGGAAAACCTAGAATAATACAAGAGGGAATAAAAACTATTAAAGGAGCCAGACATGGTGGCGCACACCTTTAATCCTAGCATTCGGGAGGCAGAGGCAAGTGGATCTCTGTGAGTTCGAGACCAGCCTGGTCTACAAAGTGATTTCTAGGACAGCTAGGACTAATACACAGAGAAAGCCTCCCCACCGCAAAAAAAAAAAAAAAAAAAAAAACAGATTGAAGGAAAGAAAGATGAACAGAAAAACAACAAGCAAAAAAGGAAAGAACATTATATAGACAAAACATAATCTGTTAACCTCAACAATCTTCAATATGGGGATTTAGATCACTAAAGGATACTGGGAAATAGACGAACCATTTATTGTATGTTTGCATGTGGCACTGGGAATTAAACCTAGGATCTCATGCATGTGAAACAAGCATTAGGACAAACAAAGCTGCACCTCCAGCCCCTGCTGAAGATACCCTCAGCTGTCACAGGGAGGAAGAGGGAGCAGCGGTCCTGGCAAGGACAGGCCTAGCATGCTGATACTTTTCAAACAGTGTTTAACAATACAGGCCTCAAGAAAGAATTGTCAGCGTATCTACAGTGCTGAGTTTGGGAAACCCTGGTTCAGCCTTCCCTGAACTACTCAGAAAGAGGAGGCATTCAGAGTAACTTCATAATCACCTAGGGATCTTATGAAATTGTAATCCTCCAACACATCCAGAGTACACAGAACATGAGGGAAGAAGACTCAGGATTCTTAAAATCCCTTTTCCTCTGCCATTCTATAATGCTGGAGAGAGAAATTGAAAATAAAATAGTTATTGGATATAAACTACAACTCAATTCAGTCAATTCTTATGAAACAGAATGGGAATGATAAAAAATATCTAACTGTTCTGTGTGAGGGTTTCAGAAATCCAGCAGTATAAGGAAGGTATAGGGCTGGAGAGTTTGCCCTATTGTTAAGCTCAATGGTTAAGAACACTGGCTGTTCTTACAGAGGACCTAGGTTCAAGTCCCAGCACCCTCGTGATGCCTCATAGCTGTCTGTGCCATTAGTCCCAGGGGATCGGAATATCTCCTCTGATTTTCTAGGGCAACAAGCACACATGTAGAGCACATACATACATGCAGGCTAAACACTTATACATATTAGAAATTAGTGAAATAAATAAATCTGACAAGTGCAGGCATATAAGCAAGCATCATACCAAGCCCATGGTTTGATGGAGAAGGAAGTTAGGTCATGAAATGAGATGACCAACGTCATGTACTAGCGGAGGTTTCACAATCAAAACTTCAGTCTTCTAAGCTTTAGATCTCCCGCCATCAAATTCACATTTGCAATTAATTATCAACCATCACCATCAAGAATGACTTAGATATATTTCTCTTTAATTTCTAAGGTCTATCAGTTAAAAAGCACACAGACACAAACACATATCCTGATCTACAGACACTAAATTTGCTGGGTCAAGCCAGTCACAATGGCATGTGTCTACAGTCCCAGCACCCAAAAGGCTGACATAAGAGAATAACTTAAGCTTAGTGGTTTGAGAACAGTTTTGGAAACATAGTGTGACCCCCATATTGAGTTTTTCAAAATCTCTTCGTAAGTTTTTTAATTAGGGCTGGGAATTGTAGTTCAATGGCAGAGTGTTATGTATCATGTGTGGGGTTTATACTCGACGCTTCAGTAAAAAAATACAATTTTGTGATGATTGACGAAATACCAATGTTATGACATTGTACAGTATTGAGTAGCATGTTTTATTAGCTTGTAATTTTGCATGATATTAGTTTGTGAGTTTTTTTAATGATTTGTTTTATTTTACATGCATTGGTGTTTGGCCTGCATGTATATCTGTGTGAGAGTGTTAGATCCTCCAAATTCTATTCCTTTTTATTTAATATATTTTCACATATATCTGTCTCATCAATGTAACTAAAACATAATGGCAGCCTGATATCAGCCATTAAGATCAAATAATGAATGAATTGTGCACCATTTTTATCAAATGTCTATTGTGTATATTAAGCTCTGTTGGTCATGACAGCAATGGCTGACATTTATTATCTGTGCCAGGCAGTGGTTAAGTGTATGCGTTCCAATAACTCATATATTGCATCAGTCAGACTGGGACCAGGAGGTGAGAATAGTCAAACCATATTCCTTCATTTATTAACTGGAGATGCTAAAAACAGGGATGAAACCTAGTTGCACATCGTAGTACCAGATGTAGTCTTAAAGAGGATGAGAAAATGCCGGTATGCATTAGATTGTGTTTGAAGGATGGGTTACATCCAATACTTCCTAGGGCACATCCATGGCACCTGGCCCTGGAGTCTGAAGGCTGAGATGAGGTCCAAGCTCTGTGGGGAAGAGTAAATGGGTAGACTTGGGTAGGAACATCTTCCAGTCTGCACAGCTTCTGTGCTCTGAATCTCCCTTTCCACAAAGCACTAAGTAGATGGAAGGCACAGATTGGAGTCATCCTAACAGTGTTTGGAGTTCCTAGTCCATCCCACACTTGCTTCTCTTCCCTTCTGGTGGGATCTTGACTCATTCTTTCTGTGATTGGGTGGGATCCCTGAGATTATCTGCCTATACCACCACCTGCTCCACTGGTGGCCCAGGTGACCAGCGTTGTGCTCCCACCTCAAGAGTGCTCTCCGCCTAAGGAATGCTTAGAGCCCAACATTCCCAGCAACTGTTTCTAGAATCTACTTTAGAGACTGTTTCTAAAAGAAAGGAGATTTAAAAGTGCAAAGAAACCGAGAAAACACAAAGAGAGACAGGGCGAAATTGGGTGCCGGCTGCTGAGAGTGTCAAGAAACACCCTCTTCCCCCAGCTGCCACAGAGAAGTCATTATAATGTAATTGCAATGCATATTTGCTTTTCTGTGGTTATATTTAAAAACAAAACTCTAAAAATAATTAAATAATTGTAACTTGACTTACCTTAACATGGAACCTGAAACTTTTGTGTGTGAAGACTTCAGATCTTTATGGATGCAGAAATAAAGGTGACTTTTCCTCCCAGCGTAGTTCTAAGGACTGAGCCTGTACCACTAATGTATACCTAGGAGGCATTTTTTTTCTGCCCACCAATAGTCTCATTCACTGTGCAGTTAAAACCTGAAAAATGCATCAAACAGCATTAGTCATTCGTTTCTGTTGCTATGACAAACTACCTGAGAGAAACAACCTACGGAAGGAGATGCTTTCTTCGGTTCCTTGGACATGAGACAGTTGGCCACATCCTACAATAAGGAAGCAGAGAGAGATGAACGGCAGTACTCAGCTCACTTTTTTCCTTTCCATTTCATCTGTAACTCCAGTCCACGGGATGAAGTTTCCTATATTTGGAGTGAGTATTTCCTCTTCAGTTCAAGCCCTGGAAACACTGGCAGGTCCAGAAAGGTGTCTTCTCTGTAATTCCAAACGCAGTCAAGTTGTCATGAAGAGTAACCATCACAAATGATTATTTATGTTTATAGATGTCTAGAAATATATATATATATATATATATATATATATGATGAATATATATATTGGATGTCCATTTATTTAAAGACATAGTCAATATTTTGGCTTATACATCTGACTCAAAACTTAAGCATAGAAATGATGAAAATCCAACAACAACATTACTTTAGATTTAACAATGCTAACATTTAAATAACATTTTAAAGGAACCAGCATAAAACTGTTTTTGACCCTGTACTAATCCTTGAACTTAAATCTCTAATGGGGAGCTGAACAGCAGTTATACTCCACCACTGATGAATGGAATCACTATATCAATTCTTGAATATCTTTGATTTCTTTTATATTACAGAATAATTTTTTTCTGATGTAAAACACTGATATTTTGACTTTTTTGTTAAAGTTCTTCCTAAATAAGTGACTATATTACCCTGAGACCTGCAGTAACACAGTTTTTTTTTTCCAGAAAGTTACTGTATTAATATGAACCCAATCTTTCAACTGTGGCCTGCCTGATGCCAAAGTTACATGATAGACATAGATACCTTGAGAGAGAAAAGTTGAATTAAAAGTGTTGCTTCCTTTTTCAGTTCTCCCAGACAGGAACTGACAAAGGGGCCAGAGGGCTAATGATGTCAAATTTATTCTGGTACACAGAGGTAGGTAGAGTTCTCTTTCTTTCAAGTCATTGCCAATTTACTGGGCCTCGCAAGGGAGACTGCTGATTTTGGGTAGAGACAAACAATAGCTACACATGTTAATTCAGAAGAGAAATGGTTAGTGAAAACTCGCATCTCAATGCTAGCCCTGTCAGCGACTCTGCTCCAGGCTAGAGACCTCTGCTGGCAGCTATTGCAACAAACCTGTCTGGAAGTCTGTTTTTCCATGTCTTTTACTTATCTGATTATTGTTCCAATCCCCCATTACACAATCCTCATCATTGTATCATTTTGATTGATTCCCCTCACTAGTCTTTTCTCACTCTGCCATGTTTTTTTTTTTCTCTTGTAGTAGTAGGGATTGATCCTAGAGCACTCCACACCTGAGCTACATTCTAAACTTATGTACTTATTCATTTATATCTTTATTTATTTATTTCATATGTGTGCCTGCGTGTCAATATGTGACCATGAGCATGCGGTACCTGTGGAGGGCAGAACAGGGTGTTGGCTTCACTAGAACTGGAGTTACAGATACTTGTGAGTCACCCAGTGTCGGTGAGTGAAACCAGACAAAGGTCCTCTGGAAAATATAATGTAATGGTAAATATTCTTAACTGCTGAGCCATCTCTTCAGATCTTATTTATGTATTATCTTTGGAACTGACCCTAAGGCCCTATGCTTACTAGGCAAACACACCAGCACTAATATGGATCCTTCACTATTTTCAAATTTCCTTTTGAGATAAGGTTGCTCTTATTCTCTTTCTGTAGTCCAAGTATTCCTTCAATTTGATTGTCCTGTTTTCGGAGCTAGGATTACAGGAATGAGCTACCCAGCCTGGCGGCTCTCTCTGCTATTGACATTGCTTCACCTTCTCCAAGAATTGTCAGACAAGGAGTGCTCACCAATTTCTCTAGCCATAGTTGGAGTGAACCGCATTTGTCGAGGAGCTCGCTACTGCTGCATGCTCCACAGCACAACTGTCTTCCTGAATGGTTAATTCATTTTGTAGACATATCTCAGATATAACTTGCCTGTATCCCAATTTTCTTTTGGCTGTGTAGTTTTCTGTGTCCTTGCTATTTTATTAAACTTCAAAACTCTTGGATTAGGTAGACAAAAGACACACAAAAAATGTACAATGGGAAAGCTGAGCTATGAAGCCAGCACAGTTGAAACAGGTAATAGCGAATACGTTGAAAATTGAAGACTAGAATCTGAGTCTTGTTTAAGCTCTCTTCTTCCTTTTGATAATGGATGCTTGGCATGGGTAGGGACATTCAAAGTTTTAAATTAAGAAATAAGTATATTATTGATGTTTTGCTTGCATGTATGTCTGTGCACCATGTGCATGCCTTATTTCTGAAGAGGTCAGTAGAGGGGGGCCATCAGAGCCCCTGGAACTAAAGTTACAGTTTTGAGCTGCCAAGTGAGTTCTGCAAATCAAATTCAGGTCCTCTGGAAGAGTAGCCAGTGTTCTTAACCACTGAGTCATCTGTTCAGCCACTGAGTGAGTGAGTGAGTGGTGTGTGTGCACTTCAAATTTAATTTCCAAGATATCATCACATCCTAGAAAAGTACATGAGTCTTAGTTGTTTTTCAATTAGTATTCATTTAATAAGTGGATGAGACATTTTGACTCTTTATAAGTTTTTGAATCTCAAAAATAATGTATTGTTGCTGATTGGAGAAGACTATATGTACACTACTAACTCATTTTCTCATATCTTGGAAGTTTCAGAAGGAATCAGCTTTACATGGCTATGGGAAACCCATACATATGGTATTTATGGTGTTGTAGAGGTGACTCAGCAGTAAAGACCTCATGCTGCTCTTGCAGAAGACCTGAGTTTGGTTCTCAACACCCATGTTAGATGGCAAACAATCACCTGTAACTCCATCTCTAGGGGACCAGATGCCTCTTCCATAGGCATCTGCACTTACAGCACACATCCAGACACTTATAAATGTAATTAAAAATAAAATAAAACCTGTAAAAATATTTTGACATCACAGAATATATATATATATATATATATATATATATATAAGCATGTGATTGTTTAAATTTATTTTTTCTTTAATCAACATACACAATAACCGGTTTCTTTTCAAGACAGGGTTTCTCTGTGTAATTGCCTTGGCTGTCCTGGAACTCACTCTGCAGACCAGGCTGGCCTCAAACTCACAGAGATCCATCTGCCTCTACCTCCTGAGTGCTGGGATGAAAGGTGTGTGTCACCACCTCTCAGCTACAATAACAGGTTTCGTTATGGCATGTTCATGCTCACCCTCTTCCTTCATCATTCTTTTTCGTCTACCTATTCTTCTTCATCTACTCTTTCTCTTTCCAAAAATCGCCTCCCACTTTCGTGCCGTATATATTCTATTACTCTATTTTATTCTTTCTGCTTTCATTAAGACCTTTTCCCCCTTTCACGATTCTCTTTCTTGTTTCATGCCCTACACCTCCCCCGACATATACATACATCTAACAACTGTATCCTAGTGGAAGCATACACTACCTGTCACTGTGAGTTACCTTAATAAAATATTTTCCAGATCCATTCATTTTCCTGCAGACTTAATTGTCTTTATGTTTGAATAAGAGTCAACTCTATATATGCATCATATTTTCATTATCCATTGACCTGTTGATGGACACGTAGGTTGATTCCATTTCATTGTTATTTTGAATATGACAGTAAAATATGTGGATATCCAGGTGTCTTTGTGATAGAATAAACTTTTGGGGGAGGTGGGGAGATATACCCAACAATAATGCAACTGGGTCATAAAGTAGTTCAATTATTTTTTTCGTTTTGTTTTGTTTCTGTTGTTCAAGATAGGGTTTTTCTCTGTAACCTGGATGTCCTAGAACTTGCTTTGTAGATTAGATTGGCTTTAAACTCTCAAAGATCTGCCTGTCCCTGCCTCCTGAGTGTTGGCAATTTTGGATTTTAAAAGAAACGCCCTTGCTGATTTCCACAGTGGTTGTACCAGTATACAGTCCTGCAGTCAATGATAGTGTTCCTCTCCCAGTCCTCCCTGGCTTTTGTGGTCATGACAGTCATTCTGACTGGATGATCCCTTCATGTTCTCAGTTAGCGGACAGAGTGGTCCTTCAAGAAAGCAGTTAATAAAATTGCTATTTTCTTCTTATGAAATAGTTTTTATTTTAATACACTAAAAATATATCATTTTAAGAAGGAAGGCTAATCGTCTTGAGAAATGAAGACTTTTCTATAAAATAAACAGACCCACTTCTATCTGAACTTGGATATGACTGATTTAAAAATTTTCAGAGTTTGGGGATCAAATTCTTTGACCTTGGAGCTTTCTACAATCACTTTCCCCAGATTAATAATTTATCATGATTGCCGAGCGGTGGTGGCACACGCCTTTAATCCCAGCACTCGGGAGGCAGAGGCAGGTGGATCTCTGTGAGTTCGAGACCAGCCTGGTCTACAAAGCTAGCTCCAGGACAGGCTCCAAAGCCACAGAGAAACCCTGTCTCGAAAAACCAAAAAAAAAAAAAAAAAAATTTATCATGATGGACAAGTTGTGTAACTCCTCTCTGGGGATATTTATAGGGATAAGAATTCAATGTTCTTAAGAAAATAAATTAAGATATCCAGTGTTGACTGATGGTAGCAGACCCAAACTGGGAATCCCTTCAAAATTTCCAAATTGGAGTCGAGAGACTCTGTTACATCAGAATTTACAAATGAAGCATGCGACTCAGTGGCTCACAACTAACGTGTGGAAAGGAATATTTCCCATCTACATGGTGAAGAATGGATACACAAGGTGGAACACTGGACATATAAGAACTACATGAAGAATAGCATTATAACATTTTATTTTTTTATTTTTTATTTTTATTTATTATTTATTTTATTTTTCGAGACAGGGTTTCTCCGTAGCTTTTGGTTCCTGTCCTGGAACTAGCTCTTGTAGACCAGGCTGGCCTCGAACTCAGAGATCCGCCTGCCTCTGCCTCCCAAGTGCTGGGATTAAAGGCGTGCACCACTACTGCCCGGCAACATTTGATTTTTTTATTGATTTTTGTTAGTTCTACATTTTTCTCTGCTCCCCTCCCTGCCTCTCCCCTCTCCTTTAACCCTCTCCCAAGGTCCCCATGCTACCAATTTACTCAGGAGATCTTGTTTTTTTTTTTTCCATGTCTTAGATTAGATCTATGTATGTCTCTCTCTCTTAGGGTCCTCATTCTTGTCTAGGTTCTCTGGGATTGTGATTTGTAGGCTGGTTTTCTTTGCTTTATGTTTAAAAACCAGTTACGAGTGAGTACATGTAATAATTGTCTTTCTGTGTCTGGGTTACCTCACTCAAAATGATGTTTTCTAGCTCCATCCTTTTTTCTGCTGTGTAATACTCCATTGTGCAAATGTATTACATTTTTCTTATCTATTCTTTGGTCAAGGGGCATTTAGGTTGTTTCCAGGTTATGGCTGTGACAAACAGAGCTGCTATGAATATAGTTCAGCACATGCCCTTGTGGCATGTTTGAGCATCCTTTGGATGTATACCCAAATGTGGTATTACTGGGTCATAAGGAAGGTTGTTTCCTAATTTTCTGAGAAATTGCCACACTGACATCCAGAGAGGCTGTACCAGCTTGCATTCCCACCAGCAATGCAGGAGTGTTCCCTGTACCCCACAACCTCTCTAGTATAAGTTGTCATCAGTGTTTTTAATTTTGGCCATTCTTACAAGTGTAAGATGGAATCTCAGAGTTATTTTGATTTGCATTTCTCTGATGACTAAAGATGTTGAACATTTTCTTAAGTGTTTTTCAGGCATTTTAGATTTCTCTGTTGAGAGTTCTCTGTTTAGGCAAAATTCTTCACAGACCGTGAAAGAATGGTACTCAATTACATATGGAAAAGCAAAAAACCCAGGAGAGCCAAAACAACCCTGTACAATAAAAAAAAAAAAAAAGTCTAGAGGCATCACAATCCCTGACTTCAAACTCTACTACAGAGCCACAGTACTGAAAACAGCCTGGTATTGGCATAAAGACAGACAGGAGGACCAAAGGAACTGAATTGAAGACCTGGATATTAATCCACACACCTTTGAACACCTGATTTTTCACAAAGAAGTAAAAAAAAATTTAAATGGAAAAAAAGAAAACATATTTAACAAATGGTGCTGGCATAACTGGATATCAACATGTAGAAGAATGAAAATAGACCCACCTCTATCACCATGCACAAAACTGAAGTCCAAATAGATCAAAGACCTCAACATAAAGCCAGCCACATTGAACCTTATAGAAGAGAAAGTGGGAAGTACACTTGAATGCATTGGCACAGGAGACCACTTTCTAAATATAACTTCAGCAGCACAGACACTGAGAGAAACAATTAATAAATGGGACCTCCTGAAACTGAAAAACCTCTGTAAAGCAAAGGACATGGTCAACAAGACAAAATGACAGCCTACAGGATGGGAAAAGATCTTCACACCAGACAGAGATCTAAAATATACAACGAACTCAAGAAATTGTGCTATGGGACAATGGTTTGTACCCTGTCAATTTTATTTTAACAAAATGCTGACTGGCTAGTAGCCAGGCAGGACGTATAGGCACGACAACCAGACAACCAGGCAGGACGTAGAGGCAGGGCAACAAGAATAGGAGAATTCTGGGAAGAGGAAAGCTTGTTCAACAGTTGTGACCCAGCCACAAAAGATTTGAATGCCTGTCTGAATAAGATACCGAGTCACGTGGCTTTTGCATAGACAAGAATAATGGGCTAATATAAGTTATAAGAGCTAAGGGACAAATCAGTTTATAACTAATGTAGACCTCTGTGTGATTTCTTTGGGACTTAATGATTGTAGGAACCGGGCAGGGCAGAAAACCTCAGACAACAAAATTGGTCATCAAAAGAACAAATAATCCAATAAAAAAGGGAGTACAGACCTAAACATTTGATCTTTTGAAAGAACTTGGTCAAGTAGTTGAGACAGACACGTGCGAGTGCCCTAAAGAGGAGGGAGCATTATGGACAGGCCAGTCTGATGGAGGCGGTTCTTCAGTTCTTAATGGAAGTTCTTCTTCCCAGTAATATTAACCCTTGTTCAGAGCTGAAAAAAAAAAGCAACCAACACAGAAAGGGGTGTAGAGAGAAAGATACAGAAACAGAGAAGGGCAGAGAGACAGAGACTGAGAGAGACACATAGAGAGACCGAGAACTGGGTGAGGGAATAAGAAAAGAAAAAAAAAAGAGTTAATAGACAAAAAAAAGTCAAAGAATTAAAATAGACAAGTGCAGACCTGGAAATGCAGGCTTTCAAACGTGAAGACACTTCAGCAGTGAACATGAATTTGCACAAATTCTCATCTTTACCTTTATGTGTACTGACGCAGTTAGTATGGTAAACGGGAAGTGGAGACAGGTGCTTTCCATTGAGCAAAGCTTTAAACGGGTTTTCAACTTGGAAAGCACAGCTGGGCATGCATGCTTTTGGAGTGAATGTAACCATCCTGGAATTTAAGAAAAAGGAAAGGCTAAGTAACAAAGAGAGGATGAGTATACACGCAGTAGAGTACTACTCAGAAAGAAGAGCGGAATGTGCCCTTTGTAGAGAAATGGATAGACAGTGGACAGCACATCTTCTCTCATATGTGGAATATAGATTTTTGAAAAAATTTATTAAAGTCAGCCAGGTGGTGGTGGCACATGCCTTTAATCCTCAGCACGCGGAAGGCAGAGGCAGGTGAATCTCTGTGAGTTGAAGGCCAGCCTGGTCTACAAGGTCTAGCTCCACTACAGAGAAATCCTGTCTGGAAGAAAACAAAACAAAACAAAACAAAACACCCAAACACACACAAAGATTCATTAAAGCCAAAAAGACATTATTTGGTAAGAACTGGAGCCTGGTTGGAGAGAGACAAGAGAGGGTAACAGATGAATGACCCAAGTACTTTTCATGAATGTAGGAAAATGTCACAAGGGAACCCATTACTTTGGGCAATCAGTATGTGCTGAAAAAAACTTAAACAATGCAAGGAAAGCTTGGGATTCCTCATACTTTAGGAGGTAATAATGGTAAACAGCAAGCTGTGTCAGTAAAAAGCTCAGCATGATGAAATGGCACAAATCTGAGGGTAAGTTCTGGGGTTCAGCTTTCACAAGTCTTGGGCAAGCATCTGCTGCAGGCTGGCATGACCAGTCTCACCTCTGACACAAAGGGAAGAAGAAGATGGTCTCTTTGATTCTCCCCTGAAGAGGACCTGTGCACAGACTTTCTGGTTGTTTTATGGGTCTAGTCCCTGCTTGGAGGAACATGACAAATGTCAGGTACTGTATAAACAACAGTTGTTTAGCAACAGATTTCAAATGGTATTTTTGGTTTTTTTATATTTATTTATTTATTTATTTATTTATTTATTTATTTTGATATGGTTTCTCTTTCTCTGTGCAACAGCTCTGTCTGTCCTGGAACTTGATTTGTAGACCAGGCTGACCTTGAACTCACAGATCTCTGCTGGCCTATGTCCCTTCTGAGTGCTGAGACTAAAGGTGTGCACCACTGCACCCCGTAACTGGTATTTTTGTTTGCTTGTTTGCTTTGCAGCACCTGACAATCCCAAAGCCCCAAAGCCTGTCTTCACACTTCTGAAGTTCTTACCCAGATCCTGTCAGAGAGGTTTCTTTAGTATCATTTCATAGTTAGACAAATCGGATTTGGAGAAGACCGGTGGCAGCACACAGGGTTTAGGTGGAATAAGATCGAGCTCTTAAGCTGTAGCCTTGACTCAAGACTCCAGCATTCACTTACAGCCTCTGAAATGTGTAAACGTAGCTTGTTCTCTCTGCCTTCATTTTCTCAGTTCTGTAATGAGGTCACTACAGCGCTTCTCTTGGGCAACACTGTGTACCTAACACACTGTGAAAGCACTTGCTCTAACAGGACAGTTTCTACTAAAGCTGAGATACAAATATGAGCCTAATTAAGGTAGAAATGCACACTACTTTCTAGTCCTGTGTCTGAAAGGACATTACTGTGCCAGAATTTGAGCATTTCCCCCCTCTGCTTCTCCCCTCCCCTCTCCTTCCCTCCCTCTTTTCTTTTCTCTTCTCTCCTCTTCCCCTCTCCTCCCTTTCCTTGACTCACCTTCCTACCCTGTTCTTATTTTCTCTTTTTTTATTTATGATCTATCTATTTATATAGTGATCAAAAGAATATTTGGATGATCGAGAGATGTCTCACTGGTTAAGAACACTTACAGCTCTTGCAGAGGACCTACGTTCAGAGGACCTCACCATGTTAAATGGTTCACAATCATTTGTAACTCCAATTCCAGTGGATCAGATCCCCTCTTCTGGCCTCTGTGGGCACCTTCTCGCACATGGGTCACATCAACTCACACAGGCACACACACACACACACACACACACACACACACACACACACACACCTTATTTAAAAACTATTTTAAAGTGTATTTACTTTTCTGTGGCACTGAGAATTGGACATTGGTAAATTTTCTATGATTGAGCTATATCCTAGACACTGTCTGTCTGTCTGTCTGTCTACCAATAATCGTACTCCTCCCCAACATCATATATCTTAGGTGGCACATGGCTGGAAATGGTAATATCTAGTTGTTGAATTATAATAAAAAAAAAAAGCACAGCCGTTTCTTCCTCTGCAATCTGTGTGAAAAGTGAGCATTCGCGGCATCTTCCAGCAGAGGGCAGTAGAATATGCTCGGTGGCTTATGCAGTCACTGGGAGCTGGTATAGCCATCTGGATGTAAATAGCTATTTTCATTATTTTTGAACACTCATGAGTTTCTTGTGGAGGATGTGTTTGAATTATGGGGTATTAGATAATATCACTTAAAGAAAAGGAGCATGTGGTGAGATGAAATAGAGTTGAGGATTTAGGATTGTACTAACTCACACTGACAGCAATAACACTGGACTTGAAAAAAGCAAACATATATTTATGTCATGCCCCAGTGCCCTTTCCCACTAGCTTTTGATAAGAGAGATGTAATTAAGTCTATGCAATATTGTCAGGTGGTGGTGCATGCCTTTAATCCCAGCAGGGATATAGAGGCAGGTGAATCTCTCTGTTTGAGGCCAGCCTAGCCTACATAGTGAGTTCCAGAAAAGCCAAGGCTACACAGAAAAACACTATCTCAAAAAACAAAACAACAACAACAACAAAAAGTATTAAAGAGGTATATGTTTGAAAACTCAGAATCCAGTTGGCAATAACTCAAGAGTGCATATTTATTTTAAAAATTTAGTTCATCCTTTTCTGTAAAGATATTGAATGATTTCAAATTCCCCAAAGTGTATTGATATTTTTGAATCCACTATTGGGCAAATGAGAGTAGGTATGGATAGCTCTCTGTCAATTTGGATATATAAGAAGCATCAATTTATTTTCTAAGATTTAATTTCTATTTTTGTCTTTTAAAAAAGATTTATTTGCCAGATGTACACTCCTTTAATTCTAGCACTTGGAATGCAGAATTTTTTGTGTTCAAGGTCAGCTTGGTCTACATAGTGAGTTCCAGAACAGCCAGAGCTGGTAGTGAGATCCTGTCTCACAAAAACCAAAACCAATACCAAAGCGAGAGAGAGAGAGAGAGAGAGAGAGAGAGAGAGAGAGAATCAATTTATTTTTATTTACTTGTGGGTGGGCACTCTTGTGCACTCCTGTGCTCTCGCACATATCTGAGCCCATGTGTATGCATTCCCAAAGAGAGCACAAGACAACATCAGATATTTTGAAGCAGAGATACAAGCGGTTTAGAACTGCCCAACATGAGTTCTGGGATGAGAACCCATGTCTTCTACAAGAGCAGCAAGTTCTCTTAACCTCCGAGTCATCTCTCCAGACCTCATTCTTGTTTCTTCAAATAACTTCTTTTATTGCTAGTTTTTTTTAAAAAAAATCCTTTTATTAAAAATATAGTGTCAATGTCAGGCATGGCAGCTCATGCTGCTAATTCCAGCACTCAGTAGGCATAGACAGGTCAATTTTTTTGAGTTTGGGGCCAGTCTGGTCTGCAAAGAAAGTTTTAGGGTAGCCAGAGAATCTGAGTCTAGATAGCCCAGGGACCTAGGGCAAAACCTAATACTATGATTTGCCTAAAATAACATAGCAATAGATTGAATTATTGCATTCTGCATTACTTGTAGATTAGTACCTTTGCTCAGTCATCCTCAGAGAAGCTTTTTCCAGCAGCAAATGGGAACTAACGCAAATACTCTCACAGTCTGAGAATAGAAACATCACAGAGCTTAGCACTAAATAGGATGTCTCCATCAGGTCTCTCGCCTCAAGGCTCAGGGAACCATGTGGAAGAGGAGGTGGAAAGGGTGCAAGGTCCAAAGGAGATGGAGACTCTCAATTAAACAAGGCCCTTCTCAAAAACCCAAATTAAAAACCCACCCCCCCAAAATCATAGAGTTTAAGCATAATATATCCTGATTATAGATTTCTTTTTCTCTGCTCTTTCAGTTCCTCCTTAGGATCTACCCTCTTCCTAATGCTCTTCAGAATAAAAACAGGCATCTAAAGGATAACAATAACAAAAAGTAGGCAGAACAAAAGTTGAGAGATTGGAACGGTGCAAAACAAGCAAACAGAAGAAACAGAGCCTAAGGAAATGACCAGAAACAGATGTAGATGTACACACTCACTCATTGACATATTCGAGTCACATCAAACCACTCAAGAGGCCAAATAGTGGTGGCATATGCAACTAATCTCAGCACTAGAGAGGCAGAGGCAGGTGGATCTCTGTGAGTTTGAGGCCAGCCCGGTCTACAGAGCAAGTGCTAGGACAGGCTCCAAAGCTCCAGAGAAATCCTGTCCCGAAAAACAAAAACAAAACAAAAAAACAAAAAAACCTACTAACATGGAAGTCATAATATATATGCAAAGGACCTGTAGGGTAAAAAGAGAAAATATATATAAATAAAATAAAAATTAGAATTAAGACAATATTTTCAAAAGTGTCAACAAGACATTTGAGTTCATTTTCTGTTGGTCACCTGTTACTGGGCATGCAACTCACCCTTAAGTGTTTGTTTCCCCAGTGAGACTCCCTTAGAGAAAACTAAATTATCGTTTTCTTTTTATAAAATTTATTTTTGGTTTTTCATGGCTATCAATCTGAGATAACCTCTAGGTTAGAACCCCATCTGGTGCAGACCCATGCGTGTTGCTTCAGTCTCTGTGAGTTCATATGATTTTTGATCATGTGGACTTGGAGGGCCTTGTTTAATTGAGAGTCTCCATCTCCTTTCGCCTTTGCACCCTTTCCACTTCCTCTTCCACATGGTTCCCTGAGCCTTGAGGCGAGAGACCTGATGGAGACATCCTATTTAGTGCTGAGCTCTGTGATGTTTCTATTCTCAGGCTGTGAGAGTATTTGCGTTGGTTCCCATTTGCTGCTGGAGAAAGCTTCTCTGAGGATGACTGAGCAAAGGTACTAATCTACAAGTAATGCAGAATGCAATAATTCAATTTATTGCTATGTTATTTTAGGCAAATCATAGTATTAGGTTTTGCCCTAGGTCCCTGGGCTATCTAGTCTCAGATTCTTAATTACCCAAGCTTTGTCAAATATGGCTTCCCACTCATGGAATGGGCCCTAAGTGAAATCAGATATTAGCTGGTTTCTTGCATAAGCTCTGCCATCACCATTTTACTAACATATCAGAGAATCAATGATACCGAAGTTGTTTAAAATTCCCCTTCCCCTCTTTCCCAAACCACTAGGCTATTTTCCGGTCTTTGTGTCTCTTTCTGTATCTCTGATTGTGCACAGTATAATTGTCCTTTTGGAGTAAGCCTTTCAACCCTAAGTTACTGAGAACCTAAGATGGTGTTATTGTTTGTGGTTCTAGAGATTTAACTCAGTGCCTCTGAGATGGTAGGTAAGTGCCCTAACCTTGAACCATATCTCACTCCTCTAAAAAGGGAAGGTGTTTCAGGTTTGAAATGGAAAACTTGTGTATAAATTTGCCTCTTGTTTCGTGCATTCTTTGTGTTTGAGTCATTCTTATTTTCTGAGATGGTGTGGCCAAAATCTGTATTGCTGCCCAATAGAGAAGCAGGTAGGGATAACCAGAGGGGAAGTGAGTCTGCTGACATTTGTTTTTTTGTTTTATTTTATTTTATTTATTTTTCGGATTTTCGAGACAGGGTTTCTCCGTAGCTTTTGGTTCCTGTCCTGGAACTAGCTCTTGTAGACCAGGCTGGCCTCGAACTCACAGAGATCCGCCTGCCTTTGCCTCCCGAGTGCTGGGATTAAAGGCATGCACCACCACTGCCCGGCCTGTCTGCTGACATTTGTGCAGCATCCTTCCCCTAAGTGTTTAGTGTTTAAGCTCTCTCACACCAGCATTTCTTCCCTGTCCTTATTTTCACTTTCCCCCTTTCCTGATTATAACCCTTTTCTTTGATTTCGTTCCCTGGCTCCAGCTTCTGTTTTCCAGATGTTAGACAGCTTTGAACTATAGTATTCTGTATTTGCTTGTGCTATGGCACTCCCCATGTTTCAAAGACTGGTATCAGTCACACAAACTTTGATAAAGTTCTATTTTCCTCTGGATGCCCAGTCTTTAGGAGATAATTTGCCATCGAAGATGCTTCATAGATTGCTAAGAAACTGATCTGTAAGTAAAAGTCAATGGTCCAAATTTTAAGTATTGAAGGGAATAGCTAACATTTACATAGCACTAATCTTTTCTTGTTTGGAGATAAGCAGCTATGATAATAATTCTGGGAGTATGTGACTGTTAATATCTTCATTTTACAGAAGGGAAGAGTCAAAGGCACAGAAAATCCAACAATTTGTTCAAGATCACACAATGCGAAGCAAAGAACTGTTGTCTGATCCTGGGTAGTTTGGCCCCGAATGGTGGTGTCAGCCTGCTCTCATACATTGGCTTGTCCTTGCTAAGAAGGTTACAGACTCAGAGTTTTGATCATTTATAAAATTTCTCTCATATAACATGCTTACAAAGAAGCACATCGGGGAGAAAATATGAGAAAATGGATTCTGTTTCTTCATTCATTAATACTAAGGATAATTTATTGACATATTTATCTTAGAAGCACCAGGTAGCAAAGGGTGAAATTCCCATCAGTGTCACCTTTAGATAAGGATGCTTGCAGCTTCTCCCTGTTGGGCTCAGCCTTATCTGTTACACACCCCTCAAGAAACAGGAAGCAGAGAACCTGCAAGGTCAAGGAGGAATTCGTCCAGGGATAAGGAATCCACAAAGAAGGCAGAGGGGGCACCAATCAACATTTCCCATAGCCTGATCTCTCCAAAGGAAAGAAGAGAGTAACTCAGACTTTTTATTTATTTTTCTAGAGCGACCACACTTAATCCCAATGGTAAATCTAATGATATAGCTACAACTGTGACATTTAAACAGCTGCAAAGCAAGCATGTCTTCGTATAGAAACTTAACTTACTCCACCAAGTTGAAATGTTAAGTTCTTATTGGTTTAGTAAATTTAATAGTTTTGTACAATTGGTTTTTTGTCTTTGTAATAGTTTATCTGAATAGGCTCATTTTTTTACTTATAACATGGAAAACCAAATTTTTGTTACTTATCTTCATTATAAACTATGAAAATATTTTAACTTGACTTTTATTGAAATTTTGATATCTAACTAGGTTTCCGTGTAGTTTCATATTAAATATATCTATATGTAACTAATGAGCTATCATGAAAAGTTTTCATTATTCCAATAAAATTTAGCCACAAATTACCAAGGGGGAAGGAAACAAGCTCAACTGAAACATTGAGCGTAGAAAGAAAACATCAAAACTTAGGAGGTCCTTTGGCCCATTTTGGACAAAGAACAAACACACATTCATTTATTCATTTATTTAAAAAGTGTTGATTACCTATTATATACAAGGCAAAAGCTGGTATTAACAATGTCTATTAGAATATGATAATAAATGATGATTCTAAACAGGACCAGCCCATCAACTCATTTATGTTCTAATGGCTGGTTAAGTGAAATGATGGGTGTTGTCCATTAAGGCT
Source organism: Microtus obscurus (assembly GCA_963919715.1). Taxonomy (NCBI): domain Eukaryota; kingdom Metazoa; phylum Chordata; class Mammalia; order Rodentia; family Cricetidae; genus Microtus; species Microtus obscurus. Next base: position 2,677,131 of record CAWTZC010001361.1, read on the forward strand.
CTTAAAACACCCACAATCCTGGTAAGTAATAAGCACTGTAGTTATAGTTACATCTTGTTTCAAGGCTAATAAGTAATAACACCCCACTGAGGTGTGTTCAGAACCCAAAACTAGTTATAACTAAGGGTGAAGAAGTAGACTGGTAACATCAGCCAGACCTGGAGTTCCAGCTGATGATTGGTGAGCAATTGGCATGGTCTATAACTACATCAAGTACTAGTAGTATGTATCTCAAAATGCCATATTAAATACAAGTGTATTATTAATACTAAATGGGATAAAGAACAATTCGTGTGGAAGTTTTATTGAGGAAACAGTAGTCCACATTATCGAGATGTAACTTTCCTACCACTTGCTAAACTGGAATATTTACCATTTCTTGGTATGTGTATTTTACAGTATGGGAAACTTGATACATGGTCTCACTTATTTTCTCATAAAATTTGGAACTGTGGAAGAATGTTGGCTTTGTTTTATGTTTATTTTATTTAAGAAATTAAAGCCATGAATTTGAAAAATGGAACTAAATACATGAAATCATAATTCTTTACTTTTACATTTTTTATTTTAAGCTCTTCTACTGTATTACTATAAGTGCCATTGTTATGGAATTCCTCAGCATGTCTCCTGCTGTATAAATTTAATCTAAACACTTTAGGTTTTCAGTGGTTATGATTCTTTTCTGTACAAGACTCAAGATAACTGTTTTAAGAATTATTGTCAGGTAAAAATAGTTTCTTTGATTCATACACGAAAGTTTCAGATATCTCATCTCATTAGTTATAATGCTAATATTCTCCATGAAGTTATAATATGGCAGAGATTTTTAAAATAATTGAAACAGGTTCATGTTTTCATGCTATACTAAGTGTGGAGTGTCTACACATGAAGATAATTCCTTTGTTACATAATGATCTATGTTTTTATTGGCCTATATAGAAGCTTAATTGTTAACAGTAGAAATGCTAGAACAACATGATGGCAATCAACTTTCTTGACATATACAGGTTTATATGGACCCAACATTCTTTCAATTATCCCTGGCCTTTGCAGTCAGGAACTTCTCATGTGTAGTGTCTTAACAGAAAGACAAGAAAGCTGTAAGAACAAAAAGGTTTCAACATAAATGTCGTCTCTGGGATTATTCTGTTTGTTTTTTTTATTGAACATAGCCTGGATGCTTTTGTGCCTCTAAAGGTTTAGAACATGTGGGACAGGTAGAAGTAGCAAGAAGTGAAAAAAACATAGCTCTCGCTTCAACCACACAGTCATTGACACCAGTACTTTAAAGGGACCCCAAGTCTTATAGGCAGGACTTCTCAGAAATACTACTGTTCCCATTTCTCTTAATTTTCAGGCAAAACAATGTTGCATCCCACTGAGATCGCAGGAGTGGCAAAGCTCCCCTCTCCTGTGTCCATATACCCCATGTACTAAGTTCAGCGTGTCTTTGAACTGTAAGGTTAGCAAGGAAGAGTTCGTCTCTCATCCCTACAGAGTCATATAAATCTTCTGAATATCTTCTCAGAAATGGGCAAGGGGGCCTAAGGGGAAGGGAATGGTAGGTAGAAGGGAGACAGTTTCTGGAATTTTTAAACACCACCAAGGCACAGATAATTCAGTTATCTGGGGGTGACTAAATATTTAGAACTGCTGTCAGTGCACAGAACAAAAGTTCTTGACTGCCTTTGTCAGTTCCCCAAACAAGTCCTCGTGGATGGATTTCAGATTGGCCTGTTTAATGGAAAGAGGCACTCTTGAGTGAGAGGGGTTAAGTCAAGGATGGTTGGAGCTGCAGTCACTGGTGGCAGCCTCCAGTTTGGTCATGTTCTCTGATCCCTAACTACATAGCTGGATTAGAAAGTGCATCAGTTACGTGTGAAAAAGCATGTGCTGCCCCTCCAAAGTCCAGACGTGCTTGAAAACTGTGGTGTGTATAATTCAGAACAATAAACTACGTGCACAAAAGGAGTTTTATCATAACATAAAATGCAAAAGTAACAATTTCATCACACAGTTACACTGCTGTTTTCCTTTTTTTCCATTTTTCTAGATTTGTCCTTTTTTTGTTTCATTTTTTTTTAATTTCCATTTTGATTTTATTTTTACGGAGGGCTGTGGAGGGTAAAGATTTTGTCCACTGAAAATTAGTCACCCTCAATGATATATATTTTAGAAAAAAAAATATGAGCAGCAAGACTCTCTGGAAATAGATTCTGTTTGATGTCGCTAGTCTGTCTTTTCTGTTTTGCCCTCCTTCACAGCAGCCTCTGAAGCTTTCCGCAGCGGGGCTTTCTCCGAGTTGGCATGTCCTTGGCCAGAGTCAGCCGCGCCACCATTTTTGTGAGTAGTGTGTTTTTCCAAGTAGTTAAGCATCTCACTAAGGACTGTTTGGAAAGTGCTCAGAGCTGCACATATTGCTGGCGTCCCGAAACCATGAGTGATCAAACTGGAAATGAGAAGTAGGAAAAAAAATAGGTGAATCATTTGGAACACACACAAAAAAAATCCCTGTAATTCAGAACATTCCATTTGACACTTAACTGTGTTCTGCGATGTTTCTTTTTATTATGGGAAACAATACAATTAAATGAATCCCCTTGACCTATAAGATCAATAAGATGCTTGCACTCTACTGAGACAAAGACTCACTGTTGACAGACTTTGTGTGTATATATTATCAGTAACTCTAAGTAACAGATGACTCGGTTCTTTATCTCATTAGGGAACAGATAGAACATGTGTCTTTCTATAAGCAAGGATCATCTTGCTTCCCCGAGAATGTCATGTATGCATGTGTAGGCATAGGTCCCACTTGAGAAAGACAATTCACAATATTGAGAGTAACTCTTGGAGTCTAGGAGGAGGATTGGCAGGTCAGGTAGTAAGGAGTGGTTGTGATTAGTATATCATATGCATCTATGATATTGTTACAACAAACTATGCACCCTTTTGTATAACTAAAATGACTCATAAGAGAGCCAGAGTTGGCAGAGTGTGCCTGATAGCTGGTTCCTCTGACTTCATTCCTTTCATGGCAAAAGTGCCTTTCTAGGCATATGCCCATCCACCTGAGGATTGTATTGTCAGATTCTTCTGTACTGCTTTGACTAAGAGACCAACCTGTTTGCAGGAGGATATAAATTAGATAGAGGTACTTCTCATTTCTTATATAGACACTGAGTAGCCTTAATTTCTTCGTGAAAAATCTATACACTACACAGGTGAAGATACCTCCCTGGTGATAGAGACAGAAGGAGGTAGAAAGAATCTATATCTAGACTCTGAGATATTGAGAAATAAAGCTCTATCACACGTAAGCTGCTTTTTTTTTTTTGCTTGGAAGATAACTAGGCAAAAGTAGAAAGTATGTGTGGGAAATGTTGCTTCAAACTCAGCATAAATATTACTTCCAATTATGAAAGATGTCTCTCATTGAACAAATATATAGCTGTACATTAACCCTCTTGTGAAGAAAACCATCCAGATTGCTCATTTGTGCCAAATTGTCCTGAAGAGATACTGTCAGTTTTCTTTTCAAAACTTGTATCTTATAATAATAAAGAATGCATACATGGCACACGCTAGACATATATTATAACACATAATATAACATAGTATATAATATATATATTCTATATTCAATAAATAGAACTACTAACTGTGTACAAATACAGGTGTTTAAAGTTATGATGACCATAGTAGTTTTTCATTAGATACTCCCATCTTAGGATGTTATCACTCAAGTTATATAATCCTTATTATCAAAAAATGAGATGATAAACAATACAAACAAAGAATCTGAGTTAGCCTACTGACACACCTTATCCAAAGTGCTAACAAGATTGGCCATATTGGGTATCAATGACATCAATCCATGAAAATAGTGAGGGTGACACTAAAGCTATAGTGTCCTGGCCCCATTATAGTTCCATAGTGCCTTTTATTCATGTTTACAACTGTGATGTACTCATTGACAAGAGTAAAATTTTTGCACGTCCTTCTTGCTGTTCTAAAGATTTTCATCATCTTTGGGATAGCTTACAAAATTTACCCTGTCCTTAGCTGACATTAATATATATTGAAAAGAAAAACAATGCTTTGGTCACCGATAATTTAGTAAATAAGAGTAGTCAGGACTTTAAGCTATTGTTTGCAATAAAATTTATATTATAATGTACCACTATACTTCAGTCGAATATGTATGTTTTTGCTGCATTCTCTTATGCTGAAAACTAGTCAAGCTTATTTAATTCAATTTCTATAATGAGACAGCTTCAGGAAAGACACATGATGGGAGATTTAAGAAGAAGTATGGATGGTAAATGGAGCTGTTGAAGTTATAGGTAAATCTATTATGGTGGCACTCGACAAGGAGATCCTTTTGGGCTAGGCAGTTAGCCCCAAGAATAAAATATATGTGCGTTTTATTTATGATAGCTGGGTTACAGTGTTTAGTGTCGCTACAGGTAAATGGTAAACTTAACAGCCAGGACTGGGACTGTGAACATGATACTGGCCTCATTCTTAGTTCTCTATTTGTGCCACCTCACATGTCCTCCCTGAAGCATCATATATAATTTAAAATGATGGAAATGGGTACTGATACCATCATACTATTCTGCTGATTCTACTCCAGAACAAAATGAGTCCAGTCTCCTTCATAGTGATACACAGTGTAAACTATACAGAAAAAGTAAAAGAAAAAGCAGGGATATAAGGCTGCATTTCAGTCCTAGATGACTAAGGTCGTATGTGATCATTTTTTTCTATATGACACCAGAAGCACTGACAACTAAAACAAAAGTAAACAAGTGGAGATACAGCAAACTCACTCTTACAAAGTCAAGGAAAAAGCAAAATGATAAGGTAGCCCATATCATGGTAGAAGCTGCTATCAAATCATGAATGCAATGTGTTGTTAACACCCCAGACATGTAAGGAATTCATACACCTCAATCCTGACACTCAAGACATCTTATTATAATAGGCAAAGGATCTAAACGGACATTTCCCCAAAGATAACAGGACACTGACCCATAGGTTTGTGAAAAGATGATTAGTGGAGAGGTAGGCATAGCCTGGATGGTTAAGAGCACCTGTTGCTCTTTAGAGGGTCTGAGAGTATATCCTAACATCCACATCAAGTAGCATGCAACCTCCAGTGACTCCAGTTCCAGGGGATCCAACGTATTTTTCTGGCTTCTGTGTGCACTTGCACACATGTGCAAATACCCATATTTGCACACATGAACAAAGTTTAAAAAATTAAAAAACTTATAATTAATTATCAGGGATAGCAGATTTAAACCTGAAGGAGATATGATGGCGCATCAATTAATCTGCAGACCCCAGAGGTGTTGGCTTGCCTTAGACCTGGAATTATAGGAGGTTGTAAGCCACCCAGCATAGGTGCTGGAAGTGAACTCTGTCTTCAGCAAAAACAGTGTGAGCTCTTAACAGCTGAGACATCTCTCCAGCTCTTGGGTATGGACATGTTAATTAACCCAAGGTTAAATACTCCTTGGTTTCACTTGGGAGTTTCTGATCTCTAGAGCAGTAAGAGTCAGTTTAAAACTATGTTCTGAGAACAAGGATGAAAACAATACTAAAGTATGCACAATGCTTTGTGGAGTTGGCCAGGTAATGCAAGCAGTTGACAGGATAATAATTAAGATACTTCTCTTTCTTTCCACATAACTTAGTATTTAAAAGCGGCAATAGTATATTTAATGGGAGAAAGTTTAGTGTTAACCTAGTGAAGTCTTATTCTATTATTATTATTATTATTATTATTATTATTATGTATACAATAATCTGTCTGCATGTATGCCCTCACGCCAGAAGAGGGCGCCAGATATCACTACAGATGGTTGTGAGCCACCATGTGGTTGCCAGAAATTGAACTCAGAACCTTTGGAAGAGCAGGCAATGCTCTTAACCACTGAGCCATCTCTCCAGCCCCGTGAAGTCTTCTGGGTAAAGGCTTGCAGGTAACTGGGCAGTGGTTGTACACCTCTTTAATCCAAGCAACTGGGAGGCAGAGGCAGATCGTTCTCTGTAAACTCAAGGCCAACCAGGTCTACATAGAGAGTTTCAGGCCAGCCAGGACTACAAAATGAAACCTGACAGGACAAAAAATTATTATTATAGCAATTTTTATAAAACTTATTACATGTAACTTAACCCACATTTTCTAAATCATATCATGAGTTTCTCTCAGTTTTTGGTTGTTTATTTTTCCAGACAATGTTTCTCTGTGTACCCTTGACTGTCCTTAAACCTCATTCTGTAGCCAAGACTGTGAACTCAGAGATCTGCCTGCTTCTGCCTCCCAAGTGCTGGGGTTAAAGCATGGGCCACCACTACCTGGCTTATGAGTATCTCTCTTCTGTCTTCATTATTTCTCACAGACCTCCTAGCTACTTCCTGTTCTCCATAACATCTGCCTGCAAACTTTCTTCTTTCCCTTTCTTCCTTCCTTCCTTCCTTCCTTCCTTCCTTCCTCTTCCTCCCTTCCTTCCTTCCTTCTTCTCCTTCCTTCCTTCCTTCCTTCTTTTCTTTCTTTCTCTCTCTCCCTCTCTTTCTTTCTAAATGGGTTTATCTGTGCTTCCCTGTTTCTTTTTTTTTTTCTCTGTAGCCCTAGAACTCACTATGTAGACCAGGCTGGCCTTGAACTCAAAGAGATTTGCCTGCTTGTTGCTGCCCAAGTCCTGGGATTAAAAGCATGCACCACCATGCCCAGCAGAAATTCATATAATAATGTATTTTAAGGTTTGATCTTGTTTTATGTGTATGAGTGTTTGCCTGCACATTACTTTCAGGCCTGGTGACCATAGAGACCAGAAGAGAGTGTTAGATCCCCTGGAGCTGTGTAATTCTTGTTTAAGCACTTTCTTTTTAACTGTGCTCAAAGACTTACCCATGCTTGTTTTAGAAATATTGCAATCACCAGTGCTTAGTCAGAATGTGCACAGATCTAGGTAACAGAGTTAACTCCTATATGAAAAAACAAAGCTAATTTCGTTTTCTTAATCTAGTAAGCATGGTTCACATTTTGCTAGTCTATGCTGGATAAATGTTACCATGCTGTTTCCACATTGGCCAAACTGTCCTTCCCTTCCAAAATGCTTTATCTGTGCCTGTTTTTATCTAAGCATCCCTGGTATCTCTTCTGAATCCCATTCTCTCTTGAAAAGAGTTGTGTCTGGTACCCAGAATTCACACATACCAAGCAAACACTGACTTAGCATGTATTAAAAATAAAGCTTTGTTGACTTTATTTTTAATATATGCTTTACCCTCTCTTAGGAGCGCATGGGGGATGGGGAAGAAGGTGGAAGGAGAGGGAGGAGGGGAAGGAGTGGAAATTGGGGTGGGTATGTAAATTTTCAATTAAATAATAAAAAGTGTATATAATAAGAAAAATAATCTCAGTGGGAAATAAAATCTTTAACTAAAGGAAGTAAAATAAAGCAAAAATTACTTTTCTTCTGGGGACTGGGTCACAATGTTGTGACTGCCAACTGCAGATGGGTTTTTAATAGCTTTTTTTTTCAGGCTACAAAAATTGCTGAAAACAGTACATTCTGTTAGGCTACACACCAGAGAAATGAACCAAAAGGAAAAGGCAATAATCATTTAGATAGATTAAAGCTAAGCTAATTTGTAAAATTTCAACTTTTTCTTTTTGACTGTACTGGACTTTGAACCCAAGACATTTCAAGTGAAAAAGAAAATAGTTTGCAGCGAGTTATATCGTCACCTTCAAATCTCTATGTGGAAAATATTTTGAACTCACATTTCTCTTTCCTGCCCTTCTTCGGGTGTCTGAGAAGGTTGAAGTAAAGTGTGGGTTGTTATTACTACTGTGTTAAAGTGTAGATTGTTATTACTACTGTGCTGGTACATTATCTTGCATCATTCTTGAGTGTCTGTTTACCATGGATCTTGTGATTCCTAATGCTGCCTGTGGCTGCTCCTTGTGCTTTTGCTTATGGGAGGTGAACAAGCAGCAAGACTGCAAGGGAAGACCAGCTTCCCACTACCCTCTCCCCATACTTCCTTACTGAAGACCAAAATGGAAATGCAGTCTGAGACCCTGGGTGTGCCCTTTCCGTTACAGTACGAGGTGTTGTCTGCTAGAAAAGTGCAACTACAATCATGGGAACAAGAGCAGGGTAAGTGTCTTGGGAATAGACCCCAGGAGATACCTGCAAAGGGTTCTGGGTCTTCTCTGCCAAATTGCTTTTGTTTGGACCAATGTATATGAGGTGTTTATTTGATCTCTTGGAATCAACAGAGCATCTAAATACAGGCTGGGGAGAGAGACCCTAGCTCTGGGGAAAGAATTGGGGGCTTACTCTTGCTATAGTTTGAGGGATATTTACTTTTGTACCCTAAACAAGGAATCAGAGGAAAGGCGAAAACCAGCAGATGATACTTACTCCCTCTATACATTATCTTATCTTATTCAATAAAATTTAATTAAGGTACCTAATGAAGGTATTTGGTTTCCTGGTGGCTGGTGATGGAGAACAACCCAAAGCTGCTCATTACAGTGTCCTTGGCAGCACTCACAAGGACTCCATGACTTCTTAAGCTATTTTTTCCCCTTCAACCACAAACACACATTAAAAAATTACCTAGCCTGCTTATTTCATTTTGTGGATCTTACCCTAGAGATCCTGACTTAATTGGTTTGGGATGAGATTCAAAGTATCAGTACTTAAAAAACTATTCAAATACAACTTAAATGCAGCTGGGGAATTGGATATATCTCCCTAGGGCTAAAGTACACTCTGGGCTATGTCTTCTTCAATGTCTCCAGTATTTCCCCAGACCAGCTGCAGAACTTCAGTTCCAGGGAAAGCTGGTAGCTATAAAACCTTTATGTGATCAAGTTTTAAAAATAGGGAAGCCAAGTGACATTTCAGCTTCAGAAAAGTCGGGGAGCCAATGACAGGTGGTCATGCATTGCAAAATTCAGTACGGGTACAACAGACAAGTGTCCTTCCACCAAAACAGCTGACAAACACTTCCAAGGACCTTCCTGTGAGACTGGAACTCTGAAAACTCACTTTGGAGGTAAATTCTCAGGGGTCAATCAGGTTAGGAGATGAATGTCCCGCTGTCACTGTAAGGCTACACTTCTGCGATCATCTCAGCCTCTTAATGTCCTTCTTCATTTTAAGAAACGTAAATAATTTAACAGAGATTAATAAAAGAAGGACATCACAGCAGCTCTGCAGTACTAACTAAGCTAAAGCCTTTGCCTGGTTTAAGTTTAAGCTCACATTTTTGATGGTAAAAGTCCTTGTAACTGTGACACAAGCACAGACCTCACTCCTTATGGGTTTCTCTTTGCACTTGGCCGTGATCCTCATTTTAGGGTTGAAGTTAAAATTAAATGTCAATTCTTATATAGAAGTTAATGTGGAAAACAGGATATTTTTTCTTCCCAATTCAGACTGATGATTCCTAGTACTGTTTAAAAATAATTGCATTGACTAGAAGAAAAATTTCCCCACACATGTAATTGAATATTTTTTCTGCACATACATGCTTGAGAGCCGCAGCTCATGCGTGTATGTCAGAAAGCAATTTTGTGGCATCAGGTCCCTCCATCATGTGGTGCTGGCAGTAGAATACAGTTCTTTAGGCTTGGTGGCAAGTCCTCTTCTCCACTAAGCCCTCTTGAGGGCCCAAGAACTCTCTGAAGAAAGTTTGAGAATTTTGTTTCCTGTCTGGTAAAATTAGCTGTATACTTTATGCTTTCTTGGTCCTAGATTGAGGAGTTAAACAAATTCTCCATTGTCCTATCACAAGGAAAACGTAAAAACAGCAAGAATAAAATGTTCGCACTTAAGGCTTCGAGGCTGAAAGTGAAGATGCTCACAACAGGGCTGTGACTGTTGTCAAGAGCGGAGCACACAGAACATGCCAGTGCCATTGCCTGGGATGCCCGTCTGACACGGAACACCAAAGGGAATGGGAGTGAATGACACAGAACATGCCAGTGCCATTGCCTGGGATGCCCGTCTGACACGGAACACCAAAGGGAATGGGAGTGAATGACACCAGGAGCAGAATCTTGGGACATGAAGACTTAGTTGTTTGTACAAACCGGAAACAGGATGAAATTGACGGTGTGAAGCCCTCCAGGAGACAGATGTTAAAGAGAGAATCCTATCAATGGGAGGAAGATGTTTCTAATAGACTTGTTAGATGTAGAAAGAGCAGGCTGTCATTAAAGTTTTCAAGCCTGCAATGGGTGACAGCTTGACAGGAAAGCTGTGGAAAAGATGTGAATGCTGAAGAAGAGTCAGAAACGGAGGGGCCTCCCGACGCAGAGACCCAACCAGGAAGCCATAATCACCCGCGAGCACGTCTCTATATTTTCTAGTTCAGAAGCATAACAGGAGTGGTGCAGGAGTCCATTTCTGAAGACAGGGAGGTGTCAGCAGATGCTTTGACTTATACTGGAGAATTAGGCATGTCTATCACTTCCTTTCCACAGCTCATGACCCTGGGAGGCGAACCCATGCAAGACATATCCAAGACCCAAGTGAACTCTAATCATAGTAACATTTGACACGGGTTAGAGAGAAGACACATGTCTTTTGGCCTCATGTAATTATCAATACTGTGTTCATTCTTTTCTTTATAGGTTTTTGTTTTGATTGATTTCTATTTTGGGATAGTGTCTTAGTAAGACCCGTAGCCCTGGCTCGCCTGATATTCACTATCTACCCTAAGCTGGCCTTGATCACATGCCAGTCCTCCTGCTTCTGTCTCTTAACCGCTGGGATTATAGATTAGAGCAACCATAGCCAACTCTGTATGAATTATTACTCGTTTCCATTAATCTAGAAGTTCCTGAAGAATGTGTCCATTACTCATCCTTCCGCTGATCTCCGCTGGCACGGTGAAGCAGAAGAGCTGACTAACATTTCTGTTAGACAAGGTCAGTGCTGAGGAAGAATCTTCCTCATGTTTCTGATAGACTGTCCTCTCGGAGTTGATCATTAGTACTGTTCTAATGTCTCATTTATATGAACACATGTGCCCCTGTGACCTCATACTCAAGGAGACTATGAGAATATGAGACAGGAAGAATGGAGAGAGTGTTATAGTTTCTTTGGACCATGAGTTCAGAAAATTCCGGCTGTGGTTTTGACTTGAGTTGTCTGCCCTCTCCTGGAAGCCTGATGCCATCTCGCACTAATTGACATCACCAAGTCTGGAGACACTGAGTCCATGGGAGTTAGTCTGCAGATATCAGTCAAATTGCTTCCCTTTCTGGAAGGCGTTGTGGTGTCTGCTGTGTCCTATGACAGGTCTCACTGCTGGTGGGACTTGGGAAGTGATAAATGATAAATAAACCTGCCTCCTGTCATTTTGATGGAAACAAGTGTCTCCGAAGGCTGAGTCCTCAGAGCAGTTGCTGCTATTGTCACAGCTTTCCGGAGTACAGTGATATGTCATCTGCTATAAAAACTAGAGATAGTTATTTCTCCTTTACAGGGCCAGATCGCTCTCTGTCTTTGTCTGGATACATTGAGTCTCCAGAGAGGAAGCCAGAGCTCTCAAGAGTTGAAAATCCAACAAGGTATAAGGTCAATTAATAATCTGCGCTATGAATTTGATTAAACAAAATAGTAATGTAGACAGATGTTACTAATGACAGAATCCTCTATGCCTATCCTGTCTTGCTCTTTCTCTCCTCCTTTCCTAGCCAGTACTAAGAATAGTAGAGAATCAGACTCAGCAACTTGCCTGTGTTAACTGCAATGCTTTTTCTCTTGAGTCCATTTGCATCACAATTGCCACTTTCAGCAAAAAGCAACAAAAGAGTTACTCTTGTCTAGTGCATCTTACCCAGACTATCAGCAAAATCATATATGCAGAAACTTTTAAATATGCTGCTATCCGAGTCACAAATCCACACCGTTTTTACTGGCTCTTCTGAACAATGAATTTGTGGGCCAGATAGGCAGTTTGACAGGTGAAGAACTCGCTGTCCAGCCTGCTTTCCATTCTGAGGAGCTAAATGATAGAAGGATAGAACTAACTGCTGTAATCTGTCTTCTGACCTCTCTGCATGCCATAACGTGTGTACATACATGCATAATAAATATAATACAAAAAGCTTTATAATGCATCAGAATTAGATTTCTTTCAAAGGATGAATTTTTTTTTCATTGCTGAAATCCTAGGTGCATCTAAGGACTATGTTTCTCCAAACTTTTGCTATCAGATTTTGAAAATAACATAAATCCCAGAATCCCATTTCTTGACATATAGACTCTAATCCTTGAGGGTTTTAGTGGAGAGTCATTGGCAGTTTTGCTACAAGGCCAACTTTAAGGACCATAAACCATATAATCTTTCCACGACTGGTCAGTGAGCCTACATTGACTAACCTCTTGTTAAAATATGTTATTGTTGCCTTTAAAAATACAGGCAAAATGAAACAGTGTGTACATTTAAGTCCCACTGAAGCTTCATCAGGAGCCTTCAATCTGGGTTTTACCTATGATATAATTTTGACATGGGAAAGAACGAAGCTGTAGCACACTATAAGCTACTCACAGAAATTAACACAAAATGGATCAAAGACCTACACATAAGATCTAAAACTGTGAAACTCTTAGAAGACAGCACGGGAGAAGGCTTCAAGACACTGGATTTAGCAAGCATTCTCTGACATAACACAGAAAGCACAGACAATCATTGTAATAATCCAAAAAAAAGTCTACATTTAAAAATTTTGCTTCAAGGACCCACGTTCAGTGGAGTAAAAAGGTGACCTTAGGAAGCTACGAATTTGCAAATTGGATATCTAATATTTGATATATAAAAGGTTATTGTAAAGATAAACAGTGAAGTATCACAGGTCAGCATGGAATCAAATAATCTAACGGGAACCCAAGACGATTTACTACAAATCTATAATAAATAGCTAACAAATTTTAAATGTGTCATGAAAGGGGATGTTTACTATTTTTTTTAAGTCAACAGGAAGTTTTGGGGAGGATGCTGAGAAATGCAAAGCTTTGTGAAACTTTACTCTCCACATTTCTGTCGGCAGGTAATGGATAGAACAGATGTAAGATTTACACTCATAGTAGAAAATTATATTGTTTTGAAGAGAAGGGAATTATGGCATATTCAGCAACATTAATGCACCTGAAGTGAGCTGTGCCTGATTAAATAACTACTTACAAATGACACCTTTTGTATAAAGTGCTTAGGTGCAATCAGGGTCACAGAATTCAAAAGTAAAAGAGCACCTTCCAGAAGCCAAAAATGGAGGGAATTGTGGAGTTGCTAAATAGATTCAATGTATCAATATTGCAAAACACAAATTCTAGGAGCTTGTTAAAACAACAATGTAAATATGCTTATCTCTAGAGCTGGATCATACTGAAAAAGGAAAAGGATGTAAATTTTATATTTTTAGCACAATTTAGAAAAGATAGACTTTAGGAGACTTGCTATATAATAAATTCTAACCTCAGTGACTTCCAGAATCCTAAGAAACCAGTGAACTTTATACAATAAACAATCTGGAATGTAAGAAATAATAAATGAAAATTCTGGTAAGTGTTTAAAAAGCAAAATAAGCAAGAAACCACAACTGAGATATTCAAGATCTTCAACATATAAATATCAAAATTTTAGAGATGCTGCTATTGCAAAATCACTATTAATTACTGTATTTATTAATTATTCTTAAAACTATTACTGTACATTTATTGTCATTAAGTGTGGAGTTAGGACATTTAACCATATAATTGGATTTTTGTTTGTTTGTTTTGGTTTATTTTTATGAGACTGGGTTTCTCTGTGTAGCCCTGGCTTTCCTGGAACTTACTCTGTAAACTAGGCTAGACTCAAACTCACAGAGATCCACCTGCCTTTGCCTCTCAAGTGCTGGGATCAAAGGTATGTACCAGCACCATCTGTACTAAATGTATAGTTTTATGTTTCAAATTGTGACTGAGAATCCAAAGCCACTAATTTTGTGATTTTTATATCTCAGCTATAATCTCATTTTTCCTGAGAGTAGAAGCAGCCAGCTATCCTATTTAGTTCTTTTGAGACAGGGCTATTTTTGTCTAGCTCTAATTGTCCTGGAACTTGCTCTGTAGAACAGAGTGGCCTCAAATTCAGAGATCTGCCTGCCTCTGTCTCTGGAGAGCTGGGATTAGAGGTGTGAGCCACAACTACAGCATGGATATTTAGTTCTTTAATTCCCTGGCAAACACTACCCTGTTACCATACCATATTCTAAGAAGGAAGGAAAAAAAAAACATGTAAAGTCCATAGGAGATCTACTCACTTGTTATTTTATAAATAAATTGAAGTTTTATCTAAAGAATTTTGCGGGCTAAGGAAATGGCCCACAGGCAAAGACTGTCTGCTTGCTGTCGAGGAATGAGAATCTAAGTTTGATTCCCAGCACCCACATAAAAAGATATGTCTGGGCCAGGACCTGTACCCACCAGCAGTGTGGGAGATATAGACCGGAGGATTTCTTTGACTTGCTAGGCAGCCAGTCTAGCTCCAAAGGAGCAGGCTTCAGGTTCCTTGAAGGACCCTGTCTCAAGGAAACGATGTACAAGTGTGATAAAGCAGGAGTCTAGTCAGCCTCCCCTGGTGCCTCGGCGTGCGCATTTGCTCATATAACACTTACCTGTTATAACACAAACACACATACATCACACACAGATTTTGTGACATTTAGATTTATAGTTTGCACAAGTTTCAACACATTAGCAAACCAGTCATGCCTGTACTGAATATGCAACTCTTCTACCTATTTATTTCTAACAGAAGCTAATATTCAAGGCAAAGCTGATTTCACTCTGGGCCGGAAGAGTGAGGTCACCATCAGTTGAAGACATCAGCATGCCTAAGTAGAAATAAGCTTCTCATTTTTTATGGTGGAGGCTCTTGATTCTCTGTATCTTAATAGTAAATGTGTAACTTTATAAGTTTCTTTTGACCCCAATTTGGATTTAAAGAAAAAACTATGAACTTCTGAATCTAATACCTGTAAAAAGTTCCAAATCTCTTGAATGTGTACATAAACACAACTGTGAAGATAATCCCGGGGTGTCAGTCCCTCTTAAACTGGCATGATTGGTGGAAACAAGCAACACACCATTTACTAAGTGCTAAATTTATGTTCATTATCTCATTACTACACATAGTACAGAGGATCTATGAGAACCCAAACCAAGGTTTGAAAGCCACCCCCATGCAACTGACTTCACACCTAAAGAGACCTAGGTTTAAAAATGACTCTCTTGATTGCAAAACCTTGTGCTCTGAAGTACCTAGGCATTTGATTTTTTCCCCTCATTTCATTACACTTGTCCATACTATCTCCACTGAGGGGGCAGGTAAAATTCTAAAAAGAATGTATTCAATGTCAGGTGCAATTTTGAAAAATAAATTCTAAGTAGCTCAGCGGTTAAGAGCACTGCCTGTGTTCCTAAAGGTCCTGAGTTTAATTCCCAGCAAACACATGGTGGCTCAAAGCCATCTGCAATGAGATCTGGTGCCCTCTTGAGGAAGAGACCTGGTCAGTTCAGTCGTGCTCATCAACTTAGACCATGAAACCCAATATGGACAAGTTCAACACAACTGCCAAGTACGGGCTGCCCACATATGTTTCAGCATTGCCAGGGCAAAAATTTCATTTCACTTTTCAGAATCTGGAAAGATTATGTTTACTGAATCTTGTGTAGACTTGTGATATGTTAAGATAGATAACTGCATTTAAAATACTATTTTTGCAGCCAACATTATTTCAGCACCTATTATGTAGATAATTGTGTATCATCTTCAACAGCCTTATAATCTTTTTTAGAATATTTATTTATTATGTATACAATATTTTGTCTGTGTGTATGCCTGCAGGCCAGAAGAGAGCACCAGACCCCATTACAGATGGTTGTGAGCCACCATGTGGTTGCTGGGAATTGAACTCAGGACCTTTGGAAGAGCAGGCAGTGCTCTTAACCTCTGAGCCATCTCTCCAGCCCCAGCCTTATAAGACTGGTTGTCTTCTAATGAGAGAGAAAGGACATGGATTTGGATACCTGGAGAAGTGGTAAGGATCTGGGAGGAGTTGGGGGAGGGAAAATCATAATCAGGATATATAATAAGAAAAAATATATTTTCAATCAAAGAGATAAAAGAAATAAAAATATTTTAAAATAATTCACAGGTTGACCATCCTGGAATTTTCTTCTTAAAATCTAATAAACTGTTCTCAACTTCAGAAAAGAACTTAAGCAGGTATTGGAAACATTTTAACCCTAATGATTATTATTTTTTGTTTGTTCATTTTTGCATGGGGTCTCTTTAGTGGACCATGAACTGTTCTGGAACTCCTAATACTCGCTGCCTCAGTGTACCAAGTACTGGGATTACATGTATGGCCACCACCATAGCTTGTGAATCAATCTTTTATTAATATTGCTTATTTTTTCATCAAATGATAACTCAAGGAAGATGAAATATTTTCTATGAAGGAGAAATATTGCATGGCACGATAATTCTAGAGTTTGAAATGGGAAAGCACTAAGCAGTGACCATTTCCTTGTTCCTACTACATCTAGAGAGTAAATTTGCCAGAAAAAAATTCTATTTATTTCCAAAGTATTTCAGAAATTGAAACGTAAAATGTGCAGTTAATAATGCATTTGAGGATCCCGTGTTTAAGTGCCATCTCTACTTTCTAAGTATGTAGAAATTATTAACATACTCGTAAAATTGTTAATGATATTTAGTGAACTTTCATCATGTCTGTTCAACAATTTACCATTACATCATAAGTAATCATTTAAAAGATTTCAGAATCCTGGCCCAAAATTTCTTAGCATTCTTTGATCTAATAATATTAATTTTCATGAAGCCATCGTTTCTTGAAAAATACAAAAAGATATGAAATATGCTGTTTTAACATGCCTCAATCAGTCATTTTGTTTTTAATTCAAGCTGTCACTGTTGTGGCATGAATGTTTGTGTCTGTGTCTCCTCAAATTGATGTACTGAAACTAAACCTCAATACAATACTAAGATGAAGAGCCCCGGGAGGTGATTAAGTCACAGAAGATTGGATTTCTGCTCTTAAGAAGGGTCTCCTGGGAAGTTGTTGGCCCCTTTCATCACGCAGTACAGCCGCTAAAGGGTCTGAAGAGAGAGAGCCCTCACCAGATACTGAATCTGCCCACACCTCGCTCTCAGACTTCCAAGGCTCAGAATCTAAACTATACATTTATATCATTGGCATATTATCCAATGTAAAGTATGCTGCAGTCTTTGTTTTACCATATGAGTATATCTTTAACTGGAACTGCGGTACCAATACAAAACCCTGGAGGGGTGGGTGTGGTTTAACCACTCCAAATCTGAACAGATATGAAATCCCATCTTACCTGAAATGCGTTAAGTGCCTCTGGATGTCCAGGTCTAGAATGGGAGTGGGTCTGGAGGACCCCAGGGGGGATCTGTCTTGGCTCAGGAGGTCTTGGAATTCTTTACAAATTTGTCTACAACGAAAAGCACAAAACTGAATTTGAACTCTTGAAATGAACATTTAGTTTTGCATCATACTATCTACCAAAGTCTGTTCTCTCCTTTAAAGGGGATTGGGAGGATGTTTCAGTCAGCAGTCTAAAGTTCCATAGGCAGCATGCAGTGACTTTGGTGCTGAAGACCACAGGATGATGCTAAAACGGTTCCAGCAAACAGCTGTTTCCAGACACTGGATCCACGTTGACTCTTAAAGTGAATCTTTACATGTTAATCTCAGGATAAAAGAAAATTTATGAGAGAACTGTAATTAATGTTCATCTTTTAAAATCTTACAATTTGTTCTTAGTACATCACATCTGTAGACAAATTTAACTAAAGTTATAGGCTTGCGTTATTCAAAGCCATAATTCAAGTCAACTTTTGAAAGTTCTTTTCTCCAATATTGCAATATAATTTACTTTTGACCACTGTCATGCCTCAGTGTTTTAAGCAGACAATCTCTCACTCCAAAATAAGTTCACCAGTTTCAGCTGGCATTTGACAGAGAATTTTCTGCCGCTTTTCTTGTCTTACTATGAATTCTAGCCTCTGTTTAATCAGAAACCTTGCTAGGTATCATGACTAACAGTTAAGCTCTTGTAATGATGGCATAATTGTAAAGAAATGTAACATTTAAGAAAATGCTGTTTTAAAATCTATTTTTTGTATGGTGTGTGTGCGCATGTGCGTGCTTTTGTGTGCACTTTAGTGTGTGTATGTGGGTGTGAGGTCAGAGAAAACTGCCAGTGTTCAGACTTCACCTTTGACATTTTTACAAAAGTACCTCTGTTGTTTTTGCCCCTGTATGCAGAGGGTCAGCTGACTCATGATCCTCCTAGGATTATCCTGTCTCTGCCTCCTCTCTCACTACAGGAGCACTGCATTTACAGACCCATGCTGTTATAACTGGCTTTATGTGACTTCTGGGAGTTCAAATTCAGGTTCTTATGCTGAGGGACAAGTGATTTTTTTTACCCACTGAGCCATCTTCCCAGGCCAGAAAATTACAAAAAAAAAATATATCTAATACAGTGAATTAACATAGCAGCTATAAAATAAAGTCAATAAGCATGGAGAAATGTCTTGAAGGCATTCTTCATGTATGGCAAGAACACCTGATATTTAAGGGCAAACACAGTTTTGTACGTATGCTTGTTTTCACAATAGGCTTCTGTGAACAGCAAGTACAGAAAGGTCAAATCACCTCGAATGCTCATGAAGGCAGTGACAGCTCTGCTCTGAAACATTTGTTCCAGCAACAAATATTTCTAAGTAGTGACAAGAGGGCTGGCCAGGTGTCTCAGCAGGTGAGGTTCAGAAATGCAGCTCTGAGACATGGGAGAGCATGAGAACCAGCTCCCTGAAAGTTGTTTTCTCACCTCCACTTGCATGCCCTAGCATGAGCACACACATGCACGCGTGTACACACACACACACACACACACACACACACACGCAAATAAAGGTAACAAAAGTCTTAAAGTGGCAAAGTGTTCTAAAGTGCGATTCACTTGGGATGAAGTTTCAGTGTGGTTTCTTGCTGTTTGATGGTGAAATTTTATTGAATTTGGCAAGAGGTAATTCTTCCTGTGAAGAGTAAGAGTCAATTTTTTTTGTTGTTGTTTTTTTTTTTTTTTTTTTTGCCAAGTGGGCTGTTGAGAATTTTCTTTATTCGTTTTAATGGGACCCCTCTCTCTGAAGTGAAACTGGATAGGTTTGATGCTAGTTGAGTTTAATAGTTGAGTGAAACTTCACCTATGTATTTGAAGACATTTTGTTCTGCCACCATCTCCAGGGTTTTATCTTACATAAGAGTGAAACATTGTTACGTTTGCTTTAGATTTCTAACTAAAAAACATAAATATAGCCTCCTACACCAGGTTTTCCTTTTTGACAAATGTCATGAATTCTTATGCAGCTGTCCATCATTACAGTCCCCCCCACCCCACCAAAGATTAGACTGACTTTAAATCAAGTCTTAATTTTCTCTCAGATTGAAACAAATTTTAAGCAACTAAACACTGATGACTATTTGGGTCACTGAATCCATTAATTTAGAGTTTTACAAGGCAGGCTTATGCTTTTCTAAACTACTCTGGGAGCTATAACCAATGTGGTCACCGAAGACGGAAATGAAAGCTCGGCAAGCTTGAACTCTGTTGTTGTGCAGCCCAGGACACCACACTCTAGCAGAAGCAGCAGCCGGGCTCCCAGTTGAATTTTCAGTCTTGTCCCTTAACTTGCTGACCTCAGACAGTGGAGGTACTTAAACACAGATGACAATTCTGCAGGATTCAGCGCTAATTACCACCTTCTGCCTAGGACAGTTACAGAACTAGCATGCTGGCTACTTTGATTCTTATTTCAGTATCTTGTTTCTGAAGCTTAGATATGAAAGACTCTTTTGTCTCTAAACAAAGTGTCATATTATGAATTATGTAACAAAGATGAACTTCAGTGACTCACAGTGTTCTAACTTTATCACTTGCGTCATTGTCCTTAAGGAGGTAACATTTTTTTGGCTGATTTCTGGATTTAAAGTTCTGTGTTTCTACTGGTGTTGGCTATTAAGGTAATGACAGTGAAGATTACTAACTTTCCTGGCTTTGCTTACCGTCCATCAAATGAGAGGTGTACTTATTTCTAATTTAGTGATGAGACTTTCTTGTGTTTTCTATCAATCAAGTAAGCAAGAACCATGTCTAGTTCGAAATGTGTCTGTTTTCTCTCTTTCTGCCTAAACAACTATCCAAACTATAGCAAAATATTTGGTCAATTGCCAAACAGAAGAAATAAAGATAGTTTAGGAGGGTAACTTCAGGTAATCAATGCTATTTATCTGTAACTGTGTATTTTATAAATTATAGTTAAATACAATAAAATCTATTATTTATCAAAGTAGCAAAGAGTCATACGGATCAATCTGCCGAAGCAAATCGGTGATTGGATAACTTACTGAAAGAACTTTGTAGTTCATGTATATTTAAAACATTTATTATATTTTACACTCTGTGTTTGAGTGTGTGTGTATTTGTGCATGCACACGCCGTGACACACAAGCAGAAGTCAGATGGTACCTTGCAGCAATCTGTTTGCTTTTTTTCTCTTTGCTTTTTTCATAATAGGAGCCCTTGAGATTGAACTCAGGTTTGTTAGTCTTGACAGTAAGTGCCTTTAGCTGTGGAGTCATATAGCTGACCTAATTTCTGTATATCTGAGAATTTCCTTGATAGTCCCATGTCTAATCATGTGAACCTTGATGCCTTGGTATGGATGGTAGAGAGTCTTAGTGAATCTGTTTATATTCTGGAGTGTGAGCCCCCTTGTTTTTAGAGAACTCTTGCTTTCTAGACTGTCTTCAGTCAAAGGAAACAGGAACACTGGGGATGGGGGTCCACAGAGACATCCCTACAGCACTTACTTGGTCGCTAGGATCATCTTTTTCCGTGCTGTCTGTTCTTTCTGTTCCATATGTTGTCTGGCAAGATGTTCTCCTACTGCCTTGGCTGGAAACTCCGTTTCACATGTGTAGCCAAAATCCCGAGCCAAGTGCAAAGCCTCACCTGTTGGCAGAAAGCACAGGTGAGTGTCATACGATACTCACCTGCTGCCACCTTTCCCCAGCTCTCACGCAGGGCTGTGCTCAGATGCATCACTTCACTTCTATCCAGTTTAAATAATGCAAGAATAAAATTGGGAGGAAATGTCACCTGTGAGGAATGCTGATGAAAACAAAGGGACAGAGAACTTCCTAGGCAAACCCGTGGACGACTGAGAAGAAAAGAGAACAAACAAACACTGTGGCTCAGAGTTTTGACTCTTTCCTTTGAATGTCTCATGGCATAACAGAAAAAAGACTTCCAAGATGCTACTCAACCACAACAAAGAGAATAGCTCCTTGGGTATAACCTTTTGCTGCTGCTCAGTCCTACGTCTGTTATCTAAAGATGAGCCATTCTGATGACTTCTTTATGAGACTGATGAAAATATCCAGAAATGAGCTCAAAAGACTTTGGAAGTTGTTACACTTGGCAAAATTAAATGTTACACCAATTATTATTATTATTATTAGTAGTAGTAGTAGTAGTAGTAGTAGTATACATGGGGCAGGGTTACTCAATATCCACATAGTTAATCAAACCCTTCCACGGAGAAGCAAAGAAAAAATATCAGCCTGGTGCCAATATCACATGACTCTTTTTTAATAGCTGTCCAGTGTAACACTCTAAGTAGTTACTGACTTGAACTCATGGTGTGCTCACAGAACAACAGACTAGATGGTGAATGGACACTTGGAAGTGCATAAGGATAGTTGATAGACTAGGTTAAGAGGAGACACTAGGTGACATCATTAAAATATCCTTAGTAGGGCTGGAGAGATGGCTCAGTGGTTAAGAGCACTGACTGCTCTTCCAGAGGTCCTGAGTTCAATTCCCAGCAACTACATGGTGGCTCACAGACATCTGTAATGAGATCTGGTGCCTTCCTCTGGCGTGCAGGTGCACATGCTAGCAGAACGCTGTATACATAATAAATAAATGAATCTTAAAAAAATATTCTTAGTAAAAAATGGTTTTCCTACTTAAAATAAGCCTTTTGGTTTGGAAAATTTACATTCACAAAGTTAACAGTTGTAAAAAGCAGAAAGGCAGTTGAGGATCACAGAACACTGAGAAACTAATATTCAGGAAGTAGTCCCCACAAAAAATTACTCTTAACCTTTCTTATAGTTAAAATATTCTAATAAAACTTTATTCTCAGACACGTTTTGAAAACACAGAGCAAAGTTGAAAGAATTTTGCAATGAAAACCCATATGTCCATTCTTCATACACTAAGTGTGCTCTGCCGCATAGGTATTCATTGTACTACACATCTATTTATGTTATTTCCAGAAGAAATAATAAATATCACACACCTCTCAAAGACATCAGTTTGGGTATCACTAACCTGCATTCTATATTTAGTCTTTTCAGACTTTCCCCCTGCAGTATGCTAAATAAAAGAAAGAAGACTAGAGATGCCTTAATTGTGATTTGTTGATATGATGTGCAGATACGTTGGATGAGAGGGAGGGAAGGAGTAGGAAAGGATATCATGAGGTCAGGGACACACGCTAGGCAAGCATTTGTACCCACGAGACACACCGTTACCCTCATTTACATGCTCTGCGTCTACTGGCTAAGTCTGAACTGGTGGAGCACTGGGGCAGGGGCTGAGCGGTTGGGCATGTGTACTGCTCTCACAGAGGATGCACATGGGGTGGCTCACGCCTGCCTGTGACCCCATCTCTAGAGGATCCCACACCCTCTTCTGGTCTCCTCAGACACGCGTACTCACGTGCACATCCCTATACACAGACACACACAATTAAAGCTAAAATAATACAAAAAGGAGAAGATTTTTAAATTTTTGAGGGTTCCTTTTTGTCTATTTCAGAAAAGAAAAGAGCATTTGAACAGCAAGGTAAGCTGCTGTATCTGACAGATGTAGTTGGGAACCTGGTTAAAATTTTCAGAGTGAACAAATATCAATAAATGATAAAAAAAATAAGGCAGCTTCGTGGATGTGAGTATATTTACATCTTATTTATTATTGATAGATGCTAATATTGCCAGTGATTTTCTCATCTAATCATGCATGTGACGAACATTTATCTCGTTCTCACAGTATAAGATAACCTCTTCTAGAACTTAGCAAAAGAGCCTAACTCAATGGGGGGAAGGTCTCAATGAAACAAGCCTATCAGTACAGACAGCGTTTTGTGATTAGCTGACTAAGCATGCCCCACACACCACACACGAGCGCTTCGAGTACTTGTGTGGAAACATCAAGTTTCCCTGCACTTAGAACAGAGATGCTGAGGCTAAATATGAAGGGTCTCTGTATATGCAGTATTTAATGGGGGCCATTGTTTTGAGTAATGCTACAAGGAACAAGCAGCATTTTTAAAATGTTGGTTATCAACAGTTTATCTCCCTGATTCAGGAAGAAGATATATTTTGAAAAAATGAACTAAGGATTTTTAAAGGATATAGCAATGTTATGCAGTGATCACTTTTGCTAAAAAATGACAAAATGAATTATTTTTGAAATTTCACACTTGAAGATCAAAAGTTGGACCCATCAAATACTGAATGTTATTGCACCTGAGGATAAATGTGCAGTTCTTAAGTGCAAAGGTCACTTCAAACCTGCTCAATGACAGCATGGACCACGCTCTCTTGCAGCTTTATATAGCAAGCCAAGTTGCATGTATCAGAGTAGCCACACCTACCATCCTTCACACAGATCCAGATACTTAACTAACGTTTTACCAGAGACTTTTACATAGTTCAATGCTTCTCAACCTTCCTAATTCCGCAACTCAATACAGCTTTTCCTGCTGTGGTGATTCCACATACATAAAATTATTTTTTTGTTGCTACTTTGTAGCTGCAATTTTGTCTCTGCTATGAACCATAATGCAAATATCTGTGTTTTTTGGTGGTCTTTAGGCAACTCCTATGGAAAAGTCATTAGACCCCCAAAGGGACGGCAACTCACAGGCTAAGAACCAGCGACAGGTAAACAGTGCAAACAGAAGGATGGCAGCAGGCCTCTTGAGTTTGCTAGAACCTGGTCCTTAGTGATTAGTCCCATTCTATGCAAAGCTGTCACCATGTGGTAGTTTTAAAACCAGTTTAAGAAGAAGAGCTGCTGTTTTACATTTACACTGACAGCCTCACCCTTCCTTCCCTTAGCTCTGTTCACTGCTTTCTGTAGCTTGGAGTGTAACATTGTTACAGGATCTACAGTGATGCTACATCAAAGAAGCCCCAAGTGAAGACATTCTTATATGTAGTTTAGAAGTGTGTATCATGCCACAAAAGCATTGTGCATGGAAGTCTAAGAATGAATGGATAATGTATCTGCCAATTAAAACACAGTGTTCTAAAACAATGTAACATGCAAAGCAGAATCCTTTATAGCAGATGACTTAGTGTCAACAGGCTTAGGAAAAACAAAAGTATATGGATAAACATCTATGAGTTTTGATTGGTTTGTGCAGAAAAGGATCTGTGAGTTTCTCTGATTCTGAGCCATCGGCAGTTACCTGTGGTGGAGAGAGCATCCTTAGGAAGGAACAAGAACATTTCCTCTCCCTGTCTCATGAGTGGCCACTAACACCTCCTCTAAAGGATGAGGTAAGATTCTGTGGTTCTGAGTGGTTTTAAACTTTTTGTTTATTTCAATTTATTGTGCCACTTGGGCATCTACCCTTTAAGCACAAACAGTGATGTCTTAACTTTGAAAACTAGCTTAATTTTATTTCATGGCAGGAATGCCTCCCTCCATATGTGGTAGACAGTGGTGAAGCTTGGAATATCTGAGGGATCCATGGCAGTAGGACCAGGATCTATCCCTGGTGCATGAGCTAGCTTCTTGGAGTCTTTTCCTTATGATGGGATGGCATGCTCAGACTCAATGCAGGGGGAAGGGGCTTATTCTTCCCCAAATTAATGTGCCAGACTTTGTTGACTCCCCATGGGAGCTCTTACACTTTGGGCAGAGTTGATGGGAGGTGGGACAGGGGAGGGAATAAGAGGGTCAGGAGGAGGAGTGGAAGGGAGAACGGTGGTTGGAATGCAAAATGAAATTAAAAAATAAATAGAAAGGAATGTCTCAATTGAGAAGTCCACACTGCCGAGCTCAAGGCTTCCAAAGGCTTTAGGTGTATGTGCCAATTGATAACCCATCCCCATCTGTAAAATGGGCCGCCGCAGAGAGACAGAGAGTTCATACAGTGTTTTAGGTGATATTAGTAAACAATGATCTTAAAAAGCAGATACAGGCAGATTTCAAAACATAGGATGAACTACAGCATGAAACTTGCTTGCCAGGTCTCTGAGCATTTGGTTCTGTATACATCAAAGCAAAAGTATAATTCCGGGAGAAAATATTAGAAAAACAATTAAGGGGAAAGATAATGGCAAAGTATTTTCTGATGAAAAGTCAATTGACTATTGTACTGAGGTTTGGGCTTCTAAAGGAATGGATCTGTATTTATTATTTTTAAAGATTTCTTTTCATTCACTTGTATGTGTGTGTGTGTGTGTCTTTGTGGGCATATATCATGTGTTTATGGGTGACTGGAGGCCAGAAGGCCTGGGATTTCCTGCAGCTGGAGTTACAGGCAACTATGAGATGTTTGATGTGGGTGCTGGGAACTGAGCTCTTGTCTTCTGGAAAAGGAGTATGGGCTCGTAATTGCACATCCATCTCTCCAGGGCCTGGATTTACTTTATAATTACAAATAAACACACCTGATTTTTGAAACTTGTGTATTGCTATGAAGGATTTTTTTTAAAAAAATAATTCTATTTTAGGAAAAGTGTGATTTCTATAAAATGGTCCGTGGGAAATGAAATTGTATTCTTGTAATTTCTTTTTTTTTTAGATTTATTTATTTATTATGTATACAGTGTTCTGCCTGCATGTATGCCTGCAGGCCAGAAGTGGGCGCCAAATCTCATTGTAGCTGGTTGTGAGCAACCATGTGGTTGCTGGGAATTAAACTAGGGTCCTCTGGAAGAGCAGCCACTGCTCTTAACCCCTGAGCCAATTCTCCAGCCCAACCTTGTAATTTCTTAGAAAACATTACCAATGGTAACTGTAAAAATATTACCACAAAATTAGTTTTAATTTACTATTGCAGCATGTAATAAAGACAAGAACTCATATATTTTAAATATTCTTCACATATGATTTCAATCTTATTTTCATGTATGGGAAAAGAACAGGTTATTTGAAGGAGTACCTATGAGCATTGGAAAGTTTTAAACATAGATAATTATATTAATAACCCCCCCCCCCATCTCTCTCTCTCTCTTTCTTTTGCACTATTGGAGATTCAACCCAAGACCTTGCACTTTCTAAGAAAGTATTCTAACACTGAATCCTCTCTCTTTCCTATCTTCAACCCTTTCCACTTTCTATTTTTGGGATAGGGTCTTACTAAATTGCCCAATCTGGCCTTAAGTCATTCTGTCTTAAGCCAAGACAGGTCCTACACTTGTAATCCTCCTGCCTCAGTATCCAGAGTAGCTGTGATCATGGCTCTGCACTGCAAGGCTCTGCAAATAAATTTTCTTGTAATATGACATTACCATTAAATCCTAGATCTGAAACATAAAGTTATCATTTCTGCTGTGTATTTCAGCTTATTCTGAAAGAAAAGCATTCTAAGCACCACCTCACTGAATCTTTGACATAACCATGTGTCTCATAACCAGAGAGTTTCTCTAGAAAAGTGGTGAATGTTTTCAGGCATCCATGTTGTGTTTTGTTCTACACCTCCTTCAATGCCCTGCCATGATCAGAATTCCTGACCTGCGACAACCAGCCACTCAAATATTTTATTGGTTAATCATAATCATCTTGTGAGGCACTCCAACAAATATTGTACAAAAACCAAACCAAAGAAATTTGCTAGAAAGATTGACTTCATACTACAAACATGTGCAAACAAGAATCTATCATTATGTCAGTGGAGCTATTTAATAAAACAAGCAACACTTGAAGACATAGTTTCTGAACCCTTTCTATACTTCTAACTCATGTTTTTGCTTAAAAAAAGCCACTGGATTTCACCAATATCAGTTAATCTCTGGTATTAAGGCATGAGCTTTTTCCCGAAAGCTTCTCAAGTTGTTCTATTCAGCTGTGGCTGAAAATCTGTCCCCTCAGAGGAGGAAAAGCATTATGCAGATGGACTACATATAATCCCCCCATAAGAATTCTGTGGGTTCCATCAGGGGAAGGCAGTAGTCATCGAGTTACTGGTAAGTTGTATGAGTTCCGTCTAGCTGTATGTTCTTAAAAGACTGACAAAAATGGCTGATATAAATTCTGGAAACAAAACGGGGAATGTGGTAATAGGAATAAAAATAGCACAATTAAGGAAACAAAGACATTGCTGTATTAAAAAAAGAACACTCAAATTGAGAAATGTAGTGAGGTGTAGCTTGTTTTTCAAGTTAGTAGAGAAATGATGGATTACCAATCAAAGGTGTTAGGACAACTGGGTGGCCATCTGGAAAGAAATAAAGTTGGACCTATACCATATATCCGAGAACAAAACAAATTCCAGATGGATCAAAATTTAAGTATAAAAAGTTAAACGACAAAGTAATTGAAAAACTGGGATGATTCTTTTGCAATTTTGAATCTGAAGGTACTAAAATCAAAACTGAAACTTCAAAAACTATGTGAGAAATGTGATTTCATCAACAGAAAAGTCAAATGCCTGAAAATGCTGAGAAGAAAGGAATAAAAGAGGATAATGGGATAGGGATTCTGATTAAAGAACATTATAAGCATATATGGCTGAAATTATTAGACAATGAATTTAAACCAAAAGATTTAAATAAGCAACATATCCCTGTAACAGTAAAAAAATAAAATAAATTCTGGGGGTTAAGGAGGTTTGCAACAGTTTTGCTAGAATTTGAAAATATCAAAAGTTACTCTCTAAACACAAAGTCAGTATATAGAAAATAAAGCTCAGAAATTTCCAAGCATGTGTTGATTCTAGATTTTAAGAGAGATTTTCTTTAATCTATCAAGTTAGCAAACATTAAAAACCCTAGAATAAATCATTTATGTTCAAACACAGGGAGGCTCCCATAAAAATGCCTTACCTACATTGCCATAAGAATACACATTTATGGGTCTGGAGAGATGGCTCAGTAGTTTAAGAGCGCTGGCTGCTCTTCCTGAGGTCCTGAGTTTTATTTCCAGCAGCCACATGGTGGCTCACAACTATCTGTAGTCGAATTAGATACCTTCTTCTGACATAAAATCCTATGTGCAGGTAGAGCATTCATATAAACAAACAAACAAATAAATAAATAAATCTATCTTTAAAAATACACATTTATAACAGCAACTGAGAATAATCTGCCTATAGTCTATCAAAATTGCAGGTGCACTATCCTTTGAGCCTGGAGCATTGTTCCTAAGAATTTACCACTCTATCTAATTAAGACTACAAATAGGAGGGTATTTATTGTAGTATTATTTAAATTGTCAAAAGCTGAAGATGCTTTAGAGATATTAAGTAGAAGACTCATCAAATTGCAATGTGTCTATGTTCCTCCTTACATAAGTACAATTGGCTTAATCTATATACTTTACTTGTATGTAAAAATGATTAATTAAAAAAGATGGCATGGATTTGAAAAAGAGCAAAGGAGAGTATGCAGGAGGGTTTGGAGGGATTAAAGGGAAGGAAGAAATGATGCAAATATATTATAAATTCAAAAAATGGAAATAATTAAAAATGAAAATAAAATTTAATGTGTTAACTAAATGTATTGTCATCAACATTTAAAAGAACCAACAGCTCATATATATGACTAAAAGAATGAGTATTAAGACAAAGTACAAAAATATAAAGTCCAAAGTCATGTCATAGACTACTATCTCTCAAAAATGAAATAAACACATATATGCATATATCCTTGGAATGAAGCAGAACGACAAGTTGTGTTGGCTTTCTTCTGTGAAAATAATAGGTTGCCTTGGAAAAAGATTGTAAATCCATTCACAACATTTGGACTTTATACTATTTTCATGTGTTGTTTGTTCAAAAATATATTCATAAGGGAACAGAATCATTCTCTACTTCCTTAGAAAGATTTCATTCATTTTAAACTCAAGAATTTCCTTGTATATTAAACAAAGATAATTTTAAGACTTCGTTATTTCAGTATAATCTATGATTTGATTAAAGGCTGATGAATTTCAAAAAAATGGTAAGGAATAGAAAAATTCTGAAATTAAGTCTTTGAACAGTTCATCAGCTGAGCCAGTCTTTGTAAAGCAAATTGTTTGAAAGAGTGAAGAAAGAAACTATAAAACGGTGTAAACATGCACATTCTTCATCAAAGCCTGCTAAGTATGAGGGTGAGGAACAAACAATGGACCAAAGACCGAGGCCAACAGACTCACACACACCCTGGGGTTCTCTGTCAGGAGGAAAAGCAGTATCTGGACCCCTTGAGCACATTTTCAAGTGGAGACTAAATTGTGTAGCCTCCTGTATCTTCTGTCTCAGTAAACAAATAACTTCCCTCCCCACAAAATGGATCAAAAGGTAAAATGAAGAGGAGTAAGAAGAGAAATCTGGGGAGTAGCAAGGAAGAAGAGAGTGTAAGGAGATAATCTCCAAGTGGTGTATGGGTGTCCATGGTATCCTACAGGACAGATAGACTCGCTGAGGCTATTTACTGAAACCTGAAGAAAGAGACCTCAGATATTACATAACAATATTTAATTGTTACCTAATTATCAGGTATCAAAGCAGAATCTACTTCTTAGGAACCTTTTTGTGCTAAGAAAAAATTTATCTGTAATTCTCATCGGCCTGAAGGGAGAAAAATAAAAGCCCAAAGAGGTCTTAGAATGCGTAACAACCATAAGTTCTGCTATAATTAAATATATTGAGGTCAATTCCACTGTTAGCTTTTGAAATGCAAAACCATGCCCCCAAAGACATGACAGTGTCAGATTCTCTCTGTGCAGAAGTGGAAAACTGGGGTCCCCTACTTCCTGTTCTTCCTGGCGGTTGTGTAACTAAAGTGAGCGCCAGCAGAGGTGTCGCGGCTATGCTTTCTACATTACGTGCAATCTTAGAACGCAGGTGATTGTGACTAATGAGGATGCGATGTCTGGAAGGCCTGGGAAGGAGCTGTTTGGAGGGTGATGGCCCATTTAGACGTACACACATGCCATGATCATTCCAGGTTAGCCCTTTAGCCTTGTTTATCAAAATAAGCTCCTGTTACTGATGGCTGTGTGGAGGAAACTCCTAAACTCCCAGAGTTGAGCATGGATTAAACAAATGGTATCATTAAGACAGAGTAATAAAGATTCTAAGGGTCTTTATTTTGCTTTTTTGGTTTGGTTTGGTTTCTTCTCTTCAAGCCACAAAGAATTGACAATAGTTCTCTCCAAAGGGGGAAAAATATCATGGACTACAACACTTAGTAACTCCACTTGCCAGCTCTCTCGCCTACAGGAAAACATTTTGTGCTGTAGAAGTCACATTTTCTTTATTATTGGAAATGCAGACATACGAGTTCAGGATCAGAGACACAGGAGACTGGATATGGATGATAGGATCACTTCTAATAGGTTGACGCAGTGACTTGGCTGGTAAAGCAATTGCTGTGCAAAAGAAAAGACCTGTGTTTCGATACCCAGAACAAAAATACAGGCAATGATGTTGTCCTTTTCTGTTATTCCTGCACTCTACGGCAAGATGGATGGTAAAGAAAGGAGAAGATCTGGGAGTTCATTAACCAGAGTAAACAAGGTGGAAAGTAAGGACCACCATGGGGTTATTCTCTGAACTTTCTATACCTGAGCAAACACACACACACACACACACACACACACACACACACACACTTTTCACTTATTTTAAAGATACAAGTCTATTATGTTTTTAGTGGAAGAGTTTTGTAAATTTTGTTAGTAACTTTTTAATAATGTTATTGATTACTACAAATTAGAAGAACTTTGGGAAATTAAGTGGCAGAAGAGTTATCAAGATTTTACAAACTTATAGTTGGTAGTGGTAGAAGAGAGGTGGGAATGCCTGCTTAGAGTTCACAGGGATGGCAGGGGTGCTATACAAGGTTAAATAAAAAATAAAACAGACTGTAGCCTCCAGCCTGTTCTTTCATTCAAGTGAAGACTCAAATCTGTGGCAGTTCACTATGCAGTGCAATAAAAACAAATCAGAATGGAAAACAGACGTAGGGTTTGCAAAGCTGAAGAACTGGGCTCTTCTCCCTGTGGTCTCCAACTGTATAATCCTATACAGAACAGTTAATCTCCTCACTTTAGTTTTCTTGTTTGAGAATAGTGATTACTAAGACATACTGAGCGCTGCCTTTGGGCTGCTCATCATGCTCAGGGGTTTGTACGTATTGTGCTCAATCTTCAGCACCACCTCTTGAGTACAATGCTGCTACCGATGCTGCATCACAGATAAGAACACTCCCAGCAGTAACTGATGCACCTCCCTGTAGTAAGCTATAGGTAGGCATGAGTCCAAACAGGCTCATTTGTCCCCAGAAACCACACTCTCAACTTGTTTTGAGGTTTAGGTAAAAGAAAACTAGAGTGTAATAATTAATTAACTTTAGGTGTTTCTGTGCCAGCCTGGCACCAAATGTTTAATTGATGTTAATATCATCAATTATACAAAAGCCATAAAATACAGTGTTGTGCATATATGGTGTTAGAGTATCAAAACATTATTTTTTTGAGAACATATTTTTAGTGAAGAAGTTACATTTTGAATTTTTTATTTTCCGAGGTTGGGCTGAGGATGCACGTGACACAGCATACCTCTGTAAGTCAGGCGAGTAAACTCAAGTCGCTGGTAAGTCTTAGTGGCAGGCATCTCTATCTGCCCAGCCCTGTTACCAACCCTTGGCTACTCAGCTCTTTTCTTCATATATTCTTGAGCTATTGCAGAGAAGTCCCTGCCCAGAGAGAGGCAACATTTTCCAGCACAGCCCAAAGCTCACCCTACATTCAGGTTCAACCAAGTAACGGATTTTCATAGAGAAAAGAGCAAAAGGGGGTGTGATGATTAGTTATAGTCCTTTACCCACTTCAAGCTATACAAACAAGATTCTTGGGACCCACAGATGTGTGCAATTACAGACAGAAAAGAACTCTGGGTTCTTGGTCCCTGATGAGACACAGAAAGGCTACGAATAAGGAACATGTCTGACTGCGGCCAGGGAAAAGCAAGCTGCCGCTGTGTTAGGCTGCTGAGCACAGGAGGCGGCAATATCAGGTGTAACAACTAGCACCCCCCCATCTGTGTTAGATGCTATGGTCTTTGTTTATAAGTGAGGAAAATGGAGTACAGACATTAACCAACCATTTCAAGTTCAATACCAGTTTCAAATGTGATACTCTTCTCAGAAGTTCAAGGAATGAGCCCTAATGATTAACAGATTTTGCATGTGGCACACTAGTTCCCATGAAGTAGAAAACAAAGTAGGTCTGGAAATGTACATATTTGAAGCTGAAGAAGACGGTAACAGTAATAGGAGCTCCAACTAACCGAGTGAAGGGAAATCACATGCAGTATTTGGGTATAAAACATTTCTTTTGCTGATTCTCCTCCACACTGTTGAGAAAGGTGGGAGAGTAGGAAGATGAAGAGGAAGAGGGAGAAGTCAAGTGAGAACTTGGCCTCCGTCACAACTGCCATTTTAAGCATTTCTATCAAACAACTTAAATGAGTGGCGTTTTGGAGCCCTGGAGGTTGTCTGGCAAAGCGACACGAAGTTCGGCAGAAGCAGCAAGCCTGACCCACCAAGCATTCCACTCTGGTGAACAGAACTTCCCTCCCACCCCAAGTGCTGATGGCTGTAGGAAGCTGCACACAAGAAAAAGGTGATGGACAGCAGGGCCTAAATCACAGAATCCTCCTGCACATTTGAACAACTAACTCTGCAGAGGCTGCTATAGTGTGAGCTGCAGGGCAAACTGCTGTTACCAGCCTTAATAAGCTAATAAGCACAGAGCAAAAATGTCAAAAACCACAACAGAAATGCCATGGCCAAGTGCCTTGCATGTTTTCTAGAGAGAGAAGGTGCTGAAATTATTTCAGTGTCTCTTCAGGAGGACAAGCCCACTTGATTAAACAATTTTAGACCATTATATGATTGAGAGGCTGATAAGTGCTCTTTTACTCTAGATACTGAAATAGACAAATGGAAATTGAGAGTAGTATAAATAAGAAGGAGAAATGAAGACCAAAAGCTCATAATAGAGATGTTAGAAGATGTGCTTAATCCTTAGTTGTGTATTTAAATCTACAAAGATAAAAATGTATGAGTGAGGGGCTAGAGAGATGGCTCAGTGGTTAAGAGCATTGCCTGCTCTTCCAAAGGTCCTGAGTTCAATTCCCAGCAACCACATGGTGGCTCACAACCATCTGGAATGAGGTCTGGTGGCCTCTTCTGGCCTGCAGACATACACACAGACAGAATATTGTATACATAATAAATAAATAAATATTAAAAAAAATGTATGAGTGAAATGGGAACAAGTTCTTTCCTTTTTTGTGTTCAAATATACCAAACTACGAGGGCTGACTGACCGTCATGCATGTACTGGGTCACAGAGATGTTTGAAAAACTCCTAATCTCATCTTGGCTGTTGGGTGTAAGAGTTTAAAGCATGATGTTAAGCGATCTTTAAAAGGACCCAAGTGGTTAGTTCCTGTTCATTAAGATGCATGGATGGGAAACTGGAGAGATGACTCAGTGGTTAAGATCGCTGAATGCTCTTACAGAGGACCTGAGTTCAATTCCACATGGCAGATGACAACTGTTTGTAATTCCAGTTCCAGGGGACCCGACAGCCATGGCAAAACACCAATGCACATAGACTAAAAATGAATTTCTTAAAAGTCTGCATGCATGGATAAAGTAGGAAATACCAGAGACAAAGAAGTGCATAAACAATGGTTAAAAAAATAGCATGATCTTTTCCACACAATTACAGGGTGTAAAGAAAGCTGACAGAGAGGCTGAAGAGGTGGCCCAACAGTTAAGAGAACTGGCTGCTCTTCCAGAGTACTCAGGTTTGATTTTCAGCACTCACAATTGTGACTCACAAGTGTCTGGAGTTCCAGTCCTAGGGAATTCAATGCCCTTTCATAACCTCAATGGGTACCATTCATACACATGGTACATAAATATCCATTCACAAAAGATTGTCATACATACACATTAATTAAAGATAAATAAAACTTAAAACATTAATAAAAGCTAATAGACAATTTTTAGATGTTATGGAAATAGCTTTAGAATTTCTTATGGGGAAATGAATTATTCATAGTCTACCCTTTATATGAGTCCCGAATTTCTGCTATTACATCTACTTTTTTTACCTTTTAAAAACTACAATAATTTTTGCCTGGCGGTGATGGCACATGCCTTTAATCCCAGCACTCAGGAAGGAGAGGTAGGCGGATCTCTGTGAGTTTGAGGTTAGCCTAGTCTACAAGAGCTAGTTCCAGGACAGGCTCCAAAGAAACAGAGAAACCCTGCCTTAAAAAAAAATCAAAAAAGAAAAAAAAACCCAAATCCGACAATAATTTTTAAAAATATATTTACTTAAAATGAGCAAGAAACTATCTCCTTTTCAGTCAATAATTAGTCACATTCTTGTAACCTTGTCCTACCCTTGCCAGTACATGCATATGGATAATAAGTAAGATGTCTCTGACACAGATCAGTTCCCAGCAACAGCAAACACAAAGCAATATTCAGGACATAGTACCGGTCTATCACCCTTTATCCACAATGCTCAGACCCCTGGTTTCAGATTTTAAAATACTTAAATACTACTTGACAATCTCTGACATGAAATTCTAAACACAAAGAATTCAGAATGTCAAGCTTTTAAGTATCATAATAGAATTCAAAAAGTTGAGGTTGGGGAATTCAGTTCAGTAGAGTGCTTGCCTAGCAAGAACAAGGCCCTGGGATGGGTCCTCAGCTTTAGGGGAAAATAAAAAGACAAAATACCAAAAAGCCTAAAATTTGGATCACTTCTGCAATCACATTTACAGTCAGCAATGACCAACCTCTCAGAGTAACTTTGATTAGCATGAAATGCTTGCTGCCAAAGAGCTTACTGTTGTGATTGTCGTTGTTGCTACCATTGAGTGGGTCAGGGAGCAAAGAAAACTCTTATGAAGCTAGGCTTACTGGTAGAAACCTAAAATCTTATTGCTCAGGAGGTCGAGGCAGGAGGATTGATGTGAGTTTGAGGCTACTCTTTCCAAACCAGTGAGTCTTTGTCTTAAAATGCCAAACCAAACCAAACCAAAACCAACTAATCAAACAAAAACAAAGACAATTATTGATAATGGATTAAACAAAGCTATTTTTTTTGTAAAGACCAAAGTTAAGAATGCAGTTAATATGTTTTCCTTCCAGTTTTTTTTTTTTGTTTGTTTGTTTGATTGATTTGGTTTTGTTGTCATTGTTGTTAACAGCATTTTGCTCAGTAGCCATAGGCATTCCGGAATTTATTATATGACACAAGCTGGCCTCCTGCCAATCTCCCAAACTAGGCTACTAACGTATGCTCGATGTCTGACTAATGTCAAAGAAATTCTTAATGCTGCACACAAACACGTGTTACAATGTTACGGTCAATGCGATAACCTAGGCCTTTCCCATACCTCTCCCCCCAGCATCACATCCATAAGCTAACTGACGCAACAAAAGTCACAAGGCCGTGTTCTTAAAACACTTGGCCAGGACAGGAAGCTGTCCACCATTTGTATTTCAAACACTATTCTGGATTTTGAAGGAGCGTTCCTCTGGCATTCAAAACCCACAAAACCTAATGCTCCCTACAGCTACTACTTATAAAAGAATTGCATGAAAATATGAGGGAAAAAGTAACTCTTGGCAGTTCATTACCACCTCCTTGTATACTTCTTAACCTCATGCTCTCCCTGACTCAGTGTACCTCTTCACAGAAGCATGTACTTCAATGTGCTTTAAGAATCTACAAACTTCTGGGTATGGTGGCCTATATGTTTAATCCCAGCATTTGAGAGGCAGAGGCAGACAGATGTCTGCAAGTTACAGGCCATTTAGGGTTACCATAGTGAGACCCTCTAAAAATGCCCATAATGTCTAATGCAATGTGCTTTCAAACCTGGTAACATTATCAACCTTACAAAATGGTTTATCCTGTGGCTCTTGTACTGAGTAACAATGGATTAAACTAGATTTATTCAAACTCTAAGCTAATAAAGAGATGAGAAGACCATGGCCATGTTGCTGTTATCTGAGGAATACTTGGTGAAGTATTACACACCTTCCAGTGCCGCCTTCCATCTTCCCTATGATTGCCAAGTTAGTAAGTCAATTGATACCCCATGAATTAGTTATATTTTCTATTAAGGCAAAGTCAATCACTGTCAAGATTAATCAGAAAGTTCCCCTATTACCACTGACTATTACCCTTAAAAGAACTGCAGTAAAGCAATAACATAAACCAAGGCTTGCCGTACCACCGAGACCAGTGTTTCATTATTTCTTTGAGAACATGAAAGTCATACCTTCAACCAAGGAAGTGAGGAGGGTGACATTGGCTGCTTTCCGTCTTCCAGCTGGCAGATTTAGGCCAAGCCTATCCAGTTTCTCTCTTAGGCAGCGGCCACCATTCTTGGATTTTGCTCTGTCCAGAATCAAATGCAAATTCCATTTGGTTAGTTAAAACTTGGAAGAAATTCTGAGATGACTAGCTCTCATGGGGAAGATACCAGAGTGGATGGGGTATAAAAAGACAGGAGGCTCGAGAGTGGTATTGGTTCAATTACCAGAGACACAGTGGCAGGAAACAGCTTCATCTTACCTTCTCAGAATGCCTCCCAGGAGTGAAGCATTGAGGCACTCAGGTGGCGAGAGACGCCTCTTTACCTCAGCAATGGTCACCTTGTATTTGGAAGTAGAACTGAGAAGGGACAATCGACCAGGAACTGAGCAAAACAAGTCTGTGGGGTTGACCACACAGGTGCCACCTTGGGAGGGGAAAATGTACATGTTAGTGATAGCAAAAGAAGAGAGCTTTGTAAGCGGCTCTCTTAGAATCAAGAGATACATGCAACAGCTGTGTCTATCTATCATCTACATCACGTCAGGCTACTCCAAAAATACCCTTCTAAGAACTAATTAGGGTTTTGTATATCATACAGAAAATGAATCTGTGTGTAACATTGTAATTCTAGACAAAATTATCACCCCCTACAACACAGGTTGCCTCTACAATGTTAATTTTGACATTATTACATCAAGAGACACATCAGCACTTTACTGCCCCCAAATCCAAGAGTTAACCTCACAAAATTCGTTCCTACTGATTCATAGTTATGTGTGATTGTGCACACATACAGAATGGGATAAAACTTTTGATGCATTCTTTTCTTTTCCAAAATGTTTGCAATTTATCTTCTTCCTTCACTCATTTGTCCACCAGCTAAAGACACCAAACCCCATGTACACTAAAAATCATCTGCCTCTCACCAGAAATTTCCAATAGATACAGTTGACAATACAGTCAAATCTGTACGCAATGCTTCAGTCTTCATGGTCAACCAACATAGGTAGACAAACACGGGGTAAGACACAGTGTTAGTTAGTTACCTACATTAAATATGTCTGTTATTATCGTTATGATGTTTGCTTCATCACTGCTGTTAGGGTGCAGGGAAATGATAACCATTAAGAACATCACCAAAGCCGGGCGGTGGTGGCGCACGCCTTTAATCCCAGCACACTGGAGGCAAAGGCAGGCAGATCTTTGTGAGTTCGAGACCAGCCTGGTCTACAAAAGCTAGTTCCAGGACAGGCTCCAAAACCACAGAGAAACCCTGTCTCGAAAAACCAAAAAAAAAAAAAAAAAAAAAAATCACCAAATAATTTTACCGTGATGGATTTCCTAGAACAGGAATATCAATCTTCAAGTTCGATAGATTCTCTTGAGCCTCACATTCCTGCAGAAGCAGAATACTCTATTCTATAACCTCAAACAGTTCCCACTGGCTAAGAATAGACTTGGATGCTCATGGGTGAGCAATACTAGTTACAGTTTCTTGATGCCCAATTGCTAACTTACTGCAAAAATCCCCAGCCAAAGTTCATCCTGCTAAGATAATGGGCATATGAACTTGGGATGTAAAGCTTCCTTCATATGTGCCCAGACCTCTGAGGCCAATTGTAATTCAAAGCTGGATTTTCTTTTAAAAAATTTCCTACAACGTCTCTCTCTCTCTCTCTCTCTCTCTCTTTCTCTCTCTGAGTGTGTGTGTGTGTGTGTGTGTGTGGCCAGATGAAGGTGTCAGATGCCCTGGAACCAGAACCACTGGTAGTTGTAAATTGCCTGATGTGGATGATGAAAAATGAATCCAGGTCCTCTGCAAGAGCAGTTAGTGCTCTTAATAGTTGAGCCACCTCTTGAGCCCTTCTCAGATTTTTTTTTCTGAGAATTTTCTTGCTGTAGTTGTAGGTAAACGTAGGCTACATTTTCAGAAAAGGGGATTACAAAGGAAAGGAAGGAAGGAATAAGTGATTAGAAAAACAAAAAGACAGAAGATCGTTGCTCAAAATTGGTTTAGTAAGAAGGTGATCTACTTTAGCTTCTTAGGAAGAAGCTAGTCATGAGTGTGGGATCTTAGATCCCATTAGGTCCTCATTCAGAATCTTGGTTTTGAAGGAAGAAAGACATTGTTCGTACCCATTAGAGTTTAAGAAATACAAGAGTTCCGGGACGGGCACCAAAGCTACAGAGAAACCCTGTCTCGAAAAACCAAAAAAAAAAAAAAAAAAAGAAAAAAAGAAAAAGAAAAAAAAAAAAAGAAGTACTGTACTAGAATTTAGGCCTTGCCTCCAAGCAGCCCCTCCCTATCTTCTTTTACTAAGAAATACAGATGAGCAGTTACAGCAAGGAACCTCTGATATTTAGACTCAGGGATGTTCCTTGGTCTTGTCACCTAAAGAACCTGGGAGGACATGAAAATATGTAAAGGCATCCTTACCGGGAAGTGAGACTATTAAAATATTTCCAACCCTATGATGTTTGGAATTCTTTCTAGCTGTTTTACAATTACTCATATTTCTCTTTAAAATTTATTTATTTATTATTTTGTTGCCTGTGTAGCCATTCTGTAGACCAGGCTGGCCTTGAACTCAAAGACCTGCCTGCTTCTGCCTCTCAAGTGCTGGGATTGAAGGCGTGTGTCACCACCACCCGGCAAATATTTTTTCTTTGACAGTTTTATAAATGTTCATAAATAATTTTAGTTATTTTAGCTCCTGTTACCTTCTCTCATCATCCTTCACACTGAACCCCCCCCCCCACTGTGTGTGAGAGAGACAAGGGGAGAGAGAGAGGGAAAAGGAGAGAGAGAGAGAAAGAGAGAGAGAGAGAGAGAGATTCCCCTTGAATTTAATATTTTATTATGGCTGTTTACATAAGCATTGGTGGGGCATTATTTACTGAAGCATGGGTAAGGGAGGGGCTCATAAAGTCTCTAAAGAACTATTTCCAAGTAGTGGTTGCCGGAGGATATGACCTCTTTCTTTCAGTAGTATTGTCACTGAAAAGTTGCCTAGGCTTCAGTAAGTAACCTCCTCCCCAAGTTAGCTTTGAAATTGCTAATGATCAAGGTCTTTCTCCCTTAATAATTCTGAACCAGTTTATATAGCCCATTATTTTGACAATACAAAAAAGAGGGAGAATAGAATGTCAAAAAATTCTGGCAAAATCTGTTGTATACTCCAAAAAATTCCTCTTACCATTTTCTGGAAAAAAGACTTAGGTTTTAAAGTCTGGGAGGTCGGAAGGTCCGTCAACTAAATTCTTTTCTTGGAGTCAAATGAAGAAAGTCTGAAAACCATTTTCATCAGCATATAGAAGCACACAAATTTGCTAATTCTTTCCCACTTGGAATTTCTACGCAATTTCAAAAAGTCAAAATGTAGTAGTAGTAGCAAAATGTTAGGGAAATTCCACAGATTCTTGGGGCCATGGCTGTTTTTACTCATTAATTTTCATTCATTCTTGCACTGTGTACTTAAGAGATACCCTTAAAAAGAAAGGAAAGTGACTTTTCCGAAGCTGAAATGAACTGAAAAGGTAATTCCAGTAAACCAGAATCATGATTCTGATTACTCGAGGATTTACGTGTGAAGGAAATATCAAAAATCAATAAAAATTTGTATATACAATATCCATCCACTCTTCTGAAAGGAGGACTCTAGCTGCGATCAAAATGAATCACAATGATCACAATGAATCAGAAGTAGACACAGATCTTAACAATTAATATTGCACTCAGTATTTTACCGAAGAAAAAGAACTGTCTGAGCATTTACATAAGTTTTTCCCCCTTTCTTCTATCTGATTGAAACTGGAACCACACAATTTTAGGCTTTTCCTGTCCTTAGTAGTCTGTTAGAAACCCAATTTAGAGAGAAAATAGTCACAATTTTTGAAAAAGGAGTTACGTCTAGTTTTCTTACATTCAAAATCTATCACCTTTTGGCTTAGTTGAAAGTAGGCTGTTCTCTGGGAGGACTACTTAGCCATCTTGAAGGCCCTGAGAGCTTCTTCTGCTCCACCATACAGGTTGGGCTTCTGGTTTATGCTAACATAGGCCTGTGTTAGGTAAGTTACACAGGCTGCATGTTAAGAATATACTTTATGCACACACAAATTGCCTCAAGGATTTATTTTGTATTCAGGATTATCCATCAACTCTAGACTCTTTTATTTTTTATGTCACGGAATCTTTAAAGGGAATTTCTGTTGCTTTGATACGGGGCATCGTTGCAGCCTTGGGGAACTCTCTTATTCTGGCTAAAGATTGGGCAACTTGTAGAGTTTACATCAACTTGGGGAACCTGATATCTTTCTTCCCAGTGGGTTACTTTGCAGGAGGGCAGAGGAAAAAAAAAAAAACAAAGGCATGATAGCCAGGGTTTTGCACTTGTAATGAAGGTAGTGACATGGTAGAACATAGCTAAGGGAACGGAGACTATCAACAATGAGAATCCAGAGGACAATTAGAAATGGACCTTGCCGGGCTACTAGCGTTACTCATTCTGTGTTCGCCACTCAAGGTCCTTGTGGTGTCTCTGAGGCTCCTCAGCTCTTACAGATGTTGGGTGTCACTCATTTTCTCTTTGTCATTCCAGTTGGGGATGACAGAGTCAAATAGGCTATGCAGAACTTCTCAGGAGTTCACTCCTCCCGCACTCACAGTACATGGAGAAGCAATATTTCTATGGAGGTCAGTGCTTGTAAATTTGGAGCAACCTCCTATTTCTTGAAAATCTGCAAATTTTAATAAGTAGCTATGTAAGAAGTTAAGACTTGTCTACTCAAGATCACTTGTCTAGGGCATGCCATATACAATTCTGCCAAAGCTACAAAAAGAAGTTAGCCAAATCTGTAGTTATTACTATACCTGACACAGAACAACATAGGTTTAGACTGTCCTTCATACCCTGATAGATCCTGAATATCTTGAAGAAGTCTGGAACTGCACTTCTCTTGATTAGCCTGGGGGAATCTATCTTTCTGCCTTCAGACTATGGGTTGGGGTGGGAGTGGGGGACTGGTGACAAATAGGAACTTGGCACACTCGTTTGGAGACCAATTCTTTCTTAATTAGTCTACTTGAAAACTGAAGGTGTTTGCACCTATTCTACTTCCCCCTATGGCTGATGAGATGTTACAGGAAGTGGACAGTGTACTCAGCAGCCTGAGTAATGGTACCCAGCACCAGCTACCACATCACAGCTATAAAGCTAGATACTCATTTACCCGTTGTTTGTACTGCGACCTAATGAAAAGCCAAGCGCTAAAAGTCTCTTCTTACCCCAGACTTGTGGAGCAGAGCAAAGGGGAGTGGCATCTGAGAGACTGCTGACTCTTCGTGCCCCACCCACCCCTGAGAACAAACTCAGTTGTGCCAAGAGGCCCCCTGGCGCCTCTGCAGGTGTGATCAATACTTTCTCGCCTGCTTCAGCTCGCTAGGCCCCACTGCGCACAGCCCGCAAAGCCGCCGCACCTCAGCACCGCCCCACTCCCCCGGAACGTTGGTGTTGACATAATTAGACCAAATCTTAGGAGCGAAATAGATGTTCTGTTCGCCTTACAGCCAAACAGATGTTTACAATTCAAATGAAAGAAATACAAACGATAGGGATTTTTTTTCTCCCCTTCTTCATCTCCAGTGATCGCTCTTTTATTTATTTTTTTTTTGACACATTAAAAATGTGTAAGCGGTTACAAGAGTTTCCTGTGCCTGTTTGTTTTGCGGCTTTCATTTCCGCGAGGTTCTCTTGTCCGACAGGTGGGGTAGAATCTTTCTGGGCTGTTTTCCCCCCTCTAGCATTTCTCCCTTTACCGACGCTCTAACCCGCCCATGAGATCCCCACCTCCCACGGCAGCAGATATTAATTGTGATCAAACAGCAAAGAGGTGGGGACTTAGTTGCCTTCACACAAGCCTTTGATAGTGTGACAGCAGCGAATCGGACTGTCCTGATGGAGGGATGCGCTTTTGCAGGTGTAGTTGCACCAGGTCGCTGCTGCTTCCTGCGGGAGCCCGCACCAGGTCCCAGCAGAACAAAAGAAAAGGAACTGGGTACCAGATAGGTAACTGCTGCCTTGCTGGTTTGTGCTCAGGGATCAGTTCCGAGTTCCCAAAACGTAACATGCTTTGGACGGTGGTGATTTTCTGAGCAGGGGAAAATATATATATATATATAAAAAGGGCAAAGTACTTCTTTCCTCATGAAAAACAACTGTTCAGCAAACCATGCTTCTACATGTTTTGGTGTATGCTTTTCGGATAGAATTTCCAGTCTTAAGTACGTTCATTTTAGTGTTAAGAGAGCGCGAGTGGCATTTCCAGTGTGCCACGTGCTCTATTTTCATTTACAGAGGTTGCAGAACCAAAGAGTTGAGTTTGAGTCGCCTAACTGCAAGAGTAGTCGCTCTCTGATGGCAGGCTGACAAAGGAAGAAAGATTAAGCTACACGTGGACCTTCTGCTTCGCCCCTTCTAAAAATTGCTAGGAGCTACCGCTAGGACTCCGCCATCCTAAGGTCCATATAAGGCCCAGGAGAGTCCTGAGAAAACCAAAGCAAGGCATGTGTCCTCTTGAGGAGGAGTAGGCCAGTTGCTGTGAGGGCAACAAAAACCAGAAAGTGTCAGTTCTGTCCTATCCATTATTGGTAGACAGGGCGGTTGAAGCTAAGGCGTCTTTTGCGGAAAAGACTTATTTTGAAAAAGAATTAAATCAGATTGGACAACGTTTGCACCGCGGTGTAAACGTCTCAGCCTTGGCGAGCTAGTCACCTCTGCGATCTGATACTCCCTTAAAACGTGCAGAGTTCAAATCATATTAATTCCCCCCAAATGTTTTGATTCAAAGTAGTTTGTATTTTGTGTAGCCAAGGGCAATCGGGAAAGCGCTCCTCCCTGCAAGTGGCCGGTGGGTTCCCTCTCCGTGGCCCAGAGGCTACAGCGGTATTTAAGCTTCGGAAATTAGCCTGGGGCTGCAAGGCAAGATGATCAGAAAGCGAAACAAGGGCGCTGCCCCTCTACACTTTTTTCATACCCCCCCTCTTTTTTTTTTTTTAAAGTTTGTTATCCCGATTTCACAAAAGAGATCAGGGCCAAAGAGACACTACTATCCACCCTCATACAGGAAGCCTGAGTCTTCTCATCTCTAACTCGTGTGTGAAGACCAGAGCCCCTTTATCCAGCTGATTCCCATATCGTGATTCCATTCGGAGTCCATTCATTCATGATTAGCTTCGCCACCGTCGTGGTCCTCATCAACACTGCGTTATTAAATGCTCAGAGAGAAATAAAAGGTCTGGGTGTCTGACAAAAGGGAGGGGCCATGAGGATGCTTCTGAAGAGTCACCAGGAAAAAAAAAAGAGTGGGCTTTCCTTCCTTCCTTTTTTTTAATGATTAAAAACATAGGCGAGTCCTGTAAATAGAAGCCCCCTTCCTTCAAGAGATGCCTTTTGAAACCCAC
This sequence comes from Microtus obscurus, assembly GCA_963919715.1. Taxonomy (NCBI): domain Eukaryota; kingdom Metazoa; phylum Chordata; class Mammalia; order Rodentia; family Cricetidae; genus Microtus; species Microtus obscurus. Next base: position 2,721,387 of record CAWTZC010001361.1, read on the forward strand.
TGTCTGAATATTCAACGAAGGCAAAGCTCCACTCTGTACGAACAACATTAATATGATCTCTGCAGAATTTGTTACTCAGAAATATTAACATATCAAAGCCAACGCCCGGGGCGAAAGAAGCTATCGATACGCGAGTGCAGGCTAAAGTAAAGATTATTGGTTCTGATGGTCGGAGCGGCGGAGCTGCGGGCGAAATCGCGCACACCATTAACCGGGAGTGAGCGCGCAGGGAGCTGGGCCTCCGAGGCGGCCGCAAATATTTTATCTAGGTGGTAATTACCTCACTGCCACCACCCTGGTCTGCCCACGTTATCTTTTGGCTATCAGACCTTGGTTTACAAAAAGGAAAAATGTAACCCACGCTTAACAAAGTTAGCCTGAGAAATGACATTTTGTTCTTTACTGCAGATTTAGTGAATGAACTCTCATCCCTCCACCCTCTGCAAACCAGGCCAACTTCTTTCTACCTTCCTCAGGTACGACCATTAGGCAGGTATCTTTCCTCAAGGCAGAACTATGACATTCACAGGTCCGCAGGGTAGTAGAAATTTTGCAGGCTTCAGGGTCATAGAGATTTGTGGGAAAAAATGGGGAGCACAAAGATTTTAAGGGAGATCAGTTTGTGACTCACAGACATTGTTACCATAGGAGGTATGGGAAGGGAGTAGCTGACTTAATGAGTTAGGTGTTCTATTTTTTATTACCTCAGTTATCGATATTAGGAGATCTGTGGTGTGTGTGTCTCACCACGCCAATGAAGAGAGAAGGGGTTTCTTAGGTGTTTTGACCTAAGGGGATTTTGCCAGTGCTTTGAAAATAGAAAAGTGCTTGCTATCCACTTTGAAATTATGAATGCTGAAAGAGCTACAGAGTCATCCATCTAATCAATTCACACTCACACACCGCACGCACACTCTCCTCTCCAGAGGCGACATTGCTCCTGTCCTGTAAGACCTGGGAGTGGGAAAAAGTGGTCAGATGCCAGAGTCCGAATTTCTCAAAGGTGGGGACCACAGATTTTATTGTTGTCTAACTCCTATGCGATCTTTTCTCTTACACAATCAATGTTTGGCTCTAATTAGCAGACTAAGAGAAGGATTTTAAAAGGTGAAACAAATAGGCACTGAACGGTACAAAAAAAAAAAAAAAAAAGACAACATCACCCAAGGAGCTTCGCTTCTGCAGCTGTGCTAAGGGAAGAGCGCACTTCCATCTTTTAGGCACCTTTTGAATGGCCAGAAGAAAGGAAGGTGTTCCTACTCTCCCAGGAAACTATTGATTCGACAGCATCTACTGCTCCAACTCTCTGCCTGGAATTCATCCTGTCAGTTATGCTACAATCATTTGGATGTGATAGTCAAGCCGTTGGGGGAGGTACTTTAACAAGTGCGGAGCAGAATGTACGCACCGCGGTGGAAAGCTCGGCTCGCCTAGCAGCCGGCCTCCTACCCTAATTAGTGGCGCTGTCCTTCAGCACCACGGTGTCTGTGCGCCCTGAGTGCTTGGCTTCACCTTTCGTGTTCTTCCCAACAGACCCCAATCAGCAAGACTTACTGAACCTCTCTTTCACTGTGTATATATTTTACTTGTGTTACAGTTATGAACAGCTAAATTTAATATTCAGAAACCTGTCTCTTTTTTTTTTTAATTCCAGTATGGCTGAATACAGGCCTGAATGGAAAGTTTAATATTGTTCCTTCTAAATATCTATAAGAAGTGATATTCATACTCTAAAAAATTATAAAATCTCAAAAGTGTGCAACAACAGATTTGAGCAAATTTTTTTTGCAAATTCAACATAAATTCCAAGCACACACTCTTTGGAACAGCCAAATTCCTAAAGAAAAGGATCCTTTTCTTTTTCTTCTTCTGGTGTTTATAGTGGATGCTGGGTTATGAGATCTACATGCAAACACAAAACTTCCATTGCTTTTGAAGAGTACACTACTCCCTCAGAAAAGAAAAAAACAAATTATTTGACTATTTTTGAGAGAAATGGAGAGACTAAAGGAGGTCTATTTGGTACCATCAGAAGTTTTGTGGTTTGGTTAGCAGAAACAACTGTGGCCCTGAAGCAGGAATTAGTCTTGGTGAATAGGCCACATCTTATTAATTCGTATGAAGTTGGGATAACAGCTGGTCCCTCTTGCCTCCTGTGCTCCTCGGGTTACTGGGCATGCTAGGAAAATAAACTTCAGAGGCTCATGGTACAGTTAAGCAGGGAAGCCAGCAAAATCTGCACTGCCTTGAGGCCCTGTGAATGTCATAGTTCTAAACCTTTTGTCAAAATGGACCATCTGAGATACAGCCCCCTTCAGTGCCTTGGCAGAAAGCAACAGCTCTCTCCTCTCGCCTCACCCCCCTTTCCAATGCCATGGGTAACTCTGGATTCAGATGTTTTCCTCAACAGATGGGAACAAGAAAGCTTTATCCAGTGCACTTAACACTACCTCCTCCTCCCACCCTCCCGTAATAAAAGAAATCTTCTGGACGCTCCAAAAAAAATTAAATAAATAAGGCAGCTTCAATATTGGAGACTCATTAGCCTCCCGGAAAGCCTCAATGATATAGCCTTTCACAGACTCCCTCAAGGCCCATCACTAACACCGTCACCCCAAACACTAAGGCAGTGGCTGGCACATTAGGTCTAAAAGAAACCAGAAATCTTGCTCCAGGATGTAGTGCCACTGAAAGGGAAAGAAGTGTGAAAACTTCTGTTTTTAATCCCAGCCATTTTCTCCCCAACTTCGATTCTGTCAGCATTCTGTGGGGAGGAATAGATTTGGGGCTATGAGACTTGGGGCTCGCCCAGCACTGAAGGGTTGGTGGAAGAAAGGGGTATTTTTTAATGTACCTATGCCTGTGTGGATCTGCAATAACTCTTTTTTGTTTGTTTGTTTCTTAATCAGCACACAAAGAACCCGATGTTTGCAAATCTCCCCAGATCTTCTAAACAAGGAAACTGAGGTCAAGTTATTTCTACTCACCTCTTCTTATCACTCCCCCTTGGCCGTTGAGAACAATCCCACACTGGGCTTCCACAGAACCCTTCATAAGAGAAAAAGGAAATAGGAGCATTCAGATATGGTAGACATGACCACTATGCAGGTACAATATTTTAGACTAGCCTATCCCTGACCTCTATGTCAGGAGACTATGGAAGGCACCAGTGAGCAAACACATTTTAAGGAAAATATTTGAATAGAAACTACAATCTACAACTTTTATCCATCTTAAGGTACGCATTGTGCATCACTCCCCACTATCACACTTCAGAGGTTTTAAGAGATTTTCATTTGGACCTAAAAGAACAAGAAGTCCTTTCAGTCCCCGAGAAGGGACAGGGAATACACATGCTCACTTCTTTTTTGGTGAAGAAAATTATAGCTTATGTGCCAATTCCGAAATTGTGAGGGGCTTTTTTTTGGAGGTTCAGAGGAAATATTTCATATAGAGGGTTTAGAGTATCTTCTCAGGATTCTGTTTTCTCCCAAAGCAGGAGCACCAAACAATCCTATCCAAAATGGGCCTCCTGGAGGAAACACCTTCAGGTTCACTCTCTGCAGAGCTCCAAGCTCCTAGGGTGCTCCCAGAGTGATCATTTGAACTGGAAAACTAGAAAGGACTTGCTGATTTTTTATTAAGAAAAATAAAAATTTCTCTCTCTGTCTTCCCCCCCTTCTGAATCAAAATGTGTTAAAAGCTCATTTTCTTTTACAAACAAACGAGGTATTGGACATGAAAGAGGCCTTGAAGGGTGTTAACCTACCCAACAGCCCGTGAAGAGTTAAGTAAATGCGGAGAGAGTCGGTGCATAATAAAAACCCACTTTACAAAACAACCTTTACAGCCCTGGCTCCCTTTTGCCTCCCCATTTTCACCATATTGAGGCAGGCCCGTAAGACCCCCCTTTTCAACCTACTCACCAGCTCTTTCTTATTTTAAATGTTCTGCCTTAAAGTGATTATCAAATCAATATGAAAAAAAAAACTTGGAGACTGAGCATAAATTAAAGCGGTGATGGGAAAAGGTGTGACAGTTTCCTTTGTTGGCCATAGCAAATCTTTTTAGGGGACTCAAAGATGGAACTGAAGCCACAAGACCGTTTGCATCTGTTAGGCAGACTTAGACTGCCCTCTAAACCATTGGACTTCCACTTAAAATTCTGTGCAGGGAAAAGTATATTTACATTTGTTGCATTTGAAATGAGGCATATGCTGATGAATGTTTTTAAAAGGAAGAAATAAAAGGAGAGAGATGGGTTTCCCCACACACTCCCTTTTCATTTCTTCTCTTAAATGTAGCTATGGTTCTTTCTTTTCCGCTCTGCTAAGTACATCAGGAGGAGCAGAATAACATTATAGAGTTATAATCTCCTCCTAGTCTTCATATACATTACAATATATGCACTTACATACACATATAGAAGTCTTTATGACCATGCATGTGTGCAGGCATCGCACACCATACTCTTTCACTGAGTATCTTAAAGTGTTTTCTTTCTCAGTATGAGTAATGTTATTTCAACACAAGTAACACAAAGAAAAGGAAGAATAAATATATAAGAGACAGGCTGAAATAAAGATTTTAAGATATCTAAACTGTAAAAGATAAAGGACACCCAAGTTCTCCAAAGAAGCGGGACCAATTTCCCCTCACACTCTCAGGCGCACTGCTAAGATGTTTATTTTCTCCGAAGAAACAGATCTTGGTCCCTTCACTTAACAAACTTTCCCCCCTCATAAGTAAAACATGCTGTTTGGTCAGATGACATTGCATAAATGACCGGTTGAATGGCACTAAGTCGAAAATTGGATAAACTACGGTGTCCTTTTGCACAGGATTCTGTCTTTGTCCTGTGCTTGCAAATGTTCTAATCCTCTCTTTTGAAAAATGCCCAGCTTTGTGCCTAGCACAGAAAAAAAATTTGTACAGATACAAAAAAATCAGCAGCAGACGTGGCTATTAAAAGGAGTAAATAGGTTTTAGTTGAGCTAAGCATTGAATGGAAGATTTTTTTCCCCTCCTGAGACATAAGGGGATCCTTGTGAAAAATGTAAGAAAATGCCCTAAGCATATAAAATTATTTTGTGAATTTAAGTATAGCAAGTCAAGCTTTAAGGAGTGAAATCTTCTTTCTTGTGCGTGAATCATGTGGTTATGGCTCTTTGTTGGAACTGTAAGGGCTTTCACTTTAATTTAAAATTAATCTCTTGCTCAGGGGTAGAGGAGGGGGAAAGATATTCTGTGCGCAACAAGAGACCTCTTCTGTCTCCAAGTTGTGCTCCTGGAATATCTTCCCGGCCTTCAGGAAGTGTGTGGAGGTGGCAGGCTTTGTGCAGACTGAAAAAGGAAAGGAGATATGCTCTCCACTGGAGGAAACTACAGCTCTTTGGGTTCCTACTCTAGACCTTTGTGGGTTTATTGATCTGAAATGTGTCTAAGACAATGGCAGCACTTCATTAAAAATTCTATTGTTGGCAACGAACGTGGAAAGCATGTTAAGAAAGTAGGAGACTTGCTTAAGTGGTGGCTCTGCGGTGTTTGAATTCATTTCTATTCTTTCCCCCTTTCTTCCTCCCATCCCTGTTCCTTCCCTTTTTTTCCTCCTTCCAGCTCTTTTTCTCTATTTGTCTTGCTTCCTTTATTTCATTTAGACAGAATAACTGGTTGCATCTTACGTAATATGGAGTGACCTGAAGAGAAAGGATCAAGAAATAAAGCGTGCTGCTGGGCTACCAGCTTGGGAATGCTCAGGCAGAAACAAATGCAACTACACTCTGGCCAAGTGCATCGTGCAAATTATGTTATTGGGGCTGACTTTTGAAACTTTTATTTGTGGTTCCTTACTTGACACAGCAATCTAATTTGTTAGTGAAACTTTTGCTCAAGCTTGTTGTTCTAACAACTTTTTAAGAACAACCTGACTCCCTCAACGCATCATGAAATTCCACTACAGGTTCTGTCTAGGCCAACTCTGGAAATATGAGAATACACCCTGTAAATTATGGAAATTGAGTATATCATTAGCTGGCCGTCAGCTTTTAGAGTCTTGCTCTGACACCGCTAGATTCGAACGCAGCTCCACTGACCTCACACACCTATCCTCTCAGGGTCAGAAATGTAGATTCATAGCTGACTTTTGATGACTGGCCCCAGGTAGGGGCTGCAGCTATTGATCCAATGAGAGGAACGCTGTGGGCACAGTCCTCCTGTAATTTGATGCCTTTCCCTAAATCGTGTTTTGGGTGTGTGTGTGTGCGCGCGCGCGCGCTCGCGCTTGTGTCTGTGTATGAGAGCGAGAGAGAGAGAGAGAGAGAGAGAGAGAGAGAGAGAGAGAGAGAGAGAGAGAGAGAGAGAGAGAGAGAGAGAGAGAGAGAATTAACAGAGAGCGGAAGGGGGGAGGGCGAGGGGAGGGCGCAGACAAATCCGCTGCACGCTTATTTACCTGCAAGTCGTCGGCTCCCGCGGCGGCCAGCCCCAGGCTGGGGCCTGGCAGGAGTCTTTGATCTGGGTGCATTCCATACTGAGAGCCATGGCTCATGAGGGACAGGTCGTGGCGGCGGTAGGCATCGAGGCAGCCCAGCTCCCGCCTCTGCTCGTCCAGGCAGGAGGACTTGAGCGCCCGCGCATTGTGCAGGTTAATAAAGTCGGTGGGCTCCCCGTGGTGAATCTGCTGGTAGTACTGTTGTGAGTGGTGGAGCGAGTTCAGAGAGTAGGCGTCGGGAGTGACCGCCGGGTGGCTGTGCTGGAACTCGTAATGGAACGACTGGTGATGGAGCGGGGTGTACTGGTGGTTAGTGGAGAAGTAGGGGGACGCAAACTCGGTGCCGGTGGTGGAGTAAGTTAAAGGAGAGGAGGAGGAATAGGCAACCGTGGAATTGGCTACGGACTCCAGACAGCCAAGCTGCATCAAACGGTAGCTGTTTGATCCGTCGTGACGTATCTGGAAGGAAGAGGGGGAAAGGGGAGAGCAGAAAAACTTGAGGTTTGTCATTTTGCAATCAAGGCGCCACTCTCCCAGAGTCGGGAGCTCTCCCTGGCTCTCCTAGGAGACCGAGAGCAAGCAGGCTGGGTTCGGGAGAGATGCCGGGGCTCAGTGAGCTCCTTCACCAAGCAGACATCCAGCACAGTTGAACTGGGGGTGGGCGGCCTCGTCTTCACAGTGGAGAGAGCGGGGTGGGGGTAATCCCCCACCCTATATAGGTGGGGGCGATATCACACACGCAGTCACAGACAGACAGAAAACAGACAGACAGAAAACAGACAGACAGACAGACAGACAGACAGACAGACACACACACACACACACACACACACACACACACACACACACACACACACACACACGCTCTCTTCCCTTCCCAACTTGTGCCTGGAGCTAGGGGTCCAAGTCAGGTTTGTAGGTGATTCGGGTCTGCGGGGAGCAGGAGAAGCCACAGGCAGAGAATGCTAAGATGCACCTTGCCGCTCCAGCAAATATTCGCGCCGAAAACGCCCGCCTGACCATACGGAGATGTTCAGCCTGGGCTGCTCAAAAATATCATCGTCCACATATATAATTATATATATTAAATATATATTAAAAATCCAAGTCTGCAAAATTGTTCAGCTTGCTGACTTCTGTATCCCATTCCTTGAATAAGCCCCTTTCAAAAGGGGTACGTTTTCCCCCATCCCCCATGTCCACCTACCGCCCCCCATTAGTCCCTTTTCTTTGCTTTTCGGAGAATCCTTCCTGTGTCTCTAGCTTTCTCCTCATCCCCCCCTTATTGTTAGGATTATGTTTCTCCCTCATTACAGCAAATGGTGCTTATCGTGGAGAGTTGCCCTCCCTGGCGACAGATGTCATAACGAACTTTCTCCCTTCCCTTCCTTAACTTCTCCCGAAAGCCAGATTATAATTAAACGTAACGGTCCAATATAGATTAGAGGCAGGGGAAGCTGCCACCACAGCCGTCACCACCGCCGCCACACACTCACACACTCTCACACACTCACACACACGCGCGCGCGCTCACAAAAAAAGTAATAATACCTCCGCATCGTGGACTAGTCCGGGAAAGGTAGTTGACATGTTGGGTTTCTCCAAAAGCTTACGATGCAATTTCCCCCTCCAAAAAAAGAATCAGGAAAAAAATCCAAAACTTCTTGTATTTTCCAATTTTTTTTAAAGGGAAAAAAAAATGCTCTGTAGATACAGATCTAAACTGTAATGGTTTTGCCCGGATCGGATAGCTCCTTGTCTCGTACCCACTTAAAAACCTGTAGGAACAAAATTTTCCCTCTGCACAAAAGCAGCTCCCTGGACCAGATTTTGTACTTGCTGAGAATTTCTTTGGCTGATGTCGTAGGTCCCTTGGTAATATAGAAGTTTTGAAAATTAAGCATCAGCACTGAGAACGGGGAGGACAATAGGCAGAGGAGATTATCCCATGAGACAAGGAATAAATATTGTATCTTCGCCTAATAAGGAACTGGAGCTTCTTTCAACATTTTTATCCATTTTTCCCCAGCCTTTATCGTGTTTTTCTATACAGACTGAGGTGGGGACTCATCTCTGCTGAGAGCATTTACACATTTTTATTGTGAAGATGGAAATCTACCCCCAATAAGTACACCTTACAGACAGAAATATATATTAATTAAACCTTTCTTTTACATGACTGAGCATTTGTTCCTATTGGTTCCACTCCCTGGATACTGAAAGCTGACTTCTCCTACAGACATTAGATTCAATCTTGCCCAGTTGGGGTGTCTGCCTTCTTCCAAGTAAAACCAGTACTGTTTTTCTCATGTTTACATGGAATTTGGGTTCTTTCTCCCTTTTTGAAAGGCAACACCAGGTGGTGGCTAACATTTTTTTCAGCAGTTTTTAAGATAAGTAACCAAGTCTTAAGTTTCTGTCGCAACGAAGTGGGACAACTGGGGAAATTCAAGAGAATAAAGAGACTGTACACTTAAGTAAATACCTTTCACTCCTTGCAACTCAGCCTATTTCCCTTCTCTTTTGGTACTACCCTTCTTCGTCTTGTAAACAGTACTTTTCCTTTCCGTTTCCTGAAGGTGTGGACCATTTAACAGTGGAATCAGGTATATGAACACCGTTACCGCTACATAACCCCCAAATACTTAGAAGTTACATTTTTACAAAGGGAGGACTGGAAGGAGACCACACACACACACACACACACAAACACACACACACACACGCGCGAGTGCACACACACACATTTCCTTTTCTTGGTGGATTTCTCAACTTTCAAACAGTTTTAGTGGTTTACTTCATTCAAAATTTAGGCGGCTCCACTGAGTTAAATACTGTTTTGAAAGGTGTGTGTGAGTGTATGTGTCTGTGTCTCTCTGTATGTGTGTGTGATGGCTGTAAGCTCAAAATATGGAGGTTTTGCAAGGTTTTATCAGCAAACTTGCCTATAAAAGAGGGGAAAAAAAAACCTGGCTGGCTGGCTGGCCAACCCCACTGGCTCATCTCAGAGATAGACAGGGTAATTCAGTCTTAATTGGTATTTCATTTAGTTAGCTTTTAAATGTTTAAACTGAGAAGGTGTCTTAATAACAAGCCGCAGGCAAGCAGACATGTGGCTTTTTTTTTTTGTTGTTGTTGGGGGTTTGGGAGGGTTTATTAGGATATGCTCAGGCAGGGTAACTGGGGCTGTCACTCAGAGCTTTTGACTCTATACAAATGGACAAAGGCACAGGACAAGACTTGAAATGCATTGTCGGAAATAGAGATCAGAGGTGCCTTACTTCCATACAGGATCAGCAACCCATATTTGTTCTCTATGTTAAGGTGGACATACCACCCCCTCCCTTCCCAATCCCACATTGTAGTCTAACAAAGTCAGAAGACTTTCCAAGTGAGGTCAATGAAGATGAAAAAGAAGAATAGAGAACATGGTCTTTAAGAAGGAAAAGAAAGAGGAACACTGTTGATACTTAGAGACTGTGCCCCCAAATGTTTGCACTGGAGTCTTTGTTTGCTCTGTCTGAGCCCAGCTCTCATAACTTAACAAAAGTGAACCTAAATAATATGATTATACATGACAGTTTATGGGATCAGAGGACTGATAGTATAATCATATCTCAGAAATCTTGTCCCTGAGAAAGTTCAAGCCCATCCTTCCCAGAAGACTACAGAGGACCTGCTAGCTGTCTTGGGAGTAGTGAGACACATTTTCTGGTAAAAAATGTTCTTAAGTAGTCTGCACTCAAAAGGAAAGGATCAAACCTCTCAGACAAGTAAAGCATCTTTCCTCAACCCTCCCAACCACCAGGAATATCTTCAGTTAAGGCAAAGGAACGTTAGCATTTAGCTTAGATCTGAGGAGAGGATGCACAGCCTTCTCTTCTAGGACAATCAGGATTCTCAGGACAGCCTGGCTTCTTACTCAGCCTGCAGTGGAGCCCCTTGGATCCATTTAATCATTCCTGCCTCCAGAGACAGCCACAGACATCCCCTCCCTTAAAAAAGGAGTCTTCTGATGCTCTTGGTAATGAAGCTTAGAATCTACCAAAGAGTGCCTGCTAGCTGCCTCTTCTGTCTTGAGTACTTCATGACATTACTGAAATTCTAGTAGTTGTATCTCTCCATTGCTTTCCCAACTCCTATCCCACTTTCCTGAGTGACTTTCAAGCACCCAGATAAAGAGTATGAAGGGTTTCTTTTTCTTTGCTGCTGAGCACCATTGGGCTTGGAGGAAACTAAAGACCATAGAGTGAGAGAATACTTTAGTAGACTTAAGAGAAAAGAAACAAAAAGAATAAAGTCTATACCAACTTCGTATAAGATCTACTTTGACAGGTTCCACTGGACATGCTCATCTTTTCCCCATGTCCCATTCCTTATAAAGGGAAACTTCAGTTGTACAACTGCTTCCTTCCGTCTATATCAACTTTTCATTACAAAAAGCCATTTCACTCTGACAGGATAGTTGGGAAAAATCAACTGTGCCATATGCACGGATTGGTCAGTATTCCTTCCCATCTGCTCTGGGGTTGCTCAGTATGCCCCTTTTATAAATGAATTTATCAAGGCAGGTGTGTTTGATGCCTTCTGTGTGTAAGGTGCAGCCTCTGGATTTGTTTTTGTTAGACAGCCCCCCACCTGTCCCCCTGTCATCCAATTAATAGTCTTGAGCAATTAATAAGTGACATTTTGCCTGACCCAAACACAGGGCTTTTCAGCAAAGTTAATTCCTCTTTTTCTGTTTTGCTTCTTTCTTGGAGAGTGATTGGCTACACATTCTCCAGGGGATGTTGTAATTGAATTAACTGACCACAGCCTGCTGGATTCATGGTGACAGGCTGCCCGGGGGCCCCTTTCTAGGGGAACACTGGTGGTGTGCATCCCAGTCTGAACTAGAGGCCAGGCCAGTGCATGCTCACTCAAAATAGCCCACGTGAGCATGAGGCAAACTTGCTACCTGTCACCTCTGTGGCAGGAGAGGTCTGCCTTTATGGTTATGTTTTTCTTCCTTCTGGTTCCCTGTTCTACATCATAGATGTGACTGTCCCACAAAAATCACCCTAGGAATCTTCTAAGAAAGCCTTCTGCATATATATACTTGTTACCTTGATTAGGAACCTGAAGTGGAAGAATGGTTTAAGAAGGTGAGGGTCCCTATCCTGAGTTTCTAGGTGGTTACCATGAAGTTTGCCTTAGTCTGGATCCATTCTCAAGTATTTTCACTGAAAGGATCTTTCTTTATCTACTGTAAGTCTAAGATGGGCAAGCAATTAGCAGACAGCTATCACGGTCCATATCCCTAACTTTAATAAGTATTTCTTCAGTCTTCCTCCTCTTTCTCTTTCTCTTCCTTCTTCTCCTCCTCCTCCTTCTCCTCCTCCTCTTTCTTTTCCCCTTTTCCCCCTTTCCCCTTACTTTAGGCTTCCTCATACCAAATTTCTTGTGTCATATTAGACAAAGTAATGGTTACAATTATTTAATATGATTTATCCTGAGTGTGTGTTTATCTTGGAATTAAAGTCAAGCTTTATACTAGGTGTATTGCCTAGTATTGAGCAACAACATTAGCTTACAGTTGGATACTCTCCCCCTTCCACTCAATACATTTATCAACATGCATTAACAAATGTATCTTTTTACTTTTCCCCTCCATCCCCTTCTTTCTCCCTTTGCCTGCTCTCCCTCCCTCTTTCTTCTTTCCTTCCTCTCTTCCTTCATTTCTTTAAAGAGGAAAGTAGAGGGAGGATTGATCCATTAATGTTATGCCTTAAGCAAGTATCTGTGTACATTTTCTAAGAATGGAATTCAGTGTGTTCTGCTCCACTGGTGCATGCAGCTAGCTCTACAACCCAAACATGAACTTGCAAATAAGAGACGTTTTCCATTGTCATGAAGCCCCTGGCTTCTAAATTGATCTTGTTCAGGGCAACAGTAAAACACTGAATACCCCAAAAGGTAGATGCTGCTTATCACAGAAAGCGGCAAGTAGAGATGTCTATTACACAACGACTAACAAGAAGAGTTTGAATGTGTGGCCCTTATTAGAGAGGAATATACAAATGACCCTTTCAGAGAACAGAGTAGCTGAAAGACCTCAGTGTCCTATTTGGGGCTTGCTCTGACTGTGTCTGTCCATAGGTGTCTGCCCATAGGGACCCTGTTACCTCATTGAAGAACTCTTCCTGAATAGGTTTCTGACCAGAGCTTTGGCTCTACAAGACAGTTCTCTCAGTACTCTCTACCTCTCAGGGGCCCTTTCAGTCACTCAGGGTTTTAATGACCTGGAACCTCTCTTAGTCCGTGGGCTTCTAAAGGGGCCTTCCTTCTGATATCCTTCTTCCCTCACCAGTGCAGGGGGCTAGTGAGCAGAGCATTCCTTCAGGGGCTGAAGAGACAAGCATATTGGACTTCCCACCCAGTGTCTGAAACCCCTGGTGGATTCACTTTTCCTCCACTGGAAGTGAGGAGAGAAGGGCTCCAGACTGTTCGGAAAGGGTTTTAAGATTATTCATTTACACGGACCTTCTTTCTCTTGGCTCAATACAGGGACCCCCTACCTCTTGACTCATTTAAATGTTCCCCTGTCTCTTGGCTCATTTACATAGACCCCCATCTCTTGGCTCATTTACATGGAATCCCATCCCTCGATTTATTTACACGGAGCCCTCCCCATCCCTTGACTGATTTACATGGACCCCTTATCTCTTTGGGTTCCCCCACCCTATCCCTCCCCTCTCTAGCGAGTTGCTTACTTCTCCTGGTTCTGTTTTTTAAGCTCCTCTTTCGGCTCCGTGTACCTCACCACTTCACCTTCAGCGATCCAGTGGCCACTTTACATAAAAATGTTTCCTAGTTGCAAAGGAGAAAAGGCAGGCCATTTTTTGAAGAGATGACTTTAGAATACGTAGGGGAAATTGACATTTCTGTCAGACTCTCGAGTCATTTCGGTTTAAGGGCTGTCACCGAATTTTAAAATTTCCCTTCCCTCCTCTTTTTCTTTTCTCCCTCCTGCCCGACCCCACCCCCGCCCAGCGAGCTATTTGTCAAAAGCCTAAACGGGAGGGGATCCGTATTCTGCCTCAGATTTACAGCCGGTAGGCAACACAGATTCCATAATTGTACAGAGAAAATGCATTTGCAAGCAATTAAAAAGCCTTACGAACGTATTAGTGGAAAATTAAATAGGAGGGCTCTTTCATCTGAAGTCTTCTCTTTGATAACAGTGAAACTCGGAGCTGAGACCCCAGTCTGAGTGACTTCTGGCTCTCCGGAACAGCTGCCTAACAGGGGCTAGAGCTCAGACTGGGCGCGACTCGGCATCCCTCTGAGTTGCTTTCTGGAGCTGTCTGGCCTGTCGGTCTAGTCTGGAGCGCGCACCCGCAGGCAGCAGGGCGCGGTCCCCGAGGGCGAGATGCCCCACAGGCCTCCCGACTGGCTGCCCTCATTTAGACTGGAAAGCAGCTCTTTCCGCTCAATGTCTTGTTATTTTCCGTGAGAAATTTCCTCCTTTCTAAATGTCTGCGTTCCAAAATAGGTTGCACTTTACTCCATTCTTTTAAGAGGTTTAGAAAGTCCGTTTGGCAAGCCTTCTGGTAGACTTTATCACCTCCATTTACCAAGCGCTTTAAAACGTTTTATGCCAGCTTGACCCCCCCCCCCCCCCCCCCCAAAATGTATTGTCACATGTCATCCCAAGGACAAGTGTCTTCGCCGCCCAAATTGACAAGTTGCTATAATTTTTATCACCTTTGCGTAGAACAAAAAAACTGACTGTACTGCTAAAGTTTACCGAGGGCTTATCACGTGGCAAGAGCAGTTGCCAGCATTTTACAAGCAGTAAGTTGTTTCGTCCTCACAACACAGGTACACGAAGGACCCGAGGTTACTAACCCTTGCCTCCACCTTCCAACCCACTCCACCCCTTCTGCTAGGCTATCTCAAAAAAGTCAAAGCTAAAATGATTTGCATAATCGGCCAGGCTACCCAGGGTTTTGAATTTGAATGTGGTTTCATCTCCAGATACTGAACCCCTCCCTGCACCTAAACTTTTCCAAAATTAATTTTTTTCTCCATTCCTTTTCAAGAGTTTATAAAGAAAACTCTCCAAGTGCTGTTTGCGTTGCTTTGCAGCAAGGGACAAGCCATTTTGAAGACTTAACGCTGGAAGTCCTGTGGATTCCGAGGCATATTCAGTCCTCAGCTTTCCGGCTGGTTCTGACTTAAAACTTTTAGATGTAGGAGCTTCCAGTGTGGTCCCTCACCCCGGATGGCTCACTAGCCTTTGAAGCTTCCGCATTTCTTCCAGGTCTTCCAGCCTTGCTGTAGGTACCTGGGAAGACAGGTTTTCAGGGGTCAGCAGTGAGTGTCTGGGAGGACTCTGTAGAACCCGTTTTCCACCTAGGGAAGGGTGAGGCTTTGGAACCTCTCTAGCCTCTGGGAGAACCTAGTAACTGGGGTTTCCATTGGAAAGGCTGCAGGAGAAGATTCTGGACCCAAGGAAGCCAGAGTCTTGTTGCCAAGTTTGTGTCTGTTTAAAATAACTTTTTTACTTTCAAAATGGAAGGGAAAAACAAAACAACCAAAAGAAAGAAAACAATTCTTTTTCAGTTTTTGAGAAACTTGAGAATATTCAATGTGTGTGTGTGTGTGTGTGTGTGTGTGTGTGTGTGTGGTGCCTGTATGTATATGCCTATGTGTGTGTTCGTATGGGCATTAGACCAGTTGTGAATCATGAGGATGACTTAGGACTGAACTTGTGAATTCTGGTTGTTATGGGGAGGGGAGGAATATTGCTAAGGAAGCTATTGAAGAGATATCCTAGTTGTAGGAACTTTGTATCACTAGAGAGTACTGTGTTGGATCTCAGATGAATTTCACCCTTCATCCAGTTATGACGGAAGCAGCAACCTGTATTTTGGTTATAGCCATCTTATGTTTACAAATTAAGTGAGATATTTACAGTTACAAGGTCACACAGTCAAGCTTGCTTCAGAGTTAGAGCTGTGCCTTCTGCATCTACTCAGTCCTAAGCAGGATCTACAGAGCAAAGAGTTCAGTCATCTTTACTCTTCCCATGACTCTTCCTTTATGGCAAAGGGTTGCTTCCCTTTTTCTCCCACCTTAAGTAGCAGTCCCTTCCTACCATTTTAAAATGTCCTTTCCTGGGCTCCCTATTTGCTTTTGCCTACCTCCCTCTTCTGACTCTTGTTTCTTTGTCTCTGTCTTTCTCTCCTCTTCCTTTTCTTAACCCAGGCTTGCCCCGAGCTCCTCTTTCACTTCCACCATTTACATCCACACATACATTGCAAACACTCTTCTGTCTCCCTGAGATTCAAGATTCGCCTCTGCTTCTGACAGTCCCTCTGTTAATCTCTGAGGATTTCCCTTCTGTCTCAACATCCTCCTGGGCCTTGTCTCAAAGACAGTGGGGGTGTGGGGAAGAGGCATTTTTCTGTCGCCAGTACTTCATGCTCTGGTCATTCTGCTCCACAGATCCTTTCCTACCTTGCAACAAACCTCTGCGGATCTGTCTAGTTGCCGATTGCAAGTCCTTGCCTCTTCTCCCTTCTAGTAGCCTTGGGGAGCTTTGAGGCAGCCAAGGCCTCCAGTTACTTCTTTTTTCCTTAAAGAGCTTTGTCTGCTTCTTCTGTCAATTACTCCAGTAGCCTCTCAGAGGCCCTGTTTATTTTTCCATTGACCTTCTCTTCCTTATGTACTGGAACAATGCCTTATTATTTTATTTATCTTAATCTCTGGTGCAATCGCCCTTTTATAGTTCAACTTGGCTGTGCGGGTGCCTGCCTTTACACTCTCTTGACTTCATTATATAATCTTGCCGAATCTCTGTGCTCTGTGCATGCTGTTTAGACCTCACGTTTGCCTTTTACTTACCCTTGAATAGTTTTGTTTTGAAACTCCTGGCCCATCCATGTTTATCTCATTTCTTTGTTTCTTTTTCCTGCCTTTAAGACTCATAGATGCTGTCCAGAAATCGGCACAGATTCTACTTTCTTACATATCTTGTCCAGTAAACCTCTTCATTTAAAATTATTTCCTGTTCTGGTGGGCACATCTGATCATGCCCCTTTCTCTGAAGTCAGTTCTGGTTGTAGTCTCTATGATAGTTAAATAGTCTGGGGATGGATTTCTCTCGCTTGAAAAATTCTCTTTGTGCAAGTGAAAAGGGGTGAAGCCATCTCTGATTCTGTCACAGATGAGCTTTATGGCTTTAGACACACCATTTAATCACTCTATTTTTGCCCAATAGCCAGGCTATCTTAAGTGGGGATGGGGAGAGCATTCCATATAAAACACTTTTCCCCCCATTTGTAGAGTGCCTTAACATTATTTGGGAACTGGAGGTTGGGGCTGTAGCTTAACGACAGAATGCTTGCGTAGCATGGGCAAGGACCTGTATCAGATTGACATCCGTATAGTCACTTAGTACATTTTTCCCCCCTGGATCTCATCTTCATTCTGACAAATAGAGTCTGTCTAGTGGGTTGACATCATTGGGTTGGGCCACTTTTTGATCAAAATCTACCTTCTACCAACTCAGTTGTGATCTTTTGTCTCTCTAGTAGATATATTTCCAAGTCAGGATATTGTACCAAGAGTCTAGACTCAGAAGGTAATACCTTTATAGTAACACCTTTCTATACTTAAAAAAAAAATGCACAGTGGTGTTTTGCCTGCATGTCTGTGTGAGGGTGTGAGATCCTGGAACTGGAGTTATGGAGAGGTGTGAGCTGCTGTGTGGGTGCTGGGAGTTGAACCACTCACAGTGCCTTTAACCACTGAGCCATCTCTCTAGCCTCATCTTTCTTCGTTGTTATATTAGATGTGGTTTGCAGGGACCAGCACTGCCCTCCCATATGCCTTGCCTGTCAGTGATGGGAATTTCAAACCATCTACTCTCTCCTTGTCTTCAGGTATAAGCCTTTCCTAAGAAATTACTATAGGAGAAAAACAGAGAACAGCGTACTCTGGAGATTCCTGTAATATCTGCGTCCAGCACATCCTAGACCTCTATCTGGCTCAGGTGGACCATCCGTGGAAAGCTAACTTTAAGAAGTCCAGCAAATGAACTGCACAGGATTGAGCTTTCTTGCCTCCATATCTAGAAAAAAAAAAAGAAAGAAAGAAATCACCTCTTGAGATCTCCTTTTCTTAGAAATTAGAAACTAAATCTATCTTTGGAACTTTTTCCTACTGCACGATACTGCCAACACATATAGGCTGTGATGAATTAAATATGTTCAATATATTAGAAATACCTATAATGAACACTGACATTCTGATAAATAATACAGTGGAAGGTTCTTTGTATGACTGAACACTACCTACTTCACATAGATTTATATGCAAGCAGTTAGTGGGAACAGGTTCTTTCCTTAGTTAAATAGGTGGGAAACAGTCTCTCAGGGTGTACTCCAATCTGAATGCTAAGAATTCTACAGTGACAAAGCTAAGCAAGAAAACGTAATACAGACTCTCTGTATAAATTCCATATTTAAAAAGTGAATTTTCTTGACTCCTTTCATTATGACTGACTGAACTGTGTCTCTTTAAAGACTGTATTTTATTTTTTTCAATGATTTACTTATTTTTTATAACTTTCTTTACTCTTTTTCTTCTCTCTTCTAAGACACACTATGTCTCATTTAGAGGTCTTTAATGTCTGAATCTGACCTATTGTGTATCTGTAATCCTTTTCTGTCCAGGAGAGCTTCTAAAATGCTAAGAAGAGTGGATAAGACTAAAGCTGTTTTGCTTTTTGGCTCCGCCCATTCCAACATCATGGAGGCATGTTCATTGCCTGTGTGAGCCCGTACACTGCCCCAGTTCCAAGTATGCAGCAGGTCTATGTCACGCCAATAAGCAGTTTGTAACACACTGCTCACAAACCCCATTAAATGATCAGTCTCCTGAAAGAACCAGAGCTGTTTGTGCAACTACCATGAACCAGGAAGCCTTCTTAAAGTAGCCATGTGGTTTTTACTGCTAATACTGAGTCAGCTGAGTCAGAAAGACCTCTCTTGTTTTTCTTTCTTTCTTTCTTTCTTTCTTTCTTTCTTTCTTTCTTTCTTTCTTTCTTTCTTTCTTTCTTTCTTTCTTTCTTTCTCTCTTTCTTGACAGGGTTTCTCTGTAGCTTTTGAGCCTGTCCTGGAACTAGCTCTTGTAGACCAGGCTGGTCTTGAACTCACAGATATCCACCTGCCTTGGTCTCCTGAGTGCTGGGATTAAAGGCATACACCACTGCTGCCTGGCAGGAAGACCTCTCTTAAACTTGCTGCCAGCAAACACAGTCCATCTGAAAAAAATGGTAGCTACCAAGAAGCTGTGCTTAACTCTGTTTTTTTTTTTTTTTGTGTGTGTGTGTGTGTCTAGAATTCCTTTCCAAACTTTCTTATGTTTTATTTGGATTTAGCTGGCACACATTGACTTGCCAATCTGTCAGTGGAGGCCTCTCATTTATTTTCCAGCCACTCAAACCTGAAATAAACACACAGAAACTATATTATTTGTAGTATGGTTTGTCCAATAGCTTAAACATCTTTCTGACTAACCTTATATCTTAAATTAACCTGTTTCCATTATTTTATATTTCACTATAAGGCTCATGGTTTACCAGCAAGTTTCAGGTGAATCTTGCTGCTCCAGCAGCTACATGGCATCTCATTGATTCTGTCTACTTTCTTCCCAGCATTCAATTTAGTTTTTCAGCCTAGCTTTACCCTGTCCTATCACAGGCCAAAGCAGCTTCTTTATTCATTAACCAATAAAAGCAGCACATATACAGAAGTACTTCCCACACCATGTTGCCAGACACATGCAGATGCAGCCTAGGGGAGAAAACTCCTTTATCGCTTACTGGACTCTGGTAGTCTCAACAGGGGAGGCACAGTGTGATGCTAGAAATGCATTGCTCTAATGTCCTTTTAGATGGCAAGACTAAATAAAATTCAAGTCCAGTTAACAGCAAATTTCAAAGCATTGAGATGTAGAAATTATTGATCTTGGAATATGTCTTATTGATCTTGCTCATATGTCTCATGGGTGAAAAAAGATGGCCCCAAATTACTCGGTCTCAGAAATGAGGATTTTGGATAGTTCACTCCAATTCTCCTTGTCTTTCTTTCTTTCTTTCTTTCTTTCTTTCTTTCTTTCTTTCTTTCTTTCTTTCTTTCTTTTTTTATTGAATTTTATTCTTCTCTCATGTATTACATCCTGACCTCAGCTTCCCCTCCCTCCACTCCTCCCTGTCCTCCCCTCACCTCCCTTCTCCCCAGATTAACTCCTCCTCTGTGTTTTAAAAGAAAATCAGGCCTCTCAGGCCCCGCTGATGACAACTGGGCTAGGCACCAATTTAAGAGTGTAGTATAAAATCATGAGGAATCATTTCATTGACTTTTTTTTTTCTTGGCAGTTGTGCTTGGTTCTCTTCTGGGTTTCTGGGCTGTCCTGCCTCTAGTTCCAGGGTCACGTGAAACCTCTAACTTGGGTCATCATCCTCATGTTGAACCAGTCATTCTTTGTGCTTTTGAAAAGTCAGAAGAGAAAGGATTACCTTAAAGTATTTTTTGGAGGATATTGGATCCACTCATAGTTCTAAGGATGAATAAGTCCTTATTCTAATATCAGCACAGAAAGCTTTTATTATTTCTCAAACTATGGAATGTTTAACATAGAGGCAGATGCTGATAGGTTTGAGTGGTGCAATTTGATGGCTTTGAGTGACAGTTAAGTGTCTTACACTACCACAAAATCTATTCTTAGATGGGTGGTATTATTTCTCTACTTGGAACATGGGGTCAGGAAGATCAGGAGTTCAAGGCTAGGCAGGGTAACATGAGACAATATTTTAAAAAAACAAAAATTTATTCTTTTTACTTTATAAAAATAATTTATTATTATTTTGCAAATGGGTGTCTTGCCTCCATGCATATCTATGCTCCATGTGCATGCCTGATACATGTGGAGGCTAGATAAGTTTCCCAGATACTCAGCAACTGGAATTATTACAAGCTGCCATGTGGGTATTGGGAATTGAACCCAAGTCCTCTTGAAGAGCAGCTAATGCTCTTAATTGCTTATCAATCTCAAACCCCTATTTTTATTTTCTTATTTTAATAATCTCTTTCTCTTCCTCTCTCCCTCCCTCCTCCTCTCCCTCTCCCTCTCTCTCTCTCTCTCTCTATATATATATGTATATATATATATACATATATATATATATATATAATTTGTGTGTATGTATGTGTAAGCATATGTGCACAGGTGCACAACAGTGGGAATGTAACAGTCAGAGCACAACTTTGCGTTACTTCTTTACATTTCTCTTTGAGACAAGGTCTCTTTCTTGTTCTCCTCTGAGCACGCTAGTCTAAGGGCCCATGAACTTTCAGGGATTTTTTTTTCTGCCTTCTATCCTGTAGTAGAAGTATTGAGGTCACAAATATTAGTTACTATGTTTTGATCTACATGAGCTCAGAGATCTGTACTCAGGTGCTCACACTCGTATGGCAAGTGTGTACTTACTGAGTCAATTCTGAAGCCCACTAAAGTCTATTCTGAAGAACTAATTTATTGCCTAGACATTAGAAATGTCTCATCCTAATGAAGAACTGTTTCATACCTAATGCCAGCATTTCTTTTTCATGAAGGCATTATACTATGGAAAAGGAAAATAACAATAGAAAGTGAAGATACCTAAAGTTTTTTCACTGATATTGAAACCTATACAAACTTGATCTTACTGAAGAGTTTCTCCATTGTGTAAATACAGATGATCCATATTAGATTATTCATAACTGTGCATTGACCCAATTGCTGGCCCATTCATAGACTGAATCTCTAATTTCCAATGGGGTTCTACTTAGAGATAGGGCCTTAAAAGTGGTAGTTAATGTAAATTAAGTTGGTAGGAGTGGGTTCTGCTCTACTCATAAAATATGGATGTGGTGCAGGAGAAAATCTCATGCCAGGCTACCACCAGAGGGTGACTACTGGCAAGCCAAGAAGAAAAGTGCCTGGAGAAGCAAACCTGCCAAACATTCTGATCTTGGAATCACAGCAAATATCCGTCGGCTCACATCATAGGTGGGATTCTGCTACAGCAATCACAGCACACTGCTGTCCCAAACCCTACTTCTTTTATTTAAGTTTTTCTTTGACTGATGAATCTTTTCCCTCTATTGTATCTTCAACACATGAGATTCTCTTTTCTATCTCTTGTATTCTGTTGGTTACGTTTGCATCTCTAGTCCCTCTTGTTTGCCCAGATTTTTTTATTTCCATAATTCTTTTGGTTTGTGTTTTCTTTATTGCCTCTATTTCATTTTCAAGTCTTGAACTGTTTCCTTCACTTCTTTAATTGCTTTTTCTTGGGTTTCTTTAAGGAATTTCCTGATAAATTCCAGTTTTATGCTTGTCTTTTCCTCCAACTCTTTAATGGAATTTTTTTTATTTCTTCCTTAAGGGCCTCTATCATCTTCATAAAGTTATTTTTAAGATTGTTTTCTTCTGCTTCACCTCTACTGGGGTGTTCATGTATTACTGTTGTAGAATCACTAGTTTCTGGTGTTGCCATTTTGCTATTTATGTTGTTGAATGTATTCTTACACTGCTACCCATCTCATCCTCCATGTGTAGGTAGGGACTGTTGCTCTGATGGGGCAGGGGATGGTGGCAGTTGGCAGTGAGGATGCTGTTGCCTGGTTGTTGGAGGAGTGAGATGGGTATCTCTCTTTTTAAAAAGATTTATTTATTTATTACATATACAGTGTACAGTGTTCTGTCTGCATGTATACCTACTCCCTAGAAGAGGGTACCAGATCTCACCATAAATGGTGTGAGCTACCTTGACTTTGCTGGGAATTGAACTCAGGACCTCTGGAAGAGCAGTCAGCAAATAGTGCTCTTAACCTCTGAGCCATCTCTCCAGCCCCTGTCACAAAATCTTTGAGAAAAACAATAACAACACAAGACCTTGATGTCAAAGGGGTAGCCTGGTAATGTCAGTTAGGCCTCTGTATTGTTACACTCTTTCCTGGTACTCACTCTTATATTGTAGTGTTCTGTTGAACATTAATACAGAACATTGGTGTCAGGCCAGCCCATTCTGTGTGTACGTGATCTACTCTAATTGCATCTGACAACAGAAAAATAGGAATGTTGGCGAGCCACAAAATCCCAGTCATATGTCTCCCCTGCTTATAGGAGTTTTACTCTCATCTAAATCTCCTTAAAGGTTCTTGAGATCACCAACCACACTGCTCCAGTTTTCTGTGACCACTCAGCACAGTGTGAATCCTTCTTCCTAGTGTCTCCCCAGATCACTCAATCAAACTCCAAAGCAGAAACAAAACCCTTTTGGTTTTCTTAAACAGATTTATTTGTTTTCATGTGCTTTGGTGTTTTGCCTGTGTTTATGTCTATGTGAATGTGTCAAGGTCCCCTGGTACTGGAGTTAACAGACAGTTTTGAGCTGCCATGTGGGTGCTGGAAATTGAACCCTGGTCCTCTGTAAGACTAACCAGTGCTCTCAACCCCTGATCTATCTTTCCAGCCTTTAGGGAAGGGTATTTTTGATTGTTTGTTTGTTTGTTGGAGACAGGATTTCTCTGTGTAGCCCTGGTTGTCCTGGAACTTACTCTGTAGACCAGGCTGTCTTCAAACTCAGAGACCCGCTTGCCTCTTCCTCCCAAGTGCTGGGATTAAAGGTGTACACCACTACCACTCAGTTTATACCCTTTCATTTTAAGACAAAGTATCACTCTATATCACTGGCTAGCCAGTAACTATCTGTGCAGACCAGACTGGCTTCAAACTCACTGCAGACTACTTGTCCCTGCTTCTTAGGTACTAGGATTAAAGGAATGCACTGCAGAGCCCAGCTGGAGCAGTTCTTACTAATACTCTCACTGAGCTTGGATCCTGATTTTTCAGAGCGTATAACATCTCTTAATACAACAAGACACAAATCCAGAAATTTCAACTCTAGGCATGTGTTTGATTTTTGTTTGCTTGTTTTGTTTTTGCTTTTGGCTGGAAAGTGCTGGCAATTTGAAATAAAATTACTTCAAATCAGGATGTATTTATTACAAATGTACAATACATAGTTGATTTCCATATGTTCGCGTAAAAGAATATGGGAAGTACTTCAAGATTTTTATCATAATTGTGGTGATAATATTGGGAAGTGTTGATAATAAAACACACAATGAGAAATCATCCTGCTTTCATACTCTTCTGTTTTAGGTATGAACAGAAGATAATTTAAATTTTGTTTGTGCTTTGTATGTCATTCTTATTGAATGGCATTGGTTTATTTTTTTAAAAGATTTATTTATTTATTTATTTTGTATACGGTGTTCTGTCTGCAAGTGTGCCTACAGACCAGAAGAGGGCACCAGATCTCATTATAGATGGTTGTGAGCCACCATGTGGTTGCTGGGAGTTGAACTCAGGACCTCTGGAAGAATAGTCAGTGGTCTTAATGTCTGAGCCATCTCTCCAGCCCATGACATTGGCTTATAAAGCACACTTAACAACCATTTCCTGATAGTTCTGACCATTCACATTTTTCTGTTAAGAGACATTTTAAACCCATATTAGAGGCTACACATTGTGGTTTACAAACAAGTCCCACATTTGTGTAGCTTCTCAGAACAAAAGTTTATCTGTAGCACTTGAACCATTGTGGGTTTAGACCTTGGCAGGTAGTGATCCTCTCCTTGTTAAGGTGGAGAACTAGAGAAATCTTGATGTCTTCTAATTTCGAGATGGAAGTGGTAGGAGGACCTCTTGTAAGCACATTGGCCAGATCTATTTACATGACTCTCCTTAACTGGAGAGTCCAGTCTTGTTCCTAGGAGAGGGGAACTTAAACAAAATATCAGGAGTGACATCTGACATCAGATGGAAATGCACATTTGGATTGGAGACATAGCCTCAGCAGTTAAGAGAAACTGGCTGCTCTTGTAGAGGACTAGGATCCAGTTCCCAGCACCTACAGGGCATCTCACAACCACTTTCAGCATTAGCAATAGGAGAGCTGATGTTTCTGGCCTCCAAGGATACTTGAACCCACATGCACATACCCCACCCCCTCTCTACACACATGTACAAGCATACACGCTCTCATGCACAATTAAAAATAATAAAACTCTAGGGCTGGAGAAATGACTTTGCTCTTAAGATCTCTGGCTGATCTTTCAGAGAATCTAGTTTCAATTTCCAACACCGACATGTCAGCTCACTATTATCGGTAATGCTAGTCCTAGGGAATCTGATGTGCTCTTTGGCCCCCAGGAGCACTAGGCACACTAGAGGGACAAAGACATACATGCAGGCAAAACACTCATACTTAAAATGGAAAAGTTAAAAATAATATACGAGGAATTCTCAGTTAGGTCTCGTTAAACACTAATGTGGAGACACATTTGACAAATGTGAAGGGCGTTTTGTCGAGGAGCTCTGCAGTCAGAGGTCAGAAGTATTTTTGCCTCATTAAAAAGATCCTTAAGAATTTTAGTCAGTATTTCTATGACAACATTTACAAATTTATCCTTTGTTTTTTAAATTTGTGTGTGTGTGTGTGTGTGTGTGTGTGTGTGTGTGTGTGTGAGAGAGAAGGAGAGAGAGAGAGAGAGAGAGAGAGAGAGAGAGCACTCATGCACGTGCTATATGAATGCAGGTGCTTGCTTTGGCTAAAAGAGAGCATTAGATGCCGAGGAGTTGGAGTTACAGGTGGTTGTGAAACTCCCTGTGTGCTGGGATGAGGGGAACTAAGCCAGGATCCTCTTCCATAGCAGCATGTGCTTTTAACAGCAGAGTCATCTCTCCAGCCCTCTATGATAACAACTCAGTATGTCCAGCTAATTCAAGGTGATGTATCATTACCCATAACTCCTTAAACTCTTCTCAAATACTTTAACGAGCAACTTTCAAATAAAATTTGAACGTTCCTTCAACGCAGCATCAAGAAATGGCTGATATTTTAGATTGCTTAATGAGACCACAAATTTTGCATGTGATTCTATTTATTATATAATCACATTATTAAATA
The DNA here is from genome assembly GCA_963919715.1 of Microtus obscurus. Classification (NCBI taxonomy): domain Eukaryota; kingdom Metazoa; phylum Chordata; class Mammalia; order Rodentia; family Cricetidae; genus Microtus; species Microtus obscurus. The sequence continues at coordinate 2,746,946 of CAWTZC010001361.1, forward strand.
TCATGATATACAAATATATATATATATATATATATATATATATATATATATATTTATCTCTCTGTCTTTTCCAGTCTCCATCTTTTTTTCACACACACACACACACACACACACACACACACACACACACACACACACACACACGGTGGTAGTGGTGGTATTGCTTTATTCACCAAGGCTTCATGATGCTAAAAACAAATTGTGATCCTGGAAATTTCACTAGTTAAAACCTTCCTATTTACAGGAAGATCCCTAAAATGCAGGCGAACTTGCCTCTCTCATCTTCAAAGATCTCCTTCGAGCGTCAGAAAAGTTGTTTGTAGTAAGCCCAAGGGAGGAGGAGGGTCTGACCAGCTTTCTCCTCCCCTTTTGTGACTGAACTGAGGACGCTGCTGGTATGACTAATTCTACCAATATCGACCAGTAGGTTAATTTCTGGAGGACGTAAGCCTATGGCTGTGTGCGGTAAAAGAAAGAGGGGGTGGTGCAACATCTGATCTCACTCTCCCACCCCCTCCACCTTTCCTCCCTTGTCTCCAGGGTCCGCCAATGCCCTCCAAGCCTGCTAACCCCCAGCGCTCAGCGGAAGAGAAAGGAACTGTCCGTTCAGTACTAGGGCCACGTGCAACCTGCCCGCCAAAACACAAAGAACTGAAATATTAATTAAAAAAAAAAAAGCCAATCTGTTCAATCCTCCGCCCGCAGGCAGGCTCTAACGGAAAACCGCATATGCTTTCCCTTTCTCCTCAATAAATCTTCATGTGGGCATTAAAATACCTAAAAGGATTAGTCATTAAATGCTTGTACATTTGGCTTAATGCGCAAGAAACTGTATGTCACAGGGTTACATCAGAACTGCAGTTTAATCTAATTTGCAGTATTTGTGTAAATGCTTCATTTCGTCTGCTGATTGTTACCGAGGATAATATTAATATCCCAAGTGTCCAGAGGGAGGAGGCCAGCACACCAGCACAGAAATAAGCTGGATGCCGACTGATGTATCAAACTATCAAAGCTTCTTTTAAGGCGAAACACAAAAAGAGAATAAATGGGAGTGTGGCTTTTTCCTCCTCAAACTGCATTTATTATTATTATTTATTATTTGATCCTAAGGTAATAAGGAAAATGCTTTTTTTTTGAAAAGAGAGCTCTGCACTTCAGATGGATATGGTGTCCTACATATTACATTCAAAAGCTGTTCATACAGCAACAGTGAGAATCCTTCAAAGGACTTAATTGCACACTCATTCTTACTTCCCTCTGAAGAGGTTCCTTTGTAGAAGTGATGCTCAGTCTAGTAGGTACCACACCCTGCACACCCCAGCCCCCAGGGCAAGCATTTCTCTCTCTAGTGAATTACTAGAGCATGTTATTTGTATTATCCATCTGCATCTGGCCTTGATAATTTACTTTTTGGTTCACTATGTAGTGAAATATTTAGTTTACTTTTTGGTTAGTGTTTAATTTGGTGTAGGATGTTTATAACTTAGTGGATAGTCTCATGCAAAAAGTGAACATGTTCTCAATATTATCTTTTAAAAATGGGTATATTCACTAAAAGGCATTTAGTAATGATTTATCTTGTGAACGTGATCTGCTAGGTTTTCTCATAGTGTATTTTCTCAACTCACTTACTGAGTACATACTTTGGATGCATCACAGATCAATGAAGGATTCCAACTTAACTTAATTCTTAATTTTTAATCAATTAGTTAAACAATTTTAATCAAAAAGTTAAGAAGTTAATCAATTCTTAACTTTTTTGGCCATAACGTCATGAAATTCAAGCCAACAAATTCATTACAAATAGATTTTTATGATAAAAGATCATGTCAATTCTAGTAGATTGGTATTTTAAGGAAATCAAAACTCAGTTGCCTACACTGTATCCTATGATATTTATATAATATCCTTATATTATACAAATAAGGCTTCTTTGCATTACTCATGGTGTAACATGTGCGCTTATAATTCTCCCATCAACCATGCTGTCTAACAGCTACTACCACACTGACACATTGTGCAAGTGGTGGAAAAACTAATAAGCAGACCATTTTAAGCACCCATTGTGATGTTACATATGCATAAGTATGTCAGTAAGTGTGTGTGGGCATGTGTTTGGTTTATGTGTAAGAAGTATGTCGGTTGATGCATGCAACCAGTTTCCTCAGAGGAGTACATTGTGTGTCTTGATCTGTCAGTTTACCTTATTTCTTTAATATGAGATAGCTCACTGAGTCAGGAGCTAGGTTAGTGGCCAGTGAGTCTCCACACTGCTCCCCTAACATCACCCACTGCTGAGTTTTACATATGTCTGGCCAACCTATTACACGGGGGCTGGGAATTTGAATTTAGGTCCTCATGACTGACTAGCCAGTGCTCTTACCCACTAGCCATCTTCCCAGATCCTCAACATTCTTTGAAAGAGGAAATAGCATTGGGAGAATTCAAGATAGCAATGTTTACAAATGAGCAATTCCATATCATTAATATGTTGACACTGTGAGGAAAAGGGCAATGGAAAATGCCCTTGCAATTTTAAGTCCATTGCTGGGTTAGTCACTAATTTTCATATCCATAGCAACTTCCAGGAGCTCTCCTTGTCTCAGACATCTAGTGGCATCTTGAATTGCTACATCAGGTATTTCTAAGTTTCATCCTGCTCTGAATTCCTGTGACTCTAAAATGGCATTGGGCACATCTGGCGGTTTCATTCCCTATTTAGTGCATCCTTATCTAAGTGCTGTGTTCCTCGAGTCCTTGATTTCAGTTTGCTTCTTTGCAGAGATGAGTCCTGTGAGATTTTTAGACAGGAGGCAGCTGAAATCATGAGGATTGCTTTAGGAATTCCTCAACTTACTTAAAAATACGAGATCTGTCTGCTATTTTTATTCCAACCAAACTTCTCTCGTATTGTCGTGAAATTATTATTTACCAAAACATAAATATTATTAAATTCTTTTTTCTTTTGTTTTCAGAATAATCTTTTTTATTTATTTTTTTTTTGAGCTCTACATTTTCTCTGCTCATCTCCCTACCTCTCCCCTCCCCCTTTCAAACCTCCCCCAAGGTCCCCATACTCCCAATTTACTCAGGAGATCTTGTTTTTTTCTACTTCCCATGTAGCTTAGATCTATGTAAGTCTTTCTCAGTGTCCTCATTATTGTCTAAGTTCTCTGGAATTGTGGTTTGTAGGCTTGTTTTCTTAATATTCAATCAGGTGATGGGTTGGTTTATTACAAATGATCTGCTGTTTAACCTCCCAAATATTGCTTCTGCAAAACTAAACCCATCTGAATACTTAATACTTGTGATTTTGCTCTTCTTTAGGTGTAAATAAAGCATGTTGGCTCTTTATAATTTAAGTTAAATGAGATTAAAACAACTAAGTGATCACTGAACTTATATAAAATCCCGTTTTAGAGACTGAGGAAGATATTATGAAGAGTATTGAGTGTTACATTATGGGGTCTAGAGAGATGGCTCAGTAGTAAGCATTTGTCACTCTTTAGAGGAACTAAATTTTGTTCTTAGCTTCCATGTCTGATGGCTCACAGCTCCCTGTATCTTCAGCTCTCGTGATCTGAAAGCCTCTTGTTGCTCCCAGTGGCACCTACACACACACACACACAGACACACACACACAGACACACACACACAGACACACACACACACACAAGTAAAAGTTAAAAATATTGGAGTGTTATTGGCAATATTTGAAGGGAACTGAATATGATACCTGAGGAGACAGAGTTCAGATATAAGATACAAGTTAAAAATGCAAAATCAAAGTATCACAAAAAGCAAAACATGGTAACACAACATGACTTCCTGGAGTGCAGTGGGCAATGGCATAGGTTGTATTGTTCTGGGACACAGTTGAAAGCAACAGCCTAATGCTGTGGTCATAGACTAGGGACTGATATGTGACATTAAAAATCAAAGTTATGGAATCCTAATAATTTATTCACATTTTTGACATCTGACTGGTTTTTCACAGATAACTTTTTTCCTCCTACTTTTCTACCAGAACGTGTCAATCACTCTGTCCTTTATAAAAATAAAAATAAAAAAAAACCTTTTACCCCCTGGAACTTCTCATGTTTTGTCTGCTCTAAAGAAAAAAAAAATGATACATTCAGAGCATAAACCTGAGCTTCCCACGGGATGGCTTGGATGGAACCAGATAAGAGAGCTACATTAGGGCAGAAGTGTGGGTCAAAGCATATCAAACCAAAAACATGAGGCTAGGCTAGTTTGGGAGGTATTGTTTGTATCAGATCATTTAAGTCCTGCTCTATCTACAATGGAAGGGCTTCCCTATATAAAGATAATACTCTTGCTAGTGAACAATCAAGTGAATGTATTTTAGAATAATATTTTATCTTACTACAGACATGAGAGATTAGACATGATCAGGGATAAATTAAGTGGATGACTCTTAAGTAATTGCAGTTTAAATATATGACCAACCCAAGAAGCTCACATACTCACAGGTATGTGAGGATACAGCTGGTTCACAAGTGTCATCTCTAATGCATTAGTGATTGTAAGCAGGAAGATTTAGGACAAATAAGCCCTTTAGTATCATCTGCACTATATGAAAATAACATGGCATTTACATTTAATTTTTAACAATTATCTTGAGAAAGTTACCGCTATGAAACAGATTTTTGCTAATATATTCTGACCATTATATTTTAAACGTTTGCCAACTTTAAAAGCAGAATTTATGTTAAAGCATGTAATACCACATATGTACTACATACTATATTTTATGTAATAGCTTTGCTTAGTAATCTTTGGATCTTATTCTTAGCTATTAAAATATGTGATGCTCACTCTCTCTGTCTCTCTCTCTCTCTCCCCCCTCATCTTTATTTCTAAAAATAAAGTGATACTTCAGATAAAGCTTGTCTTCAAAATACTTCAGTCAGTTCCAACTGCGTGTAAGTGCTCTTTAGTCATAAATTGAGAATGACCTTGATTCTTTTTAAGTACACAATGTCATAAAAGGGATATTGAATGACTTATAAGGATTTAAAGACTTATTTTTGTGGGTAATATTAACATTTGTAGATTTTTTTTAAAGGTAGAGTTTTTAAATTAGGAAAAATTAACATTAAAATTAGAAAGGTAGAGTTTTTCTAATCAAGATGTCCTCATCAAACACCCCCACCACCGGGATTCAGGAGACTATGTGGAAGAGGAGGCAGAAAAATTATAAGAGCCAGAGGGGATGGATGACTCCAAGGAAACAGGGTGACTCCAGGGAGAACAGGACTGTGAGACCATGCACAGGATCTGAACAGATTCAAGCAAGACAGAGTCTCAGCACAAAGTGAACACACACTCTTACATTTAATCAAGAAGCTATCAGCAATGATATCCCCCAGCAAAGAGAAGTTAGTTTTCTCCAGTGGAGTCTCACTTGGTGTGTTGACTAATATTATGTCAACTTGACACACAAGCTAGAGTTATCTGGAAGGAGGGAGCCTTAGTTAAGAAAGTATGCTAAGGCATTTTCTTAAGTAGTTATTGATGGAGGAGGTTCCAGTGTCTTGGTTTTTGTTCCATCTCTGAGCTGGTGATTCTGTGTTCTATAAAAAAACAGGATGAGCAAGAAAGCCATGGGAAGCAAGGAAACAAGCAGCACCCTTCCATGGCCTCTGCTCTTGATTCTGTGTTTCTGTTTTGTTGAGTTCCTGTCCGGACTTCCTTCAAAGATGAACAGCAATATGATAAATAAATAAACTAAATAAACTCCTTTGTCCCTCTCTTACATTTTGGTCATTATTTTAGAATATTAGTTAAAGATGTGCTACATTTGTTTATGCTGTGGAACATTTGTTTAATGATGCAAAAAGATGTGTTGCCCTCTTTTATGTGGCATTTGTTTAACTTTGAAGCTGTGTTATTTTGTCTGTCTAATACACCTGATAGGTCTAATAAAGAGTTGACTGGCCAATAAGAAGGCAGAATAAAGGACAGGCACGCCTTCCAGGCAGAGAGAATAAACAGGAGGAGAAATTTGGGAAGAGAAGATTAAGGAATGAGTGAAAGGAAAAGGAGAGAGGACACCAGGGGCCAGTCACAAAGCTATAGAGCAAATCACAGGGTAAGAAATAAATAAAGGTATATAGAATAGAGAAAGATAAAATCCCAGAGGCAAAAGGTAGATGGGACAACTCAAATTAAGCAAAGCTGGCTAGAAACAAGCCAAGCTAAAGTCAGGCATTCATAAGAAAGAATAAGCCTCCGTGTATTTATCTGGGAGCTGGATAGTGAGCCTGCAAAAGAGTTAAGAGGAAAGAGTAAAAACAGCCACCAAAAGGCTATGGTGTTTTGTTCCACCACAGCAATAGTAACCCTAACTGAGACACTGGTTATTTTAACCACACACTTCAGGGTAGTCCCCGTGACACCAAATGAACAAAATGCTATTTTTGTAGATTTATTTTTGGTCTCATTTTGCTTTGTTTGAGCATTTTTGTCTTATTTTTCTTTTACATGTATATTTTGGTTTCCATAGAGTGAAAAGGTGTGGAGTTGGGTGGGTGGGCAGATGGGGACAAATTGGAAGGAGTTGGGGAGGGGGGAAGTAGGATTAGAATACATTGTGTAAAAAAAAAAAAATCAAGAAAACAAATGTAAGCACCCATTTTCCTCTGTGCCCTCCCATAAAACTGTGGATTTGAAATACCCATAATACATTTAATTTTTCTATTGTTTATTGTGCCCGTTTTTTATGATTGCTATTAGATTGCTGAAAAGAATGCTTTAAAAAGAAGTCTTTACAATATGTATAAGTAAAATATCCATCATTTCCCAAAATAAACAAACAAACAAACAAATAAAATAAATAAATAATAGGTAGAGTCTCATTATGTAGCTTTGGTTTACCTGGAATTCACTATGGAGAGCAGGTTGGAGTCAAACTCACATAAACTCACCTGCCTTTGCTTTCTAAATGCTAAGATTAAAGATGTACAGCAATACACCTGGTTTGCAACACTAAGAAAAAGACTTATTTAATTATAAATATGGGTATGGATCTATGTATAGGTATGTATACAGGATTTTTGACACCTGTGGAGGTCAGAGGCTGGAGCTGAAGTTACAGGAAGTTGTGAGTCACATTATTTTGTTCAGAGAATTTCTCTGGCCTTCTTCAACAGCAGGATACATTCTTAACTTCTGAATCATCTGTCTTTTCCACATTTTACAATATGATATTTTATTAATTTTTTGAGATTTTTTATAAATGTATATAATATATTTAGATCATATTTACCTTCTTTCCTGTACCTTACTCCTCCCAGATCTATCTCAAGCCCTTCCCAACTTTATGTCCCTCCTTTTAAAAATTCCTATGCACACTTTACGCTGTTCATATATCCATGTATATGATGCCATTCAGTGGTGCATAATTGACCTACCAGGAGCCACATCCTTAAAGAAAACTAACTCTCCCCCTTCCACCAGTGACCCGCTGTCAGTGGCTCCATAATGAAGATTGGGTTGCCATAGTTAAAAAAGAAAAATCAAACTAATGAAACCCCAGAGTTTTCTAAAATCTTTAAAGTTGGAAAAAAATTAATTAGTGATTGATTGGTATAGGTCAAGATAACATTCTGAGGGTGAAAGTTTAAATTGTACAAGGTAGTCTATTCCCACTTTTTGCATTTTTGTATCTCCATCTTTCTTTTGATCCCATTCACAAGATTTCATTAAGCTGCTATGCTATTTAATCTTTAGTCCAGGTGAAGGTACAATCAAGAATATGTATACCTTCATAAGGTTTGTTACTTTTAAGCTATTGATACAGCAACTGTGTAGATGGAAGACACTGTCCCAACTGGACCTCCAGCAATTCAGTCCCAAAGAAACACACAGAGGCTTATATTAATTGTAAAGCTCAGGCTTATTAATAACTAGCTCTTACAACTTAAATTCACCCATGATTCCTGTCTATGTTTGGCCACGTGGCTTGGTACCTTTTCTCAGTGCAGCATTCTCATCTTGCTTCCTCTGCATTTGGCTGGTAACTGAGTCTGCCTTTCCTCTTCCAAAAATTCTCCTAGTCTGGACACTTTCTGCCTAGCTACTGGCCAATCAACATTTTATTAAACCAATATGAGTGACAAAACTTTACATTGCACAAGAACATCATCCCACAGCAAGCTTGTGAGGTGATATCTACCATACTATGCCAATTGCCTTTCTTGAGACATCAGTAAATTAGCTGTGCTTCATTTAGGCACCACAGATATGCAATTATTAGTACCTATTCATTTGGCATACAAGATATACAAGACACTATGTTAATTTTTCTAGCAGAAAGATATGTTTTTAACAAACATTCCAATCTTCAAAATACATGTAATCTTAAATGGACAATAAAAACCCATCACATTTGTTTATCCACTCATGTAAAAGATAAAGAAATAATCTTACTTTACTTGTTAAGCCAGTAGGAAATTGTATTAAGTGTTTTTCTCACATACCTTTGGTCAAAGACAGAAATGAAGGTATCTAGCTTCAAGGCAGAATGGAAAATCCACTTTCCTTTGGTAAAACCATGGCACCAATTAAGTTTCTACTGCTACAATGAAGAGGAGAGTGGGTATTAGGAAGATAGTTAGCAAGGGACACTTGACTATAAAAATACCAGCTAACTTCTGTGATTTCCAAAACACAACAATAAAATTGCAATGAGATGTACTTGTAAACTAGTCTGAAATTCAGGTATGGGACTTTCTCCTTATTGTGCTCTAATGGGAACTTCTTAAAGAAGGTAATAATTGAATTAGATACTTAAAAATTGTAAGGTTGTGGATTAGAAAAGGGGTGGATACACTGTAAGCTAAAAAAATGTGAGAAAATTTTCAGAAAAGATAGATATTACAAGGTATTTGGCAAAATCAAATTATTTTAGCAAGGTTATTATGCAAACTGCCTCCATACAAGTGAAGCACAGGTGCATAAAGCGATTGGAGCTAGCTTGAGGATGTCAGTTTAGTGTTTATGTGCACAATTGTGAGCTCAATGGATGGTTTTAAGCAAAGGTTGGTGCAGCAGACTTGTTATTCCAAAATAATTCAAGATCAGTGGGTCAACTTTCCTGAGATTTCAGATTTTGAAAGATATTCTTATAAAATTAGAAGAAATTTCAAAATTTTATTGTATCCAATAAAAAGTTCAGGTTCAGGCTAAAATACAATGCATACAATTTCAGGCCTTACCAGGGGAATTGCAGTAGTTTATCACAGTAGGCCTGATGGGAAACATTCCCTTCTCATGTCAGAGTTAATACACAGCCCGTGTGTGTGTGATGGTGGTGGTGGGGCTCTGAAAGGCAACGCCTACTATCTATGACTCTTATTCTTCTGCCCAGGGCAGCTTGAATGGGAGATAATTTCTCTCAAGTTTGCTGCACGTCCTGGTCATGATTCGATGTTGTCCTATGGGGTAAGATGGCACATTTTGACTCTTTTTTTATATTATTTTTATTAAAAATTTCCTCCTCCTTCCTGCCTCCCATTTCCCTCCCCCTCCCCCACTTCCCAAGCCCCATTCCCCTCCCCCTCCCTCTCCAGTCCAAAGAGCAGTCAGGGTTCCCTATCCTGTGGGCAGTCCAAGGTCCTCCCCCCTCCATCCAGGTCTAGGAAGGTGAGCATCCAAACAGGCTAGGCTCCCACAAAGCCAGTACATGCAGTAGGATCAAAACTCAGTGCCATTGTCCTTGGCTTCTCAGGAGCCCTCATTGTCCACCATATTCAGAGAGGCCGGTTTTATCCCATGCATTTTCAGTCCCAGTCCAGCTGGCCTTGGTGAGCTCCCAATAGATCAGCCCCATTGTCTCAGTGGGTGGGTGTCCCCTTCGCGGTCTTGACTTCCTTGCTCATGTTCTTCCTCCTTCTGTTCCTCATTTGGACCTTGGAAGCTCAGTCCATTGCTTCAATGTGGGTCTCTGTCTCTAACTCCATCCATCGCCAGATGCAAGATATTCATTAGTATGGCTATAGGATCGGGCCATTTCAGGCTCTCTCTCCTCAGCTGCCCAAGGACCTAGTTGGGGACACCTCTCTGGACCCCTGGAAACCCCTCTAGAGTCAAGGCTCTTGCCAACCCTAAAATGGCTCCCTTAATTAAGATGTATACTTCCCTGCTCCCATATCCATCCTTCCATTAACCCAACCATCCCATTCCCCCAAGCTCTCCCCATCCTCCCCTTCTCACTTGTCTCTTCCCATCTCCCCTTTCCCACCCCACCTCCCAGTTCCCAATTTTTACCCAGCAATCTTGTCTACTTCCAATATCTAGGAGGAAAATTGTATGTTTTTCTTTGGGTTCACCTTCTTATTTAGCTTCTCTAGGATCGTTAATTATAGGCTCAATGTCCTATATTTATGGCTAAAAACCAATTATGAGTGAGTACATCCCATGTTCATGTTTTTGGTTACCTCCATCCATTTGCATGCAAAATTCAAGAAGTCATTGTTTTTTACCGCTGAGTAGTACTCTAATATGTATTAAAGACCTCAATATCAGTCTGAACACACTGAACCTGATAGAAGAGAAAGGGGGAAGTACTCTACAACCTATGGGTACAGGAGACCACTTCCTACATATAACCCCAGCAGCACAGACATTAAGGGAAACATTGAATAAATGGGACCTACTGAAATTGAGAAGCTTCTGTAAAGAAAAGGACATTGTCACTAAGACAAAAAGGCAACCCACTGACTGGGAGAAGATCTTCGCCAACCCCGCAACAGACAAAGGTCTGATCTCCAAAATATATAAAGAACTCAAGAAACAAGACTTTAAAATGCTAATTAACTCAATTAAAAAAATGGGGCACTGGGGGGCTGGAGAGATGGCTCAGTGGTTAAGAGCATTGCCTGCTCTTCCAAAGGTCCTGAGTTCAATTCCCAGCAACCACGTGGTGGCTCACAACCATCTGTAATGAGATCTGGTGCCCTCTTCTGGCCTGCAGACATACACACAGACAGAATATTGTATACACAATAAATAAATAAATATTTTCTAAAAAAATGGGGCACTGAACTGAACAGAGAATTCTCAACAGAAGAAGTTCAAATGGCCAAAAGACACTTAAGGGCATGCTCAACCTCCTTGGAGATCAGGGAAATGCAAATCAAAACAGCTTTGAGATACCATCTTACACCTGTCAGAATGGCTAAAATCAAAAACACCAACAATAGCCTTTGCTGGAGATGATGTGGAGTAAGGGGGTACCCTCATCCATTGCTGGTGGGAATGCAAACTTGTGCAACCACTATGGAAAGCAGAGTGGCGGTTTCTCAGGAAATTTGGGATCAACCTACCCCAGGACCCAGCAATACCACTCTTGGGAATATACCCAAGAGATGCCCTATCATACTACAAAAGTATTTGTTCAACTATGTTCATAGCAGCATTATTTGTAATAGCCAGAACCTGGAAACAACCTAGATGCCCTTCCATGGAAGAATGGATGAAGAAAGTGTGGAATATACACATTTTGACTCTTATTTAGTTTGCAAAATATCTAAATAAAGAACAGATGATCAGATGATAACTTTAGGTTTAGTTGTGTCTTAAACTTTTTACTTTGATAAAGACCATGAACAAAAGCAACTTGGAGAAGAAATGGTTCATTTCAATTTACAACTTCCATCTCTGAGGGAAGTCAGGACAAGAACTCATGACAAAAAACACTCATAGCTTATTGAGTACCTTGACGCTTGGTATCTCAATTCCTATTCATTCCCTTTCCATTCTTACTATTTGCTTTACTAAATTAAAATTTAAAAAAAACTTCAAAAAGTCATTTTTTAAGTATGTATAGGCATGTGCACATGTGCACTTATGTGTTCTGCCAGTGGAGGTCAGAGAAGGAGGTGGAGTTAAAAGTGGTTGTGAGCCACACAAAGTAGGTGCTGAGAATGGAGCTTGGGCCCTCTGAAAGACTAGAATGTGCTCTCAATTGCTGAGCCACCTCTCCAGGCCCAAGCAAAATAATTTTTAAAGAGGATTCTCAAATTGGCTTCTATGAGCAGGAAATTATAATTTTGAAATTCCTGCTGTGATATATTTGCTAAATATACAACTAAACAAGTAACTGTTAATGAAATAAATGTGAGAAACTTGAGTTTTATAGAGCTTAAGTGATTTCTACAAATCATTTTGTTACATTAAATAAGTCAAACTCAGGAAGTGAAATATTACATGTTCTTTCTTACATGTGGAGTCTACACACATACACACACACCAAAGTGGGAAGGGGAGTATGAGGAAATCTATAAAAGAGGGATATAATAATAGTAGGTAATTGGAGTAGCAATAAGGACAAAATGTGGCATGTTTTATCTCATCTGAAGAATTTAGGTTCAAACACACATGTATTACAAAAAATCAAAGGGGGGTTATTTCTGAGAAGGCAAAATGTTTAAAATGTTTAGGTGTGAAGACTAGTACTTAAATATTTAGTGCCCTACTATAAAAGTCAAATATTTCTGTTTTCTGAAAGACTGGCCCTTGCATATGCTGCTTAGGTTTTCTACCATCAAGCTATATTTCCTACCCCTGCTGTGATCTTTTTATTTTGATTGGGTCTTCACAAGTTGCCTATCTGGCCTACAGATCTTCTTGCCACGAGAGTAGCTAGACTGTAGATCTACAGAACCAGGCCTGGTCAGAATTAGATTTTATTCATATTACAGCATCCATATAAGATTTATGTATGTACATATGTATGTATGCATGCATGTATATATTTATATGTTTATATTTGTATGCCTTGATGAAAAGGCTTTCACTCTAAGCTCTTTCTGCTTTCACTTACCAAGTGTTGGGGTAACAGACAAGAGTCACTATGCCTAGCCACACAAAGCTTTCTTTCATAAAGGGCCCGTCCTTTGAAAACAATACACGGACATATGGAACCACTCAAAAATTTGTTTGTACACTCCCCTGATAACAATTTTACAGCAAAACCACAAAACCCCTCACAGGACCTAATATTAAAAAATAAATAACCCAATTAAAAACGGCAAAGGACTTGACTATATTTTTATCTTAAGAAAATATGCAAATGGCCAAAAGTTTTATGAAAATGTTACCAGGGGCCGTGAAATGGCTCATCAGGTAAATTAGTTTGCTGACAACCTGATTGATCACTGGAAGCCACATGCAGAAAGAAAGAGTTGACCTCAGCAAGGTGTCATATGACCTCCAGTTGAGCACCATGGCATGGGCACACACATGAGAACTCATGTATACTCACACATACACACGCACACACATACACACACACATATGCCCATGTATACACACAATACACACAAAACAATGCATAAAACATAATAAATATTAAAATATATGCCTAATTCACCATGTTGGGCAGCATAAATAAGCATAATTTGTATTTATCAATCAATAAACAATAGGGGCTAAGGATATAGTTCAGTTGATAAGCACTTTTCTAGCAAGCATAATTCCCTGAGTTCAATTATCAGCACCCCAAGAAAGCTGATATGGTGGCACATAACTGTCATCTCAGCACTCAGGAGGTAGAGACAAGAAGGTTGGAAGCTCAAGGTTGTCTTCATTTACAGAGTATGTATGAAGCTAGTCTAGGATACATGAGACCATGCTTCAAAGAAAGAAAAACAAAATACCAAATAAACAGAAAGTTATTTGTTTGGATATGAAAATGCATATTGTTAAGTAAAAGAAGCAAACATTGAAAGGCATTATACAATGTGACATTGCAAAAGAAAAATCCAAAACTGTATGGGTTTGGGATAAGGTTTTTTTTTATTAATTTATTTATTTATTAAAGATTTCTGTCTCTTCCCCACCGCCGCCTCCCATTTCCCTCCCCCTCCCCCAATCAAGTCCCCCTCCCTTGTCAGCCCAAAGAGCAACCAGGGTTCCCTGCCCTGTGGGAAGTCCAAGGACCACCCACCTCCATCCAGGTCTAGTAAGGTGAGCATCCAAACTGCCTAGGCTCCCACAAAGCCAATACGTGCACCCCTTGCGGTCCTGAGTTCCTTGCTCGTGCTCTCTCTCCTTCTGCTCCTGATTTGGACCTTGAGATTTCAGTCCAGTGCTCCAATGTGGGTCTCTGTCTCTGTCTCCTTTCATCGCTGGGATAAGGTTTTGAGTGATATAAAAAATGTCAGTGTTCACTGGGTATTATTCTGGGAGAAAGAGGTCTGATGAATAAGAAGAGAACAGGTCATTCTTAGGACAAAAAAAAATTATTCTCTATGATATGGTAAAGAGTCTCTGTGTTTATCAAAAACTACAATACTCTCTAACACAGAGGAACCTCAGGTATTAATAATCCATGCATTGCAACAAACATACCCATCTAATTTAAAGAGTAGTAGGAAAGACTGGGTTTAGATGTTACATGGTAAGAGATATGTATCAACTATAGTTAATCACCAGGTTTTTGTAAGCTTAACTTTGACTCAACATAAAATTTGTTCTAAAATGCTTGGTTTTATTATCAGTGTCAAGATAGGATCAGGCTAGTAGAATATGTCTTATAATTTCAGTGTGAAGCTCTGTTTCTAGGAGTTCTAAACACAATGAAGGCATGAAATAAACCATAGACCCACAGGTCTTGATCCGTCTGCATGGCAGTAAGCAATTGTGAAAGGCAAGAGGAACAGATGGCCCTCTGTGGTTGAGTGGCACACACTGGACTCAGGAAATAATATAGGAGTTTTCTGTCACATAGGGAGAACTGTGTCTAATAGCTCTCTGTGGGAGGGATTCTCTAACATTGTGTGGAAAACAGACATGGCGAGGCAGGAAACCAATATTTATGGACTCTTTAGGACAAGTCACTATCTATGTATTGTCTGTTAAATAACTCCAGGACATCTTTAATATGTTCCCTCCCATGCATCATCTCTTACCCCATAGTTACATATTGATGCTGCATATGGCTATCCAGCTGGAGCTCTCATTCCCGTCCTCACTGCCAGCTAGTGGTGGTCATGTAGTTTCTTTCCAAGTGAATACAAGTGGAATCGGTGTGGGAAATTCTATGTCTTTCATTTAAAGACAATATGTGCTTTGGGGGTAATATTCTTTTTCATTCTTATAATAATAGGTGGCCAGCCTTGACAGAGAAGAAGAAAAGAACAACCCCAGAGTAATCATCGGGGAAAGTTCCTGCCATCTCCTTGCTCTTATGTACCCTGCAAAAACTGTGGACAAGGCACGGACATCAAAGACATCTGCGTTATCATCCACTGGTGAGTCAAGGAGAAAAGGAGAAGGGAATCCAAACAATGGAATCTATAGGTAATCCTTCTGAGACAGCAAGGCACAAAAAGCGAAAATGACTTCTTTGCCCGTGGGAAACCGATGATAAAGCTTAGATATTTATAGTTTATAGCCTTCACTAGCAAGGTATATAGAGTATATCTAGGGGGTAGGAATGATAAAGAAATTATATGTATAAGTAGAGGCATATTTCATCTAATTCTAGAAATTACATTTTAAATCTGTTCATTTTCAATCATGTCTAAACTTACTGTTGAAGAGGATGAGAAGTTAGGTTTGCCAGCCAATTATCAGTCATCCTGGAAGAAGCCTGGAACATATTTAACTTTTATGTAACCAGTTACCAATATTATACCAGAGTAAATCTGACTAGGAGACAATACCTATGGTTGCATCAAAGAATGGCCACATCGCATCTCCTATCTAGTATATGTCACATAGGTATCTAGCAGATGTCTAATTTTCCACTATTCAGAATGATGTACTTAGTCAAACTTCTCTATTCCACGTACCCCGGCTTGATTTCTACTCATTATCCAGAGTAGACTTGGTAAAAAGGTTTTGAGTGACTTATTGAATAGTCATAAGATGAGACACTCTCTTGGATGACTAATCTGCTAAGGAGGTCAGAAAGCATAGGCCACGTCAGACAGAAACATTCTCCAGAAAAGTTCTGCTGAGCACACACCTGTCTCTGACGTCCATCCTGGCTTCTTCTGTGAGCCTGCAGGCCCCGGCTCAGGTCCACCTACATGTCTGCTTTTTTTTTTTTTTTTTGTTCCAGCAGCTCCAGAAATGCAATCTCCTGACTTTATGCTTAAATTGTCATCCCAGCTAATGTGCCATAAAGTGAAGTCCAGGAGGTAGGTTTTTTTTTTCCTCCACACTGGAAAGTAAGTTCTTCCTTCTATTAAGGCCTACAAAAATGAGAAATTCATTTCTTTTGTTTTTAAAGTGGTTCATTTCATTTTTAATTATGTGTCTCTGTGTGTTTGGGCATAGGTACGCACACATGTATGAAACCAAATGAGGGTGTTAGGTGCCCTGAAACTGCAATTAAAGAATGTGAACCAGTAGACATGGGAACCAGAAATCGAACTTGGGGATTATGAAAGAGCAGTATGTACTTTTCTTTTTTTTTAAGATTTATTTATTTATTATATATACAGTGTTCTGCCTGTCTGTATGCCTGCTGCCCAGAAGAGGGCACCAGATCTCATTACAGATGGCTGTGAGCCACCATGTGGTTGCTGGGAATTGAACTCAAGACCTCTGGAAGAGCAGTCAGTGCTCTTAACCTCTGAGCCATCTCTCCAGCCCAGCAGTATGTACTCTTAACTGCTCAGCCACCTTCTCAAAGTAAGGAACTCCCAAAATACACTACTCAGATTAAAGTTCAGGGAATTGCATATTAATATTCCACTTTGAATTAGTATATAAGGTATATTTGTGAACAGCTCTTGGGTTTAAATTCAGTGACAGCTAATGATGTCCTCCAACTCTGAACGTAATACTGATCTGTCAATGGCCAGATAATGTATTCAAATAGCTACAAAGGATGCATGTGAGGGACAAATGCAATAATTCAATGTTTACATGAGGTAAAGAAAAAAATAGAAACCATATTTAGAGCCCAAAGACCACAATTATTTTATAAAAAAAAAGCCTTTAAATTTTATTTCAGATCTCCATATCATAGATTCAACCAACAATATAAGCATTGAGCTTTGGAACAGACACAGTATATTTTTCATACTGTTGAAAGACAAATTTTTATATCAGTTTTACTGTGAATTTCACCTTTCACAGGGGGCCAATTATCAATATACAAACAAAATTTCATTCATTTTTCAACTCAGATACATTAAGGTGTAGTTTTCTCCATATTATCCCATGAATTATGAATTATCCCATGTCTTTGGTTAAGATTAATTTTCGAGGGCTGGAGAGATGGCTCAAAGGTTAAGAGTATTGCCTACTCTTCCAAAGGTACTGAGTTCAATTCCCAGCAACCACATGGTGGCTCACAAATATCTGTAATAAGGTCTGGTGACCTCTTCTGGCCTGCAGGCATACACACAGACAGAATATTTTATACATTGTAAATAAATAAATAAATATTTAAAAAGATTAATTTTCAGTTTGCTTGATGGGGTACTAACAGCTCTATAAATTTCCTGTTAAGAGTCTGAAATCACTTTCTCCATTTTATTGATAATAGTTTTTTTCCTTGCATAATATATTCTGGTAGGTTTGCCTTCTTTTACTTCTCCCAATCCCTGCCACCTCCCCTTCCACCCAGATACCCTCCCTTTCTGTCTATCACAGAAAAACAGGATTCTATGCGATAACAATCAAACATAACAAGGTAAAACCAGATCATCATATCAAAGCTGGACAAGACAAACTAACAGAAGGAAAAGAGTTCCAAAAGAAGGCACAAGAACCAGAGACCTACTGCCCCCCCGTCCCTGTGCACACTTGCGTGTACGGACACACACACACAGGAGTCTCATACAATTACTAAATTCAAAGTCCTAGTACATGTGCAAAGAACTGGTGTAGATACATGTGGGCCCTGTGCTTGCTGCTTCAGTCTCTATGAGTTCATACGAGGTTGGCTCAGTTGATTAAGAGGGCCTTGCTCTCCCGGTGTCTCCCATCCCCTCTGGTTTTTATAACAAGTGTGAAACTTAATTACATTCTTCAGCTCCTTGAATCGTTGATTGGATAAGCAGATAAGAAGTTTTGTTTCTATCAGGGTAGCCAAGGCTTAAATTTTAAAATTTCATTTAAGTCAACATTGGACTACATGGAGAACAGCATAGATATGCACATCACATGTCAGATATTTTTTCATGTTTAATATTCACGTGGAGTAAAAAAAAAACTATGCCTTTGAATCATGATTCAGAAGTGATTTGCTGACTGAAGAGACAGGGTGCTTCAAACATATGTTATTCAAGGGTAGAATCATTCTCAGAATCTAGTCTTGAATTATTTCTGAGACATTTCTGTGGAAGGAAAGTTAATTAGTAAAAGATGTGATAAGAAAAATTCATTTGCTTCCCATGTACGGGAGAGAGCCTGTTGAATAACATTTGAAAGAGGATTAAAGCTGATTTCTTACAAGCCTTAGGATTATCAGATTTGTAAACGAAGCAGAATTAGGAATTCCAGTTCATTTACCAAGTAACTAGTATCATCGACCAGGGGCCTCTCAATGCATTTGACTCTGGACATATGATCCCTGTGTAGCTCTATCTGCATCAAGGCATGGTTTCTCTTCTTGACATATTTCAATGGGAAGGGACTATGAATGTGTTGCTATTCAGCTTGTTGATATATGAACTCCAGACTGGCATGTTGAAGCAAAACATCATTAGGTATGGGCATGGTCCTGGAGGCCTGATTAAGTTTACTGAAGAGCACAGACCCTTGCTTCAATGAATGCTGGTTTAGTTGGAGGACATCACAGTGTCAAATGAAGATTTTCCTTGAATGAGTAATAACAGGATCATTATGAAAACACATAATGATGCATGCCTGTAGGTCCAGCACTCAGTGGGTGGAGGAAGGTTCACCAGAAATCCAAGGTCATTGTCAGCTACACAGTGAGTGTGAGTCAGTCTGAGCTATGTAGTACCATTCATGTTTCAAAACACCAAAAAAAAAAAAAAAGATACAGATAGGTCAACTAGGTTTCATCACGACATCATCACAAATACATATTAAGGCCGGGCGGTGGTGGCACACGCCTTTAATCCCAGCACTCGGGAGGCAGAGGCAGGCGGATCTCTGTGAGTTGGAGACCAGCCTGGTCTACAAGAGCTAGTTCCAGGACAGGCTCCAAAACCACAGAGAAACCCTGTCTCGAAAAAAAACAAAAAACCAAACCCAAAAACAAACAACAAATACATATTAAGTAATTTGATTGTGTTTATTCCCATTATCTCATCTTGGCCCTTCGTCCTCTGTTTTTTTTTTTTTTTTTCTCTTTCCAAGTAGTTTCTCTTCCTTGTATCGTTTCTAAAATCTAGATTCCAAATCTGAGAGAAAGCACACATTATGAATCTGGCGTGTCTCTCACTGTGGTGATTCCCCACCTTTAATGAAGAAGACTAAAACACTCTAGCTCTGACGTCACAGTGTGCACTTGGAGACTGTGCTATTATTCCTTCATGATCTCTATGTGACGGCCTGTGTTGGATCTCCTTATAAAGAGTGTGATATTGGCCCTTGATTTTACCCTGTATTTGTCAAAGTTGACTGTTGACTTGAAAATTAAAAGTGTGGGGTTTTGAGACAGAAACTTGATTTACAGCTCAGATTGACTTAAAACTCATGATTCTCCACTCTCATTTTGATGATACCATATTTGGCAAGTTTGAATCTTGACTCGGTTTCTTTCTGTCTTCTTTTATTCAGAATAGTGTCCTATTCCTTCCATCTTTCAAAGTTCTCCTTTACTAGCTCCAGCTGATAACCACTTGCAAAGGGAGAACGAGTTTTCTCCAGTGGAGTCTTACTGTTTGTGCAAACCACACTTAAAGGAAAGTCCTACGCTCACTGCATGCCAACACAGAACAAGCTCAATGGTAATTCTGAAAGTTTCTTTTGTCTTATAATCTTTATCTGGACATTTTATTTCCTTACAGGTCTTTTGCTTATATATTCTGGTTTATGATTTGTTTATTTATGAGTTTTCTCTCTGTGCGAATGTGTGTGTCTGGGCATCGGTATATGTTCCTTGTGCTTTTCCTTTGACTATTTATCCTGTTTTTGTTTGTTTTATTTTTATCTTATTTTATTGTTTTGAGATACCAGCTTGATTTTCTAAAGAGAGAGAGAGAGAGAGAGAGAGAGAGAGAGAGAGAGAGAGAGAGAGAGAGAGAGAGAGAGAGATTTGGAGGTTGAAGGTTCTGAGACGAGTTGGAAAGGCAAGATTGACTAGAATTACATTGTGAAAATAAATTTATTTTCAATTAAAAAAATCTGTTTTGGAATGAAAGTTAAGATTATAATTCAATACATAGTCACAACCCTCTTTCTGAACTGTGGTGTACACTTTGCTGCCCCATTTTTGTTTGCTTTTATTTGACTTATAACTACTTTCCCCTCCCTCCTCTTCTCCCAGAACCCCCCTTCACTGTCCCCTACCCTATCCATTCCCCTTCCTCCCTTTCTCTTCAGAAAGGGCAGACCTCCTATGAATATCAACCTACTATGGCATATCAATGTCCAGTGAGACTAGGCACCTCCTCTCCTATTAAGGCTGGAAGAGTTAATCTGGTAGCACAAAATGGTCCCCAAAACAACAGAGTCAAAGGCAGCCCCTGTTAGGAGTTCCACAGAAAACCAAGTTAAAGGAAGAACTGTAACATATATGCAGAGGGCTTAGATCACTGCCATGCAGACTCCCTGGTTGTTGGTTCAGTCTATGTGAGATTCTATCTGTAGGTACCAATATGCCTGTAGAAGATAACCATCTACCTGTTGCTACCCATCTACCTCTAGATACCGCTGGTGAGTGATGGATAAACTAAAAATGGGCATCTAGATAAGAGATTTGACAACATCTTTGAAGGAATGTAATATAGCACAATGCCCAGAGAATAATAAATCAAGAAAATAAACAGAACTTTTTGTCTCACCCAAGTTTCGATCAGTGGTACCCATTTTGAGCAGTTTGAAGAACTCATTTAAAACTAGACGTGTCTGCACTCTTTGGATTAGGAACTAATTTTAGAGATTTAACAAAGACTCTGCTTTCCTAAATCTGTGAAGACAGTGATTAACTGTAGTTCTCCACTGTTATTCCTGCAGCACAAGTTCAGATGCTTTCTTCCTGGTTGAGAAACCATCAGAAGGTGGTGAGATATCTTCCCTTAATACAGATAAGAATGATAATGCCTTTTAAAAATACCATATGAGATACTACTAACCCATCTCTCTGTCCCTAACTGTAAAAATTAAATTCAGTGTTTATTTAGGCCAATACTGCTACTTTTAAGACTTATCATATTTTAAATATTAGGCATGTAAAATAGTAATTACATAAGACAATCCATGAAAGCACCAATTAGTAACTCTTCCTTAAGACATGATAAATTAATTTAAAAAAATTGTCTTAATTTACTTAGTAACTTGAATCTTTCTGAGGGAAAATACATCTAATTAGGAAGACATGTGTAAATTACTTAGAAAAATAATGTAGCAATGATATGGCAAGTAGTTTAGATGATAAATTATAAGACAATGTTTTACAAATGAATTTATGTCACTTGGGGTGATAATGCTCCCTCTGAGAGCCATAGACTATCTAACAAAAAACCCAGCACCATTCGTGGAATAGAAATCTCTTCCAGCTGTTGGTCAAAGAAGTGCAGGACGCGTCCGAATATATAGCCCATTGCTATTGACTTTGGTTTCCTCCCAGAAGTTGAGTGTAAGTCCTTATTGCTAAAGAGACCACATACTTCGTGTATAGGACTTGGATATTTCCCTCCCTGCTGGGAAAATAGCAAGTCTTCATTTTTTGAGTCAACGAAAGTGACTTCATCTTTTTTTTTTCCATTTTTGTTGTTGGCTTTAAGTCAGTGTCTTTCTATGAATCCTAGACTGGCCTTAGATTCATAAACTTCTCTTTCTGCCTTCCCTGAAATTACAGGGAACTGGCATCATGCCAGGTATGACTTTATTTCAATTCTGACAAGTTCCTCTAGTCAATATTCTCTGAAGACACCACCAACTAATCCTCTCACGACTGTATCTTGACTGTCCCTTGCCACTAGGACATATGTAATCTCTCCTGTTTGTCTGATTTGGAGTTCATCCTTGACTTTAATTTTTGTGTATCTTGTGGGTAATCTCCGACTATCTAAAAAAAATCTGTTCAGGTAATTAGGGCCAGACTTTCTCAGGGGTCCAAAACAAAGTCCAAATACTTATTTTTCTGCTTTGCTTCACAAAATAGAGGCAAAAAAAGCAGCAAATGAGAGCTGTAGTGAAATGATAAGGAAAAATCCTTGAAAGAAAGATTCCAAAAGTTGTATGGGACCATTTAATATTTCTTTTTTTAATCTGTGATTAACTTGCTGAAAGTTAACTTGTTGAAATGTAATTGTTCTCCAAGTTACTTGGCCTACCAATACTGTAACTGAAGTCA
Organism: Microtus obscurus; assembly: GCA_963919715.1. NCBI lineage: Eukaryota > Metazoa > Chordata > Mammalia > Rodentia > Cricetidae > Microtus > Microtus obscurus. The sequence goes on from CAWTZC010001361.1 coordinate 2,769,429, forward strand.
TTAGAGTCAGAGCCCTGCACCTGGCACTTGTAACAAGTTAGACTGAATTCACCACCTGTCTTCAGTAAGGCAATGGATAGACAATTGAAATGGACACTATGGAAAAAGGAACAGAGATTCAATGATGCCCCAAAGCCATCACTAGCACCCAGTCTTTTATGTATCATTTTGATACATAGAATATAAAGGACCATTAAGGAATAGTTCATTAATTTTGCTATTTCATATGTCAGCCTATCTATATTACTTATAAATGGTTATGATGTATTCGTTGAGAAATATGATTATGGAATATCAGAGATGGAATGAACAAATAATTTGTACCCTTAGTTTTCCAAATGGCTGCTTGGGTTTGATAGATGGGAGGCACATTGTTTAGCAGGACACACCTGGTTACTTTCAATGTCTGATTCTTTCTTTACTCTTGTGTGGCCTACAGAGCAAGGCTTCATTCAACCCAAGATTCCACACTAATTCTTATTTGTTACTCGAACCCTAACTGGTATTGAGATTCTCTGTTTTGCTTACTTCTTTATCCCTTTTGACTTTGAGAACAGAAATTTCTTTGGTTTACCCCAGAGGTTATACCATCATACAAATAAACCAACACAGAAACAAGAAAATAGAAGGAAAAATAATAAAAATTTCACACAAGAGTGTTCTAGTTTTCCTAGACTCCTGTTTCTCTGTGCTATAACACAGGGGCTAGGGAAGCTTTGTTCGTCACCAATCATGATACAAAATACAGTATAATGCTGAAAGAGGAGTTCTATAACTTTGAAAACAAAGTATGTGGGGTAAGGGAAGGACTCTGCTCATCTGCTACCATTGTTGCCTCTTTGGTAGCCTCTTCCATTCACAGTTCAGACTTACAAACTTACTGAGTGACAACCAGCCCTATGTACAGATTCAGTGGCTTTCTCTTTGTCAGAATCCACTAATGTCAATCAAATTTGAGGAAAGAATACATAAAGGAAGAGGGAAAGGGTTTGTTTAAAGGACATAATCGAAATGCCTAATTTAACTTCCCCACTTCAATTAGAAAATTATTTGTGAATCAGTATTTAAGAACCTGTTATACATTTCATACACTTGTTTTGCAACTAAAATTTATACTATGAAAGACACAAAATTGGTTATTATTGGCAATGAGTTTAAACTGATGAAGAATAGTGGCTTAGCAGATAAAAGCACACAAATCAAACCCCGACACCCTGACTTGATCCCTAGAATCTAAATTAAGTTGAAAAAAGACAATTGAGTCCACAAAGTTGTTTTATGACTTCTACATGAACACAATGGCATGCACTCCCCCCTTGTACAACATACCCCCATAGTCAAAATAAATAAAAAACAAAAACAACAACCTGTTTTTGAAGGGGGGTTCCCACTTGCCCAAGAATTTAGATACTTAATGGTTGCTGGGAAGGAAGAATTGAGCCATTTTCTTCAGTGATATAGCTCCCTGAAAAGTTTATCTGTGCTCCTGTAAATAACCTCACATCCATGAGCTTGTAAATGACTCTTACTAAAGTCATTGGATGACACCCTCATCCCGTGAATATAAAATGAGACATGAAAATAGAAGAAGGACAGATGGGAAAAGGAAATGTATCAGTGTGAGTGAGAAGACAAGAAGAGAGGAAGCAGAGGGTGGTCACTAACGTGATCAAGATTATGTTCTATACAGGTAGGGAAATGTCATAATGAAACCCACTATTGTGTATAATTAATATACGATAGCAAAACTAAATGAGAAATAGCTAAGCAGAACCAGTAAGCCTTTTCTGTTTATATATTTAAAATCTCTTATTTCTATTTTTTGAGTCACATAGTACTTGTTAATTAATGTAATGAGAACCAGTTATAACTACGGATGTACACACACAGACACACAGACACACACACAGACACACACACAGACACACACACAGACACACACACACCAGGATTTAGAGCAATGGAATCAATGACATTGTTTAGTGTTTGGGGTCGAAGAGCAATTAGGATCTAGAGAATACAGGGCCAGAATGGAGAGCACAAAACACCTTCTTAATGACCATAAACAAATAACTGGACAAAATGATGATGACTCTTAATTGCATTTGGCTCATGTTTTCCTATTCTCAAACAGGATAAGAAAATTGGGAAATCACATCCACCCTGAGTCATTCTTTATTTTTTCTTTGTAGAGAACAATTTTTCCTAGTTCTCCCTTCATTTAATTGGTCCTTGGAGAATCATCTCAAACCTTTACAATGACATTCTGTGAGCATTCGGAGTGGTGCCAAGCCAGGAACTCTGTGATAGCTCACAAATTACAGATTGAAATAATGCTGTATTACTTTTCTTTTCTTTTTTTGAAATGTTTAATGTATGAGTTTTCTTATTTTGTAGGGCTAAGCTGATGACACACACTCTTTTTCCCCCCTTCTTAAAGCTTCACGAATTTCTGTGGATATGGCTTAAAATACGTTCTTTAAAAATGATTACACGACAAACCTTTTCTTCGGTGGTTCGCCTGCACATACTTTGAAGCCAAATGACTGCAAGTGGATGGTATGTGTCTGCAAAGTAGAGATAATTTGTGGAGGTGAATTTAAGACATGTAAAGTCACTGATTCTGCCTTGACAGCTCGCCACACAGAAAGGCAAGAGTTAGAATATTTACAGATCTCTTCAGTGTCTTACAATGAAAATAAAAGGCACATTCTGGTAGTAATTCAAGTCAGCTTCAAAATACACTAGCATTTTAGTAGAACTTTATACATGGAGACATTTTGATGGATTGTCATCAAAAGGAAGGAAATGAATGCCCCAAAATTTCTCACTCAGAGGTGATTTTGGGAGTTTCTTTGTGTTTCAAAACTTCTATTTTATTTTAATTTTTAGTGGTGTGTGTGCAAACACATTTATGTATGCAGTATATACATGTGCATATGTAAATAAACATGTTCATGCATGCAGTATACATTCATGTATGTATGTGTGGTTTATGTGTGTACAAACTTGAATGCGGAGGCAAGAACAAGTTAGGTGTCTATACCTTCTACATTTTTTTTGTGTGTTTCCTTTTGTTTGAAACAAAGTCTAACTATGTAGTCTGGCTGACCTAAAACTGTATAGAGTTGAGGCTGACCTCAGACTCACAGAGATCTACCTGATCTACCTGTTTGTGCCTCCCAAATGATTCTTGGATTAAAAGTGTAGACTACCACACTTTTGTTTGTTTGTTTGTTTGTTTTGTTTTGTTTTTAAGTTCTACTAACTGAACTTGATGCTAGCTGTTTTAACTGGGCAGATTGCCCAGTGAACTTCCAGGATCTTTCTGTTTCTACTTTCCGAACACTGGGGTTAAAGTCACTGTGGTCATATCTGGGTTCCATGTGGATGCTGGGAATTTAAAGTCTGGTGGTCCTCTTACTTTCACAGCAAGCTCTGTTAGAAACAGAGCCATTCTCCCAGGCTTCTATTAAAAAAACTTTTAAGCCTATAGCATATAAAAATGTCCTCACTTAGCATTTTGTATTCTTTTAAAAATGTGCGTGTGTGTATATTCACAAGCAGTGTATGTGTGGGCATGAAAAGGGCAGAGGATACTCTCAGGGGTCATCCTCAGAAATGCCATCCCTGCACTCTGAGATATAGGCCTGGAGTTCACATATTAGCCTCTACTGCCGAGGAATGTCCAGGGTCCCTTCTGTTTTCCCTCCATTGTTCTAGGAGTATGGCCACCCGCCACTGTACCTAGCATTTTCATGTGTGTTCTGGGGATTGAGCATAGGATCTCATGGTTGCCTCTTTACTGACTGTGCTATCTTCCCAGCCCTAGCAACAGGATGCAGTAATTTTATAAATGTTGATAGCATCACCTTTTTTTTTTTTTTTTTTTTTTTTTTTTTACCTTTAAACTCTACAACAGTATTTATGCTTGGGCTCCTACTGCTTAGGGGATTTTGTTGGTTTGAAAGAAAATAGTCCTCATAGACTACCAGGAGCTGTGGTCTTGCTGGAGTAGGTGTAGCCTTATTGGAGGAAGTGCATCACTCTGGGTCAGGCTTTGAGATCTCAGATGCTCAAAACTGTGCTCAGTGTGACTTTTTTTTTCTTGCTGCCTATGGATCCAGATGTAGAACTCTCAGCTCATCTCCAGCACCATGTCTGCCTATGTGACATCATGCTTCCACCATGATGATAATGGACTAAACTTCTGAACTGTAAGTTAGACCCCGTTAGCTGGCACTAGAACCCAAATCTAGGGAAACTCATGCATTTTTCTTTACAAGAGTTGCCATGGTCATGCTGTCTTATCACACCAATAAAATCCTAAGACAGGAGCAATGTATCTTTAAGAGTGCCCTAATAGCAAGTGTTGAGGTGAAGGCTCTGGGTGAATTCCTGGTCCCATGCCATTCTTACACTGAACATTTTTTTACAAGGGCTCTATTGTCTACTAAATTAACAGATTTTTGGATTTAAAATTTCACTTAAACTATTTTTTTATAAAGAAACGTTCTGTTTATAATGTCATACAAGCTGGTATCTAACTCATAATTCTTGTCTCATGCTAACAACTGCTGTGATTACAGGTCCGTGTCACTCTGTTTGGCTTTTAAAGAATGGGGAGAGCGAAGCAAAACACAACACAAAAGTGATCCAAACACTACCATAATGTATTCTTGAGTGTCCTCTACACAGCATATACCATAGACTTCTGTTTCTTGATCAGCACTGGGGGTTAAAATGTCTGAAAGATGGAAATGACCAGAAAATAAAAAGATTAACTCTGTTAATTTGAACTTGGTGCCCTGACCTACTTTTACTGAACATCATTCTTTCTCAATGTAACTCTATCTTACATATGTGCTTTGAAATGTCCCCATTTCTTAGGCTCTTCTACTAACACCAACTAGTTTTTCTCTTCCCATAACTAATTTTTATGTTTTATTTGGCTTGAAGCTGTATATCAGGATCATGAAACTTCTGAAAAACACATGAGTAGTTTGACCCCTAGAAGTCTTGCATTTCTTGCTCTAGGCAAAAAGGTCTTTTTTTTTTTAAATCATTGTTTTTGTTATATCCTCTTTGCCCAAGGTATGGTTTTGTTTTGAATTAAGTGAAAATATTATATATAGAGAAGAAATAACAGAGTTTTTGGTTGTTAATTTGTGGCTTTGTTGCATTTTGATCAGGAAATGTAGCTTATAGTTTGGCATGTGGAAAAATTGAAATGCTTGTAACTTAACAAATGTTAAAATTTCATGGCTGATTTATGGAAGAGGACAGCATACGGTTTTAGGGGAGGCAAAAAGACCACTGTGTGGGGTTTCATTTCCATGTACAGTGCAGTTATAACCAAACACATTTGACGTGAGAGGAGTGAGGTGATACAGTTTATGCTGGGCGTCAAGAGAGGAGGGAGAACACAGCTAAGAAGATGCTTCTGAGGGTGGGAAAAGGGTGGATGAGAAGTGATTGGTTAATGGACACAAAAGTCTGGTGGTGCCTTATAGCATAGGGTAAGGACAGTTAACAATATTACACTGAATACTTCTAATTAACAAGGATAGGCTCCAGCCAGAGAAGCAGGTGGGTTAACTGAGGATCTTGATCTTCCCTCCTCTCTTCCAAATTCAATCCCTCTGCTCTTTCGCAGATCCCATGGTGCAGCTTCTCCTACACCGTCACCAGATCTATCCATCCAAACTTCTCTCCCCCACTAATTTCTTTATCCAAGCCTCTTACTCCAGCAGGCATTTCCTAAGAACCCACAGAATAATTCAACCAGCAAAGCAGGCAGGCTAACTGTAGACCTTTGCCTCTTCCTTCATTTCTACAAGTTCAATCCACCAGTCTCATCTCCAGCTCCACAGCAGATCACCTCTGCAATCTCTCCTCACTCTCTGCCCCCAGTCTTTGAGACTAAACAGATCTTCATGGAACACCCTGATTTTTTTCTCTCCTGTGGACCCCTTAAGTACCTCTTTTAGTCCATCCCCATTCCTAGATGTCAGTCCCCAATACCTAGAAATGCATTGCATTAGTCAATGTTTTCTAGAATCATAGAAATTACGGAATGAATCTCTCTCTCTCTCTCTCTCTCTCTCTCTCTCTCTCTCTCTCTCCCTCTCTCCCTCTCCTCCCTCTCTCTTTATATATAATATATGATATTTCTGGAATGACTTACAGGCTTCAGTCCAGCTAATCCAACAATGACCAGTTGTGAATTGAAAGTCCAATATAGGTTATTGAATAAAGCTGCTTTGGTTTATGGCAGGGCAGAATATAATCAGCCTGGAACATATATATATATATATATATATATATATATATATATATATATATATAGAGAGAGAGAGAGAGAGAGAGAGACAGAGACAGAGAGACAGAGAGACAGAGAGACAGAGAGAGAGAGAGAGTAGGTGGAGCCAAGAGGATGCCATGCAGCTGTTGAAGGACACATGGGAATTTTATCGGTAGGCCACAGCCTCGTGATGATACACAGAATAATGAAAATGGATTAATTTAAGATGTAAGAGTTAGTTAATAAGAATCCTGAGCTAATAGGCCAAACAGTATTGTAATTAATACAGTTTCAGTGTGATTATTAAGGTCTGGGCAGCCAAGAATGAAAGAGCAGTCTCCTTTTACACCAACCCAACTACAAACCTTTCGACCTATATTACTGTCCTTCCTTCAAGATATGTTAGGTGGTCCAAACCCTGTGGGAGTAACCAGTTCATATCTGCTTTGACTTAAATCCTACTCCATGAGACAGAACACACACTTGGTAATGCTTGAGTGACCCCAAACCTGAGACTCGATATCCCAGTGACCTAGGTTAAAATCTGATATTACTGTTATAATAAAAGTACATGGCATGTACATGCTATACTCATAAATCAGTGCCTTGCTCAGCCTTTATCAGAGAAGGCTCCTCTTGAAGCAAATGGGAGAAAATACAGAGACTCACAGCCAGATAATATGCAGAGAATGAGATTCTTTGGAACATTCAACCTTAGTCAGGATGTCTCCAGCAAATGCCTTCCCTCAGAGTTCAAGAACTCTCTTGAAGAGAAGGCAAAAAGAGTGTAAGAGTCAGAGGGGATACCAAGAAAACAAGGCCCTATAAATGAACATGATCAAAACTCATATGAGTTTTGAGACTGAGGCACCATGCACAGGGCCTGCATGGATCTGTACCGGATGGGGTCCTAGTACTGAAAGAAGAGGACACATGATCCCAGTCCTAACACAGAAGTTATCTCCAATTGAGAATCACTTGCAAATGAAAATTAAGTTTTCCCTAAGCAAAAGGTGCTGCATTCCCTACATTAGTTGGCCAACAGAAACTAAAACATGATGGCATGTTTTTGCTTATGATTATTGCTATTTACATTACAATTCCTTTGTGTATATATAATGGCTTCAGGTTTTGTGTATTTAAGAGGTTTCTGAGCATTCAAACAAGAGGGTCTCTGCGTCTATATCCATTTCTTGTGTCACTTCAGGTCTTTTCCTTCTGATTGCGTTGTCTTATTCTAATTTATTTGTTTTTCTTTATTTTTATTGCATTATATTGTATTTTATTATTATCACTTATGTTCATGTTTCTTTTGTAACAAGTGACAGAAAGAGGGTTGATATGGATAAGAGGAGAGGTGGAAAAGAACCGGAAGGAGGAGTAGGGGGAGGGAAAAGAACCGGAAGGAGGAGTAGGGGGAGGGAAAAGGGCAATCAGAATATATTGCATGAAGAAAACTGTTTTCAGTAAAAGAAAAATACAACTAGAATGAGATATTCTTCCTCAATTTCATGAACACACTCTGTTAGCAGGGAGGTGAGAAAACAGAAACTCTCCTAGTTTACCACATGGAAAGTAAAATTAAATTTGTATTAACCCTGCGATGACGAAACTGCTTCTGAAGATGGTATTCTACCGAGACACTAAAGCATTCAAGCAAACTAATCAGCAATTACATTTGAGGCTATTCATTGCTATACTGCTCATAACAGCAAAATATTGGAAATAATTGTCATGTACATTAAAAAGTAATGTCTACCTAACATGTACATGTTCACTAACATTTGTTTGTCTGTCTATCTATCTGTCTTAAATTTCTTTTTTATTCAACAGCTTTCATTTATCATCTATCATCTGTAATCTATGTCATGCCTGTCTACCTCAAACTTCTAGTTATTTGGTTATTTTTTTAATATGATGTCACAGTTTCCTCACATATACTTGGCAGTTATTCATATACTAACATTCAAATGAATCATGGTTCAATTATTAACTTTATTATATATATTATATATAATATATATATTATATATTTGCAGTGTTTGAGGCTCTCTGAGCCTTTTTGTACAATGAGAAAAAAACATCTTCTTTCTGTGTAATTATTGTTTTAATTACAGAGTCCCCATGCGAAACATCTACCCAAATACAGGCTGTACTGACGTTTATCCTTGCAGTGTTTCTCACTTACAGGTTACATGAGAGTAGAACTGATTTTTAAAAGCCTTGGTTTTCATTCTTGACTGTTGATAGATTTTTTTAATATGCATTTCCAATCACAATAATTATTCGCTGAATAAATGGGTTGATGCGGTGCCTGTTTAAAATTGGGTTACAGCAAGAGTCTGTTTCCTTTTTCCCTCTCACTTGCCCAAATTGGTTTACTGATTAATGACACAATTAATCTGTTCTCATACTAACTAGAAAGTTCTCTGGTGAAAGTTCCTAGTTTTCGATAGTGTATTAGTCCTATAGTGTATTATTTCCGTTTTCTAAAATTTCTCTTAAAACTTTGAAATTAGACTTCTTTGGCTTTTCAGTGTGCACGATTATGTATTTCAATGGATTTTCCCAATGGAGAAAATATGTTACCTCTTCCTTTTCCACTTATAAAACCCCACAAGCTGTTAAAATGTCCATCCCTTCTGCTCCATTTCCTCACCCAAATCCTATCACATACCATATGAATTTTTAACCCCAACACCTGTCTACCCACATGGTTCCACAGGGGTGGATTAAAAAATACACTGAAGAACAATAAGGACCACACACATCCCTATGTTGTTAGCCCCCAAAGTCTACAAAATATGGTTAGTCAATGCTGTCTGCTTACTGCATCTATGCACAATCCCAATGATAAGAAAAACACACACCAAGTCTTTTAAGATGTCTCCCTTTCCATTATTCAGTGATCCTGCCTACTGATTATGTTATTCTTTAATTTATATAGCTTCGAAAACCTGTCATTTAATGCTTTTGTTTTTTCCTGCAGGTTTTCAGTCAAACCTTTATCCTGTAGCACAAGCCATTCTGTGAGATCTGCTTTTATTGTAGTGTCTGGTTTGTGACAGCAAACAATGAGAAGAAAGTATGCATGCCAATTTCATTTGTTAACAATACAAATTATTAATATTATACTTTCCTTATTCAGTGCTTTGGGCTTGGACAGGGAAACTTAAAGAAAGCTCCTGTAGGAAGGTGAGCTTGGTGAATATTTCGAAGTTTTATACGCTGGAATCCTCTAATGCCCTGTAGAGGGCGCCTGTAATAACAGGTGAATTTCTTCAGCATCCTCCAGGAACCCACATTTCTTACATGAATTTTTTCTTCCGTTTTATGAGCTGTTCAGAACCAAGTGAAAGGAATGTATGGGGGTAGCCCATTCTAGGGTGTGTGGAGTGCTTCGTTGTCAGTCATTGCTCAGAGTTGTTGGTACCTAAGTGGAAAAAAAAAACAGCCTAATATTTAGGACTATAATTATTTTAAGAGTTTTTCAGCAGATGACGTGCTGTCTTATTGCTGGAACTCGGGTCTTGTTACTCTCACTCCTTTAATAAATTCTTAAATCAATGATAGAGCTGGTGTCTCAAGAGATACTGGGAGACTAATTTAGTAATGAAATTAAGATCATTTTGATAAGATCATTTTGACATCTCCATGTCAACCCCAGTCTATGTTAGGTATTTTATTTGTAGTTTTCTAATCTCTTATTCTTTCCTTTTTAATTTTATGCTTAAGGACATTGATGGCAATTCAAAGGAGTCAATTCATTAATTATTTAAGTTCTCTGGTATACACTATTTTTTTTTATTAAAGGTCACCAAGAAAGAGTAGAATAAAATAATAAACTTGATAGACTAGATTTATATGCATGAAACAATTGTGTTTTACCACTGACTAATGTTCTAGCAATGATGCCACTTTCCCTTCTATGCCTTCCAGGTACAGCATACAATCCATTCTTCATTTAGATTCTTTACCTTGAGAAAACACCAGCTTCCCATTCATTGTGTTCAGTGGCTGTCTAGTTCACAGATGCCAATATTTTTAATAGTATTTTGAGAAAAGAGCTCAAAAGGCAAGCGTGGTCTAGTAACATACATTTCTTGGCATCTATAATGCCATTCATAATAAGGTTCCTCATGTCATTGATCACCAAGAAAGAAAATGATATCAATCATGTACAACATGATGTTTTCTTATTTAAAGTTCATTTTACAGGCATTGCCTGTGTTTGAGATTTATCTAGACAAACTTTGATAATTGATTATACTTAGGGAGGCACATGAAGAAAACATGTAAATAACACATGTAATGACAAACGTAAGATACATTTCTTCTTTTTGACAAGACATCATTATGTAGTCCAGAATAGATTCCTCCTGAGATCCTTCTGCTTCTACCCCTCAGATTGTAGGATTATATGTGTGTTTACTAGATCTGACTATAAAAAGTCACAATTTATTCTGGATAATTTTTAAAGGAATGTGTTTGCATTAAAAATTATATTTTCTGCAATCTAAAGGTTTTTGGTGATGCAGAATTTCTTAAGAATACACACTACTCCTTTTGGCAGGAGCTTGGAAGACATTTCATCACCTCAGAAAGTGAGCAAACAGAGGCAATAATAGGAATCTTAAATTGGTAACCTTACATTTTATGTTAAAAAAACATAAAATATCTTATTTAGGGCTAAATGTTCCAAGGTGCGGTAGTTTGAATATGTATGACCCTATGAACTCATCTGATTGAATGCTTGGCCAGTTGGAAGTGACAGTATTAGGAGGTGTGGCCTTGTAGGAGTAACTATGGTCCTTGTTGCAGCAAGACCTTGTTGGAGGCAGTATGTCACTGTGGTGCTGTGGGACAATGATGTTGTACCCTGTAAAGATTTATCAATTGTATTGCTTTAATTAAACGCTGATTGGCCAGTAGCCAGGCAGAAAGTATAGGTGGGGTAACCAGGCAGAAAGTAGAGGCAGGGCAATGAGAACAAGAGAATTCTGGAAGAAGAAAAGGCTGAGTCTGCAGTCCTTACCCAGACACAAAAAAAGCAAGATGAGAAGGCCTTGCTTATATAAGATACCAAGCCACATGACTATCATAGGCCAGAATAATGGGCTAATGTAAGTTATAAGAGTTAATAAGAAACCTGAGCTAATAGGCCAACCAGTTTATGATTAATATAGATCTCTGTATATTTCTTTGGAGCTGAATGGTGCAGGACTGGGAGAGACAGAAACCTCTGTCAACACTGTGCGGTGGGCTTTGAGGTCTCATATATACTCCAGTTCCATACAGGATGGTAGACAGTTCACTTACTTGTTGCCTGGGAATCATAATGTAGAACTCTCAGCTCCTCCAGCATCATGTCTGCCTGCATGCTGCCATGCTTCTTGCTATGATGATAATGGACTAAACCTCTCAATCTAAGCCAACCTCATTTAAATGTTTTCCTTTATAAGAATTGTCATGGTCATGATGTCTTGTCATGACAATAGAAACCCTAACTAAAACACAAGGTTTCTCACTCAAGTCCCTCCTCCTCAGAACTCAGGGAACCCCATGGAAGTGGAGGCAGACAATCTGTTAGAGCCAGAGGGGATGGAGGACACCAAGAAAACAAGACCCTTTAAATCAACATGAACCAAGATCTTATGAACTCACAGAGACTGAGGATGGATGCACAGGGTCTGCACGCATCTGTACCAGGTCCCCTGCACTTATATTATGGCTTCAAGGTTAGTTTTTGTGAGTATTCCTGAGAGTGCAAATAAGTGGGTCTCTGACTCTTGTACCTTCTCTTGGGTTCTTTTCCTTCTGTTGCTTTGTCTTGTCCAACATCAATGTGGTAGCTTTTGTTTTTATTTTATTATATTTTATTTAAAATTGAATGAGTGAATGAATGAATGAAAACCTAGTCACTAGGGTAAAGGTTAATAACTGAAGTGTCACTTATACCTGTTAGGAGGGAAAATCAGTTTTCTCCAATGGAGTGACTCTGGATATGTTAACCATTACAGGATATAGGACAGGACTCATGTTCAGATGTAGTTGACCAACAGATAATGGATTCCACAGTTTTGTTTTGTTTTGTGTGTGCACTTTTTTTTTTGGTTACAGTTTGGTGTTTTTTTGTTTGTTAGGGAATTTTGTTGTTGTATTGGATTTTTGTTTGTTTGTTGAGAAAGAACTTAAATATGGATGGCTGGGGAGAGGGAGCGAATTTGGAAGAAGTAGATAGGGGAAGGGAAGAATGTGATCAAAATATATATAAAGTTAAAAATTGTTTTAAATAATAAAAATAAATGTAAGAATACTAAAAAACAGGAGTACACGAGTTTCAAAGAAAGAGAAAAATACTAAGAACCTTTTTAGAAATTAATGACATACAACAAGGAAACTAAGGAACTGTTAAAACAAAAAGCTTTTAAAAATAACAATAAAGTTAAAGAAAGTAGTTATAACAATCATAAAGAAACAAAAATGGGGCTGGCGAGAGGGCTTAGCCAGCAAGGGCCTTGTTTGATTAAAAAAAAAATGCTGTTCCCAAAGCCTTTCAAAATGTATTTTGTTTTAAATCTGTATCTCACTAATCTGTCTGAGCTGATTCAAAGTTCACTACAGACAGGCTGATTTGGAACTCACAGCTCTCCCAACGCAGGCTCTTAAGTGTTTCATGTCTGTCACTATTTCTAATTCGCTTTCTACTTTACATGGCAATTTGATATATTTTCATTTTTCCCATCTAGAATGTTTTCCAAATAATTTTAAAAAATGTAAATGAGAAATTTTCTCAGTGGAGATCACATTTAAAATACTGTTGAATTATTGTATTTATTTATTGATGGTGCATACATATGCACACAATTGTCACAGTGTGTGTGTGTGGTAGTCATAGTAACTCTGGGTATTTGGTCTCTTTTTCCACCTTTACCTGGGTTCTGAGGATCAATCTCACGTGGTCAGTCTTGCATCTTAGGATGGAAGAGCTTTTACCCACGCAGTCATTACACAGGCTCCCACTTTCATTCTTTTTCAGACAGCTTCTCATACATCCTAGGCTGAGCACAAGCTTACAATGAGGCCATCGATGACTTTGAACTCCTGACTCTCCTTTCTTCACCCACCGAGTGCTGGGAGTGCAGGCATGCACCACCATGCTTGCTCAGTTTCTGGTTTACTGGGCCCCATTCCACCTACTCAGTCCCCAGTCCCTCCAATGCCACTTCTCATACACAACCCTTAAGCCTGACATTTTTCTCTATATTCCCCTTTACCTGATTTGAAGCAGATACAGCAGATATGTCACAGTGCTTCCCTAAACCAGGGCAACACATGAGTGTCACTCAAATGTGTTTTACTTCTAAGGAGTATACATATTTTAAAAAGAGAGGAAAACCTAGAATATACTTAATCAATTTTTCATAATTAAGGGCTTTTGACTGAACCCATCAGTTCCCGATACTTTCCTGAGTGAATTTTTAGCTTCCTATCTGTGCATTGCAAGCACATACATGCAACAACTGCCAATTACCCAGTGCCATGATAAATCTGACTTGATAGTTATTGGCCTGAATCACACATTTTCTTTGATAATTTTAGTTCACACAGTGTCGATAGACTGTAAAGTATCTCTGGTTCACTAGTCATTGTAATTAGAAGTCTATTTAGACAGACAGATGACACATACAGCTCGTATAGCAAAAATGTATCTAAGTCATTTTGGTTGACACCAGACTCCAAGTATGTCTTAGCTTGTGCGTGTTGTTAGCAGTTCAATATAATGAAATTTTTTTTTTTGTGGTCAAAATACATTTGGAAAGCTTGTAGTTAGTGAAACTTTTGTGCCTTGAATTTACAGAAGTATGTGTACATTTTGGCCTTTTATTAGGTGTTAATAATAAGTAGATAATGTATCCTAACTATTTTTTGCAGCCACAACAATGCCTGACATAATTATTCTCACTTTCAATCGCACTGTCTGATTTTGATGAGAGTTTAGAGATTGTTTAGTAATGTGACTTTGGAATTGTGTCTGCTAGAGACATGATGGTTCTGACTTTGGGCTTCTGATTTTGATTCTGCCCTAGTCAGTCTGCTCTGATCAGTATATATTTCCTATGTGGGAATAACATTTCATTTTAAGGATCACTTGGCTTTAAAAATAAAATGAAGGGCTGGAGAGATGGCTCAGAGGTTAAGAGCATTGCCTGATCTTCCAATGGTCCTGAGTTCAATTCCCAGCAACCACATGGTGGCTCACAACCACCTCTAATGGGGCCTGGTGCCCTCTTCAGGCCTTCAGGCATACACACAAGACAGAATATTGTACACATAATAAATAAATAAATAGATACTAAAAAATAAAATGAAACAAGCCTCCATATGACATCTCTTCCCAGCCATGTTGGTTGTTCCTCTAGATTGGATGCTATCCTACACCTTACGCAGGAAATTGGTTTAGAGTTTTATCTGATTCTAGGCTCCAGCTTGTTACAAAAAGTGGAAAGGTTGTGCTGGAGTCTGAGCTCTGGAGATGATCAGATAGGGCAAAAATAAAAGGACACATGGTCAACAACTGCCTGGCTTTAGGCACCATGGAACTGAGTTCCATGCCTTTCACCACAGTGGCAATCAAACTGGGACACTAACCAGATGTTGTCAGTTCAGGGTTTTCCATATTGGAACACACTGGCAAAAAAAAAAAAATCAAACAAATAAAAACTAGTTATTGATACTTATCAGAGGTTGTTTTAAATGTGTATGTACTGTAGTATCTAAATATATATATGTATATGTATATATATATATTTATGTTTATAGGACAAAGCAGGACTCATCCAATTGTCCTAATTTCATTTCTGTTCTTGTAATAAAACTCCCTGATCAACAGCGGGGAAAATTGTTTATTTGGTTCACAATTCTAGATTATAGTGCATTTTTATGGGGAAGTGTTCTCCAATGGAGTCTCATGGGGCACATAAACCACACTTAATGGCAGGCCCATCTCCAGCAGTAGATGGTCATCCCCATAAAGTGAAGTCAGTGATATTTTTGGAGGCTTTTTTTTTGTTATCATAATGTTTTGTCTGGACATTAAAAATTACAGGTCCTTTGCTTATATTATATATATTATGACTTCCAGTTCTATATTTTATGAGTTTTCTGTGTGTGCAAATGTATGTGCCTATTTGTCTATATTTGTTTCTTGTGACTTTTCTTTGAATTATTTTTTCTGTTTGATTTTTTTCTCCTATTCTTCTTCTTCTTTTTTTTTTAAAAAATTCTGTTATTTTTACTTTGTTAGATGCCTGTTTGTTTTCTTTTTTTAAAATAAATAAATGAGTATTTATTTATTATGTATACAATATTCAGTCTGTGTGTATGCCTGAAGGCCAGAAGAGGGCATCAGACCTCATTACAGATGGTTGTGAGCCACCATGTGGTTACTGGGAATTGAACTCAGGACCTTTGGAAGAACAGGCAATGCTCTTAACCACTGAGCCATCTCTCCAGCCCTTGTTTTCTTTCTTTCTTTCTTTTTTTTTTTTAGATGTACTCTCCAATTCAACCTGGACTGCCACAGAGACAGACAGGAAGCACAGAGAGCATTTTCTTTGGCATCCTAGTACAAATCAGAAGAACAACCAAACTGTTCCAGGTCTATCAGTGGATGCAGCAGCCCTTGTTTTCTAATCAGAAAAAGAATTGGTATGGATTTGGGTGGATGGTTAGGGAGGTGGTGAGGTTCTGGGAGGAGTTGGGAGAGGCAAAAATATTCAGAAAATATTGTATTTGTGTTAAAAACTATTTCCAGTAATAAGATAAAATAAAACTACCATACCAACAGCTTTATATAAGAAATCAAATGAAGGTTAGAATGGTAATTACATCAATCAGGATAGGTTTCCTTATCCTGCAACAGCAAATAAACCCAGCTCTCTGTAGCTTCAATTAGTAGAGTTCTTTTTTGCTCCTGCTCAGGATTCAGTGTAGACAGCAAGGAGAAACTTTTAAACACTGCCATTCAAGAGCCAAATTTAGCCTGAACTTTGTCTTAGCTCCTATTTCCAGGATTTCTCCTCAGGGGCAGGAAACTTGAATCAGGTACAGGCTCCTAAGCCTCTTATCTCCTTACAGTTCAGAGGCTAAAATGAATTGTATGACTAATTATCTAGGTACTGATATCATCTTTCACCCAAAGTAGATGTCACCCCTCACAATAGCCACAAATAATATATATTGGAGTAACTCTAACCAAACAAGTGGAAGATACGTATGACAAGAACTTTCTTTGAAGAAAGAAATTGAAGAAGACACCAGAAAAGGGAAAGATCTTCTATGCTCTTGGGTAGGTATAATTAACATAGTAAAAATGGCAATCTTATCAAAAGCAATCTACAGATTCACTGCGAAGTTCATCAAAATCCCAGCAAAACTCTTCACAGACCTTGAAAGAATGGCGCTCAACTTCATGTGGAAAAGCAAGAAACCCAGGATAGCCAGAATAATCCTGTAAAATAAAAGAATATCTGGAGTTATCACAATCCCTGACTTCAAACTCTACTATACAGCTACAGTATTGTAATGTTTCTTATGAGTCTAGTAGAATGCCCTAATTTACTAACTCACCTGAATATTTAGGAGATTTAAGAGTACACACACACACACACACACACACACACACACACACACACACACACATTCCTGCTATAGTCTTCCCACTGATTCAATCTATATAGTGAACTCTGAATTTGTGTGTGTGTGTGTACAGAAGAGAAAAAGCAGAACCTCCAAATCCGGAGGGGTTGGAGGGAGGGCTCAGTGGTTGAAAGAACTTATGGCCCTTCCAGTAAATTTGAATCTATCCCCAACGTCTAGGTAGCTCTACCTACAGAGGATCTGATGCCCTCTTCAGGCTTCTATAAGCAACTTCATGCACATTTACATGCACACACCCACATACAAATAAATAAAAATGTTTAAAGAAGCCAGGCACAGGAGGTTCTACTTGACAAAGTCCCCCTTCATCTCACACCACCAATACTTATCCCTGCTGGGTTTCATTAATCTTGAAGTCAAGCAGAGCACCTCTGTTCTCTAGTTTAAGAATACTGTCTTTGTCCTCTATTAGCAAACACCTTCTTTTATGCATTATTTGTTCTCTTGGAGCCAGTATCCATGTCACACATTTTTTTCTAGTTTCTTTATATTGCTGGCTCTTTCTCATGTTATGTGTTTTGATCATACCACTTCTTTTCTGTACTCAGCCACGGACACTTCCAATGCCAATGAGTGCATAATAAGCATTTCAAAATAGACTGCCTAAGTGATCAAAATTGAATTTCTTGAACACATATCACGAAGTCTTTTTTTTTTTTTCAAAATATATGATCATGAGGGCACGAAAGCCGGAAAAATGGTTAAGAGCACGGGCTGCTCTTCCAGAAGACCTGGGCTTAATTCCCAGAACCCATACAGCTGCTCCTAACCATATGTACCTTCAGTCTCATTATTAGTACACAATGGCATGGTGTCTGAGGATGGAGAGAATATGAACTAGGACTAATTTCTATAACATATGAAAGTACAGGCATGCCCATTCTCTTCTGTAAGCATACTTTCCACTAGTTAAAATAAAAGTTGGGATCTTGGGGGTGTGGTGGGAGGGGGGGTAAGGGGAGAAGGGGAGAGAAATGTGAGAAGGGGAGGTTGGGGGGAACTTGGGGAAACGGGATGATTGGGATAAAGGAAGGTTGGTTAGGGGAGCAGAGAAGCACACATCTTAATTAAGGGAGCCATCTTAGGGTTGGCAAGAGACTTGGATCTAGAGGGGCTCCCAGGTGCCCAGGGCAATGTCCCCAGTTAGCTCCTGGGGCAGCTGTGGATAGGGAACCTGAAATGACCCTATCCTATAGCCATACTGATGAATATCTTGCATATCACCATAGAAACTTCATCTGGTGATGGATGGAGATAGAGACAGAGACCCACACTGGAGCACTGGACTGAGCTCCCAAAGTCCCTATGAGGAGCAGAAGGAGGGAGAATATGAGCAAAGAAGTCATGATCACAAGGGGTGCGCCCACCCGTGGAGACAGTGGGACTGATTCTTTGGGAGCTCACCAAGGCCAGCTGGACTGTGACTGAAAAAGCATGGGATAAAACCGGACTCTCTGAATTTGGCGGACAATGAGGGCTGATGAGAAGCCAAGGACCATGGCACCGGGTTTTGATCCTACTTCTTGCTCTGGCTTTGTGGGAGCCTACCCAGTTTGGATGTTCACCTCCCTAGACCAGGAGTGAGGGGGGAGGACTTTGGACTTTCCACAGGGCAGGGAACCCTGACTGCTCTTCAGGCTGGAGAGGGAGGGGGAGGAGTGGGGGGAGGGGAGGAGGAGAGGGAGGAATGGGAGGGAAATGGGAGGCGGGGAGGAGGCAGAAATTTCTTTTCTTTTCCAATAAAAAAAAATTACCCTATAGTAATTTATAAAATGTGACTTGTATTTATGTGTTAGTGTCTGTGTCTATGTGCACCACATGTGTGCAGGTGCCTTTATAGACTGGAAAAGGGTGTCAGATAGCCTGAAATTGTAGTTACTATGGCATGCCACAGGTATACTTCATAATAGAGAGCCTTCTCTGTCTTGTATATTTTTGGGTAGACCATTGATATGTTGATAAACAAACCTCAGAGGATCAAACATTCGTACTAATATAATAGAATATTATTTGTTAAGATTGTGTTAACTTGGAGTAAGATGCTTTAAAATCTCAGTAGATTTACAAATTAGAAAATGAGATATCACTCCTATAATAGGTAAAGTGGAGCATCATGACCATAGCCTCTCACAAGCTGACTCAGAGGCTCAGTTATTTCCTGTAATGGGATGTCACCATCCTTGATTATAACTATGCTGTTATGGTCGTCACCAGCTCAAATATGACTGGTGCCTATTTGAACCACAGTTATTCTCCATGAGATGTAATACAGCTGGGAATCAGCCATTTTAAAAATTCATATGAAAAGATGGGCGATGGTGGCGCACGCCTTTAATCCCAGCACTCGGGAGGCAGAGGCAGGCGGATCTCTGTGAGTTCGAGACCAGCCTGGTCTACAGAGCTAGTTCCAGGACAGGCTCCAAAGCCACAGAGAAACCCTGTCTCGAAAAACCAAAAAAAAAAGTCATATGAAAACAATGTTAATATATTGCATGTATAACTAACAGCTTATAATGTATTAGTTTAAATAAATGATATTATTAAAATTATTTTGTCTTTAAAATTTGTAAAATGTGTTTTTCCAGAACCTTCTTTCTAATTTTCTGCAGCTGTTTGCATTAAGGAAGGAAAGAGACTAGAGATAATCATTCTATATGAACAAGGCCTGAATGGAAAATCATTGTTTCTATGCCCCAACTCTTTTTTTTTATTTATTTTTTATTGGAAAAAAAAAGAAATTTCTGCCTCCTCCCCACCTCCCATTTCCCTCCCCCCTCCTCCCCCCTCCCCCCCTCCCCCCACTCCTCCCCTTCCCTCTCCAGCCTGAAGAGCAATCAGGGTTCCCTGCCCTGTGGAAAGTCCAAAGTCCACCCCCTCAATCCTGGTCTAGGAAGGTGAACATCCAAACTGGGTAGGTGTAGTAAGAGGAGCGGCCAGGCTGGGTCCCTGGCACCAGGCCGCCCATATGGTTATGCACCGAAATAATTACACACAGACTGTATTCATTTAAACACTGCCTGGCCTATTAGTTTCAGCCTCTTATTGGCTAGCTCTTACATACCAACCTAACCCATTTCTGATAATCTGTGTAGCACCCCAAGGTGTGCTTACCCAAGGTGTGCTTACAGATTCTAGCCTGCCTCTGCCTGGAGTGGGAACATCATGGTGATTCCTCACTCAGCTTCTCTTTCCCATCATCCTGTTCTGTCTACTCCGCCTACCTAACTTTCTGTCCTATGAGAGCCAAGGCAGTTTCTTTATTAGTTAACCAATGAAAGCAATAGATAAGATACAAGACCCACCTCCATCAGGTAGGCTCCCACAAAGCCAGAACATGAAGTAGGATCAAAACCCAGTGCCATTGTCCTTGGCTTCTCAGCAGCCCTCATTGTCTGCCAAATTCAGAGAATCCGGTTTTATCCCATGCTTTTTCAGTCACAGTCCAGCTGGCCTTGGTGAGCTCCCAATGGATCAGCCCTACTGTCTCCGTGGGTGGGTGCACCCCTTGTGGTCCTGGCTTCTTTGCTCATATTCTCCCTCCTTCTGCTCCTCATTGGAACATTGGGAGCTCAGTCCGGTGCTCCAGTGTGGGTCTCTGTCTCTATCTCCATCCATCACCAGATGAAGGTTCTATGGTGATATGCAAGATATTCATCAATATGGCTATAGGATAGGGTCATTTCAGGTTCCCTATCCTCAGCTGCCCCAGGAACTAACTGGGGACATCGCCTTGGGCCCCTGGAAGCCCCTCTAGGTCCAAGACTCTTGCCAACCCTAAGATGGCTCCCTTAATTAAGATGTGTGCTTCCCTGCTCCACTAACCAACCTTCCTTTATCCCAATCATCCCGTTTCCCTAAGTTCCCCCCAACCTCCCCTTCTCACATTTCTCTCCCCTTCTCCCCTTACCCCCCTCCCACCACACCCCCAAGATCCCAATTTTTGCCCGCATGCCCCAACTCTTGACTGTAAATAATAATCATGGTCTTACACACACACACACACACACACACACACACACACACACACACACGCGTGTGCACGCACACACACATTACCACATGCATCCATGGTACCCATGGAATCCAGAAGAGGGAGTCAACACTCTGAGACTGGAGGTACAGATGATTGTGAGCAGCTATGTGGGTTCTGAGAATTAAATCTAGGTTCTCTGGAAGAGTAGCCAGTGCTCTTAACCATCGAACTGTCTCTCTTGACCACATGGTCGTAGATTTTTGAAAAAATACTTGGAGATATATGTTCAAGAAATCAGCCTTGAGTATACAAACAGTCTATTTTGAATTGTATTCTAGGTATATGCATCTGTATCTGTGTTTGTGTGTGTGTGTGTATGTGAATGACTGCTTTGTTACCTCTATTAAAGATCAGTTACCTTGAATGCTATTAATATTTTTTTATCCTTTTCCTATGGAATCTTGTGATATCATTAAGGATAAGTCTTTAGCACAGATTCTTACTTCTTTTGGATGCCTTGAAAAACGAAAATGTAGATGAATACAACTGAATCTGGAGCTCCTGGGGATAATGGCTTTAAGAGATTGTGTGAATGTTTATATTTCAGCTACATCTAGGGGTAGCTGTGAGGTGTTGGTGTGGCTGTAAGTGATTCAAAGTTAAGGAATAAAGCATATGAAAATGTTGTAGAGGGCAATGAATATTGGTAGAAGAATGTATTTTGAGTTATAGATTATAATGCGATTTAACAACAAAATCTGATGCTGTTACCATGATATTATAGGGTCAGGAAATACCTTAAACCAGCAAGGTTTCACAGAAAGCATTGGTGATAAACTGAGGTCAAGTCAGGTTTATTTGAAATTATTAGAATATAAAGGATGAGGAAGATACTGCATTACTAGCCCAGTAACACCTCTCTTAAAATTTTGATTCCTCCTCCTTTTTAAGCAATTTTTTTGGAGGTGGCATACTGCAGACTTCTGTTTGTTTATCTTCACATGCAAATTGTCTCTTGTTTTCCAGCCAGTCTGCTCTTTTTGAAGTCACACAGGAAAGGTGGAATGGTTATGGTGTTATAGCCCCAAATATCAAGGAAATGCTAAATTCTTTTCATTTTTAGAAAAAAACTCCATGTGGTGTGCTGTGAAATCAAGCTGCGATACTTGGTGTCAGTCTCTTTATATCATACCAGTTGTTTCGGTTTCTCATTTGGAGAGGGCATGCAACTTCATACACCTCGGAGAGAAACCAGCTTGAGGATTTGCACATAGTGGACTGAGGGACCTGACCTTAACTCAGCAGCATCCTCCTTAAAGGAGATGGCGTCTTCCACTTCTTGATGATATTTGAAGTGGTGACAATATAGAAACTACCACAAATGTAGTGCCTGTATCCATGTGTGGGATTGGAGTATTTTTATGTGCAACCATTAAGGAAAAAGCTATGCTGGCTAATTTTCATTAATATGACACAAACTGGAGACCCAGGAAGATGAAATCTGAAGTGAGGAAAAGGCTCCATGAGATTGGCCTGTGCACTAGTCTGAGGAGCATGTTCTTGATTACTGACTGATGGAGGGGGCACATATTGATTCTGGGTGATATTATTGCTAGGCAGATGGGTCTGAGATGCATAAAAAAAGGTACTGAGCAAGAGTGGGAGCAAGCCAGTAAACAACACTCCTTCCTCCATGACCTCTGAGTTAGTTCCTGCCTCTAGGATCCTGTCTTGCATTTCTACATTAGCTTTCCTTAGTGATGACGTGTGACATGGAAATGTGAGTTAAATAACTCCACTTCCCTCCCTCAAGTTGCTTTGGCCAGTGTTTTGCCACAAAAACAGGAAGAAAATTGGCATGATTTTTCCTCCTATTCTGTTGGTGTTAAGTACAATTAGACAGCTGTTGGTTACTGCCAAAAATGATTACTATTATTTTACCTTTGGAGATGTCTTGTCATGCTGGTCATTCTTGTTTTTTTATGTTTAGCATATAAAGTTTTATTTTTCCTTTGCTTTATTATTATTATTATTATTTTACTTAAAAATTTCCACCTCCTCCCCTTCTCCCTTTCCCCCCCTCCCCCAAACCCCTTTCCTCTCTCTCTCCAGTCCAAAGAGCAGTCAGGGTTCCCTGCCCTGTGGGAAGTCCAAGGTCCTCCCCTCTCCATCCAGGTCTAGGAAGGTGAGCATCCAAACAGACTAGGCTCCCACAAAGCCAGTACATGCAGTAGGATCAATACCCAATGCCATTGTCCTTGGCTTCTCAGTCAGCCCTCCTTGTACGACACATTCAGAGAGTCAGGCTTGATCACATGCTCCATCAGTCCCAATTCAGCTTGCTTTGGTGAGCTCCCATTAGATCAGCCCCACCGTCTTAGTGGGTGGGCACACCCCTCGCGGTCCTGACTTCCTTGCTCATGTTCTCCCTCTTTCTGCTCCTCATTTGGGCCTTGGGAGCTCAGTCCAGTGCTCCAATGTGGGTCTCTGTCTCTAGCTTTATCCATCGCCAGATGAAGGTTCTATGTTGAATATGCAAGATATTCATCAGTATGGCTATAGGATAGGGCCATTTCAGGCTCCCTCTCCTCAGCTGTCCAAGGATCTAGCTGGGGACATCTCCATGGACACCTGGGGAAACCTCTAGAGTCTAGTCTCTTGCCAACCCTAAAATGGCCCCTTAATTAAGATATATACTTCCCTGCTCCCATATCCACCCTTCCTCCATCCCAACCGTCTCATTCCCCCAAACTCTCCCCATCCCCACCTTCTCACTTTTTTCTCCCCACATCCCCTTACCCCCCACCCTCACCCCCACCCCCAAGTTTCCAATTTTTGCTTTGCAATCTTGTCTCCTTCCAATATCCAGGAGGATAACTATATGTTTTTCTTTGGGTTCACCTTCTTATTTAGCTTCTCTAGGACCACGGATTATAGGCTCAATGTCCTTTATTTATGGCTAGAATCCACTTATGAGTGAGTACATCCCATGTGCATCTTTTTGGGTCTGGGTTACCTCACTCAGGATAATGTTTTCTATTTCCATTCATTTGCATGCAAAATTCAAGATGTCGTTGGGTTTTTTTTTTCCGCTGAGTAATACTCTAATGCATACATATTCCACACTTTCTTTATCCATTCTTCCATTGAGGGGCATCTAGGTTGTTTCCAGGTTCTGGCTATTAGAAATAATGCTGCTTGAACATCATTGAACAAATGTATGATAGAGCATCTCTTGAGTATATTCCCAAGAGTGGAATTGCTGGATCCTGGGGTAGTTTGTTCTCGAATTTCCTAAGAAACCGCCACACTGATTTCCAAAGTGGTTGCACAAATTTGCATTCCTAGCTGGTCATTACTGTTATCCATACGCATTGCAGCTGGACAGGGCTATTGAACACTTCATACCCTTGGAATCTTGTATAGTATTTTCTGGCGCCATGAATGCTAGACCACAGAAAGGAGACCTTAAGGTTAGATCCAGTGGAATCATTCTCTGTCTGAAGTGTGTGGTGTCAGGCACTCTTCTTACTTCTGAGAGGTAACCAAGAGCAATGGTAATACCTATATTTGATATTGGATCGTCCTGCCTAACAACTCAGGCAGAAGTTTTGCATGATTGGTATTGAATCTTTTGTTAAATAGGCTATTGCTTTTGTGGGGACCATTATCATTCCAAGTGGAAAACACCCTTCCTCCTGCCCTCTCCTTCTGTGCTTTTAAAGTTTTTTAATGACATCTATTGATCATATATAATAATTTTATTATGCATCTTATAAGCCTATATGATATCTTTTGATCATATTCACCTTCCCATGTGCCCCATCTGATCCCATTCCTCTTCCCATTTGGTTTCCTTTCTAATTAATTTTTTTTGAGATTAAAATGTAGTTACACCATTTTCTCCTTTCTCTTTCCTCCCTCCAAATCCTCCCATGTATCCCTTTGTTCTCTATCAAATTCAAGGTCTCTGTCCTCTTTTCCCTTAATTATTATTTACACACACACACACACACACACACACAAACACTCCTAAATAAATAAATAAAATTTGCTCAGTACATATTATGTTACTTGTATCTGATTTCAGGGACGATTATTTGGTATAGGATAGCAAATTGGAAGGCTCTTCCTTAGGGAAGATCGTTTTCTCTCTATTCTGATCATTCTTCATCTGCCTGTAGTTTTTGTCTAGTATTGAAGTTCTTTGAGGTTTCCCTGTTCTATGCTAGCATGTCTGCTAGTGCTGTCCTTGTTCAATCTTGTTTAGGAAACAATGTTGTTGAGATTTCATGGATGTAGCTACCCTGTTTCCCTGATATTTCTAGGAAATGCAATCTTACAGTAAGCATCTTGTTCATCTGGCTCTTACAATCTTTCTGCCTTCTCTTCCTCCATATTCTATGAACATTAAATGTAGGTTTGAGTTGTGGATGGGTGGGGTGGGGTTGTGCATCACACAAGCACTTATTCTCTTCAGTTTCATAGTTTTTAATTTTTTATAATGGTCTCCGTTTGCTGCAAAAAGAAGTTTCTTTGCTGTAGGTGGAAGCTATCTATCTGTGGATATAAGGTTCAGTGTGGCTGGACATACATTGAGGTCTTTGGTCCATTTGGACTTAAGTTCTGTGCATGGAGATAGATATGAATCTATTTGCATTCTTTTACATGTTGACATCCAGTTATGCCAGCGCCATGTGTTTAAGATGCTTTTGGTTTTTCTATTGTATAATTTTAGCTTCTTTGTCAAAAATCAGGTGGCCATAGGTGTGTGGATCCATATCTGGTTCTTTGATTCAATTCCATTAGTCCACCTGCCTGTATTAGTGCCAATACTAAGCTGTTTTCATTACTGTAGCTCTATAATAGAGCTTTGGCATCAGGGATGGTGATGCTTTCAGAAGTTCCTGTATTATAGAGGATTGTTTTGGCTATTCTGGATTTTTTGTTTTTCCATATGAAGCTGAGTATTGCCTTTTCTTCTGTGAAGAATTGTGCTGGGATTTTGATAGGCATTGCATTAAATCTGTAGATTGTTTTTGGTAGGATTGCCATTTTTGCTATGTTGATTTTACCTTTCTAAGAGCATGGGAGATCTTTCTATTTTCTGTTATCTTCTGCAATTTCTTTCTTCAAAGACTTAAAGTTCTAGTCTTACAACATACATGTCTTTTATTTCTTTGGTTAGTGTTACATCAAGATATTTTGTGTTATTTGTGACTATTATAAATGGTGATGTTTCTCTGAATTTTTCCTCAGCACCGTTATCATTTGCATATAGATGGGCTACTGATTTTTTTGAGTTGATTATATATCCTACCACATTACGGAAACTGTTTATCAGCAGTAGGCATCCCCTCATCAAATTTTTGGGGTCACTTACGCATACTATCATATCATCTGCAAATAGCAAAAGTTTGACTTCTTCTTTTCCAGTCTGTATCCTTTTGATCTCCTTTTGTTGTTTTATTGCTCTAGCCAGGACTTCAAATACTATGTTGAATAGATATGGAAAGAGTGGACCAAGCCTTGTCTTGTTCCTGATTTTAGTGGAATTGCTTTGAGTTTCTCTCCATTTAATTTGATATGGGCTGTCAGCTTGTTGTATATTGCTTTTATTATGTTTAGATATGTTCCTTGTATCCCTGATCTCTTCAAGACCTTAATCCCGAAGGGGTATTGGACTCTTCTGAATACTTTTTCGGCGTATAATGAAATGACCATTTTATTTTTCAGTTTATTTATATGTTGTATTACACTGATAGATTTTCATATGTTGAACTATCCCTGTATCTCTGGGATGAAGTTGACTTAATCACGATGGATGAGTTTTCTGATATGTTCTTGGATAAGGTTTGTCAGTACTGAGTACTTTTTCATCAATGTTTATGAGGGAAACTGGCTTGTAATTCTCTTTCTTAATTGCGTCTTTGTGTGGTGTGGATTCCAGGGTAACTGTTGCCTCATAAAAAAAGTTTGGCAATATTCCTTCTGTTTCTAGTGTGTGGAACCATTTGAGGAGTATTGGTATTAGCTCTTCTTTGAAATTCTGGTAGAATTCTGCCATGAAACCATTTGGTGCTAGGCTTTTTTGTTGTTGATGTTTTGTTTTGTTGTTGGGAGACTTTTGATGGCTACTTCTATTTCCTAAGTGGTTATAGGTCTATTTAAATTGTTTATCTGTTCTTGATTTAATTTTGGTATGTGGTACCTATCCAGAAAATTGTCCATTTCCTTTAAATTTTCCAATTTTGTGGAGTACAGGGTTTTGAAGTATGAGCAGATACTTCTTTGGATTTCCTCTGTGTCTGTTGTTATGTCCCCCCTTTTCATTTCTGATTTTGTTAATTTGCATATTCTTTCTCTGACTTTTGGTTAGCTGGATAAGGGTTCATCGTTCTTGTTGACATTCTCAAAGAACCAACTCTTTCTCTCATTGAGTTCTTTCTTTATATTACTTTCTTTGTTTCTACTTTATTAATTTCAGCTCTCAATTTGATTATTTCCTGGTGTCTACTCCCTCTGGGTGAGTTTGATTATTTTGGTCCTAGAGCTTTCAGATATGCTGTTAAATCACTAGTGTGAATTTTCTCCAGCTTCTTTATGTAAACTCTTAGTGCCTTCCTCTTTGCACTGCTTTCAAGGTGTGCCATAGGTTGGGTATTTTGTACATTCATTTTCATTGAATTCTAGAAAGTTCTTAATTTTTTTCTTTATTTCTTTCTTGATCCAGGGGTGATTCAGTTGAGTGCTGTTCAATTTCCATGACTTTGATTGCTTTCTACAGTTCATTCCGTTGTTGAATTCTAACTTTAAGCCATGGTAATATAATAAGATACGTGGGTTATTCCAATTTTTGTGTATCTGTTGAGATTTGCTTTGTGACTCAGTATGTGGGCAATTTTAGAGAAGGTTCCATGAGGTACTGAGAAAAAGGTATAATCTTTTGTGTTTGGGTGAAATGTTCTATAGATGTCTGCTAAGGCCATTTAAGTCATGAGATTTGTTATATCTCCTATTTTTCTGTTAAATTTCTGTCTCACAGATTTGTCCATTGTTGAGAGTGGGGAGTTGAAGTCTCCTACTAGTAGTGTGTGTTGTCTGGTGTGAGATTTAAGCTTTAGTAATGTTTCTTTTACATATGTGGGTACTCTTGTGTTTGGGGCATAGATGTTCAGAATTCAGACTTCATCTTGATGTTTTTTTTTTCCTGTGATAAGAGTTCTTCTCCATTTTTAAAATTGATTTTCGTTTAAAGTCTATTTTGTTTGATATTAGCATAGCTACACCTGTTTGTTTCTTGGGTTCATTTTATTGAAATATCTTTACCCAACTCTGAAGCAATGCTTTCCTATGAGGTTAAGGTGTGTTTTTTTATATGCAACAGAAGGATGGATCCTGTTTTCATATTCATTCTGCTAATCTGTGTCATTTTATAGGTGAATTGAGTCCATTGTTATTAACAGATATTAGTGACCAGTGATTGTTTAGCCCTGTTCATTTTTTGTTGGTAGGGTTTGTGTGTTTCCCTTTTTTGGGGTTTGCTAGTGTGGGGTATGAGGCTACTTGTTGCTTGCGTTTCTGTGTGTGCAGCTAATCTTCTTTGGTTGGAGTTTTCCTCCTAGTACTTTCTGTAATGCTGGATTTGTGGAAGGTATTGTTTAAATTTGGCCTTGTCATAGAATATCTTGTTTTCTCCACCTATGATTATTAAAAGCTTTTCTGAGTATAGTAGTCTGACCTTATTCGTGATCTCTCAGTGTCTGCATCATATCTGACCAGGCTTTCAAAGTTTCCATTGGGAAGTCAAGTACAATTCTGATGGGTCTGCCTTAGTATATTATTTGGCATTTTTTCTTTGCAGCTCTTAATATTCTTTCTTTATTCTGTATGTTTACTGTTTTGATTATTATATGGTGAGGGCACTTTTCTTTTCTGATCCAGTCTATTTGGTGTTCTGTAAGCTTCTTTTACCTTCATAGACATATCATTTTTTAGGTTGAGAAAATTTTCTTCTATTATTTTGTTGAAAATATTTTCTATACCCTTGAGTTGTATTTCTTCTCCTTCTTCTATCCCTATTATTCTTAGATTTGACCTTTTCATGGTGCCCCAGATTTCCTGGATGTTTCGTGTTAAAGATTTATTGGATTTAACATTTTCTTTGACTGATGAAATTCCTCTACTGTATTTTCAACTCCTGAGACTCTCTTTTCCAGCTCTTGTAATCTGTTGATTATGCTTGCATCTGTAGTTCCTGCTCATTTCCATTTCCAGAATTCCATCTGCTTGTGTTTTTTTAGTGCCTCTCTTTCAGTTTTCAAGACTTGAACTGTTAGAGCTGTTTATCTCACCTGTTAACATGTTTGCTTTTCTTGGGTTTCTTTTTTCTTTCATTATTATTATTATTTTATTACTTAAAAATACCAATCCAAATTCTCACTCCCTCCTCTCCTCCCAGTGCCCTCCCTCTCCCTCCACAGACCCTCGCCCCACCCCTCCAACCCTAAGGGAGTGCCATGCACCCAGCCCTGTGGAAAGTCTAAGACCCTCCTTACTATATCTAGGTTGAGCAAGATTTACATCCAAAGAGAATAGGATCCCATGAAACCAGTATATGCAGTAGGACACATCCCAGTGTTACTATCAGTGACCCCTCAGTCTGCCCCAGCTGTCAACCCCCTTCAGAGGGCCTTGGTTGTTCCCATGCTCTTTCATTCCCAGTCCAGTTTGAGTTGGTGAGCTACCATTAGCTCAAGCAAACTGGCTCAGTGGATGAGCCCCCCTCATGGTCTTGAATTTCTTGCTCATATTCTCACTCCTTCCACTCTTCAGCTGGATCTTGGGTGCTGAGTCTAGTTCTCCGATGTGGGTCATTGCCTCTGTTCCCATTTGTTTTTGGACAAAGGTTCTGTGGTGATATTTAAGATAATCATCAGTCTGACTACAGGGTAAGGTCACTTTAGACACCCTCTCCTCTATTTCCTAGAGTCTTAGCTGGGGTCATACTTGTGGGTTTTTGGGCATATTTCTAGAGCCAGTTCTTGGGTTTCTTTAAGAGATTTATTGATTTAATCCAGTTTTATGTTTGTCTCTTCTACTGTTTCTTTAAGGGAATTTTTCATTTTTTCTTTAAGGGTCTCTATCATCTCCATAAAGTTATATTTAAGATTGATTTATTCTGCTTCTTCTGGATTAGGATGTTCAAATTTTCCTGTCATAGGATCATTAGATTCTGGTGGTGTCATATTGGTTTTTATGTTGGATGTGTTCTTACACTTCCTTCTGCCCATTTTTTTCCATCAGTGGGTGATATGGGAGGTGATGTATGCTATGGATATGTTTTATTACCATTGGTTAATAAATAATCTGCTTTTAGCCAATGGTTTAACAGAATATAGACAGGTTGGAAAAGATATAGAGAGATAGTAGGCAGAGTTGGTGAGACACCATGTAGCCACTGCCGGAGACAGATGCCTAGAACCTTGCTGGCAAATCACAAGCCTCATGGTAAAATATAAAATAATAGAGATGTGTTAATTTAAGATATAAGAGCTAGCTGGTAATAAAATCAGTGATTGGTCAAATAATATTGCAAATAATATAGCTTCTGTGTCATTATTTCAGGTCTGAGCAGCTGGGAACGAACAAACTGTCTCATGCAACAAGTGGGTACAGGTGGGGCCTGTGCTTCAGGGGGTCCCTCTTATTCCATTTGGTGATGGTGGGACATGTGGCTTAGGCTTAGGTGGTTGCTCTTCCTCTGGGTGCAGGCAGGTCTGTGGCTTTAGTGGATGCTGATAAAATTCTTGGGTCCCTCTCCATGGGCAGTCTGTGCCAAGGCTCTGGTGGTTACAGATGTGGTTGGGGATGGTCATGGGTGTGTGGAGGCTGCTCGGGGCCTCCAGGACTTGGTGGGTGGGAGTGAAGGAATGGGATGCTCCTCCCTGGACAGAGGTCTAGAGAATTGACTTATCCTTGGATATAAGTATAAACATTTAAAATGCAGTTAGGAATTATGCTTATTTCATAAAGTGGTAATTGTATGTTCTCCAAAATCCATGATCTCCCTAGCCCTGCATAGTTGGCTAGGTTTCTATATCTCTTTTGTTCAGTGGGCTATGGGTCTAACTAGAGAGCTGTTGGTTACAACCAAGATATGAATGCCACTACTGGATTCTTGTACTTTAAAAATAACTCTCCTTATAATATTTATAATAGCGACAGTAATATTATTTTGTCATTTAATCTCCTTATCAATTATTTGATGTAATGTACATGATCCACTGCTAATAATAAATATCTAAAAAGGACAATGAGCTGCTCTGGTCATGAAGTGCAGTAACTGATTGAGGGAAGGAGAGTGAAACTAGGGAGAAGAGAGTAGAATAGTGAAGTCTTAACTGGAATGTATTCCATTTAAGTAAAACATAGAAAACTTTCTTAGATCTACCTTAGGATGGTTGCTAAAATTCACGTTTTAAAGACCAAAAAAATCTATGGTATTATAATTCCCTAATCTGCCTGGAATTTGCCTCTGTGATAAGCATCATATTTTCTGGATGCATAGTGAAATCTCATTAAATCTTGGAGCTTAGAAATCCTTGGTTTGAAAACAACTATTTTAATGTATGTGGTGCTATGCCTTATTTTATTTCATGTTAAATAGGGACAGTGAAATTCTCAAGTACGGGCTACTTAACATACAAGTAAAAATTCAGAGGAGAAATTATTTGTATTCTGAAAAATATAAGTATAGTTTCACATTAGTGTGGTTTGGGTCTATTGAGGATCCAGGCAGATTCAAATCCTCTTTTTGTTACTCACATGGGGATAAATAAAGGCATAAAAATAGTAAGAATGAATAAAGCTACGTTTTAAAAGAAAATCAACTTGGCTAAAGGTTATGCAAATTTATTTGACTAACTTAAAAATCTTCCTGAGAAACATGGATTCCAAGCATAGACGGAAACGTAAAACTTCAGAGCTTCAGAGTGTAGGTTGTCTCTCAAAAGCTGCACACACTATAACCCTCATGCTTGGTTAATATTTTTCTTAAAATTTCAATTCCCCTGGCAATTCTTAAAGCAGGACATGAATAACTTTCAAAAGAAAAAAAATCTTTGTTGTTTGCATAGCACAGCTTCTTGTTCAGTTGAAAAAAAATTACAAAAATTTCCCTTGAAAAGCAGTGATTGAAATCTTCTAAAAAATTCAAAGAACTTACAAAAAATATCAGCTTCAAAACAAAATTCCTCAAGGTTTTTTATTAAACCAAAACATCCAAACTGTGATGGGTGCTCTCTTATCTCTGCCCTATACGCTGCCAATTTTCTGATGCTCTGAATATAGTGGAGAGAAGAAGTCTATGAGCCATGGAGTAGGAATTTCCAGGGTCATAGTGTCAAGCTCGAATTGGACTGAACTCTAATGGTTTCTTTCTTACCTCTATCAGGCAAAGGATCCAAAGAGTATGATAAACCTTTCTTTCTTTAGTTTCTTTTGGCCACCCACTGCTAAACACACACACACACACACACACACACACACACGTAAATAAATAATATTAACAATCTATACACTTCAACAGTTCCATGTTTATATATTAAAAAAGATTCTTCAGGTGACCGAATATAGAATGTCAATTTGATTGGAGTCTGGTGGTATGAAAACTTTCCAGTAGCATTCAGTATTCAGAGATATTGGGTGGGTAGCTTAGATCTAGTATTGCTTGTTTCTGACCCTGAAGACCTACACAAGAAAGCGTTAGCTTTCTTGTATTTCACCCAAACTTAGGAAAGAAAATTAGTGAGGAAAAAATTCAAATTTTCTTTTCCTTTTCTTTCTTCTTCTTCTTCTTCTTCTTCTTCTTCTTCTTCTTCTTCTTCTTCTTCTTCTTCTTCTTCTTCTTCTTCTTCTTCTTTCTTTTTTGAGACAGAGTTTCTCTATGGCTTAGGAGTCCTGGAACTAGCTCTTGTAGACCAGGCTATTCTCGACCTCACAGAGACCCGCCCGCCTATGCCTCCCAAGTGCTGGGATTAAAGACATGCACTACTACCACCCGACAAAAATTTTCAAATCAATTTGGATCTGTTTTTGATGAATGTTTAGCTAAATAAATATTTAAGGATTGGGTCAAAGAAAGGAGTTGATGGATCATGAAGAGATTGGTAGAAAAAATGCATTTTGAATTTGAAAAATACTTCTTTATGTAGTCTAGATGGGATATCATCAGAGGAAAATGGTAATTAAAGTTGCTAAGTTGACCACCATTTTATTGATACTGCCTGTCAGTTTTTAACATTATACGAATATAATCAGCTAACTGTACATTTCAATCCATGACTTGTCTACAGAAGTAGACAAATTCATTGATATGGTATTCTCCCCTGTATGCCATAAATGTGTTTTATTATCATCAGTTAATAAACAAGCTGCTTTGGCCTATGGCAGGGCAAAATATAAAACGGTTGAAAGGGATAGAGAGAGTGAGGGAGAATAGGTGGAGTCAGAGATACTCCATATAGCCCCCCAAGAAGCAAGAGGTAACAAATCACAAGCCTCGTGGTAAAATATAAATTAATAGAAACGGTTTAATTTAAATGTAAGAGTTAGTTAATAAGAAGCCTGAGCAAATAGACCTAACAGTGATGTAATTAATATAGTTTCTGTGTGATCATTCGGGCTGGGTGGCCGGGAAATGATCAAGCAGTCTCCATTTACAATTTATCTCAGAGACAGCTTATTAAACTTAAAATTTTGCTTTCCTCAAGCTTGATTTGATTATTATATGCTGTGTATTTTAGCAATCATTTTAAAGGAAGTTAAAAAGATAGTTATTAATAGTTATTAATTTATTTTATGATATCCATGTGGGCTTGTACGTATGTGTGTACATGCATGTGTGCATACATCTGTACCTGTGCCTGCACAGAGGTCAGAGGACAGCTTTAAGGAGTTGATTCTCTTTCCACTATATGGATCCTGAGTAGTGAACTGAGGTTCTGGGGTTAAGAGCAAGTGTGTTTTCTTGCTCAGCCATCTATCTCTCTGGCCCCTAAAAAGACATTTGGCCGATGTTCAATCCAATCTCGAGCAAAATTAATGCCTTTAATGATTACTCCATATGCAAATTTCATTAGTTTAATTTCCTAAAGCATGTAAAGCTGCATTTATAAATTCAACATATTCAGCATTCATTTATAAAGACTTCAGATATTTGGCAGAATCCTTAAAGAATTCCCAGCAACAGAGCCCTGAACTAAAATTTAAAACACAGTAGACTACATTCTACTTATTTCAAGAATGTTTACAATCTTTCAGCTTAAAATTGGAAAGGTGAAACTAATTATAATTTATTTAGAAATGTAATTATTTAATTATGTATCTTGCATTTTAATTATTTAATTAGATATCAAATTAAATATCTACATTTACACATTGAATCACAAGGCTGAATCTTAAAGGTATTTATTCAGCTTTACAAACAGTTTAAATGCCAAGTCTGCTTTGCACAAAATTATGAATATAACTTTGATATATTTAGTAAATGTACTTAATATAAAAAATTATCTACTCTTTTTTTTTTTTCGAGACAAAGTTTCAGAAGCATTTTACGAGGTTCCTTGTCTCATACTGTCATGTCAGGGGTACTTCCCCACCCCTTATTTTAAAAAAAACCTCAGGTTTTTTAACCTACAGTTCCTTTGCATATTACAGTTTTCAGTTTTGTGTTTTTTATGGGATTCCTGAGTGTGAGAACAAGTGTGTCTCTATGTCTATATCTTTTTTTTGTGTGTGCTCTTTCTTAGGCTCTTTTCTTCTGTTTGTTTGTTTTGTCTTGTTCCTGTGTCTTCGTTTTATCTTATTTTACTTTTCTTACCATGTTATCATCCCTTAGAAGACTGTTTTCTAACAAGAGAAAGAATGGGGGTGAGTCCTGATGGGAGAAAAGATGGGTAGGAACTGCAGAGAGTAGAGGGAGGAAAACTCATAATCAGAATACGTTGTATGAGAAAAAAAAAATCCATTTTCAATATAAATGATTTCTTAGCATTAGGGACAATTATCCTAGAGAGCAATTATATTGCCTTTCTGAAAAAGTCATTCTTTCCAACCCTAGGAATGCTGAGACTGGAGAATGCGCCTCAGATATAAAACACATGATCGAGTTTACACAGAGTAAACATGACTACATTCCTGTCAGAAGCCTAGGCCTAGGCATAGTCTCCACAAGGACAGACCCTTCATGTGTTACAAAGGCTTTGGCAGCATAGCCCATAATTGGGCGTTTAGATCACAGCAGTCAGTTTTCTTTCTGTCTGAATCCAATAGACAGGAACATCTGTAATTGCCTCCGCACTGGTGTGAGCTTGAAACAAAGTTATTCTGTGTTCTTCCATTGGGTAGTTCACACACCGGATATATATATATATATATATATATATATATATATATATATATATATATATATATATATATATTTAATTGAAATATCAATTGTTACAAAGTACTAGTGACATAAAATCTACCACTTTAGTGGCTTTAAAACGTAGAGCTTGGGACTGGAGAGATGCTCAGTCACTGAAAGCACTTACTTCTTTTGCAAAGGACCGAGGATTGATTCCCAGCACCTACATTAGGTGTCTTACAAACCCCAGCAGAACCAGCTCCAGGGACTGTTGCACTTCATCCACTTGCAGGCACTGTGCTCATGTGGTATATTTAAACTTAGGCAGGAATGCATAGATAACAAATAAATAGATAATAGCAATTGTGCAGTTTAGTGGCATTGGGAACTTTTGCAATATTGTCCTCCCATCACTACCTTTAATTTACAACACTGTTGATCTTGAGAAATAGAAACTTGTATCTATTGATTTATCTAGCAGTAACTTTCCATTCTGCCCTTTCTCGAATCCTGTTTACCATTCTACTTTTGGTCACTACCAGCTTTGTTTTGTAATAGAATTCACTTGGTATTTGCTTTTCAGTGAATGATTTATTTTAGCAGGAATGTCATTCTTACATTTTATCTATGTCTTAGCATAACTCATATCTTAGAAGGCTAATGTTCCATTGGACATAGTCACCATAGTTTCTTATTTTTCATTTGTCAAATGATTCTTGAGTTGCTTGCATAGGAGATATTATGAATGAATAAGGATGCACAAATAGCTTTTAAAATCCCTGCTTTAATTTTTTCAAGCTGTCCACTCCTCTAGTGGAAACATTAACTTTCACATTTTACCTCTTTTTGCAAACTTTCATGTGCCTTAAATACCTAATTTTAATTTTTTATTGTTGAAAGCTCAATACTTTTTGTAATTTCAAGTAGTTTTATGTAAATTGATCATGCTACTACCTCCCACCAATTCCCTCAGGGTCCTCCCACCTCAGCTTCATGTCCTTTTTATTTTACTTTTTTTTAAAATAATAACCTTATGAGTCCAATTAAAGTTTCCCATACGCATGTGGGTGTATGGCCATCTTCTGTGCATGAGTAACTCACCAGCAGGCATATTCCTACCAAACACAGTTGCTCTCTCTCCCTCTGCAGACAATAAATCTTCAGGGATGGTAGGGATAGAGACTTAGTGATCCCATGCTTCTCCATGCTTATCAAAGTTGCTGTTGCTTTTTTCAAAATTATTCCTAACAAAACTGATCATAGGTTCACACCAACTGGAGCCCACCATACTGCAGTTTAGAAATGGACAGAGGTTTAGGGCCTTGGCACTTAAAGTAAAGCTCCTGGCTCAGCAGATTAATTTTAATAGAACAGTGATAAAAGAGCTTCGCAGGGACCACACTATCTCTATTGAGTCGGAATCTGTATTTTAAGAAAGTTCCTATGGTGATCCTAGAATTTTTAGAGGTGTTTTAGATGTTTCCTCAAAATCACCTTTATCCTAGCATATTTGTAAGCATTACAGTGAGCTCAAATATTATCAACTGTTATTTGTTAAGAATTTTGACCACTTTTGTTGGCTATCAAATGTCAGGTTTCAATGAAATGAAACTAAAGAAAATATTTGGTCACGGATCACAGTGACCATGAATGGCCGGGCGAAGGATGTCTAGATGGTCACTTATGTAAATGACTTTCTGCTAGCAGTCAGGGACCTAACACAGCAAAGAAACAGGTAGTGAAGAAGGGACCATGTCAAGGTTTACTGCAATAAACATCTTGAGGATGGTAATTAGATTTTATTTGACTTGGCATCCTTGGAGCACTATGCTGATCATGACACACATTAGATAGTGAGTAAATTTAGACCTGATTGAGAATTTGCTGAGGTAATAAAAACCAAGTATGGAGGCAAAAGCCTGACACTGTGGTGGGTACATGGGGCACTCATGGCATCTGTTCTAACTGACACCAGCATCCTTCTGAAGACATTGGCAGAGATGGGTAGTTAAACCTGGTTGTGCTTTGACCCTAGGCTGCGCAGCCAGGGCAGTGTGAAGAATGTTAATTCTGTTTGTGTGAAGCAACTTTAGGAAATCACTTTTTAAACAGGCCAAATGATTGTAGACAGGGGTGACCCAGCTTTGAGAAAACCCAATACATAAATATTAGAACTGCCAAAAGAGATGAATGCTACTGTCACGAGACGGCTTTGCATTTCCATCCACAGTCCTCGTCTTAAAATAGTCTTATTTTAAACTGCTCTCTTCTTGAGGAAGAGCACACGCTCTTTCAGGAAACTGTTCTGGGAACTCTTTTCCAAGACAGGCTGGGGATTCAATTTATTGCTAGAGTGTTTCTGAAGATCTATTGGACTTACAGTTCAAGGTCACCTAGCTACTAATTCCAATGAAAGAAGAAAAACATAGCAAGTGCTTGTAACGTTTCCTTTAAATAAGGAAAAAAGAGGAATGTTTTTCTTCAAGGTTCCAGTGTTAGATGTTAAAAGTGTGTATAGACAGTCAGAGGGAAGCATCTTGAGCAAAGGAAGGAGACACGATTGGGGAGCAGTCTCTTTAAGGCGTCAGGTCGTAGCTGGGTCAGTAGAGACTGTACCCTTTGATTTACTTGGAAAGGGAATGAAGAGTAGCCAGAGGACAAAATACTTTCTCTTCCAGGAATGTTAATAGTGGACCCCTAAATCATAAATACTTGGAAACTCAATAACCTTTAATTTTTATTGTGAGGAATTTGACTTAAAATTTAAATTCAAAATAAACGTAAAGCTAAAGGTAAGTAAAGAAAAAATTATAATCAGGCTGTAGGTATCTTCCCTTTAATTTTCTTTTGAAAGTATAGTATTGAAATATGTTCATTCAGCATAGAGTTAGTGAATTTCCAAATATTGGGCCAAGGATCAGAGAATGAGGTGGGTGAATAGGGTTAAGGATGCAATTTCTGGCAGTGCAGATGAGCTCAAGTTTCTGTTAACCTCCAGGTTATGGATGGGAAGATGGGTATTTGTTTCAGGTTGGTAGAATGATGCAGGAAGTGGAAGACAAGTTGAGCAATGGTAGCTTTTATATGTAGAGATGTCAATGAAGCATTTTGATAACAGGTCAAAGAAGCAATAAGCTTTCATTTATCCCCATCATGCGCCAGGTCCTATGCCTTGACATCATATTAAAAATAAAGGAAGGGGCTGGAGAGATGTTTTAATATTTTGATGGTATTTATTGTTCTTTTGGAGGACATGCATTTTCTTCCTAGCATCCACCTTGGGTATCACCCAATCACCTGTAATCTCAGCGTCAGGGACCCGACTCCCTCTTGTGGCCTCTGTGAGCACCTGCACCTATGTAGCATATACCATGCAAGAACACACACACACATAGCCATAAATAAATGTCTTTAAAAATGAATATGATACAGAAGTATAAGGAAAAATGTGAAAAGCTTTTTTTTTCCCTGCAGAGTGATGATAGGGATCTTTGAATGTCTGGATAATCTGTTATTAGGATAGCTAGTTGTAAGCAGTATAGGTATTACATTCCACCGAGTTAAGTAGAAAACCATTTTGGGTTTCAATTTGAATCTCAATGCACAAGTAGGAGGGCCCACCCCCTGGTGGCAGGGCACACACATTACACCATCGGTCCATATGGATGGTTCTTAAGTTTCAAACAACAAACCTGGATTTGTAGCAACATCAAAGCGATTAAAAAAGTACTCACATAGCAGGAGTCAATTTCTCATTGTACAGAGATTCCTCTCACTAAATTCCTTTAGAACCATTGAAAACATCTAAATGTACAAACTCCGGTACACTTTAAAAGAGAAACATGCAAATTGTGTTTGTCAAAATGGGATGGTTAGCAATTACAATCTGCAACCTTACCAACAATAACTACAATAAGCAATGTAATGTTTCCTTGGGCTTCTTTGAATGCTGACTGGTTGCTGGTGCCCAGGGCAGCCCTGACAGTCTTTCTCACTGACTGCTGTCGAAACCAACGCTTCATCTTCAGAAACTAAATGAGCTTCTAGTTTGGAGAAAAACAGCTGGAATTTAGTGAGAGAAATGTGGAGTAGAGGCAAGTTCAGTACACATCAGAACCTGTCTCCTATTTTATATGATTGATTACATTGGCTGGAGATGCTTCTTTGTTTAGCCACAGTACTCAGTGTTAAGATGATCAGGACACTAACTCTTCTTCACATTTTCTGAAATATGTGTAAGGTTAAGGACACGAACTATTACTTTTGGAGTCCTTATCAGTGCCCTTGGGAACAACTGAGAAGACTCCAGGGCAGTTAAAGAAGCTGTCTTGGAAACATTGTTTAGAGATTATTTGAAAGCAAAAAAATTCAACTAGGAAGGATTAGTTTTTGATTTCTGCTGAGGACACAGTTTAAAGCAATAGACCTGCAAGCTATGCTGTGTGTGTGTGTGTGTGTGTGTGTCTGCATGTGTCTATGTGTGTGTGTGTGTGCATACATGCATGTATTGTGTGTGTGTGTGTATGTGTCTAAGACAGAGTTCCAGGTCTTTTAGATTTTAATTATGTCATCAAGAGAGCTGACTGAGGAAGGCACTATCTTCCTCCTGTTTTTTTTTTTTTTTATTTCTGAGAAAAAGTACTGCCCAAACCACATCCTGTTTCAGTGGAAGAATGCCTCACCACAGTATTAATTAGGAAGTGCCCCTTCCCATGACCAGCCCCCTACTTGCTGTGATCATGCTGTCAGATTCAAGTGAAAGATCCACCTCTGCCGGGTGGACCACAAAAGGAGGGATGCTCTTTTTCCCCACCCAAGTGGAAAGATGCCTGAATTACAGTCATCTACGTTAGAAGTTCACTCTTGCATAGCTTATGTCTTCAACGACACCTCCAAGGATTTTATTTCTTTGGACCTCAAGAGATCTTTGAGGAGATAAAGAGTGTGCATTATCAGTCAGTCACTCGAAGAGCAATAGACAAAGACGGGGGCATCAGAAAACACACCAGGGCCTGCCCACATCAATGCCTTGTTATGATATCAGATCACGGTAATTTTTTTCCCATTTTATAATTTGGCAAATTGGATCTTCAAATAGGTGAGGAAGTTCACCTTAAGAAAAATAGCACTTACCCCGCCCCCACAGAGATTGATTTTTTTTTCTCTCTTTCTTTCTCTTTATTGTAGTTTCTCTTCTTGGAGTATTTGTTGTGTGTGTTTTATGCTCTGCCCTTTGTTTTCCCAGCCCCACAGGAAGTGAACTACTCTCTGCTGGATTTCTTATGATGGCTTTGCTCACCGAGGCAGAGCAGCCTCTGGAACTGTTCGATAGCTCTGACTGGCAGCTATCCTCATGTGTAGCAGAGAGACGGAGGAGGCCCTTCGCCTTCCTGTTTCCAAGACATGGCTGGAATCAATGAAAATCAATTAGCTTTCACCTGCTTAAATTTTAGAGCATCAAAGACAATCATACTTTTCCAAACAAGCACAGGACATTCTTTCTT
Source organism: Microtus obscurus (assembly GCA_963919715.1). Classification (NCBI taxonomy): domain Eukaryota; kingdom Metazoa; phylum Chordata; class Mammalia; order Rodentia; family Cricetidae; genus Microtus; species Microtus obscurus. The sequence goes on from CAWTZC010001361.1 coordinate 2,810,342, forward strand.
TAAGGAGCAATTAAATGACCAGGTGATGAATAATTTATTTGCTAAGTTATCTTAAGACATTCCTATTAGTACTTTTAATAAATTTTCTATTTGTTTGCCAAAATAAAAGTAATTTAAATAAAAGTGGTAGCCAGGAATGGTGGTGCACACCTCTAGTCTTAGCATTTGGGAAGTGAGAGCAGGAGGGTCAGGAGTTCAAGGTCATGTTCAGTTAGTCAGGGAGTGTGAGCACACCTTGGGCTACCTTAAATAAAGTCCTATAAATTAAAAAACCTCCACAGAAATGTCAATATAGTGATTGACATTTCTTACCCTTTGTTAAGTCGATCCATAGTGTAGGATATAAAAAATTTAAATTTAGTGATAACTAAAGGCAATTCAAAATTACTCACTTGTCATTTGTAACATGCAAAGTGTCAAATTTTATGTTATTATTCAGAGTGTGGTGTCAATACTTGTAGTTATTCCTATCGCTCTTTTTGTATTTGAAAAAACAGGAAATAATTTAATAATGGAAGAATTCCTAAATTATTTCCATTACTACTGGGATTTGTATCCATCTTCCTCAAAAAGTTGTCAAAAATTCCCAAATGCCTTACTTTTGTATATAAAAATCAGCTCCAAATATGTAGGATAGTTCAGTTTCTTAAGATACCACATTATTATTATTGGCGTTCCAGGAACATCATTTTATGGCTTCATTTCTCCTCTAACTCTCTAATACAATGAGCACCCTCTGTATCTTCTATTGCTCTGTGTGCAGACAGCTTAGAGCCACAACTTTCCCTCTCCTTCTAAGAGTTTCTTGATTCAACTGAAATGCCCTGAAACACTGCATCCTTTAGACCTTCAGAACAAAAACGTGGTGGTGTGTGCAAGCATGCATGTGTGTGTGTGTGTGTGTGCTTGTGTGTGTGTGTGTGTGTGTGTGTGTGTGTGAGAGAGAGAGAGAGAGAGAGAGAGAGAGAGAGAGAGAGAGAGAGCTCAAACTCACCATGTAGTCAAAGATAACCTTAAACTCTTTGTGTGTGTGCGCATGTGTGGGTTTAGTTACATGTGTATTTTTTTGGCAACATGTATCGGAAAATCAGATGTTTACACTGGATGACTTCCTCAACTTCCCTCCACTTTAATTTTTGAGACAGGGCCTCTTGTTGAGTCTTGAGCTTGCTGATTTAACTATACTAATGAGCCAGCAACTCAGAGGGTCCAACTGTGTCTGTGTCCTTAGTTCTGGGATATCAGGAGTGTATGCTATGCCTAGCTTTTCAGGTGAGTACCGAGGATCAAACCCTCATCTCATGTGGTAAGTACTTCTACCCACCCAGTCAGCTCTCCAGCCCTAGGTGTTATGCTTACTGTTCATGAGCACCATAACTCTCAGACGTTCATTCTTCACTCTCTTAGGTAATCCTGGACACCAGAGGCACATTTTGCTATACAGAGCTCTCTCTTTTTCCCCCACAGCTACTTAAATTGACTAATTGGAAATGTATTATTGAAACTCAATCTTATTCATAAAACTTTTCTTTTGTTTCTTTTGCAGGCTTCTATCCTAAAGGGTCCAGCTACCAATGGGAAGCCAGTGTTTTCTGAATGCTACCTCAGTTCCTCACCTCTACATGCCAAATGATTTTTAACATCCTCATAAAAGTGCAGCCTGGACCCTATTCACAGGCACAATTTCGCAAAAGGTTCTTTTTCTTTTGCAATTTTGTGGTACTAGAGATTGAAGGTTAGGCTTGATTGAAGTGGTAGTCTTGTACCCAGCCTCTGCACTGTCTACTTTAAACAGTTGTTAGTTTAGCTGAAGAGATGACTTAGCAGTCAAGAGTGTGAACTGCTCTTGTTGAGGGCTCAGGTTTGATTCCTATCACCCACAGTGGGCAGCTCCCAAGAGTCTGTAAGTCTACTTCCAAGGGTATCTGCTACTCTGTCCTTCATGGGTACCTACACTCATGTGCATATGTATAAGTAAAAATATAAATAAATCTTAAACACTTAAAATTATTTTATTTATTATAATTGTTTTATTTTGATGTGTGTGTGTGTGTGTGTGTGTGTGTGTGTGTGTGTGTGTGTGTATGTGTGCATGCGCAGACAGGCACACACAATAGTGCATGTGTAGAGGTCCAAAGACAACTTGTAAAAGTCGATTATCTGTTTATACCATGTGGGTTCTGGGAATTAAATGTAGGCTACTGGTTTGCCATCGAGTACCTGTACCTAGTGAGCCATCTCTCAAGCCCTGTTGTCTCTTTTCTACTGAACCCACACAAACAAAAAACAATTTTTAAAAGTTACTATATAATATATATAATATTCTCGTTTAACACTAACTTGTAAAGATCATTCTTTATAATACAAAGAATTAGAAATAATTATTTTGAGTCAACTTCATATTGTTCATTAAAGTCATTTCATATCAATAATATAATTATACTATCTCAATGACTTTTATAATTTTCCTATTTAGTACATTTATACTTTTTTATTTTGTCAGTCAGTCCTTGTTTACTAAGGGAAGTTCTATATATATATATGTGTGTGTGTGTGTGTGTGTTTGTGTAACATCTTTTTGTTTCTCAGTTATGTTATGTTGTTTGTTAACTCCTTTGAACAACATGACAGATACTGACATATCCTCATATCTTACTGAAACATTTGCATAAGGATATAAAAATTATCACTTGGAGGGAGAGTTCTTCACGTTTTTTTTTTAATGACTGTCTCTGAATAGCTACAGAAAGTTCCTTGTATGTGCTTAAATGAGAAGTATAGCTCGTCTCTCAATCTTGCAGGATCCCTGTGCCTGTCTGAAGGTCTTGTTGGCACAACATTGTAAAAATATTGACAGAAGGCCATTCTGTAGTGAAGTTGGCAAAATCCAAAATAGAGGTTATTTTCTATATACTCAGGTGTGCAGATGCCAAGAGCTCTGGGATGCTTAAGATGTACACTCAACAACATCCTAGTTTGTAGTGGTTACTTTTCACCATTTCCTAACTCTTTGGCTGCAGTGAAATTTTATGGCTGCTGAGACCATGGTGCTCTGTGGCCCATTAAAAAGAAATTAAGATTTCAAGGCCTTTTGGACAATTCAAGAACCCCTTAGCTCCTTGAAAACTTAACAACCTAACACTGGTCTTGTTGGCTGGTAGAGAAGGATTCCTTTCCTGAGGTGATTCTGGGGCCCAGATGCTCAATAGTTTGTGATCTTGGGCCTTGAGACTCTTCTGCCTTTAGTGAACACATGTAAGAGACGCAAGGGAACATACATTCGCTCTTAGCCATCTGGAGGAGGCATGCACTGTTTTGGCTAATACTACATTACTAAGAACTAGTCACAAAAGGGAAATTAAGTAGGCACACGGCTCTTCCACATGCAAAGGATACGAGAAAAAAAAAATCTCCCTAACCACTCAACTGACTCTCCTTCTTTTAAGCTATAGAAAGTATAGTGCTGAAAAATTTGCCGGATCCATCACCTCTTCTTCTGTGTTGCCATCCCAGAATGCTTGCTGAACACAAACGATGTGACTGACTATGTGGAAATGCATTTATTTCCACACTTACTCACACACCCAAGTTTCTTTTCCTGCACCCTGACACCTCTACTAGGTTCTCAACTTGAAGTTTAGGTGTCACACAGACTAACTGTTGGGGCACATCATTTCACAAAGTACCCTCCACGCTAGTTGGATTAGACACTACAGTCGTGTTTTAAGGAACCCTGTTGTTCTTTGATGTTTCCCCGATTCCCTTTTTATGTTTTGAAGCCTGCTGCTAAGCTCATGGCTACTAAACCTGTAGGCTTTGGATTTGACTAGGGAGAAGCAGCACATAATTTATTTCTGTTAAAGTTCAGCTTTGGTCATCGATGTCATTACATCAGCTCCCAGAAGCTCCTCTCTACCTCTGTTTCCTCTAGGCTAGATTATTACAAATCCCTTTTTTGCCGGCCACTGGATACATTGCTCTTTGAACTTGCTTCTGTTCCTTCATATTCATCTGCTATTCCATCTCATCAGTCCACATCATCATTGCTATGGCTATCATATATTATCGTATTCTAAACTCTAAAAGAGATCGTAATTGGAAGTTTCTATTGTCATAATAAGAAGCACGCACATTTAAAGGCATGTGCACTTTAACTAAACTGGCACTACAGCGCATTGCAGGTCTCATCATTCCGTTTATCTTCTCAGCCATTAATCAAAGTGGAGCTGTGTTTCTTGTGTTGAGTAACCAAGCTTGTTAGGGGTATTTTAGCGTGTCCTTACACAGGCACACAACCAGATGGGATGCATTTTTATAAATTTCTAAAAGACAAAGCTGTAAGTGCAGTGGATTTTTGAGATTGAATTTATATCCTGCATGGAAGTATTGTACTTATTAAGTTATGATCTATATTCATTGTTAAATTTTTATCAAAACAAATTTTCCTGATTTTGTATTTTGTGAACTGCTTTCCCTCACCAGTCTTTCTGTTCTAGCCTGGAGAACAGACTCTCAGTACATAAATTGATCTATTGTTGACTCCACACTGAGTGCCCAGGGAAGAATGTTTAAATAGCACTAAGGGTCATAGTGTTTGTGAGACTGCTGGGAAAGTTGTGGAATGTCCTGTGTGCAGTTTCTGTAGCCTTCCTCTCACTGGATGAGTAGACATGGACACTTGATTTGCCTTACATTTTACCTTTTTCTTTATTAGTGAGCTATTTAAAAAGAAGGAAGAATCTGGGCAGCAAGTGTAGCAGGTCAACTGATGGCTGTGAAAGTGAGGTCCTGAGTTTACATCCCACAAGCCACATGAAGGACCAGCAGGCACAGGAGTGCATGGACAATTGCAGTGTAGGAAAAAGAAAGCAGTGACCAAGTTGGAACAATCTGGTCAGGCAGAGGAGCTGAAATGGTAAGTCCTGGGTCAACTCAAGACCTCAGTTTTTAATATTGATGTTAAGGTGGAGAGCAATTGGGGAAGTTAACACCAGGCCTCCACCCATATTTGCACACATGTGCACATACACCTAACACATGTGTGAATATGCATGCATATGACACACGCACACATACACACACACACACGAGGCAAAAACCAAACAACCAACAAAACAAAACAAAAAATGTGAACTTGCAAACCAGTAGGGTATTTGTTTCCTCTGCTCCACTGAGGGTGGCTGTCTAGTCATGCGATCTGTGTGCTACCCTTTCTATTTAGGACTTGATGGTGCAATTGGTGCCACATTTTCTTTATCCTGTGAGTTGAGATAAAATAAACCATTTGTTTATGGAATCATTTCCTTCATGGTTAAAGAACTAGTTAAAATAGTTATGCTATGTTGGTCAGGTAATGACCAAATTTACTGGCTGATCATCATTCTGGATGCTTCAATGATGGCAGGCTTTAAGATGAGAATATCAGTTAAACCAGTGGACTTGAGTAAGGTAGATTATCCTCTATAATGTTGTGAGGATCATTCAATTAGTTAAAGACCTGCACAGGACAAAGACCAAGGTCCCTGAAGCAAGAAGTAAGTCTGCTGGCACACTAGAGTGGCTGCCCCTTCTTCCTGGGACTCCAGCCTCCAGCCTGTGTAATCAAACAGAATCTGCAAGCCTTTCAGATCCTGTGAGAAATTTTTTTAAAGTAAATCTCGGCACGTATGTAAATATACATCTTGTTTGCTCTGATTCTCTGGAGAACTCGAGTGTACTGAGACATTCCAAACGAAATGATTAAACTCTAATTTCCATCTGTGCATTTATGCATTCTTGAGATGCAGGCAATTTGTAAGATTTTATATTTATAGATAAAAGGCGGCAATTTCAAATGCTGTAACCATTAAAATGCCACCTCTCTATCTATAAATCTAATTATGAATAATGGTAAGGTACTATCTTTTCTGATAATTCTGGAATTCAGTGACTTACTTTTTCAAGTAGAAAGACCTCAAAATGCCAGTTTCCAACATTTATACAACTTGTGTGTTTTCACATAAGAAGCACAGTAGTGAGTAGTGTTCTACATATATTCTTCCACACTTATGAAGCTATTGCTTGCATTCTGGAACTGAAATTCTCTCAACTGATGTAAATTGATTAAGAGAAAGATGAGCAGATGTGATGATTTCAATTTCTTTAATTACTTTATCAATAATACCAATCAAAATTTCCACTTCCTCTCCTCCTCCCACTTCCCTTCTTCTCCCCCACACACCCTCCCTCCCCCTCCAGTCCTAAGAGAGGGCAAGGTACCCTGCCCTGTGGAAAGTCCAAAGCCCTCCCTCCTATACCCAGGCTTAAGAAGGTATGCATCCAAATAGAATAGTATCCCAAAAAGCCAGTACATGCAGTAGAGACAAATTTCAGTGCCATTATCATTGGCTTCTCAGTATGACCCAATTGTCAGTCACATTCAGAGGGTTCAGTTTGATCCCATGCACATTCAGTCCCAGTCCAGCTGGAGGTGGTGAGCTCCCATTAGCTCAGGCACACTGTCTCAGTGGGTGTACCAATCTGCTGTGGTCCTTCCTGACTTCCTTGCTCATAGTCTCCATCCTTCTGCTCTTCAACTAGACCTGGGCCTAGAGAAGCTAAGTAATAAGGTGAAACCAGAGAAAAACATATATAGACCTCCTAGAAATTGGAAGCAGATAAGATCGCCAGGTAAAAGTTGGGAGCACTGGGTAGGGTGGGGGGAAGGGGAGGACGGAGAGAGAAGGGGAAAGAGGACGGATGGGGAGAGCTTAGGGGAGTGGGATGGTTGACATGGAGGAAGGACGGATATGGGAGCCGGGAAGGAGATATTTTAATTGAGGGAGCCATTTTGGGGTTGGCAAGAGGCTTGGCTCTGAAGAGGTTCCCAGGAGTCCACAGGGATGATCCCTGCTAGGACCCTGGGCAGTGGAGGAGAGGGTGCCTGTAGTCAGACTGATATCAGTTTTGAATATTACCATAGAAACTTCGTCCGGCGACAGATGGAGATAGAGACAGAGACCCACATCGGAGCACTGGACTGAGCTCCCAAAGTCCAGATGATTTCAATTTTAATCAAATCTCCTTGTATATGACTGTAATGTATGCTGAGATGATTTGCATGTGTATGCGTTTGTGTGTCAAGTCCAGAGGAGGGCAGAGGCATTGCTCCCCTGTCACTTTTTATCTAATTGCTTTGAGGCAGTGTCTACCACTGAACTAGAGGTCAAAGTGGTTTTAATAGGTTGGCATCCAGCAAGCTGTAATGACCCTTTGTTTCTGTAGTCCAACCACACAGCGCTGGGATCTGACTCTGGTCTTCATCTTCATGAAATGAGTACTCTTAACAACTGGGCCATTTCTCCAGAACAGATTTTAAGTTTTGCTACCTTTCACTTATGTATTCCTATTAAAGTTATTAAAAATAAAATAAATTGTGTTGAGGATGCTCCTCAGAGGCAATGACTCTTACTGACTGTATTTCAGGACTCTAATATCCTACCTGTTTAGTTGCTGATTCTAGATTTTTGTGGGTGATGTGTGGTATCTCTACTGATTAAATCCAGGACATGAAACTTCCCATACACTTGTAGTTCTGGAGGACAGGCAGATAACAGAGTTGGTTATGAACTGACAAGGAAAATCGGCTAAGGTCTTGAGTTTACCTATGGCAGAAGTAGGCTTGTGTAATGATGTAGTTAAACCAAGAAGTAAGGGGGCAGAATGGGAAGAAAATCCTTAATTTACTATGTTGGACAGGAATATACATTCCTCCTGAAAGTGGCCCTGTTCTGCTGAGTACATGTTCGGGATCTGACCTTACATTTAGCTATTTCACCTCTCCTACTTAAATACAAGCAGGCAGAATCACACATCTGCTTCTCTCTTCCTCCTGTTATCCTTTTGGTTTCTTCATCATTTCCAGTTGGGGCTGACAAATTGACAGCCACCATCACTAGATCTTCAGGCTCAGCTTGTCTCCCAACACCTCAGAAACAGAACTGAATCATAGACAAGATTTCTGAAAGTCAGGCACTGGAACTGGCTCTGTAACTGATGAAAAAAACTGATGATAAAAAAGAAAATGTGATTGCCCCCCCCACACACACACACATATTCATTGTTTTAAAGGTTAGTTTGCTATTTCAAATATTTAAGAAAATATTATTAATCTATTGACTTCGTTGCTGAAATGTGAAAGTTTATCTTTACAAATTGACACATTGAATTTTTGAGTAATAAGCTGAGTACGCTGCCTCGTTCCTGTAATGACTGCCGGAGCCGTGAGGCAGAAGAGTGTCACCAGCTCAGTGCTAGCCTTGGGTACAGTGTGGATTCTAACCTACCTGGCTAAGGAGCAGAGTACTGTTTCTTTCTTTCTTTTTTTTAATCCAAAAGTACTCTTTAATACCTCTAAATCAGCTATGGGTAAGATCTACTTTAAAAATCACTTTTCTATTCTTTGAATAGCTTGTGGCTTTTTTTAAAACAAATTTATTTATTAAAGATTTCTGCCTCCTGCCCTCCACCGCCTCCCATTTCCCCCCTCCCCCAATCAAGTCCTCCTCCCTCATCAGCCCGGGCCTGGGTCTGAAAAAACATGGGATAAAACCGGACTTGCTGAACATAGTGGACAATGAGGACTACTGAGAACTCAAGAACAATGGCAATGGGTTTTTGATCCTACTGCACGTACTGGCTTTGGGGGAGCCTAGGCAGTTTGGATGCTCACCTTACTAGACCTGGATGGAGGTGGGTGGCTGATTGCTCTTCGAAGTACTGTTTCAAACAAAGCTAAAGTAAAGAAGGAGACATCGGACAAAATGGAATCAACATTTCAGAACTAAGTGCTTGCATAGGCGTTTTGCATAAGTTACTTAAGTTAGTTTTCTTCTGAAGTACCCATTATTCCTAGTCTCTCCTTAAACTCCACATGAACAAGGCTGGTAAGATCATTGATAGTAGCAATTTTGCTTTTCTTTCTGCCGTTCAGGCAGGGAAAGCTCCTGGGTCTACAGCCATTCCTCTCGCTGAGATATGCTAACACTGAAGAAGTCTATCTCTAATTGACACATATAGAGACCATCTATATAATCAAATCTCTCTTGGTTAACTACTTTAGGAATGTACAGTCTCTGCAGGGACTCATGATCTCTGACATAGAGTAGATATGTTAGGAATATTAGGTATCATAATTTTATTAAGTCATACTTAAAGCTTTTATGCTGTGTAAGCAAGCATGTGATGTCTCAAGTTATTGTATGGGTCTGTTTGGTGTGTTAACAATTCATCCTCATAAATGAATTTAATTTCTCTATCAAAAGTGCTTTCAGGGTACTGATCTTTAATGATGTTTTTTATTGTTACAAGATAGTACAATTAAATGGATTCAGAGAGGGGGAAAAGCAAACAACCAAAAACCAAAACCAAAACAATACCGCTATGGATTAAGTCTCCATTAAATATCATTATTAACCCAAGGCTACTCAAGCTTACACGTTGGTGCTATGCTTTCACAAATACAATTTGATAAATTATAGTCCTCAGAGCATCACTCAATACCTCCAGGAAGCCACTAAGTAAATATTGTTATCATACATAGGCTTGTAGGCATTTAAAACAGTATTTTACTTAACTATTACATTTTATTGGTGGATTAAAATTAGTCAATGAAAACTAATTTTCTCTCTTTAGTAAGAGAAGCTCAGGTATGTGTTTACATGGGAGGGTGGCGGGAGCTGTAGCATAGTCTTTTAAGGGGTTTCAGTTCCTTTCTAACTTGTCTCTCCTTTCAAGCAGGTATGGACTTGCCAGGCATCCTTATGACGTTGTGCTAATCACATAATCAGCAGCACAGGTTACCAAGCAACCATTAGCAGCCTCTCAATGTGTCTGTGGTCTGTGGCAATGGACCCTTCAGATGCCTCCTGTCACAATGTCCACTCTTAAGTTGTTGGGATGGTGGGGCTCCCTTACAGTTGCCATAGTTACTCCCAGCAGTGTCCTGTTGTTGCTGGACTGAGGGCAGAATGTGGTGTTCCCTAGAAAATTAGTTAAACACACCACTGTAGCTGTCCTTTTAAAAAGCTAAAGAAAGTTTTGATAAATATCAAGCGATCTGTACTATGAACTGCGTGTTTATGTAATAAGAATATTAATGTAAACACCGAATTCTGTGAAATGTCACTCTCTAATACACTGTTTGCAATTGTGGCATTTAACTTACAGTTAGCAATGATATGTGTCTCAAAGTAGGTCACATTATACCATTATTATTACAGTTTTAAATATATTGGAAAGCAATACTTACATCGAAGCCCTTCTAAATTTAAGATAACTTGTTAAACTGCTTCTGCATGGTGAGTAATGCTAACTTCATAGTAAAGATTTTAAACAGATGCATGCATGGATTTCCAGTTTGGTACCTAATTAGAGTAAGGTTTGTTGTTAACAGCACCAACAGGGGCAATTACTACTCATCAATATATTCTCTGTATCGGATCCTATGCCAATATTGCTGACACTATCCCATTTAATCTTCATAAAGTTGGCTTCCCTTTGGATACAAGGAAAATTAAATACAAAAAAGAAAAATAGTTTAAAGGCAATGGGAGTAAATCAGAGGTTCTAATCCAGATATTTCTGGAACCAAATTATTAGAGCAAATGCCATTTTGCCTTTTGAAGAGGACTACAGAGAAGACAATGTGAGGTGGATGAAAGGAAGGTTGGGTGAGAGGTCATTTTGCATCAATTGCTTTAAAGTATTCAGGTATATGTGGTGTGTGTGTGTGTGTGTGTGTGTGTATGTGTGTGTGTGTGTAAAACCCAGGGGAAAGCCACAGGTGTGTCTTCCATCCTAGTTAGTTTTATGTCAACCTGACAAGAGCTAGAGTCATCAGAAAGAGAGGAGCCTCAACTGAGAAAATGCTTCTAGATGAATGGGCAATAGGCAAACCTGTGGTACATTTTCTTAATTAGTGAGTGAGGGCAGAGGGCTCAGCCCGTTGTGGGTTCTGGTTCTCAAGGGCTGCTGGTCTTGGCTTCAATAAAAAAAAAAAGAAGAGTGAGCAAATCATGGGGAGCAAGAAAGTAAGTAGCACCCCTCCATGGCCTCCATCAGCTCCTGTCTCCAGGATTCTCCTCTGCGTGAGGTCATAGCTGACATCACTGCTTTTGACGAGCTGTTTTATGGAACTGTGCATGAAATAAACACTTCCCTCCCAAGTAACAGTTGGTCATGGCATTTCATCACAGCAAGAGTAAACCTGACTAAGACAGCATCTCTTGTTCTTTCTACTCCGTGTTTTGAGACTGCTTTAGGACTTTCATTGGTTGAGAACTAGTTTGGCTAGTCATCCCCAGAACTTTTGTCTTCACTTCTCCAACCACTGGGATTACAAGCCTCACCTGTTGTTGTTTTTGCTGTTTGATTGGTTGTGGCTTCCTGTAGTGTTTTTCATATATTGCAAAGAGAATTTTCATTGATGAGAAGTGAAGACTGCACTTATCTGGGGATAAAAGGACAAATGTTTACAGCTTGTTGTTAAGAGTTTCGCAAATTAGTGGTTATAGATTTTCCTTCAATAACCATGATTTCACTAGCATGATTAGTTAGATTTTCAGTCACAGGCAGGGTGACCCTCCTGTTGAATAGGTCATTAATTCGAGTTAGAGAGCTGTTAGTTACTGCCAAGGTATGCATGTTACTATTGCACCCCTATGATTATCATTCTAGGTTGGCTATTGATGAGGTTCATAGGTATCATAGGTGGGTGGGACTGTTGGTTGCCTCTCTCCTTTGGAAGTCTGAATGATTCCTTCTTGCACCATGAAAGCTAGTCCTCAGAGAGGAGGCATTTAGTAGCCCAGCTCAGGGATCTTTGGGGCCCTATTTACAAAATGCATTGTGTCTTTAGCAATAGGGACTTACCTTCCACCTCAGGGGTGGGTGGGTAACCATGGACAACAGCCATATGATGTATGTTTTGGGAGTCTCTCAGACAGTCTTGGCCAACAACCCAAATGAGGGCTATTCATGTCTGGTATTGGAATGAATACCAATGATGATGCTGAGTAAAGGGTAGAAAGCTATCAAGCATGGTTTGTGTAAAGCTGGAGGTTGGAAGGAAAGTTAAATACAGATAGAGGAATGGTATGGGCTATAAACCATTGGAAAGGGGGAATTAGAAAGAGACACCAAATATAAACTGTTTACTACAGAATTTTGTAAAGAAGCTGACTTTCAGATAGTGTTTATAGAGGAGAGAGAATTCTGTTTTCCATTCTTATTAAACTCTTATTGGCAGCCCAGTTCACTTATGTTAGTGCGTAATTAGAATAAATAACTGTAATCACCTGGCACGTCCTCACTTCACTGTTGCCTCTGTCTGTCTTAAACCCACCCTCACGTTTTCTTTCATTCTGGTAGTAAGAACACTTAAGGTCTGCTTTCCATACCAGTGAGATGGCTAAACAGATAAAAGTGATTTTTGTACAAGCCTGGTACTCTGAGTTCAATCTCCAGAAGGTTGAAGGAGAGAACTGACTTCATAAATTTGCTCTCTGACCTCCACATGTGTTCCAGTTGCACCTAAATATTTACTATACTAAGATTTATTGTGAACCCAGGTCTTTGTACATCTTAAGTATGTGCCCTGTCACTGAACTACATTCATGCATACATTACAAGTATTCGTAAAAAACATGTGTTGCCTGGGGCTGATAAAAGGGCTCAGAGGGTAATGACAATTGCTCCAAGCCTCCTGACATGATTGGTCTGAGTTTGGTCCCTCTGACCCACATGGCACAAGGAGAGAACAAACTTCAACTTCCACAAGTTGTCTTCTGACTCCATATACACTTCATGTTATGCATGTGTACACACACACACACATGCACACACATTAAAATAAGGGAAATAAAAATGAAAAGAATGTAAGAATGTACATTCTATTATTATTGGAGAATATGTCTTAATATCAAACTATAGGGATAATCAAATCCTTATCAACTGTATTGATTTTTTCTGTCTACTTCTATTGATTAACGAAAGGAAAATAGGCTTGTCCATTTTATAGCCAATTGTAGATTTATGTCTTTCATCAATTCTGTCAATTTTTACTTAATAACATTTAAGTTTTTTTAGTGGTATCGTTAGGATTCCTATTTATGTTTTGATGAGCTGGTTACATTACTGACATACAGAATTTTACATGAGGTAAGTGTTCTACAATTTAATTTGACTGCTATAAATGTGCTCACTTCAGCTTAGTTTTGATTAGTTCCCAAAATATATCATTCTTTATACTATCACATTTAGAAAAATGTATTTATTGTTAGATAATTTCCTGCAAACGTATTATGCATTTAGATCAAATTTACATCTCCATTATTGTCTTTTATCCCCATCTATTTCTGATGAATCCCTTCTTCACTAGTCATTGATAGTGTCCACAAGTTCTTCTTCACTAGTCATTGATAGTGTCCACAAGTTCTTCTTCACTAGTCATTGATAGTGTCCACAAGTTCTTCTTCACTAGTCATTGATAGTGTCCACAAGTTCTTCTTCACTAGTCATTGATAGCGTCCACAAGTTCTTCTTCACTAGTCATTGATAGCGTCCACAAGTTCTTCTTCACTAGTCATTGATAGCGTCCACAAGTTCTTCTTCACTAGTCATTGATAGTGTCCACAAGTTCTTCTTCACTAGTCATTGATAGTGTCCACAAGTTCTTCTTCATTAGTCATTGATAGTGTCCACAAGTTCTTCTTCACTAGTCATTGATAGTGTCCACAAGTTGTCTCACAAAACACCATTCATGGGCTGGAGAAATGGCCCAGTGATTAAGAACACTGACTGCTCTTCCTGGGGCCCTGATTTCAATTCCCAGCAACCACATGGTGGCTCACAACTACCTGTAATGAGATCTGGTGACATATTCTGCCCTGCAAAAACATATGCAGGCAGAACACTGTACACATAATAAGTAAATAAATAAATCTTTTTAAAAAAGACCACCATTCACATATGCGATCAGCAAGAACATTTATTTCTCAAGAGTAAAAATTCTACCATGTAAGGGTCAGCCATATGACAAAATGGCGACAGCACTGAGGAGAGTGTGTAAGCTCTTTTTACGCAGAGCTAAGGTAATTCTAGCTGTGAGTAAGTGTACTTTGACGTGATTGGGTATAGACCCTTACTGGCTACTATGAATAGGGTGGCAATGAACATTGTTTAACAAGTAACTATCTCCCTCCTGCCTACCACCTCCACCCGTTCCATGTCAGATCTCTCTACGACATCTGATGATGAGGGGACAAACAGTTCAAGCCCCAGGAATTATGCTAAGGAGAGCATGACCACAGTTAAGACTGCATGAGTTGCTGGCCCATCAGCTCCACTCCCAAAGCGGGAGGCTACAACTCCACTGCAGTACGCTTTGAGTGAAGTGCTTCAATGTCCACCTGCCTATGAAGGCTGAAATTCTCTTGCACTGTGGTATGTACCCCAGCTGCTGCAGCCTCCCCCCACTCACCTGTTTCAGGCTTCAAAGACTGGTGGAAGCCTTCCCGGCCATCCTGGGACAAAATGCCATTAACCAGCCCAGGCAGGATTCTCACCCCCATAGCTGAACTCTCAACTGATGTGCCCATGGTCTCCTCTTCAATGTGTTTGGTGTTGGTGTATAGAAAGCCTACTGATTTTTTTTTTTTTTGGTTTTTCAAGACATGGTTTCTCTGTGGTTTTGGAGCCTGTCCTGGAACTAGCTCTTGTAGACCAGGCTGGTCTCAAACTCACAGAGATCCACTTGCCTCTGCCTCCCGAGTGTTGAGATTAAAAGGCATGCGCCACCACCGCCCAGCAGCCTATTGATTTTTTAAGTTGATTTTGTATCCTGCCTAGTTTTCTGAAACTGCTGATTGTTTCTAGTTTTCTGGTAGAATTTTTGGATCTCTTAGTATATTATATCATCTGAAAATAGGTATAATTTGAGTTCTGCTCTTATTTGTATCCCTTTATTTTCCTTCTTATTGTTCTGGCTAGTGTCTCGAGTGTGGTGTTAAAAAGGAATGGGAATAGTGGACAGTTCTTTCTCTATTATTTTTCTTCTCTGATACTGAGGACTAAACTCAGGGTTTCATGTATTCTAACTAAGCAATCTCCTACTGATCTTTGTCCCCAGCCCTCCAAGTTGAGGAAAATATTTAAGTGTTGAGCTTTGTAAACTCACAAGTTTAGCTGCCTCTCTTCTGTCTCTAACATGATCACTTAATAGATATCATACATAAATTACTTTTCATTGTTCTACCTTTGAACAGTTTCCCTAGATATAAATGAAGTCTTTAATGTATCAGTGACAAGGAACTTGCTATCTATAATGACTAAGTAAATAAAAGTGAATTATAGCAATATAATTTTTGATTGTAGCCATGTCATTGGTCTCATCTATACTTCCTGTGATTCTTTATTTGCCTCTATGCCTGAGATTTGTGCTTTCTGATTCATAAATTCAGATGTTTCTCTGCATCTTCTTGCATGATTTTTTGCTCATTCTACAATGTGATATGTTCTCTCCTATTGTATAACATGGGAATGTGATACTTGAATGAATATACTAGTGAAGGAGGAATAATTTCAAATTTGATATTTGAATAAGTGTCTTCTACAGAATGAGATACTAAAAGAAACTTCTAAACTATCATTTTTACTATATACTAGGTGTTCAGAAAAAAGCACAAAGGGATTTGGTAATAGACTCCTAAAGCCTTATAATGGTATTTTAATATATTTTTAGACAAAATATTCATATTTAAATAGCCATTTCTTTCAAAGGAAGTGTTATAGTGTAATAAAAAATGACTGCATAAGATTTAAAAAATTAACCTTTATTTTTAATCTTATATGGATACTATGCTCACATGTATGTGTACTGCACATGTATAGTAGACATGAAGACTAGAAAAAGGATGTGCTAACCCCTGTGATTGGACTTAAAAACATTTATGAGCCAAAAGATGGATTCTGGTCTTTAACAACCTGGGTCTTGTTAAAGAAGTCAGTGCTTATAGCAGCTGAGTCATCTCTCCAGCCCCAGCTTTGTAAGATTTTGTAGATTTATTTCATACAGAGAAAAAAGTATAGAACCGGAATATGTATATTCAACCCTTACTGAATTTACTATTCATCACAGATGTTGGAAGCCTGAAAAAGCAAACATCACACATATCTGAGAGGCCACAGTAATTTGTTAGAAGCTGGAAAGAATTGCATTAGTTTAAAACAGAAAGCCTGAGCAATGTCGGATCTCTTTCTTGGACTTGCTTAAGAATAAGTGAGTGACACAAAGAAAAGCTTTCCTGAACTCATGCACTCAGGAGCCAGCATATAAGAAAATAAGTTTGGTATGTGTTTCAAATGGTTCTCACTGAGTGATTGTCATAAAAAAACAGACAAGTCTTTATTATGTGTGAATGTTCTGTTATGATATTTTAAAGCAGTTTGATAATTGGTATTACTTTATTCTTTTCTTCCAAAGGACCTCTACTAGGAAATGTAACTTAAAGGTGATAACTTAAAAATCCATAGTATATATTCTTGGTAAAACTTAAAATGATAAACAGTGGAGATCAGGCACTTAGCCTAATTCTTTCACAGCCTTGGTCGAAAATTTAGAAAGTTCCCTTTATTTCTTTAAACATGATTGGTGTAATTTGAAAAACCATAGACAGAACATTTATTATAATAGTGTTACAAAAATGGTACACTTTTAGTTTGTGTTTTAATCATGCTAAAGGGATTTTCCCATATGCCATACCAAAGGTAATGATTTAATTCTTGATAAATCTATATGTACAGAATAAAAATAATCTTATAATTCAAGTTGGCTAAGCTACTTTAGCTAGCTAGAAGTATGCTCACGTGAACACTCTCGGAGAAATGTCCTAGATGTATTTATGGAAAAGAGACTATATTAAATCTATGTTACCACTGTAAAACACTGTATAGTTTTCTATTTTTACTCTATACATTATTTTTTTTATTGGAAAAAGAAAAGAAATTTCTGCCTCCTCCCCGCCTCCCATTTCCCTCCCACTCCTCCCTCTCCTCCTCCCCTCCCCCCACTCCTCCCCCTCCCTCTCCAGCCTGAAGAGCAGTCAGGGTTCCCTGCCCTGTGGAAAGTCCAAAGTCCTCCCCACTCAATCCTGGTCTAGGAAGGTGAACATCCAAACTGGGTAGGCTCCCACAAAGCCAGAACATGAAGTAGGATCAAAACACGGTGCCATGGTCCTTGACTTCTCAGCAGCCCTTATTGTCCGCCAAATTCAGAGAGTCCGGTTTTATCCCATGCTTTTTCAGTCACAGTCCAGCTGACCTTGGTGAGCTCCCAAAGAATCAGCCCCCCTGTCTCCATGGGGGGGCGCACCCCCTTGTGGTCCTGACTTCTTTGTTCATATTCTCCCTCCTTCTGCTCCTCATTGGGACATTGGGAGCTCAGTCCAGCTCCAGTGTGGGTCTCTGACTCTATCTCCGTCCATCGCCAGATGAAGTTTCTACGGTGATATGCAAGATATTCATCAGTATGGCTATAGGATAGGGTCATTTCAGGTTCCCTATCCTCAGCTGCCCCAGGAACTAACTGGGGACATCGCTCTGGGCACCTGGGAGCCCCTCTAGGTCCAAGTCTCTTGCCAACCCTAAGATGGCTCCCTTAATTAAGATATGTGCTTCTCTGCTCCCCTAACCAACCTTCCTTTATCCCAATCATCCCGTTTCCCCAAGATCCCCCCACCCTCCCCTTCTCACATTTCTCTCCCCTTCTCCCCTTACCCCCCCTTTCACCACACCCCAAGATCCCAATTATTTGCCCGGCAATCTAGTCTACTTCCCATAACCAGGAGGATAGCTATATGTTTTTCTTTGGGTTCACCTTCTTATTTAGTTTCTTTAGGATATCATATTATAGACTCACTGACCTTTATTTATCTCTAGAAACCAATTATGAGTGAGTACATCCCATGTTCATCCTTTTGGGTCTGGGTTACCTCACTCAGGATAGTGTTTTCTATTTCCATCCATTTGCATGCAAAATTCGCGATGTCATTGTTTTTTTACCGCTGAGTAGTATTCTAATGTGTATATATTCCACACTTTCTTCATCCATTCTTCCATTGAAGGGCATCTAGGTTGTTTCCAGGATCTGGCTATTACAAATAATGCTGCTATGAACATAGTTGAACAAATGTCCTTGTCATATGATCGGGCATCTCGTGGGTATATTCCCAAGAGTGGCATTGCTGGGTCCATGGGTATGTTGATCCCAAATTTCCTGAGAAACCGCCACACTGCTTTCCAAAGTGGTTGCACAAGTTTGCATTCCCACCAGCAATGGATGAGGGTACCCCTCTCTCCACAGCCTCTCCAGCAAAGGCTATCATTGGTGTTTTTGATTTTAGCCATTCTGACAGGTGTAAGGTGATATCTCAATGTTGTTTTGATTTGCATTTCCCTGATCGCTAAGGAGGCTGAGCATGACCTTATGTGCCTTTTGGCCATTTGAACTTCTTCTGTTGAGAAGTCTCTCTTCAGATCAGTGCCCCATTTTTTAATACTCTATACATTATTAAATATTATTCAGAAAACATTTTGCTACTATTCCAAATGTTATATAACCAGTGAATGACAGAATCAAAATTTGAGACCTGACTATCCATGGAGCCTAAAAACTATCACCTCCGTATATAAATGGCCTGTGACTCACCTTTACTGTAATTGTATTTTAGAGATTTGTTTTTATTTCATTTTTATGAGTGCTTGTGTACATGTATTTATGACTATCATGTCTGTGCAAGTCAGAGGAAAACAGAAGAAGGCATAAGATACCCTGGAACGGGAATTAAAATTATTGTGAACTGCCATGTGGGTTCTGGGAACTGAACTGAGGTCCTCTAAAAGAATAACAAGTGGTCTTAAACATTAAGCAATTTTTTTCCAGCCCTGCCATGCCTTAGAAATATCAACAAAATATCCCAGACACTTAGATGTTATAAAGGTATACTGACTCAATCATCATGTTTTTGAGTTTAATATGCCATTCCAGAAACTGCATGACACATTCAACACTGTGTGGTAAAATTATTTTTGTGTTCTAGAATTGCCTAACTTTCCACTAAGATACATTTGATGAGCATGTATTTAAGTAGGTCAGGCTAAGCTGTGTGATGTTGGTTAGGTTAGATAAATTAAATGTAGTTTTGGTTTAAGATATTTTATTCCAACTATGATATTTGGACTATAAGACTATTTTATGTCAGTAATCATCTCTAGTATATGTCCTGCTGTAGTTATAGATTTAGAGTGCAATAACTGACCATTGAAGTGGTTTCATCGAGGATCCATTAATGTTTAAGTAAAAGTAAGTTATAGAAGAACTAACTAAAATTTTAGGATGTGTCTAATTTTTGTCGTACAGTTATGTGGTTGAACACAAAAATAATGACTCTGTAATCACTATTTAAAATTTTAACATATATATTTATTTATCAATAAACCAACAACTTGAGTTTGGGAGTTAGGTCATGCAATTGTTTGACTCACTCTTTCCTCAGTCTTAGTTTTCTTATCAATAAATTAAGAAAGTTGGAATCAATGTGTTATGTGTATTTTTTCCTTTATGTAATAACCTTCCTTCTCTAAGTCTGAAGAAGTACGGAATTCTATTAATCCAAAAATTGCAATACTAACTGTAAAGTTGTTTTTACCTCTAGGTTTTGAGTGATGATGATCAAGACCACAACATTCTTCCTTTACATACTCAATTTTAGGGTTCATCATAAAGAAGGATGCATTTTCAGGAGAATTTCAGTCATGCTGTGTTGTAAGGATCTACTTGGCCTCCATCTTTTTGGTCTTTCAAGATAAGGATCTTAAACATTTTAACTTTTATCGATCATTATAGGTAACTTAAGTCTGTCTTGGTCCTTGATTAGGTGTAGTTGAATATAAGACTTTAATAAATTGGTATGATGTGTTTGAAGCACCTATGCGCAGAGTTGTCTGGGCATAGAAGGCATCAGGTTTATAGATTCTTTTGAACTAGATCCCTTAAACATTTTTTCCATTCACAGACTGTTTTGCTCAAGAAATTTTATGTGGTCTTAGGTAATTAGACAGCTAAAGTAGGTATACAAATAAATTACATACTGATAACAAATAACAAAATGATTTATTTTGAAGGCAATCATTTGGTATATATATATCATACCATTTTATCATTTATTAAAGTTATAAGCAAATTCACACACCAGTGAGACAGATGTATTTGTTTATGTTTTCATAAAGAATTAAATCTTGGCTGAATATTTGAAACTGAAGGAATATGGAATATCTTGATCATTTTTCAGAGTTGATCAATATTTTAATTTTTATGCTTGTCAATGCTGAGAACACCACTTCCCACAGTACATGTTAGAGATTATTGAAAAATTCTATCCCATTCCCAAGTAAAATCAATTTAAATTTTCATGAAGCTTTTCAGTATCTCAGCCCACATTTTGTGTGTATGGTGTACATGTGTTCATGCATGTACTTGTGTGAGGAGTACATATGTGCATGAGTAGACATTGAGGTATCTTCCTTGAGTGTTTTTTGAGACAAGGTCTATTACTGAACCTGAATCTCAGCAGTTCTGCCAGACTGCCTTGCAGCAAATCCTAGCAATCCTCCTGTCTCCACATCCTCCAGGCTAGGGTTACAGGCACAAGTCATCATGTATGGCTTTCTAGATGGATCCTTGGGAGTAAGCCCTTTACTGCCTAAAGGGTATCCTTAGCCCTCTAACAGTTATCTCAAAAATTAAGCATTCCAATGCATATAACCTAAGATGTGCAGAGTTTATTCTTTCATGGTGAGGAATAATGGTAGGAGAGCATCAAGTCTACAATCTTGCCATTAAGACATCACTTCTGTAAGAGCAAAAAGCACCTTTTAGTACCAGTAAGAACACTGCAAGTCCTAACACCATCGTTTCAGATCTGAACCAACCTGTCAGGAAGTGTTTGTGGTGAATCAGGCATGATGGGACATGCAGAGCTAAATGCATCTGTTATGTGTTTAGAAGCAAGCCTACAAGGGAGTTGTGCAAAGCAGCCCAAGTGAGATCTGCTCTAAAACACTTCAGATTTATGATGCGTCTGACTTTGAAGTAATATTTGGTTACGGCATTGAGAAATCTTTTAGTTGGGAGCTGTGTGGCCTAATTTTGGATCAGCATTGAATTCTTGTCCAAGGGGTCTCTGTGAGGCAAAGCTCATGGAGACAGTCTCTCACTTGGCAAGAACCAGTGGACCTTGGGATGGTGCAGAATGCTGCTGAGACCTGTACATTCTCTTCTCTGTCATAATATTCATGATTCTCGTGGTGGTTTTTAGTTTCACTTTGTCACACATGGGAAAGATGTGATCATTCATGAAAACCTCATTTTTTTTCCTCTAAAATTTGTTGGGAATTGATGCTTTTCAGGTTTCTTATGGAGAGGCTTAGGCATACAGGACCCTTTTGTAGGACTAGGGAACAGGTAGAGAAATACAAGCTAACTGTATCCAAACAATTTATGCCACATCACCCATATTTCCGTAAATATGTTTTGCTAAATTTTGAATGATCTTGTTGTTCTTAAAAATGTGTGTGCCTATATTTCTTACCTTTTAGCTTTGTAAGGACAGGGTGTGCCCAGCTCGCTATTTAGCCAAACTAACAAAATGCTGAGCATTGCTTTGGTTTAAAAGTTGTTGTGATGTTTAAGTTGGGAAAAACATATTTATTTTTTCTTGAGATTAATGATAGAAGATGGGGAGAACATGCTTTTTTATGAAGTATGAATAAAGATGGATCAAGTTCTTTGGGGCTGGACACTTGTGTGGTTAGACAATTCTTCCAATGATGCCCCTTCCCCACCACCAGTACTGTAGCATCTTTTACTATTGCAATTTTGTTTTACAAACCCCACATTCAGTTATACAACCCTACCTGCATTATGACCACAGTGTAAAAAGCTGGGATTCATTAGCATTCTGCCATGGACAGGGTGGAGCTCACTAGGAACCTTAGCTCTTCTTTCTGAGCTATTGGCTACTGATGGTTTCTGGTGGGTGGGAGGAGTCATTATCTTCCCATATGTACCACTGGTGATTCCGACCAAGCTCCAAAGGGCAGTTCTAAACTCATGGTTCCTCTGATATCCCTCATGAAACCCAGTTGGGTCACAATACAACACAAAACAAACAAAAAAAATCTTGAACATGAGAAAGAGATTGGTAGGGAGTGGGGGAGGTTGACGAGTGGGACAGAGAAAAGATTGGGATATGAGATTAACCAGAAAACATTATATATAGGATTGCCAAATAACAAATTTAATAATAATAACAATATAAAAACTGAGCTCGGGTGTGCAAGAATATTCAGGGGGATATTCAAAAGAGAGCACATAGCAAATGGACAAGGCCTTGGGCAGTCAGGAAATTGGATGAATTCTCCATTCTAAATCTACAGGATTTCTGGCATCCTAGGGACTTAAGGGGATTTGTGATAACATCTGGTGTTCTCAGAAAAAAATATTTTAGCTGATTAATTTACTCGGCAGTTAATGCATGTGTATCTTTTACTATGTACCAGGCACTATCATAGTTAAAAGAGATATAAAAATAACAAAACATGACAGGATATATTCTTTGAAGGCTTTTGTTTTGCTAAGAGCTTATATTTGTGTAGCAATTTACGGAATCTGCATATATATATAATCATAATCTCTATATATTATCATAATATATCCCAGCATCCATTAAATATAGAAGTGTTTTTTCTCCAGTTTAAATTTCAAGTTTTTAAAAAATGTTTTTATTATATTTTAAATCATTTCAAAGCAGCAGACACATGCCAATCTGTCGTCATTTTACCCATTAGCCACTCTACTTTCTTTTTTCCTCCCTCATACAAAGTCTCACTGTGTAGCTCTGACTATTCTAGAATTCACTATGTAGACTAGGCTGGCATTGAACTCAAAGAAATCCACCAGCCTTTGCCTCCCAAGTGCTGGAATTAAAAGTGTGTGCCACTATGCCTAGCTGTATACTCTCAAGATATGGCTTCTTGATTTTAATGAATGTGGGCACATAGAATAAGCTGTACACAATAGTATAGTTGATTTTAGGTAAATTTAAAGACATAGATACAGTACATTAAATTTAAAGGGGAAAACACTGTTAAAATGTAGAATAGTAATGGAACACATTATAAATCAAAATAATATTCAGTGGTCTAGTCTTGTAGACAATATTCATATTAGTTACTTTTTGTGGCTGTGACAAACACTATGACCAAAAGAAAGTTAAGAAAGAAAAAGCTGTATTTTAGCTTATGATTCCAGGATAGGAGGCCATTACGGCGGGTGCCGGGGCAAGAAGCAGCCTATCACTTCTCTCTCACACAGGAGACATACAGAAAGAGCATCGTCATTAGTCCTCAAAGATTTCCTCCAGTGATATATTTCCTCCACCAAGGCTTCACCTCCAAAAGTTACATAAGTTCCTCGAACAAAGTCATTGTCTGAGGACAAAGTGCTCCAATGCATGAGCCTACAGGGGGGCATGTGTTATTCAAACTAGCACAGCTTCAGACGTCAGAGACTAGAAAATTTGAATTTCTGTATATAATAACTTTTACTTTATCATGCTTTGACTTGTAATTAACATTAGTGTGCCTACTTCCTTACCTACTAGTTTCACTCTGGAATATTCTATGAGTGAAATTTCACAAAAGAGCCTTACCCTGATGTAAGATACAGTTAATGAAGTATTCATCAAAAGAGAGAGAGAAATGAAGTTGAGTTGTGCAGTGTGCCTGAGTCTGAGATCCTAGAGTGGTACTTACAAGGTGTATAAGAGCCATATACCTAAATGCTGTTATTATTATTATTTTTTTTTGTTTTTTCGAGACAGGGTTTCTCTGTGGTTTTGGAGCCTGTCCTGGCACTAGCTCTTGTAGACCAGGCTGGTCTCGAACTCACAGAGATCTGCCTGCCTCAGCCTCCCAAGTGCTGGGATTAAAGGCGTGCGCCACCACCGCCCGGCTTAAATGCTGTTATTTTATTCTCTCTGCAATGTGGAGGACCAGTTAACTTCAACCACTCTTTATAATCAGAGAAGGACATATACCAACAACTGTTTCCTAAGAACAATAATTTCTTCACATGAAATGAGCTTATATAACATCTCCAAATATCGCTTAAATACATGTCCTTTTAGAGATTATGTTTGATTTCCCTCTTTACTTCACTCAGTGGATTTATTTGATAGCACACATTCACTGATAGGTTAGAGGAAATACTGTCCTTTAGAACCCCAAATAATGTAAATAGAAATTATTATTAGATCCTTAACATTGCCCACATTGATGCCTTGAAAATCTATGAAACTGCTCCATTAATTATGAGTTAACCTAGACCTAGGGTTCAGATTCTGGCCATCTGTTCTTATCAGTAAGAAAATCAGCTGTGTGCTGAACAAAATGTTTCTCCTTTTAATCTCATAACCAGGGACAGAGGCAAGAGGATTGCCAGGAGTTCGAGGCCAGCCTCAGCAATACTGTAGTTTCCTGTTACAAGTAAACAAATTCAGTTACTCTCAGTCTAAACAAGGGGTTGAGGTAGTTTTAAGTACCACAGCTTTTGACTTTTCTTTGGTGGTGCATGTATATGATATGTAATATAAGAATTGTGGGTACTTGGATGAGTCACCCTCAGGTTCTTAGAGATTTTGCTGTAATATGATTAAAAGATTTAGACTCTGGTAACCTATGGGAAGTCCAGGCACTTATTTACTGTAGTTTGATAATCTCTCTGATTTTGTCATCCTTTAAAAACAAATTAAATGGGAATCCTCTTTGTCTATAAACATCTGCATTTATTTTCCTATGTAAACACCACATTCATTTCTGAGTGACTATGACACATGAACTAGTTCTGCTTACTGTCACAGAGCTATTGTCTTTTAAACTTCGGGCACTGAAGATCAACAGATTCTATAGACCAAAATTTTTCATACCTCGGTAATTCTGTTCACTCCCTCCTCCCTTTACTTGGCAGCTTCGTATTCCTTACAAAGTGACTGTTAGCGAACATGTTGCTTAAAATGTGTGAGACTGTTTTTGTAAATTAATTTGCAAATCCAAGACAGTAATATTTGCCTCACCACAATAGTTACATCTGAGTAACAAAAAGATGTGTTTAAAAGTTTTTTTTTAAGTAAAGAATTAGTCATTTTATGAACAGCAGCAACAAAAAATAGCCACTAATTGTAGCAAAGTCTGTAGGAATGTCAATAGCATTTGGAATTATTATTTTTAATTCACTTGAGGCTGTTAGTGTCCCTGAAAGACTTGTAAGGTAAGAAGTAACGTGCGTGTAAATATATATCAGTATCTTGTTTCTTTAGTTTTTAGTGAGCTGATATTAAATTCACTAAAATTTGTAAAATCTGATATCTTTTGGCTTGACTGAAGGTTTGCCAGGAAGAACATTTCTATTTCCAAAAACTAAATTAGAAGATGTTTCTTATTTCACAAAATGGTGATTTGCTCATTGAATAAATGTTAATGGTAATTTTCTGAAGCTTTAAATTTTATCTTAAAATCTCATGATTTGTCAAGCTTTGAAGGCCAGGAATGCAATGGAAATATCCTTGCTTCATTTCTGACATCCTCAGTGTCAGTGAGGTTTTCTTGCACTGTGGCGCCAAGATCTTTGTTCTTTAGGTCTATGGAGTTCCATCCTGCTCTGCCCTGCACTGTCTGCTTTCTCACTTTGTCTTCTCCCACTTCCTTGCCTTTTATGGCCAAAAAGGACTTGCGCAAGACTGGCCATCTCATGAGATATAAAGCTAACTTAACACACTATTAATTTCTTTCTTCATCTGTCAAGCAAAGTTGGTGCGGTGACAAACAAAACTTCTGAAAGTTAGAATGGCTCTGAGAAAGACTACTCAGAGTTTTACAGAGTGCCAATCAAACAAAATATCTCAGACAGGTAACTAAGCTTATTCAGGAATCAGAGTCTAAGATGGTGTGTTTGTGTTTATGTGTTACTGAAGATTAAATATGAGATCGCCCATGTGGTAGACCACTGAGCATATTTGTGACCTAGAATGCATTATGGAAAGAAGTTATCTTCATAGTTTTCATGTGTAAACTAAAACATGCTAAGCAGCATCACCATCATCATTACTAGTAAGTAGTATTTATTTAATTTTGAGATATGGAATCTGGGCTGGCCCTGAACTCACAGAGACCTGCCTTCCTTTGCCTCTCTAGCACTGGAAGAAAAGGCACAGGCCACCATCTCTGGCTTTGGCACACATTGCTGTAGACGATAAGATAATAAAGTATTGTGCTTATTTCTAAGACAGGGATGATTTCCTGTATATGATTTATAAGTTAGAATAAAACAGAATGGGAGTCCCATTGAAGTCAGGGCCTTAGTTTTTGGTGCACAAATCAGTTTTTCAATAAAGACTTTAGGCGTGAGCAGTAACACCAGTCACCCCAGGGAGGCAGACAAGAATCTGAATATCTAAAATGCGCATGCCCTCAGCTTGCTACCCTTATTCTACTTTGACAAGTGTAGAACTGAGAAAATAGTGATGAACTCTTAGGGCTGGATAAGAAACTGCAGTAAACAGTCCCAGGTCCCCTGTGGAGAACAGGCAAGCCTATCACCGTTGAGATAGAGCCACCATTCCAAGCTTGTTAGCAATGGACACAAGATTAGAACTTACCTTTTCTAAGTCGTACATTCTTCTTTTTCACTATAATCTTTCAGGTACCTTTAGATTATGATGCACGATGCAATCTTACTTATAAAAACCAGTGCCATGTGCTGTGGTGTTAGGAGACACATCAATATCAATGTGTATAGTCAGTGTCTGGTCATTATGAATAAGACTGTATCATATATAAGCAATATTAAAGAGGAAAGCATAGGCATAGATAAGGACAATTGTTGTCTATTCTTTTGTAAAGTGCTCAAAGCCCTTTCCTTCCAGCTTCAGAACCCATTGTGCCTGTTAAGTTGGAGCCTCCTCCTGCCATCCCCACTGTCCTACGGACCACCTTCAGGTGGGGTAGTTTGCTGCATTGCCTCTGCCTCTTTCTGTTTTCGGCTTTTGAACCTGTGTATGACTCAGCTTCCTCAAACATAAAATGGAGCTAATATTAGTGCCTGCCTCGAAGATGTGTTATGAGAAATGCATAAGCTAACAGCTCCAACCATGATGATGTCAGGCACTTAGCAAATGTTAAAACACCGCCTCTACCTTTTTTACACCTCCAGTAGTCTGGCACTGCTGCTGTCCTTAATAAGATGGAATCTAAGAAGCTAAAATCCAAAGAACTGGTGCTATACAAAAGGGAGAATTTTTATATCAAAAAGATAGAGATTAGTTAGGAATAGAATTGGTATTGTAAATGAATTCTCTTGCAGAGTTTGTGGGATTTCGGTGAGGAATGGATGGAGCAAGGCGTCTTGTTTTCTTCTGCCTCTCTGAAGTGTATAGAAGCTCACAGCCCTGGGCAACACAGCATTGGAATCTTAGTGTTGCTGGTCAGTCAGTTTCATACATACGCTGATAACCTCTGTTAATACTTCAGGTTATTTAAAATGTATCTTTATCATTTTATTATTGGTAGTCTGTTATTATTATTCTATTATTGTTGCTGTGGTTTTCAAGATGTGGTTTCTCCTTGTAGCCCTGGTTGTCCCAGAATTCACTTTGTAATCCAGGCTGACCTCAAACTCTCAAAGATCCACCTGCCTCTGTCTCCTGAGTGCTGAGATTAAGTGCATGTGCCATCACATTGGTCTTTTTATTCTTATTAATTTTTAGATAGTGCATAAAATAATGGTTTCATATACACTCATGCACATATATCACTGTGTTTGACTCATATTTTCTTCCCCACCGCACCATGTTTTGTGACTCAAGAAATACTTTGGGCTCCGATTTAGGTGAAATAAATCATCAGTGACTATCTCAATTTTACGTGGAAAATAGAAAAAGAAACCATATGGAGCTAGAATTGACCCAATGAAGCAAGCCAGTGCAGCATTTCCCACAGAATTTGATTCTAACTGTCAAGTCTTAGTGACTGTGAGGCTGCGCTTGAGGTCCTTAAAAGGCTAGTTTCTTACAAACACAACAACAACAACAAATTATTGCTGCTTTATCCAGTTTCTGCCACTCAAAAAATATCGTCGGCTTTCCTAGCTGTTCCAGCTAACGTTTAAAGGCTCATGAAGGTATCGCATGCTTCATTCATTTGAAAATACCCAGCAGACCCTTTAGATTAGCTTCCTGTAAAAACATCAAGATGAGCTTATTATGACTTCCATAGAAAGGTAAATCAATTATTTGATAAATTAATCTGTTGTACTATTAACTAATAACTGATATACAGCCTAACATTCTGCTTTTAATCCTTAGGGAAGAGTTAGAAATAATGTAAGAAAAATATGCATATTTAAATTGGCAGTTGACAATAAAAGTGGGTGTTGCAGCTTGAGAAATGGGCTTCTGGAAAAAATAAAGCAAGGTAGATTGCTATGTGAGAATAATTATATCATGTAATTTGCATGCAAATACATTTAAACTAAAGAAATAATTCTGAATTATTCATAGCATAAGGTTGACTTTGTATTGCCATTATTCCCTACATAAAATATATGCTATAAATCATGCTTTTAATGCAGAAGAGAATAGCTGAGGTGAAAATACATTTTTCTCCCAGATGTACAAAATGCAATTGAATATTCCATGTTGAGAGAGGTAATTCTCAATTACAGCATATTGGAATTACCAGATAATCTATTATATGTAAGTAGTTTAAGCAAAATGTGCCTCTTTACAACAAATTAACTTTTTCAATGGTTGTGTTTCTAGCCTTAGTGTAAAGTAATAACTATTTATTTATAAACTATAAAATATATAGCATAGTTATGCCTACAGCACTCAGAAATCACCAGGCTATATAGTCACTAAAGAGAGGTAATTACTTTCCAGATATCTTGCCTACAATCTTTTATTGACCCCATAATGCAATTGCTATGCTTAATAGATTGATGCAGCTGTTTGTGCAATTCTTCTCCCAATGTATGAATTTGCGGTGTAAATTCAGTGATAATTCAGACAGACACCCTCGCTGAAAGCCAAGCCAAAGAAGCCTGCCCGGCATAGGGACGTTTCAATTGCTAACCCCAAGGATGTGAAGGAGGGCTGAGAAAAAAAGATGAACTGTTTCTGTGGCCATTTATGTGTGATTGTTATTGCCAAGTGATCTCCATGAGAAGGCTTGATTTTTTTGAGGAGTGTCGCTAACATTTTATAAGTTCTGAAAGACGAGATATTTGTTGACTTTGCATTCACACCCTGAAGATGCTAGAGAAGCCTCGTGTATCATTAGAGACAGGAAATTATGGGAAGAAAATGCGATGATAATGTAACAATCATGTCTCCTTCCATGAAGGCTGTGCTTTTAAAGTTGTGTGCTCTGTATCATGTCACAGATTTCTTTTCTGCCAATATATGTTTTATTTATTTATTTTTCTGAGAAGAGAAAAAGGCACTGGTATGAAATAAAAGTCTTCATTATAAGAACGAGAAAAATTGGACAGAAAATTTATTATGCGAATTTAAATTAAATTATAGGCATTTGGTAAGGCCAATTATTTTCCATTCACACTACAAAGTTCAGATATATTAAAATAACAGGCATTTGAACATCAGTCTGGTGCATGTGTCTTCATATATAAGCATATACATGATTGTAACATTGTACATACTTTCTGAGCATTTCAGGACAAGAGACTGCTTAAAATGTATTTTGGAGTAAATGGCTGTATTCACTTTGCTACACTGATTTGAATCAAAATCAACTAATTTTCTTTAAAATGAACTATACCCTTTATTTATGTTTACAATTTTTCTATAGATGCAGAAGCTCTTCTGATAACAAAATACAGTATTCTGATATAACCCACTTTAAATATAAATTACCACTAGAAAGTCTATAAATTACCATGAGAAAGCAACCATTAATTGTTAGGGTTTGGGGCAAACAAATGACAGGTGATTTAAGCAGCACCTGAAAAAAGTATATTGATGCAATTATAATATCCAAAACTTTGGGGACACAACTGCTCTAAAATTAGAGTGTTACTCTGGTCTAGGAAGCACAAATCAGTGGTCTCTGCCTAGTATTAGCATCATATGGTGGCATCATTTTTTATTAACACAGTACAAATATCCTGTACCGTGCTACCCCTCTCATTGCTTGAGGCTTTGGAATCAAAATGTCACAGCAAATTTTACTTTCACTAATAGATTGAAAATTGTACATTACATCAGTAAGAGTGAGCAGGAGAGTGGTATTATGCCAAGGTGGCAAAAGCGGGCACATACAACAACCCTGAAAATTACATCTTGGTTATTCTTCGTCTCCAAACAATAACAAGAGGGTAAGAACTGAGCGCGCGCGGGGGGGGGTGTTTTATTGCCTTTTCGGAGTAAAGTTCACCTTTCTCCAACTTCTCCATATGCATTGTCAAAATATCACATTATACAATTCACTGGAAATGCACTTATTGCTAAATACCCATTAGGCTCCCAAGAGATGCCTCGCATTAATTGTTTAGTGAGAGCACCCTTAGGCTATCACCAGGGAAGCACATTAAATGCATGAGATGAGAAGTTGACGGAGATCCCGGTAGAACAAGATGCATCTACCAAACTCAAGACTTCTCCAGGAAGCATCCGATAAAGCAGTGTTAAGAATGTTGTTCATTTGGGGCCAGGTAGTTTTTCTTCTTTTTATTCCTAGGGTACAAGCATGCGTATTTTACGGGAGAAAGAAACAATGTTAGGAACCTCTTAGAAAAGGAGAGCTTGTGAACTGTGAGTAGTATTAGTAAATAAGGCTTGGTCCTGAGGACTCAATATAGCTCTCACACAGGGAAAGGATCGCGGAAGTTAGAGATGAAGGAAATTATATACTTAGTAATTAATAATAAAGTAAAGGGGTGAAGGAGACAAGTTTTTGAAGTAAACGAGAAGAATGTGACTGGTGGAAAGTCTTAGGCTAATGGCCAAAAGGGCTGATAGAAAAAAAGTCAAGCCACGAAATGAGTGACAGTGGATTCTGGCAAAATATGTTTTCAGGTCTGTCTGCCACATGCTTTTGAAAACCTTTCCCTTTGTGAATATAGCACAGCTTTTTATCACTCCTCTGTTTAGTTACAATTGCTGCTCGAGCTATTGTGCAGCTATTATGCACTATTCTGTTTGTTTATTTCACATCATTGTGTTTAGAACGTTTCTAAAAAGGAAATACAAGAAAGCAAACAAAATATGTGCTCAAATGACTTTAAAAAAATTTTTGTCTGCATTACTCCATAAACCCCACTAGAGGGGGCACTAGTAAAACAAGAAAGGAGATTTTTTAAATTTGCATTCTTTAGGAGGTTGAAAACACCTCACCCTTCTCTCAGATCAGGCCGAAATGGGACACCAGTGAAAGCGAAGATGAAGGGACTGTTAGGTATTCAACATGCTTATATTGAGTTTAATGTACTTCTTTCCCTTAATGTGCCACAACTAAATAGCCTCCAAAGGAAAATGTCTTGGTTAAATATAAATAGAATTTCACATTTCATGTGTCTTTGTGTTACGATGGGTTAAAGTCAAACTCAGAGAGACATCTTACTCGCCAGATTTTATTTTTAGTGAGTCCTGATTGTTTTGTAGGCGCATGAATGATGATCATTCTTACCGGTAAAACTGAATTTACCCCAATCTTTGCACTTAGTTTGTTGTTTCAATCACAGGAGGAAAAGGATAATAAAAAATATAGCATCCCATACTTAAAAGTTAACACTTCTCTGTGAAGCGCAAAAATTTGCCAAGCACTATAGACTTTGATGTAAGTATTGTTTTGATGCTGGATGTTATTGCTATTACTTTCGTATTAAGTTGTATTCATTAATGCAGCTTTCTGCAGGCAGAGAGAGAGAGTGCACGCTGGTGCCTATCAATGCAGCATGACAGAGGTACCACCTGGCGTGAGGGTGTGACATCCCGAGAATTAAGGGCATGTGCCAACGGGAGCCTTGACACAGCTGCTAGGAGCACCACGCAGTTGCTTCCTAATTTATAACACTGATGGAAAGTATAATTGTCAAAACTTGTAAAATGCCATGTTGCATCAGATTAAATAAAACCACCTGTCCTAAATCCTCACCATAATGATTGGCAGAAGGTGTACTCAATAAGTGTTAGCAAAAAAAATTTTTTTTTAAAAAAAAAAATAATTCTCATCTACTGGAACTGCTCCCTCTAGCACCAACTATATGCTCCGTGGGATTTTGTGCCATCTGACAGCTTTTCTGTAGAACACTGGTTGTTTCGTACGTGAAGATTCTTTTTGCCTCAACCCTCAGAAATGTTATGTTTTTATATTTCTTTGGTTTTGTACCATTAGATTGTCATATTTTTTACATTTGTGTGTGTGTGTGTGTGTGTTAAAATAAGGTTAGATATGTGCTTTAGAAAATTAAAGTTTCATTTCCCTTTCTGCCTAATTTCTTTTGTCCCTTGAAAACTGCTCTGAGGAAAATAACCACCGCAGGCTGCTTATCAGAATCATTGGCACAAATATTCCAGAATATGTTCCTAGGAATTACTTAGCACAGATGCCTCAACCAAGCAGAACCCAGGGCTTAGAAGAGTTAAGGGGTTGTCCAGAACCATAGCCTGTGGAGGGGACCGAGGGGCTGTCCAGAGCCACAGCCTGTGCAGGGGACCGAGGGGCTGTCCAGAGCCACAGCCTGTGCAGGGGACCGAGGGGCTGACCAGAGTCACAGCCTGTAGAGGTATTTGAGCCATCACAGGAAACCCATTTCACAGTCCTCCTCTACTCCAGATCTTTAAAACTTAAATTGCAAAGTAATCATTTTCTTTTTCAATTTTAAAATGAGAACAAAATACTCTTTTGCGAGAAGAAAGATAGGAGGTGGAACATGCCTCAGACTTAACCAGCACTGGCACAGCACTTTACAGTTTATAAACTCCATCTCCATTAAGTTTGATGATAATGCAGCATTGGTGCATTGCTCAACTTTAATATTCCCTTACACTGTAAGAATGTTTCTCCTTTCACTTTATTTTTTTTCTAACAACTTTGTTCAATCTACTTTCTTAGTTCCTGTTCAGAGACGGGCTAGTGCCCTCCCTATAAGCCAGTAAGCCAATATGGATTCACCACGGCTGTTTGCAAAACATCTTTGAGAGTACCTTGCTCAGTGGCATTGAATTACAGTTTCTTTCCGCCCCCTCCATTTTGCTGTTTTGTGACCTCAGGTTTGTAATGGACAAGAAGAGTTGTGATGGCATTTGGAGCCTGGGGCAGTGTCACCAACATGCAGGGATCTCATGACACCACTATCTCTTTGATCCGAAAGGAACTAGGCAAAGAGGAGGGGTGAGAACATCACTTTGATCTCTAATTCCCCATAGTCAGCCTCTTTTCTCCATCTCTATTTCAGAAACCACCTACTGACTCTCTTGGGATGAGTTTGGGGAAACTAAAATTTCTGTCCCATAAGAACTAGTATATTGTTATGGTCTACAACCTTATTTTTATAGGTTAATGGTAATTAAAATTGACAAGTTCCGGGCCACTCACTCCCTTATCTGTTTATCAAAAAAACCACAATATGTAAAAATATGATTCCATTTCAAAGATTGTGCAACTGTTTGGTAGGAGATGTGGAGGAAATATTTAGCTTTCTTTTGTCAAAGTCCACTGCTTTATCTTTACCATGAAACTTCCCAGAAAATATTGATGATGTTTTTGTCAATATCCAACCAATGAATTATTTCTAATTGCTTTAATTGATTATTTTTCCAAAATTATACCAAAAGTATGTTTTTGAGCAATTCCTTAGTGGAATTTCCAATTGATAGTAACAAAACACACTGAAAGAATCCTGTTCATCGTCATAGGGAGGTTGTGTGTGATTTGCTTAGGAATAACGGAAATGTTTTCATGTCATAAATTCTCCACAAGGGCTTGGGGATGCGGCTCAATCCTTAGAGTGCTTGCTTACCATGTGCAAAGTCCTGGGTTCATTCAGCAGTACACACAGCATGTGATGGTGTGTGCCCATAATCCCACATGGTACTAAGGCTCGTTATTTAAAAATATTATGGGTTCAGTGTTTTAGGCTTAATAAACATTGATTATCAACCAGAGATAGCAACCAGCACAAGGTACATGTCAAAGTACATGTCCTTTCCAACTATACCTCAAATAGATTTGGATGTATTTGACTATGCAATAAAGAGATTGGGACTCATTGTCACCGGAATCTGAGTAATGGGCTGAAAGTGTGCATTCTGATGGGGAAAAGAAGTAAGAGGTTGACAATAATAACCCAAGACAGGCAGAATATTGCATTGAGGCCAGCCAGGGGACATGGTGAAATCAGAAGACACCAGCCGTTGAAGGAAATATGTGTGTCAAAGGGGACCAGGAAGTCAGGGGAATAGAAGTGGAGCTCAGAGATTAAGATAAAACAAAGCCCTGGCCTTCATTTACTTTTTAATTTACGGTGTAACTTTAGCACATATGATATGTAAAAGTTACTGCGAACCCATGGTTCCACCGTGTCTCCTTAACACAGAGAAGCTGGCAGTTTCGCGCAAAAGTGACTTTGCTGCAAAGTGAAACATCCGAAAAGTAGATGATGCTCCAATGCCGCAAGCAGAATCCGCTGTCTGTTTGCACCTTTGCCTCAGCCAGAGTCTCTTTCTGTCCCCTGGCTGTTTTGTTTTTCAGGGAACACCATCGTGATTAAAGAGCAGAAATGCGGCAGTGGGGATAGGGATCAGTTTCCACCCGCACAATTGTCAACAGGTACGAGAGCAGCATCTGCAACGGGAGAGCTGACAGGCTAGGAGCCAGCTGTGGCTCACACTTGAAAATAATAATAATATCCACTTAGGGGTATGGAATTATTTATCGCGGCTGGTGGAAGTTTTGCCAAAGGCAAAAAAAAAAAAAAAAAAAAAAAGGAAACATCCGATGAATACCGTCCTCGGTTCACACACCCATGCACGGCGAGAGCCGATTAACTCAGTGAACAAGAATAAATACTCCCGTTGTTATAATGATTACTTTGCTTTTTAAAGACACTGACACGTATAAGGATCAGAAAAATCGCAGCAGTCGGTAGGGTTTGAATGAGTAAATTTTGCAAGAGAACTCCGTGCAAAAGAGTGTGTCCTAGGAGTCTTCCTTTCTTCCTCACCTCCCCACTTCCTTCCTTGTTTTCCTCTTCTGTTATGTTCTTCCTCCTCTCGTTTTGTTGAGGCTGATGGCAAGGTGGAAAATGAACCTACTGAAGATGCTCTAAGAAAGCTCACAAACGAACAAATGAGCACTCTGTTGACCATTGAGAGGCCCGCATCTGTCTATCCCCTGACTGTGCACTAGGTATGGGCTTCTGCCCTAACCTGCCTGTTCATTCATTCTCTGCACAGCATAAGAGAAAAGTGGCCCAGCCTGTGAGGCAAACCATGAATCCTTTTAAAACCTGTGCGAAGAGTCTGCCTCCTGGCTCCGGATTCTCAAACTGGATTCAAGAATCTCCCTGGATTCTCCTCTACCCCCGTGGATTTAATATTGTTAATGTTCTGGGTATTTGGCCTGATTCAAATTGTGTGGTTTTCTTTTTGAATATCTACTCTAGGACTCACTGCATTTCTTGTATCTGGTAACCATTTTAATTCTATTTTTTCTTTTTTACTCATTTCTGAGTTTTTCCTGGGTTTCAAAAATCACTAATTTCGTGAGAGTTCTCTGATCTTAATTTTGATTCCGAAAAGTTAGAATTAAAGTGTTAGAGACTTTAGTGCCAAAATGCATTTAGTTGTGTTGTCTTTGTTTGTCTCCTTTCCTGTATTTCTTATTTGTATCTTTCTTCCTATATTTCCTTCTCTTTCCTTATTTCATTTTCTTTTATTAGTCTTTTCTTATATGTTTACTAAAATGTCCCATATTCAGTGTTTGGGACCTCCCAAATGATTAAAACATATATAGTATTAAGAATGGAGATTTAAAATTCACTAGTAAAAGTCCCAGTTTGCCAGGAGTAGAGGTCCATGCAGAATGGTCAGCACTGGAGCGGTGAATGAATGAGGGAGGACCTGAAATCAGGCTCAGCCTGGACTACGTCAAACCCAGTCTCAAAAAATATTCCGTTTTCTATGTTTTCCCAAACCTGTATAAACGTATATCTTCTAAAATTTAAAAATAATCTAAAATTTGAGACTTGATAGTTGGAAAATCCTAAATTTAAAATAGAAAATTGGAGGCCTTTGAGATGGTTTTGTGAATAAAGAAATCCGCTGGATATGAGTCCATTCTGCAGGACTCACACGGTGGAAGTGGCTTCCCCAAGTTTCCCTCTTACCCCCACATATGCACTCAGCCTATCCATTCACACCCGTAGCTGCACATAAATAAAATAAATGCAAAGGAATTTTTTAAATTAATAAAATTTTGTTATCTTATAAAACAATCCTTGGGGTGAAATCAAATGAATGAATAACAATGGTATTTTAAAAGTACTATTTCATATATATTTTTGGAATCTTTGGTTTGCATTTTATCGTGTTAGAAAACTCTTAACTTGTATGAATTTATACCTTATAGCTAGAATTCCATTATGATTTGATGAGATATACAAAGTATGAATCAAGAATGTAATATTCAATTAAAAACAGGACAAATTACCACATATTGAATCCTAAAAATAGTATTTGCAAGAAATAACTCTAAAAAAAAAGTAGTGAGAGATTACAAAAAAATGCATATAACTTTTAATGCTAAGTCTTAAAGTCCAGAAACTTCTGGGAGCCCTCAGGGTTATAAAATATATTTGGCATCAATAATTGAGCTTTGTTGGAAGGTGGTTTAATTTATCCCTGCTGTAAATATTCACATAATTTCCTATTGAAGTATGAACAAGTTCCATGGTGATCCAACCTCAGGCCACAGAGAGTGTTCTATAGCATAATGTACATTATACTTGAAACTTTCCAATTATGAAACATAAAATCCATCTTTTCCCGAGTTTGAGAGAAAGGACTGTTTGGTTATATTTCCTAAAGTGGATTATTGCTCTCAGTTTGAACCTAAACAGGAAAAAGAATACACTCATAAAAGGAAATTATGAATTTTCTCACTAAGAAAAAAATTATAAAAGCTTATTTTCAGGCTGGCAAGATTGTTCATTGGTTACAGCACTTGCCAGACAACTTTGAAGCCCTGAGCTCAGTTACCCAGAACCAACATAGGGCCCAGTATAGTGGTACACTACAGGTTGTCCTTTGATCATTAAATGCACACTGTTATGCACTCTCCAACTGTGGTTTGATAAAACTGTTCTTGTGAAGATGTCTTACACAGGTCTACTCACTCCAGATAGGGATTCCATGTTACATCAAAATACAGATACTGCCACTGTCCAACTTCATGAACCAATGAGTTTTGTTAGGGTTACTTACAGTTATGAGTTTGAGTAAGGGATTTCTTACAGGAGAAGAAATGACACAAAGGTAGCTGCATCACCAAAGCTCACCCCAGCATGGGTGGCAGCTCACAAAAGCTGGAAAAACTTGAACACAACGAACAGCCTGAAGGCAGCTCAACTGGTTGAAGAGTGTCCTTCCAAAGATAGCCTAGCTGGTTTCTGCTTCTCCCAGCAAGCAGCTGTCTCGTCTGTCTCATTTGCAGCTTGGCTTCCTTTGGTCTGCAGGGAAAGAGACTCTCTGCTTCTATTACTTACTCTGGCAGCAAGGTGCCTGATCAGTTTCAGGGACTTCCTGAAGCTATTTTGAGTTGTTTCTAGTATAAAGAATTTCCTTGCAGGATAAAATGTTTCAATCTTGGAGGAAATTGTTACATAACATCAATATACACTGGACATACACATATTATATCATCATCTAAACACAAGTCCTGCATCCTAGGTTCTTCAGAGAATACTTTCTGCTTCATAGAAAAGTGGGGCGGGGAGGGGGGAGGGAAAGAAAAGTTGTAAGAACTAGAGGATCAGCAATTCCGCTGTGAGAGTGTTTCTTCTAGAAATGAATGTATAAGCAAGACCTGAATTGAATGTAACACTAAGATAAGTATAGGAAAATTCATGAAGTCCCATTCCTAGATAAAGAACTACAGGAAACTATTGACTCCTGAGAGAAGGAGAATTAATTTCTAATGGTGAAGAGCCCCCTCATTGGCTATGTAATAAAAAGTGGTCAGTGCAAACAGCAAAACTGGACTCAGTATGTTGTATTTATATATTTGGGCATCTCTCTCTACACGGAAAAATAATAATAGAAGAAAAAGGGACCCATATTATGAGAGGGAGTGAGAGGGTATGGGTGAGGTTGGAGGGAGTGAAAAGAAAGCAATAGGGATGCATTTATATTTTATTTTAAAGTATAAAAATATTAAAGAAAACAATGAAATATTTCCCTGACACAGACTGAGTAAAACTATCTCAAAGTGATCGTGTAGTATGATATGTAGTAAGTATTGTTCTAACTGAGTTAAAGATATATGCCTCTGTTCATATCGTAGTGACTCAACTTTAATTTAAAGAAAAGACAATGCAAAGCATCCTGGGAGGTTTTGATGCCTGGTTTACTGGGAAACTTTCCTTACATATCTGTTTAGTTTTGTCCTTAGCTAATGACTGCTATTGAAGCCATTTCCTTTTGTATTTAAAGAGTTTCTGCTAAGCATGCCTTTAGAAACTCCCTGGAAGGTGTTTTTCATCTTGGCTTATTTCTTCAGCCACTGGCTAAAGCTATGTGAACCTTCACAGTATAAATCAAGGGTCTTTTCATAAGATTCAGTGATGTAAATCTTTGACGGCTGCTCATCAGGGCAAGCCAGGGGAGTTTGATCTCTGTGTTCTCTGCCGAGGTTAATACTCCTCTACAGATGCATATCAATACTCAATCTATACCTCACTTCATGGAACTGAAGACTCCCAGGGAATAAGAGTTCTCACGACCCTCAAAACAATTGTACTCGACTTTTGGGCACACTGCGTAAAACACACAGTTACATTACACATGTCATTTCATGTGGGAACACAACTTTTAAAAAGTAACATTTTTTCCTTTTAAAATCATACTGTTGCTCTTCATTAAAGATGTATTCACTCCGTTCAGAAATCTGTCTTACATATTTCAAGATATTATTGAATTAATATTCAACAATGATTTTAAATACTGTGAATACTTTGAAAACTCTCCCAGCAAATATTAGCAAGGATATTTACTCTGCCCAAAGATTAGCATGGAAAGTGAGAGTATGTGACTCACATAGTAAAGACATAAGTATATATATTGGTAAATATATCAAGTATATATATGTAAGCATAATTGTATATAATTATATATAGTTATGTATATATTTGCACTGTCTATTTATATATTCATGGTATTTGAAAAATTACTTTCATTGCAAAAATTAAATTACTTTTATGACTATTTCATTTTCAGTAAACGTATATTAACTAAATATATTAATTTGATTAAATATTCTATTTCAATACATGAAAGTAGTATTCACTGATCAAATCCAGCATCACTTTCTCCACCATACTGCTTTTCCTCTCTCTCAACCTCTGCTAGTCACTAGTCTACATGCAAGTCAAGTTTTGTAATTTTCACATTTGAAAGACAACATAGGCTCTTCCTTTTCTGTGTTTGTTTTACTTCACTCCATATAATATTTTCAAATTCCATCCATATGTTGCTTATATGATGAGCTCATGCCTCTCTAAGTCCAAATAATATTTATGCTGTGACATATACCGCTACATACTGATTACATTTCTTGATATCCTTTTTAAAAAAAATTTATTTACTTTAAATTCCAGCTGCAGTTTCCCCTTCTTCTTCTTCTCCTCCTCCCATCCTTCCCTTTGACCCCCCATTTGCTCCTCCTCCATTTCTATTCAGAAAAGAATAGGCCTCCTATGGAAGCACATCCAGTTGCAGTAAGGCTAAGACGTTCCCCTTGAATTAAGGCTGGGAAAGGCAACCTAGTATCAGGACTAGGGTCCCAATAACCAGCAAAAGACTCTTCCCACTTGGTCCCACAAGAGGACCAAGCTACACAACTGTCACATATATGCAGAGGGCCTAGATCAGTCTCATGTAGGATCCCTGGTTTTCAGTTCAGTCTCTGTGAGCCCCAGATTAATTGATTCTGTGGGTTTATTTGTGGTATTTTTGACTATAATCCTTTCTACCCATCTCCTACGGGATTTCACAAACTCAGCCTAATGTTTGGCTGTGAATCTGCATCTATTTTCATCAGTTGATGGATGAAGGCTCTCTGATAACACCTGGGCTAGGCACCAGTCTGATCATAGGAGACAGTCGGTTTAGGTTACCTATTTGTTATTGTTAGGAGTCTTAGCTGGGTTATCTTTCTAGATTCCTGGAAGATTCCCTTGTGTCAGGTTTTTACCTGACCCCAACGTGCCTCCCTCTTCCAGTAGTCTCTTTGAATATTCCCCACCTCTGCCCCCAACCCCAACCTTATCATATCACTCATCTCCCCATCCCCAGTCAGCCCTCAGACTGATCTCTGCCCCTTCTGAGAGAGATCTGGGCATCTTCTCATGAGCCCTTTTCATTACCTAGTCTCTGTGGATTCAGTTATTTTTTTAAAAATATTTATTTATTTATTATGTATACAATATTCTGTCGGTGTGTATGCCTGCAGACCAGAAGAGGGCACCAGACCCCATTAAAGATGGCTGTGAGCCACCATGTGGTTGCTGGGAATTGAACTCAGGACCTATGGAAGAGCAGGCAATGCTTTTAACCTCTGAGCCATCTCTCCAGCCCAGATTCAGTTATTTTTTGAACAATAAATTTTATTATATTTTTATTTCTTTTACGTGTACTTACGTGTGTGTGTGTGTGTGTGTGTGTGTGTGTGTGTGTGTGTGTATGTGTGTGTGTTGTGAGTGTCGTGTATATAAGCAGAGGTCAGAGGACAACTTATAGGACCTAGTTCTCTCCTTCCAGTATGTTCTACCCAGGAATCAAACTGCAGTCTTTAGATGCTGGTTTCCTGCTGAGTCATCTCACCAGTCCCCAACCTTCTCTTTACTCACTGCACTTTTATTTCTAACATGCCTTTTGAGATATATGGTCAAGGCTAAGCAATTGTAGAAGCACAAAAAAAAAAAAAAAGGAACAAAGCAATCTAGAAAGTGATGCCTTTTCAATGGCTCTCACGGGGGACCCCACAGTTTCTTTTAAGGACCAGTAAGTTTTGCATTACCTCTCTTCTCCCCATTACTCTTGGC
Organism: Microtus obscurus; assembly: GCA_963919715.1. NCBI lineage: Eukaryota > Metazoa > Chordata > Mammalia > Rodentia > Cricetidae > Microtus > Microtus obscurus. The sequence goes on from CAWTZC010001361.1 coordinate 2,851,827, forward strand.
AGTGTGATCATGTCTGCACACAATCTGGCTTCTTGATTCACTCTCCAGGTGTTCTTCTCCCCTTGCCTTAAAGCACCCAGATCTCTCTTCTGCTTCTTAACTCTTCCATGTGAAGAACTGCCTTTAACCATAGCCAAGCACGCTTGGGTTTGGTAGGTAAAGCACCTGAGTCTGAGGGTCATGTTTATTAGCACCATCAGGATGCAAGTAGAAAATGAAACAGAATTCTTTTGTACTTCAACAGCAGGAATTTATTTCAAAAGTATTCTAAGTTATTTTTAGCAGTTGGATCTGAGGGAGAAAGACTTCAGAAAATGAATATGGTGTCTTTCCTTTGGTCAAACAATGTGCTCTGTGTGCTTGTTATTTTGAAGAGACAGTGAAAGTCTCATTTTACTAACTGTGGCTGTAGTTTTCTTTTTCTGAGATAAATGGGCATTTTGAGTCTTTTCTAGTGGCTGGGAGATTATGCCATGATGCAAAAAGGAAAAAGCAAAGAGTTATGTTTGAGGTTGGGATTTCTGATCTCTGGTCACTGTGGGAGGAGGCTTTGGGATGTCCATATCCTGTTCGAAGCACAGCTGACTCTTTAGGTCAATGCTCCATCTTTTTACATTATCATCCTCAGAATGAAGCCATTTTTTTGTCTTGTCTGACTAGAAAGATGGTCAACTGGGCCATAAAAGCCACTTTGGGAGCAAGAGAGAAGAACATACTTAGAATCTGCTGTCTCTCTCCTTTTAGAAGTGTGGTCTCAAACTATGTGAAAGGTGGGTCAGCAAGAGTGAGAGGGCTAGATACCTAAGGTATCAGAAGCTGTTCTTTTTGCTGTTAGGGTGGGCTGTATAGGATGTGTTTTTCTATCTCTTTTAAACTTGCATTACCCATATAGCTTTGTATGTAAGTACTCATCCTGCTTCAAATTGGCCTTAAGTTCAGATAAGAGAAGCATATTGTGTTTGCTAACAAGAAAGATGTAATTTAAGAAATTCTTTGAACAGTTTTTGTATTACTTTTTGTAAAAGGAACATCTAAAACACTTAGTGGGAGTTTGGTTTTGAAAGGAAGTTATTAAGCTAGTCCAGGCAGAGGCTGAACTTCCCATTAAGTCTTGAGAACAAGTGGAGCTGTAAGAATGGGTTTTCCTTTCAGCAGGGTGACATGTTACTGGTCCTTTTCAAGCACAAAGGACCAGAAGCAGATTGAAGTCTCAGAGACTGATGTTCAACTTTTGGAGAGGGGAGGTGTTTGCGCATTAAGAGTTTATGTTTTTGAGTCACTGAAATAGTGCATCTCAATGGTCTCACTAAGCTGAGGATGAGAACTCTTCTACTCAGTTCAATCTGCATTCCTCAGTAATCCACAGTTCAATGCATGCCTGTTTATACGTTTCAGTATTGAGAGGTTTGGACGTGATGGTTGGGAAAGCTGAGTCAATGCTGAAGAGCAATTGGTGCTTTTCCAGAGGACCAGATTTGGGTTTCCAACACCTCTGGGGGTAGCTCACAATTGCCTGTGACAATGGCTTTCAGGGACCTGACACCCTCTCTTGAGCTCCATGGGCACCCCAACACAATTTTACAAGAGCACAATGCACTTAAATAAAAACAAGTTGTTTACAAAAGAAGTATGTGTCCTTATGGTCACATGGTGTTACACACTCAGCAAATACTGAGCAAGTAATGGCTGTCATGAGGACATTTCTGACTGTTCAAAGTTACTGGCAAAGACCTAAGATGACTTTAAAGTTTTGGGGAAATATAGACATTTATACACTAGTAAAATATTTGGAACATTTGGATTCCCTGTACTTTTGATTTTATTTCTTCGAATGATCTATGGAGCAGATCAGTTTTTCCATATTCTCTCTCCAGATATGTCCAGGTTTACTTTTCCAACCTGAAAACTGAGAGTTTTTAACATTACACACCACAACCACAGAAGGGAACAGAGGGAAGCTTCCTGGATGTTCTAAAACTGATCATCAGTGTTTTTTGAATGCTGTGTTTTTCCTCAACTAAGTGTGGCCACCAGGACAGATGTCACCTCTGACAAATAACAACGACAACAACAACAACAACAAAATGGTGGTAGAATTTGTCCTATTCTTTCAGTGAACAACTGTTGATAATTTAACTGGGTCAGGCTATGAGGTTAGATATGTTTATGACAGATAATGAATTGCTAAACTCCATTCCTCTTGAAAATCCACATACTCTTTGAAGGAGGGAAATATGAATTAGATCTTTAAAATCTCTTGCTGTGGTTTATCATCAAAATGTATTATGTCCCCAAATGCACAGCTACAATAACATTTTGAGTTTGTTTACTTAGCCCCAAGTGTCAAGTGTCAGAAAGAAATCTCAAAATCCACGCAATCTAAAAGTTCTGGAACTCTTAGGAAAGAAGTCAAATGCTCTATACTCGCTGATCAGAACCTGCAATTTATCTTAGCTGCTAAGAATCCTTGGGGAATATCATATGATAGAAAATGTATTCCAATGCAATGCAGTCTCTCGAGCAATGTGAGCGACCACGACTGTGACTCAAATCCTGAAAATAGGACATTCTCTTGTCATTGCCTCCTGGAAAAAAAAAAAAAAGAAATAAAAAGGCTACTCGTTGGAGGGGAAAAAAAATAACCCTGCAAATTATCCATCACCAGACAGCTTCCTGAATCCAGCTCACCTAAGCTATTTTTTCTCTTCCTACTCTGAGAGCAAAATGAATACTGCAAGCAACCAGAGTACTAATGGTCTTTTTTCCCCCACACTGCACCCCCCTCCCCAACCCCAAAGGAAGGGACTGGAGAGACTTCAGGATCCTCTTCGTGCTATCACTTCACAGGGTAGAAGGTGACAGCTTCGCCAGGGACTAATGCAGTCCGACATAATTGAATGTGGCCCGGAGCAAGGCAGCTGCCTGCAGCCACTCTTGATTGTAGCTGTCATCAGGTAGAGGCTGCTGCAGGAAAATACATTCCAGCGGAAGGCCTTCCCACCACTCAGCTCCATGGTGATAGCTTATTCATCCTTCCGCTCTGACCACAGTTTTGTAGTTAGTAATCGTCACATCATACTGCTGGCTGAGTGCAGAGGCTGCATCTTTGAATTATCAGGAATCTTTTTAGTTCTCTTCTCTTCTCTTCTCTTCTCTTCTCTTCTCTTCTCTTCTCTCTCTCTCTCTTCTCTCTCTCTCATTTTCTTTATTCTGAAATTAAATTTTACCTTAGAATTCTATTTCTTCACGAGAATTTGATCTGAGTCAAACATACTATGCCATTCAGTTTTTAAGTAATATGAAATTCCAGGTGTTCAACATTTCTCTACAAAGCAAACAATTCCAAATGTCCCAATCTGTATACCTAGTATCTAAAAAATTATAACCTGAATTAAGCTTTATGATTTGGAATAAAAATACCTGAGAATTTTACTTGCCTTTTAGTGGTTATTTATAAAAGGTCAGAGAGTAGAAAAGAATGATTCAATGATTGTATTTTTTTTCATATTAGGCATGCTATTTTGGGGAATCAGGTTACATTCTATGCAAATGATTCTAGCTTAAGACTAGATGTTTTATTAGCAGATAAAATAACATGCAATGCTATAAGCATAGATATGTTTGATATTTTTATATTTTAATTTAAAAAGTTGTTTCTATTCTGCAACACAAGTGAATTGAAAATGAAAAAAAAATCACCTTACTTGGATTTTCTGAATTGATTTGTTCTTATTTTGTGTCTATTTTGATTACCTAACTCAGTATTTTAAGTGACATAACTATACCTGGTATTTGTTGCCATTAATTTCCAAGATAATTACAATATTTTAGATACTATTTCCTTCAATTTCTCTATTGTTTTTACCACATTCCAAGGTGTGATGCGGGCATTGCTTTCTGTTGAGTAAATGGAGAGAGCAAATGTGGGTAAGAACGATGCAAACAAGCCAAGGTCAGACCTGGGTGCTAAAATGAGTCCTTGGGGTTGTCACTAATTTAAATGGCAACCCTGTGTCCTTGGAAAGTTCAGTCATTTTCTCACCATGCTGTCCTTACCCAACTAGCTGGCATTTCTAATAAATTCTTGACTATATTTATCTCTGTAGTACTAACCTATCAGTTTAATTCTTTCAAGAATTTAGGAAGTTATTTGACTAAGAAGAAAAAAGAGGACCTAATTTTGGGTGGGAGATGGGATGGGAGCGCTAGGGGGAGTTGGGAAGACACAGTAGTGGAAGGATATGACATGATCATTATATATGAAACGTTCAAAGAGTAAAAACAAAAAATATTGCAAGCAAGTAGCTAAGGCCATATGTCTATGACTAGTTTAGCTCCAAGCATACCATCATTTTAACACTACGGAAGTAATATTTTGTTCTTCTTAAAAACAATTATTATTATTATTATTATTGTGTGTATATTTATACACCTTACACAGCACTATACGGAGGTCAGACGACAACTTGTTAAAGTTCGTTTTCTTTTTCCACTTTTATGTGGATTCAGGAATCAAACACAGGTCTCCAGGATTACATAGGAAGTGTCTTTTTCTACTGAGGTATTGTTCCAGACTGATATTTTTGTTCTTGATACAAAGATAAGTCATGACTATTGCAACAAGTATTTATTATTCAATCCTTAAACCTAAAAGATGCTAAAACACTATGAATCTCTGCTGATTTCTAACAGCATTATAAACAAAAAGTTGGGTCATTTCAATTCTTAAATATCCCTTTAAATGTTTGGTGTGTGTGTGTGTGTGTGTGTAATTTCAGAATTTCAAGTTTCTTGAAATAACTGCTCATCTCTCTAATATAAGAAATTAGATTTAGTAGAAATCAGAAATTTACATGTTTTTTTCTCCATTAGAAGTTGAAAAAAAAGGAAGAAAGGGAGTTATTGATTGGTTTTCAGTGTGCATCTGAGATGTTTTCATGTTTGATTTTTCTTAATGCTTTCAATAGCCTTTCATGTGATCTATGCTGCTTGATGCTATTAAATTGGAAGGCAGGTGGTTTCGACTCCATTACAAATTCTGGACTTCCCATGGCTAAGAGAGCATCATACTTGTGTGCTGGCCTACATAAAAAAGAAAAATTTTTCCTGTAGAAGAAAACTGTTGTCTACAAGTATATGACATTTGCCTGATTTTATTTTCTGTAATTGACCTACAGATGTCACTTTCTGTATGTTTTAAGCCACACATATTTTTATGGGCCACGTTTTATGGGCATTGAAATTTCACTGTGCAGAATTGTCACATGAAGGGTGCGAGTGGGGAGAATATTTGCTTTTGGAGGAGATGTTTCCTTGACTTGTACAGGTCATTTCTGTAACTCAGAATGTCAAGAATAATGTTTACCACATGGGTCTCTAAAGCACTAGAGATTGTGGTCTGCAGTGAACATGAACTTACATAAAACTCACATTTAAAATGGGTAAAATTTCCTCAGCATATCAAAGGATAAATAATGAAATTTGATGGATATATATATATAATATTAATATATATATATAATATTAAGGTGTGACATATGAAGGTTCATAGAAAGTAAGTCAACAAAAGGTCCTCTCTTGTTCATCCTGGAAACAAATAAAGAAATACTATTATAACCTTTCACCTCAATACCTCACTTGCAACCAATAGGGTATCAGCACGGAACTTTATTATCCAGAGCATAAATTTCTTGAACTGTTGCTTATACTGAAATATATTTACTTTGACAAAAATGACAACCCATGATCTATGACTATATATATTTATACATATATGACAATATGATACACACAAATAATAATTTCACCTTTTTTTGCATGTCCAACACATTGTTTGGTAAAGCCCTTTTCCCCATGATCTGTTCCTTTTAAACCATAGTCAAACAATTGGCTAATTGTTCTATTTTAGTTTAAAAATGTTATTTTGTTATGTATGTTGCCCAGTGATACTAGGTTTTCCTTATTAATGAATGAGAATTTTGTAATTTAACCTTGTCAGATGTGTAGGCAGTTTGTATTTCTCCTGAACTTTCCATTAATGTTAATTTCATTTCAGTCCTATTTTCACTACGATATGATCCACAAAGTAAAACTCCCCGTGTTCATCAGTGGATGAATGGATAAAGAAAACATACATACAAAGACACATGCAAAACACATCATTCTGCTTTTAAAAAGTAAATATTATACCCCGCAACATTAATGAAACTTTTGTCAAGTGAAGCCACATGTAACAAATATCATACTATATGATCTACTTATCTGTGAAACCTAAAGCAATAAAGTGAATTTGAAGTGGAGTAGACTGGCTTGAGAGAGTAGATAAGTCAGTGTACAAAGTTTGGAGTATAAGAGTAGCAACTTCTGCACACTTCTGTACAACGTAGTCAGTCATATGTATTAAATGCATACGCCAAGAAAGAGTTTTAAGTTCTCAAAGACGACACAGGAAATGTGTGCGTTAATTACAGTGCATATTGATTGGAACATTGAGTCACATTTAGTGTATATAGTTCGCAATTGATAATCATGCCTTAATAAAGCTGACGAAACTGTTTGCCTGCACTTGACAGCAATCGATCATTTTGCTGTTAGCCAGAATGACAGATACCAACAGTTCTTGTGAGCTCCACAGGGTGTGGCTGTGTTCCTGGGCAAAGTGAATGGGGGGGGGAGTTTGGAGTGATCCCTAAAGTGGCTGCCAATGAGATTGTTCTCAGAGGACTCCATGGTCCTTGCCTGTGAGTGAGACACAAGTTTGTCTTATTTCCTTAAACCTGAAGAAAAAAGTCTATTTTTAGGAGTCTGCCAACTATGACTAGTCAGCTGTCGGATGGTATTTAGATTTGGGGAAGACTATATGAAAAGAGGAAAACCACTTGTTTCTCTTTCTGTGTCACCACTTGTCACTGCCATAAAGTTGGCTCTGGCCCCTGGGAGCCCTTGGTTAAGTACAGTGCCCAGGGCTATGGGAGACGGAGGCCTCCATGGCTGATCTGAAAGGCCCTTAATTAAGCACTTAGCATTTCAAGGCAAGCATCACAGCTCACCCACAGCCCGATCTGGCAGTCCGTCACTGCACATAGGCCACCTAGAAGACTAACGTGAGTTGAGTGGAGTCTTTTGTACTTGAGGCAAGGCGCCCCGAGGCACAGGCTGATCCGGTGACCCTCCCATATACACTTTCTCTGCTGGGAGGAACAGGATATCGGATGTGACAACACGCCATCCAGGAAAGGAATCCCCCCTCCCTGCTGTCCACCCCATGCCCTCAGAAAGATCAGGGATTTCAGGAGAAACTTAGAATGTCAGTGACACTTCCTTGGCTCAGCTGATCAGTATGAATATAACCAAACGCAATGAATGAATGAATAATGATGGATGTATTATGAAGCAAAAAGGGAAACCCTCTTCATTGTTAAAAGTCAATTATTTTGCAATTATCCAGGGCTTCAGAAGAGTTAACTAGTAAGGAAACATTTTCTCCCAGACCCCTGTTTGTCATTCTCAGAATTGAAGAATGAGAAACCAGGAGAAACATAAGTGTTTGGGGGAAGTTTATCTTTATATTAAGGAGCTGGAAGACTTGGCAGCATTAAAACAGAAAGGGTTAATGGAATGAACTATAGATTAAATTGTAAAGCAATCAAAGAAAACCAAACAGTTTATAGCAGACAACCATCTTCTGGTGTTTGGGTCTGTGTCAAGCCATGGATGTGGAAAATTAAAGCCATACTGAGAAGGGAAATGAACCATGTCTAATACATCCCCAGCAATAAAATGTTTTCACTAGGACTGTAAAACTGTGGCTTACATTAGGAAAAAGAAAATCAAACTATATGTCAATTCCACATCATGGGACATGAAGTGTCCACAAAAATTTATATTACTATTTAGAAGTGTTTCATTCTGGTGTTTTATTGTGATTGGATGCGCCCTCCTCAGTATCTCTTGACTGGTATGAAAATGATTTGAACTACTTTTTTAGCATTTATTTTACATCTATTACCTGTTCTATTACTTTTTATTATTTTATTGTGCTTGTGTAGAGGATTTTGTACAGTTTTCATTATAATGTAACATTAAGTCAATTTATTTGTGTATTACACGCTGTATAATTGCACCTTTTTCTAGAACAATTTGGATTTCATTATCTAACAAAGCAGTGCTGTTACATTTCCAAAAGCTCTTGTTAGATATCAAGTGCATTTTCAAAGTAGGACAACAGAGGTCAAGTTTGCACCAGGAAGACGCTTCACTAATGCCGGGACTGTTTGAACATCGGGAGAAGGTCATAATGAAAAGAGGGGAAGGCTTGTTTCTCTGAGCAAATATTTAATTATTCACTATTGTACTAGGTTAAGATCAATAAGGATCAATACTGCAAGAAAAAAAATCGTGTAGAACAAAGGGTTCTGACATGGAACAGAGGAGAGTGAGATATAGATCACGGAATGAACAAATTAATCCAGGAAAAATGTCAATTGTAACTGTGTTAGCTTTATTATTATAAAGGATGTCATGATACCATTGCAATGCTTGGTTTACAAGGCCATAAATCAGAAAGCTACCAGGCACAATGAATATGTTTTGACATAGATATTGGATGAAGTGATCTGTGCCCTGTGCAGGGCTGGCATAAATGACTTTTGTAGTTACACAGGTAAAATGCAAAACCAAAAGTAACCCACAAACACTCAGAAACTGATTAGCTTGTAAAACATTAAGAGAATGTGGACTGATGCTTTATAGGTAGAATTAGATTTTAAATTTGCTGTGAGTTACAAAGTTAAGTTGACAAGCTCCTTAATACCACATTTCTAGATTGCATATTTGATATTTATCCCATATTATTTTGAGTTCTTTTTTTTTTTTATTGGAAAAAAAAAGAAATTTCTGCCTCCTCCCCGCCTCCCATTTCCCTCCCACTCCTCCCTCTCCTCCTCCCCTCCCCCCACTCCTCCCCGTCCCTCTCCAGCCTGAAGAGCAGTCAGGGTTCCCTGCCCTGTGGAAAGTCCAAAGTCCTCCCCCCTCACTCCTGGTCTAGGGAGGTGAACATCCAAACTGGGTAGGCTCCCACAAAGCCAGAGCATGAAGGAGAATCAAAACCCGGTGCCATGGTCCTTGGCTTCTCAGCAGCCCTCATTGTCCGCCAAATTCAGAAAGTCCGGTTTTATTCCATGCTATTTCAGTCAGAGTCCAGCTGGCCTTGGTGAGCTCCCAAAGAATCAGTCCCACTGTCTCCACGGGTGGGCGCACCCCTTGTGGTCCTGACTTCTTTGCTCATATTCTCCCTCCTTCTGCTCTTCATTGGGACTTTGGGAGCTCAGTCCAGTGCTCCAGTGTGGGTCTCTGTCTCTATCTCCATCCATCGCCAGATGAAGTTTCTATGGTGATATGCAAGATATTCATCAGTATGGCTATAGGATAGAGTCCTTTCAGGTTCCCTATCCACAGCTGCCCCAGGAGCTAACTGGGGACATCGCCCTGGGCACCTGGGAGCCCCTCTAGATCCAAGTCTCTTGCCAACCCTAAGATGGCTCCCTTAATTAAGATATGTGCTTCTCTGCTCCCCTAACCAACCTTCCTTTATCCCAATCATCCCGTTTCCCCAAGTTCCCCCCAACCTCCCCTTCTCACATTTCTCTCCCCTCTCCCCTTACCCCCCCTCCCACTGCGCCCCCAAATTCCCAAATTTTTTCCCGGCAAACTGGTCTACTTCCCATAACCAGGAGGATAGCTATATGCTTTTCTTTGGGTTCACCTTCTTACTTAGTTTCTTTAGGATATCAAATTATAGACTCACTGACCTTTATTTATCTCTAGAAACCAATTATGAGTGAGTACATCCCATGTTCATCCTTTTGGGTCTGGGTTACCTCCCTCAGAATAGTGTTTTCTATTTCCATCCATTTGCATGCAAAATTCGCGAAGTCATTGTTTTTTACCGCTGAGTAGTATTCGATTGTATATATATTCCATACTTTCTTCATCCATTCTTCCATTGAAGGGCATCTAGGTTGTTTCCAGGTTCTGGCTATTACAAATAATGCTGCTATGAACATAGTTGAACAGATGTCCTTGTCATATGATCGGGCATCTCGTGGGTATATTCCCAAGAGTGGCATTGCTGGGTCCATGGGTATGTTGATCCCAAATTTCCTGAGAAACCGCCACACTGCTTTCCAAAGTGGTTGCACAAGTTTGCATTCCCACCAGCAATGGACGAGGGTACCCCTTTCTCCACAGCCTCTCCAGCAAAGGCTATCATTAGTGTTTTTGATTTTAGCCATTCTGACAGGTGTAAGGTGATATCTCAATGTTGTTTTGATTTGCATTTCCCTGATCGCTAAGGAGGCTGAGCATGACCTTAAGTGCCTTTTGGCCATTTGAACTTCTTCTGTTGAGAATTCTCTCTTCAGATCAGTGCCCCATTTTTTAATTGGGTTAATTAGCATTTTAAAGTCTAGTTTCTTGAGTTCTTTATATATTTTAGATATCAGACCTTTGTCTGTTGCGGGGTTGGTGAAGATCTTCTCCCAGTCAGTGGGTTGCCTTTTTGTCTTAGTGACAGTGTCTTTTGCTTTACAGAAGCTTCTCAGTTTCAGTAGGTCCCATTTATTCAATGTTGCCCTTAATGACTGTGCTGCTGGGGTTATACCTAGGAAGCGATCGCCTGTGCCCATCTGTTGTAGGGTGCTTCCCACTTTCTCTTCTATCAGGTTCAGTGTGTTCAGATTGATATTGAGGTCTTTGATCCATTTGGACTTGAGTTTTGTGCATGGTGATAGATATGGGTCTATTTTCATTCTTCTACAGGTTGACATCCAGTTGTCCAGCACCATTTGTTGAAGATGCTTTCTTTCTTCCATTGTATATTTTTAGCACCTTTATAGAAAATGAGGTGTTCATAGGTTTGTGGGTTAAAATCCGGGTCCTCTATATGATTCCATTGGTCAACTTCTCTATTTTTATGCCAATACCACACTGTTTTCATTACTGTAGCTCTGTAATAGAGTTTAAAGTCAGGGATGGTAATACCTCCAGAAGTTCCTTTATTGTATAAGATTGTTTTGGCTATCCTGGGTTTTTTGTTATTCCATACAAAGTTGATTATTGTCCTTTCAAGATCAGTGAAGAATTTTAATGGGATCTTGATGGGGATTGCATTGAATCTATAAATTGCCTTTGGTAGGATTGCCATTTTTACTATGTTGATCCTCCCAATCCACGAGCAAGGGAGATCCTTCCATTTTCTGGTATCTTCTTCAATTTCTTTCTTCAATGCCTTAAAGTTCTTGTCAAATAGATCCTTCACTTCTTTGGTTAGAGTTACCCCGAGATATTTTATGCTGTTTGTGGCTATCGTGAAAGGTGATGCTTCTCTGATTTCCCTCTCTGCTTCCATATCCTTTTTGTATAGGAGGGCGACTGATTTTTTTGGAGTTGATCTTGTATCCGGCCACATTACTAAAGGTGTTTATCAGCTGTAGAAGTTCTTTGGTGGAGTTTTGGGGGTCGCTTATGTACACTATCATATCATCTGCAAATAACGAAAGTTTAACTTCTTCCTTGCCAATTCGAATCCCCTTGATCCCCTTATGTTGTCTTATTGCTATTGCTAAAACTTCAAGCACTATATTGAAGAGGTATGGAGAGAGTGGACAGCCTTGTCGTGTTCCTGATTTAAGTGGGATGGCTTTGAGTTTCTCTCCGTTTAGTTTGATGTTAGCTGTCGGTTTGCTGTAAATAGCTTTTATTATATTTAGTTATGACCCTTGTATCCCTAATTTCTCCAAGACTTTTATCATAAAGGGATGTTGAATTTTGTCAAAAGCTTTTTCAGCATCTAATGAAATGATCATATGGTTTTTTTCTTTCAGTTTATTTATATGATGGATTACATTGATAGATTTTCGTATGTTGAACCAGCCTTGCATCTCTGGGATGAAGCCTACTTGATCATAATGGATAATTTTTCTAATGTGTTCTTGGATACGGTTTGCCAGTATTTTGTTGAGGATTTTTGCGTCGATGTTCATGAGTGAGATTGGCCTGTAATTCTCTTTCTTGGTTGAGTCTTTGTGTGGCTTTGGTATCAGAGTGACTGTAGCTTCATAAAAGGAATTTGGCAATGACTCTTCTGTTTCTATATTGTGAAATACCTTAAGGAGTATAGGTATTAGGTCTTCTTGGAAATTCTGGTAGAATTCCGCATTGAAACCGTCTGGTCCTGGGCTTTTTTTTGGTGGGGAGGTTTTTGATAACAGCTTCTAATTCTTCGCGACTGACAGGTCTATTTAGATTGTTCACCTGGTCCAGATTTAACTTTGGTATATGGTATTTATCTAAAAAAGTGTCCATTTCTTTTACATTTTCCAGTTTTGTGGCATACAGGCTTTTGTAGTAAGATCTAATGATTCTCTGAATTTCCTCTATGTCTGTGGTTATGTCCCCCTTTTCATTTCTGATCTTATTAAATTGCAAATTCTCTCTCTGCCGTTTGATTAGTTTGGATAGGGGTTTATCAATTTTGTTGATTTTTTCCATGAACCAGCTTTTTGTTTCATTGATTCTTTGGATTGTTTTCTGTGTTTCTATTTTGTTGATTTCCGCCCTCAATTTGACTATTTCCAGTCTTCTACTCCTCCTAGGTGAGTCTGCTTCTTTTTTTTTCTAGAGTTTTCAGGTGGGCTGTTAAGTCTCCAATGTATGCTTTCTCTGTTTTCTTTAAGTGGGCACTAAGGGCTATGAACTTTCCCCTTAGGACTGCTTTCAAAGTGTCCCATAAGTTTGAGTATGTTGTTTCTTTATTTTCATTGAATTCAAGGAAGACTTTAATTTCTTTCTTTATTTCTTCTTTGATCCAGGTGTGGGTCAATAGTTGACTGTTCAGTTTCCATGAGTTTATAGGCTTTCTGGGGGTAGCATTGTTGTTGAATTCTAACTTTAGTCCATGGTGATATGATAAGACACAGGTGGTTATGGATATTTTTTTGTAACTGTGGAAGTTTGCTTTGTTACCGAGGATGTGGTCAATTTTTGAGAATGTTCCATGAGCTGCAGAGAAGAAGGTATATTCTTTCCTATTTGGGTGGAATATTCTATAGATGTCTATTAAGTCCAATTGATTCATTACCTCCATTAATTCTCTAATTTCTCTGTTAGGTTTCTGTCTGATTGACCTGTCCATTGGTGAAAGAGGAGTGTTGAAATCTCCTACTATTAGTGTGTGCGGTTTGATGGTAGTCTTGAGTTTTAGTAATGTTTCTTTTACGTACGTGGGTGCTTTTATATTAGGGGCATAGATATTCAGGATTGAGACTTCATCCTGATGAATTGTTCCTGTTATGAGTATAAAATGTCCCTCTCCATCTCTTTTGATTGATTTAAGTTTGAAGTCAACTTTGTTAGAAATTAGTATGGCCACACCTGCTTGTTTCTTAGGTCCATTTGCTTGATAAACCTTTTCCCATCCCTTTACTCTAAGTAGGTGCCTGTCTTTGTGGTTGAGGTGTGTTTCTTGTAAACAGCAGAATGTTGGATCCTGTTTGCGTATCCAATCTCTTAGCCTGTGCCGTTTTATAGATGAGTTGAGTCCATTGACATTAAGGGATATTAGTGACCCGTGGTTGTTAACTCCGGTCAGGTTTTTAGTCATAGAGTTTGTGTGTTTGCCTTCTTTGAGTTGCGCTGGTGAAGGGTTTCTAGATGTTTGAGTTATTGTGGTCATTGTTGGATTCCTTGGTTTGTGATTTTCCTTCTATTACTTTCTGTAAGGCTGGATTTGTGGCTACGTATTGTTTAAATTTGTTTTTATCCTGAAAAAATTTTGTTTTCTCCATTTATAGTGAACGAAAGCTTGGCTGGGTATAGTAGTCTGGGCTTGCATCCATGTTCTCTTAGCTTCTGCAGTACATCTATCCAGGACCTTCTGGCTTTCATGGTTTCCATAGAGTAGTCAGGTGTAAGTCTGATAGGTTTACCTTTATAAGTAACTTGACCTTTTTCCTTTGCAGCTCTTAATATTCTTTCTTTATTCTGTATGTTTTGTGTTTTGATTATTATATGGCGAGGAGATGTTTTTTTTTTGGTCCAGTCTATTCGGTGTTCTGTATGCTTCTTGAACCTTCAAAGGAATATCTTTCTTTAGGTTGGGAAAGTTTTCTTTTTTTTGTTTTTTTTTTTTTTTTTTTTTTTTTTTTTTTTTTTTTTGTTTTTGTTTTTTCGAGACAGGGTTTCTCTGTGGTTTTGGAGCCTGTCCTGGAACTAGCTCTGTAGACCAGGCTGGTCTCGAACTCACAGAGATCCGCCTGCCTCTGCCTCCCGAGTGCTGGGATTAAAGGCGTGCGCCACCACCGCCCGGCTGAAAGTTTTCTTCAATAATTTTATTAAATATATTTTCTGGACCATTGAGCTGTACTTCCTCTCCTTCTTCTATCCCAATTATTCTTAGGTTTGGTCTTTTTATTGTGTCCCATATTTCCTGAATGTTTTGTGATGAGAATTTGTTGGTTTTGCTATTTTCTTTGATCAGTGTGTTTATTTTCTCTATGGTATCTTCAGTGTCTGACATTCTTTCTTCTATCTCTTGTAATCTGTTGGTAGTACTTGTCTCTGTGGTTCCTGTTCGTTTACCCAGGTTTTCCATCTCCATCCTTCCCTCGGTTTGTGTTTTCTTCATTACTTCCATTTCATTCTTCAAGTCTTGAACCGCTTCCCTTATCTGTTTGATTGCTTTTTCTTGCTTCTCTTGGTTTTCTTGGGTATCTTTGAGCGATTTATTCATTTCCTCTACTTTTTTGTTTGTCATCTCCAATTGTTTATGGCAGTTTTTCACCTCCTGTTTAAGGTCCTCTGTTATTTTCATATAATTCACTTTTGATTCGATTTCTTCTAATTCTTCTGGAGTAGGGTGTACAATTCTTCTTGTTTCCGGATCCCTGGATTCTGGTGATGTCATGTTGCCTTTCAGGTTGTTGGAGGAATTCTTGTATTGGCGCCTTCCCATCTCTTGCTTCAAATGGGGCCAGGAGAGGCCTGGTGTCTTGGTCCAGTCTTTGCTGTGACTGAGTCTCTGGGTGTATCTCTTCAGTGTAGAAACAGGAACCAACCCGTCCAGATGGAACTCCTCAGCACAACTCAGATGGCAACCCTGGAGCACCAGCTGTAGGTGCCCAAGATCCCTTACTGGGAACCTTGAGACCTGCCCGGAAGGCAGGCACTCCCTGCTCTGGGTGGATAGCCTTAGTGAAGGAACTTAAAACCGGTCTGAGCACTGGTCCTAGCAAACCGCAAACCGCAGGGCAGTGTTGGGGGGTGGGGTACAGGGGGATTGGGTCGTGCCTAAGAAAGGCAGCCCTGCAGAAGGAGCTGGGGGAGGGGGGTTTGTGCTAGCTTCTGAGGCACACCGCGCCTGGGTAGTAGACACTCACCCGTCCAGATGGAATTCCTCAGCACCTAACCAGGGCCACCTGGTAGCTCAAAGATCCGGGGACAGAGGAAGGAGGTGGGAGGCAGCACAGGGTGCAGGAGAACACTGGAGATCCTGGAGCACCAGCTGTAGGTGCCCAAGCTCCCTTACTGGGAACCTTGAGACCTGCCCAGAAGGCAGGCACTCCCTGCTCTGGGTGGATATCCTTAGTGAAGGCTATTTTGAGTTCTTGAATGAATTTCTGAGTGCTTGATTTTGGGTTCTTATTAGATTCTTGTTGAAATCAGAGGAGGAATGATTTTCTACTTCACCACAGCCCTGCAGCAAGGAAAGATAGTAATAATATTGACTTGCTAGTGCTATTAATACTCTCCGTCAAAATATTATTCCATTGGTTAACACAGTAAGTTGCTTATTTTATTTATCCTTCAAAGGGTGACCTATCAGCATCATTTATGATTCTTATAAAAGACTTGTACCATATATGAACTTTCAAGTTTTAGAGGTATTTTGACTGTCCTGTGTCAAGGTCATTTTGAAATTTATTTTTTTTCAGTGAACTTGGTGAAGTATGTGCCAAACTCTACCAAATAAAGGTGTTTGACTAGAATAATAACTTATTATAAAAATCACAAAATTTTGCTCAACATTTAAGTTTTCCTCATTTTAGAAATTACAATGTAAATATTCTTTAAAATCATGAAATCATGAATTTCAAGAAGTTACATATTCCTCTCCAAGCCAAAATTGCATGGCTTGTGAAAGGATGCCTAGTAAAAACTTTACAAGTGTTTGGACCTGTGTGTAATACATCTTCCGTAGATGTTGGCCTCTGACACTAAGTTGCTACCTTCACAGATAATTCTGTGACATAGTATTTTCTTATTAATAGCAAATCAAGTTGGAAAAAAATAAACCAATAGCAATAACCGTGACAAAATATATCCATGTATGCAGTAGTTGAAGAAAAACTGAGGGAACTTTCTTTTTAAAATTAACTTTTATTGACTCTTTGTAGATTTCATGTCACGCCCCCTAATCCCACTTATCTCCCAGTCTTCTCTAATCTACTCTCTGTCCATGCAACTCACCCAAACAAAATAAAATGTAAAAGAAAAAGAAAAACACCCCAATCAATCAATTAAACAAATGAACAAAAAAGGAAAAGAATTTTGTCATGAAAGGTGTAGTGTGGCACACTGAGTGACATAATTTCGACAATTTACCCTTTAACCCGCCCATCTTTACTTGTAAGTGTTCATTGTTATGAGCTATTGGTCTGGTTTGAGACCTTTGTTTTCTGTTACTCTATTGATAATGGGCACTCTCTGGGGTTCCTCTGGGATAGCCTGTTGTTCTGTGTCATGGGGATGCTTCAGTTTTGGATCTGTAGATTCATCTTCTTCACATGCTCCAACAGTTCACAGATGCTGTGGGTGTTGGGGTGAGCCAACTTTTAGCCCTGGTTCTCGGTCTAGTCCCCCAGCTTTCCCTCATGATAACGACACTCATGAGCTCCCCAGCGCTGCCTAGGCTAGCTAACCTGATGCAACCTGTAGTAAGGAGCAGGGCAGGTTCGGCTGTTCGCAGGTCCTCGGATATGTCTCTCCCACACTCAAACCACCAGGGAGAGATCTACTCTTTCGCCCAGGCAGGTACAGGTCCCTCTGTAGGGGGATATGGGAAGGTGGAGTGGGGAGAGCTCTCCAGCTCTCATACCCTCAGGGCTACCTCACCCGTGTCACCAACAACAGGGTCAGCTCTAGTGTGCTGTCCAGATGCCCAGACAGGGGTGCAGACCCTGCTCTCTTGTGTACTGCAGCTGATGAGGGGCGGGGCTGGTTCACTCATTCTTGTGACCCAAGGGCTAGCACTCCCACCTACTACAGGTGGCAATAGATGAGTACAGGGTGGGTGGGGGGGAGTGGGAGGATGGGAGGGTGGGGAGAGGGTATCTTCCTCTCACCTATGCCACCATATGATGGCGAGGCGTAGACAGCTCTTCTCTCGTGCTCCCAGAGTTGGCTTGCCTGCATCCCAGACAGTAGAGTTGTCTATCCAGGAGAGTTGTTTGCCTTTGATAAGGGGTAGGGCCATCTTTCCCCAATGTGTGCATCGGGAGCAGGGTTAGCTACCTCGGGTCCAGTGAAGGGTGGGGCTGACTCATCGCAGCCCTTGGATTTCCACAGGAATGTTACCCGTGATCCCCTGTGCTGACGACATCATCACAGACCCCAGATGCAGCAGAAATATGGACACAGCTTGGGCTCAGAAGTCACCACGCCCCCAGTGGCAGTGTAGGGCACCCAGATCGGTATGGCCCTGTTGACAGTATGACCCTTGGACACCAACACGGTAATTCCTTTTTTAAAATATTTTTTTCATTTATTTTACATACCAACCAGTTTTCCTCCCTCCTCTCCTCCCATCCCTCCCCCTTCCCACTTACCATCCTCTCCATCCACTTCTCCATTTCCATTGAGAAAGGACAGGCCTCCCGTGGGCTTACACCAAGCATGGCACCTAAATTTGAGGCCAGACTAAACTCTTCCTCTTAAGTTCAGGCAGGGGCCTGGGTAATCCAGCATGGGGAACAGGTTACCAAAAGCCAGCTAAGTGGCAGGGTGAGGTCCTGCTCCCTACTAAGAGACCAAGCTACCCGATTGATCCACACATGCAGAGGGCTTAGGTAGGTCCCATTCAGGCTCCCTAACTGTTGGTCCAGCATCCATGAGCTCCTGCAAGTTCAGTCAGCTGTCTTTGTGGGTTCTACCATCATGACCTTCCTGACTGGTGCAATCCCTCCTCCCTTTCTTCTGCAAGACTCTAGACAGCATAGTGCTTGTCTGTGGATCTCTGTCTCTGCTTCCATCAGTTACTGAATAGAGTATCTCTTGTGGCAATTAGGATAGTCACCAATCTGCTTATAGTAGATAGCCAGTTCTGGTGCCCTCTCCACCATTGCTAGGAGTCTTAGTTGGGGGTCCTCCTTGTGGGTTCCTGGGGGTTTTCCTGGCATCAGGTTTCTCTCTAACCCAAAAATATCTCCCATCAAGATGCCTCTTTTGTTACTCTCCCCCTCCCTTTGCCTCCAACCCACCTCCCTAAACTGGACCACCCAATCCACCCAACTCACTCCCTCTAGTTCCTAATCCTCTATCCCCCCAACCCCCCGCCAGTTTACCCAGAAGATCTTTTCTAATTCCCCTTCCCAAGGAAATCCATGTATTCCTCTTTGGGCCATCTTTGTTATCTAGCCTCTCTTGGGCTATAAATTGTATGTTGGTTGTCATATCCTTTACTCCTAATAATCACCTATGAGAGAGTGCATACCATGTCTGTCTTTCTGGGTCACGGCTACCTCAGTCAGCATTGTTTTCTAGTTCCATCCATTGCTTGCAAATTTCATGAGGTCATTGTTTTTCACTGCTGAATAGTACTCTATTGCAACACGGGAATTCTTAACAGATTATTTCATTGCCCTTTTCTCTTTCTTCAATTATCCTTTGCTTTGCTATCTGCTTGGAGTTGCATCTTTCTTAATTTTATGATTTCTTTCTACTGTCAGATTTTAGATATAAGCTACCCTTACTAAAGTTAGTCTATGTGTAGTACACTCTAACCAGGCTCTGTATTCATGACTCTGTGAATAAACTGTTGGTTCCTATAGCTAGTTCCCTTACAGGGATAATCACCCACATGGGCCTCCATCAGTTAGTTCAACTGTCTAGTTACCAAAGGTTGTTTGCTATGTTCCTAAACCTTTGTGCTTTTCTCTGTAATGATATAACACTGTTATTACATTAAATAACTAATACTGCTATTTTGATTAGATACCTTGTCTTATGATCACTATCAAGATAATTCAGAGGAGGCTCACAAATCAGAGTGTAGAAACAAAGAGATGAGAGTGGTTAGTAGCCCTAGTGGTCAGTGGTCAGTGGCCCTAGAGATTGTTTTTTTCTCCAGCCAATGTGTTTAGGCAGGCTTTATCCGATTACACACATTTTGTGGAACAGAGAGTTTCCTGAGAATAGTTTGTCCAAGTGATTAAAAGGTCTATCTGGATTAATTCTTAAAGGAGGGGACATTGATATATCTTTGTGCTTTATCTTGTCAATTTCTGCACAGAGAAAGAGCCCTCCCCACACATAGACACTGACACACACAGAGGAAGAGAGGGAGGGGGGGACCCCAGATCTCATTTCCTTCCTGTATTTAGAGTCCTGAAGTTTAGGTCCCAGTTTTATAAGCTGTCAATTAGGAGGAAGAAGGCCATCTTCCATGACCTTCAAGCTTTCCAGCATCTTACTAGCTACCTAGTAATAAAAATTATGTGTTCCCATAAATACTATTAAATACTTTTCTAAGAAGATTTGGTAAGATAACTTCAATAAAAATATAGAAACATCTTAAATACCCATTAAATAATGAATGAATAAAACACACACACACACACACACACACACACACACACACACACACATGAAATCCTGTCATTCACAACAATAGGAATGGAAGTGAAGGTTTTTTAGTAAAATAAATCAGGAAATGAAGCACAATTAAATCATAATCTCATCATATGTGGACACTTCTAAAGTTGGGTTTTATAGAAGATAAGCGTAGAAAGTTAGTTGTCTGGGTCTGGGGAGAGTATCTAGAGAGAATAGTGATAAATGACAGATGAATACATACTAAGTTAAAATTAGATCACAGGATCCTTGAATGTTGTGTTACAAAGTAGGATTACATGATAATATATCTTACATGCCTTGCTTTATATTATTAAAGCATTGACAAATAATTCAATTTCAGAGTTAATTGAGAATAAGTAGTTATGTACAACTCTTTGAAAGCTCAGAATGAGCCATATTGGAGACCTGCAGTGATAAGGCTGTCAGTAGAGGACTTGCTGTGCAAGGATGAGGATCTGAGTTCAGATCACTAGAACCCATGGAGGAGCTAGGCTCGGAGCTTCAAGTCTGTAATCCAGAGCTTGGCGGAATGGAGACAGGTGGATTCCTAAGCTCACTGGTTATGGATACAGCCAACTGCTGAGTTCCAGATCAGTAGGGAGACTCCTCAAAAGCATAAGGCAGAAGTCAGAGTCTTTAGTCTCCATGGGCATATACACAACTATAGACCCACATGTACTCAGCACGTACATATACCACAAACACACACAACCATGTACACCATACCACATACTACCCTTACACCTTCTTACCACATACACGACACCACACACATACACAAACACACACACACACCCCACACCACATTACACCACACATACTCACACCACAAAATAATTATTAAAAAATCAAATTGATTAAAAACTGTTTTTCTAACTATTAAAGGCAAAATGAAAGTATACAGAATCATCACTAAAGTAGTAGAATAAATAAAACATTTGGATTAGAAATAAATGACTAAACATAAGATCAAAAATATAGTGAATATACATATGCACAAACAACATATATAACCACTGTTTGTATATGTTTTGAAAAAAAGAGTAAAGTCTTGCAAGGTGCATAAATACCTACTATTCAAAATGAACTAGTTCAGCATAACACAAACATTAAAAACAGAAAATAATCAATAATTAAGTCAATATTATATAGTATTAAAAGTTTATTATTTAAGGAAAGGATAAACCACTTAAAGGGTAATAATAGAGAATTTAATCATAAATAGTTATCTAAAATGCAATCAGCTTGCATGTTTGAAATGGAATGACAGAGAAATAATAGAAGTTCTAACATTTTAAGAATGAGATGAATATGATTATAACAGTATATATGTTTTAATCCCTTATTAAATTTAGAACTCAAAATATAAGTAAGGATATGGGTATTTCAAGCCATTTATTTTTGAGATAAAGTTTCTCAGTGGTTTGGTGCTCACCCATCTGGTTAAGCTGGCTATCCAGCAAGCACTGGGATTGTCCTGGTTCTGTCCTAACAATACTAGCTTTACATGCATATCCCACTAGGTCTCACCTTTTCACACAGGACCTGGGGAAGGGAACTCAGACACTCACGCATGCAAGACAAGCTCTTTACCAACTGAGCCATCTCTATGGTGGTGTTTGAAGTAACTTAACACAATGAATACAATTAGCACAGTTAAACATAGTATTCAAAGTTTTTATCATGCAGAGAACACAACTTTCATCTTACATGCTGTGAACTGTTTGTTAAAAACAGAACGACAGCCTGGGGATGGTAGCATATGTGTAAAACGCCAACATTCAGGTAGCTGGGGCAGGAGGATTGCAAATCAGAGGCTAGCCTGGAGAGTTATATAAAACGACTCTCTCAAACAAACCAAAATAGCCAGGGCTCTAGTGGAAAGCCTTAAAAGTAGAAATACTGCAAACCATTTTATTTACATAGTGAAAACAAATATAAACATCAACTTGAGAAATAATAAAAAAAAGAGCTGCATGGAAAATCACCTTTGTTCACTGAGATTATTTTAAGGAATCTTGACAGACATTTGTTTATTGAAGACAGTATTACTCAGTGTATTCAAAGAGTAGTACCGGGAGGTTTGTCAAAAACAGTTTGTAGCACCTAATATACTTATTCTAAGCCATAAGACCTTTCTAACTTTGGCTAAATTTTTTGTTTAATTTTGGCAATTAGTTATTTTTTTATGTACATGGGTGTTTTGCCTGCATGTAACACTATGTACCAGATGCTTTTGGAAAAGGGTGTTTCATCCCCTGGGACTAGAGTTACTTATGATTGTGGGTCACTGTGTGTAGGTGCTGGGAATGGAGAACAAGGTTCTCTGGAAGAGCATCCAGTGTGAGTTAGGCTGAAAAATACATTTTTTTTTTCAGAAGGTGCCTGGGATCTTCAGAAGGTGCTTTTGTCAGTCTTCTGTGTGAATTTTGACAAACTGCAATCTAGAAACTAAAAGTCATTTCTCAACTGTGTGAATGGAGAGGATAACCAGAGACTTCTCCTTGCGAACACAAGAGAGAAAACTCTTTATCTCTTCTCTAAAGACCTTTCTGCAAAGCCCTGAAAGGCATACAAACGTAGATATGGAAGAGTGACAAAATAATAGTAGAAAAAGTCAATGAAAAAACAATGTGCTTCCTGAATGAAGAGGCTTCAGTGAAGCTGGAAGGTGGAAGAAGAAAACACCCAGCAGAAAACACAACAGAAGATCAGGAGCAAGACAAATGGGAAGAGCTGGACACAGAAAGAGATGTGGATGAAGAAGAAACATTCTGAAGCAGGAAAAGATGAGTTCTAAAGTATACTCTCATGATGCAGCCTGTGTGGAGAAAGAGGGTGAGATTTTTAAGTCATTTTCTTTGGAAGAGACTGATTTGAATGCTCCCCCAAAGCAATGGTGGAATTGGGGATTATAGCAGGAAGAAGTAGGTGTTTCAGTGGAACTTTAAAAAATTACTTCTGTTTTTTAACATTCTTTTTTTTAAAATTTATTTTTATTTTATTTGCATTGGTGTTTTGCCTGCATGTATGTTTATCTGAGGGTGTCAGATCTTGGAGTTACAGAGAGCTGTTAACTGCCATGTGGGTGATAGGAATTGAACCTGGGTCCTCTGGAAGAGCAGTCAGCACTCTTAATCACAGAGCCATCTCTCCAGCCCCCATTTTAACATTCTTAACATTCTTTATGAATGTAAATTTGTACATTTAATTGCTGACTAATGGAAAGTTTTGTCATATGTATAAAATGCCAATCCAAAGATCTCCACACACCCCTAAAATAAATCAGAAATACAAAAACTGGTGAGGCTAGTATAATGGCTCAGTGTGTAAATGTTCAAATACACTATTGGCGAGATATTTTTCATTGCGCATATGGAACTAATAAGCTTTTCATGGTTGAAGAGGTTATAGCACCAAAAAAACCAGGATCCCAAGCTATCAAGGATATAGTGTGTTTTTCTGAGGTCCCCATACAAGAATACCAATTTTCCTGCCTGTGATATCATTACCTATTTTGAGTGACATAGGGGCTATGACAGCTTATATGTCAGCTATATAAATGCCCAGGAAGGCTTTCCCTTCACTTTAATAAAGTGCAGGCTTTCCATGTATATCAGACAACCATGAGCTATCAGGTTGCAGCAAGACTAGGCACCTCCTCTCCCATTAAGACTGAATGAGACAAGCCAGCAGGAGGAAAGGGCGTCCTTAGAGCAGGCACCAGAGTCAGCGACAACCTCTTCTTCAGTTGCCAAGAGTCTTACAAGAAGACTAAGCCACACAACTTCAGGATATAGAGAGGGCCCAGGTCAATCCCATACAAGTTCCTTGAGCTGTGAGCCCTCATGAGCCCAGTTCACTTGACTCTGTTTTTCCATGATGTTTTTTGTCCTTCCTCTTCCCATAGTCCTTTCTCTTCTCTTCCACAGGATTTCCCTCGGTCTGCCTAATGTTGGACTGTGGCTCTCTGCATCTGTTTCCATTAGCTGCTGAGTGAAGACTTTCACAGCAATGGTTTCTAAATACTGCAATACTTACATGTTAGGAAAAGTGTGCTTACTTTGGCAGAGAGGATATGGGGGATAATTAATGATTTTCTATTGTATTTCAATTCTATTGTATTATAATGAATTTCTATTGTATTGTACCTGTATTGCACCAGAGGAGGGAATTTATGCCTAGTATTACTACCACCACTGCCATCACCTCTGCCACCACCACAACCACTGCCACCACCACCTCCTCCACCACCACCTGTAGTGGCATTTCATTAGTATTTTAATAAATAATTCTTGCCTGAAGATAATAGAGTAAAACAGTCCCACCGATCAATCTTGAAGACCAGGCAGTGGTAACACACACCTTTAATCCCAGTAGTCACACTAGTTGTCATAGTAAAAAGTCAGTGCATGCCTTTAATCCCAGGTGTGACTATTCAGACCTAGAAAGGATTATAATAATGGAGGAGACATCTCTTAGTCATTTTCATTCTGAGATTCCTGGAGGCAGGGTCACAATTTTTACTGAGGTAGAGGTAAAAGCCAGTGACTGACTGCTTTTCTTTTCTGAAATTCAGGTTGAAACCAAATTTCTCTCTCTGAGTTTTTATTAATTGTGCTTCAACCACCACCACCTCCACCATCATCATTATTTGCACAAAACCATTGCACCATAAAAGAGAGGCCCCCTTTATTTTAGGAAACATATTTTGGTCACAAAAATAGCCAGTAGCCCCCAGCTCCTCACAAAGAGCTCCATGTGACTCAAGATTGCCACTCTTTACACTTGTTTCAGAAACTTTAATTTCAGCCATAGATACACACAAAACATCACCTAATCTGACAAACCATCTGGTAGTGGTTTTCGGGAGGTTGAATTCTTTACCCATAAGTGTCTGGGTCTTAGGATTGTGAGTTTTAGATCTGTTTTTGTCCTTTACTTTGATCCTGTCGATGATTGTGTTTCCTTACCATAAATTCTTGTTTCGTTTAGTTGGTTTCTGCTCTAGTAGTTAAAATGTCAATCCACATTCTAGTTTTTTTTTTGCTTGCATATGGTCAGCTGCATAAGTCTGACTCCATTACATCTCATATTAATTACCTGTGTTTAACACAGGTTTGAAGACCTTTATTCTAATCCGTAGTTTCTGTCTGTATCATCTGAGTACAGACTGCTCTTCTTGTGTCTGCTTGTATTTATCCAGTTAGCTGTGTCCAGGTAGAGTGACCCCATGCCATAAGATTCGGTCTTTCTAGACACGTTATGGGCAGGGGTTGGCGAGAGTGACTGTTTGGTTCCCATGTTATGTTTATGAGAGAAATCAGAAAACAACTTAGTGTAATTGATTCTCTCCTTCCAGTTTTACATAGATTCTAGGTATGACTATCACTAAATACCTGATCAATCAGTGTAAGGGAGGAGGAATTTATTTTGTCTTGTGGCTTGAGAGAACATAGTCTATCATGACTAAAGTAAACTGGTTCATTACAGTGAGCGTTTACAATTAGCTGTTGAATAAGCGCATATGAAAACTTAAATATTCTAAGAAAGCAAGTACTAATTTTACTACTATTCTACCTCTTTGGTATTGGGTTAATTGTGAGTAAAAGTCCAAATTCATTTCCTGGTTTTCTCTGCAGGTGATCAAGAAGCATTTTAAATCCTGAAACACGACAGATGGTTTCTCTAAATTGGGTACCAAGTTTCTTGCATCAGTACGTACAGGTACTGGAGAATTTGTTTTAAAGTGGGTCCTGCCAAGAGCACAGATAATCATACTCTTTTGGGGGGTTTAGAGAAATTTATTTTTAGGAGACACTAAAACACCTGAACACATTAAGCATGATTTCTGTGGTCTACAGCCTCTGTTACGTTTCAGAAAAGTCACTGCACAAATGATGCTGTTTCTAAACGTCCATACTTTTATGTTTATTATTTTCTTCGAGCAGCCTCTCTTTGAACCTCTTTTGTTTCTTCCCCTACCACCATCTCTTTCTTTTTCTTATCAGTTTATCCTTTCAGTTCCACCCCAGACATAATTTGACAAAGGACATAGTCCCACCCCATCACAGGTTTCATTGTATACTGTTCTTAGCACCGCAATCTGTTTTCATGAGTAGGATTATCAATTTAAAATTAAACTTTTGCCTCTTTTCTTATTTTGACTTTTGTGTTGTTAGGTTTTAGTCCCACTGAAGAAAAGAAATCAAGAAAAAAAAGAGAAAATCAGGAAAGCTGACAGGAGTAAATGGCATGTGAAGATACATGGTTCCTAGAGGAGTGTAGAAGTGAGTGACTGAGTTTCCCAGTGAGGCTGAGATGAGAAGAGGGTCCTGGCTTCCACAGATAGGTTTCTCTTCATTGAGAAAAATGGAAGCTGACATCTCAGGGCAATTCTTTGTCAGAAATATACATCTGCATGAAGAGAGGAGAGTTAAAAATTTAATCTGCAAAGCTATTTAGAGAGTGGATAGACCTTGACAGGCCTCCCAAATGTATTCCAGGAACAAGAAGAGTGGAGCTATAAAATAAAAAGCTGTTGCAGCAAGCAAAATGAAACTAAGCTTTCTTGACAGAATCAGTTTGCCAAATGACTTTAGAATTGCACAGTCTTGTCCTTTTTCTCTTAAAAATATTCTAAATGTATAGAAGAAACTTTTAGAATTAACATGGTACCTTTAAGGAACACTAATGTCATATGCTCGGCATTGCTCTAGAATGAGACATTTGAAACAAAATTAAAAAACAATGAACTCCCTGAATCATTAGGAATATTGGCAAGGATTCCCGAGGCATCAATCAGAAATTACTCAGAGTGCTCCAATTATCACCCAGTACCTAAAATAGTGCTTTCAACCTATGGAGTAAAACAACAGAAACCAACTCCAGGACAATGCGACAGGAACGTGAATTCTGAACTCACTGGTGCTCTCCCCAGGACTATAGAAAGTTTACTCATATAGTCTAGTATCCATTCACTGTTGGTTTAAGGAAAATGATTTGCTTTTTTTTTCTGGATTACAGTTGGCATGAGCTTTCTTGGTGTTTTAAGTGCATACTAATTATTACTGAAGGTTAAAGTAAAATCAGATATATATCTTTTATTTTTTTCCTCATAAGTTGTTTCTTATAATTCTCATAATTAGATGGTTAAGAAAATAAAACACAATGTCATATTAAATTGTAGAGAGAGGTAAACAATAATTGCTTAAGACTGAATATTTTATCAAATAGTTTTGATGCATCGACAATTCTGGAATTCAGTTCTACTTTTTTGGATCCAAGTTTTACACATGAGGAGAACACTGACTAGGTGGGCAAAAGCATGCTACTTTAGCAGCCTGCTTCCCATAAATATTGTAGAATTTCTATCCATTAAAGTTCTAACAACTACTCAAGCATAAAGTTTAAGCCTTAAAATACGAGTCTATAATGAAGCATTACTTTAAATCTTTAATACTGGGACCTAACCATGGTTTTTATTTAAAGTGTAAACTTTCAAACTATACATTTTGCTTTTCTTGTCTTCCAATACTGTCATGCCTACTTTTCTTCAACAATTACGCGTCTTGTTAGTGAGTGATTGCAGGGCTATCTTACCCTCTTGAATGAAGTAGAACTTGAGGACCAACACTCAAGGTTGTCCTCTGACCACTGTATGCACACTATGGCATAATGGCCAATCACAAAAAGTACTCATATACATGTGTTCTGTACCCATATAAATCATACACATAACATACATGTTTAATGAAATAGAAGGATTAAGGTTCATCACATTGTAGTGGTTTTAAGAACTGTATTTTTTCTTTCCTTTGATATACACAATTGCAATATGAACTGTTATAATTCCCCAAAACATAATAAAATTAGCTGTGATTGTATTATTTGTTTTTACCAATGAATTGTGAGCAGCAGTGATGTGTATTCACTTCCAGGAAGAAACTGTCAGAGAAGTCTTCCTCTTTTGACTTTGGAAATCTTAGAAACATGCATAAATCTCCTACAAAACTGGCTTTAAAAGTCTGCAAGAACATTTGCTGTTCTTGCAGAGGACACATGATCAATTCCCAGCCTGATGTAGGATGCCCTATTGTATATGTATTTCTTTCATTGGTTGATAAATAAAGCTGTTTCAGACAATGGTTTAGCAGAGAAAAACCAGGTGGGAAATCCAAAGAGAGATAGAGGGAGACAGTAGGCAGAGTAAAGGAGACACCATGTAGCCACTGAAGTAGAAAGATGTCAGAACATTATCAGTAAGCCACAGTCTCGTGGTGATACATAGATTAATAGAAATGTGTTAATTTAAGATGTTAGAGCTAGCCAGGAATATTTTGCTCCTGAATCAGCAGGAAGTAGTCTAAAAAGCTATGCCCAAATTTCCAAATATTGTTTATAAATGTTTGTTTTCATTTAAAGGCAGTTTATTACAAGTGATTAATGGTCACAGTCAATCTCATTCAGAAGAAAAAAGGAGGTATGATATAGAAATGAATACTGTACATTGGAATGGATTTTGGTCTGTTGATACAAATTTAAGTTCAATTTTGTATATATATATATATATATATATATATATATATATATTTCCACTCTTCTTTAAGGCATTATGTTATGCAGTTCATTTAAAAATGTAATGTATAATTAAGAAATACAGACTATTAGATATCTATAATAATCAAGCTTTTAGTTATGTTAGCTTTTCTAGATATACAGAAATATATTTCAGTTAGATAGGCAATCTTCAACATTTCAAAGACCTACAGAATATGGTATTTAAAAGGCTTTAATAGCTTAGACTTTTCTCAAGAGTGAGAGATGTCTGCTTCTGGCAGTACCAATTACTTTAGAGAGGTTGGTGGGCATTGAGGAAACTTGTTATGGAATTTGCCTTCAGTGTGACAATGTTAGCCATTTGGGTAAGAAACTGATGGTATACTGTATGAACTGGAAATGCAGGACCAATAGAAAAGTGACTACTAAACTTTTCAAAAGACGGGATGGTCCTTCAGGATTCCTATTTCACAATAGAAATTATCAGACATTCTGCAGAACAGATGAAAGCAACTGATGAACTTTGAGAGTACAAGGCAGAACAGATCATCAAATTTCCTGCTTTTCTGAAAAGTCTGTCAGATATTATGAGCCTATAGGCTGAAGATGAATGCCCAATGTTATAAAAGAACTTTGGGCAACTTTCTAGGTAGCAAAATGTCTCTGTCAATTCTAGAACTTTGGATGTTGCTTACAATGCTCTTCTTGTTTACTTAGGTAATATTATATCCTCTGTATTATCCTTTCTTTGATGAAATTGAAGGTTAGATAGATATAATCACAGTTATTCTTCGTTATGATAAAAGATAAATTAAATATAATACTTTAGAGAAGTATTATACTAAATACTTTAGTAGAATACTAAAGAGAAGATATATGATATTTTCCTTAATTTGCCAAATGTAAAGGGACTAAATATTGTAAGTATAATTCTCATTTGACAACTGTTTCGTATATGTAAATTTACCATGTTAAAGAAAAAAAACCTTCGTTTTTATTTAAACAGAAAAGGGGAGATGAGGAATGTCCTTCTGTATATGTATTGCTTTTGTTGGTTGATGAATAAAGCTATTTCAGCCAATGGCTTAGCAGAGTAAGCCAGGTGGGAAATCCAGTTAGGGAGAGGCAGTAGGCTGAGTAAAAGAGACACCATGCAGCCACTCATGGAGAAAGCTGCCAGAACATTACCAGTAAGTCACAATTTGGTTCTACACATCAGGCATTGAGCTCAGATTACCAGGCTTGAATGCTATGTCCCTTTCCCTGCTGAGTCAGCTCACTGGTCTCTGTTTCATTTTCATTTTCCATGTCTAATGTTGGAACTGATGAATTATAGTAGCAGTGACAATAAGATGTCATTCTGGTGAATGCAGTTTCTTTTCCTTTTTTAACATCCTCATTGGTAAACCTCATCACCTACAGTGTGGATTTCATTGTGTATAATATTCTCAGATATGTGCAAGTCTCCCCACAATTATTAAATGCCTGATCACGCCAAGATGAAGCTGTGTATCCATTAGCACTTAGTCTTTCTCCCTCTTTCACTCATGCTCAGTTCCTATGAGGCTCTCAATTCACTTTCTGTTGCTCTAGATTTTCCTATTTCATGTGAGTGGCATTATACAACATATGGTGCTTTAACTATTCAATTGGAGACAATGGTTTCAAGGTTTATGTATGCTGTAGTATGAATCAGCACAGTATTTATTTTCATGAAAATAATGCTCTTTTCCATTTTGGCTGTTGTTCTACTTTTGACTATTACAAGTATTATAACATTTTATGAAAGTATTCACATTTTCATATCTCTTGGCTAGTAGTGGAATTGTTAGTCATGAAATGACTCATGTTTTATTGCTAAAATTATTGTAGATAAATTTTCAAAGTATTGTCATCATTCAAAATGTTTAAATATATATATATATATATATATATATATATATATATATGCATTTATTGCCCTCATGGGGACTAAACCAAAGATTGAACTATGAATCTAATTCTTTGTTGTGCTTTATTTTGCATTTCAAATTTTATTTTTAGATGTTGTCCAGATTGGGCTTGACCTTATTCTTCAATCCAGTCAGGTCATAGACTTGTGGTCCTATTGCCTTAGTCCCATTTGTAGCTGGGATTAAGGGCCTGCTCCAATTTCCTGGCTCTGTTTAAACTATTTTTCATTTTTCATGGTATAAAAATTCTGATCTCCACATTATTTGGTCCAGTCTTCTGTTTACCCAATTGAAAACTGAATAAAATGTAAGTTGATAAAATCTTCCTGATGATATATACTAATATAAGATGGAGTTAGATTACTTAGAATTTCAAGATGTTCACAGATAATAACACAATGGAAAAGATAGCGGGCCAAAATTGTACTTCATTGCATTTTGAAGTTTTAAACACTATATTTTATTTTAATCAGTATATTTTTATTTTAGTTAGTGTATATATACTAAGCTTTATTGTCACACTGTAAACAAATCTTGTTTTTATTGAATCTATTCTTCCCTTTTCTCCATTTTCTTTATTCACCCCCTTGCATACTCCCATCCTTTCTTCTTTCATGCCTCCTCTACCTTCCTCAGTATCTTTTTTCCTCCTATGGTGCCCTTTCTAATTTAATAGCATATACCCGCACTCACTCCCACTCCACTTCTGTGTATACACGCAAAGATGAAAGAGATTTGAAGATGAGAAAGAACATATGATCTTTGTCTTTCTACATTACTTTGCTATTAAAGTATTTTCCTGTTTCATCCATCTTCCTAAAAATTTCATGATTTCACTTTTGTTTGCAGATGAAGAAAACCCACGGCAATTTTATTTACCTCATTGTCAGTATCTATTCATCTGATGGTGGACACCCATTTCCATTTCCTTGCTACTGTGAACAGTGCAGCGGTAAACATAGATTAAACATTAGAATTTACAGAAGTTTATTTGTCTAGTCCAAACTGTAACAATTTCTGAGTGAAAGGAGTTCTAGCTCTAATAAAACTGGATAATAAGCATAAGTCAGGTTGTCCCACACCAATCAGGGATTGTTGTCACTTGATATATAATGGGAAGTTTTATTATGAAACCTCCCGTTTGTGAAGATATTGTTTTCTCTTTTAGCAAACACAATACATTTGCATTCCTCTCACATTTACAAGCAAGAATACATGAATATACACGAATTTAAATATCAGATTAATTTAAAAACACTGCATACTTTTCCTCAGAATGAGTCAAAACAACTGCTGCAATAGGAAATAAAATCCATTTTATCTTTGCAGTGTTCTGTATTGCTTACAGTTATGCTAATACGCATTGCATTATCAAACTCATATTTCATGCTGTATCAATATTTAAGATCTTTTTGTATATAATCTATCAGTTTTCTTACTACTGTACTCATTCTTACAAAGAACTTTTCAACATTAGGCATAGAAATGACATTGTTCCAAAATATCAAATCCAAAAAAACATTTCATGTTAGGGTGCTTACTATTATAAGATCCACATCAAAGGGGACGGTCTTTATATAGAAAGCACTGAAGTTCCTGAGACACGCTTCCCTTTCTCCTCATCTTCTTTTGTTCCTCCATCGCCTTTCCACTGCACTCTTCTCTTACCGAACAAGCTAAGCTCACTTCCTCCTCTTCAGTGTGGTGACTACAGTACATAGGAGGCAGAGGCAGGTGGATCTCTGTGAGTTCAATGCCAGTCTGGTCTATAGACAGGACAGCTAGGGCTACACAGAGAAACCCTTTCTCGAACCCTACCCCCCAGATTTTCTTTTTGGATATCACCCTTCCTCAGTCATGAGACTGAGGAGTTATAATCCATTTTTCACTCAGATGCAACTGGTAAAGGTAGCTTCCTTTACAACAGTGACCATGTACTTGGAAATTTATTAAAATCAACCAAAGTCATTTGCAAACTAATTTTCTATTAGTACTTAATTGTGTCATGGGGTGATGATCATAGTTGCTCTTTAATAACTTGAAATCTACTTATATAGACATATCATGTTTGCAATTATCAGATCATTAAGATTATTAATATGAAAAGGGAATTATTCAATAACTAACTTTAGTACACTAATTAAGATAAATAATGGAAGTACTTCCATAGAAAAATTCAATAAGTTCCAATAAGATTTAATTTCCACAAAGTTCCGAGCTACCATGTGCCTTTGATTATATAACCTAACACAAGAAACTAGAAATTTTATATAATCTGGTGTAGAAAATGAGGTATGCCTCAGTATCTTATTTCATGACTTCCTCACCAAATATAATGGATAAATCGTAGAAGAAAGATAATAATAAATTTCTGTAACTGTTTTTGCTTGAAAGAACAAAGTGAAAACCAATTATGTAGAATTTTATATGCAGTGTCAGAGTTGGTCAAGAGTAATCAATCTTTATGGTGTATTAGCTGAATTTTCCCTCTCCCTAGCTTTGACTGTGTTTCTATAATATGAGAACATTTATCCCAGTCAGAAGGGAACCATGGCTCATTCATGGGGTATCAGAAGAGTCTCTGTAGTATCACACATACGGCAGCTCTGACGGACAACATGAAAACAGTTGAAGGACGACATGAGAAACAAATAAAGCTTTGAGACATACGTCATTGGCTGATGATGATATATCAGACATCAAAGGTATATAAATCAATGTAAAAAATACACAAATATAAATTATGCCCATGCCTAAAACAGTGACTCTTAGTCTTGAAACCCAATTTTTCCCTTCTCATAGTATGCATTTGCCTCTTGTTTGTTTTTGCAGTCCTGTGTGTTGAATCCAGTGTCTCATGAATGTTAGGCAAACACTCTTAACAGAAAGTTACATGTCCAGCCTGCTATAATTTATGTTTTGCAATCTGCCTTTTGAGATTATGAAATAAAATTACACAATTGACCTAATTTATGTAATTAAAATAATAGAATCATAATTATAATGTCCATACCAAATTAAAAATTTCTTATTAGTTATGTTTGTATCTTAATATATAAAATTTTGCTTCACTTACATCCTGTGACATAGTAAATGGATAAGCTAAAGTTATGGCTTGAATGTGTCCCTTAAAGTTCATTTGTTGATGATATTATCTTAGGTGAAGCAATACTGAGTGATGTCATAATTTAAGCAATGCTTAGAAATGGCATTGTGGTTATGGGTGCCAGGATTCCTAGTGACTCAGGGGGATAAGGAGGGGTATTATCAGAGTTCATGAGTGTAAGACCAGATTGGCCAAAACAGAAAAATCCTTCCTACAAAAACAAAAACAGTAAACATGAGACCTAGGTGATTAGGTCATAAGAGCTCTGCCTTCATGAATTCAGGTCATTATTGGAGAGGACTAGTGTCAGATTAATGGGTTTCTGAGAGAATGCTGAATTCTTCCTCTTCTGCAGTAAAGGTTCCATGTATTCTCTTGCCCTTCCATTTTTCACTGTGAGATGAAACAGCCAGAAGGTCATCACCTGTGGGCTCACTTAGAATTCCTAACTTTTACAGTCGAAATAAATAATCTCTGTGCTTTTCAAGAGTTCCATCTAAGGTATTTGGCCAGGGCAACACAAAGTGGACTAAGGGATCCACAGCTATACAGAACCCAATGAAAATACAGACAGTAGAGACAGATTCTGAAAGATTTGGGGGTAACTTATGATTTTCAAAGTAACCAATAACATGTAAATGAGTTCGAACTAAACTGAGTCTATTCTTCCCTAGGTCTTCATTCAGAAAAATGTTGCGATAAAAATGTCAGTGTACTGACATTGGAAACACTATTTTATTCTTATTAATAGAATAGCATTGAGTTCTGAAACAGATATTAGTACATTGCCCTTTATGCTGAGGCATCATTTTTGACTTGTAAATTAAGGTTGCACAGTTTTTATATGATACTCAACTCCTACAAGTAATTGCCATTGATAACTCTGGCAAATTCAAGACACCCATTTGCTTTTCAGTACGAGTTACAGACAACTCTAATGTCCTTTCTGATAGCCTAGTGTTTACCTTGACTGGAGAGGTGTGCAAGTCCACCAGCTGTTTGTTGAGTGTACAGGGCTATGAACAGCTTAAAGGCAGGGGCTGCAAGCCCACTCCAGCATGGGTGATGACTCACAAATACTGCATCTGTGGAACTCCCTGCCCAACAATAGGTGGCTCCACTCAGGAGTCTCTTCTCCCCAGAAAGTCTTTGTTGCTTGCCATACCCCTGGCAATGGCCTCCATTGGTCCTGTAACTTTCTGAGTTTTTTGAGCCTTGAAAGTTTTCCGAGCTTCCCGAGCCTTGTGAGTTTCCCTTCTGCTTCTAGGAGAGAATGATTCAATTCAGAGAAAACAACTACAAAAGAACAACCCAAACTGTAAGGTACACGTGATCTGAAGAGCTATAGCACAGTATGACTGCCATATACAGAGGCAAGCGGGGATTCTAAATGGATATTTATTTTTCTGGAGCACTTGGTAACTATTTGATACAAACCCTTATAATCAATCTTTGCCTATTTACATATGCCCATGCATATGTGTTTCCTTAAAAAAAAAAAGACTTTTCCTACTCAGAATTAAGAGAGTCAGGTGAAAATCATAAAGTCTTTGGGCTCATGGTTGGCTTTGCAGACGAATATTTTGGAAAGTTAGGGATTATTTTCTTTTCCCATGTTTGATATAAAGCCTGAGGATTCAAACATGCAATCGGGATGACTTTTATTTTGTAATGGGGTCATGCAGACAGCGGTTCGTGCACGTGTGGTATGCCAGTCTGATCAATAGCCTGATGAGGCATGACTGTCCTGCACTGCCCGGCCCTACCATTTTCAACCTAATTAGCAGCTGCTCAAAGATGGGAAACAGGTGCAGATCCAGGGCCAGACCAGGGAAGTCTGCCTGTAATTAACAAGGAAAAAAAGGGTCAGATATTGGGAAGAATATCAAATCGGCCCACTGGGGTTAGCATGCTGGCCTCAAAGGCATAGTCACCTGAGATCTTAAGCATGCTAATGTAAATTATGCAAGCTTTCAAACAACGTGGCTGCATAATCAGTTGGCAGAGTGGAAAATGATTTTTTTCCCTGTAAGAGAGTAGGGAAAAGGGCATCTTTGAAACTTATTTACTTTTTTTTTTCCTTTTTGCATAGTGTGGACTTTAGTGAGGGGAAAATGTAGACTGGTGGTATTTTCTCGGAGGCAACCAAGGATTGTTTGCAAGATGTTCACCAATTAAAATTCCTCAAGAAATAGTTGAAGTATGTAGGGAAACCTAATAGTCAGATTGTTTAGAGAATTACTCTCCTAGAGATGTTTGAAAGTAGATACATTATATACATGAGCTGCTATATAATCATATTGGTTTTGGTCACACAGTTATTTGAATTACTCCACCTAGCACAGTTTCCTTTACTCTAATGGGATAAGGGTTAGACCGAGGTAAAAGAAAGAGGAAAAAATAGACAAATTCCTGATCAATATATAATGAGCAAGGCTGTGTGCCAGACTGATGATTCTGAATGTACTAATCAAGTTTTGAGTGTCAAAGAATTCTTCTTATCGTCACTCATGGAACTTAAAATCCACCCTAGGTTGTGACTTTACACCCAGTCCTTTGAGACTGCCAGTAAGCTGTTTCCTACTCAGTATCAAATATCCTAGGCTATACAGTAATTCCGTGGCTCTAGTTGACCTATTTGTGACAGGTCTCAGATATCTTAGCCAGATGAGTTGTTATGGTAAGAAATGTTCCTTGAGACTCAGGTGTTCCTGAGAGCCAAGGTTTCATTTCCCACAATTAATGGGCTTGGCCTTTGTATTGATTTCATTAGTGATAAAACTAAAGAGACAGTCTCACTCAAGAACATCTCTTGAATGTATATTCCACTTGAAGAACCAAAGCAGTAATGAGGAAGCTTCATAATCCTCCTCCGAGAGAGGACAGTGAGTACTTTGAACAAAATAAGTTCAACTTACTAGGTAAGTCGGCACACAGAGTTCCCACATTGCTGTACTGTGAATTCAGGTATCTACTTGCAATGTCAGGATGAAATAGAATATTCTGGTTATAGTATCTAAAATTATTCAATGAAATCTCCAGCTTTGCTTTCAGAACTTCTTTGCAGTTCTTTCACTGGTTCAACAAAAGTGTCCAAACCTGCCAGTTTTTAAAAACAAATTTTAAAAACTTAGCTGTCATTTTCCACATGTGTACAGTGTTCCTAGAATGTGGTGATCTTATTTACCCTTACAGTGACATTAAAGTCTGTCACCCCATGTCTGGAAATCATGTCTCAGAGATTTTAATTTTCACAGGAAAGTATCAGCAATGGAGGAAGAGGTTGTTAACTTAGTTTAGGCCTTCTTCTTGATTATATCTCTCTGTGCACCCCAGGCCGGATTGAGCTTTTGATCTTGCCTGAGTCTTCTAACACCAAGATTACAGGTCTGTGTAACCACACTCAGTTTAGTGCATACCCTTTAAATGCATCATGTTACCTTTGGGGATGCAGGAGGATAGGCAGAAACTATATGTCTTGGGCTTTTGCCACTTTCATAATCTGACTCTGAGTAGATTAGGAGAGATCAGAGGATGCCAGTTGAAATATAGGTACTGATTCTGGGGCCGGATGCTGGATGACAGAAACAGAGTTTAGGATGTGCAGTTTGAGGACTAAACCATGGTAAGGTTCCTTGAATGCTATGCTTTATATCAAAGTTTCTCAACATTGTCTCTAGTGTTACCTTTCAAGGATTATTCTTTATTCTGTAGGTATGTGAAGGGATTATTTTCAGAAATCTTAGAAGCATACCGGCTTTTACTGATTAAATGCAAATACCATGTTTCTCTCCAACTTAAAAGTTTGTACCACAATACCTAGCCACCAGATATTATTTTATAAGTGCAGGACATTAAAATATATTGGACAAGTTTGCATTCCCACACATTGAGACAATGGGGATGTTCTATTGGGAACTCACCAAGGCCAGTTGGCCTGTGTCTGAAAAAGCATGAGATAAAACTGGACTCGCCAAACATAGCAGAGAATGAGGATTACTGAGAACTCAAGAACAATGACAATGGGTTTTTGATCCTATTGCACGTACTGGCTTTGTGGGAGCCTAGGCAGTTTGGATGCTCACCTTACTAGACTTGGATGGAGGTGGGTGGTCCTTGGACTTCCCACAGGGCAAGGAACCTTGACTGCTGTTAGGCTGACGAGGGAGGGGGGCTTGATTGGGGGAGGGAGAGGGAAATGGGAGGCAGTGGCAGGGAGGAGGCAGAAATCTTTAATAAATAAATAAATTAATTAATTAATTAAAAAAATAAAAAATATATTGGAAAAGTCTTAAATAAAATTATTTCATCCCTTTTGTCAAAAACTCAAGTTTAAATAGAACAGTTTTCTTTAAATACTGTTAAGTAACTTTAAACCCGGATTGAGGTTCCCAGGTCATCTTGAATTACAATCATCCTCAAGCTTTATGTTCAGTAAACACTATGCTAACACATGTGCCTTGTAGGGCTAACACGGTCTCACTGTTGTCCCCAGCATGCTGCATTTATTAACAGGAAAATATGAAACGGTATTTTATAAAAAGCAGTAAACACAGCAGAATCGTTTAACATTTCCATCAAGTTCAACAGCTGCCCTCAAACCTTCTTTTAAAATTCATAGGTTCAAAATAGACATGCTAAGATTTATAAAAATAGATTTGTCTGTCACTTCAAATTTCACATTTTTTTCTTTCTTCTTTTTTTTTTTTAAAAAAAAACAAGTTGTGTTTCAATGAAAATTTTCACGTAGGTTGAACATCTGAGCATCTGGCAATTGGAAGATAATCATGGCTTCCATGGTTTGGAGTTAGACAACAATGGGTAATTGAAGAAGATGATCTTTGGCTTGAATAGCCTAAATGATTTTATCTCACTCATCCTGATGACAGATGATAGATATAATTATTATCAATTGCATTTTATGGCAAGAAAGAAATTGAAGAACGAAAATGTTGACTTACCTGTGACACCTTAGGAGCTCGAGTTTTGTGCTAAAATCCTGACTCTTTCTTTATAGCATTTGTGGACACTTCTTTGTCTATTTGGGGGCTTCAGTTACTCGGCTTTAAAAGAACAAAGCTCACCAGAGCCTGTTACTTCAGTGTGCTCCATGGACAAGCAACCTGGGATCAGCTACCTGCTTCTTCAAACTATGGCATTTTAGATTTCATCCTTGCCTTATAGAATTAGAAGGCATGTATGAAGAGCCTGCAAGACGCGTGGTGGGTAAAGGGGCTTGCTATACAATCTTTATGAGGTAAGTTCTAACGCTGGGACCCATGCAAAGGTGGAAGGAGAGCTGACTCTGCAATGTTGTTCCACATGTGCACCACCATGCACTTACATACACAATAATACAGAGCTGTATAGTGTCCGTGTGCCATGTCTGAAGAGTTCAGATGGCTCCTATGAACACTGCACTCCAACCAGCCCTACCAATGTGAACACAAAGAATTTTCCTTGAAGAAGAGCTGGCCTGGAATATGCCACCGCATATAAAGATGAAGACATTTTGACAAAGCAGGACTGCAGCTGCCTTAAGAAAGAGGACCTTCAACCCTCAGGAACCCTCCTGTCATTGTTATCAAGGCTCAGGTTTTTCCTCAACAACTAAAACATGATGATCCCGGCTCCTTGCATCCATTTTCTTCTTTTAAAGAAGGTGCTCTAATTTTGATAACGGAAGTTACTTGCCCCTGACTTTTATGTGGCACAAGCAATAACCCAAGCTGTCTTTCCCTTGCGGTGGCTTCCTTTCCCCCTTCCCCCCGCCCGTCCAGGCCTCCCATTACTGCCAGGCCATTTACACCATCTGCTCATTAAGCGTCTGTTGATGGGAGAATGGAGGACACCTGGTGACCATGAAGTCAGGCCAATACACCGAGGAAAATCAGCAAAGTGGTACGAAGTGTAAAATAGATTGGATCTTGGGAGTCCGGAGGGTCGAATTTCAGAGAAAGGAGGGACAAGTGAAGCAGGTCGAGTTTCTGAGGCCCAGAGCTGCCTTTTTATTTCTTGACCTTGTGCCCTCTGAGCACTGCCCTTGGAAGGGAGTGGGACTCCTCAGGAAGCAGAGGCACACGCGTTTTCTGCTGACTGGTTTTTCGGAGTAAAGCAAATGGTATACGGGGAGCGGGGAACCTCCTCCGGGCACCTGTTGGACTAAAGGCTGCTGAATTCCTGAAAGGCCATCTGTGTGTCCAGGTTGCTAGCTAGGTCATTCCTTCCAATTCCACAAAATATGCCCAGTCAACTGTTTATCATTTCCGAAAGTACGCTCCCACTGAAAGACCCAGGTATAACCTGCAGAAACATGGCCAGAGGGCTGCTCTGTAGAACACAGGGCCCCAGAGAATCAAATTAGGATGTACAGCCCTTGCTTTACTCCACAGAGCTCCAGCAGCCAGTCATGCCTCTCCCGGGCTCAGAATATTTTCAAACTACCTGCCGTCTGCTTAGGTTATGGTTTCTATTTACAACATGAAGCTGCATCAGTTCTGTTTCTAGTTTATAAGTTCCGAGTCTGTTATCAGTTTTATGGCATTTGGAGTCATTTTACTGAACAGTGTACACTGATCAAATGAGCATTTAAGCCAGGAACCCTTGCTTATAAACATCTCGTGGGACCAAGCACAGAATAGTCAACGTCCTGTTTCAGATTCCTTGTCCCTAGTACGGGGTATCGACAGCAACCTGCCTTATAGGTTTGTTTTAAAAACTACATTAATACATGTGGAAGAATAGAGAAGTAGATTCTCACAGAGTGTTAACTTCTAAGCAAGTGTCTGCTATTGTTATTGGAGCAGTAAGATCATTGGGAAACTTGTTTTCTTTCATTTCCACCCACGGGGAAGTGAGGCTAATTAAAGAAACTGTTATGATCAGCATTTGTATGGATTCCAGGCTCAAAGGCAAGGTGATAAACCTCTCCCATCTTCCCATTTCCCGCCGTCTTTCTTTCCATTATCTTATTATTTGATTCCCACTTCTTTTAGAGAAAATAAGAGAAAAAAAAAAGAAATCTATGTAATGATTCTTTCCTATGGTGTCTTCCTTGTCAGCATCTGCTTCATCACTGGAAGGTATTGATGTATTGAAGGTTCCCTCAAGCTTGCTCGAGCAGGGAATTAACTTCAAGCTCAGCGATGAGAGGGGGCTCTGCAGAGCTGAAGTATCATGCTGCCCTTAGCCAAGTCCAGCCCTGTACAGTGGGTCAAGTCACAGGTCTTGGAACTAGTGTGATTAAAGCAGAAGGGTGTTTGTGTGAGGGGAGCAGAGGAGGGAGACAGACAGACAGAGACAAAGAGACACAGACAGATAGAAACTCATTCCTCACTTTAGATAAACACATAGCAACCAAAAGTATTTATGGTTCTACTTATAAAGAATTGTGCACATGCGCTGATCACCAGACATTCATATAAATCCTTAGCTGAAGTGAATATAATCGTGGCATTCTGGGAGAACTGACTGACGTCTGTATGATCTAAGGGGGGCTACTGATTGTTCCTGTCAAGAGAGCTGAACATCAGCCAACTTTCTAAGTTTTAAGGAGAATTCTAGAAATCTGGATTTTAAAAAATCACGTGAAATTTCCATGTTTTAAACATCATCTGATATCTACATAGCATAGTGGATCTTAGCCATAGGCTTCAATATGCCATTACGCTGTAGTCACTGAGTTCTAGCGTGTATCTGAAAGTCCCATGAAGACTCAGGTGTTAATGTGTTGCAGTAGAAAGTAAAGGGACATTTTAGAGGTCATGGCTAACAAGAGTGTTTGCAGCATTGCAGACTCTTTAAGGCAGTGGTTCTCAACTTGCCTATTGCTGTGACCCTTAAATACAGTTGCCATGTTTTGATGTCCCCCACCCATAAAATTACTTTTCTTGCCCCTTCATGACTGTAATTTTGTTAAGAATCATAATGCAAAATCTGTGTTTTCTGATAGTCTAAAGTGACCTCTGAGAAAGGGTTGCTTGACCCACTAAAGGGATTGTGACCCATAGGTTGAGAACCACAGCCCTAAAGAACTGTAGGGTGCTGTTCTCTTTCCTTTCAACTACAGAGTTAGTAACTTTCTTTCTTTGCCTATTCCCAACTTGTGTCTCTTTACCACAAGTTAAAAGAATTGGCCCGTCCCATCTGTGAGGTCAAACATGAGGATTATGTCAGATATTCTATGAGATTAACAGAAAGAAAGCTGGCTAAAGCATATCTCAGTAACTTTTAAGATTCTCTTATAGCAGCAGAAGCAACAAGACACAGAGGACCCTTGCCTGACCTCTGTGTGTCTCTAGGATGGTGGTGAGAAACACCAGAGAGGCCCCAGACCACAGCAGGAGAGACACCAGAGGCCCCGCCTTTATCCACGGATCATGGGCTGGGTGGGCGCCACTATGATGAACAAGCACATGGTGGATAGAGGACAGAGAAAGGTAAGCGGAAAGGTTTGTGCGTTGTGAAGGGAGTTGGAACTGGAGATGGGAGAGTGCTGAGGACCAGCCTGATGTGAGGCCTTCGCAGACACCTGAGGCCAAGGAGATGTTCTGGTCCATGCGGAAGTCAAGGACCATGTCTGGGTCTGTGACCCTGTAACAACAGGGGTCCGCTTTGATGTTCATAGTCCATGTCACCACCAAAGGCCATATGATGTCTCCTGGTCTTCATGCTGCCTGAGACCATGTTGTTGATCAAGGATTGGTCCAGTACTGTCTGTACTCTTCACCAGCTATGACACTCGGAAGATCTGGCCTTGTCCCTGCTGACTGAAGTGCTTGTGAAAGCAGGCCCCCACCTTGCCTGGGTAGCACAGTACAGCTGGCTCTGGTAGTACAGGTAAAGTCCTGAGAGTGTCAACTTGGGATAGTTGCCCCCACCCCCAGTCTGCTGAGTGGTGGCATTGGCACAGGAGAGATGACCTCACCCCCTACCTGTCACATTTACAGCAGGCAGGAGAGCTAGCCCTGAGAGCTGGAGAGATGTTCCCACCCCTTGCTGGTTTCAGCACTCAGGAGAGCAGGATCTTGCCAGGACAGCACAGAAGAGCTGGCCCTGGTAACATGGCTGTGGTTGAGCCAGTGGAGAGAGGTTGTGAACACAGAGGAGAGCTGACACTGCGCCGTCTAGAGGCAGCACTTGGGAGAGCAGGCCGCACACCTCGCCTGGGCAGCACAGTGGAGCTCTGGTACTGGTACTGGTGCAGGGAAGCCAGCACTGAGGAAATGAGCATGGGAGAGCTGACCCCATCCCTCGCCTATGCAATGTGGGAGAGCAGGTCCTTGTGGCACAGGAGTAGGGCTGTGGTGATGGGCTGACCAACTCAGCTACCACACAGGCCCAGATCCAGGGCTTTCAGTTGGTGCATTCCAACATCTACCACAACTAAGAACTGCTGAAGCACATGAAGGTTTTAGCCATGGGGAACCAAAGCTACAGGATCTCCATGACACAGGATAGTAACAGGGTATCTGAGAGGAGTCCTGGTAAGGAATCAATATACTGATAATGTGGCAGAAGCTTACTGGCCGGGAACCAGACCCATGACTTACTGCAGTGAACATTTGCAAGTAAAGCTGCTTGGATAAAAGGGTAGACTAGGTGACACACTGTAGCTTCCACTGGGGCATGTTTTCTCCTGAATTAGCATTTTCATTTTTATTAGTTTTTTGTTCTCTTCTTCAGAGGAGGTTGTAAGGGTGAAGGGTGGATATGGAAGGATGGGGAGATGAGTGGGACTGGGATGCACGATGCGAAATTTACAATGAATCATAAAACATTAAAAAAGAGTGAATTTCATATGCATCTGGTAAAGGCCTGGGATATAGAGACAGAGGTATATAGAGATAGGGTTAAAGAGAGTAATAAAGAGGTGTGCTCATGTGTGTAAATGGGGAGTGTGTGTGTGTGTGTGTGTGTGTGTGTGTGTGTGTGTGAGATAGAGAGAGAGAGAGAGAGAGAGAGAGAGAGAGAGAGAGAGACTAAAACTGTTCAAAACAAAAGTGTTTTCCATTTGAGGATTTGAACAGTTAAGTTTTAAAAAAAATACTTTGAGCCGGGCGGTGGTGGCGCACGCCTTTAATCCCAGCACTTGGGAGGCAGAGGCAGGCGGATCTCTGTGAGTTCGAGACCAGCCTGGTCTACAAGAGCTAGTTCCAGGACAGGCTCCAAAACCATAGAGAAACCCTGTCTCGAAAAAACCAAAAAAAAAAAAAAAAAAAAAAACTTTGAAATTATTTTAGATGTTCAGAAAGCTGAAAATGTAGTACAAAACTTCTCTCTTACCATTTACTTAGATTTCCCAAATTGAACTTAGGTTTACTGTGTTTGCTTTGTCTTTAGGTCTCATTCTATGTCTGTCCATGTTTTTGCAAATTCTCTGGAACTACTTGAAGGTTCACTGTCCTACTTTTAAAGATTTAGTATATTTATCCCAAACAAGAATGTCTTTTTCTGTACCACTGTGCAATTGTCAAATCAGGAGATGGTCACACACTATTACCTAAATATGAGTTTATACAGATTTTGTAGCCAAGTTTCTTTGCAGCTAAGAAAAGTTTCAGGTTCCAGATTTAAGAGTCTGGAACATACTGCATTTTGTAACCATGCTTTATTCGTATACTTCAATTATTATTTTTTGGTTGTGAGAAAATACCTCCCACTTTTCTTTCATAATAAGCATCAAACCTATTTTGTATATTGATATTTCAGAGCAT
This sequence comes from Microtus obscurus, assembly GCA_963919715.1. Taxonomy (NCBI): domain Eukaryota; kingdom Metazoa; phylum Chordata; class Mammalia; order Rodentia; family Cricetidae; genus Microtus; species Microtus obscurus. Next base: position 2,896,067 of record CAWTZC010001361.1, read on the forward strand.
AGGGTATCCATCAATATTTCAGAAGATAAAATATAGCCTTTTGATGGGGGTTTGTTTAATATATGCTAAGGATTGAATTTCAGTAGTTCTGGGTAGGTAGGAACATCAAGAGGAACCTCTGAGTTTGTGGTACAAGTTTGACTGAATGAGGACATTTGAAGAGGACCATTTCTTTGCTCAGGAAGAGAAATGTTTCCTATGTGAGGTACTTGAGCACTAGCTGTGCTGATTCCCCTGCAGGCTTCACAGCAGGCAGGGAAAAGTGATCCATGTAGAGACAAGAATAAAATTTGGATCAGTCAATTCTGTTCTACAAACGCTGGACCAGGGCTTCTAGAGTCTGGCCCAGATCATTATACTTTAGCCATATATAAGTGCAGCATGACTTTTGGAAAAAGTATTCAGATGACACATAACTCAGTCCCAAGTGCACAACAATTTGACATGTTGACACTGGGATTCCTTACGAAGTACAGCTGCCTTCTTTTACAAGAATGGATACTGCCCAAGATTTAGGGTTAGGGAGTTTGACTGACATAAACATAATGCCTGTGGGTGTTGGGATTGGTCTGGCCCTAAGATAGTTTAGATGTCACTTCAGCTGTTGTAAAGCACAAAAGACTTCATTCATAAGAGTGGTTTTTATGGTCTAAAAACATGTTCAAAATTTAAAGAAAAAGGTCTTGGATAAGTGAAAACAAATTCTGGGAGATACAGGCAGAACTTGTCTCCTCACACAGCAGAGGATCAGCAAGTTGCAAAACTACATCATTCATAGCATTCCAGCAAGAGCAGCTGTACACCTCACTCTGTTGAAGAGATTCGCTGTGTGTGAAATTTTCCTGGCTTTTCCAGTGCTTATCTATGTGGATGAGGGTTTTTTCTCCCTTCAGCTAACTAGCATTCTGATAAATTTGGCTATTTTAGCCATGTGATAAAAAGATTACACTCAAGTTCTCTTAGTTTTGCAAGTTTCTACCATTATTTTTCTTCAAGGTTGTATTTGTTTTGGTGATTGAATATCTAGAACCCCCAGATCTAATTGATATTGAAAGTATATACAACCTGTAAAGTTGATGGAATTGGTGGAAGTGATGGCAAAATAGGATAGATGGAATTATTTGCAGAATTTGGCAATAAGAACTTTTACTATTAGGCCTTAAGAAGATTAAAATATGAGATGAGGAAGCCCAAAATTAACATGAGTATGGAGATGTTGAACTATGCCATCCCCACTTTAAAATAAAAATGTTTATATCTGCAAAAAGATACAACACACAAAGATTTTATGAGAAAAGTAGAATGCAGGCAAATCAATGAAAATATTAACCTAAGATGATAGTTCTGAGTTACGATTCTTTTTCTATGAAATAAGATGCAATTGTTTACTCAATTTTTATTAGTTCTGTGAGAATTTCAATGCATTGATTATATTTAACATCTCAACCCAAGGCCTCTCCTCCTAGATCTACCTCCTCCCTACAGTCCCTACCTTCCCAATTTTGTGTCCCCTTAAACACACACACAAACACACACAAATACACACACACACAAGCACACCACGTTCAATTTGTGCTGTCTGTATGTTCTTGCATACATGGCCTTCTATTGGAGCATGGTTTGTTGGCGGAAGTGGTTTGTTCATTCCCATCCACTCAGACTCAAAATAACTACATAGAAACTATATTAAATTGGTGCCAATGTGGTCAACTAAATCCACATCATACCCGAAAGTACTTATAAAACATTCTAGACACCCAAAGAAAACAAAGTTTAGCCACATTCTCCCCTACCTGCCCTGGATGGGCTCTGTCCACTGGTGGTAAGCAGGGGCATCACGGGTCCTTTAAAAGAGGTGCAATAAAAACTGTGTGGCTTCTTAAAAATGGCAGCTTCTAGGAAGGTGAACATCCAAACTGGCTAGGCTCTGGGGGAGAAGGGGGAGAGGAGGGGGAGGGAAATGGGAGGCTAGGAGGAGCGGAAATTTTTTTTCCTTTTCTCAATAAAAAAAAAGGCAGCTTCTGGTTGACAAATAGCTCTGATTCTTTTGGGAGGTCCAGACATCGAGCATTTGAGTGGGGTTTGTGACCAGAGTGCTACAGCTTGCTTAATGGCAACATAGACCTGCTGTGTGCCTGAAAATGTGGCAATGTGCATGGCTCTCAGCGCCAGTGAACATGTCTCTGCCATGTTGGACTGGGCGGAGCAATCAGGCAGGACTGCAGAGTTGGAACTAGCCATGCCTGCTTAGCATTTTTAAAAACAAGTGCACCTGGTCAAAAATTATTACAGATATTCAATAAAGACAGATTAAGACAGATATAGACCTCTAAATGGGTCATAAAAAATCATCCCGAGTGAAGCAACCCAGAACCTAAAAGACAAATATGGCATGTATTCACTTCTATGTGGATGTTAGCTTTTAAGCCTCCAAAAGTCATTTTATAATCCAAATAACCACAGATGTTAGGTCTAGGTAAAGAACTGGAGGGATACTCATTTGGTCAGGAAAAAAAAAACAATAGAGAGGAAGGACAAAGAATGGAATCAGAGTATTAAATGGAGAGGGGTGAGGGAAGAGGTGAAGGAGGACATGGAGAGAGATACCTTTTACAGGTCATTTATGGGTTATATGAAAACCTACCCTACCCCCCTAGCAGAACTTTTTTTTTTTTTCTGAGACAGGGTTTCTCTGTAGTTTTGGAGCCTGTCCTGGAGCTAGCTCTTGTAGACCAGGCTGGCCTTGACCTCACAGAGATCAGCCTGACTCTACCTCCCAAGTGCTAGGATTACCCTAGCGGAACTACGTAAAGCAACTAAACAACAAAGGAGACAAAGCGTTGAATCTCTCTCCACCAAATGAAACCTGCAGTGACAGGTTTAGGTTATATTCGACTGATAGATAGCCATAAGGGCCCCATGGAAAACCCAAACAACTCAGGTTTTTTTTTTTTTTTTCCCCAAGGTTATTGATTGCTCTCAGCAAACTGATGATAAGGCTCTATTGCTGAAGACAACACTTACATATTCCACCAAACAGGTTGAACTTGAGCTGGTGCCTAACTAGAGCCTTCAACTGTACTGATCGGTGTTCATAGTACTGGAAGCGCTCGGTATGCTACCAGAGGAACAAGATAAACATCAACCAAACTAAAAGCCCTTTGGCCTACAATGCTTACTTGCATTAAAGATAAACTGGTATGCCTTTTCCGGTGGTGGCGCCGCACGGTGAAGACGTCGTGTTCATACTCGCAGCTATGCCGTCCAAGGGTCCGCTGCAGTCCATGCAAGTCTTCTGATGCAAGAAGACAAGCCACAGCCGTGATGCACTGCAAATGGGGAAATGGGCTCGCCAAAGTGAACCCACGTACCCTGGAGATGATTGATCGAGCCGTGCACACTGCAGTACAAGTTACTGGAGCCAGTTCTGGTGCTGGGCAAGGAGCAATTCACTGGTGTGGATATCCGGGTCCCTGTGAAGGGTGGTGGTCATGTGGCCCAAATTTATGCTATCCGACAGTCCCTCTCCAAAGCCCTGGTGGCCTACTACCAAAAGTATGTGGATGAGGCCTCTAAGAAGGAGATCAAAGATACCTTCATCCAGTATGATCCCACCCCGCTTGTAGCTGATCCTCGGCGCTGTGAATTCAAAAAGTTCAGAGGTCCTGGTGCCCGTGCTCCGATACCAGAAATCCTACCGATAAGCCCAACTCAAAGATCAGGATTTACCTTTGTAATAAACATCCTAGGGTTTTAATGTTTCTTTTTCTGTGTTACAGTCTTTTTGAGACGTGGTCCCTATATTAAAGCCCTAACTGTCCCTGGAACTCATTGTGTAGACCAGACGGGCCTCAAACTCAAAGGTGTGTACCACCACATCCAGCCACTTTAAAAAGCATCTTCTCCGGGCGATGGTGGTGCACGCCTTTAATCCCAGCACTCGGGAGGCAGAGGCAGGAGGATCTCTGTGAGTTCGAGACCAGCCTGGTCTACAGAGCTAGTTCCAGGACAGGCTCCAAAGCCACAGAGACACCCTGTCTCGGAAAACCAAAAAAAAAAAAAAAAAAAAAAGCATCTTCTCTGGTCCATGTGTGGTTTGTGGAGGTGGCAAGAAGAGGGATTTGGTTTAGTTTGTTGTGCACTGCATTGTGGGCAGAGCCCAGGGGATACAGCTTGGCCTGTACACGGTTTTTATGGAAATGTGTAAGTGCATGCAGACGCCTTCTTGGTTGTTCAATTGCTGCCTACCTTATTTTTATTTAAAAATTCTAAGTTTTAAAAAAAAGATAAGCTGATGCAATAGTTGTATAAAAGTTGTGGGGGAAACCAAACACTTTCCAATTGGATAGAATGCCTACCCCATGAAATGGAACCCATGCCTAACATTGGACAGGTGGCCAAGAACCTGAGACTAGATACAAACCACACTTAAGGGCAGACTTCATGCTTATCAGTGACTTACGAGAAAACTAGATACTACTGTTATGTTTAAAGGACATAGCAATAAAATGATATAAAACATCTCTTAATGACAGTCTACTATACTCATAGGTCATCATCAGAAATGCTTCCTTCTGCAGTAGAGGGAAACAAAGACAGAGACCCACAACTGGACCAGGTACAGAGAGTGGGAGACCTAGGAACACTTACTTAGACTTAAATGGGGTGCCTCCATCAAATTCTTCTCCTCAGGGCTCATGGAACCTAGTATAAGGAGAAATAGGAAGAGTCATTTATTTGGAAGATACAAAGGAAATGAGGTCTTTTACACACAACAGACTGTCATATATGAACTCAGGGAGAGTTCACAATATAAGCTTAGAGCAGTATGCATACAGTCTGAACTTGTCTAAGGCAACAGGGTACCAGTGCAGAGACAGAAAGTAAAAACAAGCTCCCATCTCTAAGCCAGAAGCTATGTCCAATTGACATCTGCTTGCTTTGGGATATTTGTACACTGTGTGAATGTTATTGCTGTGCACGGTGTAATAAAAAGCTGTACAGTCAATAGCTATGCAAGAAGTTTAGGCAGAATTTCTGGGGAAGAGGCATGCAGGAGAAGCCAGGAGACATGGAGAGGAAACAGGAAGTGTAAGATGGAAGAGAAGCAATGCTATGTAATAGAACATAGATTAATATAAATGGGTTAATTTAAGTTATAAGAACTAGATAGGAACAAGTCTAAACTATTGACTGAGATTTCATAATTAATAAGAAGTATCCATGTCATTATTTGGGAGCCAGGGCACAGAAAAATACTCATTATAACTACTTGAAAAGAAAAATTATTTTTTTCCAGTAGAATCTACTGGGGCTACAAAATACACTTAAGGGCAGACTCCATGCATTTCAGTAGTTGGCCAGCACAAAATGAACTCAGTACTATTTTTGGAGGGTTCTTATTTCATAATACTTTGTCTGGACACTTTTATATTTTAGCCTTATAGATCTTTCACTTGTATATTATGGTTTCCAATTTTGTGTTTTCATGGGGATTTCTATGTGCACAAGTGTGTTGTGTCCATATCTATAAACATTTCTTTTGGCTCTTTCTTTTTGTTTATTTGTTTTGTCCCATTTAGGTTTTTTGTTTCTGCTTTTTATTTCTTATTTTCTTTGTTTGTTGTTTGCTTGTTTTCTAAGGAGGGAGAGAAAGAAAAGGTGTGGAATTGGGTGACTGGGGAGATGACGAGGATCTAGGAAAATTTAAGGGAAAGAGAACAGAGATCAGATTGTATGTTGTGAAAAAAATCGATTTTCAATAAAAATTAAAATTATAAGGAAGGTATTCTGTGGAAATGCTTTATGAAGCCCAGAAATTTGAGCAGCCTTGGAGAGCAGGCTTTTGAAAAGGGCAGGCATGTCCTAGCTGGAATCAATGATTCGCCAGCCAATGTTGTGATATATTCAAAACTTTGCTCCGGAAGTTCAGATTCTTCATTTGCAAAATGGAGGATCATCTTACCAACCTCTTAAGAAGATTAGAAGGTAAACAAGAGGAAAACATTTAGCTCAGTGCATATGGTAGGTTATATATGCCCTATATATAGGATTTTTCTTTAACACTCCTTTCTGTCTTAGACACTTTCGAGGGCTTATTAATTCACTCCTTGAAAAAAAAATCCACTGGGAGGAATTTCAGCATCTAGTAAAATAGAAAATATTTAAGGACAAAAAAGGCACTGGGGGTTTAGAATAAATATAACAACCTGACATGTTGGAAATAAATGTACTGTGCTCAGTGTCCTAAAGTCGTGAAAACAATCTATGATGAGCAAGTCTATACATGGATATGAATTGCTAAACCGAAGTATCAACAGCATCAATTTGATAGTTGCATGGTTCTCTATTTTGGTTCTTTGCAGAATTTCTCTGTTGAAAATGTAAGCTGTTGATAGCATCTCGAGGTCAAGAATTGTTTTTATAGAGTAGGTGAACAAGACCTTCATATAATGAAAGGAGACTTAAGCAGCGTGGTCCTGTGTGTACAAAACAACTGAGTGGAAGAGCTGATATATATGTATGCCTGGGGCTCGAAGCTTCATGGCATCTACTTGGTTAACCTCAGGTTTTTACAGACATATGACATCATAGTCCAGGTAATGCTGCAAATACCGTGAGTTTTATTTTCTACTCACTAAATGAGGTCACTTTGTGCATGTAGATATTTTTTCTTCATCCCCAGATCTGAGGAGACATGACACCAGAAATGGGCAAGGCAAGGAAAATTGCAAACTGGAATTATTTTTTAACCTTAGTAATGAAAGAGAACTATCAGTTTCTTTCTTTTTGGAAAGCATTGCTATATTTAAGAAGATGGCCATATGACTTACCTAAAGCAGAGCACGTCTGGGAAAGAAAGAGGGTGGTATTTGTAATTATACTAAGGTATAAGGAGCCAAGTGACCTGTGGTATGTGCTCATACTGTCCTTGAGAACTTATGTTGAGGACTTAAATGGTTGCCATAAAACAGAACTTAGGAAAAAAATTGCCAGTGCACTCCTATTTATTTCCTCTCCACTTAATGTCTGCCTCTCCCAATTGTCTCTGCGTCTCATTTACAGATCCTTATTGTTATCCGTGATTTAGCATTTTCCTTGCAATACCTGGAGACTGTGCTGAATACTGCAAACTCTAGTCATAGAATTGAAGACTGATCTTGACAAATTCCTTTATGATCACATATCTTCTTTTGTTGATTCTACTGTGCTCCTTCTTGGGCAAAAGACATAGCTGTATGCACTACGTGAAGATCTAGAATCAACATATTTGGTGAGGAGGTGTTTTTGTTTCTTTGGGAATTTTTTAAATTAATTAGGAAAGAGAGAAGGCTTCTTCAGCTGCACTTTATGACTTTAATTTGTGAGGCATCTCCATACACATACGTCTCTCTCTCTGTGTGTGTGTGTGTGTGTGTGTGTGTGTGTGTTTTCAGTCTTCCAATTTGTACTGAAGTACTATGAATTTATATGATTAGGAAAAGTTTGATGGGAGAAGCAATATTATACAATTACTTATCTTAGTTCATATGGCTAACCGTCTTCAGTGACATGTAACTCTTGTTCTATGTCTATTTGTATCCACATACGTTTAGATTGGAGTTGATTAGCTTCCTGTGGTGACTTTCTGACTGATAATATTCTTTAGTCTATATTTCAAGCATAAGAGGAAAAAGGGAGAAAGCAAAACCAGAAATGTACAGGAAACACTGTAATAGGCCAACCACGAAATATTTATGAGGTATGATTTTCCATAAATGAAGACCAGAGATAAAATTAGGTTAAAAAGCATTACTACTTCTGAAACCTCATTGCAGGGTTTCCTTGTTAGTATTTGTCAACAACTCTCAGTTTGGTTCAGGTTCAGATGATTTTCCTTCGTGTCTAAACACTATGTTCCATATGTAATTAGTACTTCAAATAAAATAGAATGAACCGATCACAATATAAGGAAGGGACAAAAAATATAAGAGTTCTAGTGAGTATTTATTTTGAGAAGAAGTGTATGGGGTATATTGAGAGGTGAAAAGGTAGGCCCCACTGTAATTTTTGGAAAATGATTCAATCTTGAGCCTCCATTAACAAGTGGTTTGATACCCATCAGTGAAATATTGGCGTGGATGTCATGGGAGTAACCAAACATTTTGTGATTTGATTTAAGACCTGCTCCACAAGATGAAACCCATACTTGTCACCATTATCAGAGCCAAAAACCTGTGCTAGACAGGTCATGGAACCATGGGAAAATCCTACTGCTATTATTCTGGTCAAAGGACATGACATTAAAATGACTACCAATGACTTATTATTATGTTTATAGGTCATTGATTCTCTCAGTCCTCATCAGAGAAGCTTCTTTTGTAGTGGATAACAACTAATACAGAGATTTACAACTGACTATGGAGCAGAAAATAAGCCTGCAGATTGCTCAGCCCCAAATGGGATATCGTAGCCCTTCTTCCCAAATTTCAGGGTTCATTGTGGAAGAGAGGTCAGAAAGACTGTAAGGGTCAGAGGCAGTATGTGACCACAAAGAAATCGTGTTCTTTGAACACAACAAGGCATGTGAAATATACATAACTCTCAGCATACACAAGACCCGGACACACTCAAGCCCGACAAAATTCCATCAGGAAGGTGGTCATGAAATCTTACCCCTATCTGAGTGACAATTTTCAGTTAATAGCTGCTGGAAGAGTCAGAGTTCATTTTCCTTATGGATATGGCTTGCCATGTCAACCACACTCCAGGGTGTGGTCACACCACAAGTGTACATACGCAGTATTCCTTGGATATAGGCACATTTAAAAAATAATAAAAAAAAGAGAGTGTAAAGTTGAGAGGGTAGGCAATAACAGATGGATTTGGGAGAAGCTGGAGGGGAGTGTGAATATGATAATAAAAAACATGAAATTCTCAAAGAATTAGTAATTTTTTAAAAAAATAATTTGATACTTATTTATATCAGGAAGGAAGCAGAAATGAGTAAATGATGAAACAAGAAATGTCAACCTTAACAATGAAAAATGAATTTTGCTCTCTCTCTCTCTCTATATATATATATATATATATGTATATATATATATGTGTGTGTGTATGTATATATCATATATATGATATTTATAAATATATATATATTAAATATCTCTCTATGTATAATTAAAAATAAAAGTAAAATGTTAAAAAAAACCTGGCACCCTGTTCTGGACTGAAAGGAAATGTGCCCCAATGGCATAACTACCTGTAGAAAGTTCTACATTGTGAAACTTGAAACTCATTTGAAAAGAATGCATTTCAAGGAAATTGTCTGAAAAGTCAACTATCAAGGGTGCCTTTGGAAAATGGTCACCCAGTGAAATTATTTTCTTAATTCAAACACATAGTCAGATGACTGCTGCAGCCCTAAAAGTATCTCAAGTAAGTCAAAGTGTGTCTCCAGCTGATGACAGAGTTATCGTTGTCAATTATTGCTGATCTTAGAAACAGGTTGAAATGAAGAGTTATATGTCATACACGCCTACATCAAAGTGTCAGGAAGCTTCTAGAACAAGATAATGTACCAGGGTTAGCTCTTATTCATGGATCCCCCAATGATCTGCATGTGACTTCATAAAGGTGAAGTCTAGTTTCAATGGAGTCTCTGGGATTTTTAGAGATGCCAGAAACATGGAACATCTGCTAAAGAAAATTTCAACTATTGGAGGAGTCAGTAACAGGCATGTAGAGACAGGAAAGACTTCCCAGGTCCATCGGAGTCCAGATGATATGATAGGAGTCTCATATTTTGAACATGTATGCATTGTTTTGGGGGAGTACATTGCTGGATTCAATTTTACTTTCAACTGGTAATCTGTTATTTCCTTTCTATACCTCATTATTGTATTTTGGTATGGGGGTTTTTAACTTTGTGTCATTGTGTATTTAAAGTTTACAACTTTTTACTTTACAAAGGATCACAGATAAAAGATTATCTAGGGTCTAGAAAGAAAGTTTGGATTTTGGAACAATGTTGAAAGAAGTAAGACTTTCCAGCATTTGAAGTTGGATTAAAACATTTTGCATTAAGAGATGGCCATGAGCTTGTGGGAATCAGGGATATAATGTTATGGTTTGAATGTGGAGTGTCCCACACAATTTATATGTTTTAAGATCTGATCCCTACCTGGTTTTGGAAGATGGTGGAACTTTGGTAGAAAAAAGTAGGCGATAAGGGTGAGAAAAGGAAAGAAAGAGACTGGAGATAATCATTCTATATGAACAAGGCCTGGATAGGGGATCATTGTTTCCATGTCCCAGCTCTTGTCTGTAAATGATAATTATGGTCTTACACACACACACACACACACACACACACACACACACACACGCACACACAGAGAGACACACACACAGACATATAGACACACACACACAGAGACACTCAGACACACACATACGCATGCAGACAGACACACACATAGACACACACACACAGACACTCAGACACACACACACACACTGGAAAACATCTATTCTACATAGCCACATATGGCAAGAACAAGGCATCGTTAGGACAGAAATGAATCTTATATCAATTGTGTTGGTATGGATGGATGATGAATGAATAAATAATCAAAGATACTTTCAAATTAGTCAAAAGGTCTGTATTTCCCACAAGAACATTGCCTTCATTTTAAAACAACCTAGGGCAAGCCCCATATGCTAGACATTTACCAGCAAGACAAAAAATAGAAGTGTGACAATATTCTGACAATTCAGGCAAGTCCTTCACGTCTGCTTAGGGTATAGAAAATACCACTGGGAGAGAGAATGATAAATATAAACATGCATTTTAAAAAAATGTAACAGCATGCAGCTATCTATTTATAAATTTACATGATATCCTTGACTTAGGAAAGAGAATAAGATGGCATCAATGACTATAACGTGTGGCTGGAAGTAGTGTAGGCTGTAGATTCACATTAATGTTAATTATGAACGAGGAGAATTGAGCTCTTGTCTCTAAGTGTTTGAAATAAATTCCATGAGAAATAGAATTTGAGGAGAGTATTTCAATAGATGGTACAAAATATTCTAAAGTTCACACTGAAGAACAAAGTGGAAAACTAATAGAGAATGCCTTCAGCCTGCATTTGCTTAAGATTACTTATACTTACATTTAGAGTTATGTTCATATAGTTATAAACAAGCATTTCATAAACTTAACGTAATAACACATTTCTGTGCTTAACATAATAAAACTTCTCTCTTCCTTACATTAGCTTTGTACTTATTTTTAAAAACTCTGATGCAAATTAGAAAGAAATGCAAAGCTCATTAATCAGTTGTCAAAATTAAAAACATATAGTACTAGAAATAATGCCTGTTGACATTTTTGTGGTATATGTATTTCTAAGAAACACAGAAAAAATACCTAGATTAGTTCTCAAATAAAATAACTTTATTTTACCTAATATGTTTGATTCATCTATGTTAATAAATTCCTTCTTACATTAAATCTGTATCTATAACATTTTCATAAATGTACAATGTTATGTTACATGGGCTTAATGCAAGTTACTTAACAGTTATTTTTTTAAGATTTATTTTTATTGATATACATGTGTGTATATCTGTGTATGGGTATGTATGCATGCTGATGCAGGTGGCCATAAAGGCCGGAAGATGTTGGATTCCCTGGAGCTGATGATTGGTGAGCTGCCAAACGTGGGTCCTTGAAACTGAATGAGAATCCTCTGTAAGAGCAGTACAGTCTGTGAAACACTGAGCCATCTCTTTAGCTCCTTGACTAACATTTAAAAAATTATTTATGGATTATTATTACTATTATTATTGTATGCATGATTCTGTGTATGTATGTGATATGTGTCGGTCTCTGTGAGTGATGTCTGTGGAGACTGTCTAATAGCATGGCTCAAATATGGAGGTCAGAAGACAACTTTGTGGTGTCCGTCCTCTTCTTATACTTTTATGTGGCTATGATTTAGGTTTACTGGCCGTCAGGGCTAACAACTGTCATAAACCAGCCCCCTTGTAGCATAACTAATTATTAGCTTTGAATACAAAAATTGCTGTTTGATTTTGAAACGGTATAAAAAATGGAATTGTGAAGTTAACACTAAATATATGAATTTATCCTCAATAATTTACTTGTAATTAACTTCTGATGTGGCCAAGAAATGTAATCATTGCTAAAATGCCAACCTGTTCCCAGAAGGGTGGCTGTTATCTGTACATGGATCTGCATGGAGGTACCTTCATATAGCATAGTGTTGGCCCTGTGTTTCCCTGGCTGTGTGTGGACATCCACTCAGGCCCGCTATTACTCAATATTATTCTTTGTCTTCTTCCTTTATTTTCCACCTTCTGTGATTTGACAAATGTGCTATTATGTCTCAGATTGATTTTGACATTTAATGCTAGTGAGGCCAAATATGTTTGTAATTTGTATCACAATGACATCTAGCTATTGATTATGTATTCCAAGACTGCAGTGTATATATGAAGTTATAAATGGTATAAGAATCATATATAATTCTTTACATTTATACATACTTATAGAAAGCTAATTTACAAATTTGGCTTAGGAAAAAATTAACAATTCTGACTAATTAAAACAAAACAATTACATGTTTTCTTTCCTCAGAATATCACAGCAGAAGATTTGCTCCTTCAGTAATACCATTGTTTTCTGTCCTGATTAAATTGAGAACACCCTTCTTTTCACTTGGAGGAAGCTTCTTCAGGAACAGAGAATAGAGCACCACAGCTACATTCTGGGACCATAACTAAAATGAATCATTTGAACAGAAGCACATGTTCTCACAATAGTCAGCCTAATAACAGAGATGGCTACTAAGTCACTCCTGCAGAGGTAGGTGCCTAGCATGTGGGTATGCTGTTCAAATTCATATTCCGCCTTGGGGAAAGAGAGCAGAGCTGTGCGGAGTTCTACTATGCCACCAGAAAGGAGAACAGTTTAGAATCGTGGGAAATTTTTTTGAAAGTTTCCATTTCGTATTTTTGGCTACAGATGGATGTAAGCAAATGAAGCAAAGCCCTCCCCTACAGGGCCACTGCACACTCCAGTTTGACTGTTTTCTCTATCAGTCATTGCCTGCATCTCATTGATTTAAGAGAAGTTGAATGAAGGTATAAATCCACAGAACATTGTGACTTTTGCAATTTTAGCAGATTTCTAATAGTTTGTCTTAGGATTCCTGCATTGTTGAGTTGTTTCCATTATAGTGACCAGTAGTCAAACCAGCTAGAAATAGCTAACACTTTAAAATGTGTATGAAAGCTGAGAATAAAATTTGGTCTAGCAAATGGTAAAGAATATAAGTGAATCAATTTTCTCTACCTTTCAGCTAACAATAAGGATATAATTATTTCTTTTTTTTGAAAGGTTTTAGACCTAAGGTAGATGTGTCTTATGGGTGCATTTAAAAATGTGCTATATTTTCCAATTTTGCATTTTCTAATAATGATGGTGACGATACAGCTGGTGTGTCATGACCTCAGAACCTGACTTCAAGAGGAAACAAATATCAGTAATCAAAGTGATTTTGGTTTATGGGGGTACTCACATTCAGGCGCAAACACAGGATCAGCGGATGTTCCAAGGTTGGAATTGGCAGCTTCGCCAGCCCTTTAGTGAATCGTTGTGTGACTCTGCCTCCCCCTGTGGGAATTATCACACTCTACTATGATTCTCTACCAGACTCAAATCTCAGAGTTTCACCTTTGATTTAGCAAGCACAGCAAGATGGATATTCATATCCTTATAGACATGTCACCATCCCACCCTTAATTTTTTTCCTCTTGGTGTTTGGTGTTAGGGTGAAGGGCGAAGGCCACATTTGAACATAAGTCAGGTTTTTTTATTTTATGTGGGGGAAAGCCGGGGGCGTTTGTAGAACTTAAAACAGAAATCAAACCTTTAAAGGCAGACGGTATGTGTCTTGCTACTCATATTCTCTTCTGGCTTCTAACTTTCCTTAGGCTTAAAATATATCTGGAGTCTCCGATTTCTTTGTTCTTTCGAAAGTTCATTTCTTATTCTTTCAAAAACAATGTTTTCATTCTTTCTCTTTTTTAAAGGGTAGCAAACACGCACAATAAGGTTTCTGTGGATCAGAGTTTCAGAGACTTGCTGCTTAAAATGTACAGAAAAATTAGGCTGCTCTCATTTCTGTGTTTTTCTCTATAGAATCCACACTAGCTTTCTGACATTTTTACTAGTCAGAAACACTAGGGGCCGGTTTTCTCACAATGAAACGTGGAAATAATGGGGCAGAAGAAGTGGTCGTTAGCTTGTTCTGGAAAGAAGATAGCTGAGAAGTTACATACAGAAGGAATACTAATGAAGGATCCCCAGTATTTCCTTCTGTAAATCTAGCTACAAAGTCTGGTGTTGAATTTGTTTGTTGCCTGGTACCAGTTCGTATTTCTATCAGTGTAATACTTAGGAACTCGAAGCTAGTTGCTCTGCTCATTAAATTTTTGCCGAGAATGTTGGATAGAAATCTCCACTGTATTAAGAAGGTAATATAAAACTCCAAACCATGTTTCTTAAAATATTCTCTCTATATAACTTTTTCTGCTAAAAATATTTTACATCTGTATGTAAAAAGTACAAATGTCTTTGACTGTGATAAGGAAAAACATACCATCTAACGAGGAGACTTTATTTTATTATTTAATTTTATTTTACATTAAAAATGCTTCATAATTTATAGTTAGATAATGAACCTTGGTCTGGTTCTGTAAATTTCGAACTGTATTCAATTGTTAGGAGAAATGTTTCTTACTATGGACATGTCTCTCTTTCGCTCTATTTGCCCAAAGATTCCTTCATCATTACCCCTCTATCCCCAGTACTAATCCTGTTCGTAGTTCCAATTTGTATATTCTCATTAATTCTTTTACCACAGGCACATGTTGGGTGAAGACCAAGTCCAAGGAGACAAGGCCCTTATCAAATTTGAGTTCACAATCCACAGAAATCTTTGTTTCTCTAGCATTGCAACTACTTGGCCTGAATTGCACAAAACTTCTCACTTTCTATATTTCTTTTAGATACCCAGAGTATTAAATGTTTATTGTAATTATCTCTCCACTTTCTCCTGGGATGAATATTTATCAACTGAGTGGAGAAAAAGCTGTAATTCAAGGAGGTTCTAAAATATCAAACTTATTTTGATAAAGCTTGTAATGTAGTCAAGCACAGTTCCTGACATGTCTGTCCATCAGTAGCTACTGACCCCATGACAGTAACATGAGAATAGGCAGAAACCACCTTGTGCCAAGTTTGCTAGGGGCAGGTCCCTACCAACCCCTAAAAAGCACAAGGAAAATCAGAAATGTCTCAAGATAATATGAAAAGAAAGGGAACAGATGACTGGCACAAACCTTGTTTGTAATTCCAGTCTTGTCTTAAGGAAATGAAAGTGCAAAGTAAGGCCGGACATGGGACTCACTCTACTTCCAGAGGGGAAAGTTATACTCCTCTCCTAGGCCATTCATTATATTTTATTGTTAGATGTTCTCTGTGGATGTATTTGCTTATTTTAGATTTTTATATATTATTATGAGAAAGGAGAAGGAGGAAGCTAGAGAGAGAGACAGAAAGAGAAAGAGGAGATTCTGTGGAGGTCAAAGAACTCCTTTTTAGCTTTCCAAGGGTGAGACTCAGACTTCCAGGCTTATGTAATAGGTGGTCTCACACACTGCTCTTTCCCATGTGTCAGGTGATCTCACACTGAGCCAACCCATATGACCGGTAGTCTTGCACATTGAGCCATCCCATGTATCAGGTGATCTCATACAAGCAGCCATCATATGCATCATGTGGTCTCACACTGAGTCAATCCCTATAACAGTTGGTCTTGCACACTCAACCGACTCATGTATGAGATGGTCTGGTACTAAGACATACCACGTATCAGGTGGTCCCACACAGAGCCATGCCATGTATCAGGTGGTCTCATACACATACACTAATGCAGTCCACCAAACATTGTTTAATGCATGATAACAAATAAAATACCCTAAAGAAATATTAAATAATTTTTGCCAGATATTCAACTCATTTTGGATATCTAACTCAAAGTAAAAAGAAACACCTTTTCTGAGCAAACTCTTATATTTGCTAATTCAAAAGTAGTATAGTATTTTATACTGTATATATTTTCTTTATGACATTTATATATTCTGATAAAATGTTATTTTTATTTAGCCACAGTCTGTATTTTATAATTACTCTATATTTATTCTTTTATACTTGCTATTTTATTTAAAGATTTATATATTTGTTTGTTTGTTTATTGCATGTGTGTGTGGTGTATTTGTGCCTGTGAGTGTGCCATCTGCCATATGTATACAGATACCTGAGGAGACCAGAAGAGGGCTGGAGTTACAGTGAGAAGCCTCCTGAGTCTTCTCCCAACAAAGCAAGAGTTCTTAACTGTTAAGTCAATTCTTTAGTCCCTATATTTGTTTTTATTCAGGCGAAACCATGACCGTACCTTCAAAAAACTTCTAAATGACACAACAGCAACAGAAGTTGAAGATCACTGAAAGGTAAATTATTTGATGGTTGGAGGAGTCATTGATATGAACTTTTGGGACATCTGGAAAAATTTGATTATATTCCCGTTTTGTGTAGATAGGGTCTTACTCTGTAGCCCTGTCTGGTCTGGAACTCCCTGAGGCACACCTGTATCTGCTTCCCGAGTGCTGGGATTGAAAACAGTTACTGCTTCTACTTGGATCACAGTCTGAAACCCGGAGCACAGCAGAGAAGAGGACCTGGATGGAGAGGAAATCAATAGGTAAGGAAATTTGATGACTTAGGTTGGGAAACCATGATGCTAAAGGCAGAGTTTAAATTTCCTCAACTAAACAATGTCTTCATCTATGACACATTCAGTGTCAGTCAATAACACATCTGTGGTCTGGGTCAGGGTGGCAGTCCTTTATTATTTAATTAGGAATATGATTGGCTTTTCCTAACGGTAAAGTTTGCCTTAGGGTTTACTATTAATTAATTGTCTCTAAATATTAACTGACATTCATTCTAGGGTGCGAATAAAACTCCCCTCCAGGGCACATCCTCTGTGGAAAATCTAACATTTCCATGCCGAGAGCTGAAAGAATAAAATATTTTTAGAAAGGTGACTGCAAAAGAAGAGCAAAGAAAGACCTCCAGACCTCCAGACTAGGGCCAAGACAGAGGATCCAGGAGAGATGGGTCCTGGGCGTCGGAGCTGGGGCAGAGCTAGAGAGCAGATTCCCGGCAGTCTCCAAAGACATTAAATCAAATAAGGAACAGAGCACAGCAGGCCAGTTGAGGAGAGGTCTTGGTTTACAGTTCTGGGTAAACAAGTAGTACAGAGTGATGACAGGCAGCGCTCTTATGAGAACTTCCTGGCAGGAAGGCCTCTCCTCCACAGAGAGAGTTCTGTCTGCATTAGGAATAACTCACAGTCTTGGGACACAGGAATGGGTTTAATGAGGCTTTTATCTCTGGATCAACTTAGAAAGTAATACTGTCTTCTGTTAAAACCAGACTCAAGAGTAATGTTAAATCTGATATTATAGCTTCTTACTCCCTATAAGGATTTTTTTTTTAAAAAAATGATGTAGTTCTGGAGAAATTAATCAAACAGACGTTATTTCTACTTTGAAAACTGAAATGGTCTAGGTAAAGATAATTATACATTTTCTCTGAAAGCATTTAAATAAGGTTGATAAGACTGTAAAGCAATTGCTATCTTTTGTTAATTATTTCAGGAAATTTATTTATAGCAATTTATTATTCTGTCAAATCTTGTGTTTATCTTGGTAAATAACTTTTTAAACCAAATTGGGCATGTGGAGATGGCTTCCTGAACCTGAGACAATTACTTGAACAATTAGTTCATATTGATCAAGACTTCTGTTCACACCCTTGCCTCTTCCCAACTACCAATACCTAACTGTTGTGCCAACAACCTCACTCAGTCATGAACACTGTGTTCTTGAGAAAGCATCTGAAATTATTTGAGCCCAGGCAGCCAGATTTACAATGCCTTTCAGTGACTCTCTTCTTTCGAGGTGCCATGAGGATGCTGCCATGAAAGCATCCTCAAGAGTGTTAGCATCCCTGCGAATGGCAGTAAATGTTAGAGACTCCCCTTCATTTCACCTGTTAGGCTTTGTGAATTTTATGAAGAAGAGAAAGTTCAATCAGTTGAAATCCCAACACAGATATTTTCAAGATGTTGCTCACATTTTAGATTTGAAATAGGGGACATAATTTATTTATGTAGTTCGTTAAATAGAACAGAACCTGGGGAGATAGACAGCTGAAATACAGGATCCAGAAGGAGGAGTTTCTGAGTTATTAAGAAACAAATGATCTGGACGTGGGACCAGATGCCAATAATCCATCTATCTGGACACTGACAACCGGGCATTGCACATACATTGCATGAGAATGTCCCCTCATATTTTCAAGTCAACTTTGAGGTTGCAGTTAAGATAAACAGAAGACACAGTGTGGCTGTTTATCTTATCCAGTCTTCTATGGTGGGCCCTGATCATTAGCAGAGACCCTGCACAACAATCAGATATTAAGTTTTTATTATGAAAGTTGGTTAAGGAAGACAGTTTATAAACAGTAACTACACACCTAAAACATTTCAGAGATTGGAATTCTTTTTTCTGAATCTTAACAAAAAGTCCCCGTTCTCTCACCACATGTCTCAGTTTTTCATCAGATCACACTCGTGCTTTGTGTGTTTGTGAATATATCGGTCTTCCTTCAGATATCTACCACCTTACCCGTTCAATCCCACAGCCACTAAGAGTCTTGTCCAAACTGCCATCTGCCTTACTCTTTCACCCGCCTATCTCATCCAGTTCTAGGTGGCTCCTAGGGACGTCTTCTGCCAATGCCAATTTCACCAATGGCTAGAAGAGAATAAGAACTGTCACACAGTCACATGGTCTCTAGTCTCATCTAAGCCCTGGACTTTGCCTTAGAAACATCCTATACTTTTAGTAATCACTGCCTCCTTTCTTCACAGCTGATTTCTAAAATCATCTCCTGGTCTCTGCAAGTACCAGCCCTTTCCTTTCCTTCCACTGGCAGTGTTACAAAATAAAACAAATATAGAGGTAACTGAGTAAGAAATGTCTTAGCCCACGCCACTGAGGTAAATTGCAAACACCTGAACTAATTAATGGATCTTACTCTTCTGAAACAAAGAGAATAGACTGTTGTGCTGAGATTGACCATTTACCAGTGTTCTCACACCTATCCACTCCCACGTTTTTGGGTCTGGGTCTATGTCCTTATACCTGTGTCTTCATCCCTATTTCCATTGACTCTTAGAATTAACATTTAAACATGTCTAACTCTTTTCGGTTTTAGAGGGGAAAAAAGGATCCATTTCCACATTTTCTTTTTCCACTACCTCTGGCCTCATTCTGGTCCTTCTCTCTGAAGCGTCACGGAGAAAACTATCAGCAATAAAGAATAATTGGCCATTTATAACTTAAACTCTTAGATATTTATTGGTATTTCTTTTATTTTCTACACTATTTGTTACCGTTTTATGAAAATCTCAGAGAAGAGAAAATCTGGGCTCTCTGTGCAAGTCAACACTCCGTAAGTAATACAGTGTATCATGGAGGGTATGAGCAGAAGAAGGCAGTGGAAATATATTTGGACAAGGCATTCATTTCCCGTAAGTTTTATAAAGGGGTATGGAGAAAGAAAATATGGAGGCATGATGCTGGGAAAGCTCCTGAGTGCCATTGTAATGAACTGAGAGTAGATTGAGTAGTGTCCAGGACCCACAGCAGCTTTTGGCAAGGAGGAAGCTGCTCCTTGTCTAAATAGACAAGGTGACTATCATAGCCCAGTCACTATGCATAGCTATTTCTATGCTGTGGTATCAGGATCAGGACCAAACTCTTGGGCCCTTGGGAGAAGGCAGTAAAAGAATAATGTAGTTCTAATATTAAATAGGCTGGGGACACAAGTTGACCTCCAGGAAGACATGGAAGCTTCCAGAGCTGCCTTAGTCCAAGGGTGGTAAGATGATATGAAGATTAGTGATTTATTTCTGGAGAGGTAGATGCTGAGATTTCATCATGTTCTATTTCTGGACAAATAACTCTCCTCAAGATATTTATGTTTGCTTTTCCTTTTTTTTTTTGCGTTTAAGGATTTCCTTGTAGTTCATTTCTACAAGTTCCATTTTATCTTACATTTAATCTGTCATCATTCATAGACGACAGTTTCGTTGCACTGATGGGTCTTTTTGTGACTGGTGGGGAAGGCACTTTTTTTTCCCTTTTGACAGTTGGCTTGCAATTTTTTTCTGTATATGCTGAATTGCTTTCTTGCTCTTGCAAATATATTCAGCATCACAGTTTTTCTTTATGACAGACAGAAAAGGCCTTGGCAGATTCCAACCTCAGGAAGAAATTATGTCTGTCTCTATAGTACTGTCAAGAGACCCATGTATGCATGCCAAGAGACACCCTTGCTTTCACAGTGCACTTCCAGCAAATCAGGGATGGATGATGCGATATTCTCTAACGTTGTTTTACACCACTGATCATTGTGTATTTAGCTGGCTGTTAAAGAGTTGGATTGAACTTGGATTGTGTATGCAGTTTGTGTGAGTTCACAGATATATCCTAAGGTAAAATTTAAGGGTTGTGACTTAGATTTGATTAGTGCCTGAAAAGGTAAGGATATATTGACAAAAATATTTTTCAAATTGTCAATGGACAATTATTATGTTTCTGCTCTTGCTGGTATGTAGAATTATGAAAACCAAAATATTTTACAGTTTATTCAGAGGCTGGGTGGATGCTCAGCAATGAAGAGTACCCCCAGAGGACCCTAGTTTAGTTCCTAGTGCCAGTTCTCCATGTCTTATGATGGCCTGTGCCTCCAGCTCCAGGAGGCTGCTACACTGAGGGCAACTGCACTTGTGCATGTCCTCCACACAGACATATCCACACAACTGAAAGAAACTTACAAGTGTGTACATCCTGTAATAGTTTCTACTTTGGTCGTTTTACTTGGAGATCTTGATCCTCATTTGGTAGCCCATGCCATCATCAAGAGAAATTCATCATGATTACATAATGAGAGGCAGCCCACTCTTCTTTCTCAGAATGTAGTGTTTCTTTCAACTTCCTTTAAAATTTAGTTGTACAAACTCTAAATCTTCTAACATATCATGATTGTGTACAACAGTATGACACACATTGTGTTCAGTGTCTACTTAATTTCTATAGAATGTTAATACCTGCTAACAAAGACTAAACCTTTGTTAGTATCAACTCTATAGTTCCTGATCACACATACAAGAAATTGTAGAGAAAAAGATGATAAGAATTGATGTGATAGAATCCAATGCATTTCATGTCTTTCATTGATTTTCTCAACTATTGCATGTTCCTGAAATTATATGAACACATGCACACACACACACACACACTCACACACACATATACACATACATGGTTAATTCCAAACCCAGACCCAGAATAGTCAGTGGTGGCTAGTGTGTAGTTGTTATACTGCTGTTTCAAGATTTGTGGGGGGGATTAAATAACTGAATAATCTTACTTTTTTTTACATTCAGAGAAATCCTGTTTATCTACTTAGCACTAAACTAAGACTGTTTACGCTCAGGTAAGAAGTATTGCTCTACAGCTCTTATCACTTACTTCAGAGTAGTCATATGTGTCTATGGAAGTACACTTTGATTTGTAAGTAGTTACTAGGTCTGATGAGATAACCCAGTAGGTAATGGTGATTGCCGTCAAGTCAGTAGACCTGAACTAAATTTCTGGTACCCACATGATGGAAGAAGAGAATTTACTTACACAGATTGTCTTCTGAATTCACGCATGTACATGCACACCTCCACATACATGTGCACTCCCATACACGTATAAACCAGTACACATAATAAAAAGTTTAGAGAATTCCTCTATTTGTTTTGGACCCTTACTGTCATGGTATTACATACCATATTTTCTTTTGAGAATGTTTTGCTTACATATTTCTACATAGGCCAATTTTTCACTCAGAGATAATTGAGTGAAGATTATTATTTTACACAATAAAATACACTGCTCTAAATACATAGAGCCGTGGTCCTTAGAGGATGCTCCCAGACCAATATTATTGACATCATCAGGGACTTGTGAATAGTCATGTAGTCTGGATCCACCCCAGGCTTATGGAAGGGGAAAAAAAAAACATGAGGGGAAATCTGTGTTTTAGGTAAGTCTTCCAAAGTGAAGTTAAGAAAACTTGGAAACTGTGTATCTTGTAAAGATAGTCATATGAATTATAAGATTTGGTTTCTATTTTCATCTTCCTACTGACCTGTGAGCAACTTTGAATTTCACTTTTCTCACAAGTAAAAGAAAGAAAGTTTATTTATTTTTATGAGACTGTAGACTGAAGACATTCCAAATAAGTATGACTGCCTTCCAAACACAAACCCTTAAGCAGATTGTTTCTCAGTTTGTTGTCACTGTGGGGAGGACACCATCCCAATTTTCTTGCAAGTCTTCATCTTTGAAGCAAGTTAAATCTAAATTATAAGTGATTGAGTCTAACAGGCCAATAGCTTTTTACTATGGGAATCTTATAACTTTGGGATTCAAATCAACTCACCTATCTGAAACTACAGGAGCACTTTTCGACTTCCTCCTTCATATCCCAGTCATTTCAGTGAAGGACTATGACCAAGTGGAAATATTCTCAGGAAACCTTCACTGTCCTCCCTACAGCTTTGCTGGGAATCGGAGGAAGTCTGGAAAATACGATGAGTATTTGAAATGTTATAGGGGTTACATGACAGTTATATGAGTTTAACACCAATAATACCAAATGCCTATAATGAATTCTAATGCATAAACTGAAGCTTTCATATCATCTTTATAGCAAAGCTATTATATGCCGTTCAGACACAAAATCTTTGAGCCTGTAAAGAACTTTGTCTCCTTCCTCCCAATGAATGGCCTTTTAACTTCGAACCTTAGGTTTGAGGCTTTAGTAAATTATGCCTTTTATATAGTGACTACTTAATAGTGATTGGTAACATTCTTAAATTCTTGAAAGGAAAATAAAAGTTTCTAAAAAGAGAACATGTGTTCTGAACTATTTTTAATAATGAAAATTTGTGTTATAATAAATTCCAGTGCACTTAATTAGAAAAAGCAGAAAGGAATAGTTTACTCTTCTTCAAAGAATGCTTCTGGAAATGGAATCTATTTGCAGAGATAAATTTAGTGAATATTTTAATTGACGCTCTCCATATTGTACCAATAGCATATGGGAATTCATGATTTCAGTGTCTGAGACTGTCTGTCAGTCTGTCACATTTTTTTTCAAACCAAATATTATTTTCAAGACAAAAGCAATCATCTGAGACCCAAAATAAAACAGGAGTGTAACATCGAGTTCCATTTTGTGGAAATAAACTTATCATGCTTCTGAATATCCAGGATGTGGAAACGCGGCTGTAGCAAACTTCTTACTCTATCACCTTGTTAGAAACACAGACAATTGCTTAACTTTATCTAAACTCATGCATTATTGAGCTGATAAATCATAGTGACTTTGAAAGAACCAATATGCTCCAGCTGCCTCTTATGCAAATTAAGTACATGCACTCAAACTCTTTATGGAAATTTTAGTGGCTAAAAATATTACACACAATCACAATCCAATATTATTTTTGCATTTTCCTTGCAAAATTTTAGCAGACAGTAGACATTTTTTAAAAAAGATTTTCAAGTTTGGTAGCGCCTAGATTTTGTTTTATTTTAAAGAAAATAACACTACTCCCTGTGCATATACATATATATGTAGATGTATATATATGTGAATATATTCATATATATACATACACAAAATACACAAAGATCTGAACAGATATAATCACATATACATAATCAGCTCTTCTTGTTAGATGTATTCATTACATGTGAAGTTCTGGTGAGCACTCTATTGAATACTGAACTGTTGCTTCAGGAGTATTCAGAATTAGAATTTTGTGAGCCTCTGATAATATTTTTTTGCTAGCAA
Organism: Microtus obscurus; assembly: GCA_963919715.1. Classification (NCBI taxonomy): domain Eukaryota; kingdom Metazoa; phylum Chordata; class Mammalia; order Rodentia; family Cricetidae; genus Microtus; species Microtus obscurus. The sequence continues at coordinate 2,920,185 of CAWTZC010001361.1, forward strand.
GTATATATATAACCTTGTTTTGTGTTGTGATTCTGTTTGTAGGTACCTTATTTAATATATTGTTGGTGAATCAACATTGAATATATGGCCAATAACAATAAACACTTCAAGTTGAAATATATTTTGTCAATACGTCAAGTTACTGACATAAAACTTATGGTCAATGCTTATACAGTTCTTTTGCTAGAACTGAGATTTTTTAATGCCAAGTTTTCCTTTGTAGGAAAAAATATAACTCTTTATGGTTAGGAAATACAGCTATATTTGGGATAATTTTAAATAGTAATATTCATAATCCAGACCAAGAGAACATGAGAAGTATGACACTAAATAAACAATGAAACAGACTATTATTTGAAAATCAAAAACTGAAATAAATATGTAAAGTTCAATATCACTCTTAACACAAACTGGAAACACATAAGTTAGGAGGTAAATAATCTTTTGCCACTGTTCAAAAGCCCAGAGATGAGCCTGAAAGTCATATTGAGCCTTGATCAACTTGAAAATATTAAATATATTTAGAAGTAAGTTAAAAATACAGAATTTATAAAAATGTAATATTGAACATGTATTTTGTGATAAAATTCATATTCTATGTGTCCAGAATACAGAATCATAAGGCTTGAGTAATATAATAAATCAATAAGGTAGTTTCAGAATATAAATTCTGATTCCTGATTGATGAAATTTAGTTTTCCCTCGAGTACATTTTATGTTTGTTATTTAGGTTTTAATAAAGATGTTATTATATTTTATCAAATAATTTAATAACATTGCATTTAATTTAATTTACAATGTTTAGCCCTTTGGTATGTGCTATGTATCATGTGCAATAGTAATCATATTATTTATTCCATGGACTCCTCAGGCTTTTGAATGAGCAGAAGTATCTATTACATGATTCGGAAACAGAATGTCCTGAAGACACACATGTTGAGTTATTGATGGAACTTTTCCTTTTTAATCTGAACTGACTATAGACACTTGAATCAATTCCTGTACATTAAAAAAGAGTCACGATGTGGTCTTGTTAAAAAGTAGAACTTTCTGTTCTAGAAATCACCTTAACCAAATATTTTTTGTAATTTTAAAGGATTTTGATCTTAATTTTTATGTGTACTATTTTAGAAAGCAGAAAGTAGCATAAATCCATGATTGAGTTATAATTCACTGTTTGGAAGATTATGGAAAATTATTTAAATTTTTAGGGAGTAAATTACTTTGATGAAAATGGCTTTGTAGATAATTATATTCATGTGGAATATGTTAAATATTTGGAAATGCAATCCCAAAATAATATAATAAACCTATATGGATTTTAAAATATTTTAAAGTACTCATTTTCAAAATTCCTACTTAATGAAATTTAACATGCCTTGCAACTATTCTTTCTTCTCATACATATTAGCCATATTTTGTTTCTGTTAGCATTTTTCCACTTTGTATGCATCTCCCATTATTTTGATCACCAAGACAGCTGACTTTTGCTTGGTTCTGTTTTTCTTGGGTCTTCTTGTGATTGATCAGTCATGACTGGCTATGTAAATTAAACAAATGGCTTGCATTGGTACGATGAGATACAATTTATAAGTAGTTCATGATTTTATACTCATTAAACCTCTATATTAAATCAATATATGTACATTTAATATTTTTAACCTATTAAGCATTCAATTTTCTATTTAAGAAAGTTTAATTCTTTCTTAAATCAGCATTTTCCATATTCAGCTCTAATGAAGGCTTTAAAGAAATGTAGCTGGAAAAATAATAATCTATTTTTTATTTTTAAGCTGTCTTCTGGTTGCACATTAATTTGGACAATCATTCTATTTTAATCAAAGCTATATTTTTTATTTTGAAGTTTTCCAGGTTTGTTTGGAAGGATGGTCTAATTTCCCCAGTACAATAATTATTGTAGTAATAAATTATAACTTATGGATGTAGAATTATAAACACCAACTACATTTTATGCTATTTCTCCAAATGAGGATGGAAGTGAACGTGAACCTTAGTGACTCTCTGGGTACCTTCTTTCCTTTTTACATTTACCCAGTAAGCAAAACATGTATTTATACTAAAACACAAACAAACAAACAAAAAACTACTGCTAATGTACATGTGGATATATCTCTAGGTTAACCGGACACAAAAGTCGCAGTATGGTAGGCTGGTTTTGTTGTCTGCAGAAAAAGCTGAGTTTGGGTTCCGATATACAGATTTCATTGGTAAATGTCTTTTCTAGAAGCTAACCAGTTAAGAAGGTTCTGTAGAGATTTGACAAGAGCATTTTCTAAGCTCTGCCAACCAAGCCAGATATTAACAATGCAGAACTCATAGTGTCATGTTTATTAATGACTCAGTAGGAGGGACAGGCTTAAAACAAATGTGGATGTAGTTCATTCTTCATACTATTTTGATACTATAACAAACAACAGGATGGAAATATTGGTACAATGTATATATCTTTTTTCATGTGTTTTTTCAACTTGCCTTTGTGATGCTCAGATGATTTTTAAGATATTTGTATTTGTTATACTTTAATTAAAATAAATGGCTTTCTCTGTGTTGACATAACAAGCTTCCCTTATTTGTCTAAGCCTAGACTCACATGTCAATGTGAAATCAAAGTGATAGCATTTATGAAAGAAATTTCTCAAAGACAAAGAAGACAAGAAATGCATAATAATTTTGTTTCAACTTAAAGAGGGTTCGGAGTTCTATTTATTTCATGAAGGAAAAGTCAGATTAAACTTAGGTACAAATTATAAAGACCATGTACAATACACAAAGAAAAAGATTTCTATTTTTCCAGATTTTGCTGTTTGTATTGTTAGGAATTTTTTGTATGAATCAGCATGAAGTAACATCACAAGGAAACGTGTGGTTTCTTAACATTGAGGTGCTCCTATTGCTCCTGAGGATCACTGCACAGTGGCTGGAAAGGAGGGCTTTATTTCTGGATGTGATGAGACAGCAAGTAACCTTCCCAGGGTTGCTGATTCCAAAAGGAACAGATGTCTTTCTAGAAGCAAAAGTAGCAATTTAGCTCATGCAGCAACAACATTACGCATGGTTCTATCTGAGATGCTGCCTAGAAAGAGAAACAGAGAGAAGATATTGCACCAGGCATTGGAGGAGAAAGAGATTCAGTAAGGGAAGTTTTAACAAATATATTTATTTAGTTTCAGCAAAAAATGGATAGATTTTATGTAAAATATCTTTTATAATCCTTTTTAAAAATAAAACATTCTCATACTACTTTATAAATGCTTACTATATGTCACTAAAGCTCTATTTATGATGGATTATTCCCACGATTAATGGACTGTATTCATTTTAAGGCTTCGAATTCTGAAGGACACAAAGAAACTAGTCCCAGCTCTTATGAAATAAGACCATTTATCAGCTCCGCTGTATTTGCAAAAGAAGGTGCTGTTGCCCTTTATATTATTGTTAGAGCTCAAGACAATGTTTCTTTACTTATGAGCAGATGTTTGAAATCCTCCAGGAGGTTTCTATAAGACTATGGAAATGAACTTGGCATGGGTACTGGGCTCCCAGGTGGAGCGGTGCACATGAGCATCCTTAGAAGTGTTAGATCAAGGCTAGTCAGGGAGAGCAACAGAGCCTAGCCACCAAAAGCCGAGCGCTTTGGTGACTGACAGGTACAGGCTCCTTCTGAAGCATGAAAAGGAATGCTAAATGATCTCCCTGACAGAATAAATCTTCTGTTTGTTTGGTCTGGACCAGATGTGCTACAGGCTGATGTGGAAATGTCTGCTCATGCCAATTCCACTTTAAATCACAATTTGGCAGGCTGGTTAGGTTTGAAAGTTGCAGCCCATTTAGCAATTTAAACAGAAATGTTTTCTAACAGTCTTTTCATTTAATTTGCAAATCCACAGCAGGGCCTAAATAGTGACTGTAAGAAGCAGTTCTTTGGAATTGTGGGTCACTTTTAATAGAATACTGTGTTTCAATGGAATGGGAAATACTGCTTTGCTTTCTGTGTCGTACTGGAAGAACACTATGCACAGCTGAGTAGCTCTCTGTGTCTAGGACTGTGCTAACGTTGATTTCTGTATGTGTTCAATGTTTAAAGACAGATGTGAAAAAAGAAAAGTAAAAGATTGCTTACCAAATTTCAACCGTCCTATGTAATTATCAAAATTTTGAGTTAGGAAGTATCTAAAAGGAACATAATTCTTTACTTCAAGATGGTGTGCACTGTCATCCTCATCATAGGTAGAACGCTAAACACATTTTGGAAAAATTATAAATTAAGTTTTCAAACTACTTTTTAAAATAAAGAACATAATTTTCAGAATTTTGTTTTTTAAATCATAATAATGATGCTTTCTTCAGTTCCAGTATTCCTGATTCCATGAATGTAGGCATCTCAATTACTTCATTCATTTCTCTATTCCATGTGCCTGGAAAGAAGCTTTCTACATAGCAATTGTGCAATAAAATTCCATAAAAGAAGCTTAGTCAAATAACTGAATGCATTTTATTCCTTTACTGGAAACCAGAGAAAGAGTTTGTCAAGATAGAATTGATGTCTGTGGATGCTGTTGTGAAACTTGTACTTTTTGTACGACTCTTGACTGAAACTATTTTAAAATTTTCATTAAGAATATGAAATGAAGGCTGGAGAGATAAGTTAAGAGAACTTGTTTATTTTACAGAGGACCTGAGGTCAGTTTTCAACATCCACATGATATCTTATGGCCACCCATAATTCTAGTTCCAAGGGAGTCCAGTGCCGTCTTCTGCATTCTATAGGTACCAGGAATCCATATGGTGCACATATACATACAGAATAAAAATAAATAGTTAATGTTTCTGAAGAAAACAATAGGAAAATGAACATTGCTCCATCAATGGGATCCAGGACACTAAACTATTGCTCATTTGTGAAACACTCATTTGGAATTCATCAGTCTTCTGAAACTTATACTAAAAAGCTGTCATTTTTTTCAAGCTCCATCACTTCTCTGTGCAATAACCACAGAATGTCAATCGTGAATGTAAATGAACATTATTTTTCTAGAAAACATTATCTAGACATAAAGATATCTTTGCTTTGTAGAAGACAATGTATACCAAAGTTTTTTTTTCTGTGCTGTTTTGAATATTCTGCCCAAATGAAAATGTTTAAACAATATCTAAATCTCAGAGTTTACATCAGAAATGTTTTAAAATCTGAATAAAAGAAATGACAACTCCTGACTGGCAAACCAAACCATACCAAACCAAATCAGACCAAATAAATTACATGTCAAAATATTAATTGTGAAACAGAATAAAAGCAACATTTTGGAAACTCAAAGTTCGGTTAAACATACCAAAGCTGCCCAAAGTCATAAAGTAAGATACTCAAATTTATGTTCAATGAAAGAAAGGTTAGTTAAATTTCTAGCAAAATATTATTTCTTTTCAACATGGCAGGCTGATAAACAAATGTTTGAGAATATGCAGATACAAAGGAGTGTATGTCAATTTGGGACAATTTGGGGATTTTTTTAAAGAATTATATCTTATGGCTGGGTTGGTGTCCCAGTCCTACCACTGGAAACCTTGCTGGTTACAGAAGATGGATGATTCAGGTTCAGCATCCTCCAGTACTAGTTGTCTTCTCTAGGGTTACCCTAGTAGATTCCAGGAAGTTTCTACTGTACTGGGTTAACACATCGCCCCCCTCAATACCCTCTAGTTCTACCCCATACTATATTTTTCCCCATACTCTTTCCCTCCATCACTCCCAACCTGACCCCTCTTATTATAATCTCTACCTGCCTCCAGTTCATCGACATTCTACTCTGTTTTTTTTTTTTCCCCCAGGATGATCCACATCTCCACTCCCCACACCCCAGCCCCTGAGCCCTCTTTGTTATTTAGTTTCTCTGGGTCTGTGGATTGTAGTTTGATTATCATTTACCTAACATCTAATACCCTCTTAAAAGTGAGTACATATGCATACGATGTTTGTCTTTCTGAGTCTGGGATATCTCACACAGGATGATTTTTTTCTAGTTCCATACACATGCCTGGAAATTTCATGATGTCATTGTTTTGTTTTGCTTTTTAACCACTGAGTAATACTTCATTTTGTAAATATACCACGTTTTCTATATCCATTCTTTGGTTGAGGGACATTTAAGCTGTTTCCAGTTTCTGACTATTATGAATAAAGCTGCTATGAACATAGTTGAACAAGTGACCTTATGGTAGGATGAAGCATCCTTTGGGTATATGCCAAAGAGTGATATAGCTGGTTCCTGAAGTAGATCAGCTCCCAATTTTCTCAGGAACGTCCACATTGATTTCCACAGTGTCAGCCTATATCTTAAGTACTTTTATGAGACATGATAGAATGCAGGACGTAGTGATCCTTGTGGAATTTAATGGCAGATTTTTCTTTACATTTTCACTTCACCCCATTGCAGACCTCATGACAATAACTAGATTTTCAAATTAATACATTTAACTAGTATCTAAATATGATTTCTTGATCTATGCACAAGCATTCAAGATCCTATTTATGCCACAAAGTTCAGTTGAGAGGTCTAAAGAATCTGTGTCAGGTGCATAGACAGTGAAAGTTAAGCAAAAGGGAAAACAGACAAGAAAATGAGTGACTTAAGATAGTCTAGGTCTCTATTTAGGTCAATAATGTGTGGGGAGGGGGCAGAGCTCTCTGGGGGAATGAGAGCTGGCTCTTTGTTTACAAGATGGATAGGTAAATGACAGAAAGGGAGTTATGTGAGGGAAAGACAGGGAAGGAATTGAACTTTCCTTTCTGGACCTCAGCTGGCCATTGCTAGGGGTAACCAGTGAATGTTCAGTTAAGAATGTTAAGTGATCTGTAAACATCCTTCCTGGCTGGCCCTTACTTGAGGTCTATTGGAGCATAAAAGGCAGTAATCTAGAGAAACAACTTTAAGTTTGGAGACCAGACTATTGTAGCTGTAGGAATTGTTACCATTCAGCCAAATGAAGAAGCCTTAGAATTTTGACAGCCTTCACTAACTGATAGGAAGGGTGTGGAAATGAGCAGATCTAGAAGGCTTGATAGCCTGAAAGCTGTGATTATAGCACTTCCTGATTATTTATATTACAGATATTATAAGCAAAGAACAGTTGATACTCATTAGTGCAAAAAGACTTAGCCCAAATCATCCACCTTTCTACCAACTTTCTATGTTACAGAGATAATACACTAACAAAGTATATGCCATTACATTTAACATATAGTAGAAGGCTACTTGCTAGTTCCCAGCTGCTCAGGCCCAAAATAATTGCACAGAAACCATATTGTTTGCAATACTGTTTGGCCAATAGCTTAAGCATATTTCTAGCTAACTCATATCTTAAATTAACCCATCTCCACTAATCTGTGTAGTGCCATGAGGCTGTGGCTTACCAGGTAAAGTTCCAGTGTTTGTCTCTGGTGGGGCTACATGGCTTCTTCCTGAATTCATCTCCCTTCTCCCAGCATTCACTTTAGTTTTCCCCACTTAGCTCTACTCTGCCCTATCAACAGGCCAGGAAAGTTTCTTTATTTGCCAATGGTATGCACAACATACAGAGGGGAATCTCACATTATCTCCCCTTTTCTGTTTAAATAAAAAGGGAGGTTTTAGCCCTCACATAGTAAAATTACAGATAAGAAAGCAGGTATCAAGCAATAATTATAGTTAGATTATTTATATCTACTTTATCTTTTATCATAACTAAGGAAAACTATAACTATAGCTATAAAGTTTTCAACTCCAAAAGAAAATAATATTACCTAAATAAACAGGAAGTGCATTGCAAGCTACTTCTAGAACTCTAGAATTGACAGAGACATCTCACTGCCTGGACCATCACTCAGATTTCTTCTGTACAGTTGGGGCGCCCATCTTCAGTCTACAGGACCATAGAATCTGGCAGACTTTTTCATGAAGCAGGAAATTTCAAAGAGAGTTTCATCTATATTGGCAGTTTGTCAGTCACTTTCTTCTGCGTCCTGCAGAATGTCTTGCAGACTCTTACATGAAACAGGAACCTCAAAGGACTGTCTGATCTTTAGTTGAGTTTAGCAGTCATTTCTCTGTGGGTCCTCCATGTCCAGTTCATCTTCACTAAATGGCTAAGAAACTCCATAAGGAGCCTCTTCGATGCCCATCATCCTCTTGAAGAAGATTAGTGCTTCCAGGAGCAGATGTGTCTCATTGTCATGAAAAGTCCTAAGTTATTATAACATTTTAAATGTCATATTCTGTAGCGCTTTGAAGTGGTTGAAGAATACCTATTTATCTGAAATATATCTCTATATATCTAGAAAACCTAAATAACATGACTACAAGCTTGACTATTATTGATTATTATCTATTAACCTGTATTTCTTAATTATGCATTACATTTTTTAAATGTGCCATCCACAATACCTTAATCAATAGCAGAAATATACATATAACAAAACTGACCTTAAATTTGAATCAATAAGCTAGGATCCATACCATTGCAATGTATTCATCTCTATATCACATCCTCCTTTAAATATAAAGAAACATTTACAAACAATATTTAGGAATAAGGGCATAGTTCTTTCCAAACTGCTTCCTGTTTTTTGTTGGGCAAAGTATTTATGGGGGTGCTCACAGTGACCTTTTGGGGGTTTCTTGGTCCATCAAACCACATTCGTCTTGAAGGAATCCATAGGTTCTCATTTTCTGTGGAAACAAAAGAACTTCTTTTCCAAAGAAACATATCCTTAGACCCATATTTTGAAGACAAGTTACCTTCAAAGTATATATGTTGGTTAATTAGCTCCTTCGCAATCAAAGAACTTCAAATAAAATACATTAATATATATAATCCAGACTCTCTGTATATTTTCCATCTTTACATGGTTTACTTTCCTTACTCTATTATATTTTCTACAAGATTACTATGTCTCTTTAAAGACCTTGTTTTATTTTTTAAATCTATTTACTTTCTTTTATAACTGTCTATATTTTTCTCTTCTCTCTTCCAAGCTTACGTACATTTATCCAACATTGTGACCCATTTAGAGGTCTTTTACATCTGGATTTGACTTTATTGCATATCTGCAATTATTTTCTGATCAGAAGTGCTATTTAAAAAGCTAAATAAAATTAGTATGACTAAGGCAGCTTTGCCTTCTGGCTTCATGCAGTCCAACAAGTCAGAGGAGGTTCATTCCTTGCCTTTGAGAGCCATTCTTTCCACCCCACATCCAGGGTCAGGTCACAGCAGGTCTGTGTTGCCATTAAGCAAGTTGTAGCACTCTGTTCACAAACCCCATTTAAATGTTCCATAGCTAGACTTCCAGAAAGACTTAGAGTTCCTGTTAAACAGAAAACGGGAGGTAATGTGGGATTCTCTTCTGTATGCTGTGAATACCATTGGAGAATAAAGAAACTGCCTGTTGATAGGGCAGAGTAAATCTAGGTGGGGAAAACTAAACTGAATTCTAGGAGAATGGAAGTGGAGTCAGGCAGAAGCCATGTAGTCCTTCTGGAGACAGACACCTGGTGAGTCACTCATACTCGTGGTGATACACAGATTAATTGAGGTAGCCAGAACTATGCTTAAGCTATTGGCCAAACATTATTGAATATAATATGGTTTCTGTGTGATTATTTCAGGGCTGAGCAGCTGGGAACAAACAAGCAAACTTCCAAAAATATATATCCTTAGGGACAATTCTATCAGAGACTTTCTTATCCAGACATATTACTTTCAGGAACATTTCATGTATTTGACTAAAATCTATTATAAACCATTATAACACTATTGTTTTAGTATTTATGATTTTTATTTATTTATTTTTAATAAGACAGTGTCTCATATATTCCAGCTTGACCTCACATTTGCCGTGTAACTTTGAACTTGTGATTTTCTTGTCTCCCCCTCCAGAGTGATAGAATCATAGGCATTCACTACTGCATTCAGGTTGTGCACCTTGGGGGATTGAACTCGGGGTTTCATGCATGCTAGTCAAGCATTCTCTTAGTAGAGTTAGATATCCAGTACTGTATTCTGCTGTTCTAGAGCCTCCTTTTATTAAATCTCAGCTGTGCCATGTAGATAAATAGAAAATTATTTAAATTTCCTTCTATTTTCCCTGAAAATTGTCTGACTGCTACATGGAGATTCAGTACATTTTGAATAGCTCTACAGTATTTCTGATGTTCCATAAATTTGATTAAGTGTGTACTATTTGATTAGAAATATTGTCATGCCACATCAATATTGAGAACGTAGGTCCAGTTGCTATGAAGCAGGTATCAGCTAACCCTCCCTGTGCTTGCACAATGTTATGTGTGTGAGCAGGCATCAATTTCCAATGGGAATAAGTCTTGCATCTGTGAAGTCATTTTGTTTTCTAAGCTGAACTTTGTTTTTTCTAATCTGATTATTTTTTTCATGGTTATTCCAAAGGGAAGAGAACTATGCCAACCGTTAGAAATCATTAAAATAACCCTGGGAAATTATAAAGGCCTCCTAAAAGCCTTGGCACCTGTAGTCCCAGGTCTGCCTCATGTGTTTTCTTATTTTTCTTTCTTCTGATAATGGGGAGATAATTTCCATGAAGATTAGACTTGATTCCTTGACAGTTTATCTGTTCCTGATGCTCAGAGTGGGGAAATGCTTAAAATATGAGCTCTGTGAGTTGAATTAGAATGCTTCCTAGTATTTTCCACAAGGATCAGTAGCTTTTTCTGGTCTACCAGGTATTCAAGCCCTGCTGCTCACCAGCTGCTGGTGGGATGGAGGCTTACTGGGGTTCTTTTGTCATGGACTTGTCCTTCCCATGAGCAGCCGTCATAACTCAAGAGATTTTGTGTGTTCTACCTAGTACCTCTCCTTACATTTCCCTCCCTGTCATGTGGGAAAGCCTGCGTGGGAAACTCTCTGCAGAGCATTAAGTTCAAGATGAGTGTAATGCTGTATACACAAGAGCTTCTATTCCAATTCATTTATGTGCTATTTTCCACTTCACCCCTTTCTAAAATAATGAATGTTCCATTGCAAGTAAGTGCAACAGAATTTTATGGTTAAGAACTATCACAGAATGGGACTATGAAGTACCAATTTGAATGTTTGCTCAGAAAATTAAAAATCTTAAACTTGGATTCAGCATACTAAGTATTATTTACTTCAATTAACAATGTGATAGGCGGGAAGAGGAGAACCATGCTATATAAGATGGTGATTTATTTTCTATGAATTTGGATGGAATTAGTGACACATAGATTAATGTCTTTAACAAAGGCATGAGAATTAAAAAACTGCCTACAGAAAATTGTACTTTAAATAAAATTTCTAATTGTAAAGGCATTATGGTACAAGTACAAAATGAAAATTGCCATCCAATCTTTAAAATCTGGAACCCGTGTATAAGTTACAATCATTTGTTATCAAAATTTATACTTTCAGATAAGTTTACAGAGTTTCATTAATGGTTTCCATAAATAAGAATAAAGAAACTATACATGTTCTTCTTTCCTGTTACTGGAGAAAAAAAGGTACATCTATTTTTATCTAGTAAGCAGGGAAAAAAGAAAACTCATTAAAAATAATCAAAACTATGTACATTGGAAGTGGCTCACTGGGTAAAGCTCTTGCCATGTAAGTGAGGACCTCAGTTTAGATCATCAGAACTCAGGCAAAGCCATACATGGCAACAGCATTTGTAATTCCAGTGATCTTATGGAAACATGGAGGCAAAGACAAGCCATCACTGAAACTTGTGAGCCAGTTAGCTTGCCATATGCTGTGGTGAACAAGAGACCCTGTCTCACACAAGGTGGGAAATGAGATCACTGAGATCTTGTGACTTCCACAGGTGTGGTATATTCATCTACACAAACATGCAGACACAAACACACATACATACATATATACACATATGCATAAATCATACACACAAAGGATCTAACAAGAAAAGGAGTCTCTTTGAGATTCTTCTGAGATTGTTTCTTCTGTACCCATGAGATGATTTAAATTTCTTGAGAATGGAAGGACATGAAGACTTAAGATGTTGGTTATTTGCTAGTATTATGGAGTCACTGGAACAACCATCTGTGCATCAATACTCTTTATGCCTCTGAACAACATCTTTGTTGTTTTCAATAAAAATAAAATCCTAACCAATAACTGGTCATGTGATGTACAATTTACAAAGGAGGCTAGATCTACATAGTTACTAAGATCTGGTTATAGTTCATTAGCAAGGCTTGCTCCTCAATGTGGTAGCTTTGAGTTGGTGGTATTTAGAAGACTGTGGACATTATCTTCAGTAGAGATTAATTTGGATTCTGGCTGGATCCAATGAAAGTTTAGCTGCTTTAGATGAGAAGATGGCCCACTGGACCTCCCTGGCCTCCTTTCATGTCATGTTATCTCTTCGATCCACACTCTTTCCAGTGAGTTAACAACTATTATTAGGTTGTCACAACAGGCAAAACAGAAGCTAGAGTCCATTGTCTGAAACATCTAAGAATCAGCTGAACAGCCCTCTCACCAGGCATAAAATTTATATCACCTAATATATGGGGGAGAGAGAGACTGCACCAATCCAATTTTAGGAAGAACAGTTTTTGTATAAAGTGGTGTAATCAGACAAGTAATTGGTAGTACAGATACTTATCACCAGAAACACCAAACTTCCATATACTAAAGATCAAAATAAATAGTATGAACACTTCCTGGAAGTATCTGAATCATTTTCTGAAAGTATAAAAATCATTATAATTCTTGATGTATAATTAAGATTTCTCTGCTGTGGGATTCTGCTCTGTATGCTGTGAATACCATTGGTTAATAAAGAAACTGATTTGGGTTTATTGCAGCGCAGAATAGGGCAAGTTGAGAATTTCAAGCAGATAGAGGAGGATAGAGTAGGCAGAGTTAGGGAGATACCATGTAGTCACCACAGGAAACAGATGCAGGCCATCAGATGGAACCTTATCAATAAGCCACAACCATGTGGTGATGCACAAATTAATAGAGATGGGTTAATTTAAGATATAAGAGCTAGCTAGCAAGATGCCTAGGTGATTAGCTAAGCAAGGTTTTAATTAATATAAAAATGTACTCCTGGTCAAAAAAATAAATTACAGATATACATGCAATAAAGACAAATCTAATGGAAAATAACTCTAAATGGGTCACAGTGTTGGATAAATACATGTAGGTTTGAGGGAGAGATGAAATAGTTATAAAAAAGTAAATGGCTTATTAAAAAGTACAGTCTTTAAAGAGACAGAGTACAGGCAGTCATAGATTAAAGGTGTAAAAAATAATAAGTCACGTAAAGATGGAATATACACAAAGAGTCTGCATTATATATATTATTGTGTTTTCTTTGAATTTTTTTGGCTGTGAATAAACTAAGCACAAAAAGACAGTTCATGGTACAGATTGCTAAGCTAAACCAACATATATCCTTGTGTCTAAGGATATGTTGCTTTGGAAAAGAGGTTCTGCTTTTGTTTCCACAGAGGATGAGAACCAATGGATTTTTTCTAGACTAATGTGGTTTGATGAACCAAGATCTCCTAAAAGGTTTCCATGAACTCCCCAAATGAAAATACTTTGCCCAACAAAAGACAGGAAGCAGTTTGGAGAGAACTACACCCAAAATCCCAAATATTGTTTATAAGTGTTTGTTTTCATTAAAAGGGTGATATACTATAGAGACAAATACTTTGCATTGGTATGGATCTTGGTCTATTGATGTAAATTTATGGTCAAGTTTGTTATATGTATATTTCTGCTCTTGATTAAAGTATTGTCTTTGTGCAGTTCATATAAAATGTAACATATAACTAACAAATACAGGTTAATAGAGACTCATCTATAATAGTCAAGCTTGTACTTATGTTAGTTAGGTTTTCTAGATGTACAGGTATATATTTCAGTTTGATAGGTATTCTTAAAACCTTTAAAAGACTAACAGAATATTGCATTTAAAATGTTTTAAGAACTTAAGACTTCATGACAATGAGATATATCTGCTCCTAGAAGCATCAATCTACTTCAAGAGGATGATGGGTATCAAAGAGGCTCCTTATGGAGTTTTTTTTTGTTTTAGCCATTTGGGCAAGAAACTGCTCTTTCCTGGACTGCTTGGTGCTATGCTGTATGAACTGGACATGGAGGACCCACAGAAAAATGACTGATGCACTTTCCTAAAGGTGAGACAGTCCTTTGAGGTTCCTGATTCATGAAAGAATCAGACAGACATTGTGCAGGACACAGAAGAAAGTAACTGACAAACTGTCAATATAGGTAGAACTGTCTTTGAAATTTCCTGCTTCATGAAAATGTCTGCCAGATTCTATGGTCCTGTAGGCTGAAGATGGGTGTCCCTATGTTACAGAAGAATGTCCAGCCAGTGAAATGTCTCTGTCAATTCTAGACTTTTGAAAGTTGTCTACAATGCACTTTTTATTTACATAGGTAATATTATATTCTTTTGGAGTCTTTGATGGAGATGAATAATAGATACAGTTTTCCTTAGTTATAATAAAAGATAAAGTAGATATAAATTCTGTGGCTATAATTCTTGCTTGATAACTGCTCATTGTATGCAATTTTACTATGTTAAATCTTAAACTTTCCTTTACATTTGGACAGAAAAAGGGAAATGGTGTGGGGGGTCCTTCTGTATATGTTTTGCTTTTATTGGTTAATGAATAAAGAAGCTGTTTTGGTTTGCAACAGGGGAGAATAGAGCTAGGTGGGGAACTGAATGCTGCAAGAAAGAAGGCAGAGTAAAAAAGATACCATGTAACCACTGTCAAAAGAGAGAGACACCTGGGAACTTTTCTGATAAACCACGAGCCTCATGGTAAAATACAAAATAATAGAAATTGTTTAGTTTAATATGTAAGAGCTCTCTAGACAGGCACTTAAAGCTATTGTCCAGAGAGTATTGCAAATAATATACTTTCTGTGTGATTATTTTGGGTCTGGGCATTTGGGAAACAAACAAGCAGTCTCCACCAACAATTCTCTGCATTCTACTCAAAGCTCATTCACTCTTCTCTAGTGATTAAGTTATAGCTTGTCTCAGTGGACACACACGAAATAACCTGGCTGGGTGTGGTGGCTCACACATGTGTTCCCAGAAGTCAAGAGTTAGAAGAGAGAAGATTGGGAGTTCAAAACCTTTTCAGCTACATGAGACCTTGGCTCAAGAGTTAATTTAATACAAAAAAACAATTCCTGCACAATGTTAAAACATACCAGATTACTTAAGGGCTCACAAGGAAATATGTAGCTCTCCTAGCCAAGAGTGTCAGTCTTGAAGAGAAGATCCCATATTAAATCCCGTTGCTCTCTTCTGGCTGTATCTTAAAACATATCTCTTATGTCTGTGTGCTTAAGTTTATCTATTGAGTTTTAGAACATTGACTAATGATGGCACACCTCCATTCAGTAAAATCATATTAAAATTTTAGTTCCTCCATTCATGGCTTCAAGTAATACACTTACATAACCATTTCCTATTTATTTAATTGTAGACAGTGTTTTTTGATTCTCTACTTTGAAGGTAAGGATATTAGCACTTCTAACACTTCCTTCAGCTTTCATCTTGCTTCTAACTCAAACTTGTGTCTCTCTATTCTTATATGTCGAGCTTGTTAAGACCACATTGAATTCATTAACCACAATTAAACATCTTATAATTTGGCATAATTTCTGAAATTTAAAAAAATCAATAAATATTGTTATGCTATTATTACTAGTACAGAGGAAAGAGATTAATAGTTGGTTCATATCTCAACTCTCTTACCCAAGGGGAAATTTGTAGAAAGAGAAAATTTCTTTTTGTATGTGTGTGTGTGTGTGTGTGTGTGTGTGTGTGTATTTATAAAAGTGCTGTTTCTCTGAAGAACACCTTCTGACCAAACGTTGACTATAAAGTGTGTTTTCTTAGTCTTTGCCTATTTTAGAAGTATCATTGTAGATTTCTCATATTTTATTTAGCAATTGGCCAATAATGCATCCTGGTAAAAATTAAGTTTCTTTTAGACTAAGAAACATAACATGAGAAACTAAAGGAACAGAGCTACAATGTTTTGCTTTGTCAATGGTATGTAGCAATACGTTATTTATTTCATGCAAAAATTAGTATTTGTTGAGTCAGGGCCCTATTATGTACTTTTGCTGTCACTATGTACTGGACTCAGACTCCAAAAGATCCTCCTGTTTCTACATCCCTAGTGCTGAGATTAAAGGTGTGAGCTTCCACACCTAGCCAACATGATTTCTATCAGTTGTAGTTTTTCAGCTAGAACTTCAAATTTACCTGAACATTATCAGAAATGAACCAAGTTACTCTGTACTGGAGCTGGAAACAATAGTTATTTTTACTTTCAGATTTACAAATGATGGCAGCACTATCATCTCAATAAGCTCCATGCCTACTTTTGTGGACCTAGTTTGCCTTAATAGATATATTAATAGTCATTGGAGTCATTATTGTTATATTTTATTTCATTATGGAAGAAAGGGAGACCCACAGAGTTTTTCTACTCGATACTGACAAACATCTTTTTTTTGTTTAAAACATACTTTATAGTTGTTTAAAAGATATACATGATGGGACTGATTTAAATGAAATACCTTGTATTAATATTTTGACCAAAGAATGTTTTAGTACTCTTTGTCTAATGAGTTCTTATTACATTATTAATGATCTTTGACAGTCTCAGAGATATGTTATCATCATGTAAGTTCTGGAGGTAGAGACAGGAAAATCCAAAAGCCTTGACAGCACAATGAGATTGAATCACAGCACATTAAATAAAGCCAAAAGGTACCTCAAACGGTTTTGTTTACTGTCTATTAAAAATTCTTTAAAATTAAAAGAAATCAATATATTAATGAGGATTAAGCATCATCAAAATAACCAACAAAAATAACGCCTACAAGAGGCACAGTTAAAGTTGCATCACAGGAAATAAACCAGAATTCTCGACTGTATTTTACTGAGTAGAAGAGGAAAGGGAAGGTTAACATATTAAACCTTTGACATATCATACAAGAAGTAAATTACTTTTTAACATTTATTTATTTATTCTGTGAGCATCTAAGTGTGGATGTGTGTGTGAGCTCCTGAGTGACACCATTTGCACGTGAAAGTCTGAGGATATTATTCCCTCGATGTATGGAACCTGAGGTTCAAACTCAGGTTGACAAGTTCAGTGGCAAGTACTCTTAGTAGTAAGTTTTTTTTTTTTTTTTTTTTTTTGGTTTTTCGAGACAGGGTTTCTCTGTGGTTTTGGAGCCTGTCCTGGAACTAGCTCTTGTAGACCAGGCTGGTCTCGAACTCACAGAGATCCGCCTGCCTCTGCCTCCCGAGTGCTGGGATTAAAGGCGTGCGCCACCACCGCCCGGCTCAGTAGTAAGTTTTAATACCTGATTTACATACTCTATTTATATAACATTTCTGTTGTAGTAATTTCATGTTCTGAAACATTGAACTGTTTATGTTTGCTTATCTATTGTTAACAGGTGTAAGAAATTATTAGGTGTCTAACAAAGAGAACAAATTATAGCAAAGATTTGAAAGATGCTTTTATATATTTGTGAGGAAATGCCATACGTGTGTGTATGTAAATGTCCATGCATAAGCATATGTGGAGGTCAGGGGTGCATTTTAGATGCTGGGTATCTGTTGTAGGCAATATAATTTAGCACTGACACTCCGGGACTGCCAATAAAGTTAAACCGTGAATTAGTGAATCAGAGTTCAGCTAGTAAGAATTAAACTTAGAGCTTTTGGAGGACTGAGATAAGAAGGTAAAAGAAGTAGTAGGGAGGGGCTTAGGTTTTTTTTTTTGAGTTCTTTATATGTTTTGGATATTAGACCTCTATCAGATGTGGAATTTGTAAAAAGTCTTTCCCCATTCTAAAGGCTACCTTTTTTTTTTTGATTGATGGTGTCTTTTGCCTTACAGAAGCTGTTCAGTTTCATGAGATCCCCCCCCCCGCCTTTATTAATCACCGATATTAGTGTCTGCACTGCTGGTGTTCTGATCAGAAAGCTGTCTTCTGTGAGAATGCATTCCAGGCTATTCCCTACTTTCCCTTCTATCAGGTTCAGTGTGTCTGGCTTTATGTTGAGGTCTTTGATCCACTTGCACTTGATCTTTGTGCAGTTTGACCAATAAAATTTGTTGAAGATGCTTTCTTTTCTCCAGCATGAATTTCTGGCTTCGTTATTAAAAGTCGGGCATCCATGCATGTGTGGATTTATGTCTACCCAGATCTCTAATTCAATTACATTGATCAAAGTGTCAGGTTTTATGCTAGTACCATGTGGTTATTATTATTATAGATCTGTAGGACAACTTGAAATTAAGGTCAACAGTTCTTTGTTTAGAATTGTGTAGGCTATCCTGGGTTCTTTTGTTTTACTTTGAGATTCTATCTTATACCTGTCAGGATGGCTAAGATCAATAACACAAGGGACAGCTCATGCTGTCAAGGACGTATAACAGGTGGAAAATTCCTCATTTGCCAGTGTGAGTGAAAACTTTTAGAAATTTATATGGCAGTTCCTCAGAAAATTGGAACTTGATATATCTCAAGACCAAATGATATTACTCTTCAACATATACCCTAAAGATGCTCTTTCCTACTGCAAGGGCATTTTCTCATTTATGTTCACTGTGGTCTTATAATAACCAGAAACTGGAAACAGCCTAGATGTCCCTCAACTGAAAAATGGATAAATAAAATGAGGTACATTTACACAATGGATTAATACTCAGCTGTTAAAAAAATGACATCATGAAATTTGCAGGCAAATAGATGGACCTAAAAAAAATCATCCTGAGTGAAATAACCCAGACTCAGCAAGACAAATATGGTATGTATTCACTTCTAACTTGATATTAGCTGTTAAGTAAATGATACCCTGTAAAACACAGACCCAGAGAGGTTAGATAAAGATGAGGGCCTTAGGAGGGATGTGTGGATCTCCCTGGGAAGGGAAAATAAAATAAATTTGGGGGGGGGGTAGATTGGGGATAGGTGAGGACAGAAGCAGGAAGGATTAGGTGAAGGGGGAGAGATGGAGAGAGAAAGAGTATTGGGGATCATTGGGGTATGTATGTGTGGAAACCTAGTGCAGTGGAAACTTCCTGAAATCTATAAGGGTGATCCTAGTGTGGATTTCTAGTATTGGAGGATATGGAGTCTGAACTGGGCATTTTTTTTAAGCAGGTAAGGCTTCCAGTTGTGGGATTTGGTTGTATTTGGTTGAGTTGGGGTTCTCGTGGAAATCCTGGAACAATGCAGGCTGATGCTAGGACAGAAGGTAAGACTCTAAAAACTGACAACTGGGGGCCTGATTGCTGAAAACCACATCATCATAGCTCTTTGAACATAGAGAGACTGAGCTCGTATCAGCAGCCTTCTAGTTTTTCTGAGTGTGGAAATGTGCTCTGCAGGCTATTGAAAGAGAAATCTTGACACCATCCCATCCACAAAATGCTTCATCTACAGTCTATCCTGCTTGGAAGATGTGCTGAAGGAAATAGTGGAACAGAACTTGCAGGAGTGCTCAAGCAATGTTTGGTTTAACCTACGGCCTAAGAGGGAGCCTATGATACACACTGCACACTGTCTGAATGGGGAGGAATCGGAGACTGAATACCTTAGAGACCTACAGTAGAACAAAACATAATTAGCAAAAAGAAAAAAAAAATCAATGAAATGATTCCTAATGATACTCTGTTAAACTCATAGTTTGGAGCCTTATCCAGACAGACCCCATCAGAAAGGCTTCCTCTTGGAGCAGTAAAGAGACCCATAACCAGATATGATGTGAAGAGAGGGAGGGAGGGAGGAAGAGAGAGAGAGAGAATGAGAACTATGGCAAAAACAAATCAATTTTATGAATACAACAGCTTCATATTTTAAAATATTAAAAGCAAGAAAACAACAAAAAGGGGAAATGTGAAGATAGTCTCATTACTTTCAATGGTCTGTTTTTTTTAAAATCATTGTTATCATGTGTATTACAGGCTTCTTGTCTTTAAAAAGAATCACAAAACAGAAAATTAATATACATTCAGATAACATGAGGCACATTCACTTTCAGACCTTTCCTTTCTCCCTATGTAAATGTGAATCTCTAATCCACTCCTAATCTATGTGCTGGTGTGGAATATATTTAAAATCAGAATCCAGCCATTGTGGTTTGAAGGCTCTGACCAGGACTAGTATATCTGACCAGAGAAGATATTGTATTTGCTGGTTATAAATTATGATGCTTCTCAGATTTCCCTATGGTAGACACCATCTAGGGAAATTGCTCAAAATGTCAAATTTTCAGTCCCTCTCTCGACTGGTGGATTAGTTACTTTTTTTACTGGTGTGAGAAAATATCTGACGTAACTGAAGGAAGGGTGTGTTTATCTTGTAAATAAAAGGCAGCAAAGGCATGTGATGGGATCCTGAAGCTCCTGGTCACGTTCCTCTACAGTCAGGAAACAGAATGGACAAGTAGCAGGGCGGAAGTTATAAAACTTCAAACCCCATGTTCTACTAGTGGCCTGCTACCTCCAGCAATGCATCAGCTTCTAAAGGCTTCATGGCATTCTGAAACAGCAACCCTAGCTTGGGGCATAAGCTTGTGCAGCATAGTTCATATTTAAACCTCAGATAGATAGCATGGATTTGGTTTTTAATGTAGTCTTGGATAATTTCTTAGCAATGATTGGAAAACAATGTTGTAAGAGATGTTTAAAAATGCAAAGGAGCCTGGGAAGGCATGGCACAAGTTTTTAATGCCAGCACTTTGGAGGTAGAGGCACAATTGGATCTTTGAGTTTAACACTAACCTTCTCTACAGTGTGACCTCCAGGGCAACCAGAGTTACACAGTGAAACCCTATTTTGAAAAACAAAACCTAAACAAAACAAAAATTCAATGGAAGCTTAAGAGTTGACTAAAACAAAGTTGTTCTTAGTCTTTATTGTGGAAGAAGAAAAGCTCAGAAGACAAATAGGGAAAGATGCTGTGAGGCTAGGTGAAAGGAGAGCTAGTTTAATTTAAAGTAACATCAGCAAATTGAATGTGATGGAAACAGGGCTGGAGAGACATCACAACAGTCAAAAGTGCTTACTGCTCTTGCAAAGGACCAGAGCTGGTTTCCTGGGATCCAGAGCAGGTAATTAAAAACTGCTGATAATTCCAGCTCTAGGGGATCCAACAGCCTGTGCTGGTTTCCAAAGGTTCCTTCACACGTGAGGACACACACACACACACACACACCATTAAAAATTCTCAGCCAGGCATGGTGACACACACCTTTAATCTCAGCACACAACAGAGGCAGGAGGATCTCTGTGGGTTTGAGGCCAGCCTGGGTCTATAGTACGAGTCCCTGGAAAGCCAGGACTGTTACACAGAAAATGCCTGTCTCAAAAAACCAAATTAAAAAAAAAGAAAATTAAAAAATTCTCTAAAGAAAATAATTGAAATCCAAGAGATGATTTTATCATAGAGGTGCTGGTAGTTTGGTGATGATACTGGAACTTAGGTATGGTTTTCGACATAGTATGTCCCAAGAGCTTTTTCACGTCACGGTTTTAAGGGGTGTTTGTGGACATATATTCCCAGGGTTACACTGGCCAAGCACACTATTACTTTTTTCATGACTTTCTGTATGTCATCCTCGGCAGAGTGGAGACTGTGGATTACAGAACACACTGAACTTCTTAAAGAGAACAAATAATACTATGTCAGGAAACTACAATATCCCTGTAATTCAGCTATATTTTCTACACAAAGAAAAATCAATATTGCTTCAGGAAAAGTTTCAGATGATATATTGCTACCCTCGATAGCTTAAGATGAGAACTTTTTGAGAGTCAATATTTCAAAGCAATAGACTATCATGATGAAGTATTCCAAAATTTCGAAAGTTAGACGATTCAACAGAAAAACTGTTTTGGGATCTTGAGAATATGTAGACTTGAAAAATATCAACATTGTTCTAGGCTATGAGAGATAAGATATTATACAATATTATGAAGTGTTGTGTGCTTACTTACATTGAATCTTGACCAAAATAAAACTTACACACCTGGGAAAAAATGAAGAAATTTGATATGTGCTGCATATTTAAGCCACTACGAAATGATTGTTCTTAGGTCATCATAGTACAATGGATTTGGTTTTAGTGTTAAGAAATTGTGTGCACTATTTAAAGATACAATATAATGATGATGTTGCTAGCATTCAAAGGACCGTGGGCTTATTCAAGAGAATGGAATGATAACTTTAGCAAGAGCTATTGGTTGTATTAGTTTCTAATGAAGGGAAAAGGAACCTTTGGCACACAGATATGATATGTCTACGACTGGGGAGAAACTCCAACATTTTATTATGATAGAGATCAAAGGAGCTATGAAAGAATGAAAATTTTTGTAAACAAATTTGTGCTAAAGCAGGGACAGTTCAGGCATCATAAAAACAATTTAATACATTTAAATGTATAAAATATTTTATCTCATTAATTTTTAATGAGATAATTGATAATTATTTAATGAGATAATTGATAATTATTATCAATAATTGAAATTATTGATAATTTTTGGAGTATGCAATGTTCTGAAAATTGGTAACCAAAAGTTAGAATTAAGTCTATTTGATTTTCTGTATAGCTGTAATACTAGTTGAACAACAAATACTTGGAGCAATATTTCTCTCTATGGAGTTATGTCAACAATAAGTGAGAATAAAGACAAAATTAAAATAACACGTTTGTAGTGTTTGAATAATTGCCATTAAAATTATTAAAACATATAATAATAAAATCTTTGGAAATGACTACCAAGTCACCAGATATATAGATGTTCAAAGCAAGCGAAAACAACAATTTAGCAGGTCAATTATGAAATACAGATTATGACAAAAATATCCTACTCAGTAAGTACTTATCTTTGTCACCAAATAGAATGTGTTAGATAGAAAAGCAGAGCTATACACTAAGGGAGGCAAAAAGACACGGTCTCTCTGCTGCTTGGACCCTGTTATAAAGACTAATAAATGATGTTACTTTTTTTCTAAGATTAGTTTTGGTAATTTGTGGATTTTTGTAGTTCCATAAAAACTGAATATTTCTTCTAACCTTATGAGAGTTATAACTGATATTTTAGTAGAGAGCACATTGAATCTATAGATGGCTTTGAGTAATAAGTATATGCTAACAACATTGTTTTTTTAAATCCACAAACACGGGGTGTCTATTATTGTGTGTTGTCTTCTTTTTTCCATCAGTTCTTAATGGTTTTCAATGTAGAGGTCTCTAAAACATATCTTTTCTTTTGTGTGTGTCTATGTTCATGCTATAGAATACATGTAGAGGTTAAAGAAAAGCTTAGGGGAGTGGGTTCATGTCTTTTACTATATTGATCTTTGATATGGAACTCAGGTAATCAAATCATGGTTTAAGGTATCTTTCCTCTTTGAAACTTCTTGCTGGCCTTCATACATAGATCTTTTACATTCTTGCTTAAATTTATTGCTAAGTACTTTATTTTTTATCATCATTACAGATGAGATTATTTTCTTTACATCATTTTCATAAACATTTCTATTTGTGTATAGAAATGCTACTGGTTTTTTATATGTTGAATTGTTTTCTGTTTTACCTATAACTTTATTGAATTTAGTTATTGCTTCTGTCATAATTAGAGGTATAATTGCTCTGGTAAAACTGAATGATCAAAGAATTGGAGAGTTTTATATTTGCTTATGCTTCCAAAGCACTGTTCATTATTAAAAGAAGTCAGCAAGGAACTCAAACAGGTCAGGAACCTGGAGGCAGGAGCTGATGCAGAGGCCATAGAAGAGTGCTGGTTACTGGCTTGTTCCTGCTGTCTTGCTCAGTCTGGTTTCCATTAGAACTGAAAATGACCAGCCCAGGGTCAGCACTACTCACAATGGACTGGACCCTTCCCCATCACTCTCTAATTAAAAAAAATGCTCCACAGACTTGTCTATTTTTTCAATTAAGGCATTTTTTCAATTAAGGTTCCTTGCTTTCTGATGATTCTGCTTTTGCCAAATTGATATAAAACTCTTTTTTTTTTTTTTTTGGTTTTTCGAGACAGGGTTTCTCTGTGGCTTTTGAGCCTGTACTGGAACTAGCTCTGTAGACCAGGCTGGTCTCGAACTCACAGAGATCCACCTGCCTCTGCCTCCCAAGTGCTGGGATTAAAGGCGTGCGCCACTCTTTAAGACAGTAGACACACCTGGGATTATCCCATGGGCTACACACACACACACACACACACACACACACACACACACACACACACAATACTTTAAAAAGATTAATCAATAAATAATCTCCCACCCAAACTTCCTTTCATTCACCTCGGGTTGCCTTCTCTGTAGTTCTTTTAAAATGCACAATGGTATTTGACCTAATGATTTGGTCTCAGAAATATTTGGGTGAGAAATCTCTGATTTATTCTTGTTGTTGCCCTTAAACTATTTTTCTTCTTTGTGTTCCATTTTCTTTATATCCAAAGGGAAATAAACTGTGAAGATTAAAAGGTATAGTTGTCAGCAAAATCAGCATAGGATCTAATGCATAGTTAATATTGATAAATTGTGTGGAAATTTGAATGTAATTGGCCACTATAGTCTCATTGGGAGTGGTACTATTAGGAGTTGTGACTTTGTTGAAGTAGGTGTGGTTTTTTTGGAGGAAGTGTATCACTGTTGATGTGGGCTTTGAGGTCTTTTGCTCAAGCTTCCCTCAGGGGTCATGGAATCCACTTCCTGTTTCCTATAAGATGTAGAATTCTCAGCTACACAAGGAAGTCAGGATCACGAGGGGTTGGTACACACACTGAGACAGTGTGCCTGAAATCATGGGAGCTCACCAACTCCAGCCAGACTGGGACTGAACAAGCATGAGCACCAACTGGACTCTCTGAATGTGGCTGACAATTGGGGAAGACTGAGGGGCCAATGATAATGGTACTGGGATTTGTCTATACTGCATGTACTGGATTTTTCAGATCTTATTCTATTTGAATGCCTGGATGTAGTGGGGAGGGCCTTGGACTTCATGCAGGGCAGGGTACCTTGCCCTCTCTTAGGACTGGAGAAGGATGGTGGGAGGGTATGTGGGGGAGTGGGAGGGAAGTGGGAGGAGGAGAGAAAGTGGAAATTTTGATTGGTATTAATTATAAAGTAATAATAATAATAATAATGATAAAAATAATAAAATTTCAGCTACATTTCCAGCACCATATCTGCCTGCACATCATGATCTCCACCATGATGATATGGACTGAACTTCTGAACTGTAAGTGAGCCACCACAATTTAATATTTTCCTTTATAGAGTTCCTGTGGTTGTGGTGTCTCTTCACAGCAATAGAAACCCTAAGACCCATGGTTACTGCCCCTGTTTGTATATTTCTTAACTGAGGTTCTCTTCTCTCAGATGATGTTAGCTTGTGTCAGGTTGACATAAAACTATCTGGCACATCTAACAGAGTTTTTTGTTTGTCTGATTTGTTGTTTTTGTTTTTGTGGCATAGTCTTATAGGTTGTTTTATGTAATACCATGTAATCTACCTCAAGGACACGCTGGCTTCTACACTGGCAGCTTGGATTCAGCTAAATGATTTTCTCTAGAGGTACATCATGGGTTCTTTCAACTATTTTTTAATCTATTGTAGGCAGATGTGATTTTGTTAGTCTTCAAGCTGTTTCACCTGTAATAACTTTAATTGCAAAGTTAATAATTTTTATTCTACTTTTTTGCATTTTGACTTTTTGACATCTAAACCTATCTGTTTTTACGCTCTATAATTTTAAAATATGTCATGCTTATTGTTTTAATGATTATTTTTCATTGTTAGATGGGCGTTACACACCAAAATATTTACATATGCTCCAATATACTAATTTACCAATAGACTACAAGCGTTCTGATATTTTTCTGTTACTCATTAGTGTTCTTTAATTTTCAATACATACTTTTGCCACTTCTTCTGTGTTAGGTATGATGTTGGGGAATATTAGTTTAAGGTTTATTACATTTGTTTATGTTGTGGAATATTTGTTTAATAATGCAAAGTTGAGTTGCATTTGTTTAACTTTGTGCCGTTGTGTTACTTTGCCTGCCTAAAATACCTGATTGGTCTGATAAAGCACTGAGTGGCCTATAGCTAGGTAGGAGAGAGAAACTGGCGAGACTGTCAGGCAGAGAGAATAAACAGAAGGAGAAAAGGGGAAGAAGAAGGAGTAAGAAAAGAAGAAAAGGACACCAGGTGTCAGCCCCCCAGCCAACAACAGAATAAGAAGTAAACAAAGACATATAGAATAGAGAAAAGTAATAGACCAGAAGCAAAAGGGAGATGGAACAATTTAGGAAAAACTGGCTAGAAACAAGCCAAGCAATGGCTGAGAATTTAAAAGTGAGTCTCCATGCATTTATTTGAAAGTTGGTTGGTGGGCTCACAAAAAGCAAAGAGTAAAATAAAATAAAATAAAATAAAATAAAATCAATTATAGTATGGTCTCAATAACCGACCCCCACCCCCTGCTAGCTCTTTCCAGGAGAGTCTGGATTTTTTTTTATTTTTAGGACAACTTTGCTGGTTACGATATTTTTGGATGGATATTTTCTGCTAGGCTTAAGTGGCTAACTACATTATTTTTCTTTTCACAGACCATTTTCTCTTACCATTTGTTTGGAGGAAATGTGATTTGGTTTGACTCCTAATGAAGATTTTTAACTTTTACATTTCTGGATTGTGTATTTCTCTAAGTTGGAAAGTTTTCAGTTACTATTATTTTGTTTAAGTCCACATTCCTTACCATTCCCTCTTCCTCCTTGAGCATCCTAACTCACATACTCACTTTTTTTTTTATTAAAATCCCATGAAATCTGTGACCTTCATTTATTTTCTCTAAGCTTATACTTTCATGTAACCTGACCTCAGATTCAAA
Source organism: Microtus obscurus (assembly GCA_963919715.1). Classification (NCBI taxonomy): domain Eukaryota; kingdom Metazoa; phylum Chordata; class Mammalia; order Rodentia; family Cricetidae; genus Microtus; species Microtus obscurus. The sequence goes on from CAWTZC010001361.1 coordinate 2,947,211, forward strand.
GCTTCTTTAATCGTGACTGTCACTTCTGTTTTTGGTGCTGTCTTTCAATTTTCTTTCTTTTTTCTTTTTGCTCTGGCTGCCCACCAGAAATTCTCTATGTAACCAACATGGCCTCACATCTTTTAAACTCTGCTTGCTTCTACCTCATGAATGCTAAAGGCCTAAACCATCATGTCAAATTTACTGTTTTTTTTTATATTCATTATATTTTCAGTTGCAAATCTGTTTCTTAATATTATCATTTTAACACCCATTAACTGTTGTAATCACTTGATTTCTCTTTTTTGGATTTCTTTTTTCCTGTATTTTGCTATTACTAGAATTAACTGAACTTTCTTAACAGATATTTTGTATTCTTTGTTGAGTAGTCCACACATCTCTATTTCTTCCAGATCACTCACTGACCCTCATTCTCTTTTTATTTAGAGACATCGCCCTTCCCTAAGTGTTCTCACTTGTTATGGTCATGAGTTATGCACATTCATTTGCAGGATTATGCATATTTTCCAACCTTTACAATCTGGCTTGAACTAGGGATTCCCTTCAACAGTAAGACTGTTTAGAAATGTAGGCTATGCCTCTTTGTCATGCTCAGCCTCAAACAACAGCAGCTGTTACAACACTAGAGGGTGCACTTAGCCTAGCACCACTGTGGATCTTGTGGTATCAAAATGGAGTCTCTTGGAGATTGAAATTGCGACTGCTCAATTCTACCTGCTACCTGAAGTTATTCAGAGGCCATGACTCTTATAGTTGAAATTGAGATTGTGAATGCTATGGGTTTCTGCCTGCTCTCAGTGTAGCTCTTCAGGTTGAATCTATTGGAGTCAAGACACATAAAAGTCTATTATAATGATCATGTTTAGCTACGGACCAGTTTGGGGGGGAATTAAGAAAATGTTTTCTGATACTTTCTTGACCCAAGTTGATGAAACATTTCCCCGTGTACTGCTGCTTTCGTATAGAGGAAATATGACTCAGGTCACACAAATTCCTTATGTCTTTTCCTGGATATTTCTTGTTACACTTATATCTAAACTAGAATGATTTCCATTCAGGAACCCACCTGCCTCCATTTTAAAGGCAGAAACCTTCGGGTTGTATTTTCAAAGATAAGTTTCCATTTATTGTCAGAGTTGAGTAGCTCTGTTTCCTGAAACCTGATCTTCCTAACCCATGACCTTGATTTGTTTTTGAGAATACCCTGACTCTTTCTGATTCCCTGTCTCTCCCTGACCCCTCCTAATCATGTGGTCTATAAACACATAATTTTCTTAATAAAAGTTTTTGTATTTCCTTATTGCCCCATTGTCTCACTTCTGTAAAACTACTGGTGATTTTGCTCCTTAAAGGGGTCCAAGAAGTGGATTTTGGACTCTTTACCTGATTTAGTAGGTAGTCACTGGTCAGCTCTTGGGTACCTGCAATAAAAAAAAAAAATCAAGCTTGCTTAGAATTCAGCTCAATTTCTGGCAGTGGTCTTATTCTTGCCATTGGGATTAGCATCCATAGCTCTTATAAAGGTGTTCCCAGGTGCGGACCATTCCTAAAACTGATGGCTATTGGGGGAATAATTGCCGGAACTTCTTTTTTTTTTTTTTTTGTTTTGCTTAATTTCCCCCAAGTCTTATTTTTACTTTTTGATAGACTTCAAATTTAAAGATCTATAGTATACCACAATAACTACAGATGAAGAGATTATTATTTATTATTTAGGATAGGCTCCATAATAATATAAAAAGGAAGGGAAGATATAAAAGGTTCACCAAGGGTTGATAATATCTGATTACAAGAGGTAGACAGATATTATTTTAAAAATACCAATTTCATTGATTGAAATGTAGCTTAGAATGAGGGCTGGAAATCTCCCCAGGAATCATCTGCATTGGGTAAAAGGCACCATCGTAATACAGGACATTTATAACAAATCCCTTTTCTCCCAAGGGTATGCTGATTGTTAATTTTGTTATCTGGTTTTTGCTTCAAGGAAAGTGCCCTCCAATTTGTGCTAGAGCTAGTTTCCAATTTTAGACACTTGCCGTCTAAATGCTCTGTGCTAAATCAAAATGAAACCAATCACTTGGATGATATTTTCACTGGAAAGGTTTGGCCTGCACAGTGGGCTGTTTTGTTTTGTTCCTTTCTTTCTTTTTCATGTAGAACTTAAACTTAAGACTTTTATGGTTTATTCAAAGGGTCCGTTTTCAAATAATAGCCCCGTCTAAGAATGAACCTTTGTGACAGTCACAGTAGTGGCCTTTGACTCTGTCTTCCCACTATCTGTAAGTAGAACCTTTGGTCTCTGTTAAGAATAGCCACAAATATTCCTTATAGCTTTGGCTATTAATACTGGGAAAGGTAGGGCTGGGCAATTGTGTTATTATGTTGCAAGGCAAGCCCACAAAAGATCACCACACTTGAAGCCCCAAAGAAATTCCTCATTGCAACTGGTGGCTGCATGGGAACTTGACAAAATCATGCAGCTGCAAGTCTTACAGTACTTTTTTTTTATGCAAAAAAGCAGATCATGCTTGGCACAGTTAGTAAGAAGCAGACATAACAGAAGCCCAAAAGCAAGGTTAGTACATTTAGGGTCTTTTTACCTGGGGACTTTCCTGGAACTAACTGTAGAGTAGGTCCTTGTTGCCATTTTGGCAGGTGTTGGGACTGAGGTGCGGGGTTTTAAGGTCAGAATACTGTTATTAACATGGTGTTAGTCATCCTAAGGTCTGAGTGGCTATTACATTATACTTTTCTTCTCATCTGTTTCCAAAACAATGAATTAATGTTATTCTTTTTATAGCTGAGAAATGCTCTTTGCAAGTAATGAGGATTGAAAAAGATCATCTTGACATTGCATTGGTTATAGTGACTGTGAACAAGTTAACCAGCTCATAAGAAGGAATGGAAAAGAATCCTAACATATTTAAAATCTTCCCTATGCTAATGTGTCTAGATATTAGAAACAAATTTATTAGATCTGTAAAATAGAAAGAAAGGAAAATGATACCCTCCAGGAGGCAGCAGGGAGAGTTTAATAAGCTGCCTGAAATCACTCAACCTACAACATATCTAAAATGTTAATTAAGCAACTTTTTTTTTTCTCCTCACCTTTGCTCTGCTGGCTTTAGTAAAAGCCCGTCTGCCAGCATATCTCTCCACAGGTACCTATAATTCTGTTTGAAGTTGGTGATCTGGGCTTGGCTCATAACATTCGCAGTAGATTTACCTGAAAGATCAATAAAAGCATGTTCAAAGCTAGATTGGCTTCATAGAGCCCAGGATTGTTATTAATTCATACAAACTTCCTAAAACTTTCAGTATAAAGAAAAGAGAAAGAAACTTGAGAATATTCACATTGTAAGAAATTGAATTGGTATCAGGGAATCTCAGAATTGGTTTGGAGCTCAGTGAATCCCTTCACATGTCAGAGTTTGTGGAAGTACCAGTTGCTGGGCCCTGCTCAAGTTTTCTAGGAGGTCTTAGAATCATCAATCACATCAAAAAATCTTTGGTGAATTCCTGCTTCTTTGCTATGGATGCTGTGTAAGGTTAGTAATGACGGTTTCGCCCTTCTGTGAAGCGATGCCACTGGCCTCTATAGAATATGTTTATCTTACTGCTAAATATATTTTTAATTTTTTGAAGGGAATTAAAGATAGCAAAGAATAAGGTGCATCAGAGAGAGGAAGTGTGAAAGTTCCATGTGAAAAAAAAATAGAAAACGTAAGACTTTTGCAGGTGAGAAAAAAATAAAGTAATATTTCAGGATGTATCTGATGATACAGAAATATAAATAATTTGTTTAGGAGCCAAATGGAAACCTAGATATGATGATCCTGAGTGCCTTAATAATCTTGAGTCTAAATTTCTGTAACTGTTAGGAATTAGAGAAAATGACTATAAATTAAAAAAATTATTTTTCAATTTATAAAAATGGGGGTTTTAAGGGACTATTTTAAAACTCATCCCCCATAACAGAGATTCTATGTTTTAAGGGACGAGGAAACAGAAGGGGAGATATTTGTGATGTTCTGTGGTTTGAAGAGTTTTGTAGGAGCGGCGGTATTTTCACAGCTTGATGTCAACATAGGGGCAGAGTTTGATGACAGACCCGTAATTTACCTCGCATCCATCGCTCATTAGAAACGGGACTCATGTGAGGGCAGCTGTACTCCCGCTTCTTTAAAATTTAGATTTGTTAAAAAAAAAAAAGAGAGAGCATTGTTGTCCAAGAGTGTAAAATTAGGACCAAGAAACTAATCAACCAGCAGAGAAGCTTTGATCTCTACAATTCTGGAATTATCAGTAATTAGAGGAGATTTAAATAGGCTAAATGGTGGGATTAAGGTTGAATTATTATCACTTTACACACTAAACTGTTGATTTTGTTTCTGGTACTAGAGCTAGCTTCTTAATAAAACTCAGTTTTTGTTCTTAATTAGACAACAAATAGGTCTTAATTGGTTCAGTTTTACAAACTATTTTTTCTCTTCAGCAGTTTGGGTATTAAAACTCACCACAGTGAAATAAAAATGCTACTCTAGATCATTCTATACTCACCTATTGTAAGTATTTTCTTCAATGGAATACTTCCAGGATTTGAGTAAAGATAACTTTATTAGAGCTTTTTATTTTATGTTAGAAAACCATTTTAATATCTGAGTGGACATTTCAATTTTAAGATATATTTCAAATACCATAAAACCCAGCAAGTACACTCAACACTATAATATGAAATGTTTATAACCAATATACTAACATGATTTATCAAATTGAACTTATTTTAATTCTAATCCAAAGACTTTCCTAATATATGCATACTTTATAATTTAAAAATGTGTCTATTTATTCATTCACCAAATGTTCAATGATTATCAGTTAGTTATATGTGCTGGTGTGCAGATGTTTGGAGAAGGAAATCTTTTTGGTCTGTTTGTTTATTTAATTTATTCATCTTTTAAAACTGATATTGTTACCCTCTTTGGATGACAAGCACAAGTTTTGTGTTCATTCATTAAGCATTTCTTAAGACCCAAACAATAATCAGAGCCAGGGGTACCCCTCAGCAGGAGGGGAGGAAGAATTGTATACAGCAGAGTGATCAAGGACACCACAAGACCCGATTGGTCTAATGAAGAGCTGAATGTCCAAAAGACAGGAGAGGAAAACAGGTGGAGCTGCCAGCCAAATAAATAAATAAATAAATAAATAGGAGGATAAATCTAAGCTTGAGAGAGAAGAGGGGATGTAGGAGTGAGAAAAGAAGAAGAGGAGGATGCCAGGGATGAGCTACTCAGCCATGCAACCAACCATGGAGTAAGAAATAAATAAGGGTATTTATCTAGAAAGGTAAAAGTCCAGAGGCAAAAGGTAGATGAGATAATCTAAGAAAAACTAGCTAGGAATAAGCCAAGACAAACCTGGGTATTCGTAAATCAGAATAAGTTTCTGTGTATTTATTTAGGAACAGAGTGGTTGGCCCCTGAAAACAGAAAAAAAAATACCAACAACAAAAACACACACACACACACAAAATAAGAATAGATTCCCACTTGAAAAGCGTCAACTTCTCTCTCACTTCAGAAAGCTGTTGGTTACTACGACAATGTTTATGCTATGATTGCACCATTGGGCTTATCTTATCAGGCCAGTCAATACTATATTTCCCAGAGTCCATTAGCTGAGTAAGACTGAGTGATACTTTTTGCCTTTGATAGTGTACATATTACCTTTCAAAACTATGAAAGCTTGCCAGTAGGGATGAAGCTTCCAGATCAGTACCAGCTTGATATCTCCATGCTCTGTGGCTGGTTTATGGTGTCTTTAGCAATAGGGTCTTACCATCAAGTTCTGGAAGCTAATATCTGGAAGCTAATAAGCCAGTATCACTGACAATAGCCAGTAACATTTGGGACTCTATAGTACATCAGTAGCTAACAAATCCAAAATAGGCATTTTATTTGTTAGTCTATGATACTACGGTTCCTAGTAGTGTATTGTCATTCCATTATAGGATAATTTCTTAAAACTCTTCCTCCTACACATAATGTGTAAGCTTTATAATAGTAGACACCTATATGACTTCTTCAAAGAATCTTTAGTATTATTTATCCCTCTCTCTTTTTGCTTTCCCATCTCCACACCAATCCAAACTTTCTCATTCCATTATTCCTCTTTAATTCTTCGTTTTGTTTCATCTCTTTTCCCCCACTGAAAGCCATATTCCCATGGCTCATTACTAAACAGGTATTGCAAATCAAACATACATATCTGAAGTGTCAAAGCTAACAGCTAATGTTCACAAATGAGAGAAGACATGAGATATTTGTCTTTCTGGGTGTGGGCTATGTCACTCAGAATGATTGTTTTCATATCCATTCATTATCCATAATGATGGTGCCTTGAACATCTTTGCCTTTTTATCTTAGGGGCCAGAGAGAAATGGAACAATACTCTTCAAGTGCTAAAAATGGTGATAGCTCAGAATTATATATTTAACAAAATATCCGTTAGTAATGAAAATGAAACAAGACAAACCCAGATGAAGAAAAAATAAAAATCAGTGGTATGAAAGGCCAAACGGTATTTGAACAGCTCTCTATCAACATCGAGAGATGGATAGCTTGGGTCCCAGGTGGTGGGGCTGCAGAAGTCTGAATCATCCCATAGTGATTGTCTCACACTGGAGAGGCTAATAGCTGAAGAGGCTAGGAGCATGGTAATTTCCAAGACATAGAAGGTTCTCAAAAAATCTTTCATCCTTAGCCTGGAAATTCTGGCACTAAAGCCAATGAAACACTCATCACCAAATTAATTCTACAGGAGAATAAAGGTCAGTGAGGAGACAGAGAATAATCTTTGGTGTATTTTTAAAAATCTAGACATGTACAAGAAGGTTCTGCCCATATTTGCGATGTGTCTTTCTATATCGATTAAAGCAGTCAAGTTAAGCCATCAGTGCTCAGGTGATTCTAGTGGCATTTTCACATTTAAAAGCAACCACCCCAACTCTCCCGTTAACTTTACGCTGTCACCATCTGACTGATAGTGTTACTCTTGTCCCCCGTTACTCACTAGTGATCCTAATATATCACAAAAAGGTGAATTTATCTCCATTAGGTTGAGGTGAAAATTTTGACTCCTTCCTTGGTCTTCTTCCTCACTACCACAACAAGGTGGTTGTTCCATGACTGTTATTAGGTAATATGGATGTCTGAATAGCTTACCTAGTCTCCATTAAAGTCTGCAGTAAGAAACTTTCTCAATATTGTTCAGTTTGGGATGAGCGGCTGTAATGGCAATTTTTGGTTGTCAGCTTGAGTACATTTGGAGTTAACATTTGTACCCAGGTGACTGAGTACACCTGCATGACACTTTTTTTAATTAAATCATTTTAATTGGGAAGACCCACCTTTAATACAGATCTTTTGAGGTGAGATCTATCTTTAACCTGGACCACACCTTCTGTCAGGCAGCAGACTACATAAAGAACGTGGAAGAAGTAATTGTTCCTTACCTGCTTGCTGTTGCTCTTATTAGTAAGTCTATTCCTTCGCTGTCATTAGAACTCACTTCTTCAGAATTCTAGCACATACTGAAGACTACCTGAGACATCCAGCTCATGGACTGAACAATTATTAGATTCTTAGACTTTCTTTTGGTGGACAGCCATTTTTCACTAACTGTAAGCCACTCTATTAAATTCTATGTATATATTTGAACTGGTAGTACATAATATATTATATAGTATATAACATAATTGAGAAAATTTATAATAATATATAACTTATAGAAACATAAGTCTCTATATAATTATATAATACATATAAATATAAAACATATAACTGATCTATTCTTTTTTTTTCTCTCTAGAGAATCCTAATACAGGGACATAGTAACATTGTAGCAAACTTTTATTTGCTTAAAATAGTTTCCCAAATCTATCCATGTTACATGACTCAATCAATGTTTGGATGATGTAATTTTATTGATAACTCATAAATATCAAAAACATTTTAATGGAACTGATCATCTGCTTCTCACAGGATTAAAATAGTTACACTATTGTGGATGTTTTACGTCACTGTAACATGATTTCAATCAGATATGTTCTTTGGTAACACGTGTTGTAAATTTCAAAAGCCTTGCTTACTGAGAATATTTTCATAGATTATCCAAGTTCTCAGCCATGTGATCCAGAAAACAAAGAAGTGACATGACCCTGTTGAATGTCAGTTGTATCTGGGATGAATGGATGTGAACACTAAGCTTGTGTTGGAATATGGCAAGCTAATAATTGCCCAGCAGGTAAGATGTGGTCCTCCAGTAAAGTGAAATATACTTTCAGCAAAATTTAAAATGGGTGTTAATTCAACATTTTAAATATTTTAAGTGCTGGCTTAGTAATACAACAATGTTAATATGGTGTGGTGTGACATTAGCAAAAAATTAATTTCACGGACTATTTAATAGAAAGGACTACTGTGGCTTTCCCTCCAATTCTAATTGTCTGACTTTTGATGACTTTGTACAGATTGGGAGCTTAGTTTGTTCATATGTTAAATGGAGAGACAAGAGAATGCTGAAAAAAAAGTTGCATCCATTTGTTTTCTGGCCTGAACTATGGAGATAAACTTACCATCACTGTCATCAATGTTCTGCTTGTGTTCTCTCCCAAGTAGAAGGGATGCCTGACTCTTTAATGTCAGTTATTGCTACAGACACGGCACATATCTGGAATAAAAGCCATGGCAACAGCTACGAAAACCGGACAGTATAAAATACCTTTGTTCCACCTTTCACACGTCGGTACCCTCTTGTATTATATTCTGGGAAAAGGAGCAGAGTAGGTAGCCAAGTTGAGTTGAAGTTTAAGATCTGTGACATGCCATGATAATTAGCTTCTTAATTTGTTACTTTAAGGCAATGAAATCAATACCTGCCCTGAATATTTGTGGTAACATCATTAAAATTAAGCTAATTCCATGTGTTTTCCTTGGTCTTTGGAAAAGACCACTTTGGAAAAAGATGTTTTGGAAAAGGTTGCTTTGAAGAGTAGATTATCCTCAACTATTTTCTTTTCTACTCAACTTTTAGTGGAGTTATGTCCCAATAACATTCTTGTAAGGAAAAGCTACTGAATGTAGAAAATGAATTTCATGTGTCATAACTTAGATTGCTTTGTCTTAAACATACTCCAACATGCATTAATCTATAGCTGGACAAAAATCATCAAGCGTGGAGACTGTGTTATATTGAAGTATTAAATGTCTGTTGCTAAAATCTTTCCCAGGGGGAGACAGTATCTACTCTTCTACCTAAGGTCCCATTGCAAACTGAGGCATGACTGTACCAAAGTGGATAATGAGAACTGATGAGGTTTGGGTCTTCCTTACAGGCTCTGGTGAGGGTTTACTTTCAGCAGTGTGGGTGCTTCTCTCCCTAAAGCCTGCACTTAGAAAGCATTGACCCATCAGGGATGAAGGCTACACAGGTCTCCTAGTCTTCCTTCTAACTCCTCACCCTGGCTACGTGCATTTAAAGCAGAGTTGCATACAACAGATAGTAGAGGCTGGATACTTAAGCGAGGGACTTGAGATAGTTTCTGTCCCCAAGATGGTAGCTTGGGGCACAGTCATGCACAGCAATGTCTTATGAAATATAGTGAATATTCCTATTCAGAACTACCGGAAATACATTTTATTGCAGGGTATTTATTGTTTCAATCATTATGACCTGGTGAATTTGGAACTGGAGCTGGTTGTCACTATCCCTTGTTGCACTAGAGTTATACTTCATATTTATAGTCCAGGAAAAGATAAGAAGTGCTGTTTTTCTGAAATATGTGCTGTTAAATAGGAAGAAGGAGGAAGAGAAAAAGGAGAAGCAACAGTAACAGCAAAAGCATTAAAAATTGGCAACTGTTTATGTAAGAAACAATATTGGAATTAATACCAATAACGTGGGCATATGTGTGTGAAGGCCCTTCAAGTCTGATTCAATTTTGTTTTGAGTGATAGTCAGTCTCCTTATGTAGCCAAGGCAAGCCTCAAAATCAGCATCTTCCTGCCTCCCACTCCTTAGTGTGGCTTCCAGGTGCACTCCACCAGTCTTGGCTCATCAGTATTAGCAGTTATCATCACACACATGTGATGAAAAGTCTCTGTATTCCTTACAATACTCTGTTTATTTTTTTTTTACCAACTCTAAACCAGAGTTTGTTTAAAAAAATCAAGCAAAATGTGCATAAAAATGAGGATATTTGCAGTTTGTTCTAGAATGATGTTTTGACATATAGTACAGAAAAATAAGACTAAATGTGTTGGGACTCACAAAGTTCTGTGTTTTTCCCCTTATTCACAAATGTTAATGAAACTTTCAAAAATGTCAGTTTTCTAAGATAAAAATCGATAGTTTAATGCCACTCTATTCCAAGCCTTGTTTTTGAATGTCTTGGTATTTGTTAAGCTAAATCGTCTGTCAGTAAATAATATTCACTTGTGCATCTTGCTCTTTCTTTTGAATGTTTTGAAATTTTGACTCTGATGGAAAAATACTGATTAACTATTCCAAAACTATTTTGATCATATTCCAAGACCCAAGTGGTGCATGAATAAGCTCTTACGTTTTCTATTTTAAAAATAATTGGATCCTTCTAATCCTAGGTGTCCATATCCCATGTGCTAGCTGGCACAGAACTAAGTAAATAGCCCTTTTTTGTATTTGCATTTTAATTTCCCTTCAACGGGTTGCAATCTATGTTTTCATACAGAGAATATTCCTGAATTATAAATAGATGTCACTTGAGCTGTCATTTCAAAGATCTATGATAAGAGTCTGAAAGTCTAGAGACCATGTTTAAAGTCACAAATTTAGTTAGAGTTTTTGAAACAATTTAAAATGTTTTCCTCAAGATGGAAATGTGTATAGCCTCCTAATTGGTAATCACAACTTGTGACAAGCTGCCTATTAATATGAGTTACATAATGCAACAGTTTAGCATTGACAAGATCATCTTAAACAAATTACATACAGTGTATAAAACTGGATTGACTCACTTGCCTATATGTGCATACTTATTATGAACATATGATATTTCATAGACACAGTCTATCAATACAGAAAGATTTCTTCCAAATGTATGTCAATCTTCTATGAGAAGTGAAAAACATTTTGTGAAGTACAAAAGGTACATTAAATAACTAACCTAAGAGAGATGTTTATTAGTGATTAATGTTCTACTTAATTGTGCTTTCTACTGCAGTGTTTTTCTATACTAAATATTTTTTAAAAATTATATTGTTTCTGCTCTACGCTGAAGTTTCTTTTGCAGTGGGAAATATTTTAAACTAAAGACTTCCCATATGGCTCTGCCAAGGTGAATTTTTCCTTCACAGCCTTGACTTACAGTGGAAGTTGATGTGAGAGTTTGTCATGGTTGTTTTGACAGTCCGGCCATCCTCATTCAAGGATGCGATCCCTGTGGTTTGTCAATTATCCTGCTAACCCTACAGCAAGAGCAACACTCAAGGCACTGAACTGTCAACCAGTAACCAAGAAATAATGTCAGGATCCAGAAAGGCAGGAATGAGAGGACGGGGTGCTTCCAACAACAGAAGCCTGCATATCACTCAGTATTTGTTTTATTTATGGAGGCTCGTAACAAATTAATTACTGTGAATCACATGGTGAGGTCCCACCTATTGCTTTGCACATTCTTTCCTGTCTAAATTTAGAGCAAGGATTTGAGTGCTGACTCCCATTTTGTTAGCATGAGTTTCTGGTGCAAGATGCTTTGGGGAAATACAAAGATCACCTGAAGTTAATTTTATTTTTAATACTTTGTTTTTCCACTTGCCTCATGTTCACTGTAACATCTTCAGGGAAGAAAATTTACCTGGGGACTTGCACAAGTTTTTAAAAATAATTGTGGAAGTTTTGAGAAGTCTCGTTTGTATGGAAATTAACATATACATCAGGCAAAATTGTGTCCTGTGGATGACAAAAAGACTTTCAAAATCAGGTGTCAAAGAGAATTTATACTGAACAATTCATAATTATTACTAAATTTTAAAAATTATTTCATTAGCTTATGTGTATGGGTGCTTTGCGTGTCGATCTGGTGCCCATGGAGGCCATCCGATCCAGACAGTTGTGAACTGCCATATGAGTGCTGGGAATAAAAACCAGGTCCTCTGTGACCCTTAACTACAGAGCCATCTTTCCCATTCCTCATTACCAGATTTTTAAGAGAAGAAAAAAGAAAGATTTCAATGTGCAAATAATATCCAACCAAAAAATGAGAAATCATAGTGAAGAGAAAGTTATAGTCCAAAAAATAGTCTGCTATCTATTATTTTGCGGGACTCAGTGGAATTTACTCATCATGTGATTCACGTACATGCCATAGACTTTTTATACAAATAGGTGTATACCCTATTTGTGTTCCAAATGCATATTAATTTGAATGTCTGCTGTACATGTAAACTAAAGGATAGCAGATAGTTAATAAGTTGAATCTGGAACAATGCATCAGTATTTATTGGTTATTGTGTGTTGTGTGTGTGGTTATGTGTGTATATTAGTGATGTATGCTAGTGTGTGTGTGTGTTTGTATAGGCATATATGTGTGCATGTGTATATATGTATGCGTCTGTGTGTGTATGCATGTGTTTGTGTACGTGTGTTTGTATGGTATATGTGTATAGTTTGTGTTTGTGGACTTATAGGAGACTGAACCCATGACCGCATCTGCAGAGGCCAGAGTAGGATAAGCGTCTTCCTCTGTTGCTGTCTCCATTGTTACATCGAGACAGAGTCTGTTACTGAACAGACAGCTTGTTTTTAGCATAGACTGGCTGGCCAGCAAGCCCTTGGGATCTGTGTGCCTCTTGCCTCCAATGTGAGGATTGCAGTCATATTTCTCCACATCCAACCCTTGTGTGGATGGGGATACTAACTCAGTTCTTCATGCTGTCTGAGCAAATGTTCATAGCCATCGACCTGTTTTCCCCAGCTTGAAGAAGACAGTTTCTGTTTTCAGGGAATTTTCAAGGAAAAGTGTGAGTGAGCCATACTTCCTGAGCTGTGTGCAAAGTGCTTGAAATCTAAGATATACTCTATGAAAATAAATCAAACGATGAAATTTACTTGTGAAATTAAAAAGAAAACATTAAGCATAGCTTTCTCTGTTTTTTCAAAGTATAAAGTTATTTGTAAGGTGCTTAATATTTGCTTGGTAAGTACCCCAGTGCATTAATAAGAAAGAGAAATATAGCACAGTCATGGATAATTACTTTTAAAGTATGGTGTGTTTTAATCTCATGTACAGAGTCTGATGTATGCTCTCTCCATGTATATATTTATATGTGTGTTTTGTTTTAATATCTTGCTTCCAAGTTTTGTTTTTCTGTGCTTTTAGTTGAACAGGAGTCTTCTATAATAAAGAAAACAAATTTTGAAAATATAATTTTAATGAGTCTTAACAGTTTAATATACAGATGTGCCATTATTTGCTTTAGTTTTATTCTAGAATTAGATTCAGATTAGTTACATTTGCAAAGACAGAAAATGACTGTGATTCTTATTCCTGGTTCATTTTAGAATTATTTCATTTTATGACAGATGTTTTACAATAAATTACTAATTCAAGACATCAATTTTTTGTACCATTGGGAGGACTCAAGTCTTAGAGTCCATGATTCACATTAGAAATTATCCTGATTTTTAATACGTTTTATTACTTTTTAAAAAGATTGTTAAAAGTATAACAAGAATGTAGCCCAAATCCACTAGCTCTGCTGCCTACACCATACATTGCCTCTTTCTTGAACCAGCTCTATGCCTGCAACCAATGTCCCTCACTAGCTATCCCACAGTCTGACATTTCCCAAACACTGGGGTCTCTGCTGTGATGTTTCAATTTAAGCCTCAGCATGATAGCTTCATCCAGTGGCCTTCATCCTCTGGGCCTTATTCTAAGGACTTCAACTCTGCCATACATTGTCTATCCTCTGTGCTCTCTGCATGATGGTGCAAGACTCCACAGTTACCCATAACCTTCTATGTTTCATGTCTGTAAAATCAACACCATGTGAACTCCATGGCCAAGTTATGCTGCCAGATTAGAATGGAGCCTGGCCCTTTGTAGCACAGATGCATCAGTCTCTGTGTACTGACCCAGGAGAAACATTGCCCTAATGGTTGCATTTCAAGATCAGTGAACCTCTTCAGTGAAAGTCTAGGAATAGGCCTTCTTTTTTCACAAGGATCTTCATTGTCAAAAGATGGAACCTTCCATGGTTGGATCTTGCTTTCAGGACACTTTTCTTATTGTGGGGATGGAAAGTGCCAGGTTTCACGTTAATTATGTTAATCTCCTTTTAAAAATACAGATTCCAGTCATTCACATCCTCTTTGTCCAAAATTTTAGTGTTGCTCACTTTTCTCTTCTCCAAATCCCACATTTTCTTTATCATTCTGTACTACCTTTTGAACTGTTTCACTGTAGACCTGGAGTGAAAAAGTGAGCAGTAACCAGGGCATAGTCTGGATGCTACCCTGTCTTGAAATCTTCTCTACTCTATAAAAATAAATTAGTTCATTACCTTTAAACTCATGTTCTTGGGACACAAGCAGAATACAGTCAGTTTTTTGGGCTCTAGTAAAGTCCCTGACAAACTCTTGGTTTCCCTCTGGAACATCATGAGTCAGCTTCCATTGTCCATGCTCCTCTCAGCATTGCCTTCCAAGCTCCCACCAGAATGGCTCGTTAAGTTCTGCTGACAGTGTCCAGCAGCTTTTCTAACACAGAATTCCAAAGCTTATCAAATTCTTCCCACAATTTAGCCCCAAATTCTAAGAACCATATGCTTTGGTTTATAAGAGCCATGGTACTGTCTCTTGGCACAAATGTTTTGTATTAGTTACTTATATTGTAGGTAGGGCTTATTTTGGCTCACAGTTCAAGGGTACAGCTGGACATGGAAGGCCACAGGCTATGGTAGGAGCTTGAGACAGGTTCTCATACCACACATTTTTGAAGGAGAGGAATGAATATTTTGGCCCATTCATGTTTTCCTTTTCATTTCGTCCAGGATTTCAGAATGGAAACATGCCCACTGAGGTTGGATCTTTCAACAATGCTAAACCTAATCTAGACACACCCAGAATATGGTTTCCATGATGTCTCATCAAGTTGACAGTCATTGGTAACCAGCAGGTTATTACCACTACTAAGATTAAACCTTACTACCCATATGTTAGTCTTGTAGAGAACATCTAGTTAGAAACTATGAATGGTTACTCTACAGAATACAGTAAGCTAGTTCTTATTTATGCTTCAATACGCCCATTAGTGAGTAACGTGGTGCAAGAATCTCATAGCTTTGCATTTCCTAAAAGGAAGTTAGAATAACAATTATTTTCATTACAAACAAGCTTTGAGATGCATCCTAAAATCCATATTTTAAAGGCACCATATAATAGTGATTATTTTCATCTGTAGAAAACCACAGAAAGGTCACTGCTTGTAAGTATCTCTGCTTAGGTTGTGTAACATATATTATTGGCTACAACTGTTAAGGAACTGCATTGGCATTTTGTTATGTAGCCCAGAGCATCTCAAACTTTAATGTACATATGTATTATCTGGGGATCTTATTAAAAGGCAGATTCTGATTTGTTAAATCTAGACTGGAGCCTGGGACTCAGGTTTCTACCCACTTCAAAGTCAATCATGGTCCAATATCTCTGTCAGAGTAGCAGTGATTTAGACCCCAGCATGATGCTCTACCTATTTGATGGTTAATCTCTCTCTCTCTCTCTCTCTCTCTCTCTCTCTCTCTCTCTCTCTCTCTCTCTCTGTGTGTGTGTGTGTGTGTGTGTATTTTGTGCCTTGCTTTATGCATTAAGTGTATTTGCATATTATGAATTTGAGTACCTTCTGGTTTGTGAAGAGGTGAAAGGTAAAGAAATTTACGTAAAATAACATCAAACATGGCAGGTATATGGGGTCTTATAATTTAGAACAGACTAACCAACTGCTATGCGCTGGTCACTCTACCAAGACACTAATGTCACAATTAAGCATTAAGCACTTTGCTAATGACACAGAGTGTGTGATAAAGAAGGTTCTCACATCAGAATCCTGACTTTCACTGTGCTTTTTTCCAAGGTCCTTATCTGCTTATGCCAGTCTGGGTGTGCAGCAGTACATGGAGCTGTATAAAGTGTTGGGTGAAAATGCTGAATCTTCCTAGAGCATCATTTAATTTAAAGATTTAGAAAATTGTGTTAAGACAAACATGGATTGTTTAGATTATAGACGTATGTACATTTACACAACACAAGAGCTCATGATAGATCTTATTCTGATTATACTGCTTGTTACAAGAAAGAGAAATGGCTTCAGAGCATATCATTATTAGGGATAATTTCAGGAGTGGTGGTAAATAAAAGAACTAGAAATGGAAGAAAACACTCCTAGGATATTGACTTAAGCCCGAATCTTTGCTCTGTCACCTTGTAGCTCTTTATCCTTCTGAGCCTCATCTATTTTCTTATTTGCAAAATCAGAGAGTTAGACATATTTTGTGGCCCTTCAAAGCTCTGACATTCTATGGTTTTTATAATTAAATTATTCTTTTCCACTGAGAATTTTACTTGAATTCATAGGCGACCAGTTGACTATTTTGTATGGTAGCCCTAGCTCTGTGGTAGTCCCCATCTGTGACCAGACCTGTCAATCATCCTGTGATTATTTCTACAGTTTTTCAGAGTCAAAGGCCTGCCCTGGAGATGGCGTTTCATTTGAAATACAATTAAGTGCACATGGTGCTGGGAAATGTGTTACCCCACAAGCAATAGGGTGAGTCTCCGGAAGAATTTACCCCCCAAATTTAAAGGATCAATGAGCAGTGTATCTCACCAGAGCAGCTACTTGACAATTTGTCACTCAACTTCAGGAAAACTATAGAGGAACAGCACAATGCATTAATGAGTAGCAACAAATCCCCATGACAACATGTTAGTTCATTAAAATTTTATCAGCATTCTTCCTAAGGAAAGTATGCCTTCTGTTCTGTGTTGAGTTTCTTCAACATTGTTTTACAGCCAATTCACAGCATTCTGGTGCTTCAAAATTAGTTTCTGTGGAGAGTCAGATGCAGTCTGTATACTGTGTCACACATGGGTCTCCAGGGTGTCACGAGAAAATATTGCCTGCAATTTTTGTGCATCTCTGGTTTAAATACTAACAAGCATTTCCCTACCGCCATTTTTTGGAAGAATAAGAAATTAGCTGGAAATCTATCACCATATTAATTCTTTTAGCAAATGCATTAAACTGTATTTTATAGGCATCTTTCTGATATTCAAAAAAGGCATCAAAAGTGGAGAAACTATTAAATATTTTTTCTTGCTTTCCATAGTAGTTCTTTTCTCTCTGGCTTTGGAAAACAGAAATTAATGTGCCAGCCTTGACATTATCCTTGATTGTTTGATCTTTTTATGTGTAACCCAGATGTTAGTGGTTAACACTTCCTCAAATCTTTCAGCATTGTAGCAACATACTTTACACTTGAAATTTAGGAAAAATTATTAAGACTTTACAGGTGCTAGGAGAAAAATCGTAGATCTTGATATTTTCAATAATTTTTACGAGAACTCTATTGCAATCATTTTTTCCATCTGTGCAAAGGGTGAGTTGTTGATCTCACTCATATTCTCCTTTTTATGATAGCTCCCAAGTAGCCTTGCTAGTGGACCTCTGCTCCTTTGCATTATAAGCTTAAGATTTTACAGACATGGGCTGTAACAGTTTATCACCTTTATGAGTTCTAAAATTTGAGTATCATGATTTTCTGAATCAGAGATTAGATCACTTATCTACACGAAAACAAAAATAGCAGGATGGCTTTTTATTCTGTGTCCATTGAAAGAGTTGTTTTCAATACACCATGCAGGGCATTATAAGTGTTTATGACAGTTTTACGAGGTAGTTAATGCATTTTCAAAAATAGTATCTCAAGATGAAGTGCATACTGGCTTTGAGTTTGTAATCCTCCTGCATCAATTACTGCGATTACAGTATTATGCTTGAATAGTCCACTTCAATGTAGCGTTTTCATTCTGAAATTCAGAAAAGTGATTTCAAGGGATGTGGGTAAGGGGAGATGGGGAGAGAAAAGTGAGAAGGGGAGGATGGGGGAAACTTGGGGAAACAGGATGATTGGGATAAAGGAAGGTTGGATAGGGGAGCAGGGAAGCACAAATCTTAGTTAAGGGAGCCACTTTAGGTTGGCAAGAGACTTGAACCTAGAGGGGCTCCCAGGAGCCCAAGGCGATGTCCCCAGTTAGTTCCTTGGGCAGCTGAGGATAGGGAACCTGAAAGGACCCTATCCTATAGCAATACTGACGAATATCTTGCATATCACCATAGAACCTTCATCTAGCGATGGATGGAGATAGAGACAGAGACCCACACTGGAGCATCGGACTAAGCTCCCAAAGTCCCAGTGAGGAAGCAGAAGGAGAGAGAACATGAGCAAAGAAGTCGGGACCACGAGGGGTGCACCCACCCACGGAGACAGTGGGGCTGATCTATTGGGAGCTCACCAAGGCCAGCTGGACTGTGACTGAAAATGCATGGGATAAAACCGGACTCTCTGAACATGGCGAACAATGAGGGCGGATGAGAAGCCAAGGACCATGGCTCGGGGTTTTGATCCTACTTCATGTTCTGGCTTTGTGGGAGCCTAGCGAGTTTGGATGTTCATCTTCCTAGACATGGACGGAGCGGGGAGGAACTTGGACTTTCCACAGGGTAGGGAACCCTGACTGCTCTTAGGACTGGAGAGGGAGGGGGAGAGAAATGGGGGGAGGGAAATGGGAGGCTGGGAGGAGGCAGAAACTTTTTTTTTCTTTTTCTCAATAAAAAAAGAAAATTTCATATTTTTTTCTGTTTTCTTTCTATTTGTTTCTTTTTGTTTGGTTGCTCTGATAAAGGTTCTTATTCTGTAGCTAAGCTTTCCTAGAGCTTGCTATATAAACCAGGCTGGCTTCAAAGTCATTTTCATCCTGCCTTAACCTTCTTAGTGCTGGTTCTGTGATTCCAGGCCACAACAACCCCATTTTACTTCTCGTTATTGCTTTTTTTGGTGGGGGGTGTAGTCTAAAATATTTCAGGGTGGCTTTGGACTCCTTATGTAACTGAGGATGACTTTAAAGATATCATTCTCGTTCCTGCTTAGGCGCTAGGGATCAAGCACAGGGTTTTATTCTTTAGGAAAACATTCTGCCAACTGAGCTACATGCTTAGCCTTTTTAAAAAATTAACTTTTTATGTGCATGAATGTATTCCTTCTGTTCATGGAGGCCAGAAGTAGGCACTGGATTCCCTGGCACTGGAGTTACACATGGCTGTGAACTGGTCTCTGTGTTCTGGGAATCAAATCCTGCTCCTCAGAAAAAACAGCCAGTGCTCTTAACTGCTAAACCATCTCTTTAGCCCCTCCTGCATATATTTTCTGGACTTGAGAATTTATTTGAAAGACATGCTAAAATAATAAAACTTTTTCATCAGAATTTATGAATAAGGATATTTATATTCACACTTTATGATAGTGGAAATTAATATAATAAGTCTAAATAGCTGGAAGTACAATTAAATTAAATGTCCACATGTACAATGCTAGTCAACTATTAAAATCAATGAAATAAATCTTTATTTACTTAGCAAATGGGTTCTTAGCAATATATTTTGAAACTATAGAAAGTATATTTGTACTTTTGTACCAAATATGTTTTGACAAAATGCACTTCTATGAGATGAAACATAGAGAATATAAATAAACAAAATCTGTATCTTTCTTTCTATGTGTTTGTGTTGTATCATTTCCCTTATTTAGAAATTTCTTAAAAGCAGAGAAAGTTCATAATCAAAGATTTAGAGAGACCAATAACAATATCATTTTTGAATGTAAACACGTAAATTCAGCATTGCCATTATTGTTTATCAGGGCACTTACCAGCAATGTCATTTTGGGCAGTTTGAACTAAATGATTCCTTTTCTGGAGCTGCCTATGTTTGGTGGCAGGCACATGGACTAGCATCTCTGTCCTCCATCCTCCTGAAGTCTGTAATATAACATGCAGTTGTAACCGGAACAAATGCTAGACCACTGAACTGTAGTTGATCAGCTCAGATTTATAGGTGTTTGACAGAGGGTACCATGTAGGATAATTTTTATTTCTTGTGTGGAACACCTATCTGTTCTTACATGTTCTGTCATAATCCTGTTTTATATGCCTTGATCTGGAAGGTTTTTTGTTTTTCCTTTTAATGGACGTTCTGATTCAGAAACTGGGCAACACCATTTTATAGAACTTAAGAATTTAGTTCACATGACATTAAAGAGTTATCTGTAGAATTAATTGCTAGGATTAAAGGTATCCAAGGGTTCTGCATTATCAAACGTACAGTCTTTGTACAACTTTGTCTTAACAGCAACTGAACACAGTCGGCCCTTTACACTAGTCCTAGATTTCAAAATGCTTCGTGTAAGATGCAACAAACATTTTCCTAGTTATTTCCCTTTTGAAAACAAACAATAAAGACCCATTGTTAAAGTTTTGGTATAACTAAGTTTAACATAACATATTTAAACACCTCAGAACTGTGGAGTTGCCAGCATCCATGCACAACAGCGAATATCCTTAGTTTATACAAAGCCAGAAACAGACTACTTACTCTTAGTATGGTGATATCCTTCCTTACCAAATGCTAAAAAGAAAATAAAATTGTCTCTGTCAATGACTTATCTTGTCAATGTTAGTTAGCTTCATAGAGAACTGGTTGTAGTCAGTTCACATGGTTTTTGTTTTGTTTTGTTTTGTTTTTCAAGACAGTTTTTCTGTAGCTTTGGGCCTGTCCTAGAACTAGCTCTTGTAGACATTTCAACATGAGGGAGAAAGCAGTCTCATGCTGGTTATAGAGAACAATCTTGTCCTAGCACCATTCAACAATGACCTGGGAAGACTCACCTTACAATTAATAAAAACAAAGTATATATATATTAGTATTATACTCGTTATGGATGCTACGACTTCCATTTAAAGAGGTAAAACATATATATATATATATATATATATATATAGAGAGAGAGAGAGAGAGAGAGAGAGAGAGCTTGTAACAATTTTAAAGATAAAAACTAGTCCCACTGTGTGGTCTTAATATCAGACAAAAAGAAGCCGGGCGGTGGTGGCGCACGCCTTTAATCCCAGCACTCGGGAGGCAGAGGCAGGCGGATCTCTGTGAGTTCGAGACCAGCCTGGTCTACAAGAGCTAGTTCCAGGACAGGCTCCAAAACCACAGAGAAACCCTGTCTCGAAAAACCATAAAAAAAAATCAGACAAAAAGTCTGATACAAGTAGGTCTCTGATGTCCTCTGTATTAGATACAATAAACTGAAAGTCAAGTTCCTTTTATACAGCTGAGAAAAGCACCTGCAAACCCTCAAATGTACTCATAACTGTATAATATTTTTGACGGATGCCTGAGTTGACTGACTTGTCCAAGAGTAACAGCTGCCTTCTAACATTGTTTTCTCTTAAGGATCCTCAAGGACTGTCTTCCTCAAGTTCTGCATTTCCTTGATCGTTTTCCAGTTGTTGGGTTTGTGATCTGATGATCTATTCTGAGGTTATGGAAATCTTGGAAATAATACCTACTTGATGGCAATGAATGTTTGGGCTGTGATGTTGGGAGCAATCACTATCCTAAGCTTCCCTACATAGCTGCCTTCCTCTCCCTCACTTCTTTCTGTGATGTAGCATGAAATATAAGCTGCTAAAACTTGGCTCCACCTCATTCTCTCCACCATGGATGCTGTGTCTTACGATAGCCCCAGAAGAGATAGAATCAAGTGACTGTGGAGTGAGACCTCTGAAACGTATGATTCCCAATTAGACTTTATTCTCATTAAACTGTTTTCTCAGGTATTTTATTCTATCAACAGGTAGATGAATAACCCATAATATTTGTTTACATAACTATGGACAGATGTTTTACCTCTTTAAATGGAAGTCGTAGCATCCATAACGAGTATAATACTAATAGCCCAACTTAATTATGTAATTTTAATAAATAACAAATGTATTTATGGTTTGAAAGTGCTGGGTACACTGCCCAGTATTCCACCACATTGGGAATGAATTTCTTACAGAGGTTATCAGTGAGTGAGGTTGCTATGGCAACTATTTGGGCTAATAATGTCTCAAAACAAAACTGATTATATTCATGCCCCCTATATATGTATGGCAAATACACAGGACTAAACACAGAGTATAACTTGGATTCATTCAGCAACTCTCTGCATTTTCTATATGTTACTTTTTACCCTTGCCTGCGTTATTATAGATAAAATTAAATCTTAGATATGGTGGATATAGGAAGTAAAACTAAAGGATGAAGAGAAATAGAGGATGTGAAAATTAAAAATATATCTTACAGAAATTAGGAAGGAGATAGTTAGGTTTATTATAAGAATTTCAATGTAAGGTTTCCTCTGGTATTTGTTCTTTCTGCTTTATCCCACCGGTGAAAAGAAATGAGCCAATGGGTCTGCCGCTGCATGCCCCTGGAGAGTCTGCTACACTGCAATATAACTAAAGAAAAGAGTATCTCTTTCTGATTAGCAGTCTCACAGCTTTTCTCTCAAGCATTCCCTGTGGGTTTCAGAAAATTATTGCAAAGCAGATCTAAAACAGAGTGGAACAGACACCACTCTTTTGGTTTATAACTGCTCTGTCAGTTAAATTCAACCATGTTTATTGTCTTAGGGTTTCTATTGCTCTGAAGATACACCATGACCATGACAAAAGAATCATGACAGTTACAGAGATATAGTCCTTTATCATCATGGTAAGGCATGGTGGCATGCAGACAGACAATTATGGGGGTCAGTTACATTCAAACAATCACATATATCAATAACTTTTAGGAGGTAATAATTAAGTGATTGAAAAAGATGTATCTCTAACCATCTGATTGGACTCACTCTTATTTTTGTTTTTATCAAGTTTAAACATGAGATTCATTTTTTAAGACATGATGCCCACTGAGAAAGTTATATTACATAGTGGAAATTTGACTAGTGCATGTGTGTTAATGCATACGTGTGTGCATTATCTAATCCCTGAAAAGGAATTTCAGAATTTAAAAAAAAAGTGTTTCACAGTTGGTAATAAAAATTTTCTGTTATTACATTTCTGTTTCTGATTAGAAATTGGAAGGGGAGTGATAGAAACCAATTGGGTGATCTTAGGAAGAGGCTACAAGCCAAGGAATATAGGGTACCTTAGATGCTAATGACAATAAAACATACTCTCCCCAAGGACTCTAAAAAGAACACAGTCAGCCAATTTTTTGATTTTATTACTGTGAACCTAGAGGCATTAGGTTTTAAATTTAGCCACTAATTTGGGATTACTTAAAAACTTATTCTATGTGTATGGTTGCCTTCATGGCTGTATACTGCTTGCATGAAGTATCTGTGAAGTCCAGAAGAGGGGGCTGCATCCCTTGGAACTTGAGTTACAGACAGCCACAAACCATCTTGTGAGTACTGGAATCGAACTCAGGTCCTTTGTGGGAGCAGCCAGAGCTCTTAACCATGAAGCCATGTCTCCAGTCCCTGATTTGTTTCAAGAACAAAACAATAATATGAAATACTTGCTTTTTAAATTTTTTTCTGAGATGTTTCAGATTAGAATTCCATGTTTCTATTTCTATATCAATCTTAAGATAAAACATGTTTAAATTTGATTCACCTATACCCAGTGCCAATTATATATTTGTAAAGCCGTAAGACCACAGGCATTATATGGATTCTATTTTTTCCTCATAGCTTCATTATCCTTCTCACTTTGGTTCTACAGGAGATTGTTTCACTTGTCTTTCTGAGCATTTAGATTTCACAAAAGCATCAACCTCCTTTCTTTTTAACCATGGTCTGTGAGTATATTAGTGTGTTTATAATTAACATAAAAGTAAGAAGAAGCTTTGATGATGTTTTATACTGACATTAAGCTAGACAGTGTTTCATAGTGATAGTCGAGAAGACAGACATACGATGTTAATGGCTACTGGTCATTATATTTTATTGAAGGCATGGAATTAAATAAAATGACTGAGTAAAGACAGTTTAAAATAACCTGCAACATAATTTTTGGAAATATACTTGAATGAAGTATCACTAGCCTGATTTGTATTTTGCATAATCACCACAGCCAAAGGAGTATTATACAAGAAAATGTTGGCAATCACCCTCCCCGCCCCCTTTTTTTTGGCTTGACTTGAATTTACTTATTTTCTGTTTCCTATTGAACTAATGATAGGCACAGACTCAGTCAGGACATAACTGCTAGGCTGTTGGTGCATTTATGGAGAAGATTTCTTACCATGATAAAAGTGATTGAGCAAATGTCTCATTCTGTTCCAACATGGACATTGATCCTTACTTCATGTTTACAGTTGGCACTTTGTGATGATGAGGGAAGGGCCAAGATGACCTTACAGATGCACACATATAACTTTGAGGTTTAGCTACTGGAGTGTTCTGGAGTTTGCTATCTAACCATGTCTGGACTTTTTACTTGTTTCCTTAGTGATGGAGCATGGGTTAGCACAATTGTAACCAAACTGAGCTTGCTTATTGTTGCTATGTTGAACAGCATGACTGTACTAGCATGAATAAGAATAGCCCCCATAGACTCATAGAATCGAATGTTTTATTCATTAAAGTGTGGCACTACTTGAGAGGGCTTAGGAAGTGTAAACTTGTTGGAGTAGGTGTGGTCTTGTTGGAGGAAGTACATGTCACTGGGAGTTGAATTTGGGGTTTCAAAACCACATCATTTCCAGTATATTTCTCTTCTTCTTGCTGCCCGAAGATCTGTATGTAGAACTCTTAACTGCTTCTCCAACACCATGTCTGCCTGTGTGTCACCATGTTCCCCATCATGATGAAAACTGACTGAACCTCTGAAACTCTGAGCAAGTTCCAATCAGATACTTTCTTTCATAAGAGCTGCTGTGATCATGGCATCTCCTTACAGCAATAGAACACTGAGTAAGACAGAGGATGGGACTAGGGAA
The DNA here is from genome assembly GCA_963919715.1 of Microtus obscurus. Classification (NCBI taxonomy): domain Eukaryota; kingdom Metazoa; phylum Chordata; class Mammalia; order Rodentia; family Cricetidae; genus Microtus; species Microtus obscurus. The sequence continues at coordinate 2,972,370 of CAWTZC010001361.1, forward strand.
CAGGGTACTGCTGTGAAAAGCCTGACCATGCTTCTTGCTGGCATAATGTAGACTTCATTTTAGGATTGGAAGTGGGACTTAACTGGCCATATTAGCAGTAGTAAGGAAGACATAGCTGAGAGCAATATACAATACGATGGCCTGATTCAAGAGATTTCAGTGGATAAGCATTTTTATAAGTGTCCTAGAGACTGTTCTTGTGATATTTGGAGAAGAATGTGTAGTTGGCTGTTTTTACTCTTTACTGTTTGTTCTTTGATCTTTGGGGATCACCACTCAGAACCCAAATAAATACACACATGGAGGCTTATTCTTTCTTATGAATGCCTGGCTTTAGCTTGGCTTGTTTCTAACCAGCTTTTCTTAACTTAAATTGTCCTACCTAACTTTGACTCTTGGCTTTTACCTTTTTCTATTTCCATATGCCTTTTTTATTTTTTACTTTGTGGCTTTCTGTAGGGCTGGGTATCTAGCCCCTCAAGTCCTCTCTTTTTCTTGCTCCTAGATATTTTCCTCCCAAATATATCCTTCTATTTATTCTCTTTGCCTGCCAGCCCTGTCTATCCATTCTCCTTCCTCATTATTAGCTGTTCAGTTCTTTATTAGATCAATCATGTGTTTTAGACAGGCAAAGTAACACAGCTTCACAAAGTTAAACAAATGCAACCTAAAAGAATGTAACACATCTTTGCATCATTAAACACAATTTCACAGCATAAACAAATGTAACATATTTTAAAATAATGTTCCATAAAAAGAATGTGTCTGCATTTTTCCATTGTCCAAAATGAATTATTCCTGAGGCTAAACTGAAGAGTTTGGATTAATGGCATTCATTAGCAGAGAAGATTTTTAAGATAGCCTAGCATTGACTGTCCTGTGGTTATTAGATGTGAGAATTAGCCAGTAAGAGGCTAGAGCTAATGGGCCAAGCAGTATTTAAAAGAATACAGTTTCCGTGTAATTATTTTGGGTAAAGCTAGCTGGTGGCTGGGAGCCAGGTGGCGGGAAGTGGCCCGCAGCTCCTTACTACATACTGGGTAATCTTATAGAGGCATTTTCTCAAAGGGGTGACTCAATTGTTACACTAGCTTTTATAAAGTTGACAAAAAACTAACAAGCATATACTGGTTGAACAATGATGGACTAGTTCATTCTGGGTGAGTTATTAACCAGCAAAAAACAAAGGTGCTGTTGGTAAAAGTCTGAGAGCATGAATCTTAGAATGAAAAAAAAATCAGTTTTACAACACACTGTCAAACAACATTCCACTGTTTTCGTAAGGTTCCAAAGTTGACTCTGTCATTAGTATTATTCTAGACAAATCAGAAGCACTGTATACTACTGAGCCTTTCTAAATTCTGTTAATTGTTCCTCCATTTTTCTTTATTTTTATATGTGTGTCACTTATGCATTAGAATCCTATCCCACATGAAGATAAGGTGACTTGAGCTAGAGTCAAACAAATCTGTCAGGGGAAGAATGACAAGCATTTTCGTGGCTGTCTGAAGTCTTTGTGCTTGTGTTCCTGTAGTCTCCGTAAGGCAGCTCTTGTTAAAGGTAGGTATCCTGTCAGTCATACATGATAGGTGCTGTTTGGAGTCTGAGGCATCGACAGTAGATATTTGCTTTAGTTTCCAATAGTCTTGTCTCAAAGGAATGTGTTAGATACCAGCCCCTTAAAAGAAAAGAGATGACAACAGTGGCTAAAACACTCGGGATAGTAGGCACAACTGTATAGTACCCTTGGCTTATTACCATAGATACTAGATTTAACAAAAACATTTCCATTTATTTGAATATAAGTTTATTTTCTTGACTGATTTAATTAAAGATGAAGTTTTGTAGCTGAGTAGAAAAATCTGTAGTCTCTGTAATTTGATTTTTACTCTAACTGCTGATAACACAATAAGTTAAGAGCATAGTTTAATATCCTGCTGTCAGTATTAGAAGACAACACTCCTTTTTCTGATTTATTGCAAGCATGAAGGATGGGCACCAATGAAGGCTAGAGAAGTCCATATTTACAATTTAAAGAAGCTAATTAAGTTACAAGGTAAAAGTAAAAAATATAGGAGTTATGATTGATATTTGGCTACAGTCAAGGAATCTTAAAGATGAGAAAGATGTGTGATCCAATACGATTTCAGTCATGTGCAACAGTGGTTTGGGAGGTCCTTCTGTCTATGTGCTGCTGTTACTGGTTAATGAATAAAGAACTGGCTCGGCCTATAGCATGGGAGGTGGAAGGCGAAGTTAGAGAGAAGCCATAGAGCCACTGGAGATAGATACCAGAACTTTAGCCAGTATGCCACTGCCACATAGTGATACACAGATTAATGGAGATGGGTTAAATCCAGATGTAAGAATTATCCAATAAGCTAGAGCTAATGGATCAAGCAGTGATTTAATTAATATGGTTTCTGTGTGATTAATTTGGGTCCAACCTAGCCGGGTGGCCAGGAACCAACAAGTAGCTTTCCGTGACAAAAAAGATCTGTGTTAGACAGCATCACCTGCTGTGCTATGACCTCATTATTAGTAAAGTAGGTAGAGCACCTGGAAAGCATCATCTTGATCAACTTAGTCCATTTGTGAATTAAGCAAGGGATGTTCTTTATAGTTAACTGTGGGTTTATTATTAAGCATCAATTTTTAATAAAGAGAACTGAGAAATATATGTATTTGATTGCAGCAGGCTTTCTTGAAAGCCCAGTGCCCAAATCGTGACACAGAGACTTACTAATTATGAATGTTTGGCCTTAGCTCAGGCTTGTTTCTAGCTAGCTTTCTTCCCTTAACTTAAATTAACCCATTTCTATTAATCTAGGTGCTGCCCCAAGTTATCTAAATACTGTCCATCCTGTTTTTCTCCTTCCTCTGTGTCTGACTGGTTGGCCACTGGCTGATTGGCTAGCTCCCCTTTTTTCTCTGCCCACCAGCCCCACTTGTCCCTTCTCTTTCTATCTATTGGCTATTCAGCTTTTTATTAGACCTATCATGTGCCTTAGACACAGAAGGAAAAACAGCAACATTTCTTTAGTTTAACAAATATTCTATTCTACAACATTTGATTGTTTTAAATTTTGCTTGTCATTTTAAAATGATTTCAGGAACTGGGAAGATGGAGCAGTCAATAAAGTATTTGCCATGCAAGCATAAGGGTATGAGTTTGCATTCCCAGCACTTACATAAAAAGCTAAGCATTTCAGGGTGTGCCTTCTGTTCTAGAGATAGGCAGGTAGAGAGAGGACGGTCCTTTGGATTTGTTGTCCAGCTAGTGGTGAGCTCCAGACTCAGTGAGAGTCTCTGTGTCAAAAACTAAAGTAGATATCAACTGAGGAATACAGCCAACATTGACTTTGGCCTCCACACGTGTGTACACTCCCAAACAGGAGCACACACTCTTTCACACATAAGCAAGTAAGTCACCCCCATATAAATAAATTAGTAACTATAGTTTTAGAAAAATACAAACATATGTTATTTTTTGTTATAAATATAAATCTTAACATGTATTAAATATATACCTCACAACGTCGTAAAAAGATGCAACCACACTGTGACAAAGGCAGGGAGAGAATAGAAGTACTTCTTATGGACCCCGGTATCCAGCACAGTGTGGTCCTGGAAAGATGACTGGGATTTTATGAGATTGAAGAAAGGACAGACACATAGACATGCATAAACAAAATCTGGGATGTATGGGATGGTTTTACTTTTGAACGTGTCCCTATAGATATCACAGCATGCAGAAAAGTGAACTGTGAAGAAGTGAGAAAGAAAATTTGGTTCGGATTGACTTTGCCAATCTGAGTCAAACATCAAGGAGTCTGATGCCAGGAAGTTTGTAGCGGTATATTTAAAGACAATATAATTGGACAAAATGTTTCCTGGTGTAATACAATTTCCAGTGCACAAAGAAGCATAATTACATTGAAATTCAACTCAGGGTCTATGTTATTTCTTCTAAGAAGATATGCTACCTGCATTACCTTAAGGTCCCAAGAAGGGATCCTCCCAGGTCTCAGTCGTACAGATGGTGTAGAGGTTATTTGGGCTATTATCCATCTCTGTTCCTGGTTGTGGGAGATTAAGAGCCCCTGGCTGTACAGGTATCATTCAGTCCTGGTTGAAGGAGTTTGATATGCCTGACCCAACAGATAACACAATCAACAGGCTATTAATCATCTCCAATTCCTAGCCTTCTGTAAAACTAGTCTGTTTGTCTTCCTTTTGAAAGGACAATCCTGTGTGCTTAACACTCCTAATTTCCCCGAAGATCCATGGACCTTTCTGCTCCCAACATATTAAGGTGGTGGGGGGGCACCAAGTATGCAAAAGTCAGTTGTTTCATTAAGCAGAGAACAGGAAAGGGGAGTTGGCTGGTCTAGATAGGAGGATTGTGTAGGGGAGCAGTCTATGGCTATATACATCCGGGAGGAGAGACTGTTGCTTGATAATTTCTGTATACTGTCAATGCGCACACACAGACCAGAGGAAGCCTTTCCCAAAGGAAATTGGTCTGAGGCCTTGTGGTCCTTGTCAGTAATACACATTTACTCAGAACTTCACCTACTCTTGACACATCCGTTCAGGATTTCTTTCACTCTCCCTGGTGGGCCTATGTAGTTATCAGATTCTCCAAGTCCTCATTCAGAGGACTTCCACGTTGTGATTCCTGACACCAGACTCTGTGTGAGGCTCAGAAAAAAAACTTGTGGATCAAACAGCCTATTAATAATGAATAATAAAGGTCAGGAGGAGAATTCATTCAGCACCCAATACACCTCAAAAGGCAGCCAGGTATGGTTCAGGCTACTGACAATAGTTTGATCAAAGAACAAAGACAAACAAAACCAGCAAGCTGAAACTGATTAGTATTCCAGGGAGAAATGATAAAGTACACATATTAGTAATAGATCAGTAAACTTACTTTCCCGCAAATAGAAACACAAAGCAAAGAAAGTCAAATAACCCTTAGTCTACTTTGGAAGTATATTTACCACAGATATCTTTTCCCTACTTAGACTTGACATATATATGTATATACATATATGTGTGTATGAATATTATATATATATGAAGTCATTTTAGACATTCATTTAAATTATTTTTAAAGATAAAAGTAAGAGGATCAAATTATCACAGCATTGGCATGTCTTTTGAATTCTCCCTGAATGCTGTCTTAATGCTTTTTAAAAAAATTTCTAATGAAATTGTGCTTACATGCACACTCACATGCAAGTTTATATAACCATTGTGATCCTCCTGCATTTCAGACACTCTTAAACTCATTTGTCAAATGAAGTACCTAATACACAGAAAAGTTCAATAATGAATGCAGTGAGATGATAAAGTAGTATTGAAGAGAGTGTGGTTATGTTTTTAATCATTTCAATTAATTGATTGATTGATTGTATGCATGTGTGAAGAAACCAAATGCGAGTTAAATCTCTCAATGCTATGTTTGCTTTCAACAGTTTTATATTGAAGGTCCTGAGAAGTTTTATATTATAGAAGTGGAAAATAGCTGGGAGATGATTCTGCACTGTAGAGAGATAGCCATGAATCAATATCATAGAAGTCCTCTTCCGAGTAACTTAATCGCATTATAACTCTGGAAATGTGTTTATATTTACGTGATGACACAGTGGTTGCAATGCAGTGACTGTAAAAAGAATATGAAAAATGTGTTTCCAAACAAGATGCAGAGATTGGTTAGGGGAGGGAATTTATATTATTTGATTTTTTTGGGTGCTTCCTGTCACTACTCCCTTCTCTTCTTCTTGCTCTTTTGTCATTCATGTTTCCCATTCTCTCTCCTTATTCTTTCCATCCTTTTCTTCCTAAACTTCTCATTCTTCAAGTGTCACCGTGCTTCTCTGACATCTTTCAGACAATTCAGCTTTTCTTAAAGTTCATATTGATCACATCTCTAGACCTCAGAGAGACACCAGTGCTTCTGGTATCAAGAGAAGCCCACTTAAACCTAATATCCTTAATTTAAGCACAGTAGACTCTCATAAACCTATAAACAGGAAATTTACCCAGGTTGTAAAGATGAAGTTTCAGAATCTCCAATAGGAACTCATCAAGAAAATGGCACCATAGAATACAGGCTTCAACAAGACATCTTTTAGTTCTGAATGGTAAATGTTGGAAAGTATAAAAATGGTAAAAAAAGAAGAAGGAGTCAGGAGGCATTTGAAGATAAATATGACTACTGAAGCTATCATATGAGAAGTTACTTAGTGCCTTTTCAAAGGGCCCAGGTTCAATTCCCAGCACCCACAGGACAGCTCACACCTGTCTGTAACTCGGTTCCCGGGAGTCTGACACCCTCATATCAACGTACATAAAATTAAACAAATTATTTTTTAAAAAACTTCCTCAGGATATTGGTAGGATTATGTTCTGGTTTACTTTATTTTTTAAGATAAAATATTATTTTATTAAAAGAGAAAATAAACGCAAGGCATAGTAATATGTATTCAAAACCGGCTGGACAAAGACTGACAAAGTGAAAATGAGACAGAAGTTAGAAGAGGTTAAAAGACACAAGTTTAAAAAGTTATGATCCTGGTGGCACATGCCTTTAATCCCAGCACTGGGAAAGAAGGCAGAGTCAAGAGAGTCTCTGTACGATCAAGGCCAGCCCAGTCTACAGAGCTAGTTCCAGGACAGCTAGGGATACACAGAGAAACTTTGTCTTGAAAAACAAACAAACAAACAACAACAACAACAACAAAAGGATTAAAAAATAAAGTTGAGATCCTTACAGGAAATTCACTAACAGTCACATTAACTGTTATCTGTGCAGATAGATGGACTAAGTCATGGTGGGATGTGCTGAGGTCAGACATGCTTGAACCATATAAGGAATGTGTAGACTTGGTGGGACGTTGTGGGCTGATGTAGACAACGTAAATTAAAGGTCATCCCAGTGAGTACCCAAGTTACACTGTTATTTTATTGGATGTGGAGAGGATTCTTGTAATTGCTGAATTCCGCATTGCCTCAAAACACTACTTTTCAGGCGATATCCAGTGTTTGATTGACTGCATTTTGCGAAGTAGTTTAACACATGTTAATTAAGTGTGTCTATTTAAGCCTAAGTTTCTAGTATGCTGTAAGATATGTGTATCTTTAAGACAAGACAACACAAAGACACAACAAAGTGGAGCCTTTGGTATTTTTCTTTTAAATAAAGCTTTTGCTAATTTTAGATTGATAAGAGACATAGTTTAGTTAGTGACTGCTAATATCTATTTAAGTGAGCAGCCAGGGAAATCTCTGATGGAGAAAGGACATGCAAATCCTTTGCCAGGGCATTTTTTCTGCCTCCTTCAACTGTTTTCGAAAGAAAAAAAAGTCGGAAAGAAAGATTACAGAAAGTGAGTTCAGATTCACAAAATTTGTTAAGTTTTATAATACTGGCCACTTAAAAAATACAAATTAATATTTTAAAAGTCCCAGAGTAATAGTGATGAAAGACAACATTGATGATCTGGGCTATTTTACTTGGAAGAAGAATACTTACTACCGTGAAAATCAGATTAATGGTTAGATGCCATTAGACACACCAAATAGTCAACTTCTTGTTTAAAGATGAAGCTGCAATTGTTCACTCCTCTTAGTAAATAACCACATAAACTAGCAACTGTCACCTCAACAGCAAGAATTTGAAGACATTATTAAAGGAAATAAATACTTATTTTAACTAGTTAAAAGCACATTCTTTATTTAAATTGAAAATGGATTTCTTCTCACATAATATTATCCTGGTTAAGGTTTCCCCACCCATATATAAAGGCAAAGGACCTGTAAGGCAAACAGAGAGATAAACATAAATAAAAGAAAAAAAAAGCACTGACACAACTTTATGAGGCAAGGATCTTCCAAAGATGGTTGAGTTTGTTTTCTTTTGCTCATCTAGAGCTGTACCTTTAAGAGTAGTTTGTTTCCCTAGTGAGAAATCCTTGAAGAAAGCTAATTTTTCATCTGTGAGTGGTTATCAACTGGAGCTAGCTTCCAATTGATAGGAATGAGGGATGTTAGGGATGAGGGCATGTGTTCAGTTCTTAAAGTTCACAACCCACTCCATCTGGTATAGACCAGTGTGTGTCCTGTATATGATGCTCCGGTACCTGTGTGTTCATATGTATATCCATTTTGTTGATTTAGCAGATCTTGTTTTTCTTGTTGTCCTTCATCTCCTCTGGCTCTTATGCTATTCCTGCTTACTATTCTTTGGGGTTCCCTAAATCCTGATGGGAGAGATTTGATGGACACATCCTGCCTGTGGCTGTATATCCCAAGGCCTCTCATTTTCTACATAAAGTCTGGGTGTGAATCTCTGTATTTTTTCCCATATGCTGCAAGAGGAAACTTCTCTGATGATTGCTGAGCAAGTCACTAATTACTGAGTATAACAAGATGCCATTAGGAGTCATTGCATTGCCATAATTTCTAGAACAATTGTATTTGGTTTTATCCTAGGTCTCCAGGGTCTTACGTTATTGGTCACCCAAGTAGTGTTATGTATGGGTTCCAACTTGCGGTGTGGTCCTTAAGTCAAATTAAATATTTTTGGTTACATCCATAAGGGTTGTGTTACTATTGCACCCATGATCATATCTTGCAGGCAGGATACCATTGTAGATCAAAGGGTTCATGACTGTGTTGATGCTTGTATTTCTCCTTTGGTAAGATGTAGAGTACCTTCCTGTACTAAAAATGCTAGAATATAGGGGTGATGGTTTTATGTAGATTTGACTTCTCCATGTTCAGTAAGTTGTTGTGAAGTTGTCTTCAGCATGAGGGCTTTACCATCACTTTGTGGAGAGGCTATGATTTATTTTTGTGACAAAAGAGAGACTTTTATGCAAAAGCGGCAGCATGCTATAAATCTCAACTCACTGTGTGCCTTAACTATCTATGTCAACTGTATTGAATTTATTGACAAGACCCATACTGTTCTTCATGATGGCAATACAGAAAACTTAAGCTCTGCAGATGGACAAGCTGTGAAAAGTTCTGTCTTGTATATCAGCAGCATTATTTAATTCCCCTTCATAATCTTTATAGTTGTTGAAGAGGGAAATCTTGGCTTTAACTTTAGATTGAAAGGTGTGAGTTTGCCATGGAATTTATGTTCATATGTGTGGATTTCACATGTATGAAGGTGTATGTGTGTAGTATGCTTCTCTTCCTAATAGAAAGAAGGCGAGGTTAGGGCACGTTTAGGTGGGCTTTTTTGATATCAGGAGCAATGGTAATCAGCTATGGTCTACAAAAGTAATGATTTTAGGGTTCAATAAGGATAATTCCTCTTATAAATATTAAAAGATCTTTAATCTTTATAATTTTTATAAGAGATTTTTATATATTTTTGATATGATTATTTTGTGAAATATAGACAAATACATACTTTCTTTCATCTGGAATTTGCCTTTTGATTTTCTTATTCATGTCTTTTAAAAATTCTACATTTGATTAAGTCAAATTAATCAATACTTTGTTGGCTATTTGGGTCATAAAATTTAATATGTATCTCTAGATACAGCTCTAAATTCATTATCTACCATGTTAAAATTATACATTTCATGTTGTTCTTTTAGCCAGAAACCACAAATATTATAAGCATTTTATGGAACAGCAAAATGTTATGGCTCAGTAGGTGCCAAAGTTATTTTCAGATATCACCTTTATACAAATCAAGACTCACTGGTAACAGGAGCCTTAATTGAGGAACTGCCTAATTAGATTGTCTGAGTATGTGGGACAATTTATTAATTGCTAGTAAGTATGTGCTAATTGATTAAAATGGCCCATCCAACTAAAGCTGGTACCATCCTTAGGGAGCAGAGCAATAAGCAGCCTTCATACATAGTTTCTGCTCCAAGCTGTTGAATTCATGTTTTAAGTTCCTTGATATAGTCAGTAAGAGAAATATCCCCTAGCCTCTCCAAATTGTTTATGAACATAGTGTTTATTCTAGCTACAGAGTCAAACTAGAGCATTCAGTGAAAGCACTTGCTAACACATCAAATGACCCAAGTTTGATTCCAGTACAAAATGATGGAAGAAGAGAATCAACTTCTACATGCAGGCTCTGTCTTGGCACTGAGGTGCACAGATGCACACATATCCATAAATAAGTTTTTAAAAAAATATAATTCACTTATGATAAAAAAGACAGCAAATTATAGGTGACTAAATTTGTATTAGCAACAGCAATGTGATCATGTGCCAATGCTAGATAAAATACAAGAAGAATGATTATTTTCCTAAAAATAAAGAAAAGGTGGAATATCTCAAACTTCAGAGAGGGCAGTAATATCACAAGCAGAACTGGGATGTGGCTTAATGATGGAACATCTCCCTAGTGTGCTTGATGCTCTGAGTTAAAATCCCAGTGCTGAAAAATGTGGAAATACAGAGATTACAAGCTGTTGCTTTAGCAGTTGGCCTGAGGGTTCATGGTGAGTATTCAATGTCTGTAACATCAGGGGCCTGAGATACTGGAACTCTTTTGGCAGTAGATGATGGGACTCATGGCCCACATAAAGCCATGCATTGAAATCATATTCTCCACATTAATTTAAAAACACTGAGTAAAACAGGGACTCAGAAATTCTGCTTTTGGAAGCTAGTCTATACACGTGGAATTCTAATTAGTCATAAAAAATCTCCCATAAGTGAGAAAGAGAAGAAAAGAAAAAGATGAAAGGCCCTAATGCCTGTCAATACAAAGGCAGGTATCAATCCAGGATGAGAAATCAATATAGAACTAGGCCCTTCTGTGATGACACCTGACCAAAGCAAGCACACAAGGTTTCTGTCTGGGTCACTTTCACTAATCAGTGCTATTAGAACTTCACTCTTATAATATGAATAACAACAGCCCCCAAGAGGATGGAGACAAAGACCTTGTGACACGCACGGCAATAATCCACCTCATATGTGTTTATGATGTTGTGCAGTGGGTAACATATACTGTCTTTGTAATAAATGCAATAGAGCTAAAATTTTCTTATCCATGTCCTTTGCGCTTTGGGGTTTTTCACACTGTGATATATATGTATATTATACATATATATGTATATTAAATATATATGTATATATATACATATATATATTTGTAGCATTTTTATAAGATTGTGGACTTGGATTTTTCTAGGACTAGTAAATTTTTCTGATCACTAAAAAGAACCAAAATTAAACAAATACACTTGGAAATTTTTCATAAGAGAAAGAGCAGACAAAAGTGGTAAATACCATAAATATTTTTCTCAAGACTAAGAAACTGAAACAGCACAAGTCTGAAAGAAAAAAAAGAATTATTTATTGAAAATGATGATAACATACAACCCACAAATAGTACATGGGGAAAAAATAGGACACTAAGCAAAGATTGAAATATCTAGAAATGCAAAGCATTGACTACTTGAGGAGTGCATTACCAGGTCACTCTGAAGAGTCTATATACAAACTGAAAGACCTGGAGAATGCACTGAGATTATAGGGAGAGTAATGAAGTTATGAAGTAAAAAATAAAAGTGATCCCAGGACTCAGGAGGCTAATACAGAAGGATTGAAGTATTGAGACAACTCTTATTTTCTTTCTTTCTTTTTGTTCAGTTGAATACTGTGTCTGTTATGGTGGCACAAACCTCAGACAAATAATATACAGTGTTCTGGGGGAGGGTGTCCCAAGTTTTAACTCTGTGGGTTTTGGGGAGACAAGTTGGGGGAAGTGAGAGAATGGGGAAATCAATGTACTTTTCTTAATTCTGGCTATATAAATATATTCATGAAGACCAGAGAGAAAAGGGGACTGGGATGGTAAGGAAACAAGAGAAGAGAAAAGTGTTGGACCCTCTCAATTCTACTTGACCAAAAATATGGAAGAAATAAATTCCATGGTGAGAGAAGAGATAAAAAATGGTAGCAGAGGATACGAAGGAAAGGAAAACAGAAAGGACCAACAGGGAAAAGAGGGACTCATGGCAAGGAAGTGGAAAGCAGTCCCATGCCAGTGTGAGACTCTGTCTGAGTGTGAAGGTGTCAAGAAGACATGGGGGTTAGGAAAGATATTCACATTGACGAGAACAAGCTCCAACACATGTCTAATATGTTTTCCATAGGTAAACATCAAAACTAGGTGAGAGACAGTTCTTAGAGATAACCGTTGAAGGTATTCATAAATTCAGAAATCCAGCAGTTTCAGAGTGAAGAAAAACAAGTGGATAAATCAGTAATATAAAGTCACAAAAAAAGATAAAGCTGAAGTTAAAATGATAGATACAATCTTAATAAATCAATAATTTGAAAAACATGCTATAATCGTGTGTGTGTATTTGACTATATTATGTCCACACACACATATGTGAGGGTGTGTGTGTATGTATGTTTTTTCTTGGTTTCCTTATTGCTCTTTGTTCCTCTGGGTTCCTAGTGACACAAGGCTTCTAACCTGGAGATGGACCATTGGGTTTGGTTGCCTGGCCAACAGTCCCTAACATCTTTCCTGTCTCTGTCTCTGCACAGGGATTACAGGTTCACAGCAGAGCACTTGGCTTCTTTCTCTTAACATGTGGGCTGGGGACTCTGACTCAGGTCCTCATGACTACAAAACACTTCACTGGCTGAACCCAGGCAAAACAGACTTTTAAAAATTGTATATCATCAGACACGGAAAAATTTATATATAATATTTGTAACTTTAAAATATATAAAATATTATTTGTGATTTATTGTCACTTATACATGTATTAAAACATGAAGACATGGTTTAAGCAGAACATATCTTTGGTGAGGGAGGAGTTGTCTGTATTCTGTCAATCATGTATTTTATTAATAAAACGCTGATTGGCTAGGCCGGAATTATAGGCAGGTCAACCAGATAGGAAGTAGAGGCAGGGCAATGAGAACAGGAGAATGCTGGAAAGGAGGAAGCCCATTCCTCCCATTCCAGCCCAGACCCCGAGAAGCCATGTAGCTAACATAGATAAGAACAATGGGTTAATACAAGCTACAAGAGCTAATAAGAAGACTGAGTTAATGGGCCAATCAGTTTTATAACTTATGGAGATCTCTGTGTGATTTTCTTTGGGGCTTGCTGACTGTGGTTTACCAGGTGGGGCAGAAACCCCAACAAGCTGGCCCTCATGTTACATATCTTGGCTTTCATTTAATTACATTTGATGAAAGAAAAGTTGCTTAATTTCACCTGTGATGTTTTATTTCCTGCAGAATTATTCCAAAATATGAACATCTAAGTCTAACTAATGGGTATATTGAAGACTTTTATACATTTGAAATAGTCTATCAAATGAATTATAGGAATGCATGACTAGATTCTAATACAACAAAAGATTCTAAAGATTCCAAATGTCCTTGTCTAGGACAGTCAGGCAAATGCCTCTTTTCTCTGAGGTGCACAGTTTTCTCAGCTACAGGTCCATATCATAGTTTCAACATTGTGAGTGGGTAGCACTAACCTCCCTGCTGTGATAACAGTGAGTCATGGAAACCTACAGTCCTTAGCAAGTCAACACAACACTCCCATTCTATTCTCATTGCAACAGAAGTCTGTACAACTGCATTTTAAGCAAAAATTTGCAAGTGTTAAAAAGAAGTATTTTTTTGTTAATATAGATTTAAACAGACTGAAAATTAATCTTTGTTTTGTACTTCCTAAAGGATAAACATTTAGGAAAACTTTCTGTAAACTCCTCCTCATCCAATGCATTAATTCCCAAAAAGAATTTCTTACTAAATACAATATCACAATATTTAACATAAAACACACTATTTTCTATAAATCTTAATGCTAAATATGATGATTTTGCATTTTAAACATGAACAATTTAGCATCGTTTGCTGGGTAATTTTTAAAGTTATTATTATTATTATTATTGTTATTATTATTTTGTTTTTCAAGACAGGGTTTCCAAGTATAGCAGTCCTAGTTGTTTTGGAACTAGCTCTTGTGGACCAGGTGGGTGTTGAACTTACAGAAATCCATTTTTCTCTGCCTCCCAAGTGCTGGGATTAAAGGTGTGTGCCACTACTACCCAGCTAAAAGAATATTATTATTTATATGGCTTAGATATCTACCTTCAAGGATGTGAACACTGAATTTCAAAATGTTTTTTTTTCAATTATCAGGTATGTATAATTGATTTTATTCAGAGGAATTTTTCTGAATAAGACACTCTGTATAGTGTCTTAAGCTTTCACAAAAAGGCCCTTGGAAACAGTGCTCCTCTTTGGTCTTGTCAATGTTTTATTGTTGTGAGGAAATAACCATGACCAGGACCATTTTTATAAAAGAAAGCATTTAACTAGGGACTTGCTTACAGTTTTAGAGGGTTAACTCATGATCATCATGGTGTGGATCATGAGAGCAGAAAGTCAGGGTGCCAGAGAAGTTTCTGAAGACCATGCTGTGATTTGCTGGAAAAAGGCAGAGAGAGAGAGAGAGAGAGAGAGAGAGAGAGAGAGAGAGAGAGAGAGAGAGAGAGAGAGAGAGAGAGAGAGAGAGAAGAGAGAGAGAGAGAGAGGGATTGGGACTGGCATTGATTTTGAAACCTCAAAGCCTTCCCTTAGCCATAAACTTCCTGCCCAATGCCGGCATCACAGCTCCTCTAAGGACTCAGAGAGGCCATGTTGTGGCTCCCTATGTGCTCCAGTCAGGCAACCTGAGGAGGATGCTGCTTGGAGCTGCAGCCTCTGCAGGTGCTAAGTGCACCTCTAGCCTATAGCGGGAAGCCAAGGACTCTGGGAGCTGCTGTCACAGTCAGAGTCAGTCTATTGTGGAATCACTGAGGCACAGAGAGCACAGCTGGATGCTGCAGGGCAGACAATTTAAAATCCAAGGTCCCTTGTTATCAGCAAGATGACCAGAGAGCAGCTACCTGCTCTATCCTAGCAGACTGTTGTGGGCTGCAGCCTCAGGAAATAAAGTATTGGTAAAAAATGCAAATAAAATCCAACCCAGGTGCCTGTGAGAATGCAAATTACTCTATCAGCTAATGAGATTTGGAGCTTGGATTAGAAAGATGGCTTACAAATTTAGAATGATTTTCAAAAGTTAAAAAAAAGTCATATGTCTCTATCTCCATCCATCGCCAGATGAAGTTTCTATGGTGATATGCAAGATATTCATCAGTATGGCTATGGGATAGAGTCATTTCAGGTTCCCTATCCACAGCTGCCCCAGGAGCTAACTGGGGACCTCGCCCTGGGCACCTGGGAGCCCCTCTAGATCCAAGTCTCTTGCCAACCCTAAGATGGCTCCCTTATTTAAGATGTGTGCTTCTCTGCTCCCCTAACCAACCTTCCTTTATCCCAATCATCCCGTTTCCCCAAGTTCCCCCCCTCCCCTTCTCACATTTCTCTCCCCTTCTCCCCTTACCCCCCCTCCCACCACACCCCAAAGATCCCAATTTTTTGCCCGGCAATCTGGTCTACTTCCCATAACCAGGAGGATAGCTATATGCTTTTCTTTGGGTTCACCTTCCTATTTAGATTCTTTAGGATATCAATTTATAGACTCACTGACCTTTATTTATCTCTAGAAACCAATTATGAGTGAGTACATCCCATGTTTATCCTTTTGGGTCTGGGTTACCTCACTCAGGATAGTGTTTTCTATTTCCATCCATTTGCATGCAAAATTCGCGAAGTCATTGTTTTTGACCGCTGAGTAGTATTCTAATGTGTATATATTCCACACTTTCTTCATCCATTCTTCCATTGAAGGGCATCTAGGTTGTTTCCAGGTTCTGGCTATTACAAATAATGCTGCTATGAACATAGTTGAACAAATGTCCTTGTCATATGATCGGGCATCTCGTGGGTATATTCCCAAGAGTGGCATTGCTGGGTCCATGGGTAGGTTGATCCCAATTTTCCTGAGAAACAGCCACACTGCTTTCCAAAGTGGTTGCACAAGTCTGCACTCCCACCAGCAATGGATGAGGGTACCCCTTTCTCCACAGCCTCTCCAGCAAAGGCTATCATTGGTGTTTTTGATTTTAGCCATTCTGACAGGTGTAAGGTGATATCTCAATGTTGTTTTGATTTGCATTTCCCTGATCGCTAAGGAGGCTGAGCATGACCTTAAGTGCCTTTTGGCCATTTGAACTTCTTCTGTTGAGAATTCTCTCTTCAGATCAGTGCCCCATTTTTTAATTGGGTTAATTAGCATTTTAAAGACAGAGACCCACACTGGAGCACTGGACTGAGCTCCCAAAGTCCCAATGAGGAGCAGAAGGAGGGAGAATATGAGCAAAGAAGTCAGGACCACAAGGGGTGCGCCCACCCGTGGAGACAGTGGGGCTGATTCTTTGGGAGCTCACCAAGGCCAGCTGGACTCTGACTGAAATAGCATGGGATAAAACCGGACTCTCTGAATTTGGCGGACAATGAGGGCTGCTGAGAAGCCGAGGACCATGGCACCGGGTTTTGATCCTACTTCATGTTCTGGCTTTGTGGGAGCCTACCCAGTTTGGATGTTCACCTTCCTAGACCAGGATTGAGCGGGGAGGACTTTGGACTTTCCACAGGGCAGGGAACCCTGACTGCTCTTCAGGCTGGAGAGGAAGGGGGAGGAGTGGGGGGAGGGGAGGAGGAGTGGGAGGGAAATGGGAGGCGGGGAGGAGGCAGAAATTGCTTTTTTTTTCCCAAGAAAAAAAAGAAAAAAAAAGATGTTAGAAAATTCAAGCTGTTGACATTAAAATTTAAAATTAAATTTAAAAAATAAATAAATAAAAAAAAGTCATATGGAATCTAGGTAATATTTTGGTAGTGAACCTAATATGACCAACGTTCCTTGTATTAAGCAACAGATTGATTGGTTATTTCAAAATAATGATTCTTGGGCAATTGTGTTTGCTCAATTTGTAGGCCAAATTGATAAACGTTTCCCAGTTGATCGATTGCTACAATTTGCACAACTACATTGTTTTATTTTCCCCAAAATTGTAATGAAAGATCTTTTAAAGGATGCTTTGTTAATTTTTACAGATGGTTCTCCCAATGGAAGAGCAACATATATTTTTGATGGTAAAGGATATGTAGTACAAACAGATCAAGCCTCAGTTCAAATAGTTGAGCTGTGAGCTGTTGCTGTAGTATTCCAGCTTTTTGCAAATAAGGTATTTAATTTATATACTGACAATTATTACATTTTTAAAGCTCTTCCGGTAAAAGAAATAGTTTCCAGCATTGGAACTAGCAAAAATCAAGCTAAAATGCTGTTCCAGCAAAGTCAAGATGCCATTCATCAAAGAAAAATGCTTTGTGTGTCATATGAGAGTACATTCAGCTTTTTCTGGTCTGCTGTAGCTGACAGATTTACTCAGTTGATCATCTGATCTCAAGTTGAGCTTGCTCAGGATTCACATACTTTACATCATCAAAATAGTCAAAGTTTAAGAAAACAATATGGATTAGCAAGAGAAATTGCTAGTCAGATTGTTAAGCAATGTGATAGGTGCCCACAGTATTTGCCTGTGCCTCATCTGGGAGTAAATTCTTGAGGCCTGATTCCTAATCAATTATGAGAAATAGATGTTACTCATATTGTAGAATTTGGCAAATTAAGATACATGCATGTGAAAATCAATACTTATTCAGGTTTCTTAATGACCCCTGCACAAACTCCAGAAACCACTAAGCATGTAATAACTCATTGCTTAAAGTGTTTTTTATATATGAGAATCCCTAAAATTATAAAGATGGATAATGGGTCCAGATATGTTAGTTAAATATTCTAGCAATTGTGTTACCAATGGGACATTGAACATAAAACAGACATTCCTTATAATCCTCAAAGACAAGGGATTGTTGAGTGTGCCGTGGCTGCTTCAAAATTTGAAAAAAATAAAAATGGGGCAATTATAGCCTCAGTCGTCACAAATGTCTTAAATCATGCCCTGTTTACTCTAAATTTCTTGAATATAGATACCCAGGAGAAATTTTCTGCAGACAGACTTTGTGTTTTTGCTTCAGTTCCTGCCTAAAGGTTCCTGTTTTGAGTTCTTGTACTGACTTCCCCCAAAGATGAACTGTTTCTGGAAAGTGACAAATGAAATAAACATGTTTGTCCTCTGAATCAGTTTTGTTCATGGTGTTCACCACAGCATCAGAAAGTAAACTAAGACATGAGGTGACTGGAAAAAAAATTAAAATATTATAGCTATTTTATGCTGACTTTTCATAAAAAGGTAGAATTTTGAGTAAAACATAGGAGTTTGCTACGTTACCATTGGCTTCATTGTGTTTCCATTTCTCCAAAATGAAATTCTACATATTATTTTATTTTTCATGTTTTCTGGATGTGTTGTAGGTCTCAGGGTCACAGTTGCTCTTGGTGAAGGACAAGAAACATTTTGATCCAGTGGCTGCATGTATAAAGAATGGACATTGCTCTTGAGCTTTTGCTTGTGAGTGATCATTTAATTTTCAGCAACTTGAATTGTTCTTTCTGTAGATAACAATGTTGGATAAACGACTTTGTGAGAGTCTAAGAAATTATGACATTTCTATACAAGGCAAAAGGATGAGTTGGTAGAATTTTAGACTTAACTCTCAATTTGTTTGCCTTATGTCAGCATTGAGTAGATTTTTTTTTAAAAAAATTGTTTCAAGAGATAGCAATATATGAGTATCTAATCAGTACTGCCATCTGAGGTGGTTTTGGACCTTGCCTGTAGCAATAGCCTTTGATCACTTAGGAGCTAGTGTGTTCCCTTCAGCAGATCTAGTTAAATAGTTATTTGTAGTCATTTAAATACACACCTTCATGCTTTATGTTGTATCTTTAATCTTGCACTTGTAATAGGCTCACAGCATGAAAATATTTGAAAAGATTTTTCCCTCCACAGTTACAGTTCACCTTTTCCTTTCTGGGGACATACGTGGTATAATTTTCCTCTCTAAAAGTAATTTAAATGCTTTATAAGCATGGGTATTTGATAAATACAATTATAAGCAGTCTAGAAAAATCATTTGAGTGAGTTTCTACAAGAAATCAGTGCTGCTATTCAGATATCTCTTTTGAATCTAAAGTTAGGCTTTTCAGGGATATCAGAATGTAAAAAAAACCCCACTTTATTTATGGTTTGGGAAAATGGAGTATGCATGAAGTGACTAACAATACTTTCCTCAGAACGGAAGAATTCCTTACCTATAAACCTGGGAAACACTTCTTTCATTCATTTGATCACATGACCATGTCTGAAACAGTCTTTGTGCTCAGAGAAATAGATACTCTGCTTGCTTAAGCCATTTAGAGTCCAGATCTATTTGACTCTGTTTGCCATGTAGAGTATTTCCAGGTGAGATACAATTCTTTAAAGGGAATCCAGATGTATAAGAAAATATGGGAGGGCAATCATATGTGTGTAACTATTTGATTATCAAATCTATATGCAATTTCCTTTCCATAAAGGTAAGTAGAGGTGCAAAACGTGGCTTATTCTTTTATTTTATAGTCCATAACTGAGGAAATTCAGAACTCAAGTAGGAAGATGGAGGCAGGAATTCAAATGGACACCATGGTGGACCACTGATTACTGACTTACTTCCCAAGGCTCGCTCATCCTGCTTTCTTAGACAACCCAGGACCTCCTGCTCAAGAGTGACACTGTCCACAGTGGAATGGGACATCCCACTTCAATCATTAATTAATAAAATGCCCCAAACACATGCCCAAGGCCAGTCCAGTAGAGACAATTCCTCAATTTATGGTATTTTTCTCCCATAGAACCCTAGACCACATCAAACTGACAAGGAGTATACTTGACTTTCTTTGAGCAGAGAAAGCAGATGCCGTATCATCTCAGATACCCTGAGGTGCTTTGTTAAATATTCTTAAGCCAGAGACGTTCTGATGTCTATTGCTCCTCCAATGACTTTGTATGTGCTTTGTAAATTCCTTTCTGCTTAACCAATGAGGATCGTTTCTGCTGTACACAGCCAAAGCTGTGTTCTACTATTACCTTCGAGCTCAGAGTTTTTGGCCCAGTGCACATAGATAATAATGCTGCTATCATACTGTTTCCCCCTCTATCCAGAAACCACTATGTTTTCTATCTTGTTGGCTGAAGTATGTCTCAGTAAGACTCTGATAACTTACATACTCTGATACCAGGAATAAGTCCACTGAGCCCTAGAATTGAAGGTCAATTAGAGCAAACATATGGCTCAAAGTGTTAGGAGAGAAACCCCCCAGGCTAATTTAGGCATGGTTTTCAGTGTGCAGGAAAAGAATGAGTATGCAGAGGAGAGTACTGCTTCTAAAGAGGATTGTACAGTAATGAGGTAGTACTCAATCACTTCAGCCAGTTTTATTTGTGAGAAAAATCCGTCCAAATGCAATATTGGCAAAATAGTATTAAGATGAACTGGTCCTTTAAACTCTCTTTTTCCATTAGCCATTCACCCCTTTTTTTGCTTGTATCAAAACCTTGATTTTTATCCTGGAAATACTATTATTCAAATTGGATTATACATTTTTAACTAGCAGCTAGGAGGAACTGGTTTACATGATTATGATTAACACATGAAATGCAGGTGGAGGTGTCTTCTTAATGATGTGCCCTATTGTATTTATTCATGTGCTTTCTTGTGTATGTGAGGGTGTATGTGTGTGTGTGTGTGTGTGTGTGTGTGTGTGTGCAAGTGCATGAATACTTAATCACTTATAAATATGTGGGAGATAGAAATGACTGCTGATTCTCCTGAGTGGAGTTTTTACTCAGGATAATTTGAGTGTTACTTGGATGCTGTAATCAGGTCCAAATCAGAAGCAGAAGGAGAGAGAGCACGAACAAGGAACTCAGGACCGCGAGGAGTGCACCCACACACTGAGACAATGAGGATGTTCTATCGGGAACTCACCAAGGCTAGCTGGCCTGGGTCTGAAAAAGCCTGGGATAAAACCAGTCTTGCTGAACATAGCGGACAATGAGGACTACGGAGAACTCAAGAACAATGGCAATGGGTTTTTGATCCTACTGCACCTATTGGCTTTGTGGGAGCCTGGGCAGTTTGGATGCTCACCTTACTAGACCTGGATGGAGGTGGGTGGTCCTTGGACTTCCCACAGGGCAGGGAACCCTGATTGCTCTTTGGGCTGACGAGGGAGGGGGACTTGGTTGGGGGAGGGGGAGGGAAATGGGAGGCGGTGGCGGGGAAGAGACAGAAATCTTCAATAAATAAATTTAAAAAAATCAGAAGTCTGACCCTCATGATTGCACAGCTTACATCTTTATGTGCTGAGCCATCCCTCTTGTGCTTGCTTGCCCCTTTGCAGTAACGGTTTTGTATATGGTTTACAATACATTAAAAGGGAAAAAGTAGTCTGGTCCTTTCATTTTTTTTTTCAGTTTGATAGTTTGAAAATGGGAATGGTTGGAATTTTTCAGCTACTTAATCTATGAGGTACCCTTGGTGCTACAATGGAAGGGCAGACCCCTGTCTCATTAGGATAATGAAATCACTATACATTTTCACAGTATCTACTTGTGAACTTTGTTTCAGAAAGAGGAAAACAGCGCTGTTCCCACCAGTGCTGTTTTGAAAATGTTTTGATGAGTTTACATAATTTGAATCATATAACATACAGAGATACTTAAGTTGTAACATATAGACAGGTGACTTTAAATGTTGTGGGAGGGCATACTGTGCGAACATCTGAGAGAAGAACCCAAATCTGAGAGCATAAGAGGCAAACAAATTAGCAGAATTTTATGACAGTGCCACATACTGATGTTGCTAATATTTCTCGTTGAAAAGCTATTGCAGCATTCATACTTCCTCTCAGATATAAAGAGAGCAGACTGTAATTAAATTTATCCTATTAGTTTCCACATAAGGAGTCTCCAATCAAAATCAAATGATGCCAAGAGCAGGGAGAACTTCTTTCTGAGTGGTGTCATAAGTGCCCACCATTAATAATTAAGTCTCTTTAGGCTTTTTATAACTGAATGATACACCCTGGGTATTATATTTATAGATAAAGAGAAATGTGTTTATTTAATTGTGAAGTCTGTGGGTGCCACCATTATTGTGAGGCAGCATCATTGGCAAAGACCTGCCCTCTTCGTGTACAGATGTCTTCTCACTGTGTGCCATGTATCAGAGAGGTAAATAAGCTGCCTTCCCTTTTACAGAGGCCCTAATATGAATGTGAGACCTCTGACCTGAGGACACAATCACTCTTCCAATCCTCATTCATCTCGTGGCACCCTCACCTGGAGCTTCAGCATATAACTTTGAGAGGACATTAGCATGGAGATCCTAGTGGTGGCCATTCAGCAGAGGCAAGTGTGCAGTTGAGACTTGAGCCATGCCAGTGGAAGGGTTTCTCACTACAGCAGTTCCCTGTTGGATTGTTGGCTAAATTCTGTGTTATTTCTGTTTTTTTTTCCCTCAAATAGGCCCAGTAACTTGGACTTGAGAACTATCCAATGCCTTTTCCAAAGCTCCATTTGCTTGCTGACAGCAGCAAGTCAGTAGGTGCAATTGCTCGAGTGAGCACCATCTGATGCACAGTTGATAGTGACGCCGTGTGTAGTTCTGCAAAGACTGGCCTGACTTAAGAAATTTCAACCTGTCTCCCCTTACCCCCGAATTAATTTTTAAATAACATCCATATGTTTCTCCAGGGGAGAGAAATCTTAGAATCATCTTTGATTAGTCTTTTTTTTGCCTTTAAAAATTTATGTTTCAAAGCCAATTTATATAAACTTGAAAAAGACAAATTTGGATTAAAATAATGAACCCATATGTTCTAAACGGATTTTGAATCCACCAAGAATAAGACTCTTTAAATCTACACTTGGAAAATACTGTGTCTCATCCTGTTTTACAAGTGGTGTTATTTAATGTGTATTTAAGGAAAAAGAAATGGGAAGCATGTAGTTTTTGTAATCAAAGATGGAACATTCCAAATTTTTATTCATTTATTAAAAAAAGTTCCATTAATTCCTGAACCATAAATTTTTCAATAAGTCTTTATTTTGTTATTAAATTGAATAAGGATAAATTACATTTCTTTTGTGGTATTCATTTTCAAACCCTCCAAAGATGGAAAAAAATTAATATCAAGAGGGTTCCAGTAGAAGAGAAAGGCACTGGAGCTACATCTATTATTATGCTGAAAAAAAAAAACCAGCTAAATCAGTGGCTCTTAACCTTTCTAAAGCTGTGACCCTTGATTAGAATTCCTCATGGTGACTCAACTATAAAATATTTAATTGATACTTCATAATTATAATTTTGCTACTGTTATGAATTGTAATATAAATATCTGATCTGCAAGACATGTGATAGGTGAGCCCCAAAGGGGTAGTGACCCACAGATTTAGAACAGTTGCTTTAAACACAGCTAGAGTCTGTTTCTTATTTTCAATTTATTTAATATTTCATTGTTTATTTCCAAGTACAAGACACTTTTTTCTCATTAATGTAATCCATGATCACTTACTGAATAGGCATATATGCAAACTACTTCATCATGTACAACACATAAAGTTGTCATCAAACATATAGAAGTTCATCTTTATGAGCAACACTGCTGCTAATGAGTTTTCATTGTTCATTTAAAAATTTATTCTTTGAAATCTTTAAACATTTATAAATATATATTTTCATCATACTCAGTGACACTACCTCATTCCATCTTTTCCTACTATCCCCTATTCCATATACTTTTCGACTTCATTTCTTCCTTATAAGTTCTTATTAATACCTGAGTCCAGTTAGTTTTGTCCATATTCACACAGATGTAGAGCCTTATACTGAGGTGTAGGTAACCTACCAGCTTCCAACTCTCCAAAGAAGAGTGACTCAGAAGCTATCAACTGTAAAAAGTTCTTTCTCTGTAGGTGGGTCTTCTGAGTACACTCCTCCATCAATGCTGGAATTTTGACCATTTTGATCTTGTTCAGGCCTACTGAAGGCTATCACTGTGAACAGATATGAACAACAGCTGTGTCATATCTAGTAGTTTCTTCTCCATCTCCCATCTTTTTACATTCTTTTCACCTATTTCCACAGGACTCTCTGAGCCTTGGATGGGGGAGATTGATATAGATGATTCATTCATATTTCGACACTCATAGTTATGTGTGTTCAGCATACTGACCAGTTATGAGTCTTTCCATTAACTACTGCAAAAAGAACCTTCTCTGACCAAAAGTGAGGGCAGCATAAATCCACAGGCATAAATATAAGCACTTATAATTTAGTTTGTTAGCAATTAGCCAATGTCACCAGAAAGTTCCCCATTAGGACTTATGGTTTTTCCACTTATGGCCGGCAAGAGACAATGATTTTGTACCCTGCAAAGATTTGCCAGTTGTATTACTTTAGTAAAACATTGATTGGCAGGAATTATAGGTGGGTGACCAGGTAGGAAAGCAGAGGCAGGTTCATGAGAACAGGAGAATTCTGGGAAGAGAAAAGGGTTAGTTTGCAACTGTCATCCAGACGCAGAAGAAGCAAGATGAGAATGCCTCACTGATAAAAACCACATAGCTAACACATACACCATTTATGGGTTAATTTAAGATGTAAGAGTTAATAAGAAGCCTGAACTAATAGGCCAACAGCTTATAATTAATGTAGGCTTCTGTGTGTTTCTTTGGGATGGAATGGCGGTGAGACAGGGTGGGACAGAAACTTCTACCAACAATTGTCTTTTGACTAAGTTTTCATTGTCAAGCTTTGTTGCGGGAGGTCTTCCCGCCCCTCCAATAGCTGCTGAGATACCAGCCCATTGGGGCGTGGTTTCTCTCCCTTCAAAAGGCTTCTATTTCCTTCCGCTGGCCCTCTTGACTTCCTGTTCGGCTGGCGATTAGTCTCGCTTCATGATTGCGCAAAGGGCTGTTGTCTGGGATCGTGATCTGTAAGTTTTTCCTCTTTAAATAAATACTACCCTATTAATAATAATTCCAAACTGGTGTGGCATTGTTCGTGGCTTACGCCTTCACCTGGCGCCTGAACGTTTGGCTTTTAGGACCCCTAGGCTGCCAGCCGTGAGTTCGGCTTGGTGCAAGCCTTCCCTTCCTCAGCCGTGCGGAAGCTGCAACCCCTCAGGGTGACTCTGTCACGTGGAGGCATACACAGCTTCTGGGTTATTCTTCTCTACCCCTGGATTCTGGGTTTATGGTTCCGTGTACGCCGTTTTTTGTTTAGTTTGTGACTTAGGCCCCAGTGCCGAGTCAGAGATACACTTGGCCTTCAGGCCCATAACATCCAGAGAGGCAGATCTCTGAGGCCGACCAGGTGGTGGTGGCATACGCCTTTAATCCCAGCACTTGGGAGGCAGAGGCAGGCGGATCTCGGTGAGTTCAAGGCCAGCCAGGCGGTGGTGGTGCACGCCTTTAATCCCAGCACTCGGGAAGCAGAGACAGGCGGATTTCAGATTTCGGTGAGTTCGAGACCAGCTGGATAATAGGTAATATGGCAGTTTTTGTTTCCAACATGACTTTCACTGTTTGGGCTACCAATACAATGAGTCTAATCATGCAAAATTTATATGACTATGAGGATAACTTAATTTACTAGTTACTAGGTTTTAGTATTCTTTTGAATATTCTATCATTTAGGAAGATTATGGTACTCTCAAGAACTCATGCAGGTCAGGAGATTCAGGAGATTCAGGATTCAAAAGAGGTAATAATAAACAAAATAATAAAAAGACTTGAAATGCTTGAAAAAATGATTGGAACTGGTGAACAGAGTAATAAGGCACAAGGACAGGATACAAAGCCAACACCAGCTATTAGAACTGGCTTACCCAGGGTTTTAGCGGCATACCCTATACTTGATTCTGACAAAGCGTCAACTTCTAAAGGCTCAAAGGGAGTCAGAGAAGCTAGATGGATGCCAATAGCAATGAATGATCTGAAAGAAATTAAACAGGCTATTGTTACTTTTGGCTTACAAAATGCATATGTACAGGAAATGATAAGGACTTGGGCTTCTAATGCTAGAGCTACCCCCTATGATTTCCATCAGTTAGTGTCTGCAGTTTTAGATAAGGGACCTTCCTTGATGTTTGGAATTTATTTATTATTTATTTATTTCGCAGGCCCCGAAGCCAACAGTGGCCCAGTCATTCCCAGTCACAGTGGAGAACGTGCCTCACCAAGAAATCTAAAAGCTCCAATTTCTGCTGTAAAAAGTAATACTAGTCTAAATGGTGAATTACGTGTGGAGGATGAGTCAAAAAACCCAGTAGGACAGAGTAAACGTATATTTTGGCAGACTTCTATTAACGACCAAAGACCAAAGCTAAAAGTCTGTATAAATGGCATTTTTATTGAAGGCTTATTAGACACAGGTGCGGATGTAAGTATCATTACCCCAGAATCTTGGCATCCGAATTGGCCTCTTCAAGAGGTAGATGTTCAGTTTCTGGGAATTGGAACCCTATCTCGTGTAAAACAAAGCACAAGATGGGTTGAATGCATAGGGCCTGAAGGGCAAATAGGAAGACTAAGGCCATATATAGCCAATATTGCAATAAATTTATGGGGCCGTGACCTGTTACAGCAATGGAATACCCAGATTAACATTCCTGCAGTTCCAGGAACTCATAATTCTGGGAAAGATATGATGAGGTATTATGGAAAAAGGTCACCAGCCATTCAGGCTGTACAAGAACATATAGAAAATACCAAACCTTTAAAGGTACCAACAGCCCTACCTTTAAAATGGCTAACTGAGAAGCCAATATGGATCAAACAGTGGCCTCTAGCTGAAGATAAATTACAGGCATTGGAACAGCTGGTGCAAGAGCAATTAGATGCTCACCATATTGAAGAATCAACCAGCCCTTGGAATTCTCCTGTGTTTGTTGTAAAAAAGAAATCTGGTAAATGGAGAATGGTGACAGATCTAAGAGCTGTCAACAAAGTAATTCAACCTATGGGCCCACTACAATCTGGAATTCCTTTGCCTTCTCTATTACCAAAGGGATGGCCTCTTATAGTTATTGATTTGAAAGATTGTTTTTTCACTATACCGTTACAAAAAAAGGATAGAGAAAAATTTGCCTACACGGTGCCTACTTATAATAATTCTCAGCCTAATAGGAGATATCAATGGACTGTCCTCCCACAGGGTATGCTCAATAGTCCTACATTGTGCCAATATTTTGTAAGTAAGCCATTGGGAATAATTCGTAAACAATTTCACAAGTCCATAATTTATCATTACATGGATGACATCTTATTATCTGATTCAAATAAAGATACTTTAGAAAGGATGTTTGAAGAAGTAAAGAAAGTCTTGCCTAGGTGGGGATTACAAATTGCCCCTGAAAAGATTCAAAGAGGAAATTCTATTAATTACCTAGGTTACAGAATAGGGTTAGAGAAAATTAAAACGCAAAAGGCACAAATTAGGAGAGACCGGTTAAAGACTCTTAATGACTTCCAAAGATTGTTGGGAGACATTTCCAGTCTACGACCAGCTGTTGGGATAACACCTGATCTAATAGTTCATTTAAACAAAACCTTAGATGGTGATAAGGATTTGAATAGTCCAAGAAAACTGACAGCTGAAGCAGAAAAGGAACTGACAATGATTGAGGAAAAATTACAGGAAGCACATGTGGATAGGGTGAACCCAAATCTTAGCTGCATCCTAGTCATATTGCCTTCCAGAATCTCTCCTACAGGGATTCTAATGCAGAGGGAAGATATTATTTTAGAATGGATATTTATACCCAATAAACCAAGTAAAAAATTAAAAACTTATGTGGAAAAAGTCTCTGAACTAATTATAAAAGGTAAGCTGAGACTTCGTCAACTAGCAGGTATAGACCCAGCAGAAATTATAGTGCCTTTTACTACTGAAGAAATAAAAAAGTTATGGGAAGACAATGAACCGTGGCAAAGAGCTTGTGCTAATTTTTTGGGAGAAATTAATAGCAACTATCCGAAAAGTGGTAGACTTAACCTCATAAAGAGAACTTCTTGGATTCTTCCTAAAATTGTACGTGATGCTCCAATAACTGGAGCCCATACATTCTATACTGATGCAAATAAATCAGGGAAAGCAGGTTACAAGTCAGATGAATTGAGTAAGGTGGAACAAAGCCCTTATAATTCTGTCCAGAAGGCAGAATTATATGCCATTCTTATGGTGCTAAGGGATTTTAAAGAACCTCTTAATATAGTTACAGATTCACAATATGCAGAAAGAGTTATCTTGCATATTGAAACCGCTGAATTTATACCAGATGACACAGAGTTGACTTCATTGTTTATCCAGGTACAAGACATAATCAGGAACAGGCTTTGTCTGATGTACATAACACATATCCGGTCCCATACAGGTCTGCCTGGTCCTCTAGCACAAGGCAACGCTGAGATTGATCAATTATTGATTGGAAGCGTGTTGCAGGCCTCGGAATTTCATAAAAAGCATCATGTCAATAGTAAAGGCCTAAAGAAAGAATTTTCCATTACTTGGCAACAAGCTAAGGACATTAAAAAGAGATGTCCTACTTGTTCTTTCTATAATCAAACACCGTTGCCTGCAGGGAGTAAGCCAAAGGGTACTAAGAGAAATGAAATCTGGCAGATGGATGTGTTCCACTTTATGGAGTTTGGTAAATTAAAATATGTACACCACACCATAGACACGTATTCAGGTTTTCAATGGGCTACTGCCCTGAGCTCAGAAAAGGCAGATTCAGTAATCACACATTTATTGGAAGTTATGGCCATCATGGGTATACCTGTACAAATAAAGACAGATAATGGTCCAGCATATGTATCTAAGAAGATGAAACGCTTTTTTTAATTATTATAATATAAAACACATTACAGGCATACCAAATAATCCTACAGGTCAGGCAGTTATAGAAAGATCAAATCGTACTATAAAGGATATGCTGAACAAACAGAAAGGGACCGAAAATACCCCCAGAAATAGATTACATAATGCTTTATTAACCTTGAATTTTCTTAACGCTAATGAGAAAGGAACGACAGAAGCAGAAAGACATTGGATAATGGAAAAGTCTGCTGAACTAAATCAACCGACTTATTTCAAAGATGTGCTGACCTCTCAATGGAAGCCAGGAGATGTGCTACGTTGGGGAAGGGGTTTTGCTCTTGTTTCCACAGGAGAAGAAAAATTGTGGATACTATCAAAATTAATAAAGTTTCGATTTGAAGAGGAGAAACCTCTTGGAAAGGAGAAATGACAACTCATCCACAATGATATTCATACAGGTGGTAAGAAAAACATATAGAATGGGGGCAGGGTTCTGTTCTTATCTCCACAGGAAAACACTCACCTTTGAAAAATTCAAGGGACCCTGGATATTTGGATACTGACAGATGGAAAAATACCTGCCCAATAGGAAATATCAAGAAAACTGAATGGGTTGTGTAAGTAAAACATATTAAACCATATTTCTAAATTTATAGAGCTGGTTTTGAAGTTGGACTCTGGCTCAGTCCCTCTCCAAATCCAAGCCTGTTAGTAAGAGAAAAACCCAGAGTTTCTGGAGTTTCTGTCTCAAGTCAAGAGCCATGATATGGGACAGAAAGAAATATGAGTTTAGAAAACATCTTTGCTTTTCTTCATACCTATCATACCTTCCATTGAATATATCTATCATGCCTTTCACTGAATATATATATGTCTATATAATTAATGTTTAAGTATTTTTACAATAAACAATGAGTCTTTTCTGAAGTGACATTTGAAGTTTCCAGGAAGAAGATGGGGCCCCACAACAACAACTCTACCTGGTTGATATGACGTCATGATACTGATAGTGCTACTACAAGACCTGTTTTGGGTACCAGCTGCACAAGAAGATCCCAACTTGTTTAGCTGAAATGGTGCACATCTTGTACAACATTCTGGCCAGACCTCCACAAAATACTCAGAGACTATTTGCAATTTTAAAAGACATTGATCTTGAAATTTAACCATCATTTTGATTTCACAGGATCCCCCAGAAAGAACGTCGCCCCTATGACAGCTGGAAGTAATTCTAGAGGACGACGTCCCCTCTCCCAGTAAAGTTTGCCCCTGGGTTTAGGGACATCATTTAGGGGTTGGGAAGTTAGGGGAGGAATTTTATAAGCTCAGGGATCAAATTGAAAAAAAAAAAGAGGGATGATGGGATAATAGATTTGTAATTGTGAGTTACAATTTTTAGACAAATATATTGGTATTGATTCTTGTATATTGATACAAAGTAAAATTATATTGACTATTGTATGCATGCATGTTTCTACCTCTGTTTAAAATATTTTTTATGTATTGACATATATTGTATCGATATATATGTATTGTATATATTTACCATATTGCAGTGTACATTTCTACCTTTGATTAAGATACTTATATATTGTTTGTGTATTGATATATATTTACCATATTGCAATGTATATTTGTACATTGTTTATATTTGGAGGTCATTATCCTCATTTGTTACACAGATGTTTATTGTCTTAGTCTTTACGTTAGATAGATATTGAGAATTATATAGATTAATAGTCATCTTAATTTGCCATTTATAATTAGACTAATCAGGTTATTTAGATATATAGAGATTATACTCAGTATAGATAGATGATCTTCAACCTCTTCAAAGAGCTGTAGAAAATGGCCTTTAATCTAACTCAGAGTTTTGTGGTAGTGAGACACAATTGCTCCTGGCAACACCGCTCTAATCCCGAGAGAATGTTGAGCACCAAAGACACTCCACCTGGAGCCTTTCTTTTTGGCAGAACTGGCCTTGGGGCAAAGAAATGCCCATACCTCAATCACTGACAGAGATACAGAGCGTGCATCAATGGATAAAATAGGACTGTCATATCCTGCCAAGACAGGGTAAGATAGTTTTGAAAAGTTGCTTGCCTTTGAAAATGGTATGTCAGTTATGTTAGGCCTTAGCCAAAGTTGGTTGCTTCCTCGCTGCAAACGTCACTTTGGGTGATTGCCCAGGTAGCTAGTTGTCCCTGTGATTTGTTGCATGTTTAGGAAGTTGTTTTATTGAACTTCGTAAATACCCAGGTAACATTATTTCCCTTCTCAGATCTTCGATGGGGTTGAAGACTATATAACTATAGTTACTTTTCTCTCATGACTTGGCCAAGTTATTTATTATACAAGTCCTAAGCTAGTTAGAATAGGATATTTATACTTATTGTATATATTTCGTAGTAGGTTTAGAACTCTCTTATTTAAACAAAAGGGGGAGGTGTTGCGGGAGGTCTTCCCGCCCCTCCAATAGCTGCTGAGATACCAGCCCATTGGGGCGTGGTTTCTCTCCCTTCAAAAGGCTTCTATTTCCTTCCGCTGGCCCTCTTGACTTCCTGTTCGGCTGGCGATTAGTCTCACTTCATGATTGCGCAAAGGGCTGTTGTCTGGGATCGTGATCTGTAAGTTTTTCCTCTTTAAATAAATACTACCCTATTAATAATAATTCCAAACTGGTGTGGCATTGTTCGTGGCTTATGCCTTCAAAGCTTGAAATCCATAATTATGTTTGGAAGATATTAAGCAAGTCTCATATCCAATTAGAAAGAAGTTGATTACTCCAATAATTGTCATGACACTAATGTACCAGTGAGCACGTCTTTTTGGAGAGAAAGTTATTATAGTATGCAGGGTCCAATACTAGATAAGACCGTTGATGCATTTTCTTCTCCACAACCCTAACAGCACCTTTTGGAACTATTTAAGGTGACTATAATGGAGAGGATTTCCCAGTGAGTAAAACATTATTGCTCTATATTGTATATTCAAAGTGAGTGATATCATCAGCAATAGGATTTTACTATGTTGTTGGTGTGTGAAACCCAAAGAAATGCCAATAGTCTACATTGGTTTAGATGCTCTCAATTCAAGAATCTTTGTATAAATTGAATTTGTCTTCATTAAGTTTGAATAACATAGTTTATTTATAGTTGTCATAAAGTATTCTAAGGTGAAATAAAATAATACTTGAACATAACTAGTTTGAGTTTTGAAGGTATGTAATCAACTATATTTATATTTTTGGTTTTGGTTATAATAATTTTTTATTCTAAATTTTATTATAAAGGAGCTGCAAATAAAAACAATATCACACACCAAAATTACCCATCTTTCTTTCATACATGTTCTCTTAAGCAATACTTTCAATATTCTTAAATTCCAGACCATCACATATGTGTGTATTATAAATACAGAAATAGTTAATATATATTACTATATTTAATTGCTTATGCCCTTTTATATAATAGCTCTTCAAGACCAAGGTTGATAGTTTTTTCTTTTGAAATATGTTTCTCCATCATAAGTATATATAATATATTATATAATAGACTATAAAATTAAATAATATATAATTTATATATTATATAGTATATATAATAAAACAATAATGTACTTATGTAATGAGTATAGCAGAATGTTGTTAGGAGTTATTTTATTTCTGATACTTTAGCAAAATAGCAATATTTTGCTTTTATTGTAGGTCCTGGTCTATCTGGTTTCAGGTTCTTGACCACCTGAACAATTTTGGGCCTGGGTTCCACTTCATTGAGTAGTTCTTAAATTCAATCAGATATTGATTGGCTGGCCCCACAAGCCTCATGACACTATGATACTAGCACATTTAGTCACCATTATGGATCAACTCTATTTTTGTAGCTAGGCGGTGTTTATCCTTCAGCTTTGGTAGCATGCAGTGTACTTTTCAGAACCATGAACAGTAGCAAGGAGGGTGAAGGCTCTAGTAGTCACAGGCTTGCTTCTTTATGTTAATGACTTACTTAGAAGTTGTCTTCAACAATAGGGCCTTCCCATCAGTTTCTGGAGAACAACCAATATCTTTGGAATAGCCTGAGTCTTTTTCCAAAAAATCATTTTTAACCAACAACTTAATAAGATATAACCCATTTTTGAACTGGAGGACTCGTTTGTTAATAAAAATTGTGCAATTGGGGTTCACAAATTTTTGTGATTCCATTTAAATTACCTCCATATGCTTAAATATTTTAGAAAGCTTATGCTATATTAGCGTTCCATATGACCCCTCATATGGCTCTTAGCTTTAGCTGTCTTCCCCATATTTCCTTTTTGCTCTCCTTCTCTTACTCTCCCCAATTTTATTCTTCCATTCTAGTCTGCTCTCCATAGATTTTTTACTATATTCTATTTTCTCTTCCTAGGGTGATCCCAGTCATTCACTCAATACCTAATATTTGTTGTTGTATGGATAATAGTAACATGACCACATGTAAGCGAATACACACTGTACTTATATATTTTGGTCTGGGTTACATCATGCAGGATGAGCTTTTATAGCTCCATTCATTTGCCTGGAAGTTACTGAAACATGATTAATAAAAGTTCATATACTGAAATTGGGGTTCAACCTGAGGACCCAAAAAGAAAAGCAGCCAGTCACAGGCTCTTTCCTCAACCTCAGTCTGAAATGGAGATCCTTCCTCCAGGAATTTCAGAATGAGACTGTGCTTTGCTTTAGAGCTCTTTCCTCCCATTTTATAATCCTCTCTACTTCTGGGATTAAAGGTGTGCACCATTGTGATTAAAGGCATGCACCATCCAGTTTCTATGGCAAACTAGTATGGCTACTGGGATTAAAGGTGTGTGCTACAATTACCTTGTCTGTAAGACTGACAAGTGGGGCTGTTTTACTCTGAGATGGTCATGCATGCTTTATTTATTAAAATAAAATTTAAATGTCACTACAGATTATATTATTTAATTTTTTAAAAAAACTGGTGTGTTGTATTACACTATAAAAATATACTACATTTTCTTTATCCGCACATCTATTGATGGACATCTATTCTCTTTCCAGTCTGAGGTTGGCTACAGGCTTGCTGGGAACTGTCTTTATTGTGTTGTGTTATGTCCCTTGTAACCCTATTTTTTCCAGGACTTTTATCATGAAAGGGTATTGGATTTTGTCCAGGGCCTTTTCTGCATCTAATTACATGGTCATGTGGGTTTTGTCTTTCTGTTTATTTGTATGGTAGGTTTTGTGTATTAGTTTATATATATATTGAACCATCCCTATACCTCTAGGAAAAGGTCTACTTTAATCATGAAGGATGATCCTTCTGATAAGCTGTTGAATTTGATTTGCAGGTATTTTATTGAGAATTTTTGAGCCAATGTTCATGAGGGAAATTAGTCTGTAACTCTCTTTCTTTTTTGGGTCTTTATGTGATTAGGAAACAGGATAACTGCGACAGGATACATTTTTCTCTGATTTCCTCCCTTCATCTCCCCTCCCCTTCAAGCCTCTCCCATGATCCACATGCTCCCAATTTACTCAGGAGATCTTGTCTTTTTCTACTTCCCATGTATATTAGATTCATGTATGTCTCACTTAGGATCCTCATTGTCCTTATACGATGAATTGAACAATATTCTTTATGTTTCTGTTGTGTTTATAATTTGAGGAGTGATGTGGGAGTGTCATATATCATTCTGTTGATTTCATTGGTTAAAATAAAGAAACTGCTTGGCTGGTCCTGATAGGTTAGAACATAGGTGGGTGGAGTAAACAGAAGAAAATGCTGGGCGGAAGAGGAAGTGAGGTCAGAATCATGCAGCTCCGCTCAGAGACGCCATACTCCTGTCTAGCAGGCAGACGGGATAGCTCTGCTCTCTGAGACACCTCCGACCCAGGATGGATGTAGGCTAGAATCTTCCCGGTAAGCGCACCTTGGGGTGCAACACCAATGGGCTAGTCCAGGTGTAACAGTTAGCCAAGAAGAGACTAGAAATAATGGGTCAAGCAGTGTTTAAATGAATACAGTTTGTGTGTTGTTATTTTGGGCATAAGCTAGCCAGGCGACTGGGGTGTTGGGGACACAACCCCGCCACCCCCAATTTCAACAGAGGAGTAATGTTATTAACTTTTCTTTAAAAGTCTGGTAGAATTTTGCACAAAAAACATTTTACCTGAGGTTTTTTTTTTTTTTTTTTTTCGAGTGGGGTTGATTGGGAGATTTTTAATGGCTGCTTTTAGTTCACTAGGGATTATAGCTCTGTTTAAATTGCTTATTTGGTTTTGATTTAAGTTTGGTATATGATATCTACCAAGAAAATTATCTATTTCTTCTACATTATCCAGCTTTGTGGAGTGCAGGTTTTATTGTTATATTTTTGTGATTCTTGGATTTCCTTGCTTTCTATTCTTATTTTCCACTTTTCATGTCTAATTTTTCTAGTTTGCTCCTTCTATGCTCTTTAGTTAATTTGGCTAAGGATTTATCAATATTATTGTTTTTTTCTGAGAACTAACTCTTCTTTTTATTGATTTTTTGGATTATTGTTTCTATTTTATTTATTTCATCCCTGAACTTGATTATTTCTTGCTGTTCTCGCTTTTATTGAAGGTGGTTTTTTCTCTTTTTATTTTTATTGATTGAGCTATACATTTTCTCTGATTTCCTCCCTTCCTCTCCCCTCCCCTTCAAGCTTCTCCCATGATCCACATACTCCCAATTTACTCAGGAGATCTTGTCTTTTTCTACTTCTCATGTATATTAGATTCATGTATGTCTCTCTTAGGATCCTCATTGTTGTCCAGGTTCTCTGGGATTGTGACTTACAGGCTGATTTTCTTTGCTTTATGTTTAAAAATCACTTATGAGTGAGTACATATGATAATTGTCTTTCTGGTCTGGGTTACTTCACTCAGTATGATGTTTTCTAGCTCCATCCATTTGCCTGCAAATTTCAAGATGTCACCATATTTTTTTTTATGCTGTGTAGTACTCCATGTGTAAATGTACCAAATTTTCTTTACCCATTCATCAGTTGAGGGGCATTTAGGTTGTTTCCAGGTTATGAATATAACACATAATGCTGCTTTGAATATAGTTGAACACATGTCCTTGGGATACAATTGAGCATCCTTTGGATATATACCCAAAAGTGGTATTACTGGGTCTTAAGGAAGATTGTTTTTTAATTTTCTGAGAAATTGCTACACAGATATCCAAAGGGGCTATACCAGCTTGCTCTCCCACCAGCAATGCAAGAGTGTTCCCTTTACTCCACAACCTCTCTAGTATAAGTTGTCATCAGTGTTTTTGATCTTGGCCATTCTTACACGTATAAGATGGAATCTCAGAGTTGTTTTGATTTGCATTTTCTGCTGGGTAAGGATGAGCATTTCCTAAAGTGTCTTTCAGCCATTTTAGATTCATTTGTTGAAAGTTCTCTGTTTAGGACATACTCAATTTTATTTACTGGATATTTGTTCTTTTGATGACCAAGTTCTCGAGTTCTTTGTATATCTTGGTGATCAGATCTCTGTCTGATGTGGGGTTAGTGAAGATCTTTTCCCATTCTGTAGGCTGCCATTTTGTCTTGTTTTTTTTTTTTTTTATGCTAGTGATGTGGGAGTGTCCTATATCAATCTGTTGATTTCATTGGTTAAAATAAAGAAACTGCCTGAGCCCATTGATAGGCCAACCCTTAGGTGGGTGGAGTAGACAGAAGAGGATTCTGGGAGAAAGAAGCTGAGTCAGGGAGTCGCCATGATGTTCCCACTCCAGAGAGACGCAGGCTAGAATCTCCCCGGTAAGCACACCATGGCGTGCTACACAGATTATCAAAAATGGGTTAGTCCAGATGCAAGAGCTAGCCAATAAGAGGCTGGAACTAATGGGCCAGGCAGTGTTTAAAATAATACAGTTTCCGTGTAATTATTTCGGGGCATAAGCTAAGCCATGCGGGCGGCCGGGTGAAGGGGACACAGCCCGGCCGCTCCTCTTACTACAATGCTAGTGTCTAGGTTTCTGTGTTTTGGACAATTGTAATTCTAGACCTTGATGTCTAGTGTTGTCTTTGTTGGGTAGGGTAGATTTTCTCTTTCTTAGTTCACTTTGGCCTCTGTATCTTAAGAGCTTATAGTGGCCATGGATTGTTTTGCAGGGAGAGCTCCTGAATCTTTGTCAGGTATGGTTACTGGGGGTCCCAGATAGATCTTATTCCTAGGTATTGGGTGCTGACAATAGGGTAGAAGGGTGGGGCTGCAAGAGTCCATAGGAAGGAAAAAAAATGGTCCTTCCACAAGATGTATGGAATTAGAAGACAGGAAGGAGAGGGAAGATCCCTTACCTGATTCACTGGCCTGTGTGTCCAACAGGTCTAATGCTGAGCCTGAGAGATGGAGTGAGCAAGGAAAACTATATAAGAAAATCTGGTTAGCCTCCTTGGAATGTGGACAGAGAAGGAGGCAAAGCCATAGCAGGTAGTGTGCTTCCAGTTTGGAGATAAGACTAGGGAATTGGATTGGCGGATGGGAGGAATTGAGATCACTTACCTAGATCCTTGGTCATGGTCCCAGAGAATTTTCAGGGAGAAGTCACCTTGTTATTTTCAGGAGAAACAAAGAGATGGATGAAGAAGTAAAGCTGTAGCTATAATATTAATCTTAGGAAATAAAAATGTTGTTTTTTATGACTCAATACTTACATAATGTCTAACATACTCTCTGTGTCCTTGTCCTTTGGTGTAACAAAGAAGGATAAATTGCTGAGAAAATTAAGGTAATTAACTTTCTGAGCTTGGTGTCAGATGTACTAGAGACACACAGCTCTGTTGGTTTCATGATATTCAGAGTGTGTGCAAGACACCACTGTACCTTAATGGAGAAAACAGCACATTGACAATGGAAAGAACTAATTCTGGTGACCATTTCTACCCTGAATCACTTCCTGTCTGATTCTCAAATTGTCTGGGTCTTTTTCTCTTTTGCCTTAAAATAAAAATTAGCTCCTATCCAGAGGATAGAAGAAAAGAAATGAATGAGATAAAAATCCACAGAACGTTTTTAGTACATCTAATTGTTTATTTATTTCCTTACTGTGTTGCATTTGTATTAATTTAGGTAGGTACTTGTGTGTCAAAAATGTGCATGGAGAGGTCATAAGGTAAGTTGTAGAAGTTGATTTTTTGCTTCTATTTTGTGTGCCCTGGAAATCAAACTCGGGTCATCAGACTTGGTGGTTGGTCCCTTTATATGCTGACCATTTCAGCAGCCCTCCTTTGACTCGATCCTGCAGATACAGACATGCAAGATACATTCTCTGTTTTATTTGTTCTGGTTTTACCTTGCCCAATGAATTGTTATACATGAAAACTTTAAAAAAAATGTATTTGCTTTTGGGTCAAATCATTTCATCCAATGTTGGAAAGATAATATTAGAATTGATTTTGAACATAAGATAACAGAGACAAGGATTCTTTATGAGGAAAGTGATATAGTTAAAGAAGACATTTTAAGGATGATTTTAGTTGTAACATTTTGGGCAGATTGAAGAGAAGTCTGAGACAGGTGGTGAGGAATGGGTTTTTGGAATACCAGATGTGAAATGACAAGGGCAGGAGCAGATATTTAACTGTGTGGAAAAAAAAAAGCACTCGAGAGGCATAACTGATCTCCTAAAGGAAGCTGTTCAATTTGTCTTTCTGTGTAGAATTTCACAATATGTCCTCTTATATAAAACTAATCCCGACTAATAAAGCAGAGAGCAACTTGTTTATTATTTTTGTTCATCTGGTAATAAACCTGTTATTATAATTTGCTTTATTACAGCCAATTTTTCAGAGTCTCCCTCCCATTCAAACTCTTCATTTGGAAAGTTCTCTTCAGTATTTTCAATGAGAAAAAAAAAGTTTTCAATGTTTGGATAGAATCTTTTATTTGTAAAAGTAGTATTAATAGCATTTTTTATTGTTTTTATTGAGCTACATTTTTTTTTCTCAGCTCCCCTCCCTTCCTCTATCATCTCTTTCTACTCTCTCCCATGATCCCCAGGCTCCCGATTTACACAGGAGATCTTGTCTTTTTCTACTTCCCATGTAGGATAGATCCATGTATGTCTCTTTTAGGGTTTCCTTTGTTGTTTAGGTTCTCTGGAGTTGTTCATTGCAAAGTATGTTACATTCAAACAAAAAGCCTTCATAGATGGCTTAAATTTCCGGGTTTTTAACCCCCACTGAGATTTTGCTTTAGACTCCTTTTATTGAGCAATTTTATCACTGGAATGTCCTGCTGCATGAGATCTTTAGGAGTAGTATAAAGAAAAGAGGTGACAATGTGAGTATCCACATTGTGGATTTATGCTCTTATTTAAGAGAGAGATTATGAGAAAGAATGCTACTCCTGGGTCCACACACAGATCAGCAGACATCTAAAGCCATCAACAGGGAGAGAGTAAATGTACGGCCAAGACAGCCATCCATCTGCCTGCCCTAGCCCTTGATGATACTTGAAGGATTTATAATTGACTGCAGTTTTACCTCATCTATCATTTTTATTTTATGTTTTTTTTTTAATTTTCAGCAGAAATTTATTTATCAAAGCAAAGGATAGTAAAATCTGGCAAGAGATTGGAGTAGGTTCATCAGAACGAGGGAAAAGGCCACTGCAATAACCTATTGGTTTCTTTAGGCACTGTACTGTTTTAAGACTTAATTAAAAATTTTTTATCTTTAATATCATGTATATGAATGTGCTGCATGGAAGTGCAGATGCTTCTGGAATCCAGAGGAGGGTGCTGCATTCCGTGGGCTGGAGTTATTGTGGCTTGTGAACTTCCAAGACTTGGGTCCTAAGTTACCTGCAAGAATGGTATACTCTTAAGCACATGACATTCTATATGTCCAATACATTTTTATAAATATTGATCAGGTCATTTCTCATATTTTTGAAAGGATAATTTAGATTATTAGGATTATTAATAACCACCTTGTTTGAATCATTTGAATACTTATGGAAAACAATATTAACTCCTCATTTTTTGTCTTGGGAATGCCATTGGATCACATCTTGGAGAATGGAAAATCCTGTGGATTGTTTCCATTCTTTTTCTGTGTGTACGATATTGTTTGGTACTGTTTCTAATATTTTTAAAGAGTAATGAACTCATCTTTCTGGTCCAGAATCTAGTCTTTTTTCTGATTTTCATTTGCTGTAATCTACATTTCTTCCTTGTTGTTTTAAATGAAATTTAACATCACTGATTTTTTAATGTGAATGATAACATTTTTTCTCTCTCTTGTCCTTATTCCTATATTTCTCTTTTTCAAAGGTATTAATTTCCAAACAACATACAGAAAAATTCAAGTAGTTTTTACTTACCCTGGCGTTTTCCTAAAATTCAGGAAAACTTGTCAATTTTCTATCTAGATAATTCTGACTTGTGGTATGCTTTTCTCTTAACACTGCTTTGGTTTGACCTCTGCTATATAATGGCATAAGCCCTGTGTGGTCTGTGTGCCTGCCTCCAGTCTTTCTTACCATTAGTTCACAATTCTGCTAGAGCAATGCCTTTAAAACTTAAATTTGACCATGCCTTATCTTACCATTCAACTCTCAAGGAGTACTGACTCACAGAGTGTGCTGTCATTTGTGTGTGACTTGGGGACGTCCTCAAGTGTTCACTGTAATGAAAGATGTGGTTCTTATGATAAGACTATTGAGAGGTTGTGGAGACCTTAAAAGGTAGAGTCTGGTGATATTCCTTTGGCCTCTAGGGGCCTGACGTCAGATGCAATGGTGAAAACCAGCTGTCTCCTCTCTCTGACTTTCTGTTCGGTGATGTAAACTCCCATCCATATGCTTCTCTGTTAAGTAGCTGCTATTCACTGCCCTTACCAGTTACAACAGTAACAACAGCAACTGTGCTGCTATTCATTGCCCTCACCAGGTACAACAGAAACAACAATAAACATGGTGCTTGTTTGAACTTTAAACTTCCCAAACCAAGCTAAGCAATCATGCTTTTCTTTATTGTCATCTGCATCAGTTATTTGACAGTTATTTGAAAATCTGACTGTCACAAACAATACATATAAAGCTATTTTTTTTTTTTTACAGAACAGACAGGACACTTTCTGGAACCTGTGTACATTGTTTATTCCATAATTGACTGAATTCCTGTTGTTACAGATTACTTTCAGGCTGCTGTGTTTCTTTCCTTTTTGTGTTCTTTCTTTAAATAGAATCATTTTATTGTAATTAATTGACAAAAATATCATATAGCTAGTTAACGGAAGCTGCTTAAACATTTTCCCACTCGCAAGCTCAATTTATCTCATTGCGCTTCTATACTTTTAAAGTGACCATTCTGAAACAATGGAACTTTGCTTAAAGTTTTATACTTTCATTATCAAGTGCACAATTTACCTGTTTATTTGTTTACTTTTATGGTCAGGTTGCTTTCTTTAGAATGTGGGTTTATAAATCATTATAATGGTTTACTCTCACTATAATCCTTAAGGGGTCTTTTTAATCAGAGTGTTTGTAATGGTTTGCATGTGTCTTTTTTTCCCACAATACATTGCAGTTTGTGACAGCCTTGTTGCCTATAATTGGTCACAAGGACCATTTTTTTTTTCTTTGTGTCTATGGTTGTTTGTTATGAAATACACTCAAAACCTGAAGTGTTGAAATCTTGGTATCTAACAGAACCTTTATATGTAGAACATTCAGAAGGTCTTTGTAACAGGAAGCCTCTGACTTAATTTATAGCTTATACCTGAATGCTGTGGAAGGTAGGTCCTGATGATTGAAAGTTGGGTGTTGAAATGTTAGTGGCGGGGTTGCGTCCCCAACACCCAGGCCGCCTGGCTACCTTATGCCCGAAATAACAACACACAAACTGTATTCATTTAAACACTGCTTGGCCCATTAGCTTCAACCTCTTAACCCATTTCTTATCATATACGTAGCACCATGAGGTACACTTACCAGGAAGATTCTAGCCTACGTCCAT
Organism: Microtus obscurus; assembly: GCA_963919715.1. NCBI lineage: Eukaryota > Metazoa > Chordata > Mammalia > Rodentia > Cricetidae > Microtus > Microtus obscurus. The sequence continues at coordinate 3,014,192 of CAWTZC010001361.1, forward strand.
CCTAGGTCTGAGCTTCATGCCTCTGCCTCGGAGAACAGAGCTATCGCGAGGGGAGCATGGCATCTCTGTCTGAGGCGTCTGGCTCTGAGAAGAGCTACGTGAATTCTGACCTCACTTCCTCTTCCTGTCAGCATTTTGTTCTGTTTACTCCACAAACCTGTGTTCTAGCCTATCAGAACCAGGCAAGCAGTTTCTTTATTTTAACCAATGAAATCAACAGATTGATATATGACACTCCCACATCAGTTGGGTGATAGAGGGTTTTGAAAGGTGTTATCTGGTCCTAAGTTTTTAACAAATTTATATATTTATTATATATAAATAAAATCCTGCCTGTCTGAGGCCCAAAGCATCTCACTTTTAATAGAAACCTCTGGTAGGTTGAATAAAAATAAATCTTTCCCCAATTGTATCTTATCACAGGATCAGGAGGTGGCACAATTTCCACCAATTGCTGTGAGAAGAACAACAATTTCTGACTGCGCAACCCTAAAATATTCACACAGAAACTATACTATTTAAATAACTGCTTGGCCCATTAGTTCTAACTTCTTATTGGCTAACACTTACATATTAATTTAACCCATCTCTATTAATCTGTGCATCACCACAAGGTCATGGCCTACCAGCAAAGTTTCAGTGCATCTCCCTCCAGCAGTGGCTCCATGGCTTCTTCTGACTCTGTCTCCTTTCTCCCAGCATTCAGTTTAGTTTTCCCCGCCTACCTAAGTTCTACCTTATCAACAGGCCAAGGCTGTTTCTTTATTAACCAATGGCATTCACAGCATACAGATGGGAATCCCACATCAACCATTCCTGGTTTGGACAGTCTGACACATAGCAATACATTTCCCCCCATAAATCAGTGAACATATAGAGAACATATAGAGGTGCAATGAAATTACCAAAGGAGTCAAAATAAATACGATATTGGGCATTTCATGTATGTACCGAATGTTAATTCTTCATCTCACTGATATTTTGTCCATCAGTTATAATGAACAAAATCATAAGTTGACCAGAAGAAGAAGATAGACCTTCTAGTTTAAGGACTCATTTTCTCTTATTTCTCCACAGAGAACCAGAGAGATCTGTGATAGGTAAGCCCACATCTATATAATATTTTAAAGTATGTTTTTCACTTCTCTCCTCAAGTACATTGTAGTCCAGAAAATTACATTATAGCTCTCAAATATTGGACATTTGAGCTACAGAATCTGGTCTTTTTCCTGCTGAGTTTTGGGTTCTTTTGATATGATTTGTTCTTGTTATACTCTGCTTCTTCCATTTTGGAATAAGGCTATTTTATTTTGTACTTTTATATGCTGGAAGTATATAGCTTGCTTTGCTATTTTGTAGGAACTTTCAATAAAAGTACTTTTGCCTTTCACAGTGTTTGAATTTTTATGGACTATGGGAATCTTTAAAAAGTTAAACTCTAATTTATGTCAAGAGATAAGGACTGATCAGGTTGGAAGGCTATGGTTTTAAAGTGATATGACTGTCTTACTGTGAATAAGTGGGGTTGTTTAGGCAGAGTTTCTCTGTGTTTTGGCAACTGCTCCTAAATAACCACAAGGAAGTTTACGATTAATTGTAAGTGCTCGATCAATATCTCAGGCTTGTTAATAGCTAACTCTTACAATTTAAATTAAGCCATTTATATTACTTCACATTTTGTCATGTCACTTTACCTCTCTTCATCTTGTACTTCCTGTTTCCTTTCCATGTCTGGTGACTCCTCTGACTTAACCCTTCTCATTTCAGTGCCCTTAGTTTAGTTCTCCACCTAAATTTATCCTGACCAGCTATTGGCCAGTCAGCTTTTTTGTTAAACAAATCATAGTGTCATATATTCACATGGTACAAAGGAATATTCCATAGGGTTGTGGTGTTTAGTTTTAACTGTGAACTTGACACAACCTAGACTCACCTGAGAAGAGAGCCTTGGGGAAGAATTGACTGCATCAGGTTGGTCTTTGGAAATGTCTGTGGGGGAGTATCTTTGATTGATGTGAGGAGACCTAGTTAACTGTGGTTGGCACCATTTCTTTGACATGATTACTAGACTGTTTAGCTGTAGAGTGGGTACTAAACACGAGTGAGTATGCATGTATTTATTGTCTTTTCTCTTGACTGTGGCTATGACTCTTCAAGTTTTGGTTCTGACTTTCCACAGTGATAGATTATCGCCTAGAATCATTTCTCCATCAGAGTTGCTTTCAGTGAAGTGTTTTCTTCTTGGTAAATGAATACCATCAATAAAGCCAGATCAATGATGTTATTCTTTTCTTACATCTTTGGTTTGCTTTTTCTTCTTTAGAATATTAATTAACTATCTATAATCCTATACTCAACAATAAATGATCATTTATTCTTCAATTTAAGCATATTATACTTAATGTAGTTAAATTAAATATTACAAATAAGTAGTTAGACACCACCTTCTTGTTCTAGAAGAAATGTATGAAGAAAATCAACAGTTGTACATACATTGGTTTGCTAAAGGTGATTGTCTGTTCCTCAGTTTGATGTGGTACTCCATCCTTGAACATATTTTATATCATATATATCTCCAATATGTGTTAGTATCACAGTATAACAAGAAGGTAAGGAAGACACAAAAAATGTAAGTTACATCGTTAAAATGATCTGATTTCACTCTGCTGAAAAGTAGACACTCCAGCTACAGAGTGAAAAGGCCACTGGCAGTATATAAATGATCATGTACATCACATCAAATTCAAACATAGTTCTCGAGACCAGGGAAATAAAGTTGCCATGCTTCATCCATGAGAGAAAGAAAATCAAGCTGTGTGTCATCCTAAAGATTAATCTAGTAAATCTTCTCCAAAGAGGAAGACATATTCTCTTCTAGTTTACATGAAAACCTCTCAAAGCAATGTGATTTAAGGGATTTCCATAATATGACAAAATAATTGTCTTTTAAAGCTGTGCTCTCTGCCTTCTCTTTAGGTGGATCACAGAAGTGAGCCATTCACAAGGTTCTTGTTAACTCAGAAACTATTCTATGCTATCAGTATGTTTTGTCTGTTTAAATAGTTATAAATTTATAGATAAGAAAATAAATAAAACTTTGGACATGTAATGTCTATCAATAGGAGGATGGAAACTTCTTAGAATATAGATACTAATCAAAGAGCCTCAGGTGCTTTGTTACTGAGTGGGTCAAAATTAAAAATGGATAATGCTTATTCATCAAATCAACTATGAGAATCTATGACTCTGAAAACATGAATAAGAATTTTGGAGGAAGGAAATGAAGAGATGTTCTTCTCTGCATAGATAATTACCTATAATAGGAAGCTGAGGACTATGCAGAAAGTAATAGAAGGAAAATCACAAACCAAGGAGCCCAACAATGACCACAATAACTCAAACATCTAGAGACCCTTCACCAGCACAACTCAAAGAAGGGAAACATACAAGCTCTACTACTAAAAAAGTGACCGGAGTTAACAACCCCTGGTCATTAATATCACTTAATGTCAATGGACTCAACTCACCTATAAAAAGGCACATGCTAAGAGATTGGATACGCAAACAGGATCCAACATTCTGCTGTTTACAAGAAACACACCTCAACCACAAAGACAGGCACCTACTTAGAGTAAAGGGATGGGAAAAGGTTTATCAAGCAAATGGACCTAAGAAACAAGCAGGTGTGGCCATACTAATTTCCAACAAAGTTGACTTCAAACTTAAATCAATCAGAAGAGATGGAGAGGGACATTTTATTCTCATAACAGGAACAATTCAACAGGACGAAGTCTCAATCCTGAATATCTATGCCCCTAATATAAAAGCACCCATGTACATAAAAGAAATATTGCTAAAACTCAAGGCTGCCATCAAACCGCACACACTAATAGTAGGAGACTTCAACACTCCTCTCTCACCAATGGACAGGTCAATCAGAAAGAACCCTAACAGAGAATTAAGAGAATTAATGGAGGTAATGAATCAAACGGACTTAACAGACATCTATAGAACATTCCACCCAAATAGGAAAGAATATACCTTCTTCTCTGCAGCTCATGGAACCTTCTCGAAAATTGACCACATACTCAGTAACAAAGCAAACTTCCACAGTTAGAGATAAGAAACAAATCCAAGAACACATAAAAAAATTATCCACCATGATCAAGTAGACTTCATCCCAGAGATGTAGGACTGGTTCAACATATGAAAATCTATCAATGTAATCCATCATATAAATAAACTAAAAGAAAAAAAACATGTAATCATTTCATTAGATGCTCAAAAAGCATTTGACAAAATCCAACACCCCTTCCTGGAGAGATCAGGAATACAAAGAACATATCTAAATATAATAAATGCAATATACAGCAAACCAATAGCCAACATCAAATTAAATGGAGAGAAACTCAAAGTAATTCCAATAAAATCAGGAACAAGACAAGGCTGTCCACTCTCTCCATATCTCTTCAACATAGTTCTTGAAGTTTTGGTGATAGCAATAAGAAAACAAAAGGAGATCGAGGGGATTCAAATTGGAAAGGAAGAAGTCAAACTTTCAATATTTGCAGATAATATGATAGTATATATAAGTAACCCCCAAAACTGTACCAGAAGACTCTGAGAGCTGATAAATATCTTCAGTGATATGGCAGGATACAAGATCAATTAAAAAAAAATCAGTAGCCTTCCTATACACAAATGATAAAGAAGTTGAGAGGGAAATTAGAGAAACATCACCTTTCACAATTGCCACAAATAACATAAAATATCTTGGGCAACACTAATCAATTAGTTAAGGACCTATTTAACAAGAACTTTAAGTCTTTGAAGAAAGAAATTGAAGAAGGTACCAGAAAATGGAAAGATCCCCGGTGTTTTTGGATAGGTAGGATCAACATAGTAAATATGGCAATCCTAATAAAAGGAATCTATAGATTCAATGCAATCCCCATCAAAATCCCAACACAGTGCTTCACAGACATTGGAAGAACAATAATCAACTTCATGTGGAAAAACACAAAAACAAGGATAGCCAAAACAATCCTGTACAATAAAGTAACTTCCAGAGGGATCACCATCCCTGACATCAAACTCGATTACAGAGCTACAGTAGTAATGAAAACAGCTTGGTATTGACATAAAAACAGAGAGGATGAGCAATGGAATCAAACTGAAGACCTGAATATTAATCCACACACCTATGAACACCTGATTTTTGACAAAGAAGATAAAATTATACAATGTAAAAAAGAAAGTATCTTCAACAGGTATTGATGGCATAACTGGATGTCACATGTAGAAGAATTAAAATAGATCTTTATCTATCACCATGCACCAAACTCAAGTCCAAATGGATTAAAGACCTCAGTATAAATTGACTACACCAAACCTGATAGAAGAGAAAGTGGGAAGTGGTTTTCAATTCATGGGCACAGGAGACCACTTCCAAAATATAACCTCAGTAGAACAAACACTGAGAGCAACAATAAATAAATGGGAACTCCTGAAACTGCGAAGCTTCTGTAAAGCATCCTACTGAATGGGAAAAGATCTTCACCAATCCCACATCAGACAAAGCACTGATCTCTAAAATATATAAAGAACTCAAGAAATTAGACATTAAAATTCTAAAGCATCCAATTAAAAATGAGGTACAGAACTAAACAGAGAATTCTCGACAGAAAAATTTCAAAAGGCCAAAAGTACTTAAGGAAATATTCAACATCCTCAGCCATCAGGGAAATGCAAATCTAAACAACACTGAGATACCATCTTACACCTGTCAGAATGGCTAAAATAAAAAAAAAAACTATGATTGCTTATGCTGGAGAGTATGTGGAATAAGGGGAACACTCACCCATTGCTGGTGGGTGTGCAAACTTGTGCAACCACTTTGGAAACCAGTATGGTGGTTTCTCATAAAATTGGGAATTTGCTCAGGATCCAGCAAAACTACTCTTGGGCATACACCTAAAAGATGCTCATTCATACTACAAAGACATTTGTTCAACTATGTCCATAGCAGTATTATTTTTAATAGCCAGAACCTGGAAATAACCTAGATGTCCCTCAACCAAAAAATGGATAAAGAAAATGTGGCACATTTACACATTAGAGTACTACTCAGCAGTAAAAAAACAACGACATCTTGTATTTTGCATGCAAATGGATAAAATTAGAAAAAACTGTCCTGAGTAAAGTATCCCAGACCCACAAAGATGAATATGTTATGTACTCATTCACAAGTAGATACAAGCTATAAACCAAGAACATTGAGCCTATAGTTCATGATCCTAGAGAAGCTAAGTAATAAGTTGAATTCAAAGAAAAACATATAAACTGGGTGGTGGTGGCACAAGCCTTTAATCCCAGCACTCGGGAAGCAGAGGCAGGCAGATCTCTGGGAGTTCGAGGCCAGCCTGGTCTACAAGAGCTAGTTCCAGGACAGGAACCAAAAAGTTACGGAGAAACCCTGTCTTGAAAAATCAAAAAAAAAAAAAAACAACAAAACACAAACAAACATATATAGATTCACCTGGAAATTGGAAGCAGACAAGATCACCTGACAAAATTGGGAGCATGGGAGTGGGGGGAGAAGGGATGGTGGAAGGGAAAGAGAAGGGTAAAAGGGGAGAGTTGAGGAGAACTTGAGGGAATGGGATTGTTGAGATGGAGAAAGGACAGAGATGAGAGCAAGGAAAGAGATATCTTGACTGAGAGAGCCATTATAGGGTTAGCAGAAACCTGGCTCTAGAGAAATTCTCAGGAATTCACAAGACTTTAAACTATGGAGGAGAGGAGGCCTGATCTTGTTCTGTAGTCAGACTGATTAACATCTTAAATATCACCATAGAACCTTCATACAGAAACTGATGGAAACAGAGGCAGAGACCCACATCAGAGCACTGGACTGAGCTCCCAAAGTCCAGTTGAAGAGAATATGAACAAAGAGATAAAGACCATGATGGGTTCACTCACTGAAACAGTGTGCCTGATCTAATGGGAGCTCACTAACCCTAGCTGGATTGGGGAGGAACAAGCATAGGACCAAACTAGTCCCCCTGAATGTGGTTGACAGTTGCATGGCTAGGGCAGTGGCACAAGAATTTATCTCTACTGCATGTATTGGCATTTTGGGAACCCATTTTCTTTGGATGGATACCTTGCTTAGCCTAGATATAGTAGGGAAGTCCTTGGACCTTACACAAAGCAATGTGCGTTACCTTCTCTAAGGACTGGATGGTGGTGGGTTGAGAGTGTGTATGGAGGAAATAGGAGGAGGGAAGGGAGTAGGAACTGGGATTGGTATTTTATAAAAATATGAAAAAGAACAAAAGTTCAGTTTCCAGCACCCACATAACTTGCAATCATCCATAACTTCACAAAGCGATGCAGTATCTTCTGACCCCTATGAACACTACAAGTACAAAATGCACATACAAACATGCAGACAAACATACATCATGTAAAACAAAAATAAACAAATCTTTAAATATACAAAGCCAATGTATCTTGATAAATATATTTTTACTATATAACACACACACATACACACATATATATATAACAAATAACATGCAGACAACAGGAGAAGGCACCAAGTATATGAATAGTAGTGGGTAAGATAAAGAGTTTGCATGTAAAAAATGATGTTGAACACAGGGGACAACATCAATATAAAGGTTTGAGTTTAGTGCTTATGATTTAGGAACTTGAATGTTTTTATTTAACAGACTTTGACTTAGACTGTGCCTCATGGGAAACACTCAGTGAACTAAACAAGTTAAGGAACTTACTCTGAAATTCATTGTGATATTCATTTCTCAACACCCGTGAAAATGTCACTGATAACACCCACCAATTTCTGTGAATTCCTTTTATAGTAGGAGAGTGTGAAAAGAAACCATCATCAAATTATTGCTAAAACATTTTCATAGGCTCGGGAAAAATCTGCCTAGACATCAGGCCTGGAGGAGAAATAGGCAGTCCAAGTGAGCCCTTGGTTGCTGTTGAGTGCTTCTATTTTTCTAAATGTGGGCTGGTGAAGTAGAGGTGAGAACCAGTGAAAATTTTTGGTGTCTTCGGAAACCCTTTGCTTCCCACCATCTTTTACTGCAGTGTGGGAAATTGCTAGAGGTGATTTGCAACATATGGAATAGGAATGGATGTGTTGAGGCATACAGAACTATCTGTCTTTCTCATTTCTCTGCTATTTCCCCACTTCCCTCTATTTATAAATATTGTCAGATTTTATTGACTTCCCCTCTCTTTCCATATTTGATCACTCTGACATCTCTAAATCATTAGTTAATTCTGATTTGATTTCCAAGTTTAGCATGGAAAGGGAAGTGAAGGAAGTTGATGCACTAAAATAATAATTAAAAACGTGCCACAAGTAGTGAAGTAATGGCATGGTGGGACTTAGCAGGCACTCAGTCAAGGTAGAGAGCAGGAGTATGAAGGAAAACAAAGATGCATTTAGATAGTGACCTTCATTTTCAGCTGTGTTATGCATTGCACATCTGAATTATAAAGAGCAAGCATAGTGAGAAACTTTGGAGGTGTATAAGCAAGAAACAGGCTTCTCTCTTTTCCCTTAGTACATTCTCTGAAGCCATGCTAGGGATTTTGATCTAAACAGCATCTGACTCACTGAATGGGTGGCATGTAGGGTTTCTGCAAGAAGTCATATATAGGAATAGATGATTAATTTATCCAGTGCTTCTGGTGGTCTCTAAATTTCTGGCAAGAGTTTATTGCTTCAGCCAATACTGGCCTTCCTCCAAGTCCAAGATATTTTGGTACTTGACTCCTGTTATTTAGAGGCAACATATTCCACATAGCCAGTGTAGAGAAAACTGAGATATATGTAGTGTACACTAAGTTTCCCTAAGTAGTTAGCAAACCCTTGACACTAATCTTAAAAATATCAAATCTGAAGGCATTTGAAAAAGTAAAGAAGAGCTATCCTTTATTACGGTATCTCTTTTTTCATTTTAATTTTCAGACATGATGTTTTTGTATTTATTAGGATGTAATGCTTATTCAGATTTATTGTGATAAAAAATTCCTTTAAACAGAATGACAGACTGAGATATAATTTTTATGAACAATTTCATAAGAAAGCTTTTGAAACATTTCCACTGGGAAAGATAAGCATACTTTATATTTTTGCTTTATTCTCTGTGAGAAGCAAATGTATTAAAGTTTACATTGTGTGTAACTAGAGATCTGAGGACTTGCAAAAAGTGAAATTATATCTAATCAGATATTTTTGAATGCTTACTAAGAGGTACACAAAAATAATATGAGATTTGTATCTATATATCTAACAGCAAGGTCCTGAAAAAGATATCTTTCTTATTTTGAAAACTTTGGAACTTAGTGTCTCAGGAATTAACTAATATATGGAGTCACACAGATACCGGATGTTTCAGTTAGGGTTTCTAGAAGATGTTCTATCTTAATAGTAAATTTTATCTATGCTAAAACCCTACCTATTCTGACTTTCATCTTCCTGAATTAATGTTAGCCAATGGCAAAACAGTGCAGCTCTCTCTCTCTCTCTCTCTCTCTCTCTCTCTCTCTCTCTCTCTCTTTCTCTCTATCACTAGGTGAACTGTAATTTCCCCTAGTAATTGGTTTGTAAGAGGCATCATCAAGAAATTTATGTGAAACAAATCCAAACACATCCTATTTTACTGTGAACATCTATACTTCTTGGAATTCCATGGAAACATCAGAAAAATTCCTGCCTCAAGTAAATAAAAAAAAAACTTTCTCTGGATTTGTTGATTAAAAATATGTAGAAACCAATAGCGTCTCAATAGTTCTCATTATTTCAACATTTATTGTTTCTTTGTTATTCCTCCAAATTTGTGACTACACTAATTAGTCACTTTGGGTCCCTTCTGTGCAATTTGTTTTCTTCTTATCTATTTTTTCCATAAGTTTTCTAAACTCAAGCCTGATTATTTCCTGAAGTTGATTTGACTAATACAAATAAGTAAAGAGTGCACTTTTACATTATACTGCTTTTAACCCAAGATTCAAATCACCCAGGGACTTTTGTTTTATTTGCTCAGAGTTCTGCTCAAGGATGAAAAAATATTACTTATTGATTTTTGTCTATAATTTATTTGCTGTTGAAACTTTCAATCAGGCAAAACTGCTCTCCAACTTCCTCTCTCTTTTTAAATAATTTTAATAACTTCCTTAAGGCTACAGAACCACAGAGTGGTAGAGATATTTGAGTTTAGATTACTCAGAATAAACTGAAAAGTGAAGCTATTATAAGTAACTTAAGTTTCTAGCCAATCATTTTTGAAAATAGGACATAGACTCACATCAATTTTCTCAATTCAAGTATTTTTTTAATGTGTTAGAAGCTTTACATTATGAAGATGTTTTTGTAAATTTAAAATAGTCATAAACATTTGACTAAGAAGGGTAATCATGTATCAATCATATCATATACCTACTTGTTATATTAATCTAAGTAGCTACTAATGACTTTCAGCAAATGACCATATAATGCCATTGCCTAGGTTCCTATTGTCCTGAAAAGATGGGGGTGCGGCTAGGGCTGGGAGCATATGTGTCTTTGTTATGTGTACATGTATATTTGCCATGCACACACCTGTGCATATGCATAAGGCATGTACATGCCTGAAGATGTTGAATTTCTTCTCTACTACTTTCAACCTTATTCATTTGAGGCAGGGTTTCTCACTAAATTTGGAGATAGGCTGGTGACCAGAAAGCTCCAGAGATTTCCTATATCTGCTGTTTAACACCTAATGCTGGAGTTTCAGGTGCCCACATAGCCTTGATCACCATGTTTGATTTATTTATTTTTTATAACATGGGTGTTGGGATCTGAATCCAGGTTCTCACTTCATTTCAGCAAGGACTCTTATGCCTGGAGTCATCTCTCTAGCCTCAAAGATTAACTTCTTTATAAATACCATCTGATTAAACACTGATAATAACTATATTGAATAGTAATCCAAATTAATTTTAAGAATTAGTTTTCTGAGGTTCAAAATCATGCAGTTTCTTTGTGGAGTTTAGTTAAATGTTCTGAAGGGACACCTTCAGCTCATTAAAATTTTAGAATCAACTCAAAATTTTTCATGTTCTAAAATGGTAATGTTCTAAAATTGCCATGTTCTACATGGCAATCATAATTTTTGAATACTATCTTCAATCTGCTTTGAAATTTATATTTTTTACTGTAATATTAGCTGTATTTTCTAATATTATTTAGCACTATAATTTTCTCTTTCTTAGAATATTAAAGAGCTTATTATTTCTCAGAATCTGTTATTATATTCTTTTTCTTTATCTCCATACGTTGAAATGTGGATTTTTAACTTTATAATAAATCTGTTTTCCCCTAAGCCCTAGCTTCTTAATTTACAACTTTACATTTTCCCTTTAATTATTTTTCTGCTTTTATCTTTATTTTATTATTATTATTATTATTAGTTTCTTATGTTGAACTTCACCAATTAGATTCCAACTGCCAAAGCCAATATGTTTTCTTCAACCCTCTGGTACTTGATCTCTATATATTATTTAATGTTGTTGGATAGAACAGTGCTAAAGATGTATTTTTTCATAGACTTTATAATTTTATCATCCGTATTTTTCTTCTTTTATAGGCTACATGCTGCTTTGATCATTAGTTCATCTTCATCATCCTTTCCAATTCAATTAATGTTTCAGGCAAGCAAAGGAAATGACAGGTTTCACATACATGGTTGTTATATTTTCTTTCAATTCTTTTCTATTCCTCGCTCTGTAAAAGAAAATTTACCCCAAGTATTGCCCTCAGTGTTTTAAACTGCTACTTTTGTGATATATTTTTAAAACGTTCTGCTTCCTTTAACCCCTTTAAAAGCAGTGTCTTGAAATGTAGTAAACCTGCTCTTGAACATTTAGTCATCCTGCCTCAGCATTCCAAGTGTGGAATCGAGATTTCACCACTTTACTTAGATGTCATGGATTCGATATAATATTCACACACTGCAGTGATACAGTTCAGTGGCTTTTAGTATATTTTTCGACATAATTCAGCCAGCTCCACATTTCCAAAATTTTCCTATGACTTTGAAAAATTTACTCAGGTCTATTTACAGTTAATTCCTACTCTTGTGGTCTATTACTTAGCTGTTAAAAAAATGACATCATGAAATTTGCAGGCAAATATATGGAAATGGCAAAAAATCCTGAGTGAGGTAATGTACATCTAGAGTCATTGTTCCCCTTCCACTATGGGTTACAGGGACTGACATGGCATTGTCAGGCTTGCACAGCAAGTGCTTTTATGGTCTTTTCTATTTGGCCAGTCCAGAAATCTCCTAAAAAGGTCTGTCCATATTCCACGTCAGTACTCAGGCAGGCTACATCTGACCCAAAACTGTCTTTCTTCTCCTCCTCCTCACTTCCAACAAATGGTGCAGACAGACATTGAGTCCCAGGACTCTGGCATTCATAATCCAGCCAACACTCATATGCAAACAAATAAGAGATCTCTCTGCTTCCCCAGAAAACGCTGCTTCTGGGGGCACACATACCCACCCTTCACCAGATCCTGAAAGACAAAAGGCGAAATGTCTCTTAACACCCTGTTACCTATGCACACTTCCACACTGGACCTAGATAGGCAAGTGGACCCATGTTTTCTGCTTCTGGGGCACATTTAGTTTTTCAATACTCTGGGTAATTATGCCAATGACAGTGACTTTGAAGAAATTACATAGAAAGACTTTTAAAGAATTACAGACATGTCAAGGTTCTCAAGCATGACGTGAATAAATGAGTGAACAAATTCAAAGGGGCACGAAAAATCTTCTGTAGAGTCCATAAAAACAGCGAAGGAAAATAGAGACATCATCTTACGATATGAAAATCGAACTGAAGAAAAAAACAAATTGAAATGATACTGAAAATGAAAAAAAAATCCCAAAACAAAAGAATCTCAGCGGAGAGCCTCAGCAATAGAATGGATCATATGGAAGACAGACTTGATAAGGTAGAGGAAATAGAGGAATTCAAATATTCAGTTAAATACAATACTTTTTTAATGGTATAATTGAAGCACACAAGATTACACAATATTTGTAAACACTATGATTGTAAGGAAAATATTTGTCATAGGCATATAAGAAGAACCCCTAGCCAACGACATAAAGCATATTTTCAATAAAACCATAGAAGAAAAATTTCTAAAATGAGGAGGAGAGAGAGAGAGAGAGAGAGAGAGAGAGAGAGAGAGAGAGAGAGAGAGAGAGACAGTTCTCTAGTCAGGGCCAGAAAGGGAACAACTCACACTATGATTGTAATTCAAATAATAAATACACACAACAAGGAAATTACATTGAAAGATGAAAGAGAGTTGGCCTGAGCTACATGTTTTGAAATTGCATCTCACCCCAGATAGAATTATGTCACAATCAGATGACAGCAAGTGCTGTTGAGGTTATGTGAACTTTACCATGGAAATCAGTGTGGGGCCTCCTCAAAATCTGGAAATAGAACTGCCACAGATGGATATTAATTTTGAATTTTAGCTCCACGTGTTTGACAAGGAGCCCCTGTAGAAGACAGTAGACCAGGAAGGCCATTTGGGAGGGCGATGTCCTTTAGTCTCTTAAGGGACAGAACCAAATTGGATCTGGCACATACTTAATTTTTGACATGAAGCAAAGTTATTAGAAGGTACATGTTAAAACTCCACAAATACCTGCTGATTTTTCTGTCTCTAAAAAGCTCACAATTAACAAGGCATAAATTCATAATCCATACATATACACATATACCCAGAATGAATACACATTCATGTGCACTGCTAGTAAAAATATCTCAGAATTGCTAATTGTTAAATTTCTATAGAGAGACAGACTTATTCGTAGTGATTAAGAATGAATTCTGGAAGAGTAGATGCCCTCATGGTTTGGTATCATCTTCATACCTTGAAATGGAAAGTCAAAGATGTTTTGTAATATGCCCAGAGTCTCACAGTTGCTATGGGATTCCTACGAGATTAGGGAAGCTTTACCATACACTGACTTCAGAGTCCCGGTTTTTGTGATGGCTTCTCCTTTGAAATTAGATCCTTGTTATAAAACTCTTTCTTGAGCTGTGGTGATGATATATCACATGGCCTGCCTAAAATCCTGTGTTCTCTACTGAAATCATTAAAAAATTTTTCTGAGACTTGTTCCTGCTGACACTGATGCTGCTCTCTGAAGAGAATGTGGGTCAAAAGAGTAATAATCAGAAACAGCTCCTGACGGCCGACGCGCTCCTCTCTTCCCTTTCCACAGTGGCGTAAGCTTCCTTAGAGCTTTTAATCCCCAAACTCTGGAAGGGTTTCAGCAGGCTTAATATTTTTGTTTTGAGCCTACCTAAAGGAAAACTCAAACAGCGCTTTCTGCGACATACACATGCTCTCGCTTTCCACCTTATCCTTGCTAGCTCATTAGATGTCCACCGCTTTCTTCCCAAGCAGCTCCCTAATTATGTCGGTGGTGCACAGCTTGCTTCCTTAAAGACTCCACTCTTCACTCTGTTCATGCTATTTCGCTAGAGAGAAAAATCTGCATCTTGGCTCCAGTGGAAGCCATAGGTCACTGTGTGAAAACTTGGAGGGCAAAAAGAATGTTGTCCGTAATGAGATCTCAGGCATTTGGAAAGTTCACAGGGTCCTTTGTACAACAGGGAAGAATCCCTCTGTTTCCTCTGGTGCTGTTTCATGCTAATTTCAGAACATCAGCCAATATCAGGCATCTCAACTGAAACTTCAGTTCACAGAGGAGCGCCTTTCATCCTTTTATTTATTTATTTTGTAGCTAGGCAGTTAGGTCTAGCTTGTTGATCTGTGGGAAAGGGAGGAAAAATAACACAGTTGAGTGAACATAACAGATGGAACAAATTGAGGGGTTTGCTTCTGCCGCTATTCTTTTAAGACTAAGGATGAAAAATTGCTTGCCAATAGGGCATACCTATTGCAAAAAATTGCTTGCCAATAGGGCATACCTATTGCAACTATTATTGCCTATGTGGAAAATATGTGATCTGCTAAATTTCTAGCATGTTTGTAAGCTGATCATACAGGCTGATTAGCAACAAATGGAGGGTTTCGCAGGATGAGGATTTTTGTCTTTAGATTCCCTTGGGGCTCAGTTCACGTGTTTGGCAGTCCACTCCCGAAATAGTCCCACCACTGCCACAGTATCACACAAAGTCCTTCTCCTCTGCTTAGGCACAATCCAAAAATTGAAAACAAGAAGCAAAAACAAAATTACCCTCCTTACTTGCAAGGTGTATGGGCTAAAAATAGTGACAGAGGCTGGCAGACTAGAGATCAGGAAAGAGGTTACAGAGTGTGACCTACATGCACTTAACATTTGAATGTGTTGACTCAAAATGTAATGGCCAATGTCCTCATTTGTACAGAATTGAAAATTTCAAGCTATGTATAAAAAATAATTTGTTGAAAGTCTGGGGGTGAGGATGGATATAAAGCCCAGAAGAAAAGGCACCGAAGGAACCTCTGCTACAGCAGTGATCAAAATGTTTAAAAGGGAACACACACTGTATTTAAGAAAGATCTGGCTATGCTGTGTTAACTACAGATACAACACAAAAAAATTAGAAATCAAAGAGCATAGAAGAAAAAGCAGGCACTAATATGAAAAAGAGCAATGCAGAACCTCCAGTACGGAACAAAGAGATAAAAGCAGCGCAAGTGGTAGAAAAATATGGTTCAAGAGCTCAAGGAGAAACTCCTGTTCCATTCCTTCTAGTGCCCTTGTTCAATGGGCCCTTTGGCCTTCCATGAATCAGATTATGGTCATTTCATATTCATGATATTCTTTAAAAGTGGATGAAGAAGGTGGGCTGTATTTGAGAAAAATATTACTTACATGAATCAAACGATAACAAACAAGAATCTTCTTAGCATATGATTACTTATGTAAAAGAGTCCATGAGTAGAGAGCAGTAGACAAAATTTAGGATGAGGATGAAGATGAGGATGACTGGAATGCTGGTATTCACTCATATGTCAGTGGGTAGCAGTTTAAAGAAATGGTCAAGTCCAGAATCCAGACTGCTCAAATAAGGAGAAAAAAAAAATTCAGAAGTGAAATTGTTGAATAAGAGTGACGCAGAGATAGATGATCTCTCACACTTGTGTACGGAAGAATTTGCAATAAAAGATATGAAGCAGGAAAGTCTAGAAATACTGAATTAGTGACTGTTTTGCTCTTATTTATTTATTTATTTATTTATTTATTTATTTATTTTGGTTTTTCAAGACAGGGTTCACCTTGTAGACCAGGCTGGCTTCAAGCTTACAGAAATCCACCTGTCTCTGCCTTCTAAGTACTAGGATTAAAGGCATGCCCACCACCATCTGCCTAGCTCTTGTTTTTTTTTTTTAATAAAAATATCAGCAACCTAATTCCTTAACTTGCATCTTAGCATGGTTTTGAGTTTATTGTTTTCAAGCTTGTGAGACATAAAAGCATTCTATTCCATTTTTTTCTTTGCTCTTCCAAGCTATAGTGTGGGCACAAGTTATAGTCACATTTAAAAAAAATTGTGTGATTTGTCAAGATATAAATTATGCAATACATTTTTATTCTTTTTGCTTTTGTGATGGTGTGTTAATAATTTTGTTTTTTTTCTAAACTCATACACCATGAATATTGGATTATTTGAGAGAAATGTGTAAAAAGTACTGATGACTTTTTACAATAAAAACAATAATAAAAATTTTCTAAAAAATTATCTATTTTTCAAACATTTTTGTAGTCATAAATTTTGTATAGCAGATATTTTCCTTGACTTGATCTCTTCCTGCTCCCCCTTTTTATTACTCCCAGTTTATTAAGAAAATACATATCTAAAATCATTAACATCTCTAAAGTAAATGCATAACTTAATATAGTCAATTCTTAAGTGGTTACTGTACGTCTTTTCTGCTTTTATTGACAATAGAAGCTGGTTGTTTAGAGTGTGGTGATAATAACTCCAGTGTCATGGGTTCAATTCCTCTACAGGCCAAATATGAGAAGTACTTTACCATGCCGTGGTCTGACACTTGCTTAATCCCAGCACTTAGGAGGCAGAGGCAAGCGAATCTCTGAGTTTGAGGCCAGCCTGGTCGATACAGTGAGTTCTGAAATAGTCAGGACTACATAGAGAAATTCTGTCTCAAAAAATAAATAAAAACAAAAATTAAAAATCAAAACCAAACAACAAAAAACAAGAGAAAACATGTATTTTCACAAAGCATATCTTGTTTATTGTTGTCCCTCCTTTCCACCTTCCCAGTTTCTCTGTTCTTCCACTCCCACCTGGATCTACCCCCTCCCTGTTTTTTATTAGAAAACAAACAGACTTATATGTGATAATAATACACTAAAATACAGTAAGATAAAATGAAAGCTAACACATCAGAACTGGACAAACAAACAGAAGAAAAAGAGGCCAAGAGAAGGCACGAGAATCAGAGACACATTTGTTTGTCTACTCAGGAATTTCATACAAATGCTAAACTGGACATCATAAAACAAACACAAAGGACCGGAAGGCAAAGGGAGAGAAGAAAATATAAAGAAATTTTTAAATAAAGAGCCCTCACAGGGCATTATCAGACAAAAAAACTCCAAACATGCCATTGAATGGGTTTTTGTCAACTGTCTGCTGCTGGGAATGCAGCCTACCTGTAAGAGAACTTTGTTTCCCCAGTGAGACTCTCTTGGAAGAAACTCAATTTTTATTTGTAAGTGGTTGTCAATAGGAGATAGGTCTTTCTCTTCTAGGACTCCATCTGGTGCAGACCTGTCTCTGCCTCTGAGTTCATGTATGTGTGACTCTTGTAGATATAGAAAGCCTTGCTTTTCCCCATCCCTTTGGCTCTTATACTTTGTGGTGGTCCGAATAAGGACAACTCCCATAGGCTCATATATTTAAATGCTCAGTCAATGGGGAGTGGAACACTGTTAGAAATACAAGGATTAGGTGTGACCTTGCTGGAGGAGGAAGTGTGTCTCTGAGACCGGGCTTTCAGATTTCAAAAGTCCACACCTGGCCAAATGGTGCTCTCTCCCTGTCCTCTCAACCTAAGAATAAGGATGTAATTCTTACCTACTTCTTCAGCACCATACCTGCCTGCCGTCATACCCCTGCCATGATGACTAATAATAATGAACTAAGTCTCTGAAGCTGTAATTAAGCTCCCAATGAAATGCTTTCCTTTATAAGAGTTGCCATGATCATGGTGTCTCTGCACAGCAATAGAACAATGGCTAAGATACACTCTTTCTGCCTCCTCTTACTAGAGCTTCCCAGAGTCCCATTGGGAAGGATTTGATGGAGACATCTCATTTAGGGTTGAGTGTTCCAAAGTCTCTCATTCTGCATAATTGCTGGCTGTGGGTGTGTGTATTTGTTTGCGCCTGCTGCAGGAGGAAGCTTTTCTGGTGATAGCTGAACAAGGCACTGATCTATGAGTATAGCAGGATGTTATTTTATCCCTGCGGTTGTAGCAATTTTGTTGTTGTTGTTTGTCTATTTTTAAGAGTATTTGTATTTGTTTTTCCCTAGATTTTGGGACTATCTAGTCTCAGGTTCTTGGTCACCCAAGCACCATGAGGTATGGGTTCCATATCATGAAATGGGCCTTTGGGTCAAATCAGATATTGATTGGTTATTCCCAAAAAATTTGTTATATTAACATATCTTGCAGGCAGGACACGATTGTAGATCAAAGACATTGTGACTGGGTTGGTGTTTACATTTTTTCTTTGCAGTGTGCAGAATAACTTTCTATATCAAAGATGCTATTCATTTAACTTACTGCTTCAAATAAATCCAAAATAAAATAGTTGATACTGATGGAAAATCAAGTTAAAATCTCCGCTAATATTGTTGCTTACACTGCCTTGCCAAATGCAGCATATTTCAGTCTGGCCACTTCAGTTCTCTCTTGGAGGCCTGCTTCTGCCTCAATCAGTGTGCATTGTCTTTGATATTCCCACAGTGTGCACAATATACCCCCGAACACGCACTGCTCAGGGTAGCATGTCTCTAATGCAATGAAATCAATGGGAACACATCCTTTTTTGCCTGACAGTATTGTCAGGGTGTATTATCTGGTTTAGGCTGTGGCTTCAGTTCATAGCAGTCGTCAGTTAAATTTCCCTTTCTGAAGTTGAGCAAAGTGTGGTAATGTCACTGCCACAGGCGACTGCCGTTCATAGAATGGTTACTGGAGAAGCATAGCCTCCTGGCTTGTCACACTGTATATATCTCAGGGTCTTCTATTCCTTCCTAGTCAGAGGTTTCCAAGAATGTTGCCTGGAGCAGTCGTGGGATGCAAAAGAGAAAGATTTTTGTTCTGCACTTAGCAACATTACCACACTTCACACTCAGTTTCTGATAAGGGGAAATTTAACTGACTTGCTCTGAACTCCACCTATCAGATAATACACTCTGACAAGGCTTTGGATAAAGGCTAGAAAACCTACTAATTTATATTTCATTATCTCTACACTTGGTTTAGTCTGTTATCTTTTGCTAAGTGTTATACAGATAACAAGGGGAACTGAACTGAAAGGGGAAAGGGGAGCCCTGAACCCACAGGGGAGACAGAAAGGCACTGGGTAATTCAGCCTCCTGTCATGAGAACTTACATGCCAGTGGATAACCTGGAGCCTGTGCTCAGGATTGAAAGAGGCAGTTGATCTCGCATAGGTGAGGAGTTGCTGACCATTGTGAGCCTCTGAGGCTTCTCATGCATCAGAAAGCAAAATAAAAAAGAGGGAGCTTCAAAATAGCTCATGGTGATGCTCCTGTGACTTTTATGGCAAACATAGAAGACAGAAGAAAATTATCTTCCTAGTCTATAATCATTATTTTACAAAAAAAAAAAAAGAGAGAGATGCTTAGGATTGACTGAAATTTATAAGCAACATTTATGTACCAGAGCTATCTAACTCTGCTCTTCTCCAAAACAGAGGGTGGCTCCTTATTATAGATCCTCCTTGGGATAAAAGAGACAAGACAATGTTTAGTTGTTATGTAAAAACAGAGCACTGCTAACAACTCTTTACAGTATACAAAAATTCACATTGCTATTCTCCAAGCTTTGGAAATTGGTTATAAAATCCATGTAACATGTCGATTGAAAGGACTTCCTACAATTATGCTGAAGGCTATCGTATGCATTTGCTAATATTTATTTGTTAGACACTAGATCACATCATGGGAATCCAAACATTAATAAAAACGATTGCCTTGAAGTTTGTCCTTTTCTCCTTAAAAGGCAGTCCTACATGAATCTCACTGAGAAAGTCAAATAATTTTGCGGGGGTCTATCTTGAGGTGTTCATTGATAGAAGGCTGGGAACATGATGCCAGTTCAGTTCAAGGTTAGCTCCCCCTTTCCTTGTAGGGATAATACACCCTTAGAGGCAGAAGTAAAACAGGAAATTAGTCACAGCGCATCTTTTCTTTCCCAGTGGGTGAGCATGCTTCTGAGTGCATGGTGAATGATGACCAGCCTCAGAGATTTTGCTTCTGAAATGTGGAGTGATAGGAAGACTAGAAACAGATGCTCGAATCATATTTTAGAGATGAAAAGCGCTGAAGAAACATTCATTGTAGTAACAGAATTTAGCTTAAAGGGACTGCAGAGATTACTTAAAGGAATTAACTAAACCAAGAGTGAGAACATCTGGGTTCTAATCCTGGCTGTGCCATTGACTCACTGCATGCCCCCTGGAAAACTGCTTCCCCTGAAGTCTCTGCAGCATCTTCCCTGAGACAAGAACATGTGAATAGTTCCCAGGCAGATCATTTCTATTTCAGCTCCTTAGGATGGCATCTCAAGATATGGCTGGCTGCCTGAGCTACACAGGTGGGTGATGGGAAAATCAACCCAATCTCTGATTCACACTGTAGTTTCTCTCTATTTTTTTTCTATATTGATGCACACTTTGTAGAAGACAATTGTTTGTGCATGTGTGTTCATATGTGTGTACATGTGTGTGTGTGTGTGTGTGTGTAACTGTGTTTAGACAGTAGAAAGGACCCATAATGGGGAAGAAAAGATCTTAACAGATAAATTAAGAAAAAGTACTGTAACTCACATAATGTGAAAGCAGAAAAGAGGACTCCTGAGGATGAGGAGGGGATCAGCAAGTCAAATTGTACAGGGGGAAATGAAATATAATGGCATATATGTATAAAAATCTATAATACGAATGGTGGATTTTAAAAATGATTCAAAACATTAATTGAAAATTGTGGGTTTCATTACCTTAAAGATTCACAGTCAATAGTTCCAGCAAATATTACATGATCACTTTAGATGAATTCTTCATTACTTTTTCAAGCTCAGAAGCAGCCAGTGAAAACTATCAGCCTTCCTAAAACACAGCTTTAAAATTCAGGAACAACAGTTTGTTTTCTTTAACATATATCTCATTTTAAGGCCATGTTCCAAATACCACTGTAAAGTTTAGGATCTCGAGTTTTTATGTTCACATAGTTTCTGAATTTGGAGTCTTGATTGGTAGTCCTGATTGGCTTGTAGCACTGTGCAAACTGTTTTTGACAAAGTTGCTCAAGAGTCACTCAGGGACCATCTTTCCAGGGATCTCTTACAGCTATCCAAGGGACATGGACATAAGACTTACAGAATTTGATTTTCTTCACTTC
This sequence comes from Microtus obscurus, assembly GCA_963919715.1. NCBI lineage: Eukaryota > Metazoa > Chordata > Mammalia > Rodentia > Cricetidae > Microtus > Microtus obscurus. The sequence goes on from CAWTZC010001361.1 coordinate 3,035,936, forward strand.
CAAAGTACAAAACCAAATTTTTGTTTTGTTTGTGTGATGATCCCCTCAAGTGCAAACTGGGAAACTTACTGCCTATTCGCTCACAGCCATTTTTCTTATGAGCCATTGTGATGTGGTGCTGTGGTGACCTCCTCCTATTTGTGTGTCTCTTGTCAGTATTAGTGAATAGAGCTAAAGCAATACTTCAATATTGAATGTACATGATAAAGCTCAGATAAAGTTAACGATGCATGACATATAACATTAGTTTGGGACACTTCTTCCCCATTTCTGATGTTTCTTATTTCTGTGGAAGTCCCCTATTATTTATTTTTCATTTGGAATGATAAAGAAAATACTTGATGGGTAATACTGGCTAAAAGCTAAGCATGTGCATTGCATTCCCTTATTTCTATGCTTCTCCATTATCCTCTCTCTAAGATAGGGTGAGGATGTAAACACAGCTTTGACTCACCCTTGCTCGTACATTGGAGTAAATAGTTCTCAGAATCAGTTATGTGATCTATGTATTCTTCCTAATGTTCCTTTTTAAGTAGGTTCTTTCTAGTAAGAATGATGTCATCATATTTCCTAATACTCAGACATAGAAAAGGCAGAAGGAGATCTGGCTACAGGGACTCCCTTCAAAAGGCTATGCCTGCACATGAAATAGAATGACATCATCATCCACTGAGTACTAGGTTAGCTAGTAGACACTGAGGAAATAGGGAAAAAGGACAAACCAAATCTAGATAGGTCACAAACCTAGGGCAAAACTTACTACTATTTCTCTGCTTAAAAAAAAGCATAGCAATAAAATAAGTCTTAGTGATTCCTGATATTGCCATAATCATAGATCTGTGCCTCTCTCAACACTCATAGACAAGCTTCTTCCTACAGTAGATGATAACTAACATAGAGACCCACAGCTGAACAATGTATAGAGAAAAAGAGACTGATACCTATATCACACCTCTCCTTCCAAGGCTTAGGAATCTATGGAAAAGAGAGAGGAGTAGAAAGGTTATAAGAGGGAGAGGTAGTCAATGACATCAAGGAAATTGTTTTTCAGACATAGTGTCAGAAATCCCACTGTCTATGTTTTGCTTTTATTTTTTAATGCATAAAGCTGTTTTGGCCAGTGACTTGGCAGAATAAAGCTAGGTGGGAAAACTAAACTGAATGCTGGGAGAAAGAAGGTAGAAGCCATCTAGGCTTGCAGGAGACAGACATAATGGAACCTTGCTGGTAAGCTAAAGACATATGGTGATACACAGACCAATAGAAATGGCTTAATTTAAGATATAGGAGCTATCTAGAAATATGCTTAAGCTATTGGCCAAACAGTATTTTAATTAATATAGATTGCTGTGTGATTATTTCAGGAGTCTGGGAGGCTGGGAAATGAGCAAACAGCCTCCGTCAACACAGACACAGCAGGACAGATATGTGTAGGAATCCTAAGCAATTGTGGCAACATGTACAAGACCTGTGTAGGTTCAAACCAGACAAAAACCAACATAACAGAGGGGAAGTGAGCGTAAGACCCAACTTTTAGGCAAGAAGTTATTTCCAGTTGATAGCTTCTTGGAGAAGGAAACAAGTTTTCTTCAGTGTTTTATAAATCACTCTATCAAATTCACCCAAGGTAGGCTCCTTGATCAGTAGACAGACAACAAAAACTGGATTCCATGCTTTTGCTTTTTGTTAGTATTATTTTGTTTATAAGAGAATGAAAAAGCATATAAGTTGGGTGAGAGGAGATGTAGATAAGGATCTGGGAAAGATTTTGGGAACAGAAAGTATAAGATCAAAATATACCATGTGAAATTTCCAAATATAAATAAAATAACTATAAAAAATCTTGAATCTAAATGTGTAGCAAAGGTTGGAAAATAAAAAAATGGAAAGATTGAAGAACTATTTTAATTACATTGTGATGTTTCAAGTTTTAGTAACTGATAGATGTTTTGTCATAACTCAGTATAGTCTATTCAGTTTGTTTATTTAAAAATTAGGGTCTCAGTAGCCCTCTGGTGGAGTTTTGTAATGATTTATAGGTAATGAACTAAAGACCTCAGAATAAAGTAAATGAATAATCAGTAATAGGGAAACATTATTATTAGCATTGTCATAAGGAAAATAATTCATATCTTTTAGGTTTCTCTTTGGATATTTGAAGAGTTATAAAGTTGGGAACTGAGCATGAATAGGATGAGAAGAATGATACCAGATATGAGGTCAGGGAATGGAATCAAATCAACCAAGACAAAGGAAGAAGAAAGAATGCTATTCATTCATAGATAACTGACTATGAACTGCTCTGTGATTTTTGTTAAAAAAGATTAGATTTAGAAAAATATTTATCATTTGAACTGACACTAGTGCTTTTAACAAATGACCCTGACTTCAGAATTTAAGGGGAAATCAAAACTATTCTAAGTTAGAGAATCAAGTGTTAGGATAGGAATATCCATCTACTAGACAGAGGATCAAGTGTTAAGACAACAATATCAATCTATTTGTTAGAAAATCAAGTGTTAGTGTAGCAAGAACAATGTGTTAGTTAGGGAATCAGTGTTAGGGTAGCAATATCAATCTGTTAGTTAAAGCATCAATGTTAGGGCAATGTTAGAGCAGTATCAATCTATTAGTTAGAGAGTCAAGTGTTAGGATAGCAAAATCTAAATAAAATTTTTAATATTTATATGATTGAAAACAAATTCTTTGTTTCTTTATACAATTCCAGATAAATCCCCATCCACAAGCATTTGTCAAACAATGTTTATTAAGACTAGTTAAAGATATTTTCATTTTCCAAAATAATTAGGGCAACTTGAAAGAAAATATTAGTAGTTTATATGTGTACCAAAGATTCCTTTAGGTTTATGTCTATGTATAGTGCATGTACAGCTTGGGAAGTATATTGTCCTTGGAATATTGAGCAGTTTTTATTTTTATTTTTGAATATGGTCTCTTTCTAAACAAACCAAATGGGTATTTTTTTTTCCTGAATCAACAACCTCAAAATTCTTTTACTCTTCAGTTTACTTGCACTTTTGTCAATAAACACCAGCAAGTCCAATCTGTACTAGTGCACATTTACCAAGAAAATAAAAATATAATAAAAATATAGACTAATTAAAACATAATAGGACTAGATGAAGAGTCTTTATTTATATATGTGCTCAGTGAATATCATGAGTGACTCATAAAGGAACTGTGCACATTTGAAACAAAACTACTTCTATTGTATCCCAGAGAAACAGTGGTCCTATAACATGAGACAAAAGTTCATTTATTTTAAGAAGTTATTTTTAGATGGGACTATCCTGTAGTTAACAAGATTTTGATTTGAGATAATCTGGAAGTCATTTATATTTCATAATTGGTTTAGCAAGACATAGAATTTAAAGAGGAGATCTGCCTTCCGAATTGCTTGCCTAAGGCAAATATTAAAATTAATCTTCATTCCCTGACCACCAGCTAACTGATTTCAAGGGGAAGGAGACCAGAAAGGCACATACTCTTTAAAGGATTGGGTACAGTTAATCTTGAAGATGGTTGATCTCTAAGCAGGAATAGAATAAGTTGATCTGAGAACTTAAAAAATAAAACTAGAATTCTGCTCACCAAATATTAAGAAAAGCTCATAAATGTAGTTATATATATGTATTTATCTATGCTTGTCCAAAGAAGAGACCACAGTAGTATGTTTTTTTTTAATAGTTTAGAATTTATTATAACTGAAATAATTATTTAACAGTATCAATAATATATATATGCCATTGTGTCATAGAATGCTATTTTAGGATGTGTTACATTTATTTAAGGTTATGGAACATTTTTTTTTCATTCAAATATGCTTTATTAATTTTAAAGGTAAAATAACAGTTACACATACCCCAGGATAGTTGCTACATTGCAAATAATTTTTTTTTTTTTTAGAGAGACTTTTTAGTTCACATTTGTAACTTACAATCCATCTCTTTTGGAGATGACAAGGCAACAGGATGTTAAAACAACTAGTCAGGTCCTAGACACAGTCAAGGGAGACAGGAATAAATAAAAACATACATGGTCTTTACCTTGCATTCTCTAATCTTACATAGAACAATAAGCAACACCAGGGAATGGAACCACCCACTTTCATTTTGGGTCTCCTCAAATCAATTAAGTCAATGATGTTGAAGGAGGCCCCTTGTTTGTCCTGGTCTCCCAGAACCGAAATAACAACACAGAAACTGTATTAATTAAATCACTGTTTGGTTCATTAGATCTAACTTCTTATTGGCTAATTCTTACATATTGATTTAGCCTATATCTATTTTTTTTTTTGTCAAAGCCTCCGTTTATTAGGGACAGGGTAACAACTTATATACCCCCTGAATGAGGGCTTGGGGAGCAGGGCACAGGAGCATGGAATCTGGCCGCGTGGTCCCAGTCACGTAACCTACGTCCGGTCGGGTAGGCCAAGAAGTCAGGAGTTGCCACACCTAGTTCCCTGGATAGCTGGAATTTAAGGCAGTTCCGCTATCAGATTAGGTTCGTTAGCAATTAGCGAATAGCTAATTGGGTGTGGGGCAGGTTTTGCCAATAGGACTATTCTTAAGATAATTATGGGTTTGGGGTTCCCTGCAGGCTCCCCAAGGTGATGGTTTCTGTAACAATCTTTAGGGGGGAAACGGCTCCCAACATATTCCTCCTTTCTTATATAAAGGCAAGTAGTTATAGGTGGAGGGCACCAAGACAGAGTCAACCATGGTGTCAGATCTAAAGGAGAAGGGACTGGGACAAGGAGAGACCCTCCTCTCGACTGGTGAAGCAATTTACCTCTCCTGGGAACAGAGGGGTGCCTTATGAGTAACATTAGTTTCTTGGAGCTTCTCAAATAAAAGGTATCTAGTAGGATTAAAGTAAGCAGATCACAGGGCACCCTGTCTTAGGCTATGTGGAGAGCGCCCTCGTACCTAAAAACCATGCCATGTTGAGCCGGCCTGTACGGCCTCTGTATGGTTTGAAATTTAGGTGAGGATCCACACTAACTCCCGTCATTGGGCCCCTGTATCTATCATTAATGAAAAATCTGTGAGGTGCTCCTTAAACAAAAGATATGATATAATTTTGGCACCAATAACTCCATCTCCAGACAAGAAGAAAGGGGCACCTTCCAAACCCAGTATTCACCTTTTAGTCTGGCCCATGGTATGTCCTCCTTCCTAAATGCCTACTCCACAAAAAGTTACGTGTGCTTGCCTGCCATCAATTAGGGAGGTGAAAAAGGGATCAAAATCTAAAATTCTTAACATATGCATTAAACCCAAACACTTTACAGCATGTGTCAAACCTTTCCCAACATCTATAAGCAGTTACAAATATCATTAGATCAATTTCAGTAAAAGTACAATGACATACATTGTTGTCAAATACCACCATTTCCAGACTCTGAGCAACAGTCTCAGGAACCCCAATCTTTCCCCTTCTTAAGTGAAGAGGTTAGTATTTTAATTAAAATGAGTTCTGTGTCCCAAAGATTAAAACAGTCTGATGTCCAGTCTGCATCTCAGCTCCAAAGCAGACCAGAGTTCAAGCTGCAGAAGCAGTTTAGCACTTGTGCTTCAGGGCCGGTGGGATTCCTGGGTGAGGTGAGCTGGATTCAGCTATCTGCAGCACATCCTGGCATTATCTCAACCGGGTCTCCCTGGACTCAGGAGGCAGAATTGACACCCTTTAGAGTGGAGCAGCAGGTTCTGTTATCAGGGACTCCTCTCCTTGGGGGCAGGAAAAGCCAGACTAAGGACCTCTCTGCAATCGCCTCAGGGACTCCTCTGTGTCCGCAGCGCAGCCTCGACATCAGGCCCAGCTTTTATTTTCTTTCTGTGAAAAAAGCATAAACATATCCTCGACCCCAAATATATATAGGTCGGGTTTTTTCATAATGCATTGCAAGGGCTTTTCCACCTTGCCCTAGCAAAGGTCAGCTTGGTGTTATCATGTCAGATCCGTTTGCATCTGGATCTACTTGCAAGTTTCATAAGCTGCTTACAAGGAGCCTTATTATGCTCCATAATATTTTTTTTATTATTATTAGCCATATATGCAGTTCCTCCATTGGACGAGCCATTTGTAAAATTTAGCATAAAATCCTTTAAGGGATTTTTTTTGCTATAACATTAGCAAAATACAGTTGTGTGAATTGTAGCAATAATCATCTGGGGATCAAGCCATTTTTTAGCTTTTATCCTGCCCTTTTGTACCAGACAGGCTACTGGTTTAAATTAAGAGTTTAATATCTTAATTGGCAAAACATGAGAAGATTTTGCCATAAACAGCATTTTTTTTATAAAAATGTTGTAGAATAAGTTTTATATTTAATATGCACACTTGCCATAGCTGCATTATAATTAATATACTGTATTTGTTGATTATTGTATACTTTACTTGTTGATTTATATTTTACCTGTTTGAGTACCTGTTAGGCAGCTTTAAGCTCTCTCTATTGGAAACTGTTTTTTTTTTATTTTATATTTTTTTTTCTATTCTAAGATGGCTCCCTTAATTAAGATGTGTGCTTCTCTGCTCCCCTAACCAACCTTCCTTTATCCCAAACATTCCGTTTCCACAGGTTCCCCTCATCCTCCCCTTCTCACATTTCTCTCCCCTTCTCCCCTCACCCCCCCTCCCAACACACCCCCAAGATCCCAAATTTTTGCCCGGCAATCTGGTCTACTTCCCATAACCAGGAGGATAGCTATATGTTTTTCTTTCGGTTCACCTTCTTATTTAGTTTCTTTAGGATATCAAATTATAGACTCACTGACCTTTATTTATCTCTAGAAACCAATTATGAGTGAGTACATCCCATGTTCATCCTTTTGGGTCTGGGTTACCTCACTCAGGATAGTGTTTTCTATTTCCATCCATTTGCATGCAAAATTCGCGAAGTCATTGTTTTTTACCGCTGAGTAGTATTCTAATGTATAAATATTCCATAATTTCTTCATCCATTCTTCCATTGAAGGGCATCTAGGTTGTTTCCAGGTTCCGGCTATTACAAATAATGCTGCTATGAACATAGTTGAACAAATGTCCTTGTCATATGATCGGGCATCTCGTGGGTATATTCCCAAGAGTGGCATTGCTGGGTCCATGGGTAGGTTGATCCCAAATTTCCTGAGAAACCGCCACACTGCTTTCCAAAGTGGTTGCACAAGTTTGCATTCCCACCAACAATGGATGAGGGTACCCCTTTCTCCACAGCCTCTCCAGCAAAGGCTATCATTAGTGTTTTTGATTTTAGCCATTCTGACAGGTGTAAGGTGATATCTCAATGTTGTTTTGATTTGCATTTCCCTGATCGCTAAGGAGGCTGAGCATGACCTTAAGTGCCTTTTGGCCATTTGAACTTCTTCTGTTGAGAATTCTCTCTTCAGATCAGTGCCCCATTTTTTAATTGGGTTAATTAGCATTTTAAAGTCTAGTTTCTTGAGTTCTTTATATATTTTGGAGATCAGACCTTTGTCTGTTGCGGGGTTGGTGAAGATCTTCTCCCAGTCAGTGGGTTCCCTTTTTGTCTTAGTGACAGTGTCTTTTGCTTTACAGAAGCTTCTCAGTTTCAGTAGGTCCCATTTATTCAATGTTGCCCTTAATGACTGTGCTGCTGGGGTTATACCTAGGAAGAGATCGCCTGTGCCCATCTGTTGTAGGGTACTTCCCACTTTCTCTTCTATCAGGTTCAGTGTGTTCAGATTGATATTGAGGTCTTTGATCCATTTGGACTTGAGTTTTGTGCATGGTGATAGATATGGGTCAATTTTCTTTCTTCTACAGGTTGACATCCAGTTGTGCCAGCACCATTTGTTGAAGATGTTTTCTTTCTTCCATTGTATACTTTTAGCACCTTTATCGAAAATGAGGTGTTCATAGGTTTGTGGGTTAAGATCCGGGTCTTCTATACGATTCCATTGGTCAACTTCTCTATTTTTATGCCAATACCACACTGTTTTCATTACTGTAGCTCTATAGTAGAGTTTAAAGTCAGGGATGGTAATGCCTCCAGAAGCACCTTTATTGTACAAGATTGTTTTGGCTATCCTGGGTTTTTTGTTATTCCATATAAAGTTGATTATTGTCCTTTCAAGATCAGTGAAGAATTTTAATGGGATCTTGATGGGGATTGCATTGAATCTATAAATTGCCTTTGGTAGGATTGCCATTTTTACTATGTTGATCCTCCCAATCCAAGAGCAAGGGAGATCCTTCCATTTTCTGGTGTCCTCTTCAATTTCTTTCTTCAATGCCTTAAAGTTCTTGTCAAATAGATCCTTCACTTCTATGGTTAGAGTTACCCCGAGATATTTTATGCTGTTTGTGGCTATCGTGAAAGGTGATGCTTCTCTGATTTCCCTCTCTGCTTCCATATCCTTTGTGTATAGGAGGGCGACTGATTTTTTGGAGTTGATCTTGTATCCGGCCACATTACTAAAGGTGTTTATCAGCTGTAGGAGTTCTTTGGTGGAGTTTTTGGGGTCGCTTATGTAGACTATCATATCATCTGCAAATAACGAAAGTTTAACTTCTTCCTTTCCAATTTGAATCCCCTTGATCCCCTTATGTTGTCTTATTGCTATTGCTAAAACTTCAAGCACTATATTGAAGAGGTATGGAGAGAGTGGACAGCCTTGTCGTGTTCCTGATTTAAGTGGGATGGCTTTGAGTTTCTCTCCGTTTAATTTGATGTTAGCTGTCGGTTTGCTGTAAATAGCTTTTATTATATTTAAGTATGACCATTGTATCCCTAATCTCTCCAAGACTTTTATCATAAAGGGATGTTGAATTTTGTCAAAAGCTTTTTCAGCATCTAATGAAATGATCATATGGTTTTTTTCTTTCAGTTTATTTATATGATGGATTACATTGATAGATTTTCGTATGTTGAACCAGCCTTGCATCTCTGGTATGAAGCCTACTTGATCATAATGGATAATGTTTCTAATGTATTCTTGGATACGGTTTGCCAGTATTTTGTTGAGGATTTTTGCGTCGATGTTCATGAGTGAGATTGGCCTGTAATTCTCTTTCTTGGTTGAGTCTTTGTGTGGTTTTGGTATCAGAGTGATGGTAGCTTCATAAAAGGAATTTGGCAATGACTCTTCTGTTTCTATATTGTGAAATACCTTAAGGAGTATAGGTATTAGGTCTTCTTGGAAATTCTGGTAGAATTCCGCATTGAAACCGTCTGGTCCTGGGCTTTTTTTGGTAGGGAGGTTTTTGATAACAGCTTCTAATTCTTCGCGACTGACAGGTCTATTTAGATTGCTCACCTGGTCCTGATTTAACTTTGGTATATGGTATTTATCTAAAAAAAGTGTCCATTTCTTTTACATTTTCCAGTTTTGTGGCATACAGGCTTTTGTAGTAAGATCTAATGATTCTCTGAATTTCCTCTATGTCTGTGGTTATGTCCCCCTTTTCATTTCTGATCTTATTAATTTGCAGATTCTCTGCCGTTTGATTAGTTTGGATAGGGGTTTATCAATTTTGTTGATTTTCTCCAGGAACCAGCTTTTTGTTTCATTGATTCTTTGGATTGTTTTCTGTGTTTCTATTTTGTTGATTTCAGCCCTCAGTTTGACTATTTCCAGTCTTCTACTCCTCCTAGGTGAGTCTGCTTCTTTTTTTCTAGAGCTTTCAGGTGGGCTGTTAAGTCTCCAATGTATGCTTTCTCTGTTTTCTTTAAGTGGGCACTAAGGGCTATGAACTTTCCCCTTAGGACTGCTTTCAAAGTGTCCCATAAGTTTGAGTATGTTGATTCTTTATTTTCATTGAATTCAAGGAAGACTTTAATTTCTTTCTTTATTTCTTCTTTAATCCAGGTGTGGGTCAATAGTTGACTATTCAGTTTCCATGAGTTTGCAGGCTTTCTGGGGGTAGCATTGTTGTTGAATTCTAACTTTAGTCCGTGGTGATCTGATAAGACACAGGTGGTTATGGATATTTTTTTGTAACTGTGGAAGTTTGCTTTGTTACCGAGGATGTGGTCAATTTTCGAGAAGGTTCCATGAGCTGCAGAGAAGAAGGTATATTCTTTCCTATTTGGGTGGAATGTTCTATAGATGTCTGTTAAGTCCATTTGATTCAATACCTCCATTAATTCTCTTATTTCTCTGTTAGGTTTCTGTCTGATTGACCTGTCCATTGGTGAAAGAGGAGTGTTGAGATCTCCTACTATTAGTGTGTGCGGTTTGATGGCGTCTTTGAGTTTTAGTAATGTTTCTTTTACATATGTGGGTGCTTTTATATTAGGGGCATAGATATTCAGGATTGAGACCTCATCCTGATCAATTGTTCCTGTTATGAGTATAAAATATCCCTCTCCATCTCTTCTGATTGATTTAAGTTTGAAGTCAACTTTGTTAGAAATTAATATGGCCACACCTGCTTGTTTCTTAGGTCCATTTGCTTGATAAACCTTTTCCCATCCCTTTACTCTAAGTAGGTGCCTATCTTTGTGGTTGAGGTGTGTTTCTTGTAAACAGCAGAATGTTGGATCCTGTTTGCGTATCCAATCTCTTAGCCTGTGTCTTTTTATAGGTGAGTTGAGTCCATTGACATTAAGGGATATTAATGACCAGTGGTTGCTAACTCTGGTCACTTTTTTAGTCATAGGGTTTGTGTGTTTGCTTTCTTTTAGTTGCGCTGGTAAAGGGTGTCTAGATGTTTGAGTTATTGTGGTCATTGTTGGTCTCCTTGGTTTGTGATTTTCCTTCTATTACTTTCTGTAAGGCTGGATTTGTGGCTACGTATTGTTTAAATTTGTTTTTATCCTGGAAAATTTTGTTTTCTCCATTTATAGTGAACGAAAGCTTGGCTGGGTATAGTAGTCTGGGCTTGCATCCATGTTCTCTTAGCTTCTGCAGTACATCTATCCAGGACCTTCTGGCTTTCATGGTTTCCATAGAGTAGTCAGGAGTAAGTCTGATAGGTTTACCTTTATAAGTAACTTGACCTTTTTCCTTTGCAGCTCTTAATATTCTTTCTTTATTCTGGATGTTTTGTGTTCTGATTATTATGTGGCGAGGAGATGTTTTTTCTGGTCCAGTCTATTCGGTGTTCTGTATGCTTCTTGAACCTTCAAAGGAATTTCTTTCTTTAGGCTGGGAAAGTTTTCTTCTATAATTTTATTAAATATATTTTCTGAACCATTGAGCTGTACTTCTTCTCCTTCTTGTATCCCAATTATTCTTAGGTTTGGTCTTTTTATTGTGTCCCATATTTCCTGAATGTTTTGTGATGAGAATTTTTGGTTTTGCTGTTTTCTTTGATCAGTGTGTTAATTTTCTCTATGGTATCTTCAGTGTCTGACATTCTTTCTTCTAACTCTTGTAATCTGTTGGTAGTACTTGTCTCTGTAGTTCCTGTTCGTTTACCCAGATTTTCCATCTCCAACCTTCCCTCGGTTTGTGTTTTCTTCATTACTTCCATTTCATTCTTCAGGTCTTGAACCATTTCCCTTACCTGTTTGATTGCATTTTCTTGTTTCTCTTGTTTTTCTTGGGTATCTTTGAGCGATTTATTCATTTCCTCTACCTTTTTGTTTGTAATCTCTAATTGTTTATGGCAGTTTTTCACCTCCTGTTTAAGGTCTTCTATTATTTTCAAAAAATTCACTTTTGGGTCGATTTCTTCTACTTCTTCTGGAGTAGGGTGTACAATTCTTCTTATTTCGGGATCCCTGGGTTCTGGTGATGTCATGTTGCCTTTCAGGTTGTTGGAGGAATTCTTGCATTGGCGCCTTCCCATCTCCTCTTTCAAATGAAGCCAAGAGAGGCCTGGTGTCTTGGTCCTGTCTTTGCTGTGCCTGTGTCTCTGGGTGTATCTCTTCAGTGTAGAAGCAGGGACCGTCCCCAGCGATGGCCCTCCTGGCACCCGGATCCGATCTCCCTGCTTCCTGGGCGTCCCGCGAACAAAGGGCCGGCCCCCTTGGTGCAGGCTGGCCACCTAGACAAAGGAGCCACCACCCTCCCGAATGTCCTCCCAATTCGGACCCTGTCCCAGCGCCCAAACAGGCTGAGCTGGGAGCTGTTGTGTGGTTCAAAGAGGGGAGGGGGGTCAGAGGTAGTGGGGGAGGGCCTTGGGTGCAAGCTGTGTGGGACAGGAATGGAGAAGAGGTATCAAGGAGTACAGCCCCCGCAGACTGACCAGGAAGTGCAGGAGGGGTGGGGGAACGTCTGAGCTCCCTGTCCTGGGCTGCCGCCGCAGCCAGAAACTCACTCACCCCAGCGATGGCCCTCCTGGCACCTGGATCCGATCTCCCCGCTGCCTGGGCGTCCCGCGAACAAAGGGCCGGCCACAGTAGTATGTTTTAATCAGGATCACCAGCCCACAAATAATGACATGGAGTCTTACTACTAATTATTAAAATTGACCTTTTGCTTAGGTTTGTCTCAACTAGTTCTTATTACTTAAAGTAACCCGTGTATATCTACATTCTGCCACATGGCATTATTACATCATTTCTATATTGCCCATCTTGTTTTGCCAAGTCTGGATGTCAACTCTGCCTTTCTTATTCCCAGAGTTCTCTTTCTGCCCCAAAGTCCTGCTATAACTATTGCTTAGCTCTTGACTGTTCGGCTTTTTATAACAATTACAATAATACATATTCACAGAGCATACAAATATCTTACAACATTTTCCTATTTAAATAAAAAGGAAAGTTTTAACTCTAACACAGAAAATATATGATAATCATATAACTATTACATAGTTATATAAAATAGCAACAATTATCAGGTAAGAATTGCATTCACAATGTCTAGTCCATTTGCATTTGGCAACATCAGAGAAAATATTCCATTATCTTTTCTATCTTGGTGACTCTAAAGTTTTACACCTAATTTACTTTTTATTATATCTTGTATTACCAGGCTAAAAATATTCTTTTAGATCTTTAAGAGTTTTCTTAAATAAACAACTTTTATGATTCTCAACCTTATAAACTATATATCTTTTGCTTATTTCTGAACTTGGGAACAAGGAAAATTGTATAATTATCTAATCTTTAACCCATAGAGACCCAAGAAGGATGAAATACTATTTTAGTAAACAGAAAATTTGAGTAAGGAACTTCCAAAACTAAGAAACAACAGACTTCTGGAAGCATGGACAGTAACCCCAATGATCCCTTGCAATGTTGGGGCATCCATTTTGGCCTATGAGCCTAGAATAACTGAAATGGTTTTCTATGAAGCAGGAATTGTGAAGGGCTGCCCTACCTTGTCTTGACAAAGTTCAGCAGTTGTCTTCTTTTGTATCCTACTTGTCCAATTTGAACAGCATACTATAAGCAGTGGAGTTAAGGGTAGTTTCTTGCCCAGTGGTAGCTTTGACACAATAAAAGCAAACTCCATATGTAGGTTCTTCTATGCCCATCATCCTTTTCTGAAGTAAATTGGTGCTATCAGGAGCAGATGTGTCTCATTGTCATGAAAAACCTTATTTTACTAAAACATTTTAAATGCCATATTATGTAGGTGTCTGAAGCATTTAAAGATTGACTATCTATCTATATTATATCTGCTTAACCTTGGAAACAAACCTACATGAGTTTAAGTTGGATTGTTATAAATGACTTAACTACTAACCTACATTTTAAAATTATCCTAAACAGTTTATAGTAACAGCTTTGAGAACTAGAACTTTGTATTTTAAAATGAGCTGGATGGAGCAATACTATAAACAAGAGTATTAATATATATGCACTATACCAAAAAGTTTGTATCAATATACAGAAATCCATATAAATGAAAATATTTAAGACTATTAATTGCTTTTTAGTTTAAAAGAGGCTTTGATAAGCTATCCTTTTCCATATCATTTCTATACTATATCCCTCTTTTTTCTTTCAGAAAAAGATTTGTGAATCTAATCATATTTGCTCAGCTTTCTCCATGACCATGACCAACAACTTGCAACCAACGCCCCCCACCAAATGATGAGAAACAAATCAAAATCCACCATGCCCAGCTCTTGAGAACATTGAGATCATGTGCTCTAGACTGCTTCCTGTTATGCTGGGTGATGCCATTTCCAGGGGATCCTGAGAATATTGGGACAATGATTAAGTCCTGTTGTCCAGTCTCTGTGAGATGGGAAAGTGTTTGGCTTACTTGAAATTCTAGCTGGAGTAGTCTGGGAGGCTGGACCGCCTCAGTTAACAACTTTGAAATTGTTCTGGATGCAGAATTTTGAGGTAACTGCAACAGCAGCATTCTGAAAGTCTGCATCACATGGGTTATTTATCCTATCTTTATTGGTATCTGGTCCTTTTGTTCTGAAAACACACAAACTTTTAACATAACATACACATCTGTATCAACACAAGAATGGAATGAGAGGTATGCACAAATAAGGTAAGATGATTTTTTGTTTTCTGTTTGAGCAGATAAAAGTCATCTGGCAGCTTTATAAGCCAGTTTGGTCTGTGTAAACAAACTGCCATTATGACTCTGTAGCCAACAAGATTTATCATATCTCACCCAGTCTCAGAGCTGTTTCGGGATTATTTTTGACGTCACCTATTTTGCTTTCTTTTCTGGCTTCCTCCCTCATTTCTGAACCCAGAATTCTTAAGAGATGTCTTCTGATCAAATCTGATTTTTATTAATTTTGAAGAATCCATAGCGTTTTGTTCCTGTGGAAATGAAAGTATAATCTCTCTTCCAACACAACGCATTTCCCACTTTGCATTCTGAAGCCAAGAATGGAAGATTTTATCCTTAGTGTATATAAACTGGTTTAATTCAGCAGCCCCTTCCACAATCCAATGTCTCTCAGCAGCTGCTGGTCTCTGTTCATTAGCATTCAAAAGTTGAAAATTAACAGAGCACATGTAAGGTCCAAAGTCCCTGCATAATCCCATCCTTATGTGGCTTATTTTTTGTATTACTAAACTCTCTCTTTAAATATTTTATTATTTTTAAGCTATTTTTATGACTATCTATACCCATTTTCTTTTTTATTTCGTTGGCACCCAAACACTGTTTTAAACATACTGTACCTCTTGAGAGGTTTTCTGTGTCTGGTCCTTGATTTCTGCACATCTGCCATGTTCTCTGACCACATAAACCAAGACTTAAAATGTTAGAAGGTGGCTAGGCCCTCTGACTAGAAGCTCTGGCGACTGGCTCCTCCCACCTTGTTTCCCTGCAAACCTCGTCTTATGCAGGCAGCAAAAATGGAATCCCTGTTTACTGCCCCAGTTCTGGGAAGTTTTGGAATCCATGTTTGGTAAGGGTTTCTTTCTAGTCTCCCACACGTGCTCTATTACACATCAGGGCCCCTTAAAATAGCCATGCTTCTGTATACTGCAACCAGTAGGCTCTGTGTCCATGCCGCACACTGGACAGCAAGAAACAAAAATAAAACACTTCCTTGTTTACAGAAGTTGAGATTCTTCTTGTTAAGTTGGGAGCATAGACCCCTGCCCCTTACATCTATCCCAGCCTCCAGGCCTGAGAGTTTGTATTAGTCTGGACTCCACCCAAGAGTGCAGAACTTCCATTAAATCAGGATATCTCTTAATTTGGCTTCTTCATATTGGGTTTTTATTTGGCTTGATTGGGATTTTGCGTCATCTGAGAGCTTTCATTAGGAAATATTCCCAACACTTCCTCTTTTTCTTAATTCATGCTCCACATGTGGCTATCATAATATTTGTTTTAAGCAGAGGTCGCCTCACACACCTTCTGTGACAGACTCTAGCCAGACAATGGGAATATTTTGCCAGACACTTTCTGAGCAAATACTTACGTATTCCACCTCAAGTGTTCTTAAAAACATCTAATAAAACTGTATTTATTATTTGTGAGAATATTCTACAGCACATTTGTGGAGATAAGAGTACAACTTATTGTTTTTTTCCTTCCACCATGTGGTTTTTGGGGACCCAACTTGGGTTATCATGCTTTGCAAAAAGGATCTCTACTAACTGAACCATCCTGCCCCCACCGTTCAAGGTTTCTTTTTCTTTTAATTGCATAAATAGTGTTTATTTTATTTTGTGGGCAAAACACCCATAACACAAAATAAAATAAATGCTATTTAAGAAAAGGAGAGTTCTGGGTCTCTTGAATCTAAAGATACAGATGGTTATGAGTCACATGGTGCTGGGAACAGACCCTGAGTCCTCTGGTAGAGGAACAGTGTTTTGATTTTTTGAGTCATCTCTCTAGCACCCTATCTCCTTTTGGTTTTTAATAGTTTAAAAGAAATATAAAGTTAGCCGGGCAATGGTGGGGCACGCCTTTAATCCCAGCATTCAGGAGGCAGAGGCAGGTGGATCTCTGTGAGTTCAAGACCAGCCTGGTCTACAGAGCTTGTTCCAGGACAGGCTCCAAAGCCACAGAGAAACCCTGTCTCGAAAAACCAAAATAAATAAATAAATAAAGTTGAATATCTTGTTTTCGATAAAATACATCTTCCAGGTATGTACTTAATTTTTTGGTTTTTGTCCACAGACTAAAATGAATATATTGCCTTTTACTACAGCTGGACACATAATCACTTTAACTGTATATACATTTTAATAATGTTCTAGAAGAAGTCATAGAAATCAATGTCATTTCATTGTATTGATTTATAAGTATGTTATTGCAATCTCAAGGATGTGTATATTTTTCTTTATAGAAAGTCTCATAAGAGTCAATCCTTCTTGCATCTGTATGGTAATAATGTCAGTTCTCAAAAGAAGAGCTAGCAGCAGCATGAATGCCATGTAAATATTGAATATCCATTTTAACTCTTGTTAGCCTTATTTGTAATGTTTGGCTGTATATATTTGGTCTTTGGAATTTAATGGATTGTTCTCTATCTGCATCGCAATAATAAGAATCTGACAGATTAATTCGCAGGATGGTATTATCACAACATACAAGGATTTGCAAGATCTGATCCCAGCCTTCTGTTTCAACACATTCTGGTACTACGTTCTCTTTAGCTTCTTGTGCTCTGACACACTAGTCTACTTTTTATTCCTAGGACCACTTAACTTATCACTATGATTTTTTTTATTAATTCCATGTGGCATTTCTTCTAAGTAGAATAATCTGCCACCTTACCCTTTCTCCTGTTAGTTTTAACATTTAAGCAACTTCAGTCTAAATCTAACTTCCTACCTTTTCCTATAATAGTTTTTTCATCTTAGGTAAGATTCTTAACGTCAGCTTTTCTGAAATTCTGTTCTGTTTTCAGAACCTTAATTAATTTCCTTCTTCTAATCTCATTATCAATGTTTTTGAGTTTTTTCATTATTAATTAACTATCTCTATCTTCTCACTGTATTTGTTTTCTAGATATGGAAAGGTGTGTATGTAATAGCTACAGCATAGGTGACCCCATAAGTTTGCTAGAAAGCAGTTACATCAGTTCTGTGTGTTTCACAGTTCCAGGGAATGATGCGGACATGATTCATGTAGCTGAACAAGCATGATTATTGAAGGCCCTCTTTCCCTATTGTAAAACCTGTGAGTGAGATTCAACAGCTTAGGGTAGGGGTGAATCTTAATGACATAAATATTATGTGTGTCTGTAGACAGGGCCTGGAATACTCTGAAGCTTACAAGAAATAGGAGGGTTGCCTGTTGCAGACCTTCTGAAGCTGTGATATCCATCAAAGCAAACTTCCCATCCCTTTACCATCAAATCATTCAGACCCAAAAAACTTAATATGTTGATAGCAAGTTTAGTAATATGTATGCAGGAATGAATGAATGAGTAGTGAAAGAATGGGTGTACAAATGAAATAACTATGTTATATCTTTGGGTATTATGTAGATACAGTCATACTCTTATTATTCAGAATCCTTGGTTTTTCGTCATTAAATAATTCTTTATTTTTCTCAAGCCTAGAGCCCTTTCTACTTCTCCTCACATTCTCTCCAAGAATCAGGCATATGCTCAGTCAAGAAATGAGCACATTGTCTCAGTGGGAGGGCTGTATGTTTCAAACCTACAAGGGCTGCTTTACAAGCATCTCACAAAAGAAAATCGTCAGTATAACAGAAACAGACTCAAGCAATGCCTTCTGCCAGCTCCTCTACAGATCTGACCCCCACTAGGAATGTATGCCTGGGTGTGGGAAAGTGAAGAAAACCAGTGTGCAGGTGGCTCTAAAGCAGTATTTCACAGACTTTCAGTGGAGGAAGATACATGCATGCATCCTTTATTACTCTCAATAGCCCTCATAAGAACACAAAGAGACTGTGCTCCATGGTTTCAAATAAAACCCTGTGGGCTGCCATTCAGAATGCTGGGTTCATCCTAGATCTTGATCTTCCCATGTGATTCTGAAAGGTTTAATTCTGTTTTAAATGAAACTGTCAAAACTTTCTTGCAATTTTTCCTAATGAATATATTTACAACTTCAGGCAGATTATTGAATAGCCTTTGGGAGCACTGATAAATTTGGTTACTATGAATCATCAGTGCGATATTTAGTATCGTAACACTCCAGTATAAATCACTTTCTACCAACAATGTAGACTCGGAATACCAGTCTTTTCAGCACATCAATAAGATGACTTCTTGTCACAGAATTTTGCGGGTATTTATTAGCTGTAATGGTTCCTTTTATACAGATAATTGCTATTTCTATTAGAGAAATCTTAGTTTGTAAATAAGTTTTGTCATTATATTATTTGACTTCAGGACAATCCAACATGGAATAAAATAAGAAAGAAAATATTTTCTGTGTATCATGCTTAGGAAACATCCTGGCTCAGAATTTAGTGCACTGTTAGAGAACACAATATAGGTCAAGAAAATTTTATTAAATGTGTTAACTTTCACATTTTCAGTGTATTTTGATAACTTCTTCAAGAGACAATGTATTGATAGACCTTAAAGGTTGTAGTATCAAGCCAAGTAGTCATGGTGAGAGTTCAGAGGAAACTGAGTGGAATTTTCTGAAGAAGTTTTCTCGCATACCAGACTTTTCATAGCATAAAAATTCCAGGCAACCCAATAGGAAGAAGTCAGAATGATCCATAATATCAAATTTCACAGCGGCTTGAAAACTATGAGCGAATGCTTCCAACCTCCTGGCTATACCTGCTGTAGTCTATCATGAAACTGTCACTATGTGTCTGTGTTCACCTGGCGATTAGCTCCCACTCACAACAGATGTTTTCCAACTCTTGGCTGAATATGAGACATGTAAATGAAACAAGAAAGAGATTACAAAATGCAACATATGATAACCCAGCAAATGAGACATTCTAAGTATCAATCAATGAATGAAAGGCTTCTATAAATGATAAAGAACAATGGATAGAAGCAGGAGAAAATACTAAACTTTATTTTGGGAATGGGATTCATGATGACTGAAGGAATATGAAGTAACAGAAGAAAAACAACCTATATAAGGAACAAGCAAAGACAGTAAAAGTTCTCTAGGGAAAGATAAGAAGCCTGAGCATGACACGAGCACTTGGAGATCTATACCAATCTAGTTTTAGACATCCAACGTCCCAAAGGACAGTGATACATCCTTTAAGTATAAACTCTAGTTGGCATGTTTCAGCTATCAACTTTATCAACCTTAAGATACTTGCATGGTCAGATTGAAGACGTTAATTGCCTCTTTTGGGGGAACTCTATCATTCTGCAATTTTCTGGAATTCTGAGAATGATGTGAATATTAAGATTCCTTCTGCTGTGTGTGTGTGTGTGTGTGTGTGTGTGTGTTTGATCTCCATGTGAATTTTAAAGTTCAGACACCCATTCTAATGGGTGAGGTCAAAGCAGGTCAAATTAGGATGTCAGAGCTCTCTCTCTTTGATTTTTATTTTAAATAGAGACATGGTTTCACTGTGTAGCCCTGACTGTCCTGAAACTCTGTAGAACAGACTGGCCACAAACTCAAGAGATTTGCTTGTCTCTGCCTCCCAAGTGCTAGGATTAAAGGTGTGAGCCAGCACTGCTGGGCTCAGGTGTCTCTTATGATTACTCCACACCTTATTTTCTCGAGAAAACATTTTTTACTGAACTGGATATGCATACATTCTGCTAGAGAACTCTTAATTCTAATCTATGCCTGTCTCGTGTTTGTTTGTTTTTTATTTTGTTTTTCCAGTCACAGGCAGATAGAGACATGCCTGGCTCTTTATCTGTGCTCTAGAGATTCAAGTTTATGTTCTCATACTTTTAGAGCAAGTATTCATCTACACAGGGTCATTACCCTATACCACTCTGCTTCTATAACTCTTCAGAGAATTTTAATTAGTGTAATTTTTATTTTCTACAAAGGCTGCCCTCTTGATTCACCCAGAGTGTTTTGACATGAATTTCAAATCTTGTACTCTAGTATTTTTCTCTTTTATCACATTCTGGTTTCCAGAAACAGGTTGGGGGAGTTGTTCTTTCTTAGACAAGTGCTACAACTTTTAATAGGCATTATCTCCAACAAGGAATATGCATGGTGCTATTGAGAAGAATTTCTCTCAGTGACTAGATTACATTTCTCTGTTCCATTAGCAATCCCATCTTGACATATGGGGAAAGAATTTCTAATTTGAGAAAAAAAAACACTACATTATAAATGCGCTACAGTTTAGCTTTTCCTACAAATTCTATAAAAGAATAAACCAACAAAACATATCTACACTGCCAGCATTCTAATTGGCCCAGGTAGAGTTAAGGTTATGACTTCTTTCTTCATAGTTCATGTAGCTTACTCTGTGTGTGCTGGTGTAAATGTGGGAAATGGGAGAGGGAGATCTCTCTCTCTCTCTCTTTCTCTCTCTCTCTCTCTCTCTCTCTCTCTCTCTCTCTCTCTCTCGTGTGTGTCTGTGTGTCTGTCTGTGTGTATTTAAAAAGAGATATTAGAAAAGTTGTTTGGATTGTAGGATGACTAATCATTCAAAATAAGAAATTATGATTGGTTGGAACATCAGGATATAAAGGGAAACGCTTTTTATTATATTTTTATGATATATTTGAAAGTTGTCACCTCAGAAGGAAAGGATATGGTAAATTTAAATTCACTTGAAGCAGGAATCCACATGTAAGTGGAAGATAGTTGGGGATTCGAATAGGAATATCAAATCAGACAGAAGTGTGGTGCCAAAAGATAAAGCCAGCCAAATTCACTTATAATGTATTTTGAAATAATACTATCTACTATGTATATCTACCAATTTTCCCATCGTGCATTTACTTATTAATCTATTCAACCAAATTAAGCTAACTATGCATGGTAACCCTTCTGCAGCTTTGCTTCTGAATTACACTGTTTCTAAATCAGGACTTCTTATTGTATCATTCCAAATACTTTTTGGGTAAAGAAAAGAAGACATGATCTTGTCTTTGATGCCAACAAGAATATTAGAATTACTGCCAGGTTTGAATCAAACTATTAGTGAATCAAGTGTGTTTTATTTTTATGTACATGTTGTGTTTGTATGTATAGGTTTGTTTGTATGTGTGTATTATTTGTCTTTATTGTATGCATGGAGGACAGAAACTGATGGCAGGTATCTTTCTCAGTCACTTTACACATTATTTTTTGGATAGACTGACTAGTCATTGAACTCCAGGTGGTTTCTTGCTCCTATCTTCCCAATCAAACTGACTATAGAGTACCACTGTTAATGGGTGATGGGAATCTGAACTCAATTCCATATGCTTGTAAGGCAGACATTTTACTCAGTGAGCTACCCAGCCTGTTGTTCTAAATATTTCATCTTTTATGTATAGTTTAAGCATCTTAATGCACATCAGTGATTGAAATATATCAAACGTTGCACTGAAATTAATCTCAAACACTCTGGACTTATATGCTTTATATAGTTTGATGTTTATCAGAAGGATAATGGAAGTTGGGGAGGTCATCTTTTGTGTTGAATAATCCATACACGGTGTTCTCATATGTCATGGGTCTTAATGTTAAAAATCTGTATTTCTCCATACTACTGAAACAGTAACTATCACTACATGAAAAAAACACGCATAACTAAAATATGAAGCTATTCTTAAATTTGAGTTTTGTCATAATAACTTTCTTACTATTTTGTAATAGCTATAAAGTAACATAGAATATGTAGCATAGATAAAGTACCTTTGCAATATTCCAGGATCAAATTAATAATAATACTGATACTATATAACCATTGTCAAATACCAATTGAATCTTAACAACTATGATTTTCCTGTAATCTACACACCATCAATTTCTACAATAGTCAAAGGGTTAAACTGTATTTTCATAATTTACCATAAAAGAAAACAGACACTTCGGGGAGGAGTTAAATTAGCTTGATAGTGTAAGGTAGTTAGTTGGTTAGAAGTAATATTGAAATCAAAGTTTTGGATGACCATGTTTTTCCATTATTTTCACCAGATTTAGGCACTTTCTCATCTAGTTACTAATGTTAGAGGAATGAAAAAAAAAGTATCTTTTCAAAGTCTCTGAATTGTCTTGTGTTTTCCCAGTTCCCTTGTCTTTCAAAGCCTGAATGTTGTTCTGGTAACTATACTTTCTGCTTTGCTCTGTATCTGTTCATTCTTCTGATCTTTCATTGAAACCAGCCAGACACTGCTTGGAGGTACTATGAATTTCCTCCCCAGATTAATTTTTGTCTTTACAAATAGTTTCTGGCCTAATCTGCAAGTGCCCACTCAGTACTTACACTCTCCCTCATTTCCTGAGTCTTTTAATGTCTCCCACTTACTTTATTTCCATTTTGCTGGCATCTCAACTCAGATATAAGTAAAACGTTATTTCTTTAGGATATGCTTTTAACATTTTTCATTCTTTTTTTCTAGTTTCATTTTGCTGCTGTGATAAGAAATTCCAAAAAAAAAAATCTTTGGGAGGAAAGGATTTATTTTGCTTATTCACCCAGATCACAGTTTTATATTGTGAGAAATCACGTCAATAAGTTATCCAGGAGCTCAAAGTCAAACTCTTGAAGAGTATTGCTTGCTGGCCCCCTCTCTGGCTTGTTCACTGGCTCCTGCTCAGCTTTCCTATATAGCTAGGGTACATTCACCGTGGGTTTGGCCCTACAGCATCAATTATAAATTGCTATGATATCTTGAAAATATTGTCATAGGCCAATATGATATGGGCAATCCTTTATTTGAGAGTCCCAGGTGTGTGTGTGTGTGTGTGTGTGTGTGTGTGTGTAGGACAGATGTTGACATCAGTGTGCTCATCAATTACATTCAACCTTATATATGGAAATAGGCTAGCTAACTTGAACATAGAACTTGCTGAATCAGCTAATTAGTCTATGAGCTGCCTTATTCTGAAAATCCCTTGTCTCTACTTCCCAAGCACTGAAATTACAGGGGAGATACCAGGCCCCCTGGTAATTAGTGTTTATGTGGGTGTGGAGGATCTGAACCTTGGTATTAATGATAACATGGTAAGCAATCAAATAACTGAGAAAATCTCCCCAGTTATGAGAAAGGTTTTAAAATAAAGGATTTAGTAAAAACATCATTTGAATAAAGAATAAAAAGAGACCAGAAGCACATACTATAAGTTATAACCAACATGTTAATGGGCTAAGATTTGGCTTTCTTAAAATTTATGTGTTTATAAGAGAGTTGCTCTAATGACTGCATTATGAAGTGTCTTCACTTTACAGGGAGATGTATTACTGACGCTGTTCATTATAGAGACGTGTACAGGTTTGCTTAATTAAGGAATGAATGAATACCATGTGCTCCTAAACCCATTACAAGTTTTTTTTTTTTGGCTTTTGCATGACAAACTGTTGGATTGGAGACTACAGTGTAGAGAGGGATGTCAATTTTAGAGAAATGATGAACATTGGAAGAAATCTGGCTTTTTTGTGTAATAACCACTTCATGCAATAGTAATTCTTCATTTTCTGCCAGAAAAAAATGAGGGAAAAAGGTTCTGTATATAAATACAGTATAGCTGATATTTGTAAGGTGTGTGTGTGTTTTCCTGTTTTTATCAATCGTTGCAGTCTCTATTTGTCAGAGTATACGTAATAATCAGAGTTGAATTTTATTTAACTTGTTAGTGACAGCAGCACCATGCTTTGTTCTAAGCTAGAAGAGTATTTTGCATACTGAGAAATTATCCTTGCAGAGAGAACGTTTTGATTCTGATTGGTGATTTTGCAATGATAGCTATGAAGAACATAATGGCAAGAAGGTCTTGGTATTGCCATACATGGCCTCATTTACTTGGTTTGATGACTTCTTACTCATATTCTTTCCATTGAGAATGGCGCCCCCTCTGTCAGCCTTCCTCTCCACCACAACTGCATCTTTATTACAATCTAGTTATTACTGAGAAACTGCATTCTCTAAAATGGCCTTCCCTGTGGCTTAAAGATTTTTTTTAATAAATAAATACAGTTTATGTTGGGCATTCTCTACTTGAAGGGCTAATGATTATTGACTAGCCTCCAGCAGACATCAGGGAGTCTTGCCTCAGGCCCTTCCAACTAGCCCCCAAACATGCCAAATGTTAACACATGTTTCTGGATCCTTGGCTGGGATTGGACACAAACAAGGCAGTCAGAGTGGACCATTTAGTGTACAAGTCAAGATGACAGATCTCTGCTTAATACAAGGAAGAGAAAAATTCGTATCTTATTGAAAACGGCAGAAGAGCCCCGGGTGTTTTCACTTTGTGATTCTGCTGCAGGAAAGTGGGTTGTGTCAATATAAGTCTATGTCACCAGCTCATAGCTGCCACAGTGAATTGACCCTGTTCATGGCAGACATGAAGGCTTTCCATTTCCAAATTCTCTCTAATGCTCATCTGTGAACGGAAGCAGCATGTGGAAGGAAGCCAGCCATTCTTCTTAATCACAGGGAAGGAAGGGAGACAGAACTGTCTTAATGCAATTCAACAATCTGTGGTGTGATTCCTACCACCAGGCGGGCAGATCAGGGATGCTTGATGCATATGAGGTTCCACACATGGGATGCTTTGACACAGGGGCATATGCTTTGTGAATCATGAACCAGCCATTCCTTCTACCGCTGTAGACTCTTGTAAATTGTACAGGTATAGAATATACAGCCCAGCCACACATTTGTGAATTTTTTTAAGGTACCCTTTCTCAATACATCTAGAATGTTCACAGAAATTTCTCAGCAATAAATTTATACTGTCGGTGTAGTGTATAAAAAGCATGGATAAAATAGCTTGTTTTAAAACATTTTGTGATACCTTGGCCTCCATACTATAAATTCCCCCATAGATGTATTGAAATAGTTTATTTGAAAGCAGAAGGTTTTTTATTTTTATATTTATCTTTTTTAGGAATGACAAATAGTGTTTGGAACAAACTTTAGGAATATAGTCTATGGAAGAAACAGCATTTAAATTCTATTATCTGTAATTTCTTTAGCCTGCCAAAATGAAATGTACCTTTCTTTATCTCTCAATAGTTTAATTGAATTGTTCATTTCAGCAAGCAGTAATTGGGCAGCAAATACAATTAAGGTATTGTTTAAAAACCTAAGGATGGGTTTAAAGAAACAGTAAACACTGTATTTATTCAATGAGGCATAGCTAATGATCACATGATACTACAGAGCACTAGATGCCATTTAAGTATCCTCTAGATTTTCATGCTTTTGCCCATCAATGTAGAATAATTTAAAGAAAAAAGTACCTTTCCTTATCATCAGGGGAACGATTTATTTTATCATCGTCCTTCCAGATAGAATTGTCTGTAAGTCATCAGAAATAGTAGTTGCATCTCGAAGTCTTTAGGCTTTCCTGTCTCCTGAGATATTTGCATTAAACTTATCTTACAATTTGCTTTTTTCTAACAACTTATCAGTTATCTATATAGATATACAAATATTTAGACAAATATACATGTAAAAGAGGGAATAGTGACATACGTTCAAATTGGACCCCAGTGAAACATGTGTCCGTCTATTGTTCCAAAAATAAAGTTATATAAAGAAAAGTATTTGTCTGAATGTCAGTTCAATTCTTCATACACAGTTGTCATTTTTAGTCCTCCATGTTATAAAAGAACTACTGCATGCCATACATGTGTATCCGTCTTATTACCTAGGATAGTTCAGATACTGGGATGATATTGAAATGTTAAGGAATATTTAATCTATAAATCAACAGCAATATAAACACATTATTTTTAAATTGAGTTAATATAATTTATGACTGTTGTGCATAGTAACCAAGATGATATGGAATTTAGCATATGATTAAATCTGTTTTAAATTTATAACCTTTCTTCACATACTGTATTTTGATCATATTAATCATCTTTCCCCAACTCTTCCTATATTCTCCCCTATCTCCCTATCTCCCTACCCACCCAACCCTATGTTCTCTACTCTTCGTTTCCAAACAAAAAAAAAAAACCAACAACAAAAGAAAGACAACAAAATAAAAAACAAACAATAAAATTACAAAATAAAACAAAAAAAACATAAAAAATGGAGTCTGTTTTGTATTAACAAATGATTCTTGGGCATGGAGTGTGGTTGATATGATATAGCCAGTGACAATCCCTTGAAGAAACTGGTTTTCCCTTTCCCAGAAGGGATCAAAGGCAAACAACTCTTTAGTTAGGAGTGGGATTTTATGTCCATTTCTTTGCCATTTTGGGATTTTGTCTTGTTTGAACCTGTGCAGGTCTTGTATATGCTGTCATTGTCTCCATGAGTTCAAATGTGTATCAGTCATGTTGTGTCTGAAAGGTGCTAGCTCATTGATGTCATCTATCCTCCTAGCTACTAGAAACTTTCTACTTCCTGTTGTGCACAGATTCCTGAGTGTTGAGGGGAGGGTTTTGATGGAGACAACCCATGTCAGACTGAGTGTTTCAGAAATTCTCACTCTCTTCACATCGTCATTCTTATGGCAAAATGTTTTAATTCCATATATTACTATATTATAGACTATTTTTCCTGTTATTTTATTATATTCAAAATGATGGAAGGCCACCATCAGAGAGAAATCACATAGCCACCTTGGAACATGTTTATCAGACTCACAACTTCAGCTAAATAAGCCCAAATATGCTTTTGCTACTTTTATAATTAACCTGTAAGCTTACTGTATAGAAGTTGTCACATTGCTCAACACTCAGCACTCAGAAATAAAACAGTTTATCTTTATTTCAAATTACTCATAGATATAAATTAGTGATTAGAATAGCAGAAATGCACATAGAATTTTCAAAATGCTGTTGGGAATGGATTAATATTCCTCTAAATTTGTCATTCCTTGTATATATAGTTGTAGTATAATAATCCATATATGACTTCTATAGGATAAATTAACAAATTATTCATCTCAATATTAGATAATGAGCTTGATTAAGCGCTTAAAATATTCCCCACCCCCAAGAAGTCAAGACATTAGATGAAGTGGAATGTGTGCTAATCACTTTTTTGGTACTTTATTTAACTCTGACATACAAATACCACAAATAGTGTTATTAACATTTGGTGGGAAAGAAAACCATTCCGGTTTAGAAAACAATGACTTTATCAAATTGTATTTATTCTTTTCCTTTTTTATAAAAAGATTACACACGCACACACACACAAAAACACACACACTCTCTCTGAGAGAGAGAGAGAGAGAGAGAGAGAGAGAGAGAGAGAGAGAGAAAGAGAGAGAATGATGCACGAGCAAGCTTTACAGCATCATTTATAATATAAGAGACCATACCCAAGTGGGTGGTATCTTAAAGACTATTGGCTGAAAGAGTTCCCACAGCACCTCCTTTTAATACAAAACTATATACAATAAAAACAAATATCAAGTATGAAAACTAGAATTACACACAGCATAAATAATATTAAGCAAGAAACATACATTTCAATAATTATTCTATCTTAAGGAGTCTAAGTCTCATATCAGAAATGGCTTGGCTAAGTCATAAGGGAAAGAATCTATGACTATCAATTCTTCATCCCCATCAAACGCATGAGAAAGAAAATACTATTACTTGAGTAAACAGGAAGTACAATCAAGCAACTTCCAAAATGTGCAATAAATGACAGAGACAATTGGCTACCTGGGCAATCACCCAAATTCTCATTTACAATGGAGCAACCAACTTTGCCTAAGGCCTAGAGTACCTACAGACCATTTTCAGAGGCAGGAAAATTTTCAAAACTTTCTTACCTTGTCTTGGCAAGATTTGGCAGCCCTTTTTCTCATATCCTGCTTGTCCTGTCCATACATTTTTGTCACTGGTCGAGTCATGGACAGTTCTTTTCCCAAAGGCCAGTTTTGACAAGAAGAAAACAAGTTCCAGGTAGAGTGCCTTCACTGCCCAAAATTCTCTTGGGAAAAGATCAGTGCTGCCAGCAACTATCAAATCTCATGTCCACAGAACCCTATGTTATTTAAATGACATATTTTATAGTTCTTTGAAGTGTTTAAAAATTACCTACCTATGTGGAATATAATCTTTATGTATCTAAAAAAATCCAGATTAGTCAAACTATAAGTATGACAAAAATGGATGATTATTGACCTATAATTCTTAATGCCTATATAGTTTAAAGACTGAGACTTCATATTAGAATATTAAACAATCTTTAAACAACTGTGCAGCAAATGAGCACATGACCTCAGAATATAAACAATGTATAAGTATCTTGATCAGAGTAGAGATATATAGTGCAATATGATAAATATATCCTAAAATTGTATCAATATACAAAATGTCTTAAGCAGATGTAGAAGCATGCATGCATACAATATGACAATGTAACTTTGTATAGGTGTACAAATATTGTAAACAGAAATAGGAGCATATTCAATATAACAAATATAGTTTGAGTTTATATGAATGTACAAGAATCTATACCAATGTAAATTGTCTATAAATAATAGCTCACAAGTATTCATTGTATTACTCACTACTATTATTGTAAGCTCACAGTAATCTAACTTTTTATCCCATCTAATTTCCCTTTTTTTTTCAAAGAAGGTCCCTGAGCCTAAATAATTCCAAACCCTATACGAGTTATAATCACCCCTAATTGATGTCCCTAACTCTGAGGACAAACTTTGTTGAGAGAGGTTACAACATCTCTAGAATTACCTCCAGCTCTCATAGGGGGGATGTTCTTTCTATATCCTATGAAACTAAAATGATGGTTAAGTTTCAAGATGACTGTCTGGTAGAGTTGCAAATAGTCTCCGAGTAGTTGATAGGGATTTTCTAAAGTTCTTATTTGAAGTTCTGCCCAGAAAATTGTAAGAAGTTGTGCCATTTCAGCTAACCATGTTGGAATCATTTTGAGCAGCTGGTACCCAAAACTGATCATAAAGTAATGCTATCAGCTTCATTATGTTATATCAACCAGTTGGAATCATTGTGGGGGCCGCACCTTCTCCATGGAAACTTTAAAGATCACTGCAGGAAAATATATTTTTCATTGTGGAAAATTTAAGCATTATTGATATAGACAAATTCAATGAAAGGTAGGATAGAGAGAAAAAATATGTATGGAGAGAAATAAAACTTTTCCTAAATTCTTTCTTCTTTCTGTCCCATATCAGACAGCTCCTGACATGAGATAGAAACTCTGAATTTTTCTTTTAACAACACTCATGAATTTAGAGAAGAATAGTCATTGTCCAAATCCAAAGCCAGTTTTAATTTTTAAGTAGAGATACATACATGTGCAGGTATGAAATTTTACCTTGCAGATGATGCAGCATCATAAGTCAGATTTCTCTTTAAGAGCTTGGTGATTCTTTCTGAATGGCTATCTTTTCTTCTTTAGTCATCTAGATGTCCAAGTTCTCAAATTTTTAAAGATAGGTATTTTTCTGCAAAGACAAGAACAGAGAACACTACTCTAACCCTTATGGGGTTTTCTTATGACCATATGATTGTCACCTCTGTAGATGAGCTGTCATTTCTCTTTCTCAAAAGGTTTCTGTTTATTAAACTGAATCTTTATTAATTGTGATGGCATCCATAGCTTTTCTTTTCCGGTGGAAACAAGAGCAAAACCCTCCCCAACCTGATAAAAGTTTTCATTGTGAGGTCAACACATCCCTGAAATATACTTGCTGGTTTAATTCAGAAGTTTTTTTCTACTATAAAGTGTCTCTCTGCTGCCATTGTTCCTTTCTCATTAGTATTAAGAAAATTCAAGATTAATAAAACATTATGCAATCTGTTTCTGGGGTTATCTTCCATCTCTTTCTGTTTGATTAACATATTCTTTATAGTTTAATTTGATCTTTCTATAACTGTCTGACCTGTAGGATTGTTTGGTATACCAATAATATGTTTTATATTATAATAAACAAAAATTGTCATTTTTAGAGATATATGCTGGGCTGATATCTGTCTTTATTTGTGCAGGTATACCTATGATGGCCATAAATTCTAATAAGTATGTGATTACTGAATCAACCTTTTCTAATCTCAAAGCAGTTGCCCATTGAAAACCTCAATAAGTGTCAATGATGTGGTGTTCATATTTTAATTTTTCAAAATCTGCAAAGTAGAACACATACATCTGCTATGTTTCATTCTCTTGAATACCCTTTGGGTTACTCCTTGCAGGTGGTAGTGTTTGGTTATAGAAAGAGCAAGTAGGACATCTCTTTATAATCTCCTTAGCTTTTTGCCTTTTAATAGAAAACTTTTTCTTTAAGCTTTTGCTATTGACATGATGTTTTTTATGAAACATCATGAAATGTGCCTTCAGCACATTTCCAATAGATAATCAATCAATTACAGCTTTACCTTGTGCTAGAGGATGTGGCAGATACATATGGAATCAGATATGTGTTATGTATATGGAATAAAGCATATTCCTGAGTATATCTTGAACTTGAAAAAATGATGAAGTCAATTCTGTATCATCTGGTATAAATTCAGTGGCTTCAATATGTAAAACCACTCTTTCTGCATATTGCAAATGAGTAACTATATTGACAGATTCTTTAAGATCCTCTAGTAACCTGAGAATAGCATATAATTCTGCCTTTTAGACAGAATTATAAAGGCTTTGTTTCACCTAACTTAAATCTTCTGATTTGTAATCTGCCTTTCTTGATTTATTTGCATCAGTACAGAATGTACAGGCTCCAATTATTGGTGTGTTGTCTTCAATGTAGAGAAGCATCCAAGTAGTTCTTTTTATAAGGTTAATTCTATCACTTTGGGGATAATTGCTATTAATCTCTCACAAAAAAAAAAAAAAACTAGTACAAGCTCTTTGCCAGGGTTGATTATCTTCCCATATTTTTTTTTTTGATTTTTTGAGACAGGGTTTCACCGTAGCTTTTTGGTTCCTGTCCTGGAACTAGCTCTTGTAGACCAGGCTGGCCTTGAACTCAAAGAGATACGCCTGCCTCTGCCCCCCAAGTGCTTGGATTAAAGGCATGCGCCACCACTGCCCAGCCTTCCCATATTTTTTTTAAATTTCATCAGTAGTAAAAGGAACTATAATATTTGCTAGGTCTATTCCTGCTAGTTGATGAAGTTTCTTCCCTCTGCATTAAAATTCCTTTAGTGGAATTCTGGAAGGCAAATGACTAGAAAGCAATTAAGATTTGGAATCACCCAACAACATGTGCCATCTATAATTTCTTTTCAACCAAAGTTAAATCTTTTCTGGGACTATTTAGTCTTTGTTACCCCTAAGTTTTTTTATTATTTATTTATTTATTTTATAAAAAAATTTCTGCCTCCTCCACACCTCCCATTTCTCTCCCCCTCCCCTCATCCCCCTCCCTCTACCTCTCCAGTCCAAAGAGCAGTCAGGGTTCCCTACCCTGTGGGAAGTTGACAGTCCTCCTCCCTCCATCCAGGTCCAGGAAGGTGAGCATTCAAACAGGCTAGGCTTCCACAAAGCCAGTACATGCAGTAGGATCAAAACCCAGTGGCATTGTCCTTGGCTTCTCAGCAGCCCTCATTGTCCATCATATTCAGTGAGTCTGATTTTATCCCACGCGTTTTCATTCCCAGTCCAGCTGGCCTTGGTGAGCTCCCATTAGATCAGCCCCACCATCTCAGTGGGAAGGTGCACCCCTCATGGTCCTGGCTTCCTTGCTCATGTTCTCCCTCCTTCTGCTCCTCATTTGGACTTTGGGAGCTCAGTCCAGTGCTCTAAAGTGGATCTCTGTCTCTATCCCCATCCATTGCCAGATGAAGTTTCTATGGTGATATGCAAGATATTCATCAGTATGGCTACAGGATCGGGCCATTTCAAGCTCCCTCTCCTCAGCTGCCCAAGGAACTAGCTGAGAACATCTCCCTGGACACCTGGGAACCCCTCTAGAGTCAAGTCTCTTGCCAACCCTAAAATGGCTCCCATAATTAAGATATATACTTCCCTCTTCCCATATCCACCCTTCCTTTATCCCAACCATCCCATTCTCCCAAGCGCAGGATCAACCTACCCCAGGACCCAGCAATACCACTCGTGGGAATATACCCAAGAGATGCCCTATAATACCACAAAAGCATTTGTTCAATTATGTTCATAGAAGCATTATTTGTAATAGCCAGAACCTGGAAACATGTTATGTTTCCAGATGCCCTTCAATGGAAGAATAGATGGAGAAAGTGTGGAATATATACATATTAGAGTACTATTCAGCAGTAAAAAACAATGACATCTTGAATTTTGCATGCAAATGGATGGAAATAGAAAACACTATCCTGAGTGAGGTAACACAGACCCAAAAAGACGAAAATGGGATGTACTCACTCATAATTGGTTTCTAGCCATAAATAAAGGACATTGAGGCTATAATTTGTGATCCTAGAGAAGCTAAATAAGAAGGTGAACCCAAAGAAAAACATATACTTATCTTCCTGAATATTGGAAGTAGCAAAATTGCCGGGGAAAAATTGGGAACTTGGGTGTGGGGTGGGAAGGGAGTAAGGGGAGATGGGGAGAGAAAAATCTAAGGTTTTTTTAAATGAATTATTAGGTCAGGTATTATTGCAACAGTGGTTCATAGATTGGAAATATCTCCTAGCAGTCTTTAAAAGTCATTAAGAGTCCACAATCGGACTTTCTTAATTTGAACTTTTTGTGTTCTAATAATTTCATTGATGCACATAATCTCTGGTACTCATTCTGCCCATATGTTTCCAAGGTATTAAATTTTTTCAATTAAAGATAACTTCTCATTTTTGTATATTATTTGAGTGGCATGCAGATTGCCTTTCTGGAGAGATACTCTACTAACTTTTCATAACTTTTAAACAGATTTTGATTGTCAAATTGAACAACATGGATTCTTTCAGTTAATTTCTCAGCATCCTTTGTCATAGATTAAATTTTGTCTGAAAAATTAATATTATCCTTTTCAATATTAATTTTATTAATTAATTATTAATTAATATTAATTAATAATAATTCAGTATTAATTTTTTCTTCTAACTTTTGATTTTCAATGATATTAATCCTGTCAGCTAACTGTTTATTATTAGTCTATAAAGACTGCATCGTTTCTAAAAGTGCCCCATTCTTGGCTCTGTTACCAGACTATATTCTTAAGGATATAATAGAGAAAGCAAAGCTCAGTCTCAATATCAAATAGATGTATCAGAAAAACCATATAAGTCTTGCAGAATACATTCCATTCTTTTTCAAGCAAAAAGGTTATTAAACTCCTGGATGGTAATATTTTCTGCAATTATATAACTTTCAAATTTTATTAATCAAATTAACTTACCTTAGTTATGAGGTTTCATTAAGTTGTTGTAGGTATAATAATCTTTATTGGCCAGCAGGTTTTTCAGTTGTGGCCACATGGCAGAGAGATGTGAGTGATTGCATGAACAGTTTCACTTGATTCTGTGCTGGTGTCTGCTTAAATACTGACAAATATGCTTTGCTTGACAAAGTAAGAGCAATTAAATCGATTCTGTACCTGGAAAAAGTTTTTTTTTAGTGGTTAGAATATCAAGGAACACCGAGCTCTTAAGCTTAGAACACAAATCAGAAGCTGTGCAAGTCACCATGTGGCAGGAAAAACAGTGGGGGAGGAGCACATGTATAAGCCCAGGAAATTGACAAGTCACCAAGTGTTAGCTCCACTCTGACAGGGTTTTGAAAAAAAAAAAAAAGAAACAAACAAACCACTTAGTAGTTGAAATCAAGTAAGGTGGGCTGGGTGGAAGACCTTCTGTGGGCTGTAGACTGGACCTTTTAATCTGATCCTGTTAGGCATGGAGTAGAAATTCACGTGGGCATCAGATGTAGATGAACACTAGCTCAGAATTGAATATAATAAAGGGTTCTTTATTTAGGGGTAGACTCAAAGATCACAGTCCTCTGCTTGAATGGGGAGGAGGAACCAAATCCATCAACTAAGAGAAAGAAAGTATGCAAGCTTCACACTGCATTTATAGTATAAAAGACAACTCCTAAGTTGGCTGGTATCTTCAAGCGTATTGGCTAAAGGAGTTCCCACAGCAGATATGTAAAGGTAGAAAGTATATTAGTAATTATCAATTCTTAGGAAAGGAGTTGTGAATGGTAGTGGGTACAGTTTCTTTCAGATGTAAAGAAAATAGTCAAAATTTATATTGTGTCACTGACTACTCGAGCAAACCTATTCTAAACAAATTATTTAATTATACAATTAAGTGGATGAATGGTACAGTAATTAAACTATATTAAAAAAAAACTGTCGAGGAAAGAGAACAGTGATGGGCATGAATTGGTTAGAACAATGTAAGATAATCCATGTTATTAGATGGATTACAAAACTTTTCCTGAGGAGACATAACACACCATGTCTACTCACCCCATAACGGGATTCCATGAAAGATCAAAGTATGCATACTACCAAAACCCAACATGGTAAACCAATCTGTTTTATTGTAATTACCAAGAGGAGTATGGGTGAGGGGCTATTTATAATAGAAGAAATTATTTAAAGACAGGTATAGCACCAAAGCCCACCACAGTATGGGTAATAGCTCTTAAAAACCTGAGCACCTGTAGCACACTGCTTTGTCTGCAGGAAACTCAGCAGATGGGGGAGATGTCATTTCCATGTAACTGTTGGTCTAAATCTCTTCCAGACAGTTTGGCTGATGCCTTCTTCTTTTAGGCAGCTGACCTGGGCTCTTAGCTTTGTAGCTTATCTTGTCTAAGGGTCTTCTTTTTAGCTTAGAGTGTTTAAGAGTGACTACCAGTAATCTTTATTATTTACTCTTGGAATGGAGGAGCTTAGTGAAATTGACTACTTTCAAGAATTTTCTAAAAATATTTTAAGTAGTTTACCTTCTGATTTAAGAAGATTTACTGCAGGAAGGATTACATTATTCTCAGAGTAAACTGCTACACAACGTTGGGACTAATGAGTCTTGGCCTTCAGCTGGATGTTGGTATTAATGAGTGAGTCCTGGCCTTTGGCTGCTCTTCCCTCCTAGAACCTTCTAATTAAAGTTACTAGAAGCTGTGCCTAGCTTAGAGGATCAGAGGATGGGATTTTCACCTGTTGGCCATTGACTGCAGTGTATTTAAGCTTACGTGGTGCTAATAAAAAGGGTGCTTTTGGTATCAGTGTTAAAAGTTCTGCGTGTCTGTCTGTCTTTGTGTCTGTGTTCTCAACCTCCAGCTCCTTACCCAAAGCTTGCAAAATGGGGTCTAGCACATAGAGCGCAGACCGGGGCCACGATGCGTGGCAACACAACATTAAACTAAAGCCCAAACTTGAGAAATATTATAAAGCAGATAGTAAACTACATACCCTTTGGTCTAGCCAATGGGCCTACTGTTGTTCTGGTATATGATTTATTTAACAGTGTCTAACTGTTGTTTGTTGCTGTTGTTTGTTATTTTTTCTCTTATTCATCTCTTAGTATGTGATTTAATTATGTAAAATACAGTTCAACAGAATATACTGGCATTAGGTTATTGTGAATTGCAGCTGTCCAGCTTGTGTATACTAGATAGTAGAACGAATTATTTTTGGTAACTCCATTTTCTTCCCTGATAACAATATACTCTTCACCACTCTCTCGCTACTAGTAATTCTAGTTCTATATTCAGACTGACTCTAAATTATCCATATGTGAGAATGTGCTGGTAAACACAAAGTATTGACAAAGAGGTAGAATTGATTCAACTACTTTGATCAGAAAATGTCATCTTTATGTACTAACATATCACCACTCTCTACCCCATAGACATAAATACTAATTTTATGTCAGTCAAAAAAAGAAATATTCATTCAGGAAACATAAATAATAAATACCTGATTTTATCATTATCATTATATGTACAAATATGGATGGAGCTAGAAAACATTATTTTGAGAGAGGTAACCCAGACGCAGAAAGACAATTATCACATGTACTCACTCACTGTCTCTGGTACTAGGCAATTGGGCACCCTCATCCCAAGTGCCACCTGTGGTTTCTCAGTCCAGGTAGGAGAGAGAAGAAAACCAGCAACTCTGTGCCTTGCCTTACAGCTGGAACAGGAAGGACTCAACCAAGCATCATCTATGATTCAACCAGGAGCCCTGATGCTGGATGGTAAGGTAGCATTATGGTGAGTAAGTACAGTGTTGGGAAATGGAATAGAGAGGCAGAAAGGTTCATGGGCTGGGGAGAAAGGTGGCTCTGGAGAGGTTGGAATGGTGAGAGAAAAATGACATCCAACTTCATAAGGAATTAATTGCCTTCATCAAATTGGTTTAAAGGCAACTTTGTCAGCTATTTTCTAGATTTTTGAATATATACAGCTCACCATGGACAGTGAAGCCCTGGCTAATGACCCTGAGGTGTATAAAAACGTAGACTGAACAGGACATGGACAGTAACCCTCTGCCCAGCATTCTTCCATGCTTCATTTCCTGCCTTCTGCTTCCTGTTGTAATTACAGTCTGACTTTCCCCAATTATGGACTTTAATGTGGAAATGTAATATAGAAATACCCTTTCCTCTCCATGGTTTTTGGTTATAGTGTATATAACAGCAATAGAAAGCAAACAGTAATAGATACATAATAATTTATTTTTGGTTTTCTGACATTCATGCTTTGTGAAAAATAAGAAACTATATATATATATATATATATATATATATATATAACAAAAATAAACATACTTAGTAAGTGCATACAGTATATGTTACAATTGTTTGTTTTTATGTTTGCATTCCATGTTTATTCTTATAAAATTCATATAAATGCCCAGCTCTTATTTTTCAGATTATAAAACTAAATAACTTGATAATAATTGTAATACAGTCAAGTGTCTAAGCTAAGTCCTGAGTATTTACTATAACTGGCAATACTTTGAACTTTTCATACATGTAACAAACAACATTGCTACTGTCATTAACTTTATTCTGGGCATTACTTTATCTTTAGACAAGTTTTCACAATGCATCCTAATGCTGGCTTCAGTTCTGCAGTTCTTCTTCCTTTACCT
Source organism: Microtus obscurus (assembly GCA_963919715.1). Lineage (NCBI taxonomy): Eukaryota > Metazoa > Chordata > Mammalia > Rodentia > Cricetidae > Microtus > Microtus obscurus. The sequence goes on from CAWTZC010001361.1 coordinate 3,073,344, forward strand.
CTACTATCCTAGGATATTATAATTGAACTACTAAGTCCATCCACAACCTCAATTTTAACAACAAATTGACCATCAATGGAAGAGTTTAAGAAACGCATACATTTTTCAGTTGATATACTGCAGATCTAACTAGCAAGGCTATGTTTTATTTTTTTTTTGTAGTTTAACATGAGATCATCCTTTTAATTATGTGACTAATATGCATAAACATTTTAAATAATGCCTAGGCAACAATGGGGGGTGGATAATGGGCTCTTGCTTGGATCTTGGTCCCATGCTGCAAGTGGTTTTCTTGGACACAGCTTTTCTGTGGAGAATCTCCTGCCTCCTTCCGAAGGTGTTGGGCTCAAGTGAGCAAATCATCAGAAATCACTTCCAACATTCTGAAGTGCCGTAACAGTGTAAGGCATTATAACATGAACTAGGTCAGAATTATTAAATCCAAAAAGTTTTATAACACCCACTCTGCTCATTAAGGTAACAGTGTGGTTTCAAATCAATAATTTACTGTGTATTCAGCCTGTGTGGGTAGGTGCGGAAGACCAAAATGTCAGGGTCTAAGCAGCTACTGGTTGTAGAATAACCTCAGGCAGGTCCCTTGTCATCTACATTTGCAAAATTAGGAACATATTACTGACCTAGTTTGTAGAGAGAGGGCACTGATAAAAAGTAATTACGAAGTACCTTACAAATGGCTTGTGTGCTGACTATGCCAGCATAGTTCTTGAGCTTCCATTTCTTACATGGAACTTGTGAAATTACAGACTTTACACTTAAAAAAAATCTGACAATGAAGAATCCCAATTGAGAGATATGCTGGGCTGATTCATAGACCTCCACTTTTACCCTTCAAACAGATTTTTTTGGCTATGAAATTAATATGCTAACAAAGATCTTACAGTTATATTTCAGTGGCCTATAGCACCAGATAGTCTAACAGCAGTCAAAACTTAGTGAAAATGTACATGGTATGTAATTCCAGAACTCGGGAGGCTGCTTTGAAGACTGAGTCATGGGGTGAATTACAAACTGTCGGTCAAAAAGGATCATATGGAAAACAAGCACACCAAATAAATCCCAGAACAATAAACACAAAAATGGAAGCATGCAATCTAGCTTTTTATGTGCACATATTAAAAGGAAAAATTGTATATTTTGAAATATATTCCAAAAACACAAAGGAAAGAATTTCTGTGATATCTAAACTGTTGTTTTTAAAAAAGATTAGAAAAGTTAAGTATACAAACAAATTTGTATTTATGTTGCTAGGTTATAATTTGTTGTATCTCATGTGTGGCTCAGGAATCAATCTGAATTTCTAGTAAATTTCTCGTTCCCTGTTGCTACTATTCCAGTGACAAGCATGATCTCAAACCACATAGTAATTGTAAATAGAGACTTCTCAACCTTTTGCTTCGTTCTGCCTGAGCTCTTAATATGTGGGTGTTATTTTACATTTTTAATTCAGTGTCACTCAGGCTTCTCATAGTGTAGAAATGGGTTAACATTTTTAAAAAGTCATAACTGCATTGAATTTCTTTAGAAACTGCTTTTATATTGTTACTATTTGCATCATTTTAGATTCTGTAGAATTTCTCCCAGCTGAAACAGACATCAGTGTTTAAACAAGCTATATTAGAGGAATCTGACAACTTAGCTTAATGAGTCCATTTATATGTTGGGGTTTAAAAAAAATTAATGGATTTCTTTTTCCATGTATTGGATCATGCTTTCAGAATTGTGTATATAGGATTCAATATATCTGTACAGCATTTTATACTCCATGCAAGTATTCTTCCTCAGGAAAAAAATCCTTAACTTTCATTAGATTCCTAAAGGTGTCTTTTGTTTAAATATTATGTGGTGTGTGTGGGTGTGTGTGTGTGTGTGTGTGTGTGTGTGTGTGTGTGCATGTGTGTGTGTGTGTGTGTCTTTGGAGTACTTGGGATTGAACTAGGGGCCTTTGTGCTACACAAGAACTGTCATTGAGCTATGAATCCCAGTCCTAAAAGTAGCTTTTAAAGTAAAAATACTCGTTAAGTAAGTACAGGGCCTATGTGAGTGTGTACCAGGTCCTCTGTATATTCTAGCTTTTAGCTTAGAATTTTTATGGGACTCCTGATTGTGAGAACATGTGGGTTTCTACTCTAGTGCCTACTCTGCAGGCTCTTTTCTTCCTATTGGGTTGCAGTGTTCAACTTCAATATAGTAGTTTTGCTTTATTGTATTATATTTTATTTTGTCAGATTCGTTATTCCTAGAGGCCTGAGGTTTTAAAAAGGAAAAACATAAAGAGAGTGGATCTGGAGGGGAGGGAAGATGGGAAGGAACCTGGAAGAGTAAAGGGAGGGGAAACTACAATCAGGATATACTGTATGAGAAAAGACTCTATTTTCAATAGAATGGGAAAAAGGAAAAATAATTTTAGTTTTGAGTATGACATCACCTAGAATGTAAATACTTTGGCAGCACCAGGAAAATGTTCTTACAGATGGAATATTTATTCTGATTTAGCACAAATGTGTCACACTCTTTCTTCCATAACTAAGACCATGTCTCCAAGAATGAGAGGTAGAAGCAGAACTGGCCCTTTTCCAGTAACATGATTACTTCATATCTCCATCATCTCAACTACATGTTCTCAAAAGAGAACATAGCAGTGGTTCTATTAGTATTGAAGCAAAAAATGTTTTAAAATATTAATCGAAGATGTGTTACATTTGTTTTTGCTGTGGAACATGTGTTTAATCATCGGTGTAAAGATGTGTTGCATTCCTTTATGTTGCATTTGTTTAATTCTGTGAAGCTGTGTTACTGTGCCTGCTTCAAACACCTGATTTGTCTAATAAAGAGTTGAATGTCCAATAGCTAGGCAGGAGAAAGGATATGCAGGGCTGCAAGGCAGAGAATAGATAGGAGCAAAAATTTAGAAATAGGAAATGGGGAGCAAAAGGAGAAAGAGAGGAGGATGTCAGGAGCCAGCAACCCAGCTAGCTACCCAGCAGGGTACAGAGTAAGAAGTAAAGAATTGTATATAGAATAGAGAAAGATAAAAATCCCAGAAACAAAGGTAAATGGGATATTTAAGTTAAGAAAAGCTGGCTAGAAACAAACCAACCCGAGGCCAGCATTTGTAAGAAATAATAAGCCTCTGCATAATTTATTTAGGATTTGGATGGAGGTTCCCCCCAAAGAGCCAAAAACAACGACAACAACAACAACGAAGGACTACTACTTAATCTTATAGTAAGTATCAGTACCATTCATAGCAAGAGGTTGCTTAAGAGGAATTCCCAAATTCAGGAATTGAAATAATTTAGTACTGATGAAAAGAATGCAAACACCCTTAAAAGTGTTTTTACATAAATAGGGCTAATTTATGTAAAAGTGTAAATTTCCCTTCATGTGCATGACTTATTGCATTTGTTTCATACCCATTCCAGCCCAGTCAATTACAGGTTCTGCAGGGCTTTCTGCTGCTCATTCCCTATGCTGAACTTGATTATCTAACTATTATAGGCTCAGGGAAGCGTCAAGAGGAGGGTCTACTAAAGATCTCTGAGGCAGAAGAAAACCAGAACTCACTGCTTTCAAAAACTTTTGCCCTCAGATGGACAGAGGGACCCAATGAGTCACAGCTTCTCTATCTCCACACTGTGAGGAACACTGCATTTTAATTGTTGCTCCAGTCCTGAAACTAGGCGTTTCCCACATGTTCACAGGTTCACAGAGGCAATCCTAGCCTGTAGATTGCCCCATGGGTGCAGTGCTTCAGTGGGACATGGACTGTGCTTCTTTATTTGAAACTCCAACTTTACTACATAGCCCTTTGTTTTCCCCAAAACCGCAATAATTGTCTAATAAGTCATCTTTTAATAGGTACCTTCTTCATTTCATTGATAATGACCAAGTTTCCTTGTTTCTGTCTCAGCAGCACAAAAATAATTAATTGACACCCTTGATAAAATGCACACAGTCTGAGGATAAACTAATAAATGAGTCAGGGAAACTCTGGTCCGTATAAATAACAGAATTTATCATCTAATATTGGCATAGAAAATTTAGTTGCACTGAGTAAATTTTTCAACACCAAATTTGATAATAAGGAAGCTTCTGAAACCAATTCCAGAGTAAGGAAGAGATTATGGTCGATGTAAAGATGAACACAGATGGGAGTGGCAGCAAGCAAATTCATACCTGCTGTTTTTTTCCTTAACCTCTAGACTCCATGACCCCATTGCACATGTTTCTAGCCATGAGGCACTCATTTCTCTATGATGTCAGGGTAAGATAAATGGGAAGAATATAATGGAAAGTTAAGCCCTTTCTTAAAACAATAGTCATCTATTCTAAGTGCTTCAGCTATTGATAAACACATGTCAGTGTTTACCTATTTTTTTTTCCATTGGAGAACCCTGGGTAACTCTTAAGTGTTTTGCCCTCCAGGCTGACATTAAAAGTTAATAACCACCACATGGGACAAGCCTCAGGAGACTCTGACAGTCTTCAACTAGTATCTGCAACTTATGCATCTTACATTAGCCTCTGAGTTGCTCACCTCATCCTCTCACAATAGAATTCTTTCTCTGTAAGCAGATGCTCACACACTAAAGGACCCATGTCACTATTAGTGTGAACAGTACATTGAAGAAGGACAACCACTGCGAGAAGAATTTAGAACCTTGAGTTATATTGTTAAGAACAAAGAACTGTGGGATATGTGACCTCAGATGTAAATGCATTACTGCCATGTGATACTCCCAATAACACAAGATATATAATTCCCATGGCTCTGTTAACAGATACCACTTTATTTCAATTTAAAGTTTAATTTTATATGCTTCTTAATTAATATGTTTGTTTACTTATTGTTGTTATTAATAGCATGTATAGATATATATGTGCTATGATTAGTTAACTTTTTGGCAGCTATCACGTGATTTCATGCCAGAGACCACAACTCCTTATTCACCACGTGCAACATTAAATACAGAGAGAGCCTTCAAATATGGTTCCAGTGAAATGCAGGATGAGGCTAGTATCTAGAATGAAAAAAGGGTAAAGATGACGTATTTGCAAGGGAAGCATTAAATAACTCTGGCAGAAAAAAAGGAAAAGCACTGGTTCTAGAGAATAAAATGAGTTATGAAGAAACAAGGAAGGTAAGAGAGTCAAATTTCACATGACGGATTGTATCGGACCAGGAAAACATCTGAAAATCCACAACTTGCATCAATGTCAAAAAATCCAAAGTGAGCAGGTGATCTGAGCATGCAGCTGACATCCGTTTTTCACACTTGCTTGGTCTATAAAATACTTCTTTAGCTCTCTTGAACAAAGACACCACAGTGGGCTACACAAGGTGTAGAAAAAGCAGAGAAAACTTCCTTCTCCTCTGCATGCGTTAGTCGTTCTTGTCCTCTGAGCCAGTGTCTTAATTGCCTTGCCTGTCTTATTAGATTGAAAACCCACTGGGTTGGGACCATCACTACTAAGGTGTGCAGCGCTGAGCTTGGCAGGTGATCAGCACTCAATAAATGTCTATTGTGACTATAAACCAATGTATAAATCTCAGAAATAGGCATAATAATGGACCTGACAGATTAATGCCTGAGGCTATTTTTGTACAGCAGCATGGGCTAGCCAAATCAAAATCAGAAATCTCAGATTCAATTCTTCTCAGTTTTGCATGTAATTCTCAGTCTCTCGCAGTTTTTTCCTGTGACAGGCAGGAAGAAATGATAGTCAACTTTTCAACATAATTGAATTAAAAAGTATTCTCTTACCCCTCTTCTTTCTTTTTAGTACCCTTCTCTAATGCTGTTGACCCATTATGTAGATGCCATTGCCTTTTCATAATTGATGGAGTGTCTTCAGATTCTGTTAAAGCTATTTTATGTGGTATATATTTCCAACGCTTCATTTTTATTGTAGATTTTTCCACAGAGCCCGAACCCTAGTGAAAAGAACAACTCTTGGTTTCATGGTGCATGCCCATTTCCCCACCACATGAGGGTGCTAGGCAGGATGAGTTAAATTTCAGAGATCTTATCTCAATAAACAGATGAGTTTGTGAATTTAGATCAGTGGTGGGGTGCTTGCTTAGTACTCCTTAAGTTAAACCTCCAACAAATCAAAAGAAAACAACCATAAAGATCCAGTTCAAGTTTGTTTGTGTCCTCTTAAGTGACTGATACTTTTTTCTTGGATAATGTGAAGTCTAAAAGATGGAGGAAAATGGTAAACCGTGGTTCCTTATGGAAAATAATAAAAAAAAGGCAATTCTCCCTTTTCCTTGACAAACATTCTAACATTTCAGGACTCTGACAAGGATGCCCTAATTTCAGCAGGGAAGCAGTTACAGAAGAGATTATATCATGCCTTACCTTCAACAAAAAGTCTGTAATGGCAGGTCCAAAAGAAACTTTGGACAAATCGCTAACTGTGGTGCTTATTAGAATATCAAAGAGCATGCTGGCATCCAGGCTCTCTCAGCATCTCCAGTAACTATTATAAAGTCCATGCTGGCATCCTGTTTCTTTTCGGCTCTACTTACTTCACCACCCTCTCCCCTGAACTTCTTCAACTCATGAGCTTTCCTTTTGTAGCTTCCCTGCCATTTTTGACTTTGTGCTTCGTGGGTCTCTTGGCTCTTGACTCTCTCTTGTTCCCCTTTCTGGGTGACTCCCTCCTCCCTCATTGCCAATTTCAGTCTGCTGGCCATGTTCAGTCTACTGCTTTTTCTCCCTGCTCTGAACTCTTTCAGATGTCACTGGCTGCACTCTCCGGCACAACCACTACAAAAACCTTCTACTCAACCACACCTTGAAATAGTCATCTCCTCACTTTATACATCTGACTCCAAAAATCCCACTTTATGCAGATAGCAGACTAGTATGTGGAAAAATCAATGATTAATCAGATTCCTTCCTAGAAAAAAAAGGTAATGTTGTAAGTAGAACTTTTCAAAATAGGAAAGCCTGTCAAGGATAATGACGATAGCCTATGCTGTTTTGGAAGTGTCTGCTTTTTCTCTGGCCAGCAACTCCAGAATGCTTGTCAATTGCACTTGTTAGATTATTGGACGACTCTTGTGAAGAGCATCATCACCTCATATGATCCAAAGATGATTATATAAATAAAATCTTATCCTTATTTATCTTTCCCGTTCCCTCTTTCACTCCTCTCCCTCTACAGTACCCTTCCTTCCTGATCCTAAGTTAAAGTATGTCTCCATTATTGCCACAACCCTCGTCACAGTATCTATCTCCTGCTATTTTCCTCTCACCTTTCTTCTCATATTCCCTTTCTACTCTCCTGACTTATTAGGAATCTTCAGGTTATATGATTTAAGCTAAGGACACAGAGTTTGGACCCACAAGAAAGAGAGAAGAAGCAGCATGTGTCCCTTTGAACCTGAGTTATTTCACTCAGTATATCTTCCAATTCTATCCTTCTACCTGCAAATTTTATGATTTCACTTTTCTTTATGGGTGAGTACTATTCAATTGTGTATATGGACCAAATTTTCATTATTTGAGGGACATTAAAATTGTTTCAACTTCCAAGCTCTTGTGAATAGACCAACAATGAGAAAGAAGAAGTCATTTTCAACAGGCTTTTAAAGAATTTTGAAAAATTAAATATAAGTCTTCAAATTCCAATTTTTATTTATTTAATGTGCCAGCTCTATCTACTGCTGAGATGAGATTTTGAGTTTTTGCTTTGCAAAGATCCAGTAGTTGTCCTTTAAAAAATTATTTTTAAGCTTCTTTCCTTGGTTAATAAGTAAAACAATCATTCAATTTAGATTATACAAAATGCAATTTGATCATTGAAATTATATGAAGGTTTCAAAATATTTCCTAATTACTCCATATCCTTCCTGTGATGTTTGGAATATGTATAATACATCTTTTAGAGCCATTCTTTTGTAAATATTATTACAAAAATAAACACACTGGTTATAATAGGAAAAAATAAGAAAATCAGGGAAAATCAGGGGTAAAGACAGACTAAATGCAAAATGTGATCCTATACCAGCCATTTGAAAACAGGAGACTTCAAATTTTATATTATTCAAATCAAAAGATATAAAAATTTAACAATGACTTAATTTGAAGACAGCAATGCTGCCTTTTCTATTATTGTGGTAGTCCATGTTATATATTGTTTGTACATAGAATATTTTTGATAAATATTACTTTACCAAATACATTCATTTATAAAATTTACCATGCCCTATGCTTTCAAAGCTAGAGTATGTTCCTTCAAGACACGGTGACAATAGAGGGAATATGAGAATAGAATAAAATAACTTATCCTGCTGCTGAAATTGAACAAGGGCTTATCTGCAGGGATGATGATGGCCAACTCTTACAAAACCAACTCTTGCTAATTTAGTTCTTAATAAGATTGTCTGCCTCTTCTTTTTCCAAGCAAGAAAGGAGCAAAATATAGTACTTTCCTAGATACTTGGGTTTTCAAAATCTCTGTTATCCATAGATTTCCAAATCATAGGATACCCTTAAATTCCCTCCAGCAAGCAACCTTCAGATGATGGCACTCACATAGCATGAGCAAATGCTTAAAATGATTGTGTTTTGACTTTTGAGGTTGTCAATATAATTATATAACTCTTAATTGGCCATACATGTGCAAATAATTTAAGTATGCACATACATATCTGTATGCATATACATATATAATTTAACATAAACAGCAACAACAAAAAACAACTTTCCTACTGAGGTCTTCAACTGTGAAGATACCTATGCCAACCTGCTGCAAATTTAGTTTTATTTTCCCATAAACCTTCATTTCATCTTCAAAATACCTTTTTTTTGCTAGATTGTTGCAGTTGCATGCCACTACAAATTATTTTATTCATGAAACCATGCATCTATGCAAAGTCCTTGCAGACTTTTCCTACAACAAATTAAAAATTTATTTTGAATGTTTTTGTTAGCCAGAGAAATTTTAGTGTTAGAAGTTCTTTATTCATAAAATCATGGAAGGCTCATGCACGTGTGTGTGTGTGTGTGTGTGTGTGTGTGTGTGTGTGTGTGTGTGTGGAGTAGTGCTGGATGCACAAGAAAGTGTACATACACACTCATGTATGTGTATGTGCCGGGGTCAAGGGAGGACACTGGGTATCTTTACTGCTTTCTACTTAATTCTTTTGAGACAGAGTCTCTCACCAAGCTCAGATCTTGCCATGTATACTAAGATAAATTGACACTGAAATTCTTTGATCTGCTTACCTCTATACTCTCAAGAGTGTACAGCAATGCTCAAACTTCTCATTTGTGCACTGGGGTTTTAATCTCAGAATCCCTTGTTTGCACAGAAAGCACTCCTACACACTGAGCCATCTTCCCTGCTCAAATCTAAGTATTAGCTATTTGGCTTGTTAAATCAGGTGGTAAGCTAAGGAAATCAAACCAAGCAACGTAACCCTAATAAATATTTAAAGCATTGGGCTTTCCTGCTCTAAGTAGCAATTTCCTTTTTTGTTGATGAATTTTCCATCATGAATATCCTACTGCTGCTGTCTCAGTCTTTGTTCAGGCATGTATGAATGTAAGTGATTATCAAAAAAGTTGCAACCTAGAACACTCTTAAAACAAAGTGCACAGCATGTGCTTTATGAGCTGTGCATGGGAAAAGAAAAACAAGAATCAGCATCGACATAGTGTCCCTCAGTATGTGACATGGAAAATTCATGTGACTGAGTTGTATTCATAGTAAGTGAAATATACCTAAAGTTACTTAACTCTGTGGTTTCCCATAGGAGACAATGAGTAGGCAATTTGTATTACCAATTAATTTTCATTTTGGTAAACAATATAAATGTGAATGGAAAATTCATATGGAAGAAGACAGGAATTAAAAAGAGGAACAAGAATGAGCAACGTGATGAGCCATTAAGTCAGGCTCGTGTCTGAAGTTGCTCTTTGGCTTCATCAAGTTCTACTCTTCTGGTCAGACCTGAATTCTGTTGATATCCAAATTTTTCTGCTTTGTCTGTGATATTAAATAAATCACTTTATGTGCACTTATATAGCTTTGAAATTATACAGTTTAATCCAATGTTGTGTTCAGCTATGGAGTTTTCCTTTCAACGTTTTGTTCTTATTTTCACCTTTCTAGAATTTAACACTAGGAATACTTTCACTTTTACAGAGTCTGAACAGTGTTTCTGTAGCTCACAATTTGTGCCCATGATTTCTAGTCTCCCAGTTTTGGTGTTCTCTACTGCCACTGATCTCACACGGTCTATAGTCAAGGAAAAAATGTGAAACCCTGGTGCTGTGTGTGTGACTTTAGTCTTTGTAAGTTTTGCTTCTTGATCAGCGGACAAGTTTTAGAAATCTTTCAATGATGATACTCTTCCAAAGCTCATTCAATCAAACAAAAGAGAACGTTACTTCTTATAATCAGACCACCATCATGCCTTTAAGTGCGATGGTTGTAATAACAGTGATTTCTATTTCATGAAATGTAGCATATGGCAATTGTATGGTAGATTTCTCATATACTGAACATAGACCTTCTTAAAAAAATAATCATAAGGTCAAGAAGAATCCTGAAAAACATTCACATGCCATTTGCTATCTGCTTTCCACCCACTGCTATTCAATAAAACTTTTGTGAATTTAATACAGACAGTGAGATAATAAAAGCTCCACAATATTCCTTTGATAGATTTTTATATTATTTGATTGGTTGTCATTTCTTTTTTGTTGTTTGTTTGGTTTTGTTTTTTAAGATAGCATTTTTCTATGTAGCCCTGGGTATCCTAAAACTAAATATGTAGACAGAACTGGCTTTGAACTCAAAGATATCTGCCTTCCTCTGTCTTCCAAGTGCTGGGGTTAAAGGTTGTCCATCTCCACTGTCTGGCTAAGTGTCACTTTTCAAATATTAGAGTAACTTTTGACTTTCAATTCCAAAGTGAAATTGCCAGCAATTTAGATATTTATCTAAGGAATCATGGGTATCTATTGGTATACATTTGAACCAGCTCTATTGTGGACAAAAGTAATAATAGCTAACATACATTGAGCACATATCATGATACAATTACTTTTTGAAGATTTCTACAAATTAATTCTTTCAATAATGTACAATAGAGATATTTTGATTCCCATGAGATAATCAAGAGCTAATTTATAGTTATTTAGTTAATAATTGGTGGAGCAAAAATGTGGATTTAGAAAGACTATTGTTGAAGAATATTCTTTTAAAGACCAGACACACTGACACTATGGCCAACCAGCCTTAGGTTTCAAGAACTCTCTATCTGGGTTCCATTGACATCATACTCATTCTTGTCTAACCCAACCAAGATATATCTTCTGATGTTCCATAGATTCTTGGTCCCACATTGTTAAATATGCTTACTCCACAAAGGAATCTCCCAATACTTAAGCTGCATACTTTGCATATGCAAATTGTCAATTTTCTTTCTAGCATTCTTTAAATTATTTGCCTCAATGTTTGTTGCTGTCTTAAGAAATTAGCACAGGAATGATGATCATATTCATTGCCACTAGCTATAATGCATCAGACTCCTACAGTGCAGCTTGAGGGATTTTGTAGATTCTCTTCTTCTCATTAATATTTAAGCTTGAGCTAAGGCAGACAAAACTGAATACATAACAAATAACCATCAAGGTTACTCTTTATGGGTCAAGCATAATGACAGTCTCAATTATTATGATTCACTGCAAATAGAGGCAATGGATTTTACTAAAAATACGCTGCAAGTTCTTCCTCCAGCTTCCTGTTTTTCAAGCATTAATAAATGAAATTTGGAATATTGCTTAGCAAAATCACAATAGAATATAATTGAGTTTTTGTTTCTGTTATTTTGTTTTCAGATACATAAACCTTTATTTACATTCACTGGGCATCGTCGATCTCTGAGACCCTGGCCTGTATGTTCTGCAATGATGCCTTTACCCATTCTTCATAAGAATCTCTGAGGTAGGACTGATTATTCTCCCCATTTGATGGCCAAAGATATTAAAACTGGTAAGTGTAATTCTACTAGATTTCAGAACAACGTGTTTTGGCTCTGCGACATGTGCAGGTATTTTACATGCTAGGTAAAGAAGATAAAAAAGGAGGCAAGAATGGAGAAACAATGATCCCATACCTATTCCAGAAGCTTCAGATTAATTTAGGAGCAATGGACACAGGTCCTGTCATATAGTAAGCATTCACTAACTAAACCAGTGAGTTATACAGTGAATGAGTCTCTATAGGCTGCACTTGTTGAAGACAAAATTAACTACTTCTCATTCCCTGACCCCTTTCAATGTTGATATCATGGACATGGAACAGTCAATAAAACTAAAGGTTGAGGCTAGGGATATAATTCAGTTGGTAAAAAACCTTCCTAGTATGCATGAAGCCTCAAGTTTAATTCCCAACACTGTATTAACCCGGCATGATGATGCATGCCTTGAATTTCATGCAGTTAGAAGATGAAGGAAAAGAGACCAGAAAATCGAGTGTTAAGACAAATAATCTCCCAGAGAACTCATCTATATATTATAATATGGATAAGAAGAAAAGAGCCTATGTTTTAAGAGGCAAAATCAAGGTATTTGATCCACTGGAGAATATCCAGGTCTCTCAAGATTACCTGAACATATTCTTTGCTCAACTGAAATGTTGCCTATTAGTTCTCACTTGTTCTTTGGTTGCCACACATACTCTAATACCTCATGTATTCCCAGGTGAAGATTTCATTTTCTTTGTAGTCCATGTGAAACTCTACTACTTCCTTACCCATGTTGCTCTTTTATTTTCACATTTTTGTTGTTTCTTCTTTTAATACTCAGAAGTTCTCTTTCAACCATTTGACTTCTTTGCCACAGACATGTTTTCCTTCCTGATGGCAGTGACAGAGCAGCATTTTCTCCAAAGATATTTTCCCTCCAAACAAACTTTGTCCTTCTTAGTGACTTTCCTTTCATTTTTTTTTCAGTGTCTCTATTCCTTGAGGTTTTTACCTCTTCAAGTGGGAGTTTGCCCCTTTACAGACATATATTTAATGTCTGCCAAAATACTGTCTGCTATTAAGGATGAAAGAGATTAAGATCCAAATCTTTGACTGTTATGGATAGTAGTCAGTGTTGACATGAGTGGAATTAGAATCACCCAGGAGACATACCATACTTTGTTTCTCTAAAGGCATTCTCAGAGAAGTTTGCCATAGGAAGGACAACCTATCTTTAGTGTGGGCATTATTGTCTTATAAGCTAGAATTTCTGACTGAATAAAAGAGAAATAAAGAGAAATATGGGAGAAGTCACTGGGGACCAGAACCCATCTCTTTCTGCTATCCAACTGTGTAAACAATGTTCCTTAAGCCATGGCTTCCCCCAACACAATCAATCGACCATTATCTTATCAAACTGTGAACCCAAATTAACTTTCTCCTTCTTAAAATTTTGACAGGCATTCATTCACAGCAATGAGGAAAGAAATAAATATAATGGGTAGGATATAGAATCTCATGAATGCAAGTGAGATCTTCCTCTGGTCAACCATGTGTCACTTGGTGAGGTTTCTAAGGGAACAGTACAGAGTAAATGTTAGAAATCATCATACTTTATCAGGGAGACAAAGCAACTTGTTCACTAGAGAATCCCTAAACTTTGCTTGGAAATAAACTTAAGAACTTGTAGCAAAGATAAGGCCCTCTGAATTTCTTTCTTTTTTTTTTTTTACTTAGGTATATTTTCAAAGTTCAGAAAGTACTTTCATGATAGTGACCAAAGGGTTAGCTATTGAAGAGATCAACACATTGCAGGGTATCCTTCTATAAAAGATGGTTCTTGAATCCTGTGTCAGTATGTCTTTTGTGTTGCTTTCTTTCAGAAGGTAAAGCACACCAATTTTCTTCAGGAAGGGCAACCTAAGAAAGAGGATGGGTGGACAGTCATCTTTCTGTCTCCCACTTTGGATGCAATTTTCAAGTTTGCTATCACTTAATTTTGACATTAAGTCTTTAACACACACACACACACACACACACACACACACATATATATATATATATATATATATATATATATATATATATGGTTATCATTTCTGTTTTAAATTTTAATTTATTTAAAAGAAACTATTTTTTCTCAATTTATGCCAAATCCATCTCTCACTCCCTCCCTCCTCCTGCTCCCTCTTCTTCCACCCCCCCACTCTCCATTCACTTCTTAGAGAGGGTAAGGTTTCCCTTGGGGAGTAAACAAAGTCTCAAACATTGATTTGAGGCCTCTCCCCCCACTATATCTAGGCTAAATAAGGTATTGCTCCAGAAAGAATAGTTTTCAAAAAGTTAAAACATACAGTAATGACAAATTTTGATCTTACTGCCAGTGTCCCCGCAGTCTGCCCCAGCCATACAACTGTCATCCATGTTCAGAGGGCCTAATTTGGTCCTACGCTGGTGCCCTCACTGTCAGGCTGGAGTTGAAAGGCTTCCATTGGCTCAGATAAGTTGCTTCCATGGGTATCCCCATCATGGTCTTGAGACCTTTGCTCATATTCTCATTCCTTCCTATTTGACTGGATTCCAGTAGCTCAGCCCAGTGCTTCATTGTGGCTCTCTGCATCTGCTTTCATCAGTTGCTGGATGTAGGTTCTAGGACGACATTTAAGATAATCGTCAGTCTGACTGCAAGGCAAGGCCAGGTCAGGCACCTTCTACACTCTTGCTAGCCCCATAATGGCTCCCTCATTCAAGATATCTCTTTCTTTGTTCGCTTTCTCTGTTCTTATCCCATCTCTACCATCCGGTTCCCTCTAGTTCTCCTCCTCTTCTCTCTTCTGCCTTCCCTTCTCCCCCACCCCCATGCTCCCAATTTTCTTAGAAGATCTTGTCTATTTTCCAAGGGGAATCTATGTTCCTTTCTCTTATGTTTCTATTTGTTACTTTGTTTCTCTGGGATAGTGGATTATAGGCTTCTTATCATTTGTTTTACAGCTATTATTCACCTAAGAGTGGGGACATACCATAATTATCTTTCTGGGACTGGGTTACCTCATTCAGGATGGATTTATCTAGTTTCATCTATTTACATGCAAATAACAAGATGCCATTGTTTTTTTATCACTGAGTAGTAGTCCACTGTGTAAATGTACCACATTTTTTTCATCCATTCTTCAGTTGAGGGGCATCTAGGTTGCTTCCAGGTTCTGGCTATTACAAATAATGCTACTATGAACATAGTTGAGCAAATGTTTACAGTATGTTTGAGCATCCTTTGGTTACATGCCCAAGAGTGATGTTGCTGGGTCTTGCAGTAGGTTGATTCCCAATTTTCTGACAAACCATCATACTGATTTCCAGAGTGCTTGTACAAGTTTGCATTCCCACCAGCAATGGAGGAGGGTTCCGCTTACTGTGCATCCTTTCTAGCATAAGCTATTATTGGTATTTTTGTTCTTACCAATTCTGACAGGTCTAAGATGGGAATTAGAGCCATTTGCATTTGTGTTTCCCTGATGTCTAAGGGTATTGAACATTTCCTTAAGTGTCTTTCAGTCATTTGAATTCTTCTGTTAAGAATTCTGTTTAGATCTGTAACCCATTTTTAATTGGATTATTTGATGTTTTGATGTCTAATTTCTTGAATTCCTTATGTATTTTGGACATCACTCTTCTGTCTCATGTGGGTTTGGTGAAGATCTTTTCCCATTCAATAGGCTGTCTCTTTGTCTGGTTGACCATGTCCTTTGCTTCACAGAAGCTACTCAGTTTTAGGAGGTCTCACATATTAGTTGTTGATCTCAGTCTGTGCTACTGGGGTTTTATTTAACAAGTAGTCTCATGTGGTAATGCATTAACAGCTACTTCCCATTTCTCTTCTATCAGGTTCAGTGTGGTTAGATTTATATTGAGCTCTTTAATCCATTTGGACTCAGAGTTTTGTGCATGGAGATAGTTATGGATCTATTTACATTTTTCTACATGTTGATATCAGTTATGCAAACACCATTTGTTGA
This sequence comes from Microtus obscurus, assembly GCA_963919715.1. Taxonomy (NCBI): domain Eukaryota; kingdom Metazoa; phylum Chordata; class Mammalia; order Rodentia; family Cricetidae; genus Microtus; species Microtus obscurus. The sequence continues at coordinate 3,089,370 of CAWTZC010001361.1, forward strand.
AGATGCTTTCTTTTTTTCCATTGTATAATTTTAGCTTCTTTGTCAAAAATCAGGTGTTCATAGGTATGTATATTAGTGTCTGGTTATCATTTCTAATGAACAGTTGAACACATACTTTTAACATGAGAAACAGAAATATATAAGGTGCAAACATCATTAAATCAGCACTGTCAAATGCTAGTTCCTCAAGTACCCAAGAAAGATAGAACATCCTGAAAGTCTTCAGATATCACAGACCTAGACAGGAGTATTCTCAGGGGCTAGAAAAAAGCTTTGAAAGAGTTGTTTGTGTTCCAATAGGTCAATCCAAAAGAATAGAAAGGCAAAAACAGGCTGTATTTCTATCCCTCTCCTTTAGAAAAATAGCCAAAACCTTGAAATAGCAATAACTGTTTGCTTAGATTATTGAATTAAATTAGCTATGCTTCCAAATCTTTGTGAAATTTGAGCTCATCTTGGAATTTTCGTCTTAGATTGAAATAACTCTGACTGAGGTTTTATTTTTTTTTTTTGGTTGTTGTTGTTTGGTTTTGTCTTTTATAGCTTCTGTTTTTTGTTTCTTTCTGTTTAGTTTTCAGATAGAATACTGAGCGCTGTATGCACATTTGCTGGACAGAATTCATGTCAAGACATGGGATAAAACCTCAGAGTATTTGACCCAATCCCCATCTCCATAATTTGCCAGCATGTTTTCGTCTGCTTCCATACCCACATAGGTTTTTTTTTTTTTTTTTTTTTTTTTTTTTGGTAAGGGTGCCTATTGTTTGCTATACTCTCTCAGATTGTAACAAAAGCATGAGAGCTTTTGTGTTTGTAGTGCCTTCGAATTACCTAACCTCTGCAAAAACTTTGTTTTCATAAGCCTAAGAATGATATTGAATAATCTATTACAATATAATAAAGTTATGTGTATATATGTATCTGTCTGTTTATGTTTACCCAGGAAAAACAAAAGCTAAATAACCTCCTGTGTATAGGATACTTACTGCTCTAGGGCACAATCTGTTGTGGAACAGTTAAAACTGTTGCTAAGGCATCTATTGTCATAATATATTCCAGGGCAGCCATGCTCTGGCTCAATCTGCAGCTGCAAGAATGGTGATTTATTGGTAATACTAATAATCTTCCTTGAAAGCGATAGGGCAGCTAAGTCAACCACATTTAAAGAGAATCTGTATCCTTTTTTGTTGTTTATTTTTATGGAATCCTTGTGGCTGATTAAGAACACATGTTGTTTTGTGAATAGCTATCCTTAGACGCAAATGCATAGCCTTATTTAGTTTACTAAAGAAGCAACATTTACATAGGATTTTCTTATTTTCATAAATACCTGCCTTTTATTCTTCTGCTTCCTTTCTGAGGACAATAATACTTGAGAGATAACATCATAGGCATCATCGTCATCACTACAAAGTTTCATCGAATGATTACTAAACTCAAAGCCTTTAACTTTAAAAAGAGGAGAATCTAGAAACCTACCTCTTTTCTTCAAAGGGGGGAGAACTTGGAAAGGTTTCTGCCCTCTTTTTACCAACTTCTTGACAGAATGCTACTTGTAGTAACAGTAGGAGGGATTGACATTGATTGGGACACTGGAACCACCAGGCTGGACCACTGCTTTGAAATTCAGATGTTCTGATGATCAGTTGTGAAGTTAGGGTGTCCCCAGGCAGCTGTGCTCAAACTCCTCAAGATTTGCACTCACTCAGCTGTCACCCAGACTGATCCCAAGGTGAAGATTGGGCATGGGGAGAGGTAATTAGGAAAATTTATTTTTGTAGCAGGCCACCAAAAATTCATCCTATTTTTATTTTTTCTTTGTGCTTTATTTCTTTACCATATCAAATGCTGCCTTCACCTCTAGATGCACAATCAGGGAAATGTGCATGATAACAGCTCCCAGAGGTAATTGGTCTTCATTAGATGTAAACTGTCTGTCAAATAAATATTGTTCTAAATTGAGGACATTAGTCATCCCATGGGAAGGATGTTGATATGTATGAAAACAGGCTGAAAAGATAAGAGAGTGCTTTATCCTGCCTCTGTCTATAAGGGTAGCACAACCATTACCAGTGAAATATGAATGCAGATTGACCTGAATTTAAATTCAGCCATATAATCTTCTTGCTAAGAAAAATATTTGTTCATTTTCTTAAAGTTTATAGGCTTCAAATTTCATTATCATGAAGATATATAAAGTTTTTATATATTCAGTAGTCTCTGGTGCAGATGAGGAAACATGGTATGTGTGAAATATTGACCTCGGTGTTTGGTGCTTGCTGCTAGTCACAATAGATAGATGATAGAATTCTGTAAAGTCAGTTGTTAAATAACCCTCTCACTAAATCTTCAAACTCATTTGTTTTATTTGAGTTTTATGAACTAAAAAGAAACATTTTTAAAATGTTTCTAAAAATAAATTTGGTTTATTTAGCTTGGATATTAGACAATGAATACAAAAGGAAATATTATAAATAAAAAACACAATTAATATAAAAATCAAATGCAGATAAGCTATCCAATTGTGCACTGACAAATATCTATTATAAGTATGTGAGATTATTTTATTTTTATTAAATAATATTTTATAGCAAAGTTTGCCAAATACAAATTAAAGAAAATATTTAAAAACTTTTAGGCTGAGGAGATGATAGTTCAGCCAGTAGTGTGTTTGTCTTACAAACACGAGAACCTGAGTCTTATCCATAGGACTTATGTACAGCACAAATGATAAAAACCGAGAGACAGATATTTGGGGTTCAACCTGAAGATCAGAAAAGCAAAACCAGCTAAGCCATTAGAGAGCTCTTGCCTCTTTGAAATCTTCAGACTGAAAAGGAGTGAGTTCCTGTCTCATCCCAACTAATACTCATCTCTAGTGGTGGGATTAAAGGCGTTCACTGCCTGGCCTGTATGGCTGACTAGTGTGACTGCTTTGCACGGATCTTCATGCAAGCTTTATTTATTAAACACAGATAGTATACCACTATACTTATGCTAAGAAAATTCCAGGCAAGGTGGTACACACTTAAAATCCTAATGCTGAGGAGAAAAAAGCAGGCCAGTTCCTGAAGCTCACTGGCTAGCCAGCCTAACCTAGTTGGTGAGTTCCAAATCAGTTACAGACCTTGTAAGAGGGTGCCTAAGTAATGACGCCCAAAGCTTCCTCAAGCCTCCACATGAATGTGTGCTCATGTAAACCTGCATATGCATGAATGTGAACATACATGTATACTCACAAAAATAACTATTGAATTTTAATGGCCTATATGGAATATAGATTATTAAATATATAATATATAATGATATATTCTATTGAGGCAGTGGGGTATTCTACAAACTCAGTAGACATTGCAGGACTCAGGAATCTTTCTACTTTCCTAGCTAAGTAAAACTGCCCGAGTTCTTATAGCTTAAGCTTTCCTTTCTCCTGTTTTATATTATTAATATTTGGCAAAAGAACATTATACATAAAGTGGCAGTTACAGAAGCATAGTCAGTATATGATGGAGGTTGTGATGACTGGGTGTTTACCCCATGCATGATACAATATCTTCAGCAATTCTGTGCTCAGTAATTTGTTTCCTTCCTAATATCTGGTCCATTTTCTTTGCTATCAGTACAGAATAAAATCAACAGGACCTTGAATATGTTTTTTTTTTATTCTCTTGTTCAGAATATAACTAACAAACCAACACACTTGCCAGTACCTTAGGGAATTTGAAAAGTATCCTTTGCTTGCCTTGTTGTTTTGTTTTTGTCTTTAACATTTCAAGAGTATGGAGTTATTTTTCTACAGTCTGTCCAAGTTGGTTGGAGGCCTTCGCACCACTCAGTGAATAATGGATGTAAACTAATAATGGCAATGATGATAGAATTTCATATTTTCATTTTTTTCTACTTTATCCTCTCTAAGTGTTTCTCTCCGTAAGTGTGTTCTCTATTATTGTATCCATTATTTTCCTCTTGGTAACTCATGCTTTGTTAAATACAGCTGAACTCTTCTTTTGGGTTACCATAGCAAAATGCATAAGAATTTACACTATAAATTATTCATTACATCCAATTTAGTATAATTATTAATTCCAGCATACATTGGTGCCTGATTGCATCTCAGTGCTCATTGCTGGATCTTGACCATGTTCTGCTGAAAATAATGATCTGTCAGGGCTAATCAGGATCTATCAAGGCCTCCTAAAAGGTGGAAATATTTAATTAATATCAGTTTAATACAACACTGATATATTCAGTTGTTACAATCTGTCAAAGATTTTTTTTATAAGGAAGCCCAAATATAACTGGTAACAAATTAAGAACTAGCCCTAATATGCAAGCAATCATCATGTTTTCAAATTCAAAGGTAAATTGGGTTGTACTCCTCCCTAAATATGTTTCTGCAAAACAAATCAGCTCTTCTTTCACAGGGCAGCTTTGCTCTCAACAGCAGTTTTGGTATTTCAAGCTTTTATGCCTTCTGCTCTCAGTGAGCCCTTCTTAACATTAAAGATCTACCCTGTAGTGTATGTGAATGTTCCAGGCTGTACTGTCTCCCTGGGTGTTTACTCAATGCATCAATGCATGATTCAGTTTCTTCGGGAATTCCGTGCTCAGTAGTATGTTTCCTTTCTAACACTGAGTCCATTTTCTTTTTTATCAATACAGAATAGAATCAACATAGTTGTCATTTAAACTCAGACTAAGTTGAGCTGAGAAAAGTTTGCAATTGAATTTCCCCATTGGATTTTAAAGAGAGTAGAAAATGGTTATTAGTACAGTTACAAAGTCTTTTGGCTGAAAAACACTGGTAGTTTAAAGAGGCACAGAATCTCATCAATGTATCTGATCTATTTTGGATTTGGGGTCTTTCAAACCTAAAATATCAGTAGATCTCAGATACAATGTCAATGTTATTATGCTGTTATTTTACATGCAGGGAGCCAAGTTTTTCTTTTTTTATGGGATTTAGTATTCCATGTATCAAGAATATCAGACAATTTTGTTTTTAGATATACACATCAATCCAATTGCTCATACTTTATATAATATTTCAATATAATAATAATGGAAGTTAAAACAAATTAAATGATAACATCTCATTTACTAAAGGTAAATAATATGGTAGGAAATTTTAATATATTTGCCTGCATAGTCACAATGGTGCTGTATATACAAACCAATATTCTACTCCTCACTGTTAAGATACAAAACTTGAGTTCACAGGTTCATATCTAGTTAGTGATTGAGAAGGAATATATTCACATTTGCCTAGTCCTCAGTTCATTTTATGAACAGTTATCTCTAAATCATGGACATACAGCATTGATTATTTCAATACCAAAACTAATTAAAAATTATCCTTCCCAGCTTGGAGATGGATTTTAAAGCAACTTCTTTGTAGCACACATAAGACAAAATTACTGAATGGCTGCTATGAATTCAGTATGTATCTATACCAGTACATCTTCATGTACTGAAATGAACCATAACATAAATTTATGCTTGCCATATTTCAGGTCCTTACACCCCTCAGTATCCTCTGTGGTTCCTAAAGAAAAATCTTAGAAATTACTTTTAAATGTACATTTTGTATGAATTTTGTCTAAGGTGCTTTCCCAGAGCTTGTTAGGAATGTGCCTTCAGATGACTGGTGGTTGCCTGCCTTAAAGGCCCATGGACTATGAGAACCTCTGTAGCACTTCGAGGAGTCAAGTCAGGTAACTGCTGATGGATAGACACATGCTATTACTCTTGCCCTGCAGATCAGTGAACACAAGCTGAAGGTGTTCAGCCCCACCTGGATTCATTAGTGTCTTCAAGGCTAACCCCAGGTGTAACAGTTCACTCTGCACTTCTTCAGTACTACCAAAGTAACTCACATGTAAAAGAAGAGGCATGTCTATGTTTATAGATAACCCTTCCACTCCCTTCTGGGACCTCATTACACTAATGCCATAGCATGCATTTTTTTTTTTTGGTATAACTAGTTCTTAAAGTTTGGTACAGTCTTTCCCCATCTTTTCCCTCCCCTATTTTCACAAGTCTAGTGGGTTGCTGTAAAATTGAGAGGGAAAGTCCCAGGAGGAAGAATGCGAAAGTTACTGCAGGAACAAAGACTAGAACTAGGCTGAATAATGAAAGAGATACCATAGAAACAGAAAGTAAAGCTACAAAAAAGAAACCTGGCCCCAATGACTCCTCTGTGCACATGTATTACATCAGCATTTTCACAGGAAAACTAGATAAATCACTTGATTAGTTATTGACCAACCGGTAACACCTAGAAGCGATAACCAGAAAATACAAAATAACTAACATTGCTCTATTAATTTATTTAATTTTTATTTGTTGGTGCCAAAATAGTCTTAGGAAAGGAAGTACCCAGCTGATAAATACAGCTCTAGATGGACAAGAGGAAACATAAATATTTTTTATAAATATAAACATGTTTCAATCATTCTTTATAAAATAATTGAATTATGAAGACAGGAAAACATCTTGCGAGAATATTATAACTATAGTTTTCAGTGTTCTTAGCTGGGTGAAATTGACCTTTACTTTTCTCTTTCCAGGACTGTTGAATGCTAGCCAGTATGGATGAAGCTTCTAGTTGAACACCAGTTCACTTTCTCCCTGACGGTTGTCCTTACCCACGTTGTCCTCCATGTTGGTAGGGTCATACCAATTAGTAGTGGAGGGTAACAAGTAGTATTGGCAATAGTCTATAATAGTTGAAGTGGGTTATGAGATCCATTTGACCAATGACTCACTCTAGATACTGGAATTTGTGGTATATGATGTCTTGTTAGGGGACTATTTTCCCCATTATATAACGACTTTGTTTGGTTTCCTTTCATATGTATGTATATATTTTAGGAAACTGTTACAATAGAAGGTTTCCACATGACTTTTCAGAAAGGCCTTTAGTGTTAGTTATCCCATGTAACGTTACCTCCTCAACCCCTTCCTTATTTAATCCTACTATTCTAATTTCTATTTTATGCTTTTATAACATTATATTTTATTTTCCCTTCCTTGGAAGAACCCCTCTTCCCCTAGTTTCCTACTACCTACCTGTAGCGAGCTGCATGAAGCCACATCTGATAATCAGCTCCTAACTATGGCTAAGACCTGACTTATGCTATTATCACGCAATGATCATCAGCTGCTTGCATATGCGTGGACCTATGGGCAGTGCCCACCTGGCAATCCGGGGTTGGTAGCCCATGCCTACTTAAGGGCTGGGAGAGGTTTGCCCAGGGGGAGAGAGAGAGAGAGAGATTAAGAGAGGGAACCCACATTAACTTTACCTAATATGACACAATGCGGTTTGTTTGCTTTCTTTTTGCATACCTTAAATGTGGCATTTATTTTGGAAAGTGACTTTAGAGACACAGGAAATGGATAGCATCTTCTCTTCTAAGTAGGTATTTCCTCCATTCCTACCCCATGTGGCTACCACAAAGAGGGTTATGTTTTCTCAAATATGTGTGTGTACATGCACACATGTATGTATGTATCCATGTATAGAGATAGATAGATAGATAGATAGATAGATAGATAGATAGATAGATTCAAAATATTAGGACTTTCTTGTAAATCTCACATTCATAGTTCAAAGTAGCCTTTTCTTTTCACCTTCAGGTGTAAGAAATGAAGTGAAAACAAAAATATTTAATCTTTAGCTTCTGACATCAGTGTAGGATTTGAATGTGATAGATCAGTTATTATTAAGAGTCATTTTAGCGTATAGAAAAATAAGCTTTTCTTTCATAGCATATAGAACAGAAAGTAGGAGAAAAGACAAGGCAGAAATTAATGAATGCACACAGGAAGTTGAAGAAAAATGTCAGCAAGAGATATTGGATGGTCAAGTGCATAACAAATTCTCACCCGAAGTCAGAATAAAAGGAAACCAGGATTGCTGTGGAGTGACATTTCATTTGTATTTTAATAAATAAAGCTTTCCTGAAGTTCTGAGAGTAAAACAGCTGTACTGATCAGCCTTACACATCAGTCAGTGGGGACACACACCTTTAATCCCAGTAACCACACTAGTTTGCCATAGAAACTGAGCAGTAGCGGTACACACATTTAATCTCAGAACTAGAGACAATTAAAACATGGGAGGAGACAGCTCTCACACACAGTTTCATTCTAAGATTCATGGAGGCAGGATCATCATTTTGGACTGAGGTAGAGGTGAGTGCCAGTGATTGGATGTTTTATTTTTCTGACCTTCAGGTTGAACCCCAATTTTTGTCTCTGAGTTTTTACTAATCCTGCTACATTGGAGGGTACTAGATTTCTGTTGTTTGAGGTCTGTGGGATGATTGCTATTCAGAATAACCTATCACTGACTGGACAATCCAATACAGCTCAGCCTGAAGAATTGTACTTTCATGCTTGAAATTCTTAGGCATACTGCAGTTCTCCAATGTATCATCAATATAATTACTGTGGGAAATAATGAGACTTGGCCAAAACTTCACAGCTGAGTTAGAATAGAGAAAAAGGAGGAAATTTATAGCCCCAGAAAAACAATGGAAGGCGTAAAATGAATCTGCTTTTCTGGAAAGCGTGGTTACTGGCATTGAAAGAATGCACAAAAATGCGGGAAATGATTGTTGAGAGGTATAAGATTTCCAAATTTCAGTTTAAAATCATAAGACTGTGGCGTGGTGTAGGGAATTCACTTGATTACATAATTGAAGTGGGGCAGCCAGACCACTGTGTTCCCTGAGACTGGGTCCTAGACTATATAAGATTGGACAAGGTCATCTGAATATTATACTTGCATGCACTCATTTTTCTGCTTCCTCTTGACTATGGATGTGGCTAACTGTTTCAGGTTCTTGCTGTTTATAGTTCTCATGTTCTCAACGATAAATTATACCTGGAATTATCACTTGATATGCCCTTTTTGCACAATGTTGCTTTTTCTAGAGGTATTCTAGCACGTCGAAAGAAGTGAGACTAAAACAAGTGGTTATTGCCTATTGAATATGAAGTCCAGATTTGTCATATATCACAGAAAGAGGCATGAAGAAGTATCAAATAATGTAAACACACAGGCAGAAGATCTTCATTTATCACATCACATTTTAGGATGATAAACACATGTTATTTGATAATTCCAAATTATTGTGTCAGGCTTAACATAGGCTAAACAACAAAAAAGTGATATGTAGCCAAATTCCAGTTTCTAGCAACTCAATTTTATATTCTTAAGCATTTGTTTGAAAAGTTAATTATGTCACTCATATGATCCAAGCAAATATTTGAATTTCTGGTTCTAAAGAGTCATTTCTTTCTTAAAGCAAATTTAATGGAGAAAAGGGGAGAAATGACAGAGGAAAAAGATCCACAGACTCCTTACAAAAGCAGTCAGATTTCTCTTCTCTTTCTTTTCTTTGGACATATTGTTTTCTTACTCCCAATCCTTATTATCCTTCCTGGTATATTTGTAAGGTACTAGTAGAAATTTTCATAGATAATAACTTTAAACATTAATAACTTGTAATCATAATTGACAAAGGATATGCTTTGCTAGTAAAGCTCAACATCAAAATTTAATATTTTCAGCAGACAAATATAACCTAACAATGACATCTGTGTACATTACCAGTTAGTGAAACAAAGGAATCGAGACTCAAGTTGCTGCAAGCAATGGTGTTAAATTATTAACTGACCAGATGGACATGGAAGATATACCACAGTTGTCACACTAGTACACAGGTAGTAAACACAGGGCCATTTGTTAGCCTGGCTTTTGAAAACTTACATTGGGTTTGTCTGTCTGAAAACAGGTAAATACAGGAAGGAGTTGAGACAATAAGAGATTTGATTGAGTCCATTTGATTAAGAACACTGCATGTGAATCTTGCTTGATATATCTAGTAGGATTTTGTGATGAGATTGGGAGAGTTAACACTCTGAAACCCGGAGAAGTGATGCTGAAAAGCTGACTGTCAGACCTTAAGGAGGGGGTGCAGGTGAGGCACGGAAGAAGAGCAGACGAACTTACTTGGAGGGTAACCATGGAGACTGTGGCCTGAAAAATGCAACAGGAGCATCAGCCACAAAGAAAGCCACAGGCTTCCTCCTCTAGCCTCATGGGTTCCATTTACTGTCTGCTCTCGGGTGACCTTAAAGACTTAAAGAGAAAGCCAACAGGAAGAGCTAGTTTCATTCATGTTTTTCAGGCTTAGACCTAACAGTGCACAGACAAGTGCACACAGTGAGGTGTGAGCTTGAGGGTAACAAAGTTTTAAAAGTGCACAAAGCATATAAGTGAAATGAAAATATTTTAAAGATATTTGGCTTTTGTGTAATACTCCCATTGAGTGGTCAGCCAGCTATTCTATGAATCATCTTAAGAGAAGACAATAATGGAGCGAATCTAGGATAAATGGTAGGCTTAGTGGGTGGTCCTGTACTCCCATCATTTCCACGGTGAGATGTGAGGTAGAAAACTTAAGAATTTTCAAAAGTCCACAGTCCAACTAATCTTCTCTCTGCAATAACAGCCACGGAAGGTTCTCACCCACGCCCATAATCATCTCTTTACTTCCACATGTGCACACATGTGGCAATAAAGTCTGTCACATCACTTGAAGCCAGACCAAGGCTCTCCCTTGTAGGCTGAGCAAGGTATCCCTCCATAGGGAATGTGCTCCAAAAATGCCAGTGCATGAACTAGGGATAAATACTGGTTCCACTGTCAGTGGCCCGACACATTGCCCAAGCCACACAACTGTTACCCACATTCAGACAGCCTAGTTTTGTCCTATGCAGGTTCCCTAGCTGGCAATCCAAAGTCAGTGAGCTCCCATAGCTGGGGTCAGATGTTTCTGTGGGGTTCTTCACCATCATTATCACTTTCCTCTCTATGACTGGACTTCAGGAACTCACACCAGTTGTTAGCTGTGGATCTCTTCATCTGCTTCAATCAGTTACTGGATGAAGGCTCTATGATGACAATTAGGGTAGTCACCAATCTGATGACAAAAGAAGGGCAGTTACGGCATCCTCTTTACTATTGCTTAGTTTTGTAGATTCCTGGGAATTTCCCTATACCAGGCTCCTCACTAACCCCATAATGGCCTCCTGTAGTTTTTCTTGGCTTATTATTGCTGCCTGTCATACAATCCCTGTTTCCCGGGGGGTGAGAAGATGTAGAGGCAATGACATAGGCACCAAAAGATTCCAATGCAAGCTCTTTACTGTAAAAAGATGGGGGATTATTTATGAGGTTAGGGTAATTAAACTGCCCAGGAACATTGCTGGTTGGTCCTTTTGAAACTGGCAATCACTGCTGGTGTATTGTGATAGGGCAGGAGCACGCATCATTAGTTACTCTGCTTTTGGTCTGCTGACAGGTTGTCTTGGCCAATTTTGCCTACTCATTGTGAGTTTTCATGCATTTGCTTGTACTTGCTCTTTTGCCCTGCCTCATCTCACCCTCTGTTTTATTTTTATTTTACAACCTATTGGGATTGATGGATTTTAATAAGCCCACCTCAGGGACCACCCCTTAGCACTTTGGTCTGTGCCTGTCTTTGGTTGGCCTGCCAGACTGGCTCATAGCTGTCTTTGACTACCAGTCCTCTAATGGTTGGGTCCCCAGAAGGTCCCAAGACGTCAGAAGCCATGGGAGATTTTTAGGGTAACTAGGGCTTTAAATGGCCTCCTGTATTTGCATTAGCCAAGCATGAACCACCTCACTTGTAGGTTTTGGTTAGACTGCTCCATAGCTATTAGTACCTGGAGTATTGCCTTGTTCACCTGCTGTTGTCAGGTTCTTAGCTGTAGGAGACACTTGTTTTCATAAACTACCCCAGGAAGCTGATTGAGCACATAGAACACATAGAGCAGGAACTCCCTGTTGCAAACTGGATGCTGGACCTAAAGGTGTTCAACAATGCTCTCAAGCTAACTAACAAAGCCACTGAAATCTCTATTAAGGTTGTTTCAACTGCTGTCCAAGTAACCTCAGCAGAGAGAACAAAAGTATTGGGGCAATCTATCTTTTAAAATGACTGAAATCAAGGAAATCTGCTTAGTAAATGAGAACAAGTTCACCTTAACCATTGCAAACAAAGGTAGACCACTTACCTTCATGCACCAGGAGTGTGAAGCCATTGTTCAATCTATCATTCATATCAGGACCCTGTGGGGTGGGGCTTCGACAATCTCATGCCCAGTTTGTCATAGCCATTTTGTCATTTATGGCATTTGGTCTTTGGATTAGCTCCGGAAAATTCCCTATATAAGTGGCCAGACTGTCCACATCCCATCAAGTACAGTTTGGTGTGGTAGAATTATTATCCTCGTCAAGTTTGGCATTGACCAAGGCATTGGTGGAAGCTGTAAGGGTTGAAATGAGCCCATTTATGTGTCAATATCATGGGCGGATAAGACCCACTTACAAATATCTTCATTTCTAACAGGTGCGATGGCATTACAGGTGATGGTGTTGGGCCCCTCCCTGGTTTGCTGTTTAATAAGGACATTCTTGGTGGGGTCAGATGGGACACAATTTTCAACAGCTTTGGTGACACAGCTCAAAAATTTGGGAAATGGTTCCACAGTATGCTGGACCAGATTATGGAAATAGCCTACACTGCCTTGGGGAATACAAAGTTTGATGGCCTTGAAGGCTAGGTAAGACACCTTTTGGTAATAGGCATGAACGGCAATCATGAGTTGTGATACAGGATCAGTGTATTGTTCATGGCCAGTCAGCATGTCGAGAGTGACATTAAGTCCAAATTACTAATTTGTATGGGCTTGGGTCTCTGCTGTATCATCATAAGCAGAGAACTATTGGAGGAAAACTGAGGAGTCAAGGACTGTCTTCAAAATAGAGTACTAACCATAATGGGTTTGATGTTACATGGCCCATTGTCTGAGTACTTGCACAAAATAACAAGAATCAGGGTAGCGTTGGTCATCCTTGCACACCCCGATGTATCTCCCAGCCTGCTTCTGGCACTGTTGCTGCTGAGAGGACACATAGCTGACAAGGACAACATCCCTGCAGACTCCACAGGGATGGGATGCACTTGGAAGAGCTCAAGCATATCGAAAATTGACTGGAACCACAGATGTGGGGCCTAGCAGTGACTATCCTCATTCAGTGACAAGCACAGGTATTGTCCTGGCCCTGGAAGTTGAAAGTGAGGACATTTTTTACCACATCTTCTCTCACTCTGATGTACCAGGAATATACCATGGGAGCCAGTGTCTCCTCCTAGCACTAACTGGGCAGCTTTGAGTAGAGAAAACATGCCATGGAACCAAGGATATCCTGAGAGGGTCTGATTCCCCTCAGTGCCCTCTGACTCCTTGTGGAACAGGAATGACTCTGTGGCTTCTTCTGGAGTATCCAGAGGAGAGTAATGGGTTGAGCAGGGATGGGATGAACTATCCCTGCTGGGAGCCCCTCCTCAATGGGAATATGAGGGAGCAATTCCGAAGGAAGCAGTTCCACTGAGTCCAAGTGGGAGGCAGTACTAGAGGAGAAGGATGCTGATGCCTGGTCAGAAGGGATCCCATAAGACCCCTGTGTCAGGCAATCATTACTCTCACTGGTTCCCAGCAGCAGATCCTGGCTGAGCAGACTCTGAATGATTCAGGCAGGGCAACTTGAGGCTAACTGCGTTATCCTTTGTGAGCAAGGAGGTCCCACAAAGGGTAGGGTTGTGTGATGGAGGCTGATGGCATGGCATGACTTAGGTGGATGTCAGATACCCAGGCTTTCATATAAAGTGCGTCAGTTGGCTTCAGAATGTAGTCTGAAGGATCTTCTACATTAATCACAAACAAGGTCTCTCTGTCAGACATCTATAAGGCTGTAGCTGTGTGGAGATCAGTGATAGTAAAACAGAAAATGCTGAGTCAGGTCTGGGATGTTTGGGTGGTATAAAGAACTCCAAAAGACTTCCTCTTCCCTCTCCTCCTCCTCTTCCTTCTCCTTTACTTCAGAGCAGTAAGGGACACCTTTGCCACAGAGGCTGCCCTGCTCCCCATGAGATTAGCCCAGAGGCCTCTCCTCCATGACCCACTCCTGCTGGGTCAGGTGCAGATTCTTCAGCCCCCATAAAACTGAGCAGCTCTTCTCTCTATCCCATTCCTGCTCCATCTTCCAAGGTTCTCCCTCCATGACTCCGACTCAGCCTCTCAAAGTGATGAGTCCACCTCTCCATAGTGGATGTGTCATCACCAACCAATCCCTTACCAATAGTCCCAGCACCACAATAGGAGATAGAGTTGCTGTTTTACACCTAGGACTGGAGGGCCTGGTGTGGTCTCCAAAGGCCCAGTTGGGGAGGAAGTGTCAATGGCCCCTTGCCACTACAGGATGCCTCATAAAGAACTTCTGACTGAGCAACCCAGTGAACAGAGGGAAAAGCAGTTCTTGAGCTTCAGCTTTGAGAACATTGTAGAGGTGAGGAGGAAGAGACTGAAGAAGGTAGGGGTCTCTCCAAGACCTTTATCATGAAGGTGTATTGGATTTTGTCAAAGGCTTTTTCAGCATCTAGTGAGATAATCATGTGTTTTTTTTTTCTTTCAGTTTGTTCATATGGTGGATTACGTTAACAGATTTGTATATGTTGAACCATCCCTGCATCTCTGGGATGAAGGCTACATGACCACGTGGATGATTTTTATCATGTGTTCTTAGATTTGGTTTGCCAGTATTTTATTGAATATTTCTGCACCAATGTTCATGAGTGAGATTGGTCTATAATTTTATTTCTTAGTAGCATCTTTGTGTGTCAGGCTAACTGTAACCTTGTGAAAAAAAAGAGTCTAGCAATTTTTCTTCTGTTTTTATTCTGTGGAACAATGTGAAGAATCTTGCTATTAGATCTTCATTAAAATTATAATAGTGTTCTGCACTGAAACCATCTGACTCTGGGATTTTTTGAGGGGGGATGACTGCTTCTATTTCCTTGGGGGTTTAGATATATTTTAATTGTTTGTCTAGTTTTTATTTAATTTTGGCATATTATAGCTATCAAGAAAATTGTCCTTTTTTTTTACATTTTCCAATTTTGGTGAGTTAGGTTTTTGAAGTATAATATGATGATTCTCTAGATATCCTCCATGTCTGTTGTTATGTCCCCCTTTTCATTTCTGGTTTTGTTAATTTGAATATTCTCCCTTTGCCTTTTTGTTAGTTTGGATAAAGGTTTGTATGTCTTGTTGATTTTCTCTAAGAATTGACTCTTTATCTCATTGATTTTTTGTTTTCTTTGCTTCTATTTTATTGATTTCAGCTCTCAATTTGATTATTTCCTGGTGTCTACTTTTCCTGAGTTTGCTTTTTTTTTTTTTCGATCTACAGCTGTTAGGTGTGCTGTTAAGTTGCTAGTGTTAGATTTCTCCAGGTTCTTTATGTAGGTCTTTAGTGCTATGAATTTTCTTCTTTGTAATGCTTTCATAATGTCCCATAGGCTTGAACGTTTTGTACATTCCTTTTGGTTGAATTCTATGATGTCTTTAGTTACTTCCTTTGCTTTCTCCTTGACCCAGGAGTGGTTTAGTTGAGCACTGCTCAATTTCCATGAGTTTGTAGACTTTCTGCAATTAATGTTGTTGTTGAATTCTAACTTTAAACTATGGTGATCTGATAAGATAAAGGGGGTTACTCTATTTTTTTTTAATCTGTTGAGGGTTTTTTTTGTTACCAAATATGTGATCAATTTTAGAGAAGTTTCCATAAGGTGCTGTGAAGAAGATATATTCTTTTGAATTTGGGGGAATATTCTATAGGTGTCTGTTAAAACCCATCTGTTAGTCCTTTATTTCTTAAGTTTCTGTCTGGTAGACCTGTCCAATGGTGAGAATAGGATGTTGAAGTCTCCTACAGTTAGTGTGTGGGGTTTGATGTATGATTTAAAGTTCAATAATATTTCTTTTACAAATGTGGGTGTCCTTGTATTTGGGGCATAGGTATTCAGAATTGAGACTTCATCTTGCTGAATTATTCTTGTGACAGATAGTAAATATTCTTCTTCATCTTTTTTGATTGATTTATTTTGAAATCTATTTTGTTAGATAGTGGATAACTACACCAAATTATTTCTTAGATCCATTTGATTGGATTATCTTTTTTTTACCTTTTATTCTGAGGTAATGTCTGTCTTTGAAGTTGAGGTGTTTCTTGTATGCAGCAGAAGGATAGATACTGCTTTTGTATACACTCTGGTAGCCTGTGTATTTTTATTGGCAAATTGAGAGCATTGATATTAAGAGATATTAATGACAAGTGATTGTTAATCCTTGTTAATTTTGGTTTTATTGGTGGTGATGGTGGTGGTGGTAGTATTGTGTGTATATATTTTCCTTTTTTGTTTTTTTTTTTTCTGGTGTGGGATTATCTATTACCTGAGTTTTTGTTACTGTAGCTAACTTCTTTGTGTTGGAACTTTCCTTCTAGTACATTTTGTAGAGCTGGATTCATGAATAGGTTTTGTTTAAATCTGGTTTTGTCATGGAATATATTGTTTTCTCTGTCTACGGTGATTGAAAACTTTGCTTATTATAGTTGTCTGGCATGGTATCTGTGGCCCTTAGTGTCTACAGAATGTCTATCCAGGACCTTCTGTCTTTCAGAGCCTCCATTGAGAAGTTGGGTGTAATTCTGATTGGTCTGGTTTGATATGTTACTTAGTCTTTTCCTTTGCAGGTCTTAATATTCTTTCTTTATGCTATATGTTTAGTATTTTGTTTATTATGTGATGAGGAGAATTTTTCTTTTGGTTCAGTCTATTTGGAGTTCTATAAGCATCTTGTACTTTTATAACCATATAATTTTTAAGTTTGGGAAGTTTTCTTGTATGATTTTGTTAAATATATTTTCTGTGCCTATGAGGTAGAGTTCTCCTTCTTCTATCCCTATTATTCTTGTTTGGTCTTTTTTTGTTGTCTCAGATTTCCCAGATACTTTGAATTATTTTAAGATAAGAAATTGTTGGATTTAATATTTGCTTTAACAAATGAATCTATTTCCTCTATCCTATCTGCAACACCTGAGATTTTCTCTTCCATCTCTGATATTCTGTTGGTTATGCTTGCATCTGTAATTTTTTTTTAATTGAGAAAAGGAAAAAAAAAATTCCGCCTCCTCCCAGCCTCCCATTTCCCTCCCCCTCCTCTCACCCTTCTCCCCCCCCCCCCACTCCTCTCTCCTTCCCTCTCCAGTCCAAAGAGCAATCAGGGTTCCCTGCCCTATGGAAAGTCCAAGGTCCTCCCCCCTCCCTCCATGTCTAGGAAGGTGAACATCCAAACTGGCTAGGCTCCCACAAAGCCAGAACATGAAGTAGGATCAAAACCCCGTGCCATTGTCCTTGGCTTCTCATCCGCCCTCATTGTTCGCCATGTTCAGAGAGTCCGGTTTTATCCCATGCTTTTTCAGTCACAGTCCAGCTGGCCTTGGTGAGCTCCCAAAGAATCAGCCCCACTGTCTCCACGGGTGGGCGCACCCCTCGTGGTCCCGACTTCTTTGCTCATGTTCTCCTTCCTTCCGCTCCTCAGTGGGACCTTGGGAGCTCAGTCCGGTGCTCCAGTGTGGGTCTCTGTCTCTATCTCCGTCCATCACCAGATGAAGGTTCTATGGTGATATGCAAGATATTCGTCAGTATTGCTATAGGATAGGGTCATTTCCGGTTCCCTATCCTCAGCTGCCCAAGGAACTAACTGGGGACATCGCCTTGGGCTCCTGGGAGCCACTCTAGGTTCAAGTCTCTTGCCAACCCTAAGGTGGCTCCCTTAACTAAGAATTGTGCTTCCATGCTCCCCTAACCAACCTTCCTTTATCCCAGTCATCCTGTTTCCCCAAGTTCCCCCAGTCCTCCCCTTCTCACTTTTCTCTCCCCATCCCCCCTTGTCCCCACCCCACCTCACCCCCAAGATCCCAATTTTCTCCCCGGCAATTTTTGATCTCTTTCCCAGGTTATCCAGTTCCAGAATTCCCTTGGATTGTGTTTTCCATATTGCCTCTATTTCAATTTACAAGTCTTGAATCACTTTCTTCAACTGTTTAATTTTTTTTAGGTTTTCTTTGTTGATTTCTTCCAATTTTTTGTTTGTTTGTTTCTTCTACTTCTTTAAAGGAATTTTTCATTTTCTCCTTAAGATCCTCTATCATCTTCGTAAAGTTAATTTTAAACTCATTTTTTTTTTCTGCTTTATCTGCACTGGAATGTTCATGCCTTACTGATGCAGAACCACTCATTTCTGATGGTTCCATATTGCTCTTTATGTTGTTGAATGTATTCTTACACTGTTGCCTACCCATCTCTTTGTCCAGTGGGTGTTAATGGGGCTTCTGCTTCAGGGGGTCTCTCTTCCTCCGATTGATGCAGGTGGGGCCTGTGGGTTAGGTTGTCACTCTTCATCTATGTGCAGTCTCTGTGGTTGCTGTGGTTGCTGATACATCCCTAGGGTTTTTCCAGGTGCAGGCAGGATCAAGGCTCCAGGAATCACAGATGTGGTTGTGGATGGTTGAGGTAATGGGTGGATGCTCCCAGATCTCTGGAGGTTCAGTGGATAGGGGTGGGAATTGGGATGTCCCTCTGGGGTCTAGGGCCTAGAGAACAGTATTATCCAGCCAGAAACACAGACACTTTTACCAGGTGCAATCAGGGCCAGTGTTCTGGTGGTTGTAGATATGGGGGATGATTAGGTAATGGGGAGGCTGCTCTCAGTCTCTGAGGCTTCAGTGGGTGGGGGTGGGGGCTGTGGGATGTTCCTGGGGGGGGATTCAATAGAGCAGGGTCCTTCAGGTTGAACCAGACACTCACCTCTCCAGTGCAGTCAGGGCCAAGACTCTGGTAGTCACAGATGCATGGGGAATTGTTGGAAGCATGGTGAGGTTACTCCTGAGTCTCTGGGGCTTTGGTGGGTGGGGTGCATTATGAGATGTGCCTCCAGTGTTTAGGGCCTAGAAAGCAGAACCTCCAGCTGGAAACACAGATATCTACCTCTCCAAGTGCAGTCAGGGCCAACTGTAATGTATTTAATTTTGATGGTTGAATTTTCACTGATTTTTTTTCTTGTTGAAGTTGTTTGCATTTAATTTGCTGTTGAAG
Organism: Microtus obscurus; assembly: GCA_963919715.1. Classification (NCBI taxonomy): domain Eukaryota; kingdom Metazoa; phylum Chordata; class Mammalia; order Rodentia; family Cricetidae; genus Microtus; species Microtus obscurus. The sequence continues at coordinate 3,108,470 of CAWTZC010001361.1, forward strand.
AGTGTAATATGTTTCTAACACATTTTTTTTATTCTGACATACTCATTTGAACCTTTTTGATTACATTCCAAGTATAACTTGGATTTTATCACATTTATATGAAAGCCTTTGATACCGAGCACGACGATCTATTTTCAAGCCACAAGTTCCATATGATGAAAGAAAAGCAACTCTTTTAAATTACCTTCTGACCTCTGCTCACAGGTGCTACAACACATGTACACAAAATATGATAAATATTTTAAAAACACTAATCATTGGTTAATAGTCTCAATGATAATGAACACATCATTTATAATTCTCCTGCAAAATTACAAAAATTGAATCAATTTGAGACTGCTTCTGATATATATATATATATATATATATATAGCTGCTGTGTATTACTGTCCCTTTTGTAGGTGATTTTAGTTATTCAACATGTATTTTTTTTCAGAGTACGCCATCATGCTATGGACATCAATGTATTAGTGTTTTGGAAACAAGGAGGGGATACTTGGCACAGAGCAACTTAGAACTGTCCAGCGTAATTTTGCTTTCCCTTGTTGGGCAGGCACAGTGGTGGTCTGATAACTTTAGTTTGACTGAGGACTGTCCTGCGTTGAGGTTGAACTGTAGGTCACTAAAATCCTGCTAAGCACTGGTTCATACAGTTTCATAGAATCTGGGTATCTGTAGACTCGCTGAGTTTATTAATGTCTTGTGTTGCTCTGTTGACATTCTCTGAGTGGCAAAGGACGAGAGGACTAGACTGGCTTGTTAAATACCCCTGCAGTGCACTTTTTTCCCTACTCAAGACCAATCTTTTCTAAAAAATCAGCTGGACACATAACATCTCTCTTCCTGGGAAATAGAATGCTTTCTTGGCCTCTAATGGTGCTCAAACTGTCAAATATTCCCAGGTAGGTAGTCCCGTGCCAGCAGGAATGCAGTCTTCTTGGCCAGAGGCAAAGAACAAAAAATGGTCTTTTACCTTCACTACCTTTGAAGATTTGGAATTTCTCTAACTTTTTAGCTTTCAATGGGTTTGATTTCTGGAAAAGGAAGAGACTGGGAGCACTGTGCTGTTGCAGACTGATGGTGGCTGTTACCTTAGTTTGAAAACCTGCAGGTGAGTTTGTTCAACTCTCAGCTTCAGAATACTCTCCTTAGTCTTCCTCTCTTTTCCTGCAGTGGTGGCAGTGCCTAGGCAGCTGAGAAACTTCTTTAAGTATTTTTGTTACTAAAGATATGAGACATTTAATGACGTGATAAATGGGAAATTTTGAGAAAGAGGGGTGATACAAAATTAGATATTAGCAAACTGATACTGAAGTGACATGACATATATGTGTGTGTATTTTTATGTATATATAAAATTTAATCTATTTTTTCAAGTTTAATGTGCCCTCTGCAATGTTTACTTTATCAATCATTTTAATGTACTAACTACTGACTTTGCAGCCATGTGAAATGAAAATTTGGAAAATTTGTTTTTTTTTCTCATTTTGATAGTTGTATATCAATGCTGGTCGTTTTCTGCTTCTTGTTAATTCTTCTTGAGAAAAGTATATGTAAATAAACCCCCTGGCTCTAGAAGGTTTTTCATTTGTCGTGAAAAACATGTTAGAAGAGCTCTTCAAAGATCCCTTAACATAGGCTCCATTCTGTCTCTTGTTAATACATATACACACTAGAATGATAAGGCTGAATGTCTTAGCTGCAATACAGAAACAGCTTTTCCCTTTGTAAGAGTTTAATTCATTATGAGTAACAAAGATCAAGTCAGTTAAAATAGCAGCATAAATGGTGGACTGCCCCCACAAACTCAATTCCACAACTGAGGAACTTTGACCTTTGAGGACTGTTGGGGTATGGAAGGTTTGATCTTTTTTGGAAGGGATGTGGCCCTTCCTGGGCTGTTCCAGTGGATGCTCAACAGTTCTCTCTCTCTCTCTCTCTCTCTCTCTCTCTCTCTCTCTCTCTCTCTCTCTCTCTCACACACACACACACACACACACACACACACACACACACAAACACACATATCCATCCATGAATGGCCTTAGTGAGTACTGAAAAGAGAATACGGAATTGGTAGGGCAGGAGAGAGGGGACCTGGAGGAGTTGGAAGGGAATGAGAGTTGATATAATCAAAACCCACTATAAAAATTTGCGAAGTTTTTTTAAAATTAACACAAAAAAGGAATACATATGACAAGGTTCACATAAGACATTTGGAGAGTGTCCAAAAACTTATTTTAAGGTAGAAATGACTAATATGTCTAGCCTCAAAGAATCCTAGCTTCAGAATGGATTTTCATGATCCATTTTTGCATATAGGAGTTTTTGCATATCAATCAATCTTCTGGCTCTTGTGAAATAAGGGAACTAGAGACGACGATGTCATGGATAGCTATTCAATACTATTCAATACTCACTTGCAACCAGTAAAATACCTCGTTTTCTTCCAGTTCTAAAATTTGGAGATGAATGAAAAATTTGTGGGGTCCAAAATTCATCAACTATAAAATGTCTTTTAGAGTAAGAGGAAATGACAACTGAGCCTGAGTCTTGAAAATATGTAGATTGCAAAAGCATCCTATACAAAAACTAAAATATGTGTAAGTTGTAATGGGCTCCTACATAAGTACTTAAATATCTGTGGGTTGCAGAGTGATCCTCTATAATAGCTTAAACATGTGTAGGTTGCAATGGGATCCTATATAGGAAAATGGAACTGTGACTTTAGAATGTTCCTCCACAGCTTGGGAGCACATCCTGTTGGAGAGGCAGAAGGATGGCCTTTAGATGATTTTAGTGGTGGGTCTCGGGAACTGGCTCAGTTGCTAAGGTGCTTGATGCTCTGCAGGGGACCTTGGCTTGTGACTGTTTTACCCATGTCAGAGTTGGGCAGACAGTAGATGCTGCAACCCTAGTGCTAGGGAAAGGAAAAAGGCAAAAATGGAAAGGAAACCTTCATGTTTAGGGAGAGACACTGCCTCCAAAAACAGAGAATGAAAGAGGAACACATACAACGTTGATATTTGGCCTCCACATCTACACAAACACACACACACACACACACACACACACACACACATAAGTAATCATAATGTAATAAAATAGTAATAAGCTTAAATTAAAAGATGAAACAGGTTTAATGGCTTATATAACCTGTGCCAAAAGGTACCTACTGTTTGGTGCAATACTTATGTTCATTTCATTGTCTCTATTTTTTTAATAGAATTTTGCTACATGTGTTCCAGTGACTGCAAAAAGTAGAAGAGGGTTTGTGTTGAAATAGGAGCGGCCAGGCTGTGTCCTCCCCGCACCCGGCCGCCGGCATGGCTTAGCTTACGCCCCGAAATAATTACACGAAAACTGTAATCTTTTAAACACTGCTTGGCCCATTAACTTCAACCTCTTAACCCATTCCTAATCATCTATGTAGGCACCCCAAGGTGCGCTTACCGGGGAGATTCTAGCCTACGTCCATCTTGACTCGGAGCTTCATGGCGAGTGTGCCTCAGAGAGCTGGGCCATCCTGTCTGCCCGCTAGACAGGAGGCTGCTGTCTCTGAGCGGAGCTGCGTGCTTCTCTGAGCTCACTTCCTCTTCCTGTCCGTATACTATTCTGTTTACTCCACCCACCTATTTTCTAACCTATAGGACCAGCCAAGCAGTGTCTTTATTTTAACCAATGAAATCAACAGATTGATAAACAGATTGATATATGACACTCCCACATTACTTCCCCTTTTTCTGTTTAAACAAAAAGGAAAGGCTTTAACTTTAACATAGCAAAATTACATAAAACAGTTATCAAGTAAAAATTACAATAATCTTTATCATAACTAAGGAAAGAAAAGTATAACTATAACTAACTATTCTTAATTCCATCAAAGACAGAAAGATACAATATTACCTCAGCAAACAAGAAAAAAGCAACCTTTAAACTCTAGAAATGACAGAGACATCTCGCTGCCTGTACAGTCACCCAAAGTTCCTCTGTACCGTTGGGGCATCCATCTTCGGCCTACAGGCCCATAGTTTTCAGCAGACATTCCATAAAGCAGGAAATTTCAAAGGCAGTCACTATCTGCTTGTCCTGAAGAATGTCTTGCAGACTCTTTCATAAGTCAGGAACCCCGAAAGATCATCTCACCTTTAGGCAAGTTCAGTAGTCCTCTCTCTGAGGGTTCTCTGTGTCCACTTTATGCAATAGTCCAAGCAAGAGCAGTTTCTTGCCTAATGGCTATCAAACTCCATAAGGATCCTCTTCAATGCCCATCTTCTTCTTGAAGTAGATTGGTGTTGCAGAGTGTCTCATTGTCATGAAAAGTCCTTAGTTATTAAAACATTTAGAATGCCATATTCTATAATCTTTGAAAAATATGAAGAATGCCTATCTAAAATATATCTATGTACATCTAGAAAATCTTAACTAACAACATGACTACAAGCTTGACTATTATTGATTATCCATTAACAACCTATATACATTACATTTTTAAGTGAACTACACAATCACAATACCTTAATCAAGATCAGAAATACAGATACATATAACAAAATTGACCTTAAATTTCTATCTATAAAGCAAAATCTATACTAATGCAAATTATTTATACCTATATCATTTCCCCCTTTAAATGTAAAAGAACGTTTAGAAACCATATTTGGGAACATGGGCGCAGTTCTTTCTCTCCAAACTGCTTCCTGCTGAATGGGGGCGTTGTTAATTAGGTCTTTCATGGTATAACCTGTGTGGTGGTTTCATCTTAGTTGGCAGTTGAACGAGGCAATTTTCTAAAGGCGTTCACAGCAACCCTTCAGGAGGGCGTGGTCCATCATACCATATCGGAATAGAAGAAATGAACAGGGTCTCATCCTCTGTGAAAACAAAACAAGAAACTCCTTTCCAAAGTATTATGTCCTTAGATCCAAATTCCAAAGTCAAGACATTTTCACAATATCTGTGTTGGGTTAGTTTAGCAGCATTTATAATCAAATATCTTTTAGCAGCTCTTGCTCCTTCCTCAGCATTCAAACAATTCAAACAGAGCATAATAGCATACAGTATCAAGATTCTCTGTGTATTTTCCATCTTTGTGTGCTTTATTTTAACCTCTATTTCGTTTATTTTTACTTTTAACTTTTTGAGCGTATATCTTTGACCTGGAATAGCTCTGTAGACCAGGCTGTTCTTGAATTCTCAGAGATCCGCCTGTCTTTGCCTCCCAGGCATTGGGATTAAAAGTGTATGCTACCACACCTTGAACTCACAGAGAACTGTTTGTCTCTGCCTTCTAGGCACTGGGATTAAAGGCGTGTGCTACCACACTTTGAAGTCACAGAGGTGAATCTCCCTCTGCATCCCAAGTGTTGGGATTAAAGGCATGTACTATCACAACCAACTTCTCTTTTTCTTCCAATTTTTTTTTTACTCTTAAGAACTTACTTTTAGCTTGCATATATTTTTAACACACTGTAAACCATTTAAAAATTTTCTTTATCTTTGAATCTCTTTTTACTGTATCTCTCTCTGTTTTTCTGACCACATAAGTCTTTAATTTACCAAGCAATCTCAGTAGGACTAAAGGTGTGGCTTTGCCAGCTAGATCCAGTCCATTCCTTAGCTTTCTGCCATTCCAACCTTGTGACTGAGGTATTGGCCAGAGCCGCGTTCAGTGCCACAAGTCTACAGTGTTTCAAGGTCCCTGCCAGCAATTAAGCTGCAACAGACAACACTCAAGTCCTTTCTCTGTAGTCGGCCCTCCTGCCTCAAACAGTCAGAGTTTGCCCTGGCAGGATGGCCCAGAAAGCCGGCATTTTTAAACGGCGCAGCTTTTTTTCTCCTACGGCTGAAAACCGAAAAGCATGCGTTCAGCTTTTCGTCAATACCGTTTAAGTGTTTCCTGGCAGGACCTCTTAAAAGAGCTGCAAGGCTTTGCAGCTAAAGCTGAGTCAGGAAGCCTCTCTTAGCTGAGAGAAGCCCTGAGAAACTGCTGCTACCAAGAAAACATGCTTTACTCTTTCCCAAGCTTTTTCAGACTTTCTGTGGATTCACTTGTCCACACGTTGGGCGCCATCTGTTGAAATAGGAGCGGCCAGGCTGTGTCCTCCCCGCACCCGGCCGCCGGCATGGCTTAGCTTACGCCCCGAAATAATTACACGAAAACTGTAATCTTTTAAACACTGCTTGGCCCATTAACTTCAACCTCTTAACCCATTCCTAATCATCTATGTAGGCACCCCAAGGTGCGCTTACCGGGGAGATTCTAGCCTACGTCCATCTTGACTCGGAGCTTCATGGCGAGTATGCCTCAGAGAGCTGGGCCATCCTGTCTGCCCGCTAGACAGGAGGCTGCTGTCTCTGAGCGGAGCTGCGTGCTTCTCTGAGCTCACTTCCTCTTCCTGTCCGTATACTATTCTGTTTACTCCACCCACCTATTTTCTAACCTATAGGACCAGCCAAGCAGTGTCTTTATTTTAACCAATGAAATCAACAGATTGATAAACAGATTGATATATGACACTCCCACATCAGGTTTGGATCCCTCAGGGCTGGAGATACAGATAATTGTGATCTCTAAGACATGGGTGCTGGGAACCAAACTCAGGTTTTCTTGGAATAATAGGAAGTACACTGAACAGTTGAGCCATCTCTTCTTCTTCTCCTCAATATGTATGTTTTTAAAGTATAGAGTTATATAAAGTTTTAACCTCCAAAATTATCTGAGAATGCAGTCAATGACAAAGTTCAAAACATTTTTGTTCCACTTGTAGAGTTTGCTCCCAGCATGCATAAGATCAAGGTCTGACTATTATTCAAACTGTTTAAACAAGTTTATTCAAAACATAGCTATTTAAAGAATATCTGGTAGCCTATGATGTAGAGAATGTGGAGTAAGGGGAACACTCATCTTTTGCTGGTGGTAATGCAAACGTGTGCAACCACTTTGGAAATCAGTGTGGCGGTTTCTCAGGAAATTGGGAATCAACCTATCTCTGGATCCAGCAATACCACTCTTGGGAATATACCCAAGAGATGCCCAATCATACTACAAAAGCATTTGTTCAGCTATGTTCATAGCAGCATTATTTGTAATAGTCAGAACCTGGAAACAACCTAGATGCCCCTCAATGAAAGAATGGATAAAGAAAGTGTGGAATATTCTATATATACATATTAGAGTACTACTCAGTGGTAAATAACAATGACATCTTGAATTTTGCATTCAAATGGATGAAAATTGAAAACACTTTACTGAGTGAGATAACCCAGACCCAAAAAGATGAATATGGTATGTACTCATTCATTAGTGGACTCTATCCATAAACCAAGGACATTAAGCCTATAGTTAGAGCCTAGAGAAGCCAAATAACAAAGTGAATACAAAGAAAAATATATAGAGATCCGCCTGGAAATTGGAAGCAAACAAGATTGCCAGGCAAAAGCTGGGAGCATGGGGGTGGGAGTAGGGGTGGGGGGTGAGATTGGGGGAAGGGGAGAGGGGGAGAGGGAAGGGAGAAGGGAAAGATTGGCGAGAGCTTGGGGGAGTGGGAGGGTGGTGATGGAGGAAGGGTAGCTATAGGAGCAGGGAAGAAGATATCTACATTAAGAGAGCCATTTTAGGGTTGGCAAAAGACTTGATTCTAGGGGGGATCCCAAGTGTTCACAGGGATGTCCCCAACTAGGCCCTTGGCCAGCAGAGGAGAGGGTACCTGAACTGTCCTTGCCCCACTATCACACTGATGATTATCTCTAATATCATGATAGAATCTTCATCCGGCGATGGATGGAGATAGAGACAGAGACCCTCATCATAGCAATGGACTGAGCTCCCAAGGTCCATTTGAAGGGCAGAAGAAGGGAGAAGAAGAGCAACGAATTCAGGACCGCGAGGGGTTGGTCCTCCCACTGAGACAGTGTGCCTGATCTAATGGGAGCTCACCAAATCCAGCTGAACCAGGACTGAATGAGCATGTGATAACACTGGACTCTCTGATTGTGGCTGGCAATGGGGGCTGACTGAGAAGCCATTGATAAAGGCACTGGGACTTGTTTTTATGACATGTTCTGTTTTTTTGGGACCCTAGTCTATATGGATGCACAGCTTCCTAGGTCTGGATGGAAGGCTGGGGCTTGGACTTCCCATAGGGCAGAGTTCCCTTCCCTCTCTCAAGCAGGTGGGGGGAGGGAGGAGAGTGAGTGGGGGATTGAGAGGGGTTTGGAAGGAGGGGAGGAAGTGTAAATTTTTGAATAGAAAAAAAAAAGAATACCTGTTACCCAGCTGTAAAATGGAATCATCTTTGGAGTGTTTCTGGTACAATAAACAATCAAAGCATTCTTTGCTGTCTTGGTCAGTTTTTATATCTGACAGACTCTAAAAGTCTATTTACATACCTGCCTATCCATTCATCTATGACCTCATCACCAATTATATAGTCTACTTGAATTTGTCATCTACCACCTGTAATGCCCCAGCATCTTCTCTGTGTTTGCTATTGGGTACATGTCTATGCTTTAAGTTATTCTTCACATCTGGTAGTTTTAATCAGTATGGCATCCTAGAAGATTAGTAGGCTGGGGAGAGAAAATGCAAAAAAAAATTGTTTATCCATTTTAACCAAGGGAGAATTTTAATTACTACTGATTTCAAAAGACTTGGTAAGATACAGTTTATTTCTAGAAAGAGGAGGAAACAATAGCCATAATTCAGTAGCATTTACAATCAAGTTTCAAATAACTGTCAAAAGTTTCCTTTAAATGTTAATAAATAAGTTAGTTATTCCTTTTTCGTGCCAAGGGACTGCTCTATGACACACAGTAAGTGCTCTCTAAAAGGAAGTTCACATACCTTTAGGATATGCCTGACTGTAAGCAAAGTGGCAAAGGAGGAATACGAGATGAAGCATTTGCTGAAGTTTCCTTCCTCTTGAAGCTTCTTTGTGTCCTGGGCTCTGAGAATTCTATCAACAGAATGAGTGATAACAGAGTCCACCAGAGCCCTGGAGAGAACGCCTCAGGGAACCTCATGACCTGTGTCCTTAGGGACCACCCCACCAGACCTAGTCCAGTTGTTATAATTCAGGTATCTGGAATTTACATTTCCTGATTGGTAAAGCAAAAGCAAATACTGCTTGTGGGCTAAGTAATTTGATTTTTAATATCACATTTGTTCCTCTCTTCTTCTCTCTTTCCTAACTTTTCCTAATGATAAGGCTTGCTTTCTAGACTACAGCCTCAAGAACAGACCTCCTAAAGAGCTGATCTGTGAATAGCAGAGCTAGGCAAGTGTGTTATGTCCTAACATGAAGGAGAATATATATTCATAATATTAATAATTTTTACCAACTGACATTAGCATGACCAAGTTGAGTTTGGTTGTGTGCACTTATAATCCTACCACTAGGGAGACTGAGACCAGGTGAAACCGGTCTGCAATACATAATCTCAACAACAACAACGAACTCTGAAAACAAATCACCAGGATCTCAGATATGTGCTTATATTTCTTTCATTTTATTTCCATCAATTATTTTCCTAGTCTCAAGTTTTATGTTATAGTTTGATTCTGTTTTTCTTCAAAATGGATTTATTTTATGCCCTTTTGTACTTGACACCTTATACAATCTCAATCTTTTGCAAAGTTCTACATTAATGTACATGTTGTATACTTTTCATTCATATTATTGTGACTTTTATCAAATGTGTTCTTTGACAAGTTCATACCTGCAACTAATGCATTCTATAGTTACTCTTAACCCACCTCTCTCCTCTCCCCTTTTGACCATCGTCAAAACCCTCCTCTTCCCCCAAAAATCCTTTTCACAGTCATGTCTTTTTTTTTGTTGAATGTACTATAAGTTACTTAGTATTTCAATCCTTGATGCACATTCATAAATTTTGAAATAATAATTTCACAGGAATCCTTCTGCACAAATAAACCTTTATCATAACTCTTGTCCTGACTAAAATTTCTTATGAAAATGTTTCTTCAGTTAACTCACTGATGACTATCTCATTGATGGTGCTCATCAGTTTCTGAAAGAGCTGGTTCCCCTGCTCCAGGTATTGTTTATACACTGTACTTTGCTTTGTGCCATACATGGAAGGCATTTGTAAGTCTTTTGAAACCTTTATATGATTTTATGATCTGTGTTTTTTCTATACTTCTTTTAGTTGGGCTGTCATTTCTTTATCGGTCATACTTTTCTTCTACTTTGAATGCCTATTAACTCATATCTATACTGTGAATTTTAAATTTTTCGGAGGTGTTTTTTTTTATTTGATAATTTTAACATTTAGGAATGTGTTCCAGGGTGCAACTGTGATCCTTTGAAGCTTATTTGTAAGCTCTGTGAAAAGAGACAGTATCTGTTTCTTCAGCTTCACTCCCCAGGCCACCCTTCTGACACAATCTGTCTGGAAATCTCATTATTGTGACTGTCAGATGAAGAGAATGTTCCCCATCCTGTAGGAAGAAGCCCTACTCTTGTTTAATGACTTTTCTCCAGGTTGAATGGCTTCTTCAAAGTTTTGTGCACAGTTTAGAGACAGAGACCCATCTGAAAGTCTGAGGTCTGTTTGTCTGTGAAGCTTGCTGGTTATTCTGGAAGTTCTAGTCACTTTCGCTTCCTAGAATGTGCTTTACTTGTTTACTCACAGGCACAAACAAGACGAATGCAGCTTGTTGGGCTGATGCTATCATCTGGAAAAACCAGGATGGAAGCTAGGTCACATGATTAGGGCTGGCCTTGCCTCATTTACTTTTCTCTGAGTCACTGTACTGGGACAATTATTTAATACCCATGACAGCACATGATTTGGTTTATTGTTCAACTTTTTAAATTTGTTAATATGGGAGTGAACTCTATTACTCTGGCAAGAAGCAGAAGCCCTGGATCAGCTTTAATTTGTTAGGAAACCCTGCTCCCTATTCCCAAGTCTGCTTAGATTTCTCATTTCAGTGTTTTGTGGACTCATAATGCCACTTGATTTTAATTGTTTTCTCTCCCTTTTGATTCTCTTCCCTTTCTTTTATTTTTATTGGTTCTTCGAAGCAGTGCTTTGCAATGTAGCTCAAGAGCCCTCAAACTCAAGATCTCCTCTTCTCCATCTCTTGAATGTTATCATTACAGTCATGTAATACTGATGTGGGGTTCCCATCTGTATGCTATGAATATGTTTTTTGCCTTTGGTTAACAAGGAAGCTGCTTTCCGTCAATGACTTAACAGAATATAGCCAGACTGGAAAAGATAGAGAGAGAGAGTAGGTGGAGTCAAGGAGAAGCCATGTAGCTGCCTACAGGAGACAGACTTTGGATGCTGGACGTAGACAGAATTTTATTGGTAGGCCACAACTATGTGGTGATACACAGATTAATAGAAATGAGTTAATTTAAGATGTAAGAGTTAGCTAGAAATATGCTAAAGCTATTACCCAAACAGTTTTGCAAATAATATAGTTTTGCAAATAATATAGTGATATTTTTGAATTTGGGCAGCCAGGAAATGAACAAAGAGCCTCTGCCAACTATGCCCCACTGTCTGGGGCATAGATCCATATAAACCCTAAAAAATAGTTTAAAAATACAAGGGCCTCTAAACTCACAAAAAAATGAGAGCCAAGCACAGTTTCTTAGTAGCCACATTTTTTCCTCACATGGATTCTGTTTACTGGCTCTGAGCAGGAACACTGTGGCTCCTATAAGAAAGGTGTTGGCACATGCCTTTAATCCCAGTACTCGGGAGGTAGAGACAGGCAGCTCTCTGGGAGTTCGAGGCCAGCCTGGTCTACAAGAGCTAGTTCCAGGACAGGCATCAAAGCTACAGAGACACCTTGCCTAGAAAAACCAAAAGTGAGAGAGAGAAAGAGAGAGAGAGAGAGAGAGAGAGAGAGAGAGAGAGAGAGAGAGAGAGAGAGAGAGAGGTGTTAGTAACAAAAAATTGTATGGCTTCTTTAATATCTGATTTCCTAGTTAGTGCTGGCAGGACAAACTCAGGCTCTTTGGTGAGGTTATGTACTTAAATGTTAAATGGGGCTTGTGAGAAGAGTGCTACAACTTGCTTAATGGCAATATAAATGTTCTGTATGCCTGAAAATGGGGCTATGAGCATGACTCACAGAGCTGGCACTGAACAGACCTCCACCATGTTGGACTGAAGCGAGCCAAAGGGCAAAGCAGCCTTAGTCATAGCCATGCTGTTTAGCATGTTAAGAAGCAGTTCTAGTCAAAAAAGGATTACAGATATGCAATAAAGAAATATTCAGACGAAAAAGGCCTCTAAATAGTCACCGTGTTAAATAAATGTGCAAGGGCTTGGGAGAGAGAAGAAAATAGTATAGAAAAAGTAAAACAAAGTCTTCAAAGAGACAGAGTATAGAGAATCATAGATTAAAGAAGTAAAAAAATAAGTATGGTAGAAGGGGAATAGACACAGAGAGTTTGGATTATGTATATTATTGTGCTTTCTCTGAATTTTTGACTGTGAATGAGCTAAGTACAGAGAGATATTTCATTGTACAGGCTTCCAAGCTAAAGCAACATGTATACTTTAAATTTATCTTGACTTCAAAATTTGGGTCAAAGGATATGTTGCTTTGAAAAACAGGTTCTGTTTTTGTTTCCACAAAGGATGAGAACCTGTGGATTTCTTCCAGACTAATGTGGGCTGATAGACCAAGAACTTCCTTAAAGGTCTACCTAAAATTATTTAGTCCAAAAAATAACAGCAGGAAGCAGTTTGGAGAGAACTACACCCAAATTCCCAAGTATTGTTTATAAATGATTGTTTTCATTTAAAGGGGGTTGACTGTCAGTGATTAATGGTCACAATCAATTTTTATTTAAAAAAAAAAAGGAGAATATGATACAGAGATAAATACTTTGCATTGGTATGGATTTTGGTTTATTGCTAAAAATTTAAGGTCAGTTTGGTTATATGTTATTTCTGCTTTTAATTAAGGTACTGTGTTTGTGAAGCTCATTTAAAATATAACGTATAACTAAGAAATATAGGTAGATAATAGATAACAATCTATAATAGTCAAGCTTGTAGTCATGTTAATTAGGTTTTCTGGGTATATTTCAGATGGATAGTTATTCCTCAAACCATTGAAAGACTAACAGAATGTGGCATTTAAAATGTTTTAAGAGCTTAGAACATTTCATGACAATGAGACACATCTGCTTCTGGTAGTACCAATTTAATTCAAGAGGATAATGGGCGTCAAAGAGTCTCTTTATGGAGTTTGTTAGAAATTTGGGGAAGAAACTACTCTTGCCTGGACTGCTTGATGGTATGCTGTATAAACTGGACATGCAGGGCCCACAGAGAAATGACTGATAAAGTTTCCTAAAGAAGGTGAGACAGTTCTTCAGGGTTCCTGTTTCATAAGAGAACTGCCAGACATTCTGCAGGACACAGAAGAAAGTGACTGATAAACTGTGAGTACAGGTGGAACTGTCTGAAATTTTCTGCCTTATGGAAAAGTCTGCCAGACACTGTAGGCCTGTAGGCTGAAGATGGATGCCACAACATTACAGAACTTTTGGTGACTGTCCAGGCAGTGAGATATCTCTGTCAATTCTAGAGTTTTGGGAGTTGCTTACGATGAATTTCCAGTTAATTTATGTAATACTATATCCTTCTGGGGTCTTTGATGTAATTGAAAAATAGATAGTTATAATTATTGTTTTCAATAGTTTTGATAAAAGATAAAGGAGATATAAATATTGTAACTGTAATTCTTGCTTGATACCTGTTTGTTACATGCAATTTCACTATGTTAAAGTTAAAACCTTCCTGTTTAACTAGACAGAAAAAAGGAGGTGATGTGGATTTCCCTTTGCATGCTATGAATATGTTTTATTGTTATTGTTTAATAAAGAAACTGCTTTTGGCCAATGACTTTCCAGAAATATATATATATATATATATATATATATATATATATATATATATATAGAGAGAGAGAGAGAGAGAGAGAGAGAGAGAGAGAGAGAGAGAGAGAGGGAGAGAGAGAGAGGAGGCAGTCAAGCAGAAGCCATGTAGCTGCCACAGGAGACAGACACTGGTTGCTGGAAGGATCCTTACTGGTAGATCACAACCATGGGGCAATACACAGATTAATAGAAATGAGTTAATTAAAGATGTTATAGTCAGCTAGAAATACACTTAAGTCATTGGCCAAACAGTATTGCAAATAATATAGTTTCTATGTGATTATTTTGGGCCTGGGTAGCAGGGAAACAAACAAGCAGCCTCCAACTACACAATACCATACTTTGCTATAGTCATCATACTTCAATAATAATTTTTCACATATATTGATCTGAGGTTACTGTTGGATATTTTATAAAATCTGGTGTGTTTTTTCTTTTCATTTTCACAACAACTTTGTGTTTACTACTGCTACCATTTTCATTGCATGGATATAATGTAATTAAAATGCACTAATTAGAGGCCCACTATATAGTCTTTATCTTGTAGCAAACATTTAAAACTTTAATATGTATTGCATGTTTAAGATGTGTGTGTGTGTGTGTGTGTGTGTGTGTGTGTGTGTTGGTGGTGGTGGTATAACTTTGGCTCACTCAACTTTTGAAGAATAGAATAAAGTTACTGGAAAACACTAAAATCTTGATATAGAGCTATAGAATGGATGAAGAAATCAAGCAGACCTCTTCAATGGGCTTAAATAAGAGTACCTAAGTTGAGAAAGTCAATAGGATGGAAATAGTATCAGGCTAAAAGATGGAGTCATATAAACCAAAAGAAAAGGGTTTGTGCAATGATATTAATAGGTTGTTTTGCTAAAGGCAGTCTGACTTATTGATTAAAAGTGTCACGTCTTATTAAAAATCCAGGATCTTAAGATTGAAGACCATTTTGTTTACCAGACAAAGAGGAAATCTATCACTCTAAGAATGTCACCTAATTAATAGTGTTGTATTTTAGTGAGAGGAAACTGAAACTCTTTTGAGACTACTTAGTCTAATAATGTGGAAGAGCACAGAATACTTGAATATAGGCACATCTTAAAGTGACTGTGCTCAATTTTTCTAGCAAATTCATTAGAAGATTGTTAATTATCATTGTCTTTCCCAGCACCACAATGGTGAAGTTATTTTTGAATGTCGCTTTTACATTTTCTGATCTATGTAATTTATATAAGTGGTTTTCCTTTTAGTACGCAACAATTTTGCTGATGTGTTGTTCTGTCTAATCAAAGTTACAATCACATGATGAGAGCAGAGTAGATTTGACCATCCAATATCCTTATGTCTAAAATGATTCTCTAAGTTTTAACTATTGTGACTCTTGTATTGTGATCCATGAAGACTTAAGATTTGATGGAGGTGCCACAGGGATAAAATGAAGGAACAGAAAGGGGAAGCCAAGCAGGGCTCCAGGACTCTTCACCTTTATACTAACTCTGACTGCACTATTTCTTGTCTTTTATCTGTGAAGAAGGATTTGCATTAAATCATCCTCCCTCCCTCCCCTGGTACTGTTCTAATGAACTGACCTGAAAATAAGTGCATTAAGTGGCCATAGAACATAAAGACACTAATTAGTTCACTTGGGGATCAAATCCACCATAACAGACTTATTCATGCTTTTCACTATCCCCCAAACTATTCAGATAAAAGGAGAGGGAAAAAATAAACCTATCATATATATGACAATCTGTAAGAACAAACACTTAACATTTCAAATATAATCTGGTTGATTCTGTCAGAAGGAAACAATTCTGTCATTAGTTAGGAATAAGTAGTAATTGAGTCTGGACCAGCAGCAAAAGGGATGCAAATAACCAGCAAACATGAAAAAGAATAGCATCCCTTATCATAAAAGAAATTTTTAGAATCATTTCGGTGAGATGCTATTTTAAGACTCTAAATTTGTATGTGTTTAAAATTGCTATATATGGCAATGATAAAGTTATCACTTCATATGCTTCTGGACTAGTTGAATAATATGGTCATTAACATTATTGTTTAACTTATAAAACACAGAAGCAAATTATTCTCAAATGCTAAGAACTTGTCATAGAGCTACAAATGTAAGTGAAGAAATGAAACAAACTTGTTCATCAAGTCTGAGAGGTGCCATTCTATTTAGAAAATCAGGTAAAGAGATAGCCATTCAAGAAACATTGAAGTCCTTCAAAGAGTTTCATCTTATCCCATTCTTAGTGATGTGTTCTTAATTAGTCCCCTTTGTACAGTCACTTTGTTCCAGGGACAATTTCCCTTTAAACTCTTTTATTACCTCATGAAAAACACCCCTGCATTCTGTTTATTGCTTGCCTTCTTTGTTTTGGTTTTTAACTTCACAAGAAGAATTTGAGCTTTATTGAGTGTCCTGTGATGCTCAAGAAAAATCCCTTTGACATTAGGTTATTTGTTGCTTCTTTCACACCAAGTTCTGCTCCAAGAGCTACATTTTTGGAGATTACGACAGAGTTTGGTTTCTAAGAAGAGGGTTGTGAGTGTGCATAATAATTGAAAAACTTTGCATCCCTACCTAACTTTCAAATCATTGGTAAAGTCGCCAATCCTGAAACAACTATTTTGTACCTATTTTGGAATAATTGATTCACATATTATATCATACCTCTAAATTATAACTATTCCATGTTTAGTGATATTGTAATAGAGAGCAGATTTATGATAAAATTTGAAGTGAAAACATATGTAAAACTACATGATGAATAGTGTACATTTTAGAAAAATATTTACAGAATAATTAGAAAATAAAAAATGTTTTGAAACAAATTGAATACTGAAGCATGGTAACAAATGTTTTCTTGATTATATATATTTTCTGCTTTTAAAGTTTTATTTATAAAGTAATTATACCATTTAAGGAAATAGAAGAGAAAGTGGTTTGAAAAATAAAAGAATAGCATCATATATAAGAAATTTTTAACTTGTTTCTCAGAAGAAAAATTTTCCTGCTTATTATTTATGCAAGCAGGAGTTGGAAGTCATTATGTTACCTAGAAAAAGTTTCTCCTGGGAATGTGACTATAATTTCAGGCTTGTGCTATTATAGAAATCTTTTTCTCTAAGATATTACAAGTTTCTTGTCATCATCTTCTAACCAATGAAAAACCAGTACCCATTGTATTTGCAAATAATAACCTTTTTTTTCTTGCACATATGCACACATGTTCATTCTTTCCTAAGTGTAAAGTACATTTTTTCATAAATCTCAGTGCTCTCCAATAGAATACAAAAATAAGTTGCAGAATGAACATAAAACCAGCAATGTCTTTGCATAATTAATTATTCATCCTTAAAGATCCACAAAAACAAAAATGGCCTAAGTATTTATGTGTATCTTATATATAACTCTAGGGAGATGGTGAGCCTATTAAATTTATTGGAAGAATCCTACTTTCCCCCTTATTTTTAGCAAATAATAATAATAAGAAGAAGAATAATACCTTGAATTTCAGAATTGTACAGGCCTCAGAATCCTAATTTGCCTTCTCATTGTAGAATTGAAAAAATTGACAACCAATGACAACAAGGGGTTCTCTCAAATTATCAATGGAAAAACAGTGAAGAAATCTGTATTTTTTAAATCTCTTAAGTTACAATAATTTATTTTAGAACCAGACCAGTTTCCTGTCATTCCTCTCCTCCCAATTGCTTCCCCATTCTCTATTCTTGCTCCCCAATCCACATCTTCACCAAAGAAACCTAAATCTTAAAGTATAAACTTTAAACTGAGAACTTAAAAGCTTTTGTTTGTAGATGGTGTTTCTGTCCTGCACTGTACCACAGTTGTTCAGTCCCAACAAAGCACCCAGAGGCATATATTAGTTATAAATTGGTTGGACTATTAGCTCAGGCTTATTATTACTAGTTTTTTTTTTTTTGAGACAGGATTTCTCCGTAGCTTTTGGTTCCTGTCCTGGAACTAGCTCTTCTAGACTAGGCTGGCTTTGAACTCACAGAGATCCGCCTGACTCTGCCTCCCGAGTGCTGGGATTAAAGGTGTGTGCCAAACAATTTGCCTTGACTTTAACTTCACTGCTAGTAACATTAACGATACAATGATATAAAAAAAGCTTTGTGTTCCTGCATCCACATAGAAGATACAGGCAAATGGGCATGAAGGGTGTGAAATATTGCCAGTCACAGGAATGTTTCACCTGTATCTCCACTCATCCTGGGAATTTTGAAAATAAATGCCTCAGGTGTGTTCTTTTTGCACTGGTGTACAATATAAAATTTGGATTTTTTTCAAATTAACGAGCATTTAGTCCAAGAATAAAAAATCTCTCATATCCATTCTAAGCTAAAAATGCATACAAATTGAAATATAATATATTTATACATAATATAATATAATTAATGTAATATGGGAACTATTTTGGCATGAAGTTTTAAATTGTCATGATATAAGTTTATATTACATACTAATATTTTTGTCATGTTTAAGTGCTATGTTTATCTTCTTTTCTAGTGGTTTAGTGATTAAATGTAGAAACAACAGCATAAAACTTTTCTATTTAGACAAAAATCAACATCTACATTTGAGAACATGTGAACAGAAACCACCCATATTGTGTCTTTTAATTATTTGTCAATTTTTTATTTTGCAATATAATTGCATAATTTCCATTTTCCCTTCTCCACTCCCTCCCTCAAAGATGGCAATAACTATCTTTGGTGTGAGATTTTTGTCTCCTCATTCAAAGATGGCAAGAAATATTTTTGGTGTAAGATTTTTCTCTCCTCCATCAAAGATGGTAAAAACCATCTTTGGTGTGAGATTTTTATTTTCTAAAACTTTTAGACACTAAACTCATCAAATTTCTCCATCCAATTTTGATAAGAGAGTTAATTAGAAAAGGTGCAATGGATGGATTTAGCTGTCAATTTAAAACAGTGTGAGAAGAAAGTCTCAATGAAAAACTATAAATATTAAGTTGACTGTGAACTTCTATGCAGTGGATTGTTTTAATTTTCTTAGTATATGTGGGAAGATTCAACCCACAATGGGCAGTATCATTCCCTAGACAAATGGCCTGAGCTATATAAGAGTGGAAAAACCAAGCTAAACATGATCAAGCAAGCAAGCACATGAACAGGTATGCATGTACCTCTCTTTACTCTTTGCTGTGGATGTGATATGACTAGCTGTTTGATGGTTGACTTCCACACTATGGTATGCTGTCACCAGGACTGCAAGTGGAAATAACCCTGTCTCTCCCTAAATTGATTACTGTAAGTATAGAAATGAAACTAAGTTCAGTATAATTAAACTCTCATTTTTATTTTATTTTAAAATTTTTAATAAATTTGATCTTTTATAAGGTCATGCATACACATAATATACTATCAGCAGCAGCACCCTTACCCTCTTTGAAATCCCTTCACCTTTGATATCCCACCCACTCTCAACAAGTTTCTCCCATTCATCTTTTTGTTTTGTTTAATGAGTTGCTGAGTTGAATCAGGTGTGAACATGAGATTAGAACTAAACATGGGAACCTGGTCAGCTAATTACTGGATTGAAGCAGATGTCACCTGCGCCAGAATCCATCAGTGGCCAATAGCACAGTAGCAAGAGTTAGGACCCTGTGAGGTCCACCCTATCTGTAGCTGACTATTGACAGGTTCAGTCTTGTGCAGGCCCCTTGCAGGCAGTGGTGGTTGGTGTGAGATGATAATTGTATTGGTCATTTAGTGTTCAGAAGGTACCGTTTCATAGTAAAATCCTCTTTAAATACATGGCCCGATGTAAACATTAGGTGAGTGATGAAGTCCTGTTCATTAATACTATTCCTGACATGACTGCATGGCTATTGCCTTTCTATTAAGAGAACATTTTCTCTCTTCTATATGTATGGGTATGGTGTTCACGTTCTATGCAATTTCACAAGTATAACTGCACGTAAAGTCATTTATGTGGAGAAATGACCATGGAATCAGAAGTCTTCCTTATTGGCTCTCTAAATTAATTGATTAAGCAGAATCAGCTACTGGGACCTGGACCTCATCAATTTGGCACATCTAGATAGCCACCCACCTCTGGCAATCCCATCACAGCCTCCAGAATGCTGGAATTACAAGTGGGCTGCAATGCTTACTCAGTATTTAAATGCGTTCTTGGGGGCCCAAGTTCAGATCTTCACACTTGCATGATAGGTATTTTAATGGCTGAACAATTTCCCCAGACCAAAAAAAAAAATTCTAACTTTAAAACATTGTCACTGGATAAATTTACATACCAAAATTACATACCAGATAATTGGAAAAGGTAATTTATGTGTGGCTGGCACAATAATCTAGGCTCTTTGTCTGCTGATTTAAAAGTATAATCATGATCTCAATAACTTAGCCATTTAGACATATTGCACACTATTGATAGCATATAAGAAGTGCGAACTCAATATTTGAAAATTTATTTTGAAAGGAGAATTATTTCTGCTTTGTGCATAAATCTGACAGAATCTTATTAGAGATTTGATGAAACATCCCAAGAAATTATAACAATAGGGCACATATTCCCAACGATAAAAATTGTGCTCAGTTTAAATACAAGATGAATATTAATAGCAAGCTTTGTTCGCTTTTAAATGCTTTCCCTATTTTACTCCCTTCCATGGGTCAATGGTCTTTAAGCTGAGTTCTGAACAGTTTTCACAGTCTTATTATCTATAAAATTATGCACAAAATCCATAAGTATCCTGTGAGACTCTTTAGAACCAAGTGCAATAATTCCTATTAATTCACACATTTGTTAAAACATTCTTCCAGTTGCTATGCCACATGCATTCAGTTATGGGCAATGGGGATGCTTTGAAATACCACATTCTGGTGTTAAATGTTTTGAAAATCTTTGGGGGACATTTGTTTGCTTTTCCTAACAAGTCCAAAATTGTGCCTACTGGGCCTCTCCAGCGGAAACAAAGATTGCACCTTTCTATGAGAAAAACAATATTGTCACATGGCTGCTATCTGTCAAGTAGAGAATAACTCACAGCTCAGGAGCAAAGAGCAGAAGGAGGAAGAAGGAAGTAGGCATTTAAAGGTGAGAACTGCCTTTTCCCCCCCTGGAAGATATTGCATTTTTTTAAAAGACAACCAGAAGAAAGTTTTTATTTTAGAGTCCCTCTCTCCCAAGGCTTTACAAAATGTAGACACTGTGTTGTCAAGCTAGGAAATTAGAGCTCTGATTACCTTTAAAAAGTTTAGCTTGTCAGAATTTCCTCTTAGCATGTAAAACACTCCTTTGTAGTACCTCATGCCACATTTTTTCACTTCTCTAAACCATACCTTGGAGATCACCTTGTCCAAAGGAGTCAACATCAATACTTTTCACATTCTGGCAACTGATTCTTAGAACACTTTATTTCCCACTGGGCGAATCTTCACGATGTTTTGGAGTATGAAAAGTACAATTTATTTCTAAAAATCACCAGAGAACCTGATGATTATTTAGATTTGGTAATGGGTCTACAAATAAATTTTAAAGCAATGGATACATATTTATGATATATACACACAGTATATACATATATAAGATTTGTTGATTAAATAAAGTTTATTAAAAGTTTGAAAAGAGAATTATACGGCTTGGGAGATAGATCAGTGTACAAATCTGAGCAAACTTGATGACTTGAGTTTAATCAAGAATGTAAACAAAAATGGTAGCATACATTTGTAATACCAGTGTTCTTATGGGGAAATGGGAGGTGGAGACAGTAGCATCATGGTGAGATGGAAGAGGGAATTAATAGAGTCAGCCAGAAATTCAAGCCCCCTAGCCTACAATTTACTGTGCAGTAGAAGAAACAAGAAAGAGACAATGGCCTAATAAGGTAAAGGAGAGATCTGACTACAAAATATTTTTGTAGACTTGAATATGTGTGCTGTGGCTCATGCATGCTTCTTATACACAACTAAAGAATCTTTAAAAAGCATTTTAAAATTAGTAATTAGTGATGAATCAAAAATTGATTACTATGAAATGCCTTATCCAGGCATGGTGATTATACCTTTATTTACAAGCACTTGTGAGGATGAGGATGAATCAGGGATATTATGAGTGTGAAGTTGGCTTGGCTAAATAGCGAATCTCTGTTGTATATGAAATGGAAGAAATGCTCTTTGAATAGGAGAAAAAGAAGCAGTAGGCAGGGGCTTCCTGCATCTCTATCATCCAAGTTTCTTCTTTTTGTTTTAGTTCATCACACACAATATTCCAGGACATTCATTGTCGAATCTTTCATCATCATTAAGACCTGATTTTAAAAGTTGAATACAACACATTATAAAATCCTAAAACTTGAAATATCAAAGGAGATAATAAATACCTGGCTACTTCTTACTATCTACCCTTGGTATGCAGTCAAGTATCTGACAAATTGATTGTTTGTAAAAAATTTAAAATGACTTCTTGGTTGATGTGTCCTACAATTTCCAGTTCCAACTCAGCAGTGTGGTATCAGTGGAGTGGAGAAGAAGTATGAACAACTGTTTTCCAACCCCCTGTGAGGAGCTGACTTCTCCTCACCACTGCTTTGGAGTAATGTGTAACTCTTCTTACTCCTTTTTTTTCTTTAAAATTACAACTATAAAGTATTTCTAACAGACAATGTCAACGAATTGAATTAAAATAATACCAGCACCAAATAGTTTATCAGAGAATTGTAGGAATATTAAGGAGCGATGGTAAAGTCCATATTAGAAAAAGCGTGTGTTTCTGAAGTCTTGGATGGGATGGAAAAAAACTATCAGTAATACAAATATTTTGAAATATTTAAGTAATAACTGCAGAAGAAAATGCAATCGTAATACATGTATGCAACAACTCATCTAATAAGGAGTACAAATAATTAGCAAGTGAAGAGAAGCTCATCTCAGACAAAAGCTTTGAGGTTATTAAAACCAGTAACCTGTTGGGATGTCATCATATTGATGTTAAAAAGCTTAAAAATTCAAAGTAGAATTTTGCAGTTAAGAAAACAAGAGTTCCGATGGAACCAATGAGGAGCAGTCCATTTTAAGTGCATCAATACTAACATTGATGTTCTGTATCACTTAGCTCTCGTCTCATAGAGGATGAAAGATAGCTGATTTTGGCCAAGCTGTGGTAGCACATGCTTCCAATCTCAGCACTCAAGGTGCAGAGGCAAGCAAATCTCTGTGAGTTCAAGGTTAGCCTGAACTACAAAGTGAGTTCCTGAATAGTTAGAGCTGTTATTATATAGAGAAACTCTGTTTCCAAACACAAACTAACAAACAATGATAGTCGATGCTGGAGACAAAATTGAGTGACTGTTGCCCATGAACACACATCTTTGTTATTGAAAATTCTATGTTCCAGTGTGGTAAAAGTTTCACAGAAAATTAGGAAACAACCTACCTCAAGACCCAGCAATACCACTTTTGGGTATATACCCAAAGGGTGCTCAATCATGTCACAAGGACATGTGCTCAACTACGTTCATAGCAGCAATATTTGTCATAGCCAGAACCTAGAAACAACCAAAATGTCCCTTGACCAAAAACTAGGTAAAGAAGATGTGGCACATTTACACAATTGAGTACTATACACTAGAAAAAAAAATAATGACATTTTGAAATTTGCAGGCAAATTGATGGATCTAGAAAACATCATAATGATTAAGGTAACCCACACCCAGAAAGACAAATATCATAAGTATTCACTTTTAAGTGGCTTTTAGATATAAATCAAAGAAATATCAGCTTACAATTCACAATCCCAGATAACCTAGAAAACAAAGAGACCTTAAGAGAGACATACATGCATCTAATATACATGGGAAATAGAAAAAGACAAAATCTCCTGAGTAATTCGGGATTATGGGGATCATGAAAGAGGGTAGAAGGGGATGGGAAAGGAAGGGAGGGAAATAGAGAGAAATATATAATTTAATAAAACCAATTAAAAAAGAGAAAGAAAATGAAATGCATGTGTGGAAGAAAACAAAAAGTTAAAAAGAGGAACTATACATTCTTTAAACAAATATGTAATGCTCTAGGCTTTTTTTAAACATCTTTTAAAAAGATTATAGAAAGTACCAATCTGAGAATAAACATATAACCTTCAACCTATTCTAATAAAAATGTTGAAGTAAATACAGTAACAGAAAAAAAGAAAATCATAAATCAATGCATTTTCCAACACACTGGTTGACATATCTTGTAATTGGGTTATGGCAAAGTGGAGAAACCTCTGTTGTAGATCTCAGAAATCATTAGATGTCATTTTATCTTTGGGTTAGTAGAAGATAGGTTGACGCACAGTAAAAAGAACTTACCTAGTAGTCACAAGGACATTATGTCATACAGAGATTTGGTCAATAAGTTATTATTAAGGCAACAGTCCAAATTCTCTGAAACCATTGAAACTCAAATTTGTTAATCAATCTTTTAGAAGGTCCAATATGGGGGCATAATTTATCTCCAGGAACTTTAGATCACAAAGTCAAAATATAGAAGTTGCTTCATTAAGAAGACATTGGTTACATCCAGATAATGAGTCATTTTTAATGAATTAGAAATATTTAGAATTAATAAAGAAACATGCAGAGTTTTTTTTAGAATGAATGAAGAAACACGCAGCTTTATTTTCAAGGGTGCTAACATTACATACATAAAGACTGTGGTGTCTACTTTCATGATAACTGGACAAAAGCTATAGTCATCTGAGAGGAGAGTACTTCAAGTAAGAAAATGTTTCCATAAGATGGTGCTGTAGTCTAACCTATAGGACACTTTCGATTTTCTTTCTTTCTTTCTTTCTTTCTTTCTTTCTTTCTTTCTTTCTTTCTTTCTTTCTTTCTTCCTTTCTTTCTTTCTTTCTCTCTTGCTTCCTGTATTCCCTGTCTGTCTTTTCTCCCCCGCTCTTTCTTAATTCAAAATAGACTCTGCTTTGATTCAATATGTTCAACCACAGTTTTTCCGCCCACCACTCCTCTCAACTCTCTACCAACCTTCCTCCTCCCCCAGATTCAGTCCCCCTCCATTTCCCTTCAGAAAGGAGCCGTCCTGCAAAAGACAACAATCAAACATGATAAAACAAAATACAAGGCAAAGGCCCTCACATCAAAGCTGGACAAGGCAACCTAACAGGAGAAAAATAGTTCCTAGAGCAGAAAAAAGAGTTAGAGACATAGTTGCTTCTCTGTTAGGAGTCCAGCAACAACACCAAGCTAACAGTCACAACCTATTGGCAGAAGACCAGGCATAGACCCATTGCAGGTCCCATACTACTTCAGTCTCTGTGATTTTATAAGAGCCCTGCTTGCTTGATTCAGTAGGCCATGATCTTCCAGTATTTTCTATCCCCTCTGTCCCCTACAATCTTTTTATGGCATTTCCTGAGCTCCCATGGGAGGGGCACAAAGGAGACCTCCTGAGAATGGGTTTTGTTCACACCACCCTGAAGATGTTTGATTTCTGTCTTAGAAACTAAATCAAACTGGGACTCATATATGGATAGGAGACAGTTATGGGCTTCATTAACCAGAAAGTAATGTGAAATTGTGTCTTCGCTGGAAGTTATTATGTAAGTAAAGCTTTCATAGTTTGTGTGCTCATTATCTTTTTACCTATCATTCAGTATCAGGGATCTACTTCCCATGGCTGGCAGTTCTGTCATCTACCACATTCTCAAACACTGGTTTAGAAGCCATCAATCTTCCTGAATCTTACCAAATTTTTGCTTGCCGTAATAATGATCTTTCAAAATCTCCAAGTGTGTGTTTCTATCAATTTTAGTATTTCTTTCATTTTCTTCATTACATTGTCAGAATCTCAAGAGTATGTTCAGAAGATTTCATACTTCTTATGTTATTAATAAGTAACATGCCTTATAAATATTCTTGGAAAAGCATATATTTGTGGATTGAAAGTATGAATTTATTATGTAATGATTAAACTAACATAAATACACATTGTTCTTATCTGGGAAGTTTACTGCCAACCACATGTACATAAGTCATCAGGCATTTGCTTATTGGAGTATATTTGGGGACCAGTACATAACAGTTTCCAAAGAAGCCTCCAATAATTCCTGCTCTCTTTTATTTACTTCCTGTATGAGTCCTCTGCTAGTCTGACAGACTTAATCTGTATTAAAAAAAGAATCCTGAAGAAGTGTTGGTAGGTCATTTCCGAAATAGGATATAAAATTAACTACAACTTCCTTCTTGGTCATTTATTCTCTGCATTTCTTGGATTTCTCACTTTGAGAGAAGCCAGGCCTAGGTAGAGGAGCCCTATGGGAAATCTCAGTGGTAATGAACTGTCCTCTGCTCACAGCTTCTAATGAAGACCGAAGACATCTGCCAACAACACCGTAAGTAAGACATCTTAAAATCAGTTTTTCTATCTTCATTCAAGTCTTCCAATGACAAATGCACAGTTGGCAGCCTAGTTTATTCTCATAATATAGCCTACATAAGGACCACTCTGTCCCCTTCAGTTGAATTTCTCATATCTGAAAGTGTGAGAGAAAATACTTGCTGCTCAATACTGTTAAGATTGGGCCGAGTTTGTTAGTTTAATACAAAGTAAATAACACAGGTCCAATTCTCTATCTACTGAATCAGAAAGTACAGAAAGTAGAGCTCAGGAGTTTTCAATGTTATCAAGCATCCCAAAGGTTTTGCTAAATTTGTGTATTTATATCAGAGAACCATGCTGTTCCTAGTGCTTCTGAAAGCCAAGTATCTGTAAGTCTATATTCATTAACTAACAGCTTAAAAAAGTACTGAACCTTAATCATTCAATTTGCAGAGGTTTTTCTTTAAATGTTTTTTTTTGAAAATTTTTTGTAATGGTTCTGCATTTTAAGAATGGAACAGTATTGATGGCCAGATTCAGATATTAATGTCTAAAGGTAGCCTTCAGAATGACTCTTGGAGTAGTGATTATCACTACTCCTGATCTTTATGATTAACTACCAAAATCAAAGAACACTGAATTTATGATAATTACTTCCATGAATTAGAAACTGCTCTGAATTCTTTCTATTCAGTCCATTTTCCTTTACCAAGCATAGGGTCCAACTTTCTAAGATCAAAAGAAATATTTTCTTTTTTTTCAAGCTAAAAAGCCATTAATATCCATCTCTGCAAAGCAACCCAAATGAATATTTCAAAAGTGACTTGTATAATTAGCAGAATTTCACAACAGTGTCAGCATTCATGTGAGTACTGTCTGTAGGGGCATCAGAGAAGCCCGGGGTAGGAGCCGTAGGCAGCAGTGGCCTGGTAGAGTCGCCTTCGTTTCCCTGCATTGAGCTTATTTTATTTCTGAATTGAACATGCCTTTTTTCTTTATGAAACAGGAATTAATTAGCAACTAGAAAGAGCCACTTTGTAAATTTTGAACATTTTGGGAATGGGTATTGTCACCATCACCTTGGGCTTATGGCCACATTACAGAAGTCAAAAGTACTACTTTGTTGCTCTTATTTTACTGAGAATGAAAGATGATATCAGATTCCTCAGTTTTGTGGGTTGCACTAGAGAAACAAACATTCATGAAGTGAAGCTGGATGGTCACAGTATTATGGTTCCAACTATCCTTCCTCCCAGGAGCAATGTGTACGGGGAGACCAAGCCAACTGCCAGAAGATGAGCAATAGTGGGAGTTGGTGGGAACCCATGATGGAAGCTTGTAACTCTGGTACCTGTAGCTTCAGTGAACAACAATCATGTGTGAGCCTGTGGCTGTTAGCCGGCAAGACTAGGGATGTGAAGAAAGATGCATGTGAACAGAGGAAAAGAAGATGACATTTTCTGGCATTTTTTTATCTGCTGTCACACCAGACCATATTCTTGGAGTAAAATATGCTCCCTCACCAAGGCCCCACAAAACATCCTTTTAGAATACATCTGGTTTATAATCACTTAGGAAAAGACTATCTAGTAAAAATACAAGGCAACCCAAATTATAATTTAATAAAATCTAATAAAAACCCTTGTAAAAACCATCTGCATTTTATACAGAAATTTCATGCTTTGGGGCATGGGTATAGAATTTAGAGTCAGTTGACTTTTATTTTGGCTTAGAAGAATACAAGAGGAGTCACTTGGCTACAGAGTGAAATTACTAAAGAACACGATTACATATACTGATTTTGAACTTTAAAAACACAGATTTTTTTTTCCAGGCAGTGGTGGAGTACACTTTTAACCCTAACACTTGGGAAGCAGAGACAGTCATATCTCTGTGAGTTGAGGGCCAGCCTAGTCTACAGTTATGGCTACACAAAAAAACCCTGTCTTGTAAAACAAAATAAACAAACAATAAGCAAATAAACACCCCACAGATTTTATTTAACTGATGCAAAGAAGGAACGTTGGAATATTTGGTTTTGTTTTTATAATTGTTATGTTTTGTTCTTTATTTTCCCATCGTGTTGTGATGTCCAGACAGCAATGATAAACATGACATCATTACTGTGGTAGAAATCAAATGTAAAGCTAATATTACCCATCAAGGAGTTCTTAAAAATTTATCTTTCTTAGACTTTTCATATTATTGTATCTGTGTACCTAGAAGTCTGAGATTCTTAGCAGAAAGGGTTTCTCCCAGTGAGCTATATTGGTGAAACCAGCTGAGTTTGCTTTCTCTACTTTAACATAACTGAAAAACATCTCTTAAAAGGAAAGGCCAGACACCAAAGAACTGACTGGACTCAATTCAATAAAAAAATAGTTATTGCTTGTGTCTTAAATAGTAGTAATGTAGTTGTTGGATACCCACTTCTCCATTCCACCGGTCTGCTACTACTATTGGTTTAATCTCATATGCATTTTATAATGGTTTGTTCTTACCCTACTCATCATGGTGATCCAACCTTGGCTCAGGCTATAACTCATCTTTCAACTGTATTTCCATTCAGCCAATACTCTAAGCCACATGCATCCTCCCATTTCCATTAACTCCTGAGAACATGATTGGATCTATTACCTTTCCAATGTGTGACTATTTTCTAGCAGCAATGGAGACAGGTCTTACAAGGAGAGCATCTCTTAGATCTAGCATTTCTTTGTTTCACAGCCATAATGCTCATTTGATCAGCAACTCTAATTCTTTTTTAAACCTTCGGAGTTGGAACTACATGCTAGGCTTGCAAATCAAACTAAGAGAGAACATGGCACAAAGAAGTACAGCTAATAAATAATATATATATATATATATATATATATATATATATATACATTGCCAAATATAAAGAAACTTCAAAGATATAGCATTTCATCTTTAATATGGTCATATTATGTAGTTTAAATTGCTGTTCTCTTTTTACAGCAATCTGAAGCTATTGATGCAAATTAAGTTAGAAGGTGGTGTAGCAACAATGGAGACTCCCTAACTCGAGGCCTAAGTGATCTCTCTCTCTCTCTCTCTCTCTCTCTCTCTCTCTCTCTCTCTCTCTCTCTCTCTCTCTGCTCTACTTTTTGTCCATCTGTCAGATACACATAATTTTAATTGCCATGGTGAAGGTTAGTTTCAGTTCTTAGCTTGACCTAATTCAGAGTAACATAGGTAGGACTATTCAGGTCACGTTGGCTTGTAGGCATGTCTGTCAATAACTGTCTTTGATGCTTTAATTTACATGACAAGGTCCTTCTTGTAAGTAGAAATCATCATTCCTTGGGTTGGGGCACAGAACAGTATAAATGTAGAGAAAACTAGTTATGTTCTAGGTATATATGAGTTTGTTTTCCTCTGCTCTTGACAGTGAGTGTGATGTGACAAGTTTCAAGTTTCTGCAATTTGACTTTCCCACAATAATAGATTGTAAACTGGAACTGTGGACTGAAAGAACACACTTCTCTGCTAAGTTTCTCTCTACCAGAGTATTTTATTAGAGCAAATAGAAATTAAAACTGGAACACCATCTTTGCTCTTCCTTCATAGATTTAAATATATGGTAAAAGCCAAATACTGTTGTTCTTTTCTGACACTGGGTAGCAGAGCAGATAAATGTAGACTTTAGCATGAAAAAAATTAGATTTAAAGAATATGAAGTACTCCCAGATATGAGTTTTAAAAGTTTTCTTGCTTGTTTCTACTGTCATGTTATTTACATTAAAAAATCAAACCCTTGATCAAACCATTGATAAATATAAGGATCTCAGAAGAATAAGGAGTCATCCCAATTTATAAAATGACATGCTTCTATTTGCTTCTATTTGAAATATGAATGAAGAAGCTTGAGGGAAAATTTAAGACCAAGTCTTCAATGTAGGAAAACATTAAAATACAGCCTTTATGGTACTGTAATTTGTATATATACATATATATATATGTATATATATATATATATATATATACATATATATATGCCTAAAAACTGAGCATTTGACAATTATCTCCTTATATACAATTTTTTCTGGATATTGGGGATTTGCTAGATTGGGTATTTCATAAATATTCTTTATTATAACACGGACTATTATTCACATTAAATTCATAATAACTTAATTTTTTAGAAAAACTATCTTTTCTTATTTTACATGCCAAATCTAGTTCCCATTCCCTCCTCTCCTCCTACTCCCTATACTTTCCACCTTATCCCACCCTGTCCAATCCTCAGAGAGTGTAAGGCTTCCCACGGGATTCAACAAAGTCTAGCACATTGCTTTGAGGAAAGACCAAGGTCCTCCCCACCATATCTAGGCTGAGCAAAGTATCTCTCAAAAAAAAAATGGATCCCAAAAAGCAAAAACAAACTGTATGAATAAATCCAAGTCTCACTGCCAGGGGTCACATAGTTTGCCCCAGCCATACAACTGTCACCCACATTCAGAGGGCCAAGTTTGGTCCTATGCTGTTTTCCTCACTGTCTGGCCAGAGTTGGTAAGCTCCCAGTAGCTCAGGTAATCTGTTTCAGTGGTGTCCCCATCATGGTCTTGATCTCTTTGCCCATATTCTCACTCCTCCCACTCTTCTACTGGGCTTTGGGAACTCAGCCCAGTGCTCTACTGTAGATCTTTCTATCTGTTTCCATCAGAAGCTGGGTGAATGTTCTATGATGACATTTAAGATAGTCATCAATCTGACTGCAAGTCAAGGTCAGTTCAGGCACCCTCTTCTCATGAGCTATTCTCCTCTGTAATCTGTGATTAGCATTGATTAATAAAGAAGCTGTTTTGGACCTATAACAAGGCAGAACAAAGATAGGTGGGGAAAACTAAACTGAATGGTGGGAGAAAGAAGTCAGAGTCAGACAGAAGCCATGTAGGACCACTGGAGACAGATGCTGAAACTTTTCCCAGTAAGTCACAGCCTCGTGGTGATACACAGATTAGTGGAGATGGGTTAATATGATATGAGTTATCTAGAAATATGCTTAAGCTATTCGTCAAACAGTATTGCAAATAATATGATTTCTATGTAATTATTTTAGGGCCGAACAGCCAGGAAATAACAAGTGGCCCCCTACAACAAATTGGTGCTCCAGTATATGCTAGCTAAATCCAAATAAAACCTGAGAGGGCTTGGAAAGGAATTCTAGACACTAAAAAACAAAGTTTAGCCAATTTTTTTTTCCAAATGGGCTCTGTTTGCTGGCCAAGGCTCCTTTAAGAGAAGTCTTCCTGATTCAGCAGTAGCAGAAAAAAATAATGCAGTTTTGAATTGGTGGCTTTCTTGGTCATGCTGTCAGTGTGAACTCTGTCTCTTTCAGTAGGACAAGTATTTAAATGGGGTTCTGGACAGCATGCTGCAAGTTACTTGGTGACAACATGTGTCAACTGGTTATCAGAGTTAAGCTGGTGAGGATGGCTCCCATCCAGCAGTCTTAGACATGATGGACTGGGAAAAGCAAGCAGGCAGGTCCATATTTGCTCTAGCAATGCCACCGCTTAGGTTTTTAAAAAGCTCTTAGCATTTTAAGTAGCAGCCCTGGTCAGAAAAGGATTACAGATACACAATAAAGACAAAAACCCCATGATGGCTCCCCATCAGGATATCTCTTTCCTTACTCTCCATCTCTGTCCTTCCTCCATCTTGACAATCTAGTTCCCTCAAGTTCTCCTCCCCACTCTTTTTCTCCCTTCTTCTTCTCTTTCTACCTTCTTCTCCCCCAACCTCCACACTCCCACATTTTCTTTTAAAAACAAAGTTTCTTATTGTAGTCCAGGATGGTCTAGACTTTTTCATCTACTCATTCACCTCGAACTCACAGCATCCCTT
The DNA here is from genome assembly GCA_963919715.1 of Microtus obscurus. NCBI lineage: Eukaryota > Metazoa > Chordata > Mammalia > Rodentia > Cricetidae > Microtus > Microtus obscurus. The sequence goes on from CAWTZC010001361.1 coordinate 3,140,677, forward strand.
CTTCCTTAGTGCAAATGGTAGGGTAAGAGGTCTAAACTTCCATGGCTGAATCAGGTCCTTTTTCTCACCACTTTTTTCTATTTTTTTTTCCTACTGGATGAATGACAAGATGATTTGCCTTCTTGATACTGATTTGACATGGACTTCAATTATATTAACACATATAAAATAACAACATGCAAATAAGATATCAATGGCTCTAAAGCAAGCCTTCATAAGCTTCACTAAGTATTTTCCTATGCAAATCACTTTCACCATCATCACTATTGTATTCACTTTAACAATATTCTTTAAGAAGAACAAAAAATTAGAAAATAATGGAAAAGGGTAGAATATAAAAATTCTTCCTAAGGACACTAAAAATTATTATTATTATTATTATTATTATTATTATTATTATTATTTTGGTTTTTCGAGACAGGGTTTCTCTGTGGTTTTTGGAGCCTGTCCTGAAACTACCTCTTGTAGACCAGGCTGGTCTCAAACTCACAGAGTTCGATACTAAAATTTAAAAGTATTATAAATTCCTATCAACTTAGGAATGCACACCTAATTTATAGTTGTCTTTTAAGAATATATTTCTTGACTTAACAGTTTTTAAATCAATAAGAATAAATAGCAGTCTGGACTGATATTCATTTTGACTGATGTCTCCTGTCTACTGTAGCCTCGACTGCTTCACCAAAAAGATATGCTAAGGATACAAATGAATCTCAGGTACCACTTCTCAGCCCTTTACTAATAGTCAAGGGTAAGGACAGAGAATGATACTTTGATTATTTCAGAGAAAGATAAATAATATGCCCTTCAAGTGATAAAGAAAAGACTCAGTTTTAATCTCAGCTGCATCCAACTGCTCAGAGCAGAGAGGATTTTATATGAACTGCACCAAGAAAATGAAAAAAGTGTGATATGTGAAGATTGCAAAAGAAGAATGTGGATTAAACTACATGACCAAAAAGCATTTTTAAAAAACCATGGCAAACTTGTCATGCCTAGTAAATACCTATATCTTATTTGTTTTTTATCATCATCTTTATGTATTATTGTAATTTCTCAGTTGACAGTGTTGGAAAGAGGATGCACTGATTTGCATGCAAGCAAGCATCAGTCAACACTTACGGACTTCCCAATGCTCTGTCAATGCACTTTATTTCTTCCTTGTTGAGTCTTTTCTAATTGACATCAGTAAAGCAAATTCAATTTCTTCTTCCAGTCCTTATACATATATGTAATGAAAGCAAAATTTAAACCTCTTCTGCTCAGTTCTGTGATGTTGATTCCTGATACACTGGACAAAATGATATAACCTGAATTTTTAAAAGATATTTTATGCTAATACCATTTAATTACAATGATGTTATACCATTGTTTCAGGATAATATTAACATATCCTAGAGAAAGAAAACAAGCACATTATTTGACTCCATCATCCTGGCTCTCTGAAGCCACCATCTGTTTTGTCTGCAGGGTTGATTTATGGCTAAGATGTAAGTGTCAATAACTTGGCTTTGATGGGTGCAATATGACTAGGAAAATGGATATAGTTGAATATTAGGCTATAAAGAAGGGTATGAAGCATAATTCAGATGGGCTTCATGACACTTGTCCCACATACAACACACATTCTTTTCATTTCCAATTTCACTGGAACAAGCAGGAAGAATGGTTTCCAATCTGTCCCACCTCATAAAAATAGACCTGTGTTTAATTCTCTAAGACCTAAAATTATCCTTTGGATATTGTCAACCAATCATGCAAGGAAAATGTTTCTAGCCAAAGTAATAGGAATCTTCTAGGTATTGAGATGGCTAAAATATTACCGTTACCTTGCTTTTAATGATATCACAAAAATATTCCAGAAAAGCAAATGTGATGATCATCGTGAGACAGCTTGTTATCTTTCCCACTTGAATTGTGCCATTCTATCAGGAGTATACTGTAGTTTTCAAATGTAATATTTTTCAATAGAAGAACACCTAGACTTATTGTTCATTATTCTTTAAAGCAGTTTTATTTGTCAAGGCCTTAAGTCCCATTAAGCTGTAACCAAAAATCTTATATAAAACAAGGTATTCTTTTTGTGGATAATAGCCAAGATTGGAGAAGAGGAGTTCCAAATGAACTCCTCTTCTGGCTTTATTTAATAGCAAATTATTGTAAGTGTCTCATTGCCAAAGTGCAATGCATGGGAAGAAGTTAGCTGATTAGATTTCTGAGGGTTGGGTATTGAGTAGGAGAATCTATTAATCCTGTCATATCAAGCTGTTATGTATAAGCCAAATGTCATTATAAGGACTATAGCACTCTGGTTAAAAAATTGGGCATGGATCCAAGAGTAATTTTTAATCCAAGTTCATTAGGAGATAAGAAAGTAAATTTGTGTTACAAAACTGCCTATTAAACAAACAAGTACATTTATAGTCCTCCATTTCCTTAATTGGAAATGTTGGACTTACATTATTTTTAATATATATATATATATATATATATGTGTGTGTGTGTGTGTGTGTGTGTGTGTGTGTGTGTGTACATATAAAATTAGTTAACAAATGCATAATTCCAAGTTTTGCTAAAAGTCCCTAATATAACTACACTCTTTTGAAAATACTCACAGAAATAATTTAGTCTGGATTTTTATTATAATTTTTGAATTTTCTTCTGTCACTACCATAAGTGATTTGCAGAAATATACATATTCTGAATGCACTTGTGTCCAGGTAGACAACACTGGAACTGGAGTTAGTGAGTAAAAACAGTCACTACAAATATTTGGAGGATTTTATTTGCTATCTACTGTCTTTAGGCTATCATAAGTATTGATAAATTTCTTTTAAAATCATGCATTAATGAGAAAAAATATGTTTGTGTTTTATTCCCCTTTGTAACAATGGCTTTAAACATTAACAAAAGAAAGAACAGGCAATATTTGCATTGCACTTGTCCTGTTTAAACATGCCTACCATATGTGGAAATTTTCTAGCATAGGACATTGAATTTTAGAAATGTGAATTGATTCCTTCTGCTGGAAAGTTAGAATCAATTTGTGGTACTGAACAAAGTCCAACAACCAAGAGTTGAAGCTCTCTGAAGAAGAAGAGAAGATAAATGTAGGGACAGAGTGTGTTAAAATAAGAGCAACTCTCACAAGAAAGTCATTCTAAAATTTCCTCTCTGTTCCTGGGAAGTTTTGGTCTGTTGGAACTATCATATTTTCCCCCCTTTAAGTGAATCTCCAGCTTGAATGCTACCGAGGTTGGATCAAGTATAGATATGGAATATAAATAGATAAGTGTACTTCCTACCACTATTCTGTCAAAATAGGTTTGCTAAAGAAATCCTTGATATGCTGAAATACTTAGCAGATTTGTCAGAACCTCGTCCTGCATTTCCAAAGTTTTGAAAGTCTGAAAGGACAAAATTAGGCTCTAGACAATCACAAATCTCTCTTCTCTTGCTTCATCAACTTCATCATCTTTGGTGACTCTTGCTATACAGAAAGTTATTTGAAGTGGGACAGAGGATGAAAGAAAGACACATATGAACTTTGTCTTTTCACATATTGTCTCCTACTACTTTGCACACAAAGGATGAGGGCAAGAGAAGGAGTAGGAAGTGGGAGAGCAGGAGGAATGTGAGAATGAAGCATACATACTCTCTTTAATTTGTAAATGTATACAACTCACCCAGAAATTACTGGGCTACCCACTGCTATGAGTCAATTGTTTGGATAATCTCTTACAAAATACATAACTTACTCCCCAATTCTATTGACTACAACGAACAGACTCTTCTTTCTTCCAGAGACGGTTTTATAACCTGGAAAATAGTAAAAATAAGTTTATATATATATATATATAAGCTTTCTCATTATCTACTAAGTATGAAGTGATCCACTGACACTTTTTGCAATGTTTTAGCAGAAAAATCATACCTCAGTGAATTACCAGCCCATAGTTATCATGATGTAGCTCTGTAATTTAGAGAAAATATAGACTGAAGATACATAAGGAATACATTTTTAAAACATACCACTAGATGGGATGGAGGCATTGCTCAGTTGTGGAATGCTCACCTTATAAGTGTCATAATTCAATATGCAACACTAGAAAATAAAAATAAAAAGGGACAAGAGTACTCAGAACATAAAGGAAATTGCTATATAACTGGCAACGTGAATTTAATTCCCAGAGCCCACATAAAGATGGAGTCCTCTGACCTCCTCGTGTATACTATGACACATATGACCATTCACACATATTGTGTACACATTCACATATGAAATAAAAATAAATAGGTAAATACAAAAATGGTGTGGCATAAGAAAAGGGGTCTAATTAAATTTTATTATTTCATTTTTAAGATCTTTTTTTTGTTTTTAAGTGCTATACAAAATAAAATGTGTGATTTTTGTGCATACATTCTCTGTTGTCTGTTCTCCGCAGACCACTTCCCTCTTCCTGGTCTGGTGTGGGGAAGTCCTTCTGCCTATGTGTTGCTTTTATTGGTTAATTAATAAATCTGTTTTGGTCAGTGGCTTAGCAGAATAGAGCTAGGCGGAAAAACTAAACTGAATGTTGGGAGAAAGAAGGTGGAGTCAGTGGGACGCCATGTATCCCGGCTGGAGACAGATGAAGGGGACAGAACTTTACCCAGTAAGGCACAGCCACATGGTGTTACACAGAGTAATGGAGATGGGCTAATTTAATATACAAGAGTTAGCTAAAAATTTGTTTAAGATATTGGACAAACAGTATTATAATTAATAAAGATTTCTGTGTGATTATTTCAGAAGTCTGTGTAGCCAGGAAATAAACAAGTGGCCTCTGGCAACACTGATCTCTTCTGCTTGCTGTTTCCTTCTGTCTCCCTATTAGCTGCAAGCCTTCCTGCCACCTGTACTGTATCACTCTCTTCCAACCTATGTTTTAAAGATGTCTTTTTCCCTGCTCATATTCCACTTTTTCACTAATTCAAGACTTGGAAAAAAAGTCTGTCACATCACTTGATGCGGGACCAAGGCCCACCCACGCTGTATCTAGGCTGAGCAAGGTATCCATCCATAGGGAACGGACTCAAAAAAGCCACTTCAAGCACCAGAGATTAATACTGGTTCCACTGCTAGTGTTCTCGCAAAACTGCAAGCCACACAATTGTCATCCACATTTAGAGGACCTAGTTCAGTCATATGCAGGTTCCCTAGCAGTCAGTTAGGAGACAGTGAGCTCCCACTTGCTTGGGTCATCTGTTTCTGTGGGTTTTCCTATCATGGTCTTGATTGCTGTCAGTTAGGAGACAGTGAGCTCCCACTTGCTTGGGTCATCTGTTTCTGTGGGTTTTCCTATCATGGTCTTGATTGCTTTTCTTATGTTAATCCTTTTATTGCTCTACAACTGGACTCCAGGAGTTCAATCAAGTAGCTAGCTATGGACCTCTACATCTGCTTCCATCAATTTGGGGTAGGGAGAAGGGGGGCGGGGGTCAGGAGGGGAAGGAGAGGGATTGGTATGTAAAATAAGATTGTTTTAAAAATAATTTTAAAAAGAACTGGAAAAACATCTCAGACATATTAGGGAAAAGTCAATGGTTGGGTTTGCTTATGGAAATCAAAATGATTTGGGATAAAATACCCTTGACACGGGTATGTTTCAACCAATTTATCACATTTTTTTCATTTATAGATATTTTGGAGTTCAACTGTGTTTCTTCTTTTAATTCTTCACAATTTCTTAGAAGTTTTCCTGGAGGTCCGGAGAAACAGGGGTCCCTAGGGTTAATCTACACTGCTAGTTTGCTAAACACAACAAAATAAATACCTAGAAATATATGTATCTTCTGCTACTACATAAACTCTTCTGCATTTATACTTTTGAACCTGATAATTAAAAGAAATGTTTTGACTGTTTTTGTTTGTCTCTAAATGAGGTTCCAGTTTACCTGATTTGTGGTATGAATATTCATGTATATTTAAGGAAACATTTGAACTGTTTAAGTTGAGAAACATCAGACATCCTCTGTGTAGAGCTTAATTGTAGCATTTATAGAATATATGCAAATGAAATCAGAGTTTCTGTAGACCCTTTGCCTCTAAAGGTTAGGTTTTTCTAATTAGAATCAAGCAATTAATTTTGAAACTCTCCTTCCAGTTTTTTTTTTCTTTTTTTCTGGAAGCATTGCCCTTCTTTGCCACAAGCTTTTTATTTCTTCCCATTTTATGCTTTAGCTTATGAAATAATTAAAACTTATGCTTCAACTTGTACACAAATTAATAGACTCACTTTCACCATTGACCGGTGCAGTATGACTCTTTGAAATTGGATGCCTTCCTGCTATGTATAAACTTGTTGTAAGCACTGTTAGGACAGAAGGAGTGTCTATTTTCTTTGTGAAAAGTTAAATCAAAAGGTGTTGATCTACTTGGGTAGAAAAATCAGCAATAACTAGGACACTATTCATAAATTTATAAAGACCTTAAGGGAAGATAGGAAAACAAGAAAATTTTTCCCCATTTAAATTGATCCATATAAAAATAAAAGGGTGAAATTTAAATGCAAGTCAAGAACACTAAATAGTTTTATTTTCATATTGTGTTATCCTGTCTATTCAAACAGGAATTATACAAAGACTATTGAAAAAAGAATTTATCCAATTATCTTACATGATACTATTTAGATAGTCCAGAAATGGCTACCTACACAAACTGGGTGTGATTTGGAACCTGATACCTACTCAGTCCATGAAACCTGACGCTGAAATCTTCCATACTCCCAACTGGAGACCAAAGGTCTGAATGATTCCTGAGAAGCCATTGTTCTTCCTTGCACACAGGAAGCTTTACAAAGCTGGGTTTTGATATCAGTGAAAGACAGCCTTCTATTGAAAGAAGCAGCAGTGACAGTAGCAGCAGCTGTGGCAGCCACAGAATAGACGAGCTTGCAGTGAGACTTGAAGGCACCAAAGAAAAAGGCAAAGCCTTCCCTTCAGACCTGCTTTCCTCTGAGCAAGCACTCAAAGATTCCACTCAGGGATAGGGTCTTTCACTTCAAATAATTTGATGAAGAAAATTATTCACGAGGTACTCAGCTGTTTATATCCAAGATGCTTGCAAATCCAGTCACACTGACCGCCAAGATTAATCATCACAAGTTTTTTTGTTTGTTTGTTTGTTTTTTTTGTATTGAAACACTCCAAGTATTATTGAAATGGTTGATTTACAATATGGGGTCACTTCCCTTGTTACTACATTACTGTCTCATGTCTAATATTTAGTAAAATGTCACTTATTGGTGTTTCTGTTTGAACCTTCACTTATTCACCTGTGTATCTGTGAACATATACCTATTCCTAAGCATGAGACACTTCCCTACTCCTTAAAACCTTTACTTTAATCAGCGAAACATTTACGGCAACACCATTTAGAGTAGAAGTAGGCCTGAGTTTTTACAGCAATTACTGTCTTTGTGGAGCTAAGATTTGTTTTTAGAGCAGTGGTTCTTTGAATTTTTTCCTTTTCTTTCTCATTTTATATGTATGAGTGTTTTTTCTTCCTTCATGTAGATATGCACACCACTTGCATGCTGCCCTTGAAGAACAGAAAATGGCATCAAATCCCTTGGAACTCCAGTTTCAGATGGTTGTGAGCTGTCACGTGGTACTGAGTACTCAGTGCAAGGCCTCTGCAAAAACACCAGGAATTCTTTTTTTTTTTTTATTGGAAAAAAAAAGAAATTTCAGCCTCCTCCCCGCCTCCCATTTCCCTCCCACTCCTCCCTCTCCTCCTCCCCTCCCCCCACTCCTCCCCCTCCCTCTCCAGCCTGAAGAGCAGTCAGGGTTCCCTGCCCTGTGGAAAGTCCAAAGTCCTCCCCCCTCATCCTGGTCTAGGAAGGTGAACATCCAAACTGGGTAGGCTCCCACAAAGCCAGAACATGAAGCAGGATCAAAACCCGGTGCCATGGTCCTTGGCTTCTCAGCAGCCCTTTTTGTCCGCCAGATTTAGAGAGTCCGGTTTTATCCCATGCTTTTTCAGTCACAGTCCAGCTGGCCTTGGTGAGCTCCCAGAGAATCAGCCCCACTGTCTCCACGGGTGGGCGCACCCCTTGTGGTCCTGACTTCTTTGCTCATATTCTCTCTCCTTCTGCTCCTCATTGGGACATTGGGAGCTCAGTCCAGTGTTCCAGTGTGGGTCTCTGTCTCTATCTCCATCCATCGCCCGATGAAATTTCTATGGTGATATGCAAGATATTCATCAGTATGGCTATAGGATAGGGTCATTTCAGGTTCCCTATCCTCAGCTGCCCCAGGAATTAGCTGGGGACATTGCCCTGGGCACCTGGGAGCCCCTCTAGATCCAAGTCTCTTGCCAACCCTAAGATGGCGCCCTTAATTAAGATGTGTGCTTCTCTGCTCCCCTAACCAACCTTCCTTTATCCCAATCATCCCGTTTCCCCAAGTTCCCCCCACCCTCCCCTTCTCACATTTCTCTCCCTATCTCCCCTTACCCCCCCTCCCACCACACCCCCAAGATCCCCGTTTTTTGCTCGGCAATCTAGTCTACTTCCCATAACCAGGAGGATAGCTATATGTTTTTCTTTGGGTTCACCTTCCTATTTAGATTCTTTAGGATATCAAATTATAGACTCACTGACCTTCATTTATTTCTAGAAACCAAATATGAGTGAGTACATCCCATGTTCATCCTTTTGGGTCTGGGTTACCTCACTCAGGATAGTGTTTTCTATTTCCATCCATTTGCATGCAAATTTCGCAAAGTCATTGTTTTTTACCGCTGAATAGTATTCTAATGTGTATATATTCCACACTTTCTTCATCCATTCTTCCATTGAAGGGCATCTAGGTTGTTTCCAGGTTCTGGCTATTACAAATAATGCTGCTATGAACATAGTTGAACAAATGTCCTTGTCATATGATCGGGCACCTCGTGGGTATATTCCCAAGAGTGGCATTGCTGAGTCCATGGGTAGGTTGATCCCAATTTTCCTGAGAAACCGCCACACTGCTTTCCAAAGTGGTTGCACAAGTTTGCATTCCCACCAGCAATGGATGAGGGTACCCCTTTCTCCACAGCCTCTCCAGCAAAGGCTATCATTGGTGTTTTTGATTTTAGCCATTCTGACAGGTGTAAGATGATATCTCAATGTTGTTTTGATTTGCATTTCCCTGATCGCTAAGGAGGCTGAGCATGACCTTAAGTGCCTTTTGGCCATTTGAACTTCTTCTGTTGAGAATTCTCTCTTCAGATCAGTGCCCCATTTTTTAATTGGGTTAATTAGCATTTTAAAATCTAGTTTCTTGAGTTCTTTATATATTTTGGAGATCAGACCTTTGTCTGTTGCGGGGTTGGTGAAGATCTTCTCCCAGTCAGTGGGTTGCCTTTTTGTCTTAGTGACAGTGTCTTTTGCGTTACAGAAGCTTCTCAGTTTCAGTAGGTCCCATTTATTCAATGTTGCCCTTACTGACTGTGCTGCTGGGGTTATACCTAGGAAGCGATCGCCTGTGCCCATCTGTTGTAGTGTACTTCCCACTTTCTCTTCTATCAGGAATTCTTAACTATGGGGCCAATTCTCCAGCCTCTGCATGTTGGATTTTAGTGTTCCCAGAAATAATCCACTGAAGTAATCACTGGATTCTAAAAGGGAAGGACTAGGATAGGGTCTAAGATTTTGCTTTTCAAAAGAGCTGGTTAGCTGTGAGGTGTTGGGGACAGAATGCTACACCAAAGGCTAAATTTTGTTCTTTTCTATTCCTTTGTAAATCAGGACTGCAAAGTATGTAGCTGTCGGCAGAGATGGCTGAAAAGATCTTTCCTGAGAGATGAGCTGAAGCTAATAAAAATGCAATTTTACTGGACTATTGTAAATTCTTATTTATTGCACAATTAGAATACAGGGAAATTCGTGGTAAATTTCCTGTGGTTTTATTTGACTACTATCCTGGAATGAGCCAGTATGATGCTAACAGAGATTAAAAAGGTAATACATTCTTAAACTCCATTGCAAGAGACAGAGTCAGTTTTAAGGGTGGTGACTGTTTCACTATAATCTGAAATGTTCAGACTGTGCTTTTAGCCTTATACTCCGTTTTGTAGACTATATTTTAAGAGCTGAAATAGTGAATTGAACCTGGAGGGTGACAAGAATGTTGATGAAATTGGAAACCATAGTATTTTAAAGATTGGGTGCCTCTAACCTAGAGAGGAAATAATAAGACATTGTAAAACTTCACACTGTAAAATCCTTTATTTTCTTAGAAATGAGATGAGAATTTCTCTACATCTAAAAGTTTAGAGATAGACTTAATAGGTTCAAAGTCACGTCTTAGGTATAGACATGTACAAGACAACTTGAAAAATAATATGCATGGAGAAAATAGTGATTATTCTAACTTTATCAAAATAGATGTGGTGTATTTAAAATCACAGCTTGCATTATATGCTTAACACTTCAAACAGCCATTTAATTTGAATAGCATCAATAGTAAATTAAAATTTTCCTTCTCTATCAGATGCTCTATTTTGTCCATCTCCACACTTCTCTTATAACCACTGCTCACACACGCTCTCGGTGTAGTAACAAAGAATTTAAGATGTTTTCCGTAGAATATATAATTTAATATAAACTAATTCTAATAAAATTATAAATTGACATTTAAATTTCGTAGAATATTCCTCATATGTCTACCAAACTGAAACTGAGTTATATGTGATTGCTTTTTAATATTTCTCAGTGATAAAAAAAACATAATTCTGTTTTAATTCCTACTAATAATTAATTTAAGCATAATTTAGAGTTGATAGTACCCTTTGTTATTGTTTAGTTCTTGAACTCCTATTCATATCCTTTGTCCATATATTAGATAGTAAATTATTTTATTTTTAAAAAATTGATAGTAATATCTTTAATTATTAATAATTTTAATACATATAAATAATATAACTTTGCTCTTCTAATATTCAACTTCTTTAAATTGAACTGTTTTCTTAATTACCTTACTCTTGTACTTTTCATATAAGTAAAAGCTTGGAAAACATAAAATAATAATCAGTTAGAAAAAGCAAGTTATAAGTAAGTCTGTTCTTCATTTCTCAACAATTGCTGCCTTTATTGGCCATGAACATATGTAAGAAAATTAAAAGTAAACTCCTATAAAAGAAACAATTCTAATTTCTAAATGTCTCTAAAAAGAAAATTCAATAAAATTTTCTATTTTCCTCCAGGTATTAAGGTTATTTCTTTATAATAATAGAAAATATCTAAGTTAGTTCTAAAATCCGAAAATAGTCAGGGGTGGTAATACAAACCTGTCATCTCCCACTTGGGAGGTAGAGACAAAGGATCAAAAATTAAAGTTCACCTTTGATTAAGCAGCAATTTGAGGTCTAGCCTGGTCTATAGGAAACAGACCGCAACAACAAAATAATCCCAACAAAGACAACTAATAGTTCTTCATTCACTACACCTGATATAAAGATTTCTTTTAAAATCATGGTTGTATTATTATATTAAATTCAAAGAAAAATATGCGTTAATTAGAGGAATTAAAACTCATGGTAATTGCTAAGCAGTGTCCATGCCATGACTGAACTCTTCCATGTACTCTTGACACGCCGGTCATTACTGTGAGTTACAGTTGTCATAGCAAAGTAGGACTCTTAGTTGCCTCCCTCCTTGGGAAGCATGTTTGGCTAGATACTTCTGGTGTCATAAAAGCTAGTTCTCAAGAAGGGAGCTTTCAGGTCCACTCCAGTTCAGGGGTTTCTGGGCCTTGTATCTGAAGCAGATGGTATAAAATGAAAGGGCAATATTCTCTAATTGGATTCATCAAAAGAGAAATCATGCCTGATACTATAATCCTTTCCAACTACCCAGGGCTACTGAATTTCTAGATCATGGAAGAGAACATAAAGCCACCACTTTACTAAAGCAGCATAATCTTTAAGTACATTTTAAGTACATTAAGATGAATATAAACCTCACTACTCAACCAGGAAACTTTGTAACAGATGGAGACCATTTCAGAAAGAGCATAACCAATAAAAATAAACATTTGTGGAATCCAGTCCAACTGATACAACTACAACACAAGCTCATACATCTAAGATTTGGGACCATAGCTGAAAAGGTTGTGGAAAAATTTTAAGAGCCAGAGGATGAGGGACTTTGCTTTGATATTGTGTCATAGGAATATCAGAAGCTACACTCATAAAGTCTCACCAGCAAGACTGCTTGAATATAATATGAAGGACGATAATAGACACGCTAACATAGAAAAAGAAAAACTCAAGAGGCAGCAACCTTACTGTATAGTTAACTAACTATAGATAGTTAAGGAATGCTAAGAGCAGGAGAAAAATACTTCTCGCCAGGGAAGTTGTCCCTAAACCTGGTTTCAGTTTGTATTTTTGATTTCCTGTCTATAGCCAGGATGCAAAGAGTCTCCTTTTTGTCCTCCCACAGACATGAACACTGCCATGTATTCTCCAAATAAGTCAAAGTAAACAGTTCCAACCATAAAGGATAGAGGGCTATTTATTTATTTATTTGGTGGGGGGCTATTTTGGTTACACTGATGCAAACCTAATAATGAATGAAAACTGCTTGTGGATAAAATTTATCTAAACTAATATAAGAATCCATGGTCCTGATTAGCAAATATTATTTTGTAGAGAGGTTTATGTTGTTGTGTTTTATTTTGTGCCGTGTAATCTGAGTAGAAATGAAGAGAGTGAGCCAACCATTAAGAAATGTTATGAAAGTAATGCTCTGTGTGCTGCTACACATTTATATAACCTGGATACCCTCTAAATTTGGCAGGAACTTACAAAGCATATACAGTAAACTATGTATAATAAAATAGAGAAATATACTGCAAAATCATTGTAACTACTAAACTGAGTAATATACAGAACCATAAATAAATAAAAATTAGTAAATACATAATATATGCTGATAAGTATCTAAGGTCAAAAATATTTAAATAACAGCTTACTTAGTGAAATCTGCACAGTTTATCATACAAGTGACTGTCCTAAAATGTGTCATCTTCTACACTTCCTAAATATAATACCAGTAGCACAGACACTGAGAGTAACAATTAAAAATGGAACATCCTGAATCTGAGAAGCTTCTATAAAGCAAAGTACATGGTCAATAGGCAGAACAGCAGCCTACAGATTGGGAAAAAAATCTTCACCAACCCTACATCAGACAGAGGACTGATCTCCAAAATATACAAAGAACTCCAGAAACTTGACATCAAAAAAACAATCTAATAAAAAATGGGACACAAACCTAAACAAAGAACTCTCAACAAACAAATCTCAAAAGGCTGAAAGAACTTAAGGAAATGCTCAACATCCTTAGCTATCAGAGAAATACAAATCAAAACAATTCTGAGATTCCATCTTACACCTGTCAGGAGGGCCAAGATCAAGAGCACTGATTGAATTGGAGAGGATGTGACATAAGGGGAATGCTCCTCTATTGATGGTGGGAGGGAAAACTTGTACAGCTCCTTTGAAAATCAATAGGGTAATTTCTCAGAAAGTCAGGAAACAATCTACATTAATACCCAGCCATACCACTATTGGGTGTATACCCAAAAGCTGTACAATCATAACAGGACATGTGCTCAGCTATGTTTATACAGCATTATGTGTAATAGCCAGAACCTGGAAACAACCTAATGCTGCTCAACTAAAGAATGGATAAAGAAGATGTGGTACATTTATGCAATGGAGTACTATACAGCAGTGAAAATAGTGACATGTTGAAATTTTCAGGCTAATGTTTGGATCTAGAAAAAACATATTGAGTGAGGTTAACCCAGACCCGGAAAGACAAATATTCATTAATAACTGTTTTTTAGACATAAAGCAAAGAAAATCCAGCCATCAGACCACAATCCCAGAGAAACTAGACAACAAGGAGGACCCTAAGAGAGACATACATGGTAAGGTGAAAAAGACAAGATCTCCTGAGAAAATTGGGAACATGGGAGTCACAGGACAGGAAATAATGGGAGAGGGGAGTAAGAAAGGGAGTAGAGAAAATAAATAGCCCAATAGAATCAATTAGAAAAGAACTCCTCCCAAAAGAATGAGATAGTCCCTCTCAGAGATGCTTCTTGGATAAAGATAGGTAAAGTTGTTCATCATTTTTCTGGTTTCTGGTGCTCTATAGAATCTTAGAATTTCAAATTTTCCTAATTAGTAACAATAACACTCAGAGGATATAACATCTAAGTCATTTAAAAATTTTTACTTTACTTAATTCATAATGTAGAAGTAATTGGAAGAATTTATTATACAAAAGTATCACATATTCTTATGTAGAGAAAGTTAGATGTAGGCAGAATTTTATGTTCCTTCAGATAGCACCCAAATAATGACATGGAGACTTATTTTTAATTATAAAAGCTTGGCCAATAGCTTAGATTTTTTTCTTAACTTGTTTGCATAACTTAAATTAACACATATATTTTAATGTATGTTCTTTTATATAGTTGAGTTGCCTTTACTTTGTAATGCCTATGCTCCTTGCTTTGCATGCCTCTAATTTCCCCTTTTCTTCCCAGAATCCTCTCTGCTCCTTAAATCCCACCAAGCTATTGGTCATTCAGTTTTTAATTAAACCAATCCAAGTGACACATCTTCACAGTGTACAGAAAGAGTATTCCTTAACATTTCCACCTTTTTGTCATAATAAAAAGAAAAGATTTTAACTCTAACATAGTAAAAGTCTGTAAAACAAGAACAATTATCAGACATTCCATAAATAGGAAGGAAATGTATTAACTGTTACAAAAAACTATATATCATAAGAACAATTATCAAGTAAGAATTATATTAATGATGTCCAGTCCATTTGTATTTGGCAAATATAATGAAAATGCTCCATTATTTATCCTCTTGATGAGTCAAACTTTTTTACTTAATTTATCTTCTGTCATAATTGAGGAAAACTATAACTATCTAGCCTTCAGTTCCATCAAAGACCCCAGAAAGATATAACATTACTTGAGTAAACAGCAAATTCAGTGTAAGCCACTTAAAAAACAATAAGAAATGGCAGAAAAAGCTGACTACTTGGACAGTCACCCAACATTTTCTGTAATGGATGGGCATCCATCTTTGGCCTACAGGCTGAAAATATCTGACAGACTTTTATGTGAACCAGAAAAAATTGAAGGATTATCCTGCCTTATTTTGGCAAAGTTTAACAATTTTGTATGTCCTCCAGAATGTCTGACAAAATTTTCTATGAAAGAAGAATTTTGTAGTACTGTCTTAACTTGTTTTGGCAAAGTCAGGAGTCACTTTCTTTTGTGTGTTGCTCTTCTAATTTGGACAACATACTCTCAGCAGCTGAGGCAAGGGCAGTTTACTGACCATGTGACTAGCTGTTGTCAATAGAGGTTTTTAAATGTCCATCATCTTTTTATGGAGTACATTGGTGCTGTCAGGAGCAGATGTGTCTCATTAGCATGAAAAGCCCTATGTCATTACAACATTAAAATTTTATATACTGTAGATCTCTGAAGTGTTTTAAAATCATGTTTTCAAAATGTCTTTTTGACCTTGAAAATATACCTAACATGACTATAAATTTGATTGTAATAGAAGACTAACTACTAACCTGTGTTCCTTCATTATCCTACATAACTTTCAAGGACTGCAACTTCATATTACATTTATAAATAAGCTGCATAAGTACAATACATTAAACAAGAAATGGAAATGTATAATATTGTAAAAAGAAAAACCTTAAATTTGTATAGTTATAAAAGTATCTTATACAACAATAGAAACATGTAGACAATTTGGCACCAAAATAACCTTAAATGTGTACAATATATAAAAATCTATACCAGTGTAAAATATTTGAGTATAGTAGTTATTTTTTTTGTTTGTTATTCTATCATTTCTTTATCCCCCTTTCCTTTTCAGAGTGAGATCTCTGGATCTAATTTCCTTTGATTAGTATCCTTCATGACCATGTCCATAACAACTTATGATCAACACCCCTAACTGATGATAAATATTCTTTGAGCAACCAAAACCCACCTACTCTTCCTCTTAGGAATGTAGGCATTGTGTTCTTAAAATTACTTCCTCTTCTCTGGGGGTGATGGCAACTTTAGGGGAATCCAAATTAAGATAATGGTCAACTCCTGGGTAGAATACCTGGTGAGGTTGTGCCATCACAGCCAGCATTCTTGAAGATGTTCTAGATTTAGAAGTACATGGATACTGCAAGAGAGGCTGGATTTCTGGGCCACCTACCTAAGGCATCGAATTAGTCTAATTCTAATTCAGTCTAAAAGCTGAATGGCCAATAGCACTGGAGGAAGTATAGCAGAACTTCTAGGCAGGGAAAGTAAGTAGGAGGAATAATTTATACTTGAGAAAGAAAGAAAACAAGATGATAGATTGATGCCAGGGGCCAACCAGCTAGACACAGAGGAAGCAGGGAAGTAGGACATGAAGAATAAGAGAACCTATAAAAACTCCAGAAGCAAAATGTAGATGAATAGCAACAGGCTAAGTAAAAGAGCTAATAGGACAATCCTAAGCAAAAGTTTAGCATTCATAATTAAGTCACTGAGTCATTATTGGCGAGTTGGTTGATGGGATGGCCCAAGAAAATTCTAACTACAAGGTTCTTCTTTATTAAGTAATAATCTAGATAAATGCTTAAAAAGGCCCATAGGACAGTCTCTCTTAAGGACTCTATTGCTGTGACAAGTTGACAAAACTAAGGAGGACAGTCAGCAAAAAATTCTGTGAGGTCAGGAAGAATCTTTGCACTATTATATCTAGTAAAATTCTTTATTCCACTTCTTGTCATACCATTTATCTATGTGAGATTATGTATGAGAATGTACATGTGAGCTCAGGTATCTACAAGGCCCAGTACCATCAGATATTTCTGAAACTAGAGCTTAAGCAGGTTGTAAGCAAGCTTACGTGGGTCCTGTGAAAGAAACTGGTCCTTCACAAGAGCAATGCATGTGCTCATAATGTGTGAATCATCTCTCCATCTTTTATTTACCACTTCTGATGTCCTACCGTGGTCTGCCTTTTGTAGGAACCCTTCCAACAGCACAACGCCTTATTGTTACTTCCCATTTATGATCTCTCACCCTCTTCTTTGGTGTTAAATTTCCACTTCTCCTTGTTGCATTCAGAATACAACCTTTTCTGTCTCCCTTATTCAAGAAAATCTTCCTTATCTTTAAGAAATTATATTGGATAATGAGTTTGTACTTATTCTTTAATTTAACCATGAGTTTCATGTTAATGTAACAATGATGTGTTTTAAAAGAAATGTCTTAAAAAGAAATATGCTTTAAACAAGGTTAGTTACTAATTGCCAGACACAAATATGATATAATGTATGCAAGAACTTAACTCTGTATTTACCCCCAGAGCAATTCAATATTCACATTCACCACTTTGATAACAGCAGAAAATAATAAGAGTGAAATGTATATATTACACAGGCAAACATGTACATAGTCAGATGTACACAGAAATCAAAATAAATATTTTGCTTTTAATCGATGCAGGCTTAATCAATGCTATTTGGAGAAAGAGTATTTTTGTGTAATAAAATTCAATGCTTTGGATTAGAGTTTAGCTCTGAGGTAGAGATGTTGCTTATTATGTGCAAGACCACAGATTTTATCACTGACAAATAAAGGTAAAAAAATTCATCTTATGTCAATGTCCAATTCCTGTCCAGTCTTTAAAGATTCTGTAAAAATGTATAAATATATGTGCATTTATTCACTCCAAACCCTAGGGAGTCCAAGAGAGATGAGAAGAGAGATTGAGATTAAACACTTGACGACCTAAAAACTGTCTTCTGTGACTGTGACACAAGCCATCTCAATGATTTTACTTTAAGAATGAATGGAGGAAAATGTGACACATAAGAAAAAAGTAAAACACGCCTCCAAAGAAAAACACAACATGTGGAGAGATTTAACACAGAGAATAGGTTCTGTGAAGCAGCAAAGGCCTCCCTGCTTATGATGCTCGGTATCAGGGGACATTTTACATTACACACTGAAGGTAAGTAAATCTAAGAAGAGCGAGATGGAGAGAGAGAGTGAGACAGAGAAAGAGAGACACAGGCAAGAAGGGAAGGGAGACACAGAGAGGCAAATGGAGAGAGGAAGACTGGTAGGGTCAAAGAAGGAGATGGGTAAAATGGTAGCGAGGAGGAGGAGATGGAGAGAGAGATGGGGAGATTGCAAGAGAGAGTTTTTCAATCCTGGATAGAGCAGAGAAGCAGAAAACCGATGAATAGCTTTATTGTAGGTAGTAGCTATTTTGCCACATAATAAAAATTAATGTGAGCCAAATTTTCCAGTTTTTTTATTTATTTTGTTGTGTTGGGTACTTTCAGTGTTTTGCTTAGAGGGAAAAGTACTTTAGGAAGACATTTATTAGAACATGTTTAAAAAGTAGTGATTTGCTACTAGTATTCCCAAATCTCATCAGATGTAGGCTCCCCAAAAGTTCATCCCGCATCACACCACCCTGAACGACACAGCTTATAAGACGTCAATGTAGGGTTTAGCCCTAAGTTAGCTGTTATTAATTGAACATATTTTTGCTTTCCCGGTTCAGGCAATGCAACAGACCAAACGTGTAAACAAACTTTGTTTCATAGCTTTGAAGTCTTCTCGCTAGTTTTCCCCAACTTAGAAAAATTACACTATTTATAAAAGTGCATAAATTGTAATTTAAGTTAAAAAAAAGCCTTGAAATTTTTATCAAAAGCATTCAAATTATTCTCTCCCCAGGTCAGCTAATGAGTTGTCAGGAGCTGGCCCCTTACTGTAGCGCACCTCCTGCAGACTAAGACAGTTAACCATGTTTTCATCAAAGGAAATGCTCATTAGTAGAGCTTTCAGAAACTGATTTGATTATAGTTTCACTTGTTAAAGTGAAATATTTTGAGCTCATTAGGATGATTATGATTCAAGGTCATCGTTTGAAGCCAGTCCTGTCAATATAAGATAAATGGGCCCTCATCTTTTCCCTTCTTTACGTCGGTGCTTTTTAAACTCTTCTCTGTAAAACTTCCATAGCCATAATTAATTTTTAGTTCTTCTGTTACAAAGCTGCTTAGAAAAAAAAAAAAGAACAAAGATTTTGGCTACCAAAAGGGCCTTGAAGAACTATGAGGAGGAGGAGGAGGCTATCTTGTTTTAGAAAAATCAGAGAAAAACCTTGAAAACTTCAGCCTTTGAAAGGAAGCTAGTTTCTCCTTGACCTTTGCAGTTTCTAAAAGGTGCTTTGTACATAATTTTGCATGTACTCTTTCTTCTCGAAACTATAAAACGAAACTAAAAACCACCCAAGAACTACCAGTGGTTTAATTAAACACCTCCTCTTTTATGGCCCAAGATGAAGCTAGCACCTTTTAAAGTTCTTTCCTTTCTTTTTCTAAATCGAGAGCTTAAATCTCAGAGTGTTAAAGAGCCTCTTAGACATTAAAGGGTGTGAAGCTAACTTCTATCGTGCAGTCATTCTAACAGGAATCCGGCCCCTGAACTTCATTGGTCAAATATTACCTTTTCCTCTAACACTAGGTGAGGGTATAGGGAAAGCAAAGCATTTTAGAGCCACATTTTGATCTTTCAGGTAATTAAATATCCAATACCATTCACTTGAATTCAAACCTACACTGAGCAGTGGGTAATATTTGATAAACCATAAAAGATGTCCTTTAGTTAATGGCTTGGTTTTTTTCTTTACTTTTGTAGACATCAGATAGAACTTGTCTTTGATTTTTTAAACTAATAAGCCTTTAAAATGACTTCCACACTCATTATTTTATTTTTACGATATTGTTTAATCAGTTAAAGTGTTAGTATTTGAGCATGTTATTCTGTGAAATTAAACTGAAAGGCTAGTCAGTAGTGTTTTAAGAGAAGATAGGAATCTTAAAGCAATGAATTTTGTATTTTCACATGAACTCTAGGACTTCTTTGAACATGAACTTTATGCTATAACTATAAATTAAGCATTTGTCTTTGCATGCTTCCATAAATAAACCCTAATGGTTAGGAAGCTAGTTTGATACTGAAAGGCTCAAAGGCGAGAGGGAATAGACCCTTCGGTCACCATCATCAGAGAGTAAAGCCAGGAACGGAAAACTAGGGACTCTGATACTAGTCAAAGAAATGGGATCTGAGTCAAATTACAGGTCCTGGGTAGAGACAAAACACTCTCAAAGACATCAAAGGTCATTAATAGACTATAATCTAAAACTGATGGTAATATTTAATTAGAAGTTCTCTGGAAACAAACAAAGGCATACATAGTATTATCTTCTCTTTAAGATTTCATCCAAGGACAGCTGTAAATCACTTGAATAAGAAAAATTTGCTCAAGAGAAGTTGTATGCTTCAGAAACTTCAAATCTAAACTAACATCTACCTAAATGAGACGAATCTAGTGCTCACTCTGGCCATTGTGCAACCTTACTTATTGAGAGAATGATTCTGACAATAGTCTCTTTGGCTACTACCCACTCAAAACTCTTTAGAGTACTTCAAGTTGTTGTTGAATAAACCCTAATATCTTCTAAACTACATGTGTGTCTCATCTAAATTCTTTCCACAGAGATTACAAGGAAACTAAGCAGAGGCCAGAATGAGATCATGGTGAGAATAGCAAGTAAATGACCTAGATATATTTTTTAAAAGTAATCCACAAAAGATGGCAATCAGAGAGTAGAAGAGCAGGTCTGCTTACTTAAGAAAAAACAGAGTTTCTGGTCATGAGGATTGGGTATGGAAAGCACAATAGGATTGCATTACATATCCTCAAATGTGATGGGGGGGGGGTCACTGAGTCTCCCTGAAACAGGCTGAATAAAACAGCAGAGAGTGTGATTCAAATTACTTCCCAAAATTCTTCGTTAAAACTATTCTTGGATTGAGAAAAATAGTTTCTCATGATTTCAGTCAGCCAGCAAGGAAGGCTTTTTTGAAGTGGTAAACTATTGTGATAGGGATAGGGGCCAATGGAATGGATTTACAGTATGAGACAAAGACTAAGCTCAACTCTTCAGTACAGCACAGGCAAATGGAAATTTTTAGTCAAAGAGCATACTCAGGGGCATTGGTAGAAAACTACTTAGAAAAAAATATCACAGGTGGTGATTCTTGTCAAACTAACCAGGAATTTTCATTAAACCAGGCCAGGATTGTTAACCATGACCTTGAGGATGACTTAGAGAACACCTGATTAAACACAGAAGGTCGGAAGAGAGGAGTTAAATTGATATAGTAGGACATTTCCTAAAACCGAACAATGTGGATCCACGCATGGAAGTCCACAGGAGGCTAAGGCGACACTCTAAGAGAACTATACTGATTTTGGCCCATGAGATCTTTGTTACTTGTTTCTACTCTTGCACTTCATCCCTGGGTTCAACTGTGGCTCTAGATTATTTTATATTAACGCCTATAACCATGAGGACACATTTTATTGTACTCTAAAGTAATTTATAATCCTTCAGGAAGTTGAAATAATCTATTTAATTACTTAATTTTGCTATTGCGTAGCATCTTATTTATTCAAAATGGTGACTCGGAAGTATTAATGCAAAGAATGGATGCATCAAACTATAGTTTTTTATTTTATTAATTCTTTAATAATTTAGTCCAATCTGTTTTTATTATATGTTCCCCTCCTCAAACTCTTTCTAGATGCACCTGTTTCCCTAACCATCCAAACTATGTGTCCTATTTTTCCCTTTCAACCCTCCAAGATCAATTTGTGCTGCTCAGACATTCTTGGATTTGTGATCTTTTCATTAGTTCTTTGTATTTTAGATATTATCTGCAAATTAAAACAAAATAAAGTTCTTTGAACTGATCAAGTCAAGGGACTTCAAATTCAACTCCTTTGGAGCAGATATTATGAAAATTTGTCCTAAGGTAAGAGCAATGCGTTCTGATATAGACAAATGCATGCATCATAAATAGGAAAGGTGGTAACAAATCTGGAAACTACTGAATGGCACTCTGAAAGAAGAAATTAAAAATTCAGGAGCTCCAGCTTTCTATCATTGATCTTCTGAGTAGAAAATAATCCAATGGCAAAAATTACAGAAGACAATGCAAAGCCATCAGTAATTGTGGAGTTTCTCAAAGAAAACTAGTTTCCTTTTAATGTTTTCTTTAAAAAGCCTATCTTTCCTCATTTTACATAATCCCAGTTTCTACTCTCTCCCCTCCTCCAGTTGCCCCCACCTTCCTCCCCCACCACACTTCCCCAATCACTCCTCAGAGATGAGAATAAGGCTTCCCATCAAAGTCTAGCACATTGCTTTAAAGAAGTACCAAGCCCCCCCCCCCCACACACACACTATATCTAGACTGAAAAAGGTATCCCTACAAAGAGAATGGATTCCAAAGAGCCAAAACAAGCAGTTGGGATAAATCCTGGTCCCACTGGCCACTGGCCCCACAGTCTGCTTCCATCATAAAACTGTTACCCACATTCAAAAGGCCTAGCTTGGTCCTATGCTGTTTTTCCCTGTTTTGTCGGGCTTGGTGAGCTCCCATTGGTTCAGGTAAGCTGTTTCAGTGCATAACCCCATTATGGTTTGACCTCCTTGCCAATACTATCACTCCTTCCAATCTTCTACTAAACTTTGGGAGCTCAGCCCAGTGCTCAGCTGTGGATCACTGCACCTGCTCCATCAGTTGCTGGATTAAGTTTCTATGATGATATTTAAGATAGTCATCCATCTGACTACAGGGCCAGGCCATTTCTCTACTTTGCTAAGGGTATTATCTGGGGTCATCCTTGTGGATTCCTAGGAGTTTCTCTAGAGCCAAGTTTCTTGCTAGTTGCATCATGGCTCCCTCAATCAAGATATCTTTTTCCTTGCTCACTATCTCTGTCCTTCCCCATCTCGATTACTCCATTCCTTCATGTTTTCCTCCCCCTCCTCTTCTCCCCTTTTCCTTCCCTTCTGCCCTCCTTTCTACCTCCACCTCCATGCTTCATATTTTATCAGGAGATCTTGTCTATTTCTCCTTCCCATAAGGGTCTATATATATTTCCCTTAGGGTTCTCCTTGTTACTTAGCTTCTCTGTGGTCATGGACCAGAAAGCTGAGCATGGTATGTACCCACTCATAAGTGGCTACTAGCTATAATAGAAAGGATAATGAGCTTATATTCCTTGACCCCAGAGAAAATTAGTTTTTTTTTTAAATATTTATTTATTTATTATGTATACAATGTTCTGTCTGTGTGTATGTCTGCAGGCCAGAAGAGGGCACCAGACCTCATTACAGATGGTTGTGAGCCACCATGTGGTTGCTGGGAATTGAACTCAGGACCTTTGGAAGAGCAGGCAATGCTCTTAACCACTGAGCCATCTCTCCAGCCCAGAAAATTAGTTTTATATACACATACAAAATTAATTTGGAAGTATTTTAGGTATTTTATGTAGAGGCTTAATTTTGTAGCAGAGTGTTAGAATTCTCAAATGAACCTGAAATTTTATAATATTTAATTAAAAAACCAAATGCTTACTTTTATGATGATATAGGTAAGTGGTAAATGGGGTATAAATTAGAGAACAATGGAGAAATAAAAATTAACTCATGTATATTTCTTAGGTAAAGATTCTTTCCAAGCCTTGTTTTTCAGCAACTCTCAATGTCTTCAAAACAGCTACTGTCTTATTTTTAAAATGTGTGTATCTTGTGATGGGCTCCTTTTTCAAGATAATTAGTTTCATGACACTGTGACATGTCAGTTCCCACATTCTAGTATTTATTAAGAATCATATTCTGCTTCATCTATTGTATGATTAAGTATCATATTGCTTTGGTGAATTCAAGTCTACTGAACTTTTTCACAATGTGGCAGTCAAGGTAGACAATCTACCCTAAGAAAAGTATAGACAAGTTTTATAGTCTTGAACTTGAAAACATAATGAAAACATTTAGCACATATCAAGCAAGTAATGTCTCCAGGTAAAGTAGTCTAATTGTCTATTAAGAGACTTCATTTGTGTTGTCTGATTTGTAAAACTGTCACAGTTGAAAGTTAACTTTATAGCAAAAGCGTTTTATATCTTAGGCATGGATATATGATTAAGATCATTATGTGTGATATATATTCAAATTTTCAATTATATTGTCTTAGTTTTGCTTTTTTTGTTTTCTGTTCCTGTGCTAAAATGTCCAGAGAAAAACAACTTAAGGGAAAAGGGGTGCATGTGGCTCACAGTTCTAGGTTGTCATCCATTATTACTTGAGAACTCAAGGGGACAGAACCCTAAATCAGCTGGTTGACTTAATTATATCCACGCTCTCAAAGAGAACACTAAACTTATGGACAATCGCCAATGCTCAGACTGTTTGAGCCTGGCCCAAGAAATGATGCCACTCTTATTCAGGGTTTATAGTCCCATCTCAATTAATCTAATTCAGAAATCCCAGCCAGTAGCTTTTAAGACCTGCTGTCAGGTGATGGAAATGTTCAAAAACACATTGACTGCCACAGTTAATTGAGGAATGCAAGACCATTACATTTGGGTATCTGTTTTGATAGGTACTGTTTGAAGGAATATTAAAACAAAATTTAAAAAATCAACTTAGGTAATATAAAATCAATCTAGGTAATATAAAATCAGTTTTAGGTAATATAATAAAAATCATAGCTACCGTGATAACATGGAATTGGTGTACAAACAAATTTGATGCTTAAATCATAGTTAATTACAGGGGTTCAGCTATGAATAGTGAATAGTAAAACTGAGGGGATTCTTTCTTTATATCCATACTCAGTTCTAATCAAAGTGAGCAGGCTTTTTCATATATTTTATATGCAGAGTTAGATGCACGTTTAGTACATCAACAAAGCAAAGGAGTATCCAGAGAACTTGGTGTGTCTATTATGCATTTAAGTGATCTTTACATACTAAACACTGGCATTAGCTCAAAGGGTATGATAGTGGCTAGTTTTGATGTCAATATGTCACAGGTTAGAATCATTTGGTTAAAAAAAAAACCTTAATTGAACAATGCTTTGATGGGATTAGCATGTAGACAAGTACATAATGTATTTTCTTGATTAATGATTGATGTAGGAGAGCCTACTCAATTGGGAACAATGCCATATTTGGGCAGATAGTCTTCAGTTGTATAAAAATGTAGATTAATTGAATATCTTTTGGGTATATATCCAAAGTTATATTGCTGGGTCCAGAGGTAGGTTGAATTTCAATTTTCTGAGATGCTGCCATACTGATTTCCAGAGTGGTTGTACAAGCTTGCATTCCAACCACCAATGAAGGAGTGTTCCTCTTACTCCACATTCTCTCCAGCATAATTTGTCATTGGTGTTTTTTATCTTAGTCATTCTGACTGGTGTAGGAGGGAATCTCAGAGTTTTTTTATTTGCATTTCCCTGATGGCTAAAAATGTTGAACATTTCCTTGTTCTTTAGTCATTTGAGATTCTTTTGTTGAGAATTCTCTGTTTAGATTTGTACCCCAATTTTTTAATTGGATTATTTGGAATTTTGGTGTCTAATTTCTTGGGTTATTTATATATTTTGAAGATCAGTCCTCTGTCTAATGTAGAGTTGGTGAAGATCTTTTCCCAATCAATAGGCTGTCATTTTGTCTTATTGGCTATGTCCTATGCTTTGCAGAGTTTCTCAGTTTCGGGTGGGGATACCCACTGAAAAAGTTTACCTGAGCTAATGGTAGCTTGCCAACTCTGACTGAACAGAGAAGGAACCAGCACAGGACCAAGCTAGAGTATGTGTGACAGTTATATGGCTGAGGTAGACTGCAGGGCCACTGTCAGTGGCAAGATTTGTCGCTGATATTTGTATTGGCTTTTTGGAACCCATTCTCTTTGGATGGATACCTTTCTCAGCCTGGACATAATGGTGCAGGCCTTGGTCCTTCTTCAGAGCAATGTGCCTTGCCCACTCTGGGGAGTAAATGGGGCTATGGGGGGGGTAGATGAAATAAGAGGAGGTGAGGGAGTGGGAACTGGGATTGGTATGTAAAATGAAAAAAAGATACTTTGTTTTCTTTTTAAGGAGATTAAAAAAAGTCAACTGAGCAATTCAGAAGAAGCAAATCGGGAAGCAGCATTCACCCACTGTCCCTGTTTTAGTTTCTGCCTCTACTTTGCTGTCCTATGTTCCTTCCTTAACTGTGCTCAAGGTGGGTGTATATAGCTGACCTAAAGGCATAGTATGCCCCTGCAGACTTAGCTCTACAACCAGTCAGAACCTTCTGTGTATCTTCCCACTTAAGTTTGTTAATGTGATTTTGTGTTGAGTTATGATATAATCAATTTGTAGTTTCACTTTTTTATATTTAATTAAATACCCCCAAATGAAGTTACAGTAATTATAGACAGTTTGTATTGTAGTTAAAATTTTTACCCTAGGTATTTAATTATTTATTAAATAGAAATCAGACAAAGTTTAACCTGTTTTCCTATGTCGAGTAAATAATGTGGCAAACTGCAGGAGAAGAGTCATGTTTGGAGTTGGAGAGAGAGCATGGAGGTCATGAAAACTTGCTGCTTTTATGGCACACTCAAGTTTTGATTGCCAACACCCACATGTCAGTTCACATCTATAACTCTAGTTCCAGGGAACCTAGTGTTCTCTCTGGCTTCCATGTGGAACAGGTACAAACATGGTGCACAGGAATGCATGCAGGCAAAACAGCAACATATATAAAATGAAAATAAAATAAAAACTTGAATAAAATGAAGTTCTCTGAAACTAAATCCTTCAACTGAATCAGGCAGGCCTTAGAGAAGTTCACATTTTATTGATTTAATGTAAACTGTGGTGGAGAATATTAAACCCACTAAGAAATAAGCACAGCACACGTGGTTTCCCGCCCCTTTTCCACCGTGTAAAATGAACACCCTCTTCTTTTTCTTACTATTCATGATATGTTGTCAGCATTTGAATATATTATAGACTCAGGATCCAGGAGCAGTGTCTAATTCTTCAATTCTACTTGTAAAGAACTTAGAATATCTCTGTACTCTAAATCTCCGGTGTTGACAGGAGCTGTGTTAGGAACTCAAAAATCGTGTAATATATATGGCCCTTCATTAGTCTCAACTTGAAGACAGTGTTTCATTCCTCTGAGGCAACTTCTCAATGTCCTTTCCTGTGAATTTTGGTGTAATGAGAGAACACCAGGGAATCTAAACTTTTGTTCTTCTCTAGTCAGCTGTGAAAGATCACTTCTGAAGCATAAGGACAATTATTTTAATGCTCAGCTCCTAAAATTCATTTTTTTTCATTCTGAAACAATATATTTGCAAGTCATGTTTGCTCTCAGTTCTTTCCCTCTTTTCACTCCATCTCAATTTTAAGCAGGGATATTCTTTTCTTTTACAGAATTGTTAAACTTCTTTACGATTCTATGGAGAAAGAATATTTTAAAATAAGTGCAATTACTTTACTCAGAAAGTTTGATTTAGACCCAATACATATAAGTTAACTGTGGAGAAATACATGATTGTTGAAATGCCAGTGGAACATGCTTTTGTTAAGTGCATAGAATGAGAAAAATTCCCTAGTCACAAAGACAGAATCATTAATTGAGAAAGATATGCAGAACTTTAAGTTGAAATTTTTGAACAGAAAAGACAATGAATGTTGAGAGTATAAAGGTTCTTGTGCTCACAGATAGCACCAAGAATGTTAAATATGAAGAGCTGTCTTTTCAAAGAAAAAGATACGTAACCTGTTTTCCACACAGAAGGCTGCTAATGGAGGTTGCTAATTACCCAAGACGATCCTTGCATCATCTGCTGGGCCAGGCCATACCACAGTCCAAGAACCAGAACTGGAAGTGGCTGAAAGCCCAGATGACCTCTACACTATCTGCAAGACCCACTGGTTCCTTTTCTGGGCCCTTCAAGTAACACATCTAGTCTACTTACAGAACCCATCTTCATGGAAGAAGTGGCATATACTTTTGAGAAGTGTCATGATGTAGTAATGCCTCATTGTGTGCACAGGATTGTGTTACACCAGGAGACATTTTTTAATTATTGTACTGTACTTAAATATGACTAAAATAAACTTTTCAGTGTCAGACTCTAGAAGTTTGAACCAACATTGGCTACTGTCCAGTGTCAGACTGTAGAAGTTTGAACCAACGCCAGCCTCTGAGTCATGGTGAGCCAGATTTTCTTCTTGTCTCACAAGCATCACTGTTATCCTGGCCTGGTCATCACAAACCCCCCTCCCCCACAAGTGAGTAGAAAACAACTCAAAAGATAGTGATGGATAAGTGCATTAAAATATATTTGATAGTAAATATATTAAACCCAATGTGTCTAGCCACAGTTAAGTGACTTCTCCAGATTTATAGATGTTCATTAAGTTGTAAATATTTGGGGTCTTCTTGATTTTGATGTGCTGACTATTTTGTTTGCAAACTGTTTAAAAGAACAAAAAAACTAAATAATAGAAAAGAAAGCTAATATCTTTTTTTAAAAATCCACTTGTGTGTCAGAGGCCATGGAAATATACAACATATATCAACTAATAATTCAGATGTCAACCCACCATAAGAGTAATTCTGATGGAGGTTAGTCATATCCAGGCAAGGCCTGAAGGACCAATGTCTCTGGAAAATGCTGTTCTCTTTTGTGAAAGCAGCTTGGTGTTTCATCAGTACCTGCATTGCAGTGTATAATTTCATGTAATGTGTGTATGTAATCATATGATTACATTTCAATTTTATGGGTACATATATCTGTGGATGGTGAGGAAGATGACTTTTCATTTATCCATATAATTTTGATATAGAAAATATTTACTAGGACATCTTTCATAACTAGATCTATTTTCATAACTAGATTTATTTGGCCCAAAAGTTTGTAGACACTTAAAAACAAAATATTGTTCCTTTTTGCTCAGACTAATTGCATACAATTAGCTCACTTTCACCTCAAAGCAAGTTCAAAGTAGACTAAAGACTTTTTGTAAATATACCCTAAGTTTAAAATTTGACAGGTATGCACAAGGTCAGACTTGCAGATGTCTAACTAAGTTGTTACATAAAACATCCTAAGAAAAGCATACAAATTCTTCATTTTCAAGTCTGCTAACAAAAGACCTATGTCTCAAAGCTTATCTCACTGGCTGTGAACCCCCACCCTCTGGTCACAGTCTTACTCCTGTAACCTTGGAACCTTGTGTTGCCATGGCAATAGCTCAGCTCCCAATCGCTTACCTTAGGAATGTGCTTTTGACCAATAAAAGATAACTTTTGTATTTTTGTATTGCTTCAAGACCCCTGTAAAACAAAAGCTTTTAGGCTAGAGGAGAAGAAGCCAGGAGGAATTAGAAGTAGGAAGGAGAATTTAAGTAGAGCGGAACAATAAAGAAACTGATTTGGAAAAGCATGAGTGAGAAAGATTGTTCGTTCTCAAATACCCAAAGGGAAAAAAAATCCCTTTCTGCTTGTTGTAGCATCCAATCTGAACCTTGAAGAGAGTCTTGGGCCTGGAGCCCAAAGACTCTCATAACATGTGTGAGTATTCCATCCCTGAAAACAGAGTGCCTAGATCTGATGGGCTGTACTCACTTTCTTTTCGTAACCTAAAATAGTATTTGGAATGGACCACTTGTTTTTACTTCATCCATGATTGCCCCTTTAACTCTCTTAGCTAATCAATGGTACATGTTTGTGTGTGTGTGTGTGTGTGTGTGTGTGTGTGTGTGTGTGTGTAGACAAATAAGGAGACAGACAGACAAATAAATGGAGATAGATGCAGATACAAAGTACAAGTCAAACTGATAAAAGTAAAATCTAACATCTCCATTTGTGATCTAATCTCCCCCATTCCTTTCTATTTCCTCATACTCTAGCTCACTCACTCCTTACACACAACATACATTATTATCTGTAAATCAATCTGACCCTCTTCTGTATATCCATATCTCCTTTAATTACTCACTTGTCCATCTATCTATCCATCCATTCACTACCCAACTATCAGTCATTCATTCATCCTACTTAGTGGTATCCTTTTCCTTATTGCTCCGAGTAAGATCAACTTGTACACTGTGAGCTATCATCGCTCTGTTATTTCAATGAGAAGGAATCTAATGTTTCTCAGGATTATGTTATATTTTCATAAAAATATGTGAAATTGTGCTCATATTTTTCTTAAATACCTTTTAGAGCAAGAATATGAGTGTTTTGCCTAATTCTTCCATATATCTTCTCTTCAAAGGCTTGTAAGTTCCTCATTCATGTGGCCCATTCATATATTCTTTGTTTTCCCTCAAAATATGCAAGGATGAGAGTAGAGATATGAATAAGAGGAATCAGAGTTTACTTGAAACTTAGTTTCACATATTCCCAGGCTGAAGAATACTCTTCTTATACTGTGTGTCTTGGTTTCTTTCTTTGGCTTCAGTCAACACCATGAGCAAAAACAACTTGGAGCAGAAAAGGGCCCATTTAAGTCTATACTTCCTGGTTACAGTGAATCATTGAAAGAAGTAAGGAAAGGAATTCCAGACAGAAACCCGGAACTTGGAAGAAAGAACCACAAAGGAATGCTGCCTACTGACTTCTTCATATTCTCTCTCTCTTTCTCTCTCTCTCTCTCTCTCTCTCTCTCTCTCTCTCTCTCTCTCTCTCTCTCTCTCTCTCTCTCGCGCGCGGAAAGCTTTCATGTATAGCCCAGAACCATCCACCTAGGAATGATGTTGCCCATAGTGAACTGAGCCTTTCCATATCTATCGTCAATGGATGCAATCATTGACAAAAATGGCCTTAGCCAAATCTGATCCAGGCAAACCCTCAAAGTTGATTGCCACTTCCCTAGTGACTCCAGATTGTGTCAAGTTGACAATGAAATTAATCAGCACTCTCTGCTTCTTGCCCTCCTGTTTCCCACCTCGGCTGAGGAACCTGTGTGTATAGAATGCATGTTTTCTCTTATTTATCTTATCATGCCACTTGCTTTATCTTAGCTTCCAATTTCCCTATTGTTCACAACTCATTTCTTAGGCATATTTTAACTGCTTTCTAATTTTTTCAAGTTATGACTGGACAACTGATATGGGCAATCATTGAACTTTCCATAACATTTAAGAGTCTTGGTATGCTCCATTTTCTCTAGGAGCTTTCTGTAACATTTAAGTATGCATACTCTTTTAGGTGTGAACTCACACATTTACATGCATACCAGTAATACTGTGTGTGGAGAGTGTTGCCTACTCCATATGGCAAACTCACAGTGTCTCAGTGTCATCCCAGCCAGCACACTGTCTTCCCTTTACTTCTCACAAAAAGTTCAAGTTCTTTTCAAACTTCTATGCCATTCTAACAAGGGACATCGACAAGAAAATTAGTGCTCTCTTGTTGGGACTCATATCTTTTCAGGCCTTGGAGCTTTAGTATCTACAAGTAAAATGATATTAATTAAGCACAGAACAAATTTAAATCATTTTTTGTTAGAGTAGCTGGCATGCTTTTACTTTGATGGTTCTAATTTGGTACACAATGTTTGTTTAAGCACTTATCTGTCAAATCTTGTAATACTAGGTTGTGCTCTTACTTATACTGAAATAATTTTTCGGAGGTTCATAAAACCTCAATTCTAACAGAATGATAACTTTTGATTAAAGTCAGGATTGAAGGGGTTGTATTTCTTTCATAGTAGTTAGTTGATCAGTATCTATGTTCTTAGGATGAAGCCCAAAGAGAGGATTAAAAGATTTGGTCCCAAACCACTGTTTGGGGAAAACTCTTACTTGGACTTTATTCAGAAGTCAGTAAGTGTGGGATTCCTTTCTGTATGTTGTGAATACTATTGGTTAATAAAGAAACAGTTTTGGGCATGTGATAGGGCAGAATAAATCTAGGCAGGGAAAACTAAACTGAATTCTGGGAGAAAGAAGGCAGAGTCAGGAGATTCCATGTAGCCTTCAGAGGGGAAAGGTTTGAGCTGTCAGCTGGAACCTTGCTGATAGGCCATGAGCCTTATGGTAAAATATAAAATAATGGAAATGGGTTAATACTAGATGTAAGAGCTAGCTAGCAATATGTTTAAGTGATTGGCCAAGCAGTGATTTAAGTAATAAAGTTTCTGAGTGATTATTTTGGGTCTGGGCAGCCAGAAACAAACAACAGGCAAGGGATGCTTAATTATTTCATTATTTTCTATTGGGATGGAAAGTTTCAGCATTGACATAGACTGCTTGCCCTGTGGCTCAGTCCTATCACCTTAGTTTCTATCCACATCTCTTACATTTAGGTTAGTACACATAACAATAATAGCTTTTGAGAAATAGGGTTGGCCATAGATTTCTTTTAGTCATATATTACCTGTCAGTCTTTCCTCGGACTCTAAAATGGGCTCCACAAAACCGTACTGTGAAATGCATTGGTTGTCAAAGCAATGCTATTTATATATTCCTTCTTCAAAGGTGAATGGCACAGTCTTCAGTCTTGCCCTTATATTCCCTGCAGAGTTTTATTCCATATTTAGTGTCACATGCGTGTGGCACTGACCTTTAAAACTCTTGCACCATTCTTTTGTTTTTGGTTCTTTTTGAAAAGTAGCTTGCCCTTTGCCCTCCTTCTCATTAGATTTTTCTCACTGGAGCACCATCAATCATCCTTGTCCTTTTTTTAATGTCTAAAAATAAATGGAAGTAATTAAGTATGAGTCTAGCCTGGCTGGCTTCCTTTTAGCTGTAACACTTTTCTCTAAGGTTTTCAGGAGCGAAATTATTTTTTCCTCTGACAAGTCTTAGGAATTTAACCTATATGGTTTAAAATGTATCCATTCTGAAATCTTGTTTAAATATTCCTATAAATCTGGCACAGCTAAAAAAGCTTTTCCTCCAAGTACTCAATGATTTATGGAGCAACCACATAATAAGGTTTCTAGTAAGCATTTATTTTATTTGTATATATGCATGCACGTATTTATTAATATATATGTATACTATACATATTCAATGCAATTTGAACCCTTTTGGAATCTTATAATAATTTCTTAGAGTTGAAAGTCTGTTCATTTAGACCTATCACATCATTTTGTTATTCATTTTTAAAAATTTTGAGGACATTTAGGGGGTCACATAATTTCTGCAGGATATAAGTACACATATACGTATCATTTGTTAATGGACATCTTCCTAGAGAACTTGGTATTATCCAAACCCTTACGATTATGGAGACACTTCTAAAACAAATCTTTTCTTAAACAGGGCAAGGTTTGCTAGTTTCTTGGGGATATTTGAAATGCTAAGATTAGGGGAGCTAAGTATAACTTTCTAGAGGACACTTCTTTCACAGAATTTTGATGACCTATAATAATGAACACATCAAGTTATGGTCACATTTGTTTTACCTTCAACGGGTTTTAAAGAAGTCTATCAGAAGACAACTTTTTCCCATAATTTTCTTAAAAGCACTTGCTCAAGCTCTAGAATTACTTTACAGTCTCCAAGTCAATTATGTAATGTAGTATAATAGTCTTCTAATAACAAATATAGTCATTCCAGTTCTTCCCTACAATCATTATACTCTAGGCACCATTACCATATGAAGCTTCTTTTCCTTGTTCATTTGAGTGTTAGATACCAACACAAGAATATTTTTCAGTTCAACATTCTAAGAATGTGGCTTTGTTGTGCGTTTTAAGAATAATGGTTATAGAGTTATGATCTACTTTAGTCAGTAGAGTGCTTTCTTAGGATGTATAAAGCCCTGGGTTGGACCTCTAACACCAAACTATATAAACTGGGCATGAAAATGCCTGTATCTAATACAAGGTTTCTAGAAGTGAGGGCAGGAAGATCAGAAATCCAAAGTCATCCTCAGCTATGTTAGGAGTACCAAGCCAGTCTGGGCTACATTATTGCCAGCCCACTTGGGCATGGTCTCTTAAAGGTTATTGGCTGAAGGAGCTGCCACAGCAATGTCCTATCTTACACATAAAATAAAAAATGATTTTTATGTTAAATCTATGTTATAAATACTCTTAATTTTCTTTTCTTTTTGTGGCTAGTTTGAACTATCAGAAACAAAACATTGAACTCTTTGTATAGAACCCATCCTATGCCTGGCTCCCTCAAGTGGAGAGTGGCCAGTCAAATGGTCTTTTGTTTGTTTGTTTGTTTTGGTGAGTTGCTAGGTGTCCTTATGTTAGTCTGGGTATTTTGAACATTTAATGGTCATTTAGCAGAATCTCTATGCCAGGCACAGGGAACATAGCAGCTATGTCTGACTGTTGGAATGCAACCACTGATTCGGGATTGACTTTATTCATTATCTGTATTTCAGGGATCATTAACTTTATTTTCTTGATACCACTATCTAGAAAACCCCTGCTTTCCATTTATGCCAGGTATAATATTGCTGTTTGTTTTATGCACTAGACAATATAACTCATTGTTTATTATTTCCTGTTGCCTGTAATTAGAGGTTCTTTTCTTAATGTTTGTTGATGTCATATCTTGATTCTTTGAGCTAGTCTAGTTTCTTGCAAAGAAATTCTTTTTTGTCTGAGATGACCAAACTTGGGTGTTTACAACTATCATCTAGAAAGAAACGATTATTAGTAAAAAGGCAGCAATCAAGTATAATTTGTGTAGGCATCAGCAAATCTATTTAATTTTTTTAGTAATTAAATGCTAAACATCTTGTTTCCTGAAACTGTGTCAAAGTACAAGGGTGTAAAGAGGATAATTCATTTGCATCCATATGCATTTTGAAGGGTCTGATAAGGATACAATGAGTTCACAGAAAGCTGAGAAATTTCCATTTGTTTTCGTGCTATACTTGACAAAACCACATTTTTTTTTTTAAAAGAAACTAACGCTGTGACCTAAATATTCCATCAAGTCAGATGCAATATGAGATTCAGGGTCACTTCAGGCCACAGGAACTGCTTGTGTGACTAATGGCATGCTAATTCTCTCATACTTGACCATAAGCTCTGAATGCTGTAAATAGCAATTCCAAATATCTCACTGGTTAGTCATAGCATGATTCATTTGTTCTTTCTGGTATGTGCATGAATCATAATCTTTAATTGGAAATTTTTGCAGCTTCTTTGACATTATCATGTGAACAACCACAGCCCTGACCTCATAGAATGAAGCAACAGTAACTGAACAGTTTGAAAGGACTGAGACCAAATGAACAAAAACTTTTGAGATGTAAACTATTGTTTTGATCATTTTGAAGCTGCCTGACTTTTTGGCTTATCTCATAGGTTCTATTCCAATGATATTGTAGCGAGAGAATAAAATGTCTGTCAGTGCTTTTTAAATAAAAAGTAAAGTTAATTTTACTTCCCTTGTCTTTTTGCATAATGCCCTTTTACCTGGCATTTTAGAGGCCACTGAAAACTTATGCTGAATTTTAAAATTACATTCAATAATCTTTTCCATAACAGAAGTAAATGTCCAGAGTCTTTTAAATGTTACTCTACTCAAAATGGAAGCTTGACATGTTAAAAAATTTGGGGAAGAAAAAAAATGTTGAAAGAAATAGACACACTGGGAAATAACAGGAATCAATATTTACATTTATGAAATAAAAACAATTTTTTATTAACTGAAACAATTAACTAATTATTTTGACTAAATGAAATAGGTACAAAAAAAAGTGATCAGACAGGCCTACTAAATAACCACTCTTTTTATGAACAAGATGACATATTTGTCAGACTTGGGCTTAAGATGAAGTTGGAAAAATATGTATGTGTCTTAGATGAAAGAATATAGAGGAAAAATTATCTTGACAGGTTAGAAAATTTAGCCTACTTTTATCATTTCATCAGATTCAGTATATATCACAAAATTTAAATTTCTTTTAGAGATTAAACAGATAACTTTTGTTAAGCTTAAATACAGACAGCTAAAATAATCATTAAGAATAAAACACTCTGTGAGTACGGTGGTGGTGGTGGCGCATGCCTTTAATCCCAGCACTTTGGAGGCAGAGGCAGACAGATCTCTGTGAATTTGAGGCAGCCTGGTCTACAAGAGGTAGTTCCAAGACAGGCTCCAAACCTACAGAGAAACCCTGTCTCAGGAAAAAAAAAAGAATAAAACACTTTGTGAAATAAACTACGTATTATTTTATTTTCATGACAGAATATAATGGCTATTATTAACTCAATTGTACAAATGAAGAAATTCAACCTTGTAAGTGAGTGATGAGGTCAAGAGATTAACCTAATTCTAAATGCAACTGAGATTGCTGCATATCTTCAGTACCTACCCTGTAACTAAGTAAAAATCAATTTATATCACTGATGAATAAAGCCAAATGACATGAAATAACATGAAATGACAGGAGAAAGGTAAACGTATTTTTATCATAAAGCAAAGAAAAACATCGGAGATTGTTTTCTACTATGTAAGTTGTTGAACAGGACTCCTAGCTCTCAAACACAAACAGGTGTAAACTGAAGGAAGTCATTATGAAACAGCAGCCGATAAGTTGCTCTTGACTCTCTTGTAGCTTACGTGTTCTCACTGTTCATGCCTCATTTTGTTTGTGATTCAATAACAGAGACTGACTTAAATAACAGAGATTTGCCTCTTCATAATTGTAGAGGCTAGTTCAAGATGAAGTTATGGTTTTACTATGGTTTGCAGGTAGGTATTATCTTTTAGGTGTTTTTGTACGGTGTTCCATTTGTGTGCATTTTGGTCACCCAAATTTCTCAGAAATCAGAGAATCAACACCATTCATAATAGCCACAAATAAATAGCATAAAATATCTCTGAGTAACTCTAACCAAACCAGTGGAAGACTTGTATGACAAGAACTTTAAATCTTTGAAGAAAGAAATTAAATAAGACAGAAAGTGGAACGATCTCCCATACTTTTGTTTAAGCAGAATTAACATAGTAAAAATGACAATCGTACCAAAAGCAATCTACAGATTCAATGCAATGCCCATCAAAATCCCAGCAGATCTTCACAGACCTCAAAAGAATGGTACTCAACTCATATGGAAAAGCAAAAAACAAAACAAAAAAAAACAAAACAAAACAAACAAAAAAAAAAAACAGGATAGCCAAAACAATGCTGTACAATAAAAGAACTTCTGGAGGCATTACAATCTCTGACTTCATACTCTACTACAGAGCTACAGTACTGAAAACAGCCTGGTATTGGCATAAGAACAGACAAGAGGACCAATGGAACCGAATAGGAGACCCAGATATCAGTCCACACATCTTAAAAGCACATCCGTTTTATTGGTTCGGAAAAGAATCCGTCATTTCCTTTTAATCTTGATCCCCTCCATATTCAAATACCATGTCATTCTGATGTAGAGGGGGTTTGCATATCAATCGATGAAGGCATAGAACAATTCAACTTATTACTTGTTCAGTGTGTGATGGATTATATAGGTTGAGTGACACTATATGAGCCAGCATAGAGCACCATTCCTGCAGTAGAATGCCACTCAGAAGTGGCAGTCCTGGGCATTCTGCATGTTCTTTCTCACTGTGAGAGGTGAAAACCATTAGTGTGATTCTTTTTTTTTTTTTTTTTTTTTTTTATTTTTCGAGACAGGGTTTCTCTGTAGCTTTTGGTTCCTGTCCTGGAACTAGCTCTTGTAGACCAGGCTGGCCTTGAACTCACAGAGATCCGCCTGCCTCTGCCTCCCGAGTGCTGGGATTAAAGGCGTGTGCCACCACCGCCCGGCTCATTAGTGTGATTTTTAACATTGAATGATAGACAATTTCTGCAAATTTAAGAGAGTTCAAAGTACAAATTCATAACTTTCCAAGAAGGTATATTCACATATTAATACAAATGTAAAACTACTTGTTTACTTTTCACCCAGGGTCAGTGCTCAGTACAACACAGCTACTTCAGTGGGGCATTTGATCTTCTTGAGAACTTAGCACGCTACTAAAGGTCTAGTTCTTCCTCAGTTGACATCATCCCTCTGGAGCAGAGAGACTCTTTTTTTATATACATTTTTTATTGATATTTATTGAGCTCTACATTTTTTTCTCTGCTCCCCTCACTGCCTATCCCATCCCTTCTAAAATCCTCCCCCAAAGTCCCCATGCTCCAATTTACTCAGGAGATCTTGCCTTTTTCTACTTTCTACTTCCCACGGAGATTAGATATATGTAAGTCTCTCTTAGTGTCTGCATTGTTGTCAAAGTTCTCTCGAATTGTGGTCTGTAGGTTGGCTTTCTTTGCTTTATGTTTAAAAACCACCTATGAGTGAGTACATGTGATAACTGTCTTTCTGGGTCTGGGTTACGTCACTCAAAATAATGTTTCCTAGCTCCATCCATTTTCCTGTAAAATTCAAGCTGTCATTATTTTTTCTGCTGTGTAGTACTCCATTGTGTAAATGTATTACATTTTTCTTGTCCATTCTTTGATCGAGGGGCATTTAGGCTGTTTCCAGGTTCTGGCTATGACAAACAATGCTGCTATGAACATAGTTGAGCACATGCCTTTGTGGCACGATTGAGCATCTTTTGGATATATACCTGAAAGTGGCTAATGGGTCTTGAGGAATCTCCACTGGGAGCAGAAGTCAAGAGCAAATCCAGTCCTGGGAGCCAACCCAGTCCTGGAACACTGGCAGACCAGGATTGAGCAATGACCTGACTCAGATTCTGTGATCTCCACCAGAACTGGAGTGGGACTGAACCAGCTACCTAGGACATAGAGAGACTCTTGATAAACAGCCAAAGAGGGTTACTGCCTTCATTATTTGGTTTCAGTGATATATAGGCTGTTTACAATGTTTCTCTGTATAGATATTGGTGCTTGGTAGTAGTGTTCCATGCTTCACACTTTGAAACATCTGATACATTGCAATAATTAACTGATTTGCCATGCCTTATTGCTGTGTTATTTTAATGTGGTAGTTACTCTGC
The DNA here is from genome assembly GCA_963919715.1 of Microtus obscurus. Lineage (NCBI taxonomy): Eukaryota > Metazoa > Chordata > Mammalia > Rodentia > Cricetidae > Microtus > Microtus obscurus. Next base: position 3,179,650 of record CAWTZC010001361.1, read on the forward strand.
AAGGCAGGTGTCTTTAAGGGCTGATTCAGGTGAGAAATGCATCTTTGAAAGGACAGTTACAGAGTGGTTACATTTGAGCTTTTAAGAATTGTATCATTTAAAATCTCCTGAGTAAATGGGAGCATGGGGCCTTGTGAGAGGGTTGAAGGGGAGGGGTGAGGCAGGGAGGGAAGAAGAGAAAAATGTAGAGCTCCACAAAAATCAATAAAAAAAGATATTCAGCAGTCTGACTACAGGACAAGTCAAGTTTGGGCTCCCTCTCCTCTATTGCTTTGGGTCTTAGCTCAGATTATCCCTGTGGATTTCTAGAAATTTCTTTAGAGCCTCTAAAACCAACTTCTTATCAGAGACTCTGAAAGCAATAAGATCCTAGGCAGACATTTTCAGATACTAAGAGATCCCAGTCCAGACTACTATACCCAACAAAGCCTTCAATCAACATAGACAGAGAAAACAAGACATTTCATGCCAAATCAGAACTAAACAATATCTATCCACAAATTAAGTACTACAGAAAGTACTAGAAGGAAAACTCCAACACAGAAAAGCTAAGTTACATGTGTAAAAATACAGAAAATAGATAATTTTACAACAGCAAACCCAAAGAATGGAAAGAAACATACCACCAACACCACCACCAAAACCAAAAAGTAACAGGAATTAATACTCACTGGTCACTAACATCTCTTAATATCAATGGACTCAATTCACCAATAAAACCACACATACTAGCAGAATGGATATGAAAACAAGATTCCTTCTTCTGCTGCAGACAAGAGACATGCCTTAACTTCAAATACAGACATTACCTCAGAGTAAGGGACTGGAAAAATATTTTCCAATCAAGTGGTCCTATAAGCATGCTGCTTATAGCTATCATAATATTTAACATAATAGACTTCAAATTAAAATTAATCAAAAGAGATGGAGAAGGATATTTCATATTCATCAATGGAAAATCCATCAGGATGAAGTCTCAATTCTGAATATTTAGGCCTCAAATACAAGGTCACCCACATTTCTAAAAGAAATGTTAATAAAGATGAAATCACCGGTCTGTTTTTGTGTCAATACCATGCTGTTTTCATTACTGTACCTTAACAACTGAAGGGATAGGCTCAAGAACTGTCTGATATGACTCAGTTTCACACATCCAAGAAGCTGAGAGGTGCAGAACTAAAAGTATCCAAAATGTAAACTACCTTTAATACATAATCATCACCTAAGAAAGTTGTTGTTTTTTTTAGAAATGTTTCATCATTTTGTTCTTCTTATATTCCATGAAATATTTCTATATGAACCAGTTTCTAACTTTATTACTTTTTACACACAATTCCAGAAACAAAGGCTATTTTTATTTCCATAGCTCTCTTTTTTTAAAAGGGAATGAAAACAAAAATTCAAAATAATAAGGAACAAAAATGTTGTCTAGCAAAGAGGTAGATTTATTTCCAACAAAACAGCAATGACAAAAGACAGAAATTCAGCAGACTGGAGGTAATGTGAGTACAGGGACAGGTCTCCATTGTGACTCTAAAACTCACTGGTGAATGTAGGTAAAAGGGACAACTGGAGCAGGAAACAGACCAATCACTGAGCATGCTGGCTCTGAATCCAGAGTCAGAGAAAGAAACACATCCTATATTTGAGACCTAGGCCAGGGAAAGAGACATCTTTATTCCTACACTCAGAACTAAAGACATGTTCTCTGGCTCTGAAACTAGTGTCAAAGAAATTACTTTGTCCCTAGAATTAGAGTCAGTGAAAGAAATACTCCCTGGTCCTAAGATTAGAGTCAAAAAGCTAAAAAGAACCAATGAAAGAAACACCATTTGGCCCTGAAGTCAGAGCCAACTCTGTCCCTGACCAGCTAAATTGACCAATCTCTAAGCAGAGAAAAATTAAACAATCCCCCGTCTCCCTTGGATAACTCCACCCCTAAGAAGTGGTCTATAATCCTTTCCCTTTCAATTAAGAGCTGCTATTAAGTGGCAGAGGCAGCCTCTCTCCTGGACTCCTCCTTCCCAAATAAATCTCTTTCTCAAAACAGTCTTGGATGACGACTTTCATTCGAGGTTACAGAGCAGAAGAACCTGGCTGGTATATCCCTTAGGGAACTAAGCTGAAAAACCTTGTTGAGATGCTCCTTAGGGGACCTTAACAAGATGGAGCAGAACAGAAGAACCTTTCTAGGATGCTCCTTAAAAGGGCTGAGCAAGGTCAGCTGAGGAAAAGTAACAACTTTTCAAAGGACCCAGAGGAGATTGCTAGATCTGCAGAGGGCTTCCTTTTAGCAGAATTTTAGCAGAAGAAACATCTTGGGCCAGAAAGAAGCAGATAGCTCTGCTAGGATGCTCTCATACGTGAACAGAGCAGAATTCAGTGGTCCTGCACTCCAGGAGAGGAGCAGGAACCCTATATCCTGAGGGGAGACCATCTCCCACTGCATTCCAGCTTCAGGTATCCTGGCTTCCAGATACTCAGAACATCTTTCTTCCACAGCTGAGCTGTCTGTCCCATTGCAGCTCCAGCCTCTAGAGCTGTCTTATTGAGGCTATATCTCTCCCCTCCATAACTGTCCTATTGAGCTCTAAGTATATTCTGTATTCCCGATAAGTGAGGATATCCCAATACCAATACTGTACCACACTCCCCTACAGTTACACAGACCTCTGATATAGAAACTTATGACATAAAACTAATTCCAGAGTAGTTATTACTACAAAAATCACTGCCAATGTGTATTCTAGATAGATTTTATTTAATGCAACTGAATGATTATGATAATGTTGAACAATAGGGAACAACAACAAAGAACAATCCTAATTAAAGGCTCTGATAGACACCAAAACTCTGAGCAATAGATTAAAAGAGTTAAACACTTAGAGGAATTAAAACCATAAGTGACAGGGGAGGTGACATCAGATAGAAAGTGGGGTAAAATGGAGCTCTCACTGGTGGAAGGTGTCATCATACACATAAGGGTCACAGAAGAACAAGTGTTTAACATCAGCACAGTTGGAGTGCAATGTGGACTCTATTCCTGCTAAACAAAGAGATGAAATTTTCCAAGGACTTGGCAGACAAAATAATTTTGCTAAATGTGGTGCAAATAAGATATAAGTCTATTTATAAAATTAGACTATTAAATAGTATAATGATAGATCACAAACAGTTTTGCTATTGTTAACATATGTTGAAACTGAACTAATGTTTGTTTGTTTTCTTTATTACATACTTTTTCTGGTACACACAAGCGTACAGGTTTTTCTCCCTTAGGGGAAAGCACACAAAGCTTATCTGTTTACACTGAACATGAGAATCAGATAATAATATCTTGTATTTTGCATTGTATTTTAAAAGCAATATTCAAATTAACACATATGAAAAAACCTCAATGTGTTTATTGAAATTTGACTAGAATAAAGCACTTAGCCCATTTGTTGAAATTGGGGCGCCGGGATTGCGTTCCCAACACCCCAGTCACCTGGCTAGCTTAATGCCCGAAATAACAACACACAAACTATATTCATTTAAAGACTGCTTGGCCCATTATTTCTAGCTTCTTCTCGGCTAACTCTCGCACCTGGTCTAACCCATTTCTAATATTCTGTATTAGCACCCCAAGGTGTGCTTACCGGGGAGATTCTAGCCTACGTCCATCTTGGTTGGAGCTTCATCACAAGTGCCTCAGAGAGCCGGGCTATCCTGTCCGCCCGCGAGAGAGGAACCTTGCATCTCTGAGCGGAGCTGTGTGCGTTCTCTGAGCTCACTTCCTCTTCCTGTCCGTATACTATTCTGTTTACTCCACCCACCTATTTTCTAACCTATAGGACCAGCCAAGCAGTGTCTTTATTTTAACCAATGAAATCAACAGATTGATAAACAGATTGGTATATGACACTCCCACATCACTTCCCCTTTTTCTGTTTAAACAAAAAGGAAAGGCTTTAACTTTAACATAGCAAAATTACATAAAACAGTTATCAAGTAAAAATTACAATAATCTTTATCATAACTAAGGAAAGAAAAGTATAACTATAACTAACTATTCTTAATTCCATCAAAGACAGAAAGATACAATATTACCTCAGCAAACAAGAAAAAAAGCAACCTTTAAACTCTAGAAATGACAGAGACATCTCGCTGCCTGTACAGTCACCCAAAGTTCCTCTGTACCGTTGGGGCATCCATCTTCGGCCTACAGGCCCATAGTTTTCAGCAGACATTCCATAAAGCAGGAAATTTCAAAGGCAGTCACTATCTGCTTGTCCTGAAGAATGTCTTGCAGACTCTTTCATGAATCAGGAACCCCGAAAGATCATCTCACCTTTAGGCAAGTTCAGTAGTCCTCTCTCTGTGGGTTCTCTGTGTCCAGTTTATGCAATAGTCCAGGCAAGAGCAGTTTTCTTGCCCAAATGGCTATCAGACTCCATAAGGATCCTCTTCGATGCCCATCTTCCTCTTGAAGTAGATTGGTGCTGCCAGGAGCAGAGTGTCTCATTGTCATGAAAAGTCCTAAGTTATTAAAACATTAAATGTCCTATTCTGTAATCTTCGAAAGATATGAAGAATGTCTATCTAAAATTTATCTATGTACATCTAGAAAATCTTAACTAACATGACTACAAACTTGGCTATTATGATTATCTATTAACAACCTATATATATTACATTTTTACATGAATTACACAATTACAATACCTTAATCTATATCAGAAATACATATACATATAACAAAATTGACCTTAAATTTAAATCACTAAAGCAAAATCCATATCAATGTAAATTATTCATACCTATACCATTTCCCCCTTTAAATGTAAAAGAACACTTATAAACCATATTTGGGAACATGGGCGCAGTTATCTCTCCAAACTGCTTCCTGCTGAATGAGGGCGTCGTTAATTAGGTCTTTCATGGTATAACCTGTGATAGTTTCATCTCAGTTGGCGGTTGAGCGAAGCAATTTTCTGAAGATGTTCACAGCAACCGTTCAGGAGGGCGTGGTCCATCATACCATATCGGAATAGAAGAAATGAACAGGGTCTCATCCTCTGTGAAAACAAAACAAGAAACTCCTTTCCGAAGTATCATGTCCTTAAATCCAAATTCCAAAGTCAAGGCAATTTCACATTGGGTTAGTTTAGCAGCATTTATAGACAAATATCTTTTAGCAGCTCTTGCTCCTTCCTCAGCATTCAAACAATTCAAACAGAGCATAATAGCATACAGTATCAACATTCTCTGTGTATTTTCCATCTTTGTGCGCTTTATTTTAACCTCTATTTCGTTTATTTTTACTTTTAACTTTTTGAGCATTTATCTTTGACTTGGAATAGCTCTGTAGACCAGGCTGTTCTTGAACTCTCAGAGATCCGCCTGTTTCTGCCTCCCAGGTACTGGGATTAAAGGCGTATGCTACTACACTTTGAACTCACAGAGATCTGTTTGTCTCTGCCTTCTAGGCACTGGGATTAAAGGCGTGTGCTACCACACTTTGAAGTCACAGAGGTCAATTTCCCTCTGCATCCCAAGTGTTGGGATTAAAGGCGTGTACTACCACAACCAACTTCTCTTTTTCTTTTCTTTTTTTTTTTTACTCTTAAGAACTTACTTTTAGCTTGCATATATTTTTAACACACTGTAAACCATTTAAAAATTTTCTGTTTTTGAATCTCTCTTTACTGTATCTCTCTCTGTTTTTCTGACCACATAAGTCTTTAATTTACCAAGCAATCTCAGAAGGACTAAAGGCGTGGCTTTGCCAGCTAGATCCAGTCCATTCCTTAGCTTTCTGCCATTCCAACCTTATGGCTGAGGTACCGGCCAGAGCCGCGTTCAGTGCCACAAGTCTACAGTGTTTCAAGGTCCCTGCCAGCCAGCGAGCTACAACAGACAACACTCAAGTCCTTTCTCTGTAGTCGGTCCTCCTGCCTCAAACTGTCAGAGTTTGCCCTGGCAGGATGGCCCAGAAAACAGGCATTTTTAAACAGCGCAGCTTTTTTCCTGCTACGGCTGAAAACCGAAAACCATGCGTTTAGCTTTTTGTCAACAACGTTTCAGTGTTTCGTGGCAGGACCTCTTAAAAGAGCTGCAAGGCTTTGCAGCTAAAGCTGAGTCAGGAAGCCTCTCTTAGCTGAGAGTGCTTGCTTGCCTCTGGAAAGCGGAGTAGAACTGAGAAACTGCTGCTACCAAGAAACCATGCTTTACTCTTTCCCAAGCTTTCTCAGACTTTCTGTGGATTCAGTTGTCCACACGTTGGGCAGCCATCTGTTGAAATTGAGGTGCTGGGGTTTGCATCCCCAACACCCCAGTCACCTGGCTAGCTTAATGCCCGAAATAACAACACACAAACTATATTCATTTAAAGACTGCTTGGCCCATTATTTCTAGCTTCTTCTCGGCTAACTCTCGCACCTGGTCTAACCCATTTCTAATATTCTGTATTAGCACCCCAAGGTGTGCTTACCGGGGAGATTCTAGCCTACGTCCATCTTGGTTGGAGCTTCATCACAAGTGCCTCAGAGAGCCGGGCTATCCTGTCCGCCCGCGAGAGAGGAACCTTGCATCTCTGAGCGGAGCTGTGTGCGTTCTCTGAGCTCACTTCCTCTTCCTGTCCGTATACTATTCTGTTTACTCCACCCACCTATTTTCTAACCTATAGGACCAGCCAAGCAGTGTCTTTATTTTAACCAATGAAATCAACAGATTGATAAACAGATTGGTATATGACACTCCCACATCACCCATTGAAGCTGTCATAAGTTTTATAACACCTATTGAGAATGATGCTCCACACCTGGAACAGATTTAACCCATTGGGTAGTTACGACAAAAGGAGGAAAGAAGGCCTTATGTGTTCCTCACTAATTATATCCTTTGGTTTTATGTTTGTTTATTTATTTACTTAATTTCTTATTTAAGCACTCATTCATTTATTAGTTTATTTAGAAGTTTGTGTGCTATTGGGAATATGTAGAGCTGAGAGACCAATGAGAGACCTTCCCCCTTATGAGATCCAAGAATCAAACTTGGCTGGTGAAGTTTGTCTGCAAATCCTCTTAATCATGGAATTGTATTGCTCATCCCTCAATTTCACTCATTTTTATTGCAAAATCCTCCATCCATAATGTTAATTTTTGTGTTCTTTCCATATCTTGACAAGCAGATCTTGAAGCACATGCAATACATCCTTAACACTAATCCATATAGAATCAGAACCCTTAGAAAATCAATACCTTTTGCAGCCTACTCCATAAGAACGGATGTAAGTTCCAATAAGCAGTGGAGGAGACTTCAGAATGCTCTTATAATCCCTCACCATTGTCTGCTTCACTGTTAAAATTAGATCAATGTAAGAGCTCACAGATCCAGAAAATCAGTAACATTTCACTATCATTGGTCTCTTCTGTTAAAAGTGCCCTCAAAGAAATTGAGCTTTGTAGGGAAATATGGAAATATAAACTTTGCTTAATTACACTCAGAATATGGGGTATTTGATGAGAAATTGTATCCAGCTCTTCACATTACCCTAACTATTCTCAGCCATATGCACATGCTACCATCTGTTGTTTACCACCTCTTTTGAGTCTAACACCAGGTATCAAAACAGAGATGAATCTATACCTTGTGTCTTTCATGGATATGTATCTGACTTATATTTTCACGATCCACATCTCTTCGTATTGTTTCTCTAATCCTTTTCCAGAATGACTCATTTATCCTTAGTGATTTCTCTTTTTAGTTAATTGAATCAGAATGATATTGACTTTTGGTAGTCATTCCGATGTGGTGCTTTGTATACTGATGAATATTTTCATGAAATTCCTTTCATTCTTGTAGCTCTTCAGAAAAGTTTCTTGGTTAAGTGGATGGTGGCGACTGTAGAAGCTCACAATTGGCCACACTATAGAGAATACGTGTTAGTGAAATGCTTAGCCACAAACAGACAATCTATATCACACCTCTCCCAAAACCTCAAGACCATATTAGAAGAAGAGCTAGAAGGGTTGTAAGAGTCAAAGGTCAGGAAATACTGGTATTAACAGTACCTTCTGAACATGACAGAACCTTATGATCTCAGGATTCCTGTAGTTGCCTGAAGACCAGCACAAGATAAAAACAGTCAATATTCTATCAGGGAGTGGGAATATAGTCATAAAACTCCTACCATAACTGAGTGCTGTGGGAAGGGTTAGTTAATTTTATTTTAGAACATGGCTCCTGGAAGGTCAATATTCTATCAGGGAGTGGGAATATAGTCATAAAACTCCTACCATAACTGAGTGCTGTGGGAAGGGTTAGTTAATTTTATTTTAGAACATGGCTCCTGGAAGGTCAATATTCTATCAGGGAGTGGGAATATAGTCATAAAACTCCTACCATAACTGAGTGCTGGGAAAGGGTTAGTTAATTTTATTTTAGAACATGGCTCCTGGAAGGTCAACCATGTGCCAGGGGATGGTACCACACCTATGAGAATGTGAGCATCACTAATTGGACAGCGTGGAGTATTTTTTTAAAGGCCATGAAATTGAGGGGGGTTGAAAAGAAGAAGAAGTAGATCTAGGAGTTAAGGTGAGGAATTGAGGGTGAATATTATCAGAATACATCGGATAAAATCATCAAAGAATAAAAATTAAAGTTTTAAAATTGTTTTTTTTTTTAAAGTATAATCTGATTGAAGGGAGTAGGTATAGGATGAGGGTGTTTAACATGGAAGAGAACATAACTGAACTCATATTGGAGACAGACATGGGTCTTCTGACTGGTAAAATCCCGTTCCTTGTTTTGAATAAAATGAAAAGATGATGGACAAAAGTTTACAAGAAAAGCAACTTTTGTTTATCTAGGAAATGCCCGTTATTTTTTTAAAATTATTCGGTGAAAAAGAAAGCTAAACATCATTATGGAAGGGGAGAAGGAAATATTTATGAGATTTTATAGTACCTTGATGAAAAGAAGTATGGATATACCCACCTTAAGCAGAAATTTAATAGGTTAACATCAAATGACTAATAATCTCAGTGTCATACCTGTCACAAACAAGTAGCAAAAAAAAGAAAAGAAAAGAAAGAAAGACAAAACAAAGATGACAACATTTTTAATTAACCATATTTGAAAGAAGGGGTATTCAGCTTACAGTTCTGTGTCATCTAGAATTTATATCTAACGATGCTTTCTCACCGACAAACTCCAGTACAATATACACCATCACATAGCAATAAGAAGGCAGTGTGTGTGTGTGTGTGCATATGTGTGTGTGTGTGTCGTATACATGCACATGACCATGTTCTCCATTTCAAAATGTCCTTACCAGGCCAGCAAATCCTAACCGTTGGGGCTCCCCATCCTACTGGCTTTATGCTGCTATTCACTCCCCAAAAGTCTAACTTCCCGACACCATACTAGGATAGTTTCCCCTTTCATAAGACCTCAGAGATTGAAACTAACTGGTGCACACTTAAGACTTATTCAATTCTGGGCTCACTCAATTTTTTACTACCCTATCCATTGTTGGTTTTTGAAGTATTCACGGGCAATTTCTGACAGCCAATTATCTTTCTATTACTACCCCAAGATAGAAAGACTTACTGCACATTCATCTGAGGGGTTCCAATCATATCCTTGCCTACGCCATTTGTCTATAAAAGGAACAAAGTGATATCTGCATACTTTACACTTTCATGAACCAGCATAAGGATGAATTTTCCCTAGGTTTTTTCTTAATGAAAGAAATCTGTATTCTGAGCAGCATTAAACAATCATCATCCAATTTTTTTTAAAACAAGTTTATGGGAATCTTGCTTGTGTGTGTGTATGCATGTATGTATGCATGCATGCATGCATGTATGTATACCATAGTCACACAAACCAGAAGAGGGCATCAAACAGCCTGAAATTGAAGTTATGGTTAATTGTGAGCTTGCATATGGATCCTAAAAATTGAACCCAGGTCCTCTTGGAAGAACAGCAAGTGCTCTTAAGTGCTGAGCCATCTTACAAGTCCCATCATCAACTTTTTATATACTATGCTTTTTATGTAATCGATATAGTAGAACGTATTATTCTTATTTAGTGTGAATCTCTTTTATATAAGTTATACATTTGCTTGGATTATGAATTATTATTAATATTCCCTAAGTAGAAGAACATTTGCTCATTCTTTTAAAAGAAGTGCAAATATGCCAAGCAATGTTAGACAAAGGTTCTGGTAACATTTCTTCCTCTGGGGTCATCAGTCCACCTAGATTTTGTCCAAACTAAAGGGAATATTATAAAGTTAACTCTGCTAATTCTAACTTAAAAGATATCATAACAATAAAAAAGAAAAATGTTATTTACAGTGTGAAAATGTGCATGTATTCTCCACATTTTCTCCCAACTAACAAATCAAATCATATCATTTGTGTTATGTCAACATTTTTCCTCAGTCAGAGCACCTTTCGATGTGTGAAATTATCAGCCCATATTAAATTAATGTACCTTAATAAAAAAGCATGTATTACCTCTGTCTTAGTTACTTTTCTATTGTTATGGTAAGATACAATTATCAAATCAATTTATAGCAAAAGCTCATGATTTCAGAGCATTATAGTCCATAACTATCATTACAGGGAGAGTGACTGCAGCCACAGGCATGGCACTAGAGCAATAGTTGCTCACATCTTTTGATACTCCACATAACAGAGAAAGCAAAACATACTGGGAATGGTTAGAGATTTTTGGACCCACAATGACAATGCCTGTTGACACACTTTCTCCACCAAGATCACATCCCCAAATCCTTCCCAAACAGCTCACTAACGAGGGGCCAAGTTTTCGAATATATGACCATAGGGACCATTTTCATTTAAACCACCACAACTCTAATACCATGGGACATCGTGTTAGTCTTTACAATATTGGTTGAGTATCCACTATTGGAAATGCCTGCTTCCCAGGATATCTTGGGTAAGGGATTCATGCCTAAACACAACATTCATTTCTATTTCCTTTTCACTTGATGCTCATAATCTAAAGAAAGTTTTGTCTGATATTTTACTGTATATTTTGACTGTGGCACTTTAGGTATGTAATTTTCCATTTATGAGATCATGTCGTCACTCAAAATTATTTACATTTTAGGAAAAGTCAAAGTTAGATACTTTGTGTTAGTGATGTCCTATATATAATAATTATATCTTAAATAGTTACTATGTAAACTGTTCCAGGAGAAGATTATATTTTCAAGAAGGAGCTTTAACTACTTTCATATAATTATACAATGTAAATGTGAAACATTCTAACATTAATCTTAAAGTAATAAGTCATTAGTGTTATATAGACTTTCTAAAAGGTGGAAAGGTATGGACCATTCTCATCATTATACATTTGCACACTCATGCTAGCCCTTGCACCCTTCTCCATATAGTGTGAATATGTGTTGAAAGTTCTGAAGCAAATGCTGGTAGCTGAATGTGGTTACTACTAAAAAACTTTCTCATGTACATCCCATGACACATTTAAGAATCATTCAGCAGAAATGGAAAGCAAAATCATTCTCATGTTTGTTTCCTATTATTTTAGCAGTCATTCATTCATTCCACCCATACTCATCTAATTATCTACTTATTTCTCATTATCTATGACTATATCATTCTCTCCTTCTTATCTAACTATGTCAAAGATGATAAGTGTGTAGGAAGAGAGTGATTTATTAAAATAAAACCAAACCACAGCCCTGTCTCAAATGGTGAGGCCGGCCAGCATATGCAACTAATTCTTACAACGGCATTCTGGAAAACCAATGACAAGATTGGGACTCTGGGCTAGCCCCAGGGCAGTCAGCAGTGGTAGACTGGTACACAAAGCCTCATGTGTAAAGTTTCTAAACTGACACAAAGCTTAATGAAAATGAACCTTGACGATGTGGCCAATCGAGTGTAAGTGACATCCTGCCTGGCATGCCCTGATGATTTTTTTCCTTTCCTCTCTTGAAAGCATAATGCTTCCTATGGGAAACTCTGACTCAGAATGCAGTTGTGTGCTTAGACAGGAAATTTTCTAACCCCAAACTGAATATCAGTGAATTAAGGACCTTCTTTACTTTGCATCATGATAATTATAACCATGCAATGAAACATGAAGGCCCCATCATTGGTTTTATCTGACACAATGATGATTGATGAATGGCGTATTTTGTAAAAATTAAAACACAAAAAAATGTGCTAACGATAAAAATAACTACCAGTCATTTCATATTTTCTGAAACATTTATTGTGTTAAGCCTGAAGCAAATAAAGAACAACAGGAAAAGACAGTCTGTACTTGCTCTGAGGGATCTCTACTTCTGTGGGGAAAATATGACATGTAAGATAATAACCATAAGGCTTTGGGTAGTTAATGTTATCTAGGAATTCTATAGCTAGACCCTTGAAAGTATCAAATTTCACGAAAATGCAAGCAAGAAAAGAAATAAGTTTGACTTTTTTCTTTCAGAGTAGCTAACTATGTTCTAAAAGAAGATGATAGGATATATAGATGGTTATTATTCTCTCTCCTTTCTGTATCTGGTTTGCTTTTCTTGTGGTGACTTACCCTACTGAACTTGTTAAATTTTCTTTTGATTATGACAAGACAATCTCTGAGCAGGGTGAGTCTGATGGACAGACTATATACAGTGTATTTTTGTAAGTAAAGAGTGATGTGGGAGTGACTTCTTATTAATAAAGAAACTGCCTAAGCCCATTGATAGGCCAACCCTTAGGTGGGTGGAGTAAACAGAACGGGATTCTGGGAGAGAGAAGCTGAGTGAGGAGTCGCCATGATGATCCCATGCCAGACAGATGCAGGTTAAGATCTTCCCTGGTAAGTGCACCTCGTGGTATTACAGGGTTATTAGAAATGGGTTAGATTAATATGTAAGAGCTAGCCAATAAGAGGCTACAGATAATGGGCCAGGCAGTGTTTAAAAGAATACAGTTTCCATGTAATTATTTCGGGGCATAAGCCAGCCATGCGGGCGGCCGGGTGCCAGGGAAACAGCCCGGCCACTCTTCTTACTACAAAAGAGCATATGAGTAAGCTACTCCAGGCACATTTTATATGATACAGTGAATCAATGTTTTCAGTTTGTTGGGAAATGCATTCCATACAATGTAGTAGACATTTAGGAAAGATGTAATATGTATTTTGATAGGCCATGGAGCCATAAAACATAGGCAGGATACCAATTAAGACTTACTTGGAGCTGGATAATAATACTACAGTAAAGAATTTTCAAAGTAAACTCAATGTAAGTTTAGATGGACCAGATATGTTTGTGGGGGTAGAGATAGAAATTCAAAGTTCCTTAAGTGGTACAACTCAACAAAATGAATAATTTTGAATTTACATTGTTTTCTTTGTTGTTTAAAAACCCTGTGAAAGTTGTATTGATGTTCACACACACACACACACACACACACACACACACACATATGCACACCATGAAATTAAGAGAAAGGAGAAACTAAAGAAGGGCTGTACATGGATGGTTTTGGTGGCAGGAAAGAGAAGAATGAAGTGATGTAACTGTATTATAATCTCAAAAATAAAACTATATCCTCATTTTTTTCTGAAAGTAGCACTTGGAAACTTTGCGATAATTCTGTGATATTTCGGTTTAATTTTCTCTTCACAATGGAATTAATTCCGAGAGTGACAATTGTACCAGAGTGGTAGAATATTCAAGTTGCCAGTAGCCAAAATATCTAGGGGAAATTATCTGTCTTTTCAGGATATTGGCTTCATGGCCTTACATAACATTTATGTCTACATTCTCTGTTTCTGGAAATATACCAAAGAAAATCTTGCAGATATTAAAGTTCCATGTTGCTATCCAGTCATTTTCCATAGTTAGTTTAAGAAAGCACAAGAGACAATGTAGGTTCATTCAGGGTCTATGGCATATCTAAGTATAGTGCTGAATTTATTTTAAGTTAATGAATATCAAAACTGACACAATAAACAGAAATGCACTTCTACTCAAGTAATGATCAATTTTGATATGCCATCAGATGTATGAGGAAATACTAAAGTAACTTAAACATTGAAGTGTTTGGGCAGATAAAATGACCTCATGTACAAGGTACTAGAAGTAGCAATGATTATACAAGATGCTAAAAATATAATTTTTTGTCATTATAATATAGAGAGTATATTAGCAAAGTCATTACTAATTTAACTTCAGTTTAAATATATATTTGAGGGTTGTTTTTTTTAAATAGGATCTCATGTAGCTCAGGCTATTTACAAGATTGCTATGCAGAGAATTCCTGAGTCTCTTTCCATACTTGAAAATGCTAAGTTTACAACTTGTAGGCCACCACAAATTAAGAATTTGTAATTGCTGAAACAATTGCTTATTTTTACAAAATATGTAAATTCATCACACTGTATTTTGTAAAAATAAATGGTAAAATAGGTATTGTTTTATTTCATTGAGCATTATCATATGAGGTTTATACTGAGTTTTACATTTTCAATACCTTACTATAGTAAAAGAAATTTAAACAACCCTAGTGAGTCTCATAATTTTAATTTCATATTATAATTATTATTTGTTTATTCAAATTTGTGAGATGTTTCTTGATACAGCTAAGTTAGTTTTAGGAAGGTAGTTTTGGAAATACTTTTCTATCATCCTTTTGTTATCTAAGATCATACAAGACAGAATGACAAACTGTCCGCACCCAAAAGATGGGTTTCTAGTCTGCAATGACTCTCGGCTTACTTTCTATGTGGCTACTTTATTATTACTACTTATAAGTCCTAGACATTTGTAAAAGTTGTAATATCACAGGAATGTATTTAATAAAGCTGTTGCCGTGGACGTCACATGTCTAGTGGATCACTGAAGGATCTTTGCAGTTGATCTGGGTTTGTATCTTTGCCCTCAGACCTAATGGCTTTACACCCTCACAACACTAGATGATTTGTGAGCTGTAAGCTCTGTTTGGATATCATTTGTCAAAGAAAATTTGACCCCTGGGGCTTATAGATTGTAGACAAACCATAGCTATTCATTTTCTTTCTGACCGCAACCACCTTGGTCTTATATATAGTAGCAAGGAAAATACCTGAAGAAGTGTCTTTCAGTGTGTGACAGGAAACTTAGGGCAAATGGCTGACAAATTCTCTATTAGCATATTTCAAAACTTATCTGCATTGCAGTTATATAATTTGATTAATTAAAAAGAAGAGAAAATAATTAAACCACAAACAGAATGTGATTTCATAAAGGGCAAATGGCTGAAAAATTCTCTAACAGCATATTTCAAAATTGATCTTCATAACAGTTATATAACTTGATTAATTAAAAAAGAACTATTTTGAAGAGAAGAAATTTAAGCTACAAACAGGAGATTGTGCAATTTCCTACAATGCTACATCTCTGGTTCCTACCCCTTCTCTTGCTTAAGTGGCAGCCACCTTTCTTACTGGTCTAATATCAGATTACCTCAGTTTAAGCTCTGATAACCTGCAAGTTAATGTTCTGATACATTAGTTAATTGTGAATGATAACATTTTAGTAACAAGTCTTTTGTTTATTGCTAAATTCGATTGCAATGAAAATAAATTAAAGTATGTAAGAGTTCTTCCATAACCTATATTCCAAATTAGATTAGTTTAATTGTTTCCCAAACACCAACCATAGTTTAAGCCAGCAGTAGGGATTTCAGTGTTCTAAGATGTCAAATATCAACCCCAGGAAACCAAATTTGCTCAGTTTTGTAATTACTTTTTGAGTGTTAAATGATTCCATTAAATGAAATCCCACAAATTAAGTATTGAAATGAACTGACCTGAACAACAAGCTGAATGTGCCTGAGGCACCAAACAGGTTTCTACTTCATTTTTATTCCCTTTCATTTGTGCGAATGATACGACAGAAGAGTCTTGACTGATTTTTGAATACTAAATGAATTAGTCATGGCTGGAATGGCATTTCAGTCATCCTCAGAGAGCAGACTCTGTCCTCAAAGATCACCTGCTCGTGGCTTTTCTTGGAACTGGAATAAACGGAGCAGAAGTTGTGGCAAATGCCAAGCAATTCAGGACAGCCTGGGACTTGGAGGAAAAATGTGGGGCTATGTCATGCGAGAGCTGGAACTCACAGAGACTTGTTCTCAGGATACCCCACATTCTTTCACCTTTTGGGAGGCAAAAAGGGTGGTAGTGGGAGAGAAGGAAAGAAAGACTACACTACTGTGTATGTAGTACAGCTGCACACCATTGCCTGCGCTGATAGTCGTCGTGGTTCTTATTCCACTGAAAAAATTATGAAAATTTTAGAAATTAAAAGCATCTCCATACAATAAAAATTATTTAGGAATTTGGGTAAAATACAGAAGGAAGTCAATGCTATAATAATTAACTAATGAATTCCTACATTTTAGTATTTGTGGATATTGTCTGTATAAAATAATGGTTTCGGTACGACTTATCACCTTTGCCCCCTTTAAAAAAAACAGCATGTTTTTGTGTAGCCCAGGTTGGCACTGAATTCCTTATATAGCAGATTATGCCTTTGAACTTCTAATCTCCTCATCTCCATATTTCAGACCTCTTTCTGATTCTCCCATCTCCACCCACCGAGTCCTAGACTATAGGAATGTGTGGCCACCAACAGTGTGTGTCGTTCTGGAGGGTTTCAGCTTGCTGGGCAGACATCTAAGAACTGAACTACATCGCTATGCCTTTCCTACCCTCTCTTCTCATGTACCTGGCTGTGGTTCTCTTTTTTCTAAGCATTGCTTGGTTCTACATCTAATTTTCTCTAAGTCTAGATTCTGCTAAGCTAAACATGTGCAAACTTGATGCATTTGTCTTGTTTGTTTGGGGCATCTTAAATAGGGATTAAATGTAAAAAGGATTCACCAGGCATCCTGGTGGCTACCAGGGGCTTTATGTTTCATTCATCTCTTTCAAATCCTTTGTGTGTACTAAATTGTAACATAAAACTCAATCTCTTTGTATTTGCTCCCTCTTCTAGGTAGATAGTTCTACTACCAACTAGACACAGCCTGGTCTCTAGCCCAAGAGTCCCCTGGAAAGGAAGTCTCAATTGAGGGAGTGCCCTGGTCAGATTGGTCTGTAGGCATATTTATGGCGACTGTGTGGTAGAAGGGTCCAGACTACTGAGATTAGAACCATTCTCTGGCAGAAAGCTAGCTAAGCATGAGTTTGTGACCTAGCATGTAACCACTGTTCTTCCATGATTTCTGCTTCTTGGTCCTTCTTGAGTTCTCCCCCTAGATTCCCTCAATAATGGACTATGACCTGTAACCTAAAGTAAAGCTTTTTCTCCCACAGCACTTTTGATCATAGTATTTTTCCTAACAACAGGAAGAAAAGAGAGCAGTCTCTATAGGAAATCAATCCTTTAGAAAGATTACATTACTGTTGAGTTTCCATAGAATATTAGAGGGGCAATGACAGCAAACACTTCTAATGTATACAGATTCAATATTAACAAGTTGTTCATTTCTTTAGAAAAGGAATTCTTGCTGTCAGAGAAGGGACTATGAAAAAATTCACTCCTGCTATTTGAGAAACACTGGATGGAGTCTTTAGAAGTACAGATGAAGGATTACCAGATTGACAACTCATACCAAATGAACGCCTATCCCTCAGGCGGTGGCACTTTATTGCTCAAGAAAGAGAAAAAGATGCCATGGAAATATATGGGAGTTATATAGTTAGTAAGTGATGACTTTTAGTTCCCACCTAAATTCCGATTCCAAAGTTCAGACGCTGCTACAATATACACTTCTGCCAGTGTTCAGGATTTACAGGCATCTAAAACAGTCACTGCTCTTACACCTTTACTCCCAAGCTTAGACCAAGGGAAGAAAAGAAAAAAGTACAGTTTGTATTACGAGTTTTTTTTTTTTTTCTGTGCACTGGAGACTGACCATCCAAGTTTCTGTTTTAGTGAGTGATCTTTTGAATTACTGTTTGTCAAAGAAAAAAAAAAAATCCTTCATGCTGCCAGGATGCAGGATGCAATATAAGGCCCTTGAAGCCTTTGGTGACTCACCAAATGTGACTGATTTCTGATTCCTTTGGCAGGGTTACCCATATAGTGGCCTTTGCTACCTGGAATCACTAACTTAAATTAGCTTATTTCCTCCTATCATCTGTGTATTTAGGGAAGCCACTGAACTGATTTATCCTCTTGCCAGTGCACCCCATTACTCTTTTTAAGAAGCCAGGTTAAGTAACACTGATCTCAGTTTGTTACAGGAGATAAATAGTCTACCATAAATGATGCATCTAGCATGAAGACTGGCTTCCAGCCACTACGAGGTCTCATCATGAAGAGCATTAGGAGCAAGAAGTCAAAGCTGGTCCAAGGGTGTATATAATTTTCCGTGTTCTGTGAATGGAAGGGGCAGCTTCTACTGTGAGAGCATGTGATTATCAGTGCCAGGATAAGGGGCGTGGAAGTAAAGCCACACGGCTCTCAGGGTCAAGCACCTTTACAAGTTCTCCTGGTTTAAATGTAGGTAAAATAGAGAATGCCAACAAGTTACATTAAAATAATAAAAAATATTTTATTATTTATTATAAAGGATAACAAAAAAATCACAAATTACTTAAAATGAAGGCATCAATTAAAAGATTAAAAAAGCCTTGAGGAGGCCCTGAGAACAGAGCAAGGCAGCTAGAATAAGTTATAGACAAGTTTATTCCGTTATTATCTGCATTGCAAACAAAAGAGTGCAGCACATTGGTGACAAAAGACACTTTCTGAGGAGAGACAGCTACATTAACAACAGGGCTGCACTTCCTACACTTGCCATTTTGCTTCCTGAAAGAGTGGGCCATGACAACTGAGTTGACATTAGCCCATTTATCTAAAAAGTACGTAAGCAATTGTTAAGTCCTCAACTTTCTAAGCAATTTCTAAGGCATTTGGTATAATGAATTCATGTGACATTAAACACGATAAAGAAAACTAGGAGCGTCTTTAGTATCCTCTCTCCCTCTGACATTATTCAAAGAAAAAATCATTTAGACAAAGACAGGCAATTACAGCCACACTTGTTGCAGCTGCTTCCTAAGTTCCTCCTGAGACTCCATTCCTTAGTCTCTGTGCTTGCTTTAGGGTTGTCAGAAGAATCCTCAGGCACCTTTGAGCTGCTTGCAAGAGAATGCAATTTAGAGCTTGTAGAATATATTTCCATGGTGTTTAATTTCCCAAACTAAATTCACCAACTTGTTTAATAAGTGCATTTAAGCACATAAATTTACTGTTTGCTGTTTGATTCAATTAAATGTTTATTTCTCCAACCAGACATACTCACTATAAATGTATACAAGAAGAGTGATTTGAGAGAAGTAGGGACTTGGCCACAACTTTCTGTTACTAGTTTTTCATGGAGAGAAGCTAATACTCTAAAAGTATGTGTCTTGGATAGCCTCTATTTAAAATGTGTATGTCCTGAAGACAAATTCAGAGCATGCAGTTACTTTAAGAGTTCTTAGCTAAATGTATTCATTGAATTCCAATTTGACAAGCAATCATGCCATGCCATCATCAGTGTTCTCAGTGACACACATGGCAAAGATAGGTGAGCAGAGGGAGACAATTGTACAGTTCACTTCTTTGAAGAATTCTAGGTTTGGGATTTTTATTTGTTTGTTTGTTTTGTGGATGCAGGCTTCCATCAGTTTTAGGAGAAGGGTCCATGCACAGGAACAACAATGAGCCTCTTGATTTGTTCAACCTAGCAATATTTGCCAGCAAATTCATAGGCATGTTTCTATACAGAAACAAGTGAAATACTTTAATGCCTGTTGAGGAATACAATTTGGCTGGAAAAATGAAGAAATTAAATCAACATGTTAACTGTGAATATTCAGTAGGAATTATCACAATTCCAGTGTGATAAGCAGAATAAGCCATGTGGCGTTTCTTATGTGCTTTAAGAATGCTCAAAACTCTTCATCACAGTGGGAAAAAATGTTCTGAAAAAACATTAGGGACATTTTTGTCATTTCATCCTTTCTTCATAAATGCCCAATTGTGAAACAACACTTTTAAAACTGCCTATGTGTGTATGCTCATTTATAAAGAAAGATGATTTATCTTCACATGTACGGATGTATATAGTAGGCTTATCTGAATAGCTCCCAAGACTATATTGGTCATATGTATATTTGAGGCTCTGGTGTGTATGGCAATAAATTTTCCTCATTTCGAATGTTGGGGAGATGCTGCTGAAAAGTTTAGCAAAAATATATCCACAGCAGCAGGCACAGTGCTCTGAGACCACTTCATCTGAGAAATCTAAATGCAGCTCTGAGGCCTGGAGAGAGCTATGTTCCTGACAGCTGCCCCAAGACTCCAGGGAGCAAGAGCCCTAATCACCAATTCCTCAAAGAGAATTCACAAGGGGAAATGCCTTCCATTCAACCAAGAAAGGAAAGGACTTGATGACCATCCCCCCAACCCAGCTTCCTCCAACTAGGACAAGTGTATCCTGCAATGGTGGATAAAGCTCTTAATAGAGAGACTGGAAGACCTGACAGTCTGGAGGGAAAAGGGGCCTCTTACAATGCGAATCTGCCCTTGGGCAAATCTACTTTACATAGTCATGGTAATTATTTTGTATGATTATTCTTTTTTAATCATCATTAGTATTAGCACATTTAATATAGAAAAAAACTCGTTTTATTTTCTTTCATGAAGACCAATAAAAATACTTTTAATAACCATTTAGGAACAGTAAATGATGTTTCTAATTAAAGTTCCTGAATTTTTGGCACACGTTACATTTTTTATGGCTTATAAGCAAACCCATCTTCATTTCCCTACATGTTAATTGGCTCTTCGACCTTTTATGAAGCCAGATAATATATATGAAATGAATGAACACATGTTGCATGAGAGAGATAAGAAAATGTTGCTATGTAAGTCACTTTTCTGTTTCTTTACAGATAAGTCTCTTAGCGGGATTGCTTTTAAAACTAAGTTTCTAGACCATAAATAAGTTTGCATTAAATACTTTGAATACCATGAATTAATTCACATTTCAGTATTTAGAAAGTAACTTGCTTTTTTTTTTTTTTTTTTTTTTTTACATGAATTTGTAAAGTTCTTCTAAAACTCTTAGACTGTACTACTGGCAACATTTGTTGTCTCTACTGATTTCTGTAGTTCTTGTCATGGTAAGGAGACATATAGCACCTGCCAACTGGTATAAGGCAGGGGAAAAATCTCTTATTTTAGCAAATCAGAGGAGCTCAGCTTTGGAGATGTCTCTCTCCACTGAGCTGTGACGATCAAGGTTCTACATTTACAAGCTGATTAAGGTGTGCTCGGGTTTGAGGAGTGGCAGCAGAAGAAAATGAAGGATTATAAGGAAGCCTAGATGTATATACCACAGATAGGAAGCAGGCCGCCAAATATTTTCCCCTGGGCTTTGTTCTGGAGGCGGGTCTTTAATTTGTTAATTTCATTGGCCTCCTTGGGTCTGGTGGGCTTCAGGTTTCTGAGTTACAGAATGTTTTTCTCACTTTGGATACTGCAGGGCCCTGGTTCCCTTTCTTCTGTTTGTTCCATAGCTGCTCTGCTGGCTGGGGGCCCAGAAGGGGGACAGCACTGTCTAGATATGTCACCCATCTGTATATATTGTGGATCTGTAGCGCTTCAGAAGAAAATCAATTAAAGAACCCGAGAACCAGTTCCTAATGGAGCTGCTAGCAATATTTCTCCCAGAAAGTCCTTCATTTTTCTTGTTAGAACGAAAGGCTTTGCTCTTTATGAAGAAGCCCGCCTTCTCATGACTCCACTATCATTGGTGCTCTGATGAGCAGAAGATTGAATTATGAAGAACAACAGAGACTTCCCTTGAAATTTACTGCAGTTTCTGTAATCTCAGTTTCTTTGGACTAATGGTAAGTGACTCCGATGGAATATGACATTCCTAGTGACTTCCATTTAAATGCACCTTAGCAAAGTTAATGCAAATCACCTGAACCGAAAATGGCAGTTGCAGGACTCTCAAAGGCCATCATTTCTTATCTTTCCTGTTTTTCCCCAGGATAGTATGAATACTTGCTCCTGTCGACTGAAGTGATACGTGCTTTGAGAAGAGATGATGTTCTTAAGAAAAAGAGCATCCACTGACATTTCGTAAAAGGACAATACAACTCACTGCAACGTGCCAGTATTAAGTAGGTAAAGTGATTTGACCTCCTTCAATAAAACAATAGGATACGTAATCTTCAAATGAATTCCACATGGAAGATTGGGATGGACTATCAAATTAACTGGTGGTTATGTTATGCTGATCCAGTTAACTACTTCCTTGAATTTCATTTCTGTTCAATGTAACCAAAAAGATTGTTTTGCTTAGTGTTTTAGAATATTTATAACAATTAAACAAAAATCTATATTAAATTCATTCATTTACAATGTTCAGTAAATTAAGAAGTGATACTTTCTTTTCTTATTTCTATTCCTGTTCCTTACTAAACAACCTCTGTTTTTATTAATCATCTTTGTTCCTGAGCTTCTGCCCCACTAATTATCTGCCTCTCACATTTAAAAGTTTTATGATTGTTTGTTTTATCCTCAGGATGCAGGACTTTTTCCATCGACTGCATCAGGCAGTGAATAGTTCGGGTGATTTCAAAATTGCACATTATTAAACCAGGTCATGTGCTAGGAGACCAAACAAATCGCAACATAAAACTTTTATATTCAGGAGTAGGAAAATTAGAGCATTTTATTGTAAGATAGCTTCATCTTTTCTCCCTTGGAGATATTCTGACCTATTCTGTGGGGTTATTGTGGTGCCTATCTAATAAAAATTGTTGCAAACCACTTTGCAAAAATAAAGTGCAACATAATTGCTTAATAATAATAATTAGATTTGAGTCCATTAGCACACAAAACAATCACCATAATGGTGGCAAATAATTTAATTGTTCTGCCTTTCTTTCGTGAGGATTTTCATATTTTGTCTGAGGATACTTACCCTCCTCATTTCTGAATGGCTCTCTCTAACTGCTTTTGATCAACAAGGATACGAAAATGCTGACCATCCTCCTTCTGCCCAACATTGTTGTCTAGAGGCTACAGGCTTATTCTGAACTAGAATGGATTTAAGAAGCCTAACTTCTCAGGGCTGAACTACAAAGAAATGAAAATAGCTCAGCTTTATGATGAGAAACAGCCATATTTGGTGTTTGAGTAACAACGTGCCAAATATATCTTTGCAATTGACCCCCTTTCTGGTAAATTCACGAATTATCTTTGTGATTAATAAAATGTCTGGGTTTTTAGTCTTGTAATTCATATTTGATGCAAAAAAATACTTATGGTGTACCATGCCACATTTTGGTACTGTGAATGTTAGTAATGTTCAAATGAAGGCAGCAGATTCATCTACTTAAAAATTTATCAATTACTTGTGGTAAGGTCAATCAAAAACTCTTCTAGCTTTTTTTTAATGTTTGTTTTATATTTTTATGGATCTGTTTGTAATGAGCTCAAGAAGATGAAAACTATTATCTATATTGTAATCAATAACAACACTGCTACAACCACTGAGAGCAGTAACCAGTACTTACTGAGTGTTACATATTTTTGGTTCTGTGATACGTGTAAAATAGGCATTGTGTGCTACGTTTTCAAGTAACAAATCTAGTTCATGAGATGTCTTGATTAACAACTTATCCAAAATTATGTAATGTAGAAGAAAAACTCTAATTTATGAATTAAGAGTAAGTATGGCAATAGTTACTAATAATTAGCTATTAGCAGCACCTGCACAGGAATTTGTGCAAAATAATTCATTGTTCATTCTGGCAGTTATCAGAGGCAAGTTTTATTATTGTTAAGGCATTTAGAAACTTAACAACCTGCTGAAGATCTAGAAGATGTGAGTGGGAAAACTGAAATCATTCCCATAACCTAACTCAAGTGTTCATAATCTTAATTGCTGCTAATTGTATATAGTTGAATATCTGGTATGTGGGATGCTATCAGGACTAAATCCTTAAGGCACTAGGCAATAATAATAGTAGCAGGAGAAAAGCATTGTAGGTATTATGTATTTTAAGATTAAATCCTAGAATGAAAGCATACATGGGAAGCATCTTTGTTCACAAGAAGCTTTTTTCCATGGTTTTAATATATTAGTTAGACATGTCCTTATGTCCTCAGGTTAAAATATCTTGCACCCCCCCATCTTGTAGGAAAATTTCCATGGAGGGTCATTTATGAATCATTCAGCAACAGATGATGTTATAACTAAAGCAGTGGGAGTTTTGAAACATCTACATCGGATTAAGCTTGTGTTTATTTCAAAAAAGGCTCTGATCTAGCTTAGAATTTTGGCAGACTCAACATGAGCCCAACATGAACTATTGTAATCAAAGCTTCTTTTTGTTTTTTTGGAAAGTCAAACTTGGAGTTTTTCCAGTCCCAATTAAATATCATTTGATGTGTTTAGACGTATCTTTCACTTTTCCTTTTTTTTTCTTAGGAAAAAAAAAATGCTTCTTGTTTTCCCCTCATAATGATGGTCATGAGACATTTAGATCTGTGATTTTACAAAATTGTTATGGAAAATTGTAAGAAACCCCCAAGGCTTTTATGAATTTTATATGAATAACTGTAGACCTGAAACTTATAGAAAATCTTTAATATGAATATAGTCATCAAATATACAAACATATTTTGTCTTCTTATACTTGTTATTTCAAACATTTGAAAATCTGGAATACTGATATTGCTTTGTACCTCTGCTGTGAGCTGCTCCAGTGTTTTAGAAGGGGCTTATAATTATGTAGTAATAAATAACCCATTCCTGATTTAACCAACCAAAAATTATGAGGCAGCAGTCATTCCAATGGGGGCTACTCAAGGGAAGACTTTTTAAATGTCTCTCAAGAGATTTTGTTAACAAAATAATTTATGATTATCTCATACTGTGCATGAATAACCCTCATAAATATGGCACAGTACAATCCAATTAATTATGCATCCTAAATGACTTGATAATTTATGAAATCGTGGGGTTTTATTTAGCCTGACTTTCAAAACTACGTGTACAATGCAAGGAAAGAAAAACTTCCTAACATCAAATTGATGCTTTTTTTTTTAATGCATCTAGAACAGCAAGTCTCACCTTTCTGTGTATTTCTGTATTTGGGGGAAATCAATTTACATATATTATAGTTGGGCATTTAGTTTTGTGAGGTGTTTTTTGGCTCTAGTGATTATATCTCCGCTGAATTGCTTAAGCAATTCATTTTATAACATTAAAAGTATAAAATAAGAAAGTGTGCCTATCTAGTAACCAAAATTATGTCAGAAAAAGTGTATTGATTGTAAATCATTAGCAAAAACCTTAAATGAATTACATTTTATATGTGAAGAATGAGTAAAGAAATACAAAAGCCTGGGAATGCACGGTGTTACTTACTTTTAAAATATGTGATGCAGACATCTTTTTCTTCATGTGTCGCTAAAGATCTACATTACCTTAGGAGGATTAAAACTCTTTTTTTTGTGGGATCCAAAAGTTGCACATTGCTGTCAGCTACAGAAACAAAAGCCCAGCTGGCTGTGGCAGTTTCTACAGCATCTGTGAGGGTGTCTTTCTGTATTCCAATGTTTTGAATTATTATGACTTGTTTTAGAAACTCTTAATTATCAATGGATCAATACTTTATCTGGTGTTATTGCCTAGATGAAGATGAAATGCTTCTTGATGGTGTTCAGGTAGATGATGGACTGATTACCAGGCTTCTTGCTTTCTGTTTTATAGATACCTGAACGTGAATTCACTGAAAGAGTTATTGGAGAAAGGCTAGCCAGCCCTCCTTATAGCTCACTTCATTTTCGATGAGTATAAACTATAAAGACAGTGAATTAGACTGAATTTCAAACACAATTAGGATACATATTCTGTAGCTTGCTTTTCCTTTTTCTTAAATTTGTTTTCAGTTTATAATCAATATGTATTTACAGAAAATAAGGAGAAAGGAGATCCCATAAACTCAAATCCTTTACCCGACTTCCCTAATATTAATATTTTGCCAATAGTACAGAATTAACCTTGAATCTCGATAATGTCACAAATCACAGATGGAATTTCAGATTTCAAGAGTCTGTTCTCTGTTTCTTATTCATGTGCATTGGCTTCTGTATGACTTTATATTACTATAGCTACTGCCATTACAAAGATACAGAGTTATACATCATTGCCATGTATTCCTTTAGACCATTAGATTCTCATTGCTGATTGGCAAATGTTTCTCTCATTTTCCACTAAATTGGCCAGATTAAGCAATTAAAACACGTAACTGTCAATTTTTAAATGGATTTTGACACTCTGGTGTTCGCTGAAAATACAGTCACTATGACTACCTGATTTGATGATTTGATCCTTTGATCATTGTGTAGAATCAGTTTCCATAGTCCTTTTTCCTATTTTGTTTTCTATTTTATGATACTAATAATATAATTTTAATTTTTGAATTATCTGTTTAACATATTTTTGTTATTTTCCATTCAGCCTATTTATGTTATATTTAAGTTTGTTTGAATCATCATATATTTAGGTTGCAGTGTGTGTGGGGGGGGTGTATTTCAAATCAACACTGTTAATCTCTGTGTTTTTATTAGGTTTGCTACTAAAAGAACAACAGAACAAATGAACAAAAATATTTTTTGTGCTTACTTTCTGTTTCTGATTATTAAGCTTCTCAGAGTTCTTCTTAGTATATACATACCTTGTTCTAAATTGTGATATCATGCATAAATCATTTAAATTTAGCTTTGTCAGTATTAGGTTTTCAGTATTTACTCTCATATTGATGGTGTTTTTACCACTTCAAATAAATGTAGAAACCTTCTATCTGGGTTGTCCTACCCTCTCAATTAAAATAAAATCAACTTTATTTCTACTCTATTTCTTCATATGCTGGAATTCCATATCAACTGACTGAATTTTTGTTTCAGTCACCAGATGCAACTGAAGAAATTTCCTTTGAAGTTTAATGTAATTGTCACTACTTTTACCCAATTTGGCCTTTTTCCGTTTAAAAATCCCAAACCCTTTTTTACTATTCTTTCTTTCTGTTCTAAAAACCACTCTTTAAGCCTTCCTTTAATCTAAACCTGGTGAAAGATTCTCAGAATATCTTCAGTTCTTCACTTATGAAGGAGGTTTCATCAGACTGAGATCTGATAGCGATAGTTCTTCTGTATCAACATTGCAAAAATGCCATCTCACCCATGTCTGCCTCCATCGTCTAGGATGACAGCATCTATTTCATATGGTCAATGTGCTGTTCATTACAGCATCATTTCCACTTTGCTAGCAGTTCTCAGAGGATGAAGTGACTTGGTATGGTTTTTCTCTCATTCTGTTCTTATAGGGAACAGGCTATTTATTTATTTTTATGAACCTTGGAAAGCATTTATTCAGTGTTTTTGTTACAAATTGTTAACTTATTGACTTAAATTGATCTAATATCACATTACCAACCAGAAATGGAAATTATCTGAAAATGTTTTTAAAAAATGTAATTAATGTTCTAATTGATAGAACACATCAATACCCAGCACAGCTGGGTGAGAATCCCATGAACATATTGGCAGCTGTTGAATGGTGCCCTATCCAGCAACAGGAGACAGCACCTTACAGTAATTCTCTAGCCAGGAAATAGATCAACATTCAAAGGTTAAGAAGAAATTTTCACTGAGTGTACTCTGTCTTTGTACCAACAGATAGTCAAGAAATTAAGACACTGTTGAAATCGTCTACGCATTTACCAGTCCCAATTTTTTCTCTACTTTTTCTACAACTATGAGATCCATTTTAAGTCTCTTGATTTTGTTGCATAAGCCATTGAGTTGGCATTTAAATGCATTCAGATATATTCTGTCTTTTGCTCAAATTGTTGACGTCCATTATCTTGCCTTGTGTTGTCTAGTTTAAATCTCTGTTCTTTCTACAACCGAGTCCATCAGATGAGCTGTTGGTGTTACTCTTTATGGTTTTGATAATTGGCATATGACAAAAATCAAAAAAAATGGTGACTAAGACTTTTTTTAATTTTTAAAAGATAGTTCAAAATTGTTGTCTATTTCTACTATAGCTGCTCTAAATATCTGGATTTTTTAAAAGATACTTTAGGTGTCTGCTTCATTTTTAATTTGCTTTTCTACTTCAAGTCCTGTTTAATTTACTGATATTAAGTTTTCTGTTATTTTCAATTAAGATATATTAATTCTATACAATATTGTGTTACCTTGTGATACTTTATGGAATTCAAATAATGTGTTGATTGTATGCATTCTCCTTCCTTAGTAATCTCTTTTATCCTTTATCTTTATAGTTTTCTTTTCGTAACTGTTCCCCTTCTATTTCCATTTCTTTCCCCTTTAGATTCCACATATAAGAGAAAATGTAGGGCTTTTCTTAGTCTCACTTACTTTCTTTATGATCATCTCTAATTTGAATAATATTTGCAAAAAATGATTTTGCCCTTTTTTCATCTTAATAATAATATTATATATGTGCATCATACATTCTTTATCCATTTATCTTATAGTGGACATTTGTGCCAGTTCTTTAACTGGACATGCTAAAGTTTGATATAGTTAAATGATATAATAGTTTTGTTTTTAACTTTAAACTTAACTTTTCTTCATGATAAAAGTCTTGAGGAAATTAGAAGGAGAACAATCACACATCAACCTATTAAAGTCTGTATATAAAAAATATATAACCAACAACTCACTGAGTAGAGTAATAAAATGTATTTACTGTCACCATTTTTGTTCAATGTTTTACTTGAACACATAGAAAGCATTGTAAGATAAAGGGAAGAAATAAGACCATAAATAAGCATAAAAGTAGTCAAATTATCCTCAACCACATATGATCTGACCTTCTGTAGATTGTAAAGATTCCTTTGAATAGTGTTAAATAAGACAAAATATTTAACAAAGTACTAAGAAACAAAATCAACATACAGAAAAACAAGTATTTATATCAAAATTCATTGAGAAAGAATTCAGAAAAAGAATACAACTCACATACCCACTGTCACAATGAATATATCTAGGAATAAACATTAGCAAGATTGTCAAAGACCTCTTTAATGGAAACTGTAAATAGCTGGAAAAGAAATCATGAAGAGAGAGGGAATGTCCTTGTACGCTCAGGTGTCTGTAGAATTAATATTGCTCAAATGGCCATATTGAAAAAGTCAATAGATTCAATACAATTTCCATTGAAATTACAATTGCATTCTTTAGAGAGGAGGACAAATCATTCCCATTATGAATGCAGAAACACAAAAATTTAAATAAGGAAAGCAATCCTTAGCAAAATGAGAAAAGTTTGATGCATCACAAGAGCTGGCTTCAAATTACATTATAGAGAAATCACTACAATAATGCCACACAACCAGCATGAAAACACAAACCCACCAGAGAATGGAATAGAGGCCTCAAAAATGATGCTCCACAATCAGAGCCATGTTGTTCATTAGAAAGGTGGCCAAAACAATTCAATGAAAGTATAAATGAAAACTAAATAATAATAAATGAAACCAAATTCATACTTCTCATGTTGTACAAACTAACAAAAAGTGATCAAATGTCTTGATATAAGACTAAAAATTTTGAAGCTACTTGAAAAAGGCATAGTGCAAACACTTCCAAATGTGAGCAAAAGCAAAGATTTTCTGAATAATCGCATAGAGCTCAAGAAAGAGCAAATCAATTGATGTGGTGGGATTTTGATCCATTTAGCTAATGTCTTGGGGCAGCAAGCTCAAGGTTGTGGTCTCATCTGCTTCTTGACAACTGATAAGCAGAGGGGAAAGGGTCTCTCACATTGTTCTCCTGCTCACATGGTTGGTAGGCAGCTTACTGTTGGTGCTCTATCCTCTTGGGCAAAACAGCTGTGGTGGAATCTAACCTGTCCTGTACCAGTGAGTGTTTACCCCTATTTTGCATCTAAATTAAATCTTTTGAACTTTGCCTAGACTCTTGTGGATTCTCACTACAATTGGCAAATGGGACTGAATGGAATTAAAAAGCTCCTTCATGACTAAAGAAATAATGAAACAGATGAAGAGATGGCCAACAAGCTAGGAAAGAATAATATCCATAATATCTAAAAACTGAAAAAGATAAATATCTAAAGTACAAATTGCTGGGAGCCGATTTGAGTGGCTGCCATTTCAAGATGGCATTTGGCTCCGGCCTCCTCGCTTGATATTAAGGTTGCAATTCTTCCACCAGAAAACAGGGTGAGTTGTTGTGATCTAGCTGCCCACACTTCCCCTGACCGGCAGGGGAACTTCCTTGTGGTCTGTAATTGACAGGGATGTTCCCCTGCTTTCTTTCCTGCCAGTGGGTCTCCGGAAAGGCAGTTAAGGTATCAAAGTATCAAAGGTTGCTAGGCAGAATCCCTATATAAACAGCTATAGTTCAGAGCTCAGGGCCCCTTGCTTTCTGCTCTCCTTTCAACCAAGAGGCTCCAATAAAGCGTGATTTGAGAAGAATCCTCATCGTGTGGCTGTTCTTTCCTGCTGGTCAGGGAGTTCGCCGCAACAAATATTCCAATGAATAAGTTGGAAAATTAGTTGAAAACACATTTTACAAATGAAGAAGTAGAAAGACTACTAAGTACATGCCTAATGTTTTTACCTGCCTGAAAAATATAAATCAAAACTACACTGAGGTTCCATATCCTCTCAGTTCAAAGGAAATAATAAACAGAATTTAAGGGCTAGTAATGGTGGATACAGAAATGGGAAACATTATGCACTATTAGAAAGGATATGAAAGATCATAACTATTATGGAATCAAGAATGGACATTCCTCTAAAAATTCACAGATAAAACTAATTTTGTAAGTCATATTCTTTACATGCTGGAGATGTTTGCAATGTAAGCAAAGTCTTGATTTTTTTTAAGTAAAATCAGTAATATTCTGCTTTGTGAGATTATGATTAAGTGTGAATACTGACTTAATTTTCTTCCTTAACACCAATAAAAGGTAAGTTTTCAAAGTCCTAAAAGTACTGTCCTGGTGTGTCTTAGCCTTCTGTTTCCTCTGAGGCTGCTGCATAACTGTACTGCACAATTCCTGCATTACTGGGGCTACCTGGTACCCTTCCGCGGGGAGTACTGTACAGACTGCTAATGGATATCTTTCTGCCATAGAAAGCATGTCTAAAATATGGTTGACACCTTGCAGATGTCAACACACCTACTCAGGAATTGTCTTGATTTTAATCTTCAATTATGAGCTCATAGCAAATTCTCTGGTTCCTTTCTTGCCAGTTCTCTCACCAGAAAAGGCAAGCCTTTTCGGTTAAGATTTTTATCTACTGTAAATTCTGAATCACAGACCACTCTGTAATTGGAAAATAAAAAAGGAAACTCAAGAATTTCACTGTGCTGTTTATTTCTGGAGTGTTGCAGGAGGCTGCTTGTTTCTTCCCAGCTGCTCAGCCCCAAAATAACCACACAGAAACTATATTTTTAAAATCAGTGCTTGGCCAATCACTTAAGTGTATTTCCAGCTAGCTCTTTTATCTTTAATAAACCCATTTACATTGTTTTATATTTTACTATGAGGCTCCTGGCCTACTCACAAGGTTCCAACGGCTTACTTCTTTCTCCTCTGGCGAAAACATCTCGCTGACTCTGCCTCCTTTCTCTCAGCATTCAGTTTTGTTTTCCCTGCCTCCCTCTATTTTTCCCTGCACAAGCCCAAGACATTTTCTTTATTCATTAACCAATAAAAGTACCACATATTCAGAAGGACTTCCGAAACCATTCCCCTTTTCTGCTTAAATAAAAGGAAGGTTTTAACTTTAACATAGTAAAATTACATATAACAGAACAGGTATCAAGCAAGAATTACAGTTACAATATTTATATCTACTTTATTTTTTTATCGTAACTAAGGGAAACTATAATTATAACTATCTCTTTTTCAACTCCACCAAAGACTCCAGAAGAATATACTATTATCTAAGGGATTACATTGTAAGCAATTTCCAAAACGCTAAAATTGACAGAGACATCTCACTTCCTGGACAGTCAATGTTCTTCTGTGTCTTTGGAGCATTCACCTTCAGCCTGCAGACCCATCATATCTGGAAGGAAAGAAAAGAAGGAAGAAAGGTAGGAAGGAAGGAAGGAAGGAAGGAAGGAAGGAAGGAAGGAAGGAAAGATGGGAGGGAGGGAGGAAGAAAGGAAGGAAGGAAGAATGAGAGAGAAAGAATGAGAGAAAGAAAGAAAAAGGAAAATAATATATGTCAATCATTTAATGCAGTGAATATGAGAAGAGATCCAGAACATATTATTTCTTCCAATCCTTGCTCTTTCTTTAATTTTGTTTTTCAAATATGTTCAAATATTCCACCAGTATTTTCAGAGTTCTCAGAATAATGAAAATATAACAAAACTATCATTTCTCTTTCAAATATAGCAGTGGTACTCAAACTTCCTAATATTTCAACCCTTTAATACAGTTCCTCATACTGTGATAACTTCTGACCATGAAATTATTTCATTGATTTTTTTCATAACTGTAAATTTGCTACTGCTATAATCCTAATGTAAACATCTGCGTTCTCTAATGGCCTTAGGTGAGTCTTGTGAAAGGGTCAATCAACCATGAAGGGGTTGCAACCCACAGGTTGAGAATCACTGTCCTGTAGGAATACTTGCAGGGCAGAATTACTTTTTTCAAGTTCACTCTGAAGTTCCACCAGACTATGACTGTGGAGTCCTTATTTTAGAAACAGACCTCTTGCTTAGTCACAAAATGACTCATTGGCAACAAGAGGTGAAGGGATCTTTCTTCTTTCCATGTTGATAAATTGGAGAAGTAAGTGTTTGATGTCATTATTACAGGAATTAAATACAAAACAGGTATTAGGGTCTCTCTATTGTCAATATTGATGTATGTTTATTCCTTTTAACTCAGTGAGTCAAAGGAGTGTCACTCTAGTATTGGATAATAAACTGCAGAATAAATTCAAAATTCTAGATAACAATGAATTTTGAGTGAGTTTCCACACTTATGACAATGATGAGGCTGCAATATGATGAAGAAAAAATATTTTCAGTATGTAGTTCCAGGTCAAGTACAAATTGATGTGAAACACTAAGAGCAAAACCACAAGATGTTAAGAGAAGATATCTGCACAAATAAGTAGCAGAATGAATAGACAGAACAGTGGAAGATCATGATGAATTTGAAGATATATAGAGTCCACAGAGCCTCATTCTGGTACCACAAGATGGATACCAGGTAAGCAGTAGCAGGAACAACTGAATTGGAATGGAACTATTCCACATCAATATTCATCTTGTGAAAGACATGAGGCTGAAGCAGTACTTTATGGATGAATACAATTTTGACCAATAAACATTATATGTGTGTGTGATGAGAGTGAGATGGCAGGCAATATACAAATGTGGAACACAAGGCATCTACTATTCTCTATGGTAACACAAAGCTCATGGAATAAATGTAATTACCATAAACAATGAACTGCATCTGCAAAACGACACAAGGTTTGTCGATAAAGTTTGGTCCGAGTATAAAATGATTATGTGTGATATACAAAGAAGGTCAAGGAACAGTTTGGAATTCATGGATGTGTGTTATATTTATATCCTGAAAAACAAATCCAGAGGCTCTGGGCAGAGATGTCCTATTCCAGGAGATCAGAAAAGAGTTCACTTTGGCTGAGGAAGTGTGGCATTGCTGAAGACCTTCCAAAGCTAATAAAATAGAAATAATGAACTCTAAAACTGTGCATATTTTGATATATTTCGGTGTGAAAAATAAAAAGAAACAGGAAAGAAGCTGTCAAGAGATCAAGGGACATTAAAAGATAATGAAACAATAATAGATAATAAGGCTTGTTTTTCATACTCATAGAAATAACTGAATATAGAAAGGTTAAAAATGAAATGATGGTGATACATAAGAAAAACTTTTGTGTGATATTGGTGAGAAGCTAAGACTATTGAGGAAGGAAAAAGAAACTTAACATGATGACATTAGTTATATATAGATACATGAATATATGTACATATTTTTCTTAATTTATAAAAACCTAGAAGGCCCATGTATAAGGGATATATTCCAGATGTATTCCAATGCTATTTTAACAAGAAAATGCTTGTAGATGACTGTTATTGTTTGAGATTTTTTTATCATCCATAACTTCTACCTTAATTTTGTCTGTTTGAAATACAATTCTATTCTGATGTAAAATAGTTCTACAATATCCAGACTTCTCTGAGATTTGACTAGATTTGCTATTAAGTGCAGTTGCCAAATGCTTAGTGGAAATAATGTTTTTCTTCTGAATAGTTTATGATTATTTCCAACACTCAATTGAAAACAATATTAAAAAGCTAAAAATAAAATTTTCCATTTGTGGATACAACAACTTAAAATGCCATTATATATTTTGATGATTTTATAGCTCTGGGCAACATGATTATCATTTACAATGTGTAACACTTAATAAGGCAATTATAAATATAACATGCTGTAAAACACTAGACAATAGCAAATAAATGGAGCCTTTTAATCTTAGCCCCAGAAAGGAGTTAATGTAGCATTTTCCTAATCTATAATCAAAATACTAAATAATATTCAGTTTAACAGTTATAGCACATCTAAGGTGTTTCATAACATAAATTTCATAAATCTGAAGGCAACTCTGTCTTTTTAATTGAATGAGATTAGAAATTAAGTGAATTTTAATACATATATACATTGTACAAAATTATAATATGTAGGACTTTAAATAGTAATAAATTTTGTCAATATTATTTTTCTCTGCTTAAGGGCTCTTTATAAATTATATATAAAATAACTAATAAAACTAAAGGAAATGACAGAGATGTAGAATTAGATGAAAGTTTATAATGCAAATTTTAAGGAAAGGAAATGAGAAACATGCTTTAGCACTACCCGTAAGGAAGATGAGTTACAACATTTTCTGTAAAGCAAATTTCAGTACTAGAAAATTGGGTGAGCTATTGTAAGCACTTGCTGCATTTTCAGAGGACTGGAATTCAGTTCTTAGCACTCATAACATGTGGCAAATAACCACCTGATATTACAGCAACAGAGGCTCCTTCAGCCTCTTCTAGCCTACGTGTTCATCTTCATGCATATGCACAGATGTATATATACACAAATTAGTAAAAGTAAAACTTCACAGAATTGGAATAAAATGGCAGGCAAAGAGCCATACATAGATGTGCTCAATTATTAAGTCTTTCATTAGCATATAATATATATATGAAATGTTTTATTTTTTGTTGATAGTCATTCTTACTGCTGTCTTGTTCCTCTCCTGTTCCAAGGTATTTGTTCCCAACTCACCACACTTCTAAGTTTTATTCTTTTGTTATTTTGATCACCCTGTGAGTTTCAATAAGGAGTGGGGTTATTTACAACACAATGAGAATCTAATGGAAGGATTTTCATTCACTGTATTTCAAGAAAGGTACAATAAATAAGGTGAACAGTACTGAGAGATACTGTATTAGCATTTATAATTGTTGGTAATTGATACAATACTAAGATTTTGAGTATATTGTTGTTGTTTTGTGCAGTCCTCTCGTTTATATTAAGAGAACCCACTCACTTAATATTTGCTATAGATGGAATTGTCCCTCTAAAGCTAAATTTGAAATTGCCTCTGAGACATTATAAAGAGGTAGGGATTTGAATAAAAGACAGAATGCTGGCAGATAAGGCTATTCCGGCATGAATAGATTCATGGCACTATCAAGGGTTTGAAGAGCAGTTAGAATGTAAGTTGGGCTTGCTCTTTACTACTTTCTCCCTTTCAAAATACGGGATGTACTCACTCATATTTGGTTTCTAGCCATAAATAAAGGACATTGAGCTTATAATTAGTGATCCTAGAGAAGCTAAATAAGAAGGAGAACCCGAAGAAAAACATATAGGCATCCTCTTAAATATTAACCTTCATCAGGCGATGAAAGGAGACAGAGACAGAGTCCCACATTGCAGCACTGGACAGAAATCTCAAGGTCCAAATCAGGAGCAGAAGGAGAGAGAGCACGAGCAAGGAACTCAGGACCACAAGGGGTGCACCCACACACTGAGACAATGGGGATGTTCTGTCGGGAACTCATCAAGGCCAGGTGACCTGGGTCTGAAAAAGCCTGGGATAAAACCGGTCTCGCTGAACATAGCGGACAATGAGGACTACTGAGAACTCAAGAACAATCAATGGCAATGAGTTTTTGATCCTACTGCATGAACTGGCTTTGGGGAGCCTAGGCAGTTTGGATGCTCACCTTACTAGACCTGGATGGAGGTGGGTGGTCCTTGGACTTCCCACAGGGCAGGGAACCCTGATTGCTCTTTGGGCTGACGAGGGAGGGGGACTGGATTGGGGGAGGGAGAGGGAAATGGGAGGCGGTGGCGGGAAAGAGACAGAAATCTTTAAGAACCCTGATTGCTCTTTGGGGTGACGAGGGAGGGGGACTTTGTTGGGGGAGGGGGAGAGAAATGGGAGACGGCGGTGGGGAAGAGACAAAAATCTTTAATAAATGAATAAATTTAAAAAAACCGTAAAGAGGCTTTGGGTTTTCCTCTCGTAAATATGAACGTAATAAAAGTGAACTTGGGCATTTAAAAAAAATTAATTAATTAATTAAAAAAAATACTCCTTGCTTTGTGCTCTTCTGAGATGACACAATACAAAGACTCTTTCTACATGCTACATATGCCCTTCGACCCTAGGCTTCTCATCCTCTGGAATCAGCAGCAAAATCAATTAATGAGATTTATAAATTACAGAGTTCAGATGTTCAATTATAACAGCATCCAACAGACTGAATGAAAATCTTGCGTTATTGTTAAGCCTGTTTTTACCCTCCTTCTGTCACACTTCTTCCTTTATTTTTGTTTCTCTCCCTTGGTCCTTCCCTTTTTCTCATTTGAGGTTGACAAAAGTTATGTCTGTTTCTTGTATAAAACTTGATGATTTGAAATACGTATACACTGGAATGCTTCAAAATAACTAGATATCATGAGTAATAACTAAAGTTCTTAACATTTGCTTTTGTCACTTCAAAATCAAGTTTTTAGCCATTTTTAATATATGATACAATGATACTTAGATATTTGGAATGTATTACCTCTATTTGTATTCTATAACCTCAACAAACATCCCCTAACTTCTCAACATCCTTTTTTCCCTCTACCCCTGTTAAGAACTGTTCAACTCTTTTGAGTTCAATCCGTTTTTATTTAACACTTTAGTGAGGTCACACAGCATCCTTTATTCTTTGGCTTCTTTGCTTAACACATACTGTCCTTTGTATTCCTCTCCATTGTTACAAATAACAAGACTCTAATTTTAAAATTACTGAATTAATCATGCTAATATCGATCCAGCGCTTTTCCTTTCTCAGTCTTCATTGCATTGTTTCTTTCTGTTAGATGTAGGTAACAAGACAATTTTATCTATACAATTAAGACCATGAACTCCTTAAAATAGTGGGAGAAGGGGAAATTACTGGAGACACCTGATATCCTTTCCTCCAATGTCTACATTGTTAACACATCCTATGTACAGCTCTTAATCACTTCCTAAGAGTGAGTATCAATTGGTTCAAGAAGAGATTGAGAGAGAACCTGCAACCTTGTCTGACCTTTGCTTCCAGCCTGAGTTTTCCATAGTGAAATTTAAAAGTTACTTCTAAACTTTCAAAAACAACAAGTTTTAAACCTTAAAAGTCATAGATTATTACTATGTTTTTTTTAGTTCCAAACAAATTTTGTCATTTTCTCATATTCAAAACTTAAAATACACAAAATTTAAATTCTTACAGTCCTCAATGCACATAACATTTTCTTTCATGTTTATTATCATTGTCCTATTTTGTATTTAGAAATAAAAACAAAACTATTTTGAAAACTGTGCTTTCTGGCTTTAAGACTAACTACTCCTGTTTTTCTGTGTGCAGGAGAAAGCTAAGTTATCTTGTGGAATTCAGTCAGTATGCACATGAAGAAAAGGTCTGATCATTAGGATTTGATTTGGATTAAAATTTCTTCTCTTGAACAGTGTAGTAAACAACTCCACAAACCAACAGAATTCTATCTGTTGTTGTTCATGTAATATACACGAAACCTGGGCAT
Organism: Microtus obscurus; assembly: GCA_963919715.1. Lineage (NCBI taxonomy): Eukaryota > Metazoa > Chordata > Mammalia > Rodentia > Cricetidae > Microtus > Microtus obscurus. The sequence continues at coordinate 3,217,893 of CAWTZC010001361.1, forward strand.
TTCTTAGGCAAAATAAATTGGTCCTCTCAATGTAGCTAGTCATGCTTGCTCAGTGAGAAACAAGACGACATACCTTGGTTCAAATGAATATCACAGTCTCTTGACCTACGGAGAAAAATAAATTGGTATTATGCAAGCATTACCTATAACCAAAACAGGAAAACTCTGAAAAGAACCTCAACTAGACTCTCCTTTTAGGTAAGGTGTTTTAATATGTGTCTGTAAGTATTTTGTCTTAACCTTGTAAAAGGTGTAGTCTACACACCTGCCCTTGAAGTACAGTATGCAAGTGATCACAAAGCTAAGATTTACAAATGACACTAAAACTATGTCATATTAAAGCGGATAGTTTCAAACTGGCAAGAGTGAATAAGCATTTTAAGAGAGATTTGAATTACAAGACAGAAATTTTGCTCATCAAAAATTCCACCCTGGGTCAGGCGATGGTGGCACACGCCTTTAATCCCAGCACTCGGGAGGCAGAGGCAGGCGGATCTCTGTGAGTTCGAGACCAGCCTGGTCTACAGAGCTAGTTCCAGGACAGGCTCCAAAGCCACAGCGAAACCCTGTCTCCAAAAAACAAACAAACAAACAAAAAATTCCACCCTGCTGTAGAGTTTGCATATGTTCTCAGGTCAATTGAACATTGCCTTCCTGCATTTCTAAAATACATAAACAGTATAGCATTCAAATAGCTATCAAGTGGTAGTCTCTTTTAAACTGGGGTCCAAGATCTCATAAATACGAAAGGTGGTAGTCTATTAAGAAGTTTTATTTATATACCACATAGATGCTTCCAAAGTGGTTATTATTCACAACCTCTAATTATTCTTTATTCTAGGAAAATAGATTTCTAGAGAACTGCTTGAAATTTTCAGTTAAAAAAATCAGAATTGAAATGTGTACTAACTTCAAGATTTACTCTATAAACAGTGAATATGTATTCTGTAATTAGTCTCATATAGTTTTCTAAATATACATCAAAAGAAAAATTGGGTTAAAACCGCATTTTATGAATGATATATTTCAACTGAAGTGTAGATATCTCTACAATGACATACAATACTCATCTTCCTTTTGTCTGACCTGTAGACAAAGGCCATTTGTTTATTCCCAGCCACCCAGACCCTAAATAATCACACAGAAACTCTTTTAATTATAACACTCTTTAGCCTATTAGCTCAAGATTCTTATTAACTAACTCTTGCATCTTGAATTTCTATTATTTCATATTTTACCCCACAAGGCTCATGGTTTACTGGTTAAGTTCTCAGGCCTCTGTCTTCTTCAGTGGCTGCATATGGCTTCTCCCAGACGCTGCCTTCTTTCTTCCTCTATCTGCTTGGAATTCCTGCCAAAGCACCTTATTTCACTAACCAATGGTAATAAAACATTCACAGCATACAGAGGGGAATTCCACATTACTGATCTACAAAATAATATCTTCCATCATGTTCCTTATCTGATACATTACATTTTTCACTGAAATAACTACCAGCTAAGCTGTGTGAAACTGGACCCACATTGCTCCAACTGTCATTAGTGTATTTTTATACTATTTATTAAGAGCCAGCAATGGAAGTTATCACTTCAACATTGAATTAACTGAAAGAAAAGTATTCAGAAATTTGACTGTAGATTTCAATTTGAACATGAGATAATTAAGCACTAAACATTAAACAATTTCTTCAAATATTATACATGTGAATTGTGGTTCTGCTGAAGGCTCTGTCCAGTTTCTGCTTTTGGACAATAGATCTGTAGTGAAATAAGGAGAATTTGTAGTGAGTTTGGGGCGCTAGTGAGAAGTAGGACCAAATTGTTTTACTTAAGCAGATTCCTACTTAATTGTTCTATATGTTGAATTTCCATGTAAGTCTTTAAAATTTTAAAACACTGAAAATATTTTTTGTGTAACACAAAACTCTGAGGCTTCATTGTCTATAGTTGTGTTTTTTTCTTATTATTTTTAACTCCTCCCTTTAAACTTTAAATTAAACTTAATATTAATGGAATACTGGTGTATGAGCATCGCACGATTCCTGTGACTCAGCAAAAATAAATGGATAGTTTCTGAATAATTCTTCACTCTTAATCGTCAGAATTTCAAATCAAACGTTCTTTTGTTTGCTCACCAATGTTGAGGCAGTAACCATGCATGGAATTAAAGAAATAATGAAATAGTTGCAATACAGAAGGACCCCTTCTTGTCTAAGGGAATTAAGCTGATTTGCAAAGGCAAATATCTATAGTTGGAGGAGGACTATAAGATTTAAAAAACTAAATAAAATGACATTTCATGATAGCAAACAAAATGTAAGTGGCATGGTTGGTGTGGTTAACACTTCAGTCATTTCAGACCTAAAAAATCAAAATTATTTGAATGAAAAAAGATAAAGCAACCACAGGAAGAATGTTCATTAAGATGTCAGCCTAGAAATCTCTCCCAGAATCCCCATGCTTTCTAATTTACACTGTATCAGTGGCCTGTACTGTTTATATCACTAAATTGGCATTTATTGCATCTGTTTATTAACTTATACCATTTGTTCTTTCCTTGTCTTTTTTTTCTCCATAGAGTATTGCAGTCCTTCGGGAAAAAAGTATTTTTACCTTCAGATAAATATTATCTAATTATTTAATAATACATCTGCAGTGTGTAATCTGTGGACATATGGATTAGATAATTTTTAACAGCAGAAAACCGTCAAGCATGCCATAAGATACTGAATGGCATCTGCAGTCTCTGATCCTTAGAATTCAGTGGCTTTCTCGGTCCTGCTGCTGCGACTCTCAAAACTGCTTCTAGAATCATTGGGTTATTAAACAAAGCCACAGTACCAGTTGTGGGATAGCACCTATGGATTATTGATAAGGGAATGTCTAGAGATCCCTGAAACAATATTGTCTCTTGCCATTCCTCCTGGTTGCCCACCAGAGCTAGATGATCATGCTTTCTGGATGGTTCATGCATGCCTCTTGCATGTTATCTTATGATCAACCTAGAATTGACCTGGAAGCTTCCTTCATGATGGTTATCTTTCATAGTCCCAGAAAATGTCATACAGACTGCTTGGGAATAGAGAATCAGTGTTCTGATCCAGCTATCAATCACATAGTTTGTGAGACCAACCTGCCAAGTGAGATGGGCCCACTTGTGCAACAGAGACATGGCTTCTACAGAGTATCTGAGTTAGGGTTTTATTTCTGTCAAGAAAGACCATGACTGTGGCAACTTTTATAAAGAAAATAAAAACATTTATTAGGGGCTGGCTTACAGTTTCAGAGAATTTGTTCATTATCATCATGGTGACAGAAATGACAACATACTTGGAGACATGCTGCTGGAGGAGGAGCTGTAAGTTCTACATTTTGACTCACAGGCAGCAGAAGGAGACTGTGTCCCACATTGGGCATAGCTTGAGCTTATAAGACATCAAAGTACACCCGCACAGTCATATATTTTCTTCAACAAGGCCACACCTCTTAATAGTGCCACTCCTTATGGGCCAAGCATTCTAACATATGACTATAGGGACATTCCTATCAAAACCATCACATAGGGTAATCTACTACCATCCAACTGGATCTGAGACCTATTCTAAAGGAAAGAGTCCATATTTGGTAATAGAAATATGGAGAAACAATAGCAATAAAAACCTGGATGGAAAAATCATAGGCCATAGCAAGAACTGATTATTGTTGGTTAGCTTATTTATTACTTATTTTTTTACTTAGAAACCTCAATGAGGGGATTCCCTGCTATGCCCAACTCTCTCTATTGGTAATTTCAACTGGCTTCCTCAGTTGGTTTCTGATGAATTATTTGAGTACTTGATTGGAGGATCTTTTTTACCTTCTACCTATCAATCATTTATTTACCTATCTGCTATCTATCTATCTATCTATCTATCTATCTATCTATCTATCCTTATCTATCTTCTATCTATCATCTATCTATATACTACTGATCTATCCATCTGCCTTCTGTATGCAAAGTAAAAAATTATTCATTCAAAAATAAAAATAAGACTATTTTTGGTCATTTTCATTTTTTTAACTTTTTTATTGATTTTTATTGAGATCTACATTTTACTCTGCTCCCCTTCCTGCCTCGCCCCTCCCCTTCATCCCTCTCCCCAGGTCCCCATGCTCCTATTTATTAAAATAGGACTATTACAGATTATTATCCATACTTTACACAATAAATGCAGATTAAACTTTTGGGCTGGCTTTCATTTATCTCCATCCTTTAATGATATGCCACACAGCTCATGGCTGGTAACTTTTAATTCTGACTCTTGAGGAATGTAATATTTTAATTTTATCAGTTACTTGAGATATTTGGTTCTTCATGGGCTATATTTTTTTATCCCTTTGGTCTTTCTTCCCCACAATTTACTAAACATTTACCAATTTACTATATCTTTTATAGAAAATAAACATTTGTATATGTAAATATGTAACAAGTAGGACATTTATAATTGGATTTCTCCTCGTATAGAAGACAAAGTATAAATAATGTTATGAATAAAAACCTAGTTCTAACCTAGTTCTACTTTAGCAGTGTTTCTGTGATGCTCACTTACAAACAGGCTTAAGTTATGAAACTAACAATAATATTGTTTAATATTATTGACTTTGCCAAAGTAACAAAATTATTTAATAATAACAGTTGGTGCTAGGGTTATATTTAGGAAGTGGTCTCCTGTACCAATGTGTTCAAGTGTACTTCCCACTAACTCTCCTATAAGGTTCAGTGTGACTGGCTTTATGTTGAGGTCTTTGATGCATTTGGACTTGAGTTATATGTCTGGTGATAGATATGGGTCTATTTTCATTCTTCTACATGTTAGCACAGACACTGAGAGAGAAAATTAATAAATGGGACTTCCTGAAACTGAAAAGCTTCTGTAAAGTTAGGGACATGGTCAACAAGACAAAACGAAACCATCTTCACTAATCCCACATCACACAGAGAACTCATCTCCAAAATATACAAGAACTCAAGAAAATGGTCATCAAAAGAACAAATAATCCAATAAAAAAAATGGAGTACAGACCTAAACAAAGAACTCTCAACAGAGTAATCTAAAATGGCTAAAAGACACTTAAGGAAATGTTCAACATCTTTAGTCATCAGAGAAAGCTCAAAAAAAAAAAAACTCTGAGATTCCTTCTTACACCTGTAAGAATGGCCAAGATCAAAAACACTGATGACAACTTATGCTGGAGAGGTTGTGGGGTAAAGGGAATACTTCTTCATTGCTGGTGGGAATGCAAGCTGGTACAACCCCTTTGGATGACAATGTGGTGATTTCTCAGAAAATTAGCAAACAACCTTCCTCAAGACCCAGTAATACCACTTTTGGGTATGTATCCAAAAAATGCTCAATCGTACTACAAGGACATGTGCTCAACTATGTTCATAGCAGCATTGTTTGTCATAGCCATAACCTGGGCACAACCTAAATGTCCTTCGATTGGAGAGTGTTTGAGGAAAATGTGGTACATTTGCACAGTGGAGTACTACACAGCAGAAAAAAATAATGGCATCTTGAATTTTGCAGGAAAATGGATGGAGCTAGAAAACATTATTTTGAATGAGGTTACCGTGACAGAGGAAAAACAATTATCACTTGTACTCACTCATAGGCGGTTTTTAAACACAACACAAAAAAACCCAGCCCACAAATCACAATCCCAGAAAACTAAGACAACAATGAGGACCCTAAGAGAGACATATATAGATCTATTCTACATGGGAATTAGAAAAAGACAAGATCTCCTGAGTAAACTGGGAGTGTGGGGACCTTGAGGGAGGGTCCAGAGCTCGGTAGAGAGCTCCATTACCTTAGAATGGCCATAGTTTTAGTGTGGACCACATATCAGCTTCTATTATGCTACATTTGATTTGAGCTATGTGTCTTGAACTGAGAAGCTACAGAGTCACACTAACCATCATACCAAACCTGGATAATTTCCAAATCAGAAGCTGGGGGAGGGAATCTTCTCCATTAACTTGATCATTCTCTCTTTGCATTAATTTATATTTTATTTTTTTCATTTTAATGCTACATTCATTAATGTTTTTATATATTCTATTCTACATCTGTCAGTATCATTTCTACTTACTTTTATGTTTCCATTTTCAATACTTTCCTTGTATTATAGACCTGCTGTGATTGCAATTTGCTCATGTTACTTTTGGATGCATCCTCATCTCCATGCAATTCTGGAGATCATGCAAGACACTTTGAACTCATAGGGTAGGTGATATGAAGCTAAAGTATACCCACACCAGTTGAGAGAAGTTGCACCTTAACCTATTAACAATCCATTTCCATTTAACATATATAAATATTGCTTAAGGATTAAGGGAAACAAAAACCCTCTATTAAAATTCATGCAACAACTAAACATGGGCAGCGATTCTGAAGATGGGTTATTTTCTGATATAATAAGAACATACAGACATTTGCAGTCATTCCACAAATGGGTAATACTAATATAGTTACTCTCACTCTTTCAAACCACACAGCTTTGGTGAGTATTAACCACCAAGGATATACTTTGTCTCTTCTTCAAACTAGAGATTAGCTTCCTTCACTACTTACTCTGACTCATGTGAGTTGCATCAGGAGTGAAATCACAGATAACAACAAACAAAACATAAGAAGCCAAAGATGGGGTAAAATATGTAGTCTAAAAAGGATCCAACTCCGATTAAGTAAATTGCAAGAGTATAGAACAAAGTAAAAATGTAGGAAGCTGTGACAAGCAAGTGTCATGTCACATATAAAGAAAAACATGTCAAAATATTAAATTCTCTAGATTAAGTCTAAAAGTCAGGAGACAGTGAAATGATGTATTCCAAGTCCTCTGAGAGAATCTGCTAAACACTTATTTTCAAAAGCAGAGAAACATAGACCAAGATGAGCATAAGGAAGAGGATTCATTTCCACTAAGACAGCGCTACAAGAGCTACTCAAATCAATCTTTCAGGAAGAAAAGGAAGAAGCAAACACAGAGTAACAAGATCCAGTAACAAATGATAAGTGTGAAAATAAAAAAAAAAGTAATACTATATCAGTGAACCACTAAAAGTAATAAAGGAGAATGAAAATGAGAGTTGGAAACAGAATAAAATAATAAAGTGGCAAGGATAAGATTTGTCTTTCAATAATGCTTAACTTGAATTGTTCTAATTTTACAGTAAAAAGATACAGATTCTGGCTGTTCAGATTAGAAAACCAGACTCAACTGTCTTCTGAAAGCAAGAAACTCACCTGACTAGCAAAGACACACAAAGACAAAGAGTTAAAGCATAGAAATAAGCAGCATTAACAAAAGTAAACAAACAAGAAAAATGACAAGGAAATTGAAAGAGAGCAAAGAGGAGTATATGGGAAAGTATGGAGGGAAGAACGGGATCAGGGAAATGATCTAATTACATTATAATATCAAAAACAAATTAAAAAGAGAAAATAGAGAAAGGAATATAAAGCTATAATGTAAAATCCAGTAGCTTAACTAAATATCAATAACAACATTTTTGAGAAAATAATCAGGGAAATAATCCCCCTCCCACAATAGTCTCCCACATGACCCCATCAAAATATAAAATGAACCTAACTGTGGAAGTCAAAGGTCTCTTCAAAGCATACTATAAAACAGTGTAGAAACAAATTAAAGATACTATAATATAGAATTCCTTCTTTATACATCAGTAGAATTAATATTGTTAAAACAATAATATTAATAAACCAATACACAGAGTCAATGTAAGTACTATCAAAATCCCAATGATGTTCTTCTGAGACCTACAAAAAATATTAACACTGATCTAGAAACACACACAAAAAAAACATAAATAAAGTATCTTGGGCAAAATAATTATTACTTATTTTCAAGGTTTATTAGAAAGTGATAATAGTGAAAACAGCATGGTGATGCCCTCAAACCAGAAACGTAGGTCAGTGAATCAGAGTAAAGAATCCAGACACAAATTCCTTGATAAAGATACAAAAAAAAAAAAAGCCATACATTGGAAATAGCCAACCTCTTCATAAATGCAGCTGGGAAAATTATATTTACACAAAAGTTGAAACTTAATAACCTCTCAAAAACCAATGTCAATTTAAGGAAGACATTATGGTAATACCTGACAAGTTGAAGCTGCAGGAAGAAAACATACTAAAAACATTTCCAGATATAGGTATACACTGTGACTTTTTATCTCTAATGGCTCAGGAAATAATAGAAGAGATAAATGACATTTTACCAAGTTTAAAAGCTCCTACACAGGCTAAGGAATCAAGAGTTAAGTTAATATCAAAAGAAAAACACGGACAATAAATAGGCAAACTGAAGACAGATTTCTCAAAAAGAAGTAAAAACAGAAAACACTCATATGTGTATGTGGCCAATATCTTTAGTCATCAGAAAATGCAGATCAAAACTACACTGAGGTTCCATCTCACTCCATAGAATGTCTAGTATCAAAAACAGAATGATAGTAAATCTCAGAGACTAAGCAACCAATAAAGATACAGTCACATACTAACAGTGAATGTAAATTAATTCAGTTATTCAGGAAATTGTTATGCAGATTTCAAAGTAACAATAGAACTGCCATGTAATCTCATGGTTGTATACCTAAAAGTCAAAGCAAGCAGCATATGTACATACCTACCTTTACTATGGTATCATTTATAATAGCAAAATTATAGAATTAGACTAAGTGCCCACATATATACATGTAGACAAAAAAATAAATAAGAGGCTATGAATTTGAAAGAAGTATATGGGCGTGCTTCAGGGAAGGAGTAGAAAAGAGATTATGTAATTATAATAACAAAAATAGAAAAATAACTTTAAACCTTGAAAATATTCAAGAAATATATAATACATAACATGAAGTATTTATTGTTCAGACATAGAGGACAAAATCACATGATTACGGGAGTATATTGGTATTGTAGATCATATTTGCAAACTCAAAAGGTCAGTTTATCACTTTTTCTCTCATGTACAGTGTCTCTAAATAAGAGATAGTGAAGGGAGAACAGGAAAATTGAAAGGCAGACTGTGAAGGGGGTGGTAGAATATCAGGTAATTCAGAGAAGGCAAGGGAGGGTACTGTGGTAGCCATGATCAAACGTGCTATCTGCATGTATGATATAGTCACAATGAAACCCATTCTTCTACATGACTAATATATATTACTAATAAATATCATTGCTATTGAATTATCTTAGTAAATATTTATCTTCTGTTTTTATTAACATGCAGTTAAGCAGATATAAATGTCAATGAAGTAGATTAAGATGGAGAAATCATGTCATTGTTATTCTATCTAAATATATGTGATGGTTAATTGGTATAAATGAATAAATTTCCAGAGTTTTACAACTTTTGATTATTGAAACTAGGAGTCTAGTGATGTCTGTCTAGCTCTAAGACATGTGATATTTCATTTACATATAGTTGGGCTACATTCCTTATGAAGGAGAAAATCACTTTATCACAAAATACTTTAATTTTATTTTAACAATGGGACTCAAATAGTATTTTTCATAATTTTAAGACTTTTATTTTGATACTAGTTTTACTAATCAAAAATAAGAATTATATAAGAAAAATATTAAGTAAATCGGTTAACTTCTGAAGGTTTAGTTTTGGCATATTAATAAAAGATATAATACAGCACCATTTATGACAATAATACTGTATATTAAAGGTTAAATGCCAAAATATGGTAGACATGAACTGTAGGGTTTTTGTCCTCTAAATGTCTTTTTACCTTTCTCTTGACTCTGCTCTCAGAATAAATACTTGGTGAAAAGAAAGAAATGGTAGTAAATTCTTAATAGACACATATCATCACTTTGAAGCTTGTGAATGAAAAAATATAGATGCTGGGTGTAGTAAGAGGAGCGGCCGGCTGTGTTTCCCCGCACCCGGCCACCCGCATGGCTTAGCTTAAGCCCCGAAATAACTACACAGAAACTGTTTTTATTTAATCACTGCCTGGCCCATTATTAGCTAGCTCTTACATATCTACCTAACCCATTTCTGATAATCTGTGTAGCACCCCATGGTGTGCTTACCGGGGAGATTTTAGCCTGCGTCTCTCTGGAGTGGGGACATCATGGCGGCTCCTTGACTCAGCTTCTCTTTCCCAGCATCCTCTTCTGTCTACCCCGCCTACCTAATTTTCTGTCCTATCAGGGCCCAGGCAGTTTCTTTATTGAACCAATGAAATCAACAGATTGATATATGACACTCCCACATCACTTCCCCTTTTTATGTTTAAACAAAAAAAGAAAAGCTTTAACTTTAACATAGTAAAGTCACATATAACAAAACAGTTATCAAGTAAGAATTACAGTTACAATATTTATATCTACTTTATCTTTTATCATAACTAAGGAAAACTATAACTATAACTAACCATTCTTCAACTCCATCAAAGACTCCAGAAGGATATAAAATTATTTAAACAAACAAGAAATCCAAACTCTAGAAATGACAGAGACATCTCGCTGCCTGGACAGTCACCCAAAGTTCCTCTGTACAGTTGGGGCATCCATCTTCGGCCTTCAGGCCCATAGTTCTCAGCAGACATTCCACAAAGCAGGAAATCTCAAAGGCAGTCACTATCTGCTTGTCCTGAAGAATGTCTTGCAGACTCTTTCATGAATCAGGAAACCCGAAAGATCATCTCACCTTTAGGCAAGTTCAGCAGTCCTCTCTCTGCAGGTTCTTTGTGTCCAGTTTATGCAATAGTCCAGGCAAGAACAGTCTCTTGCCCAATGGCTGGCTATCAAACTCCATAAGGATCCTCTTCGATGCCCATCTTCCTCTTGAAGTAGATTGGTGCTGCCAGGAGCAGAAATGTCTCATTGTCATGAAAAACCCTAAGTTATTAAAACATTTAAATGCCATATTCTTCAGTCTTTGAAAGATATGAAGAATGCATTATCTGAAATATATCTATGTATATCTAAAAAATCTAACATGACTAAAAGCTTGACTATTATTTACGATTATTTAACAACAACCTATATTTCCTAATTATACATTACATTTTAAAAATGAACTACACAATCACAATACCTTAATCAAGATCAGAAATACATATACATATAACAAAATTGACCTTAAAATCCACACCAATGCAAATTATTTATATCTATATCATATCCCCCTTTAAATGTAAAAGAACAATTATAAACAATATTTTGGGAACATGGGCGCAGTTTTTCTCTCCAAACTGCTTCCTGCTGAATGGGGGCGTCGTTAATTAGGTCTTTCATGGTATAACCTATGTGCCAGGATCATCTCAGTTGGCAGTTGAGTGAAGTAATTTTTTGAGGGTGATCACAGCAACCTTTCAGGAGGGCGTGGTCTATCATACCAAATCGGGATAGACGCAATCCATAGGGTCTGGTCCTCTGTGAAAACAAAAGAAGACCCTCTCCGAAGCATCATATCCTTAAACCTAAATATTGAAATCATATCCTCATGATATCCATTCTGGTTCCATTTGGCAGCCCATATAATGAAATGTCTTTCTGTACTTAGCTCCTTCACAATCAAAAATTTTAAAGAAAACACAATGTACATAATCCAGACTCTCTGTGAATTTTCCATTTTTACGTGGCTTATTTTTACTTTATTTCTCTTAATCTGTAATTATCTGTACTCTGTCTCTTTAAAGACTTTACCTTTTTATTTTTAAAGGCATTAACTTTATTTTCTCTATATATATTTATTTCTTTCTCAAGCCTACGTACACTCATCCAACACTGTGATCCATTTAGTGGTCTGTCTGAATCTGTTTTATTGTGAATCTGTAATTTTTTTACTATCCAGGAGCATTTTTTAAAATGTTAAGCACTTCTTAAAAACTTAAGTTGCTTCTTCTACAGTTAATACGGTACCGCCTGCTTTCTGCCCAGTAGAAACCTTAAGTGCGCTGTCATTACGGTAATTACGGTAGTTACTGCCTGAGACCACACAGTTTAGTATGGCCAAGCTAAGCCGCTCCTGCCTCAGATCTATTTGGTGCGCATGAGGTGCGCACAGTTCCAGGCACATAGCAGGTCCACATTGGAGCCGTACTCAGCAGTTTGAGACTGAGTATGTGGCATTTTGAAATGCTTTGAAACCAGAGTTTACGCTGGCAGCACAGCCCCAGGAAGCCGCATTTTAAAATGATGCAGCTTTTTTTTTTCTCTATGGCACGCACGCCAGCAACAAAGAACAAAACTCTGTGTTAAACTCTGTTTTTCTCTGTTTAGAATTAAGCTTTCTCAGTTTCTAAGTGGATTTAGCCCAATGTTGGGCGCCAATTTGTAGTAATAGGGAGCGGCACGGCTGTGTCCCTGTACCCGGCCGCCCGCATGGCTTAGCTTAAGCCCCGAAATAACAACACACAAACTGTATTCATTTAATCACTGCCTGGCCCATTATTGGCTAGCTCTTACATATCGACCTAGCCCATTTCTGATAATCTGTGTAGCACCCCAAGGTGTGCTTACCGGGGAGATTCTAGCCTGCGTCTGCAGGGACTGGGAACATCATGGCGACTCCTAACTCAGCTTCTTTTTCCCAGTATCCTCTTCTGTCTACCCTGCCTACCTAATTTTCTGTCCTATCAGGGCCCAGGCAGTTTCTTTATTGAACCAATGAAATTAACAGATTGATATATGACACTCCCACATCAGTTGGGTCAATTTATGATATCTCTGGGTCTCAGAAATTTAGTACTATTTTCAAGTCATAAGAATAAGTCAGACTAGAACTCACCAAACTTCTTCCCCATGGACCATGAAGGAAGTGTGTATCTTGTTTGCCTCTGCATGAACAAGTTTGTGGTGGTGCTGAGAATCAGACTCAGAGTTTCATGTTTGCTCTACATGTGATCTGCCCATATGCTTCATCCCATCCAAAATATACATACTTCAAATTCTAGAAGAGCTTCCTTTCATAATCAAACTTAAAAACAATAGCAAAGAAAACTTGTGAAAATGTCATTAAAGAAATGTATTGACTTCTATCAAAACTAGGTAGTAGAGTATTTGACAATTTTCATAATTTATGCTTTAAAATTTGCCAGATGGATCACCTTATTATCAGCAATATGTAGCATCTCTCTTTAGATCTCAAATTCTTACTGTGAATTTTAATTATTAATAGTTTATAACTCTTCTTTTATAAATTACATCACTTAGCTATGACTACTTTATCACACATTCATTATATTTATAGTCATATAACATAGTCTGACTTACATGACAAATATTTCAATATTTTCTCCCTGTAGAAGTATCTGAAAGCAAGTATGTAATCATGTGCAAGATAATGGACAAGTCTTGGGATACTTAAGAACACATATAAGGAGCATACTGCTCAGTGCTTAGCAAAGATTTATTAGAAGAGATGACATATCAGTCAAATACAGAATGCATTGATTTTTGTAGAGAAAGCAACTGCAAATGGCCTGAGTAGAATTGGAAAAGGTTTGAAGACTCAAGAGAATGAATTAGGTTGGCAGTGAGAACACATTAAGAAAGGTATTATGATATGCAAAGAACTAAAACAAATAAACATAGCTACAAGAGAATGTGATGATGCCAAATATTTTATATTATGTAACTTCAAAATGATCTGAAGCCACTGATATTTAATTAATCTTAGATGAATGCTTACAATATTAAATATTTGACTATGGTGAAAAAGAAAGAGGATAGGTGTGGTAGAATGCCTGAAGGAGTAGAGGGCAAACTTAAAGGCAGGATGTCAGAGAAAAGGCCATGGACAACATCATTCTAACAGGCTGATGATTTGGGGGAGGGGGGGCATGTTATATTTGTTTATGCTGTATTTGTTTAACAATGAAAGGATATTTTACATTTAGTTATAGTACATTTGTTTAACTAGTTATGTAAAGGTGTGTTGCATTTGACTCACCTTGCCTGCCTAAGGCAACTGGTTGGTCTAATAAAAAGAGAAACAACCTGGGAAGACGGATAGGTGGAACTGGCAAACAGAGAGAATAAGTAAATAGATAAAAGGAGAAATCTAGGTGTGGGAGAGGGAAAGAAAGAGGGACAAAGAGAGAGAGAGAGACAAAGACAGAGACAGAGAGATCTGGGATCAGAAACCAGGCAGCCTCCAGCCAGACATAAGAAGCAGTGAAAATAAGATATACAGATGGAAAGAAAGCTTAAAAGCCCCAAGGCAAAACATAGATGGAGAAAAACAGCTTAAAAAAAAAGCTAGCAAAAAAAAATGAGCCTAAGCTAAGGCCCATCATTCATATCTAATAATAAATCTCATTGTCATGATTTGGGAGCTGCTTGGTGTCCATGCAAAAATAGCTAGGTACAAATTGCAGTGGTGTACTAACTCTGAGAATGTGTGTTGAACTTCCAACTGCAGTCAATAGAAGTGACAGCCCTATCTGGTGCTTTCTGAAGTCTATCTGAATTTCCACTGCAATAGAGTTTCCCCAAATACAACAAAATGAAATCCACCAGGGTTGGCAAAGTAGGACAACTTATTGGAGGTGTGGACCTCCCTGACACTCTGACCCTAGCTCAGATACCAAGATGGCCTTTCCAAAGTTTCCTTTGGGCCATCTGTACTACCGTCTCAGAATCCTGACTCTTTCCTCCCTCCCCGATCTCCCATCATCTTCCCTTCTATCACATTACCTTACAATCACAGCTGCATAGAGATCTGATAAATGATTCATTCTCCAAACCCCTTCACTAACTCCTAATAAGTACTTCTCTGGTGTCTCTCGTGGCTAATCCTGTTTAGTGTCAGTTTCTTGAACAAATTGAAATAACACAGAAATAAGGGAACAGATGGAGAAATCAAGGATTTGACCCATATTTATGACCTGTGTTCCTAAGTGGCTAGAAATGGTATTCCCAGAAATAGAAAGTGCATAAATCTGGGACATTGATAATGAACTTTATTCAATATAGGTTGAATTTTTAACCTTTTCAGGTTATTCTCCTTCGCATGTGTGCCCGCCACCCCACCACCACACACTACTTCCAGAAATAATTTACCACCGAGTTTGTTCATAGAAATTCTAGTCAAAGTTTGGTGTCACTAGATTTAAACCACAAAGCCCATGACCTCTGCGAGTGGTCAATAGAAAAAGGCCTTCTTTTGCCAGACATGAAGAGAAAGCGAGTTGAACTTTACAGTGCGCAGAAATAAAGGATGAAGGATGGGCAGAGTTTCAAGCATACTTCAGTATTCACTGTCATTCCTGTCTACCTTAGTAGAGAAAAAGAAAAGTACTTGGAAATCTCAGCTTCTTCTCTGATGATTGCAAAGCCATTATAAGTACTTTCCTGAAAGCCTCCACCAGCCCCAGCCAAAGAAAGATAGTATTTCCATCAGTATATCTCAGAAGCTGTTTATAGCACAGCATGGCTGTGCCCAATTGTTTCAGATTGTCCAGTATTGGAGTGGTGACTGAGAGAGAATGGTCATTCCAGTAACTATTTGGGAAATCAAGATGTTTAGACAACAAGGTGTCCCATCACAATGAGGCTGTTGATGATACAAACCACTGCCAGTCATTGGAATATGTTTATATAAAACAAAATGTTAGCTTCCCATTGCAAATGAAACCTTGATATCTAAATACAAATTATTTCATTATGATTATATGCAGCAGTCACTTTTATGTATGAGGTAATGAATTTTAAGTTTTTATATGGTAGACAAAAACTATTTGTAATGAAATGGTGTTTGATAAGCATCAGGTGAGGAATCGTCATTAAAGAGTGGAATCTAATCAAGACAGCAGTATGTTATTATTACCACATGAAAGAATAATAAATGTTGAGCTATTAACATAGGATTTGTCTTGTATTTCTTGAAATAAAATATTAAATTGTGGACTTTTAAATGTTCATTTTTATTTTATGTGAAAAATAATTTTAAAAAGTGTAGAGGCAAGTCCCCCCATTTTGGGGGCTGGCCCGCCTCGGGCAAATGTTTTACTGATAAAGGGGGCACGCAAACGCTGCCCTTCCCTTCCCTGCTTCCTGTCTCCTGTACTCCGCGGGAACGTTTGTGTCCGTGAGTTTGATCTTTACATTAAAGTGGTGCAATTATTAAGTACAATTTGTTTTCATTAATCTAAGCCGCCGCAATTGGTACCCAACCCAATGGGGCTTTGCAGATACCGGCCCCGATTCGGAGGCTCCGGGAGGCCACCGCGGGGAGTCAGTGGCACCTCCCCCTCCGGAGGTCTCTCTCTTCGCCCTCTCAGCACTGCACCTAAAAGCAGCTGAGATTCTGAGTCACTGGAAATCTCTGGTGCCTACTAGGAAGTTGCTAAACAGAAAGGGATACTTAGCTCCATAGCCGCGCCCACAGCAGGCCCGCCCTGTCACAGTTGCAGCAGCGCACAGGCCAGGCCGCCTGCCCTGGTCGCGGTCACAGCAGCACTACCAGGCCCAGCCCAAACAGCGCTGAGGCTGCTGTGGATCTGCCCGCAACTGGGGCCTCCCTCCCCCATGCGGGCCCCGCGCCGGCCGCTCGCTAGCCGATAGCACTTCCAGGCTCACAGCACATTTCTGGGTGCCACTTTAAACCCCTCCCTGCCCGCAGCCACAGAAGCAGAGTTGGTCTGATTCAAAGTGACCCCTCCCGTACCCAATCTAACTCGGCAGGCAGATAAATAAATCTTGGTTTTGAGTTGTGTCCACCAGCTCTCCACGTGGACTCAAGTGGAATCTTCCGCCACTTCTGGCAGGAACCAGTCATTGCAGGTAAAATTTTTTTTTTCATAAATAAAATGTCTGACAATATTACTTATCAGGATTTTAACAGTCTTTTTGAGTGTGCCATGTGGGAGATCTTACAAGAGGTGTCTAGCACCCTACATCTATGCATTCTTCTGGGATTAGTAATTTTCTTTGGCACCAAATGGTTTGAGAGCAAAGATATGATAGAATCTTTAAGAGACGAATCCAGGATCCTTAAGGCAGAAGCAGCACGTCTGAAAACTATTGAAGACGAATCCAGGATTCTTAAGGCAGAGGTGGAATGTCTAAAAATTATTAAACATGACAATGATCTTCTCAAGAATCTGCTTGAAGTACTGCAGGAAGAGAACAGATCTTTGTTTAACAAAACTATTAACTGAGAAAAATTTAGAAAAGGTTCAGGCCGATATTAAGGAGAAATTCATTAATATGAAAGGGGGAACAGCTGAGTTGGACCATAGACTCCAATCCCTTTCCGTAGGAACTGAAACATTAGTGGCTGATATTAAGGAGAAATTCATTAATATGAAAGAAGGATCAGTTGATTTAAATCGTAAATTTCAGCAGTCACTTTCTGAAGGGATTGAAACATTAATTGAGAGAGTCAAAACTGTTGAATGTGACAATCGAATTTTGTCTAAAACTTGTGACAGATTGGCGGAACGATTGTCAGTACAAGAAGGCAGGGTTTATGCCATAAAAATTATGTTCAAAGATGAGAACTTATCTCTAATGGACAAACTTCATACTTTAGAATCCTCAATGAAAGCTTTGGAACATAATTCCAGACAGGAGATTCAAACATTGCAGAAGGCAATGGTGATAGAATTGAAAAATTGAGGAATTTATAAATTCTGATGAAGAAGAACAAACGGTAGAAAGGCAAATTTTAACTACATCTGTGGGTAAAGCCCTCCGGGACAACTTCCACAAAGCCCTACCTACAGCTTTACCTGCCTTTCCAGTAATAACAACAGAGAAGGTGATTGGTTCCAGAAACCCTAGGGTCATCAAGTAGGATACATGGGAGCCTGTCCGTATGAATGATCTCAAAGAAATTAAACAGGCTGTCATGACTTTTGGGATGCACACCTCTTTTGTTAAAGAGATGCTAAAATCTTGGGCCATGACAAGCAGAGCAACCCCTTCGAATTGTCTCCAGCTGAGTTCTGCGGTACTTGAGAGCAGGCCACAATTAAAATGGAAATGCTTATTCATGCAAGAGGCTAGGCATTTAGAACAGCAAGAAAAGGTGAAGGGAAGTGACATTTCCATAGATAAAATTCTAGGTGAAGGACTCTTTTCTGACCCTCAAGAACAGTTAATTTGGATGAAAATACACTCTTCCTGTGCACTACTGCAGCCTTAAATGCGTGGGACAGGGTCCAAGACCCAGGACAGAAAACGGAATCATTTGTCAAAATTAAACAAGGTCAGAGAGAACCCTTTACTGATTTTTTACAAAGACTTACTAAGGCTGTGCAAATAGGGATACCTGACCCAGACACAAGGCGTATAATGATTGAAAATTTGGCTTATGAAAATGCAAATTTGGAATGCAAAAAGATTTTGGGGCCTTTAAGGTTAAGATCAGCACCCTTGGAAGAATGGGTCTTACATACACTGGATGTTGATACATTTGATTATGGCACTGAAGCATGGGTAGAAGAAGCAATTTCCAATGGTAAAAGGAGACACCAGAATACCAAATGTTTTAATTGTGGCAAAATGGGTCATATAAAAAGAAATTATAAACAACGGACTTTCAGAAATAATAATAATGCATCTTCTAGAAATAACAGAAATAAGAGGACTCAGCCTTCAGGTTTATGCAGAAGATGTGGAAAGGGCAGACACTGGATGAATGAATGCACATCTACAAGGAATAGACAAGGCAACCTCATACAGACGGGAAACGTGAGAGGGGGGCCTCACAGGCCCTCATGGCACACATGGTTCAGTCATTTCCAGTTTCAGCGGAGAACGTGCCTCATCAGGACAATTAGGTAACCCCATGCCTACTGTTACAAACAATAATGATCAGAAAGATGAGTTACGTGTGTTTTGGCAAACTTCTATAAATGATCAAAGACCTAAGCTGAGAGTATGTGTTAATGGCATTTTTATTACTGGCCTGCTGGACACAGGTGCTGATGTAAGTATCATTACCCCAGAATCTTGGCATCCGTATTGGCCTCTTCAGAATGTAAATGTTCAGCTCCTGGGAATTGGAACCCTATCTCGAGTAAGACAGAGCATGAGATGGGTTGAATGTATAGGGCCTGAAGGACAAATAGGAAAATTAAGGCCATATGTAGCCAATATTGCAATGAATTTATGGAATCGTGACCTATTACAACAATGGAATACCCAAATTAACATTCCTGCTACTTCTAGAACTTATATTTCTGAAAATAATATTAAAAGATATTACAAACGGAGAAAACCGGCCATACAGGCCATACAAGAACAAGCAACTGAAGTCCCTTCAGAGATACCAACAGCCTTGCCTCTAAAATGGTTGACTGAGAAACCAATATGGACAAAGCAATGGCCTCTAGCTGAGGAAAAGTTACAGGCTTTAGAACAGCTGGTACAAGAGCAATTAGATGCTGGACATATAGAAGAATCTACCAGCCCTTGGAATTCTCCTGTATTTGTGGTTAAGAAAAAATCAGGTAAGTGGAGAATGGTGACAGATCTCAGAGCTATCCACAAGGTTATTCAACCTATGGGCCCTCTTCAATCTGGAATCCCTTTGCCCTCTTTATTACCAAAAGAATGGCCTCTTATAGTTATTGATTTAAAGGATTGTTTTTTCACAATACCTTAACAAAAAGAAGATAGAGAAAAGTTTGCCTTCACAGTGCCTACTTACAACAATTCTCAACCTTCCAAGAGGTACCACTGGGCCGTCCTCCCCCAGGGTATGTTAAATAGCCCCTCCTTGTGCCAATATTTTATGAACCAACCATTGCAAATAATACGCAAGAAATTTCCTAAATCTGTAATATATCACTACATGGATGACAGATTGTTATCTGATCCAAACATGGATACCTTGAACAGACTGTTTGAAGAAATAAAGATACTTTTACCTAAATGGGGATTGCAAATTGCTCCTGAAAAAATACAGAAGGGAGATTCCGTTAATTATTTAGGTTATAAAATAGGTTTGCAAAAAATTAAGACACAAAAGGCACAAATTAGGAGAGCTCGCCTACGGACTCTTAATGACTTTCAAAGACTGTTAGGAGACATTTCCAGTCTACTACCAGCTATTGGGATAACACCTGATCTAATAATTCATTTGAACAAAACATTGGAAGGTGATAAAGATTTAAACAGTCCCAGAGAATTAACAGCTGAAGCAGAAAAGGAACTGACAATGATTGAGGAAAAATTACAACAGGCACATGTGGACAGGGTGAATCCAGAGCTCGATTGTATTCTCGTCATATTACCATCAAAAATTTCTCCTACAGGAATTTTAACGCAGAGAGATCATAATATCTTGGAATGGATCTTTTTTACCACATAAACCAAGTAAGAAACTAAAAATTTATGTGGAAAAAGTCTCTGAGTTAATTATAAAAGGCAAGCTGAGACTTCGTCAACTAGCAGGCATAGACCCAGCAGAAATTATAGTGCCTTTCACTGCTGATGAACTAAAGAAATTATGGGAAGATATGAACCATGGAAAAGAGCTTGTGCTAATTTTTTGGGAGGCATTAGTAACAACTATCCAAAAAGCAAGAGGCTTAACTTCATAAAGAGAACTTCTTGGCTCCTTCCTCGAATCGTCCATAATGCCCCAATAACTGGAGCCTGTACATTCTATACTGATGCCAATAAAACAGGGAAGGCAGGTTACAAATCAGAAGACTTGGGTAAGGTGGAACAAAGTCCTTATGATTCTGTCCAGAAGACAGAATTATATGCCATTCTTATGGTGCTAAGGGATTTTAAAGAACCTATTAATATAGTTACTGATTCACAATATGCAGAAAGAGTTATTTTACATATTGAAACTGCTGAATTTATACCTGATGATACAGAACTAACCTCATTGTTTATCCAAGTTCAAGATTTGATCAGGAACAGGCTTTGCCCTATGTACATAACACACATCCGATCCCATACAGGTCTGTAAGGTCCTCTAGCACAAGGTAATGCAGATATTGATCAATTATTGATTGGTAGTGTGCTACAAGCCTCTGAATTTCATAAAAAACATCATGTTAATAGCAAAGGTTTGAAGAAAGAGTTTTCTATTACATGGCAACAAGCTAAGGAGATTGTAAAGAAATGCCCTACCTGCTCTTTCTATAACCAAACGCCACTGCCAGCAGGGGCTAATCCAAAGGGCACCCTAGGAATGAAATCTGGCAGATGGATGTGTTCCACGTTGCAGAATTTGGCAAATTGAAATATGTTCATCACACCATTGACACTTATTCAGGTTTTCAGTGGGCAACTGCTTTAAGTTCAGAAAAAGCTGATTCAATAATCACTCATTTATTGGAAGTCATGGCTATCATGGGTATACCTACACAGATAAAGACAGATAATGGTCCTGCTTATGCCTCTAGGAAAATGAAACGGTGTTGAAATTGGGGCGTCGGGGTTGCTGCGTCCCCAACACCCCGGCCGCCTGGCTAGCTTATGCCCGAAATAACAACACACAAACTGTATTCATTTAAACACTGCTTGGCCCACTATTTCTAGTCTCTTCTTGGTTAACTCTCGCACCTGGACTAGCCCATTTCTTATAAAGTGTGTTGCACCCCAAGGTGCGCTTACCGGGAAGATTCTAGCCTACATCCATCTTGAGTCGGAGCTTCATCGCATGTGTGCCTCAGAGAGCTGGGCCATCCTGTCTGCCCACTAGACAGGATCCTGACATCTCTGAGCAGAGGTGCATGAATTCTCTGACCTCACTTCCTCTTCCTGTCCGCATACTATTCTGTTTACTCCTCCCACCTATGTTTTAACCTATTAGGGCCGGCCAAGCAGTTTCTTTATTTTAACCAATGAAATCAACAGATTCATATATGACACTCCCACATCAAAACGGTTTTTTGACTATTACAATATCAAGCATGTTACAGGTATACCATACAATCCTACAGGTCAAGCAGTTGTAGAAAGATCAAATAGAACTATAAAGGATATGTTGAACAAACAGAAAGGGGTGGAAAACACCCCCAGAAATAGGTTACATAATGCTTTGTTAACCTTGAATTTTCTTAACGCTAATGAGAAGGGTACAACGGCTGCAGAAAGACATTGGATAATGGAAAAGTCTACTGAACTAAATCAACCAGTTTATTTCAAGGATGTGCTGACCTCACAATGGAAGCCAGGAGATGTGCTGCGTTGGGGAAGGGGTTTTGCTCTTATCTCCACAGGTGAGAAAAAATTGTGGATATCGTCAAAATTAATAAAAGTTCGGTATGAAGAAGAAAAGCCATTTGGAAAAGATAAATAACAATTCATTCACAAGGATGGCGAGCATACTGATGGTAAGGTTGGGGGCAGGGTTCTTTTCTTATCTCCACAGGTAAATACTGATCTTCAAAGAATTTAAGGGACCCTGAATATTTAATCATTGATGGATGGAAAATTGTTACAACCCACTAAGGATTAGTAAGTATTGATTTTATATATATACATATCTATATGTTTTATTGAACACTTCTTTATAAATATGTAGAGCTATTTTTGGAGTTGGACTATGGCTCAGTCCCTCTTCAATTCCAAGCCTGTTGATAAGAGATATCTCAGAGTTTCTGTCTCAGATCAGGAGCCATGAAATGGGACAGAATAAGAATAATTGTATACTTGATAAACTTTTTTTGCTTTTCTTCATATCTGTGTCTTTCTTTATATGTCAGTATGTATCCTTGTTGTTAATGTTTAAATTTCCTGTAACAAGCAACAAATTTTCTTACAGTAATCTCTGAAGTTTTCAGGATGAAGATGGGGCCCCACAACATCAACTCAATCTGGTTTTTATGACGTCATGATTATATATATATTCTTTTTAAGCGCTAATATTAGACTTGTTTTTTGGTACCAACTGCATGAGACAATTTTGAATGGTGCACATTTCTGACAACACCCTGGCCAGACCTTCTCAAAACGCACAGAGACTAGTTACAATTTTCTTAGGTCAAAGGTTAATTTGGGAATTTTATCATCATTTGTTTTCACAGGAGCCCCTAAGAAGAACGTCGCCCCCATGTCAGCTTGAAGCAATCTTAGAGGACGACGTCCCCTCTCCCAACAGAGTTTGCCCTCAGGGTTAGGGACACCTTTTAGTGGTTGGTTCGGGGTTGAGGGGATGGGGGGATGTTTTATGAAATTAGGGGTATGTTCAAAAAAAAAAGAGGGAGATTAACTGGTTTGATGGGATGATTGGTATTTGTGAGTTACTGATTTTAGAAAATTGTATTGGTACTGTTTCCTGTATATTGATATATTGAATATTGAATGTGAATATTCCTACCTCTATTTTTGTATAAGAGTATGCTTATATTGTATTGATACATCTACCATATTACAATGTACATTTCTACCTCTGATACTATTTATATAATATCATTGTTTACATTTGATATGTAATGACATTGTTTACAGATGAAGATCATTGTCTTCATATATTGCACAGTTGTTTATTCTCTTAGTCTTCAAGTTAGATAGGTATTGAAAATTATATGTTTGTCATGTTTATTTTTAGGTTAATCAGGTCTTCTAGTTATATAGAAATTATATTTAGTATAGATAGTATAATCTTCAGTTTCTTTGAAGAGCTTTAGAAAATGGCCTTTAATCTAACCTAGAATTCTGTGCCAACGAGAAACGTTTACTCCTGGCAATGCCACTCTACTCCCAAGAGAACGTTGAGCACCAAAGACACTCTACTGGGAGCTTGTCTTCTTGGCAGAACTGGCCTTTGGGTTAATAAAAGCCCATACCTCAACTACTGACAAAGATATGAAACAGGATTGTCTTATCTTGCCAAGACAGGGTAGGATAATTCTAAGAAAGTTCCTTGCATTTGATAATGGCATGTCAGTTTTATTAGGCCTTAGCCAAAGTTGGTTGACTCAACATTGCGAACGAGAATTTGGGTGATTGCCCAGGTAGTCAGTTGTCTCTGTCATTTTTGGCACATTTTGGATATCTCTCATTTGTTAAGTAATATTTATTCCCTTCTCAGATCTTTGATGGAGTTGAAGATTATATAACTGTATTTACTCTCTACATTATTTAGACTCTTTGAGATAGAATGTCTGGTAAAACTTTTTTTCTCAATATTGTTTGTTATATTTATTATTTGTTATTATTGTTTATAGTTGTAGTTGGTTTAGTTCTGTCTTATTTAGACAAAAGGGGAAGATGTAGAGGCAAGTCCTCCCATTTTGGGGGCTGTCCCGCCTTGGGCGAATGCTTTACTGATAAAGGGGGCACGCAGACGCTGCCCTTCCCTTCCCTGCTTCCTGTCTCCTGTGCTCCGCAGGAACCTTTGTGTCCGTGAGTTTGATCTTTACATTAAAGTGGTGCAATTATTAAGTATAATTTGTCTTCATTAATCTAAGCAGCTGCAAAAAAGATGTAAATCAAACAAACGTACAAATTAACTCAAAATTATAATTTTAAAATTACTGTAAAATAGAACAGCAGGATCTTGTTCTAAGAAAATGACTATGAAAACTTTTCAAAGTGTAGAAGTATCATGAATATGTTTGTGTTTTGACTTTTAAACTTAGACTATAAGTTCACCCAGGAGAAAGTGAGTGAATTATTTTATTTTTTAAATTGATTTATTCTCTTCTTCCTTCCCTTCCTCTCCTCTCCCCTTCAACCTTCTCCCATGGTCCCCATCTTTCCTATTTACTCAGGAGATCTTGTGTTTTTCTACTTCCCATGTAGATTAGATCCATGTATGTCTCTCTTAGGGTCCTCATTGTTGTCTAGGTTCTCTGGGATTGTGATTTGTGGGCTGGTTTTCTTTGTTTTATGTTTAAAAGTCAATTATAAGTGAGTACATATGATATTTGTCTTTCTGGATCTATGTTACCTTACTCGATATAATGTTTTCTAGATTCATGTATTTGCCTGCAAATTTCAGGACATCATTTTTTTCTGCTTTATAGTACTCCATCATGTAAATGTAACACATTTTCCTAATCCATTCTTTGGTTGAGGGGCATTTAGGTTGTTCCAGGTTCTGGCTATGACAAACAATGCTGCTATGAACAAAGTGAGCACATGTCCTTGTGATAAATTGAGCATCCTTTGAATATATACCCAAAAGTGGTGTTACTGGGTCTTGAAGAAGGTTGTTTCCTAATTTTCTGAGAAATCACCATACTGATATGCAAAAAGGTTACACCAGTTTGCACTCATACAAGCAATGTAGGAATTTTCCCTTTACTCCACAACCTCTCTAGTATAAATTGTCATAAGTGTATTTGATCTTGGCCATTCTTTCAAGTGTAAGATGGAATCTCAGTGTTGTTTTGATTTGCATTTCTCTGATGGTTAACGATGTTGAGCATTTCCTTAAGTATCTTCCAGTCATTTTAGATTCCTCTGTTGAAAGTTTTTTGTTTAGGTCTGTACTTCATTTTTCTATTGGATTATTTATTCTTTTGATCATCAATTTCTGAGTTCTTTGTATATTTTGAAGATCAGTCTTCTGTCTGATGTGGGGTAGGTGAAGATCTTTTCCAATTCTGTAGGCTGCCATTTTGTTTTGTAGACCATGCCCTTTTCTTTACAGAAGCTTTTTAGCTTCAAGAGGTCCAATTTAGTAATTGTTTCTCTCAGTATCTGTGCTACTGGAGTTATATTTAGAAGGTGCTCTCCTGTGCCAATGTGTTCAAGTGTACTTCATATTTTCGCTTCTATGAGCTTCAGTGTGGTTAGTTTACGTTGAGGTCTCTGATCCATTTGTACTTGAATTTGGTGCATGATGTTGGATATGGATCTATTTTCATCTTTCTACATGTTAATATCCAGTTACGCCAGCACCACTTGTTAAATATGCTTTCTTTTTTTCCATTTTATTATTTTTTGCTTCTTTATCAAAAATCAGGTGTTCGCAGGTATGTGAATTAATATCTGGATCTTTGATCCAGTTCCTTTGGTCCACGTGTTTGTTTTTGTATTTCCATAAAAACAAACACGTGGACCAAAGGAACTGGATACTTCTCACACACCTTCATGTTCATCTTCTTCTTTGAGCACTGGACCATATCCAGTTATTTTATTCTTTTTAACTATGGTTGAAAATTTTAAGGCATCTAAACTAACATATTAGGGATTATATACTCTAAAACTGACCTTTCTATGTGCTCGTCTTTTCACGCACTGAGACACCACTCAGTCTTTTTACAAGCCATCCATCCTAGAACTAGCTCTTCCTAGCTTGGCCTTCCTCCATCATTACCAACAACTACCTATATACATGTCCCAGGCCTATTAGCCCTGTCTACTTATTTCCAGTGTCTTTGCTATCACTTTCGCTTGGTTCTGTGCAAAATTTCCCATTGATGTCTGTGCTTCTTCTCCTGTATCCTTTCTTTTTATGCATTTATACTGAAAGTAACTTCACACAGACAATAATTAGGTTACCTAGCACCCCCACCTTCAACTGTGCTTTAAACTAAAACCTTTCAAAAGAATGAGATCCTTACGTTATTTTGAGTTATGTGTGCAATCTTTGGATGACAAGATTTTTTAGGATTTGTTAGCTCTCTGGTCTACCTCTCCAGAACCACTATGCAATTCCTGTCTATTCAACATTCGTACTTTAATCTCACATTGTCTCTTTATACCTTTCATTTTGTTCCTGTTAGAAGGTCTCTCTCTGTATGTATATCTTATCATCACTCCTAACTACACACTTAACTTCCATCTAGTTAACTCTTATCAATGCTTTTATTTCAGATCCACTGATATTTCCTCTGGTTAACTTCCTATAATTACTGACTTCTCTGAATAAAGGCTCATATTAACTATAACAATGTCTTTCTCCTTTTCTAAAGTTCTATGAGAATAAGTGAATGACAGATTTAACTTTTTGCTTCAGTGTAAGCCTACCCAAACAGGCCACCTAGCACAGGGTAAGTGCACAAAAAAATCCTCAATAAACCTTAGTGAAGGGGTCAAATAATTTATAAGCAGTGAGGATACTTGTGGTATATCAGGATACTGGACAATTCAGTCAAAAAAAAAAAAAGAATCATTTGAGTGGTTTCTGGGTTCAATACTAAAGTTCTGTATCATTTTGATTTCTAAATATAAAATGGGATCATTGTAAAATTTCCCTTTGTTGACACTGTGATAAAAAAAATTCTGAACTTTTGCTAAATGTGTTCTACATTAGACGTAAGATTGCCACTACTAGTTAGATGTCATCATCAACATCACAGCCCATCCACTATGGCTTCTGATCAATTTTTAATTGTTTCTTACTGTAAAAATAGTAGATAGCTTATGAATACTCTCTTTTTGTTGTCAACCTACCTCACACCTATGCACTCTTTCCCCATGTGTGGATTTGTGCATCGAAGAACAACCCTGTTATCTCTACCACCACTGCAACTACTATGTTTGTTTTTCCATGAAATCTCCCTTCTTTAAGACATATATATGTGTATATATATACACATATTCTAAATTATTTTTACACATATATTCCCTTACTTATTTTCTCTTGTTGTCCATGTATAATTTTCTTTAATTGAGTTTCACAACTTTTAATCTACTTCATAACACATATGCAAGGAGCATTATATTTTGTGGGGGATTATATGAACTTGTGGATGGGCTTTCCCAAATGAAGTTTTCATGCAAATGAGTAATGTAAATGTATTTCCAGAATAGGGTCTGTTGACTCTGCACTCAATTCTTTCTAGTAGAATGGAAGTATGCCCTGGTGGCATGACTTTAGTCTTCCTTATTTGGTCTCCACCCTCCCTTTAAACCCCTAGTTAAGTAGCACAGTGGCTTTTCACCTCTTCGCCTGGTTCATTTGGCCCAGTAGTGCTCTTTCTCCCAATTTGCCCACACTGAACCACGAGCACTAAATGAAGCGAATAATTTGGTGCATTGTTGGGGGGGTGACAGTGGGGGTGGAAAGGGGAGGGGACAGCTGACAGTGAATGGTGTCAGCTGCAGAGGCAGCAGAAAAAGCCGACATCTTAATAAAACAGCCTCGGGCAAAATCCCATTAAAGCCTTCAGAAGGTTGTTTCCCTGCAGTTGAGCAGGTAGGCGTTGAACAGTACGAGGCAGCCCTGAGTGCTCTCAGGGAGCCCAGTTCAAAAAAAAAAAAAAAAGTGCTTTTTTTTTTTTTTCTTATTATAAATCATCCACCAGCATAGCTCCTCAGAGTCATTTGCAAGGCAGAGAAACAGAGCTAGCATAGACGAGAAGGAGGGAGGAAGGGAGAGAGAGGCATAAAGAAATGGAGTTCCTCTGCCACAGCAGAAACAGTGAGAAGACTGCTTGTGCACCCATTAGTCGCGGAGTGAAGACCCCGGGCTGACCTTTGGCGAGGCAAGGAGGCAGGCAAACAGTCAAAACCCAGGCAGAATGATAATGAGGATGGGGCGTCCTGGAAGTGCATTGTCTGGCTGGCTCCTAGCTTAAAGAAAGATGGTGCGTTTATGGCAAGCAACACTGTCCTGCGAGCTGAACTCGGCCGAATAGCATAACAATTGCTCTTGCAAAAGGATGGCCAAAGACTTATAGTAAAAGAGAAGCATATGTGTATGCATACACCCCTTCAAGACACACAATCAATATGTGGCAACACATGTCACAAAAAACGTCCCCCATATTTTGTGTGTGTGTGTGTGTGTGTTCTCGCAGTACGCCCACTAGAGCTGTAGCTGCAGCAAATTTGCTGATACCTCAGGTTTTTAAAGCTACAAAATGGGGGTTGCAGTTGACCTAGTGCCTGATCCAGCATTCAAAGGTTCCTTCTCTGAGGAGATTCACTGACATATGTATAAAATATTCCCACCATCGCTGTAATAGATTGCTTTGAACAGAATGACCACATTTTGTTGATAGGCACTTTAACATAAACACAGTATCTAATTGTTGGAAGACTGATTATTCACTAGTTGATAGATGTTAAAGTGTACCAGAAGAAGGATAACTTGTTCAATGTGCACAATGTAAAAACTCAGAGTTTGTAGAAACTTTCCTATGCGCAGCCCTTCCCAGCATACAGTTTGCATGGCCCTGAAAAGTGTGGTTATAAAGATATTATACATCCACTCACATTTGAATATAGAAAGTTTGGCATTTAAATAGCATTTAAGTTTTCTGAATTGAGCTCTCTGTCAGGTAAGACACCTCTCTCTATGTTTATTTTGTTTCTTTCTTAGTTTAATGCAGATTTTCCTTAGGTTTTGGAAATCATCTATGCTAGATTAGGCATAGACGATGTTACAGATTTCAGGTAATTTATTCTTAACAACTGAGGAACCATGCTTAACAAATCCTCATCCATGGAGTAAGGAACATTATAATAATAGCAGTAATGTTGGGGGAAGGCAACACTTGAACTTACATATATTTTTATGGTACTGGGAACTGAACCTAACACTTTGTGCATACTAAGTATATGCTATAGCAGTGAATTGAACTACAAATATTTTTATGTTTTTAAAAATTTGATACATGGTTTTATTAATTTTTTCTTGCCTTGTCCAGAACCTATGGTATTACTTCTATAGCCTCCCAAGTAGAATATCATAGGACAGATATATTACAAAATCAGATTCCATATTCAATCCTTGGATCGGCTGTAAGCAGATGTAAAAAATGTAGATGTTTAATTGTATCAACTTGGGTGAGATTTTTACCTTCTAAATCAAGTTTAAGGCTATTTTTCCAGTCCACCCCTCCTCAGTGTCTCTCCCAGCACCCTCTTGGTCTCAGCTGTAAACAAGAGAACTAACTAATGGTATTGATCAATTCTAAGCAAAGTTAATGGAAAATCAATTTTCTATGTCTAAATCATGGTTATTTAGCATCTAAATCTCGTGAGTTCTTTCCTCTTCTTTGTCTTCTTAAAGATTTTATTTCCTTCTTTTTAAAATATATACTTATATATAAGATAAATATATTTCACCACTTCTTTAAGTCTGAAAGAAGTTCTTTATCCAAATGAAAACAACTGTAAAATAAACTAGAGGCAAATAGGTTTTATTTTAACGTTCTAAGTCCAGATTTATATAAATTTTTGCTTTTCTGTTTTTGTCTTCTACTCAAAAAGAAAATGCAATATACACAATGTGATTTGAGTGAGCCTGAGTGATATTATACTGCTTTATTGAGTTTTTTTTTCACACCAAACCTCAAATGTGTATTAACATCAGGTTCTATGACCCAAGAAGCTAGGCATTTAGCTACTACTCTCGTCCAGTGACCTCCAGGTAGATAGAGTCTATATTACTTCACTGGGTCAACCCATTTTGCTGTATGTTTTGTGTGCATAGGGGTCGGGATGAGATACTATAGCAATAAGTCCCCGGTGATTTTGTTGTTTCTATAGTTGAAGTGAGATGTTATTTTGCTGTTTGATATATAATATGGCATAACACTGGAGAAAATATTAAATATTGAGGGTTCAAGAGTCGGTGGCTTGATCATTTCAAAACTTCTCTTGATTAATATTTGATTTGACTATAACAAATTGGGGTAACCCTAAATCAGGTTGTACGCATTAAGACTCAAAGCTGACTGCAGGCAGAAAGGGTCCAAGTAGGGGGAGACCTCTAGTGTTAAGACCTCTAATTGCAGCTGTAACTGTGGCTCACTGATGGCCTTTCAGAAAAAAAAAAAATACAGGATATAAACATGGGCAGCATAGGGGTAAATACTTCATATCTGCAAAATTTCTCTCCCAAATAGTCTAATCAAGACTCAGACCTCAGTTGTCTACACAAACACACACACACACACACACACACACACACACACAATTATACAGAGAGAAAAAAGGGTAAGAGGGTAGGAGGAGGGATAGGATTAGCTAAAAACATCTAAAATTGCTCAGTCTTCTGAACATTAGCACCTGTGAATGGCAGATGTCAATTTTCTGTACTCTGTCTTCTCACAATTTATCAGTCACATTAAATGATCATGTATTGTCTTTTAAAGATCCTCAGTATGAATTTAACTAAAATTAGATAGTGAAATATGTATTCTATCAATCCTTTGGCTAAAAGCGCAAGTGGATTTTCCTTTCCTTTGCATGATGAGAATTCCCAGGCAAGTACTTGAGTGATTTGCCTTGTATCATGAATTTATCTGACCTGATGGAGCTCAGGGATTCGAAGCAGTTCTATTACTGCCTCAGGTAAGGCACAAAAGAGCTGTGTAGGAATGAGAGAGGTGTGCTGCTGATTTCTATGGGATGCCATAGTGGGACCAGCCATCCAGCTACACAGCATGGCATGGATATATATACAGAAACAGGGAAATATTAAAGCTCAGATGCGAAAGGTAGTCAGGATAATTTGGTAAGAAAAGCTACAGAAACAAGCAAAGTTAAGGCCAGGCATTCATAAGTAAGCATAAGCCTCTTTGTGTGATTTATTTGGGGGCTGGGTGGTGGGCTCAATGCTTCTTAAAACATGCTTGTCATCTTATTTTAACTTTATGTCTCTGAAAGAATGTTCTAGCTTGAGATCTTCCTCAATGTCTTATCCAAATTTCACTTTGGGTATGTGTTACATAATTTATGCTGCTCATTTCTGCTCTCCATCCTTTTACAGTTCTAGATTACAACAGCCTATTTCAATGAACCTTTTGTTTTTTGTTCTCCTCAAAGAATTTCCTAATGATACAAACAGTTTATATGGGTGACTTGAATATTGCCCATTTGAACATGAAGAAATGAAGGTAGAAGAAGGAATAAGTCTTTCTTTTTCCAAACAATAACTTTTTGTACTATTGTTTTGAGTATTTTGTACATGCATATAACAGATCTTGGTCAAACCTACTTCCATTCCCTACCACTTTTCTTTCTCAATTAATGTGTTCTCTTTTTTGTGCCCACAGAGTACACCAAGTGCTGTCTGTATATGTGTGGGTGTAGGGCCATCTGCTGGAGGTAAGATTTTTGCCCCAGATCATAAATTTAGCAAATAGCATGGCTGATGCAATGATTCTAGACCCTGTACCCACAAGCATTGTTCCCTGATGCTTGTACTTACCTGGGTAAGCTTCACCAGGCTCCACACTGTGGGTTTAGGACATGGGGCCTGGGGCTATAAGTGAAGGCCTCAGCACAGATAAGGAATGATGTGGGAGTGTCATATATCAATCTGTTGATTTCATTGGTTAAAATAAAGAAACTGCTTGGCTGGTTCTGATAGGTTAGAACATAGGTGGGAGGAGTAAACAGAATAGTATGCTGACAGGAAGAGGAAGTGATGTCAGAAATCATGCAGCTCCGCTCAGAGATGCCAGGCTCCTGTCTCGCGGGCAGATGGGATAGCTCTGCGCTCTGAGGCACAGGCGCGATGAAGCTCCTACTTGGGATGGACATAGGCTAGAATCTTCCTGGTAAGCGCACCTTGGGGTGCTTACAAACCTGATTTGAAATGGGCTAGTTCAGGTGCAAGAGTTAGCCAAGAAGAGACTAGAAATAATGGGCCAAGTAGTGTTTAAATGAATACAGTTTGTGTGTTGTTATTTTGGGCATAAGCTAGCCAGGCGTCCCGGGGTGTTGGGGACGCAACCCCTGGCGCCCCCCATTTCAACAAAGGGAGGTACCATTAGGATGAAATGTCACTGCTGTGTTCTGCATACAGATAAAGAGCCATGACATTTGGAGAGCCTAACAAGATTTCTTTTTCCTACAACACGTGTTTTACTAAAATAGTCATGAAATATGAAAATATGGATGTAACCTCTTCAGTTGGAGAGATATTTATGATGTTATCAATTTCTTTACCGTGAAATTAAATCTTTATTTGTGGAAGACTGTGAAAGATACTTATTAAGCTAGGAATTATACTCGACCCTAACTCAGCTTTGTTTCTAGGTGCAACCTTAGCCTCCCAGTAAGGGAACATTATATAAGTGGGTAGAGTTTATGTAGAATTCCAAGACACACTTTCCTTTGCCTTGATATTCCCTGGAAACCCATCTGTGACCATTTTCTCCTGTATTCTACACCTGTTTCTCTTGGAGTCCATCCTTTGAAGAAAAGACAGCGATGTGGTTGCCATTTTGTCATTAGGTATTATGAGAAAAGCATACAAACATTATGTGTGTGTCATTGACATAGTATCAGGGAAATGCTTGGTGTGACAGCTTCTACTTTCCTCTCCCCCTCTCTCCTTATTTTCCTTCTTCTCTTCCTTTAATTTGTGTCAGTGTCCAAAGAAAATTTAAGAACTGTGACAGTTGTGCAAGCTAAATTATTGATTGAGTATATCCTTAAAAACATGTGTGCTTTTCTGATGGTATGTATCAAATATCACAAAGCTATGGCAAGCACCCTTTCAAGAAGCACAAAGTTATATATAGGCATTGATAAACAGTTTTAATACAAAACAAGAAAGCAAAGATTAATGACATGCAATAAATAATATGGATGAAAGATAAATGATACCAGAACAATAAAAATATGAGAAATTGTGACATTTTGTCAAATATTAACACAAATAAAAATGTAGTACTCAGATCCTACCCCTTCTGTATCTTCTGAAATATCAGAATTTAATAAGCCCAGTAATTGTAAAGATTGCACTATATTAAAATTAAAATAACGTTCACTTACACATTTAAAAAAGATTTTCATTTGGAATAATTTGCAAGGATTTCTTTTTCTTGATAATTTTAAAGCTATTGGTACTTTTACATACATAGCTGTTATGAATCATTCCCAGTTAGTTTTGGTAATAGGTTAATCAAGAAATCAAGAGACTTCAAAATGAGACACAAATGTCAATGCACCCTGCCATCAAGATATAGCTTGCCATGCCTGAACTTGAGGCTTGAGAGCAAATGTCCACAAAGTGGAACCATAGTGGACAGACGAGAGGATTTCCTCAGTCATAACAATGAGACAGTGGTGGAAATGGCAGCAGGTTTTCACATTTCAGGTCTGACAAGTTTGTCTCTCAGAGAAGATAGCTTGGGAAATTTGTTCCAACTGTGGACTATTAAATTGTGGGTGAGGAGATAAGCAGAGGGGTGACGGTATGCATGAGGGTGGACCCTAGGATCACATATTAAATTGTGGATAAGGATATAAGCCGTGGGTTGATTGTGTGAATGGGGTTGACCCATAGGCTCCCATATTTGAATGCCTAGTCCCCTGTTGGTGGAACTGTTTGGGAAAGATTAGCATGTTGGCTTCATTAGAGGAGGTGTGTCACTGGAGGGTTTGAGGACTCAAAGCCTATGCCATTCCCAATTAACTTTCTCTGTCCCCATCTTGTGGATCAGGATAAAAGCTGTCAGCTACTATTCCGGTGCTATACCTGCCTGCCTGCTGCCGAGCTTCCTGCTGTACATAATGGTCCTGAAGGCTAACAACCCTCTGAAACTGTAAGCAAGCCCCTAATATTTCTTTTGTGAGTTGTCTTGGATATAGTGTCTCTTCACAGTGATAGAAAAGTGACTAAGAGGGCTGGAGAGATGGCTCAGAGGTTAAGAGCACTGCCTGCTCTTCCAGAGGTCCCAAGTTCAATTCCCAGCAACCACATGGTGGCTCACAGACATCTATAATGAGATCTGGAGCTCTCTTCTTGCATGCAAGCATACATGGAAGCAATGTTGTATACATAATAAACAAATTTGAAAAAGAAAAGAAAAGTGACTAAGATATATGGCTTCAAAATTGTTATCAGTTGTTCTTTTGTAAAACAATTTTATTTTTTTATTGTGTGAATATGTCTCTTTTATGTGGTTCCCACAGAAGGCACTGGATTTTGTGGAGTGGAGTTGCAAGCAGATATGAGTCACCTGACAAGGGTTCTAGTACGAAAGCCTGGACCTCTATAAGAGCATCAAGACCTCTTAATCACTGAGACAGCTATCAAGCATAAATGTAATAATTAATATAGGCAACTTTTAAAACAAAATTAAATGCTATTTAGCTTTCTAAATTAAACATTGTGAAGCATGCATTTGAAATACACATGTCAAATGTAAACTGTTAAACACAAACTTCATTCCTTAATTTTTTTCTTTTTTTTTTATTTATTAAAGATTTCTGTCTCTTCCCCACCGCTGCCTCCCATTTCCCTCCCCCTCCCCAAACCAAGTCCCCCTCCCTCATCAGCCCAAAGAGCCATCAGGGTTCCCTGCCCTGTGGGAAGTCCAAGGACCACCCACCTCCATCCAGGTCTAGTAAGGTGAGCATCCAAACTGCCTAGGCTCCCACAAAGCCAATTTGTGCAGTAGGATCAAAAACCCATTGCCATTGTTCTTGAGTTCTCAGCATTCCTTATTTTTTTAATGAATTGATACTGAATTTTTTGTCTGACAAGCTGTACATGTATTTGTTTGATTTGCTTATATATATACAATATAATAATTTTTGTATTTGTGTAGCCCTTAGCTTTTCTCATGGTTCATATTTTTTTTTTGTTTATAGTTTAAAATCTTTGAGGGTGAATACGTTTCTGATTTTAATCGGGTTAAAGTTGACCCTTTACAATTATACGTATGCCTTTGTGGTTTACCTACCAAATTGTTTCTTTAAAAGAACCAACATATTGCTCAATTTTCTTCATAATATTGTGAAATTATATTTGCTTTTATTTCAGTACTTAATCTGTTCGATCTTCATCTGTAAGAGAAGATTTATTATTTCTTTAGACTTATTATTATTTTTCCAAGTAAACAAGCAATTTTTTCCAGGCAAGTTTAAGATTTAGTGCTTGAGATCGCACTAAAACATGGACTTGCAATAGAGTTAACATATAGTAAGTGTTCATGTTACCTATAGGTCTATAGGCTTGTTAGTACCTAAATACTGTTTTATTTTTTTAAAAAATTAAAACTTGATTTATTAATGGGTTAATTTAGTAACTAAAAAATGAAAATTAGAACTTCCACTAAGATCATCGGGATTTTTAGTATTTGTTGTCAACATCAATGAATCTGGACTCAACTAGAAAGTAGTCACTGGGCACACCTGTGAGAGATTTTTCTTCATTTGATTACATGACAAGGGAAGACATACCCTAAATCTAGAAGGGACTTTCTCTTGGTCACCTAGATAAAAGGAGGTCAAAGAGAAAAGCTTTATAGTTTTTTACTTCCTTGTCTTTGGGTCTAACTGGAGAATTCACCTACTTGGTAGCTGTTACTGCTGCTGCTGCTTCCCTTCACTGATGTTAGAACCAGCTTCTTTAGACTTCCATTGTAGACTGAAGATCAGAGGTTCTCGAGGAATCTCCCAGCCTTCTTTCAGAAAATTAGGAATGCTGAATTATTTGTGCTGTGGACTGAGAGGTTCCTGGTTCCTCAACTTCTCCAGTGAGGAGAGTCATATTAGACTATCCAGAACAGCTTGTGAAAGACAATCTAATAAATCTCTTTTTATCCAGTCTCTATTCCTCTAGAGTCATGGTTCTCAATCTGTGGGTCATAACCCCCTTGGCAAACTTCTGTTTCCAAAAATATTTATACCACGATTCATAACAGTGGCAAAATTACAGTTAAGATATAGCAATAACATGACTTTCTGGTTGAGGGTCGTACAACATGAAGAACAGTATTAAAAGGTGTTAGCACTAAGAAGGTTGAGAGCACTGTTTCCACAGGACCCTTTTGGCCAACAACTCAGTTTTATATAACCCATTCCTGGATCAGGAGATTTCACTTGGTGTCAAGAGAGATCTAGTTGGGGCTTTGTCTCCCTGTCATTGGCGATTCCATTTAGACTTTTTCATATGTATATATATATATATATATATATATATATATATATATATATATATATATATATATATATAGGAAGCTTCTACTGTAGTAGGCTTCCATATAATCCAGTGTTAGCTGTCCCTCGTCATATCTATTCCCTTCCTTATTCCATGCTTTCTTCCCCTCTCCATTTGATTTTCCTTTACTCTGCCATTATCTATTGTATTCCTCTGGAATCATAAGCATAAACAGACTATTTCTTCTAAAATTCACTTTAGTTGTGGTATTTTAGACATGTATTAGAAAAGAAATTAATACAAAGGGATTCTCCCATCTCCACATCTCAGTGCTTCACAGGACAGTTGGTTTTCCAGGCATATATAGCTATATGTGATTTTACATGGGTTTTAAATATTCAAATTCAAGTCAATGAACCTGAGTGACTTATCCCCTTAGCCCAACACATACATTTGGTAAAGTTTGTCTTATTACAACTGCCTTCTGACTTCCCTACTCATTCTAGCTTTGGAACATTTTCAGAAATCCTCTAAAATTGCCTGAATTTTTCATAAGGTGAAGAGGTATTGAGTCATCTTTGAATTATGACTCAAACGGCTTTTGGAGGATAGAACAGTAAGTGAGCAGTATTTCTATCACCCTCTCTCCTTATTAATAGAGGTCCTCTCCTATGTCATATTTCTAAATCCTTCTGCTCTTTGCAATGATATTCTTTCCTGTTTATCTCTGATTTTCTTAACATACTATTTTAAGTACTATAAGAGGAAAGACAGAGATAATAAAATAACTAAGAAAAATATTTTTTCTTCACTCTTGCTTGAGTTATAGTTGTATTAATCAGAATAGAATTTGAGTAACAAGTCACCTTAACATGACATAGGTCAAATCTCATTGATGTTATATACATATTATAGGACTTCATGGGAAAAGTTTTTCCTGTTGCTATTATTACTCTGGAAAGACTGTAGGAATTCTCACCACAATACAACTGTCAAGTTACTAAGTATAAGGGATAAAGATAAGGCACAGGATGATCTTCACCCAGAGTTATGTTGGGCAACAACTCCTTTTATTCTTGCTAACAGAACATTTAATACACGGTACCATATCTATCACTGAAAGGACACTAAAAAATAAATTTTGTGTTACTATGTAAAAATACAGATAATGTTTCATGGTCAACACTCATACCTTTCACAACAATTAAACTCACTTTTATTTTAGAAATTCTGCATGTTGAAAACTGGATTTCTGAGGTTCATTCTCTATGATTCCTGTGTTCCTATGCAGTTTTGATTTAGGTTCTGCCTTTATTATATTATATCCAAAATAATGTCTTCTCTGAAGTTTATGATCACCATCAGCATTTCTGTTACCTTTGTTCCATTAACTGCAGTGATTTTACTTTTACCTCATTGCTTACCTTATAAACATAAAATTATTCATCATTTTCCCTCACATCTCTGCTCTTATTCATATTCCACCTATTTTTAAAATATGTTGCATTAATTCTCTTGCATACACCTAATATAAGTTAGTCCCTATCACTCTTAGTCACCAATATTACTGTTATAACCTCTGAGTTTATGTGAACAATTCTGCTGTTGCTCATATTCTGTCAAATCTGTGCACTCAACTGTCTCTTCGATGTACCAGCCATGACTCATGTTTAGCACTTTCATTTCTCATCATACTTGAAGGAGAATGAAATATCTTTCCATAGCCAGTCTTCTCATTCATTTCCTCCCATTATTGTCTGTTTAGTCTATTTAGGAGGTATGCCCTTGTTGGAGAAAGTGTGTCACTGAAAACGCAGTCCTTGAGGTCTTCTTATATATCCCCAAGATACTGTTCAGTGTCTCAGACCACTTCCTGTTTCCTGCAAGATGTAGAACTCTTACCACATGTCTGTCACATGTGTCTCATGATGATAATGGACTGAAACATTGCAATGTTAAGTGAGACACCCCAATTCAATATTTTCCTTTATAAGAGTTGCTGTGGTTATTGTCATAGGAATAGAAGCCCTAACTAGGACAGACGTTGGTTGCAGGGACTGGGGTATTATGATAGGTCTGGTTATACTTTTGTTTGCAGGAATTTGGACATTGGTACTTTGGAATAGAAAGCAGTGGACTGCTTTAAGCACTGTTTAATGGTCCATACCAGTAGGAGAACGGAAGACTGGTGTTAAAAGCAATTTTAACCGGTGGGGAGGGGTGGCTGGCTCAAGAGGTTCCAGAGGAAAGAATTTCAGTGTGCTGCCTAAAAATCATTCTTGTGATAATTTGGTGAAGAATGTGGCTGCTTTTTACCCTTGTTTGAAAAGTTTGCCCAAGACTAAATTAAAGAATTTTTAGAATAATTCTCATGGCAGAGGAAATCTCAAAACAGCATAGTACAGACTCTGCTGTGTGTTAACTTTAATGAAGACATATAGTAAAAAGGAGTAAGATGAACAAGGAAAGATATTTGGGGAGAAAAGGAGCATCAGAAAGTATAAAGAGTTAAGTCCTGTATTCAAAGGAATAAACAGATTATGATATAAAATTAAGGAAGTGCCTGGTAACTTAAGTACAATATCCCATCCAGCTAAGGAATTAAAGAAAAGCTTCGAGCTAAGTGTGGTGTAATCCCAGCACTTGGAAAGTAGAGTTTGATGGATCGCTTGAGTTTGGAGCCTGTTTGGTCTAAGGAGAAAATTCCTAAACACCCAAATTTAGGTACTAAATTAAGTAATTGAAAACAGAAAGTTGGTGAAGATGTAATTGAATGATCTCTGAGTTCAAATGCAGCCTGGTCTACAGAGCAAGTTCCAGGACAATCAAACTTAGGCAGCGAAGGAAACTACTGAAAATAGAAAACCAGTGAAGATGTAATTGAACAGGGTTCCAGCTCCAGCAAACAGCAGAGCTTGGCATCTTTAACCACATAGGTTTTACTTTAGAGTTAAGGATAGAAGAAAGTGACTATATAATTTGCCTCCATTGTTAAGAAAAGCTAAAAGGCAAGGCATGTCTTAGGGGTGTCCCCTGAATGAGACTTAGAGAGGCTGTTGGGTGAATCTTTGAAGTTGAAGCTTGTGTTGCCTTTTGTACCCTAAATGCTGGAGACACCAGAGTCATGGAATATCTGCCAAGAAAAACTGTTAGCAAATAGTAGAACCAGCCCAAGAAAAAGAAGTGTATTGCAGTCAAAAGCTGAAAAAAGTTGGAGTGCTTTGTCATCTGACATGGAGATGCAGAATTTGGAGGTTTCCAAGTTGGTTTTCAGTCTTGCTCTGATCCAGTACTTCCTTACTATGCCCCCTTCCTTATGTTTTGGAATGGTAATGTATATCCTGTGTCATTAAGTATTGGAAGCATGTGATATGCTTTTTTATTTTGATTTTATAGGGGCTTACAGTTAAGAGATTACATGGGTGTCAGAAGAGACTTTGAACTTTAAAACATTGTTGAGACTATGATAGACTAAAGGGACTTTTGAAGTTGAACTAAAGCACTTTGATTACATTATTGTTACAAGCAGATGTGGGTCAGGGAGTGGAATGAGGTAGTTTGAACATAATTAACCCCCATAAACTCAGGGGTTAATTACAGACACTGTAAGGAGGTGTGGCTTTGTTTGGTTGTGGGTGTGGTCTTGTTGAAGGAAGTGTGTTACTTTGGAGATTTTGAAGTCTCATATTTGTTCAAGATATCACTGAGTGTCTCCGATCACTTCCTGCTGCCTACAAGATATAGGACTCTCAGCTCTAAGTCTGTTTGCATTACATGTCTAACCATGATGATAATTCTCTGAAATTCTGAACTGTAAGTGAGTCACCCCATTTAAATATTTTCCTTTATAGGAGTTGCTGTGGTTATGGTATTTCTTCATAGCCCTAACTAAGACAAATCCTGTTGTAGTACATACTGGTTCTTGGCACCTTGTCATGTATTAGACTCTAATTCTTATCTCCTTTTTCTACAAATGGTCTTTTCCATTGTCATAGTGCAATGATTTATTTTTGGATTGGTTTTCTCTGACATGTGAAAAGTTTTATTAAAATGACAGATGACAAATTGGTTATTTATTTAGTTCTCTTATTTCCTGTAATCAGAACTTTGGCTGAGCTAGGTAGAACATCTTTGAGATGGTATTGAGAACTAAAGTGAGAAATAACTCCAACTTCTCACATCATGTTGGACACAGAGATCAAGTTTAGGTCATCAGGCCTGGCAGCAAGTGTTTAGCCATCATATCAACCCAGTAATGTTGGTTTGAGTTAATGTGTAATAAAGTATGATATGGAGGTTTGTTTCCTTCATAGGTTTCTCTTGATTTTTTAAACTCTAATTATTAGAGGAAACTCTTTCCTTATTAAGTACATGGGCATCATTGGTAAAAATCAGTTGGCATTCAGTATGCTTGCATGTTTCTGCACTTTATGGTCTGTTCTTGTTTTTATCCATCGAGACATAAACATTTAACTCCAATGACATTTGATAAAACTCTAAGAATATTATTTTCTTTTTACCTAAAATTATACACAATGATTATACTTTATCTATTTACCCATTGAAGCTGTTTCTACTTTACGGAAATGGTTACTCATGTTCCATTTAATTGGAAGTGCAAAATTGTTGTTTGTTTTCTAAAATAGGGTGTCTCTGTGTAGCGCTGGCTGTCCCGAAACTCTTTCAACAGACCAGGATTGCCTTGTATTCAGAGAACCACTTTCCATGGCCTCCTATGTGTCAGGATTAAGAGTCATACTATGGTTTCTCTTTCTTCCTGTTCTTCTAATCAGATTTGACTTTTAAAAATGAAGTTTATGGGACTGGAGAAATGGCTCAATGGTAAAGAGCACTGGCTAATTTTTGAAAGGATCTCCTTTTGATGACCAGCTCCCACAAGGTAGCTAACAACTTCTGTACCTAAATTTCCAATGTATATGACTCCCTCTTCTGGCTCTTGAAGGCACTGCATGCACATACTACATTGTGCAGGCAAAGAATCCATACAAATAAAAATATAATAAAATAATATTGTTTTTGTTGTGCCATACATTTTTCTCTGCTTCCCTCCCTTTCTTTCCTCTTTACTTTTAACTTCTCTTGTGGACTCCCACCATGTTCTGAATTTTAATAATTTAATTCATAAATTAAATTCATAAATTAAACTGTTGTCCTGGCAATGCTGAAGCATTCAGGGGCAGCCCATATATGGCAATTCTGTTTAATTTGTCCATATTGGGTTTCATGGTTTAAGTTGGTGAGGATAACTGACCAGGTCTCTTCCTCACGCTCCCAATTTATTTGAAGTAAATCCTATTTCTTTCTCTTTTGCTCCTTAAATAAAGTGTGAGTTAAATTTGAATGTTATTGATTTCTATTGCTAATTTTATTTGAAATTTACCTTGGGGGAGGATTCCAAAATGAATGAGGGATTTGAATTTTTTTTCCCAGCTTAAAAGAGCTCTTATCTTCTGTTGTTCAGCCCCCAAATGTTTTCTTTATTGCTTTGATCTTCAGTTTCTCTTTATAAATATATTGTATGATTTATATCCTGTTTACAGCAACTTTTCTTTATTGCAATCCCCTTCTTCAGAAAGGAACTCTGGGTTTGAGAATCAGACAGAGTCCGGTTTCAGTTCTTTTTGTTCCTCTGAACCTGCAGTCCGCCCTTGCAGAGGAGGGCAATTCTTGCCCACATCTTGTTGCCCTTCTTCATTTATCCAGACTACTTCCCATTCAATAGCTATTTGATTTTGATGGCTCCCCTCTTCTTCACCTCTACCGCTTCATTCTCTCCATGGAGAAATAGTACTACATGGTGGCTGAGAGCCCTTTCTTTAGTCACTTTGCTAATTTTCTCTTAAGTATTGTTTATCCATGGATGCCTATTTTTCCAGTTTTATTTGGAGTTTAGAAAGATTTGATGTCAATGACGATACATTACTATCAGGCCAGACCCTCTTACAAATTTGTTAGTTTAAACAATTTCATTATCTTTCTTTGTTGGGAGCAGTGAGCCCCCAGATCCTGAATTTCTTGTAATCCCTTGATCTGGGTGCCTACAGCTGCTCTGAGCATGAGACCTTCAGGAGTTCCTAATGGCAGCAGGAGAGTGGTTTCTGGTGGGTTTGATTGGGGCGTGTCTATCTCTACATAATCTGCCCCTGAACACAATAAAGGGGGCATTCTTGGGGAATTCAAGGATGACCCGTGTCGCTGTCTCTCTGTCTGTGTGTGTTTGTGTATTTTAACAGCCCCCTTGCCCGAATCTCGCGAACTGGGTACCAGCGCACAGAGCGCAGACACAGGGGCACAGTGCGTGGCATTTTTTCTATCTCTCATAGACTCTCAATTTCATCATCTTTCCTTCTATCTCTCATAGAGTCTCTTGTCTTTTCTTAAAATATTTTGTAAAGTACCTTATGACATAATTAAGTAGACTATGGGAAATTTGCTCCTAAATAGTCTTTATGCTATTGTTAGTTCTTTGGAAATTTTATGCAATGTATTTTGCTCACATTTCTCCCTCCCCATCTCCTCCCAGACCCTTTCACTCACCACCCACCTAACGTGTTGTCTTCTCTTTGTTTTTCTTTTTATAGACTTGCCAATTTGTGCTAATCAAATAGTCTTGTCTGTGTGGCATTTCACTGGAGTTTGTTCAACTTACCAGGGGTCATACTCTTAGTAACCTGACTCCCCCTTTCCCAGCAGCTATCAAAAGCCAATCACTACTTGTCTAGGGGTACGATTTTGTGCCTAACTCATTTCTCCATGTCTAGATCTGTCTGGTTTGTACATGTTGTGTTTCTTGTCATAACCACTGTGACATAATATGTGGAGCTGTCATACTGTGCCCAGAAGATATTCTTGTCTTGTAATCATCCACCGCCTCTGTCCCTGACATCTTTCTGCCTCCTTTTCTTCAATGGTCCCTTAGCCTTGCAAAGAGGGGGTGAGATATTGATGTCCCACTTGGGGTTAAGTATCCTATAGACCTGTATTCTCTGCAGCTTGATGAGTTGTGTATCTCTGTGTTTATCACCATGTACTATAAATAATAGCCTATCTGATGAGGCTTGAAAGGAGCATTCATTTGCGGATATACTAGCCATAAAGAGTTGGCTTAATAATATCCTCATTTCGCAGAATACTAGAAAGCTCTCTCTTAGGAACTATGACTTGTTTAGCCATAGTTATTGGCCCTTGACTCAATAATGGTTGCAAGCACAGATTTAATCTTGTGTGTTGGTCCTTCCTTAAATACAACAAGAAAGTACTCTGCTACATCCCTGAAGTTCATGCCATCATTTCATCATTGGGTATTTCTTGCCAGAACAGTCATTATTGTAGCTTACAGTGTTTATGGCTGGGCAAGCTTCATTACTGATGTTCTCAGGTAGCATGCACAGCACCCTTTAGTACTATTACAGCTAGAAAATAGAGATGAAGCTTTCAAGTGAGCACCAGCTTGATATCTCCAGGTTCAATGGAGTCAAATACATGGTATTCAGGAACAGGGTCATGATTAAAGTTCTGGAGGATAATCATTAGTCCTGGGGATACTCTGTAATATCTGAGACTCTGTGAGAACTCATCAGCCAACAACTCTAAAAATGCAACCTGTTTCTGACACTGGACTTTGAATTTGTCAGCTGAGAAATCAATGAATTGATTTTGTATTTATTTATTTAAGTTTTTAATGGTGGTGGGTGTTTCTGGAAGAGTTTGGCCTTAAAATTTGATGTTCTGTTCTCCATATCCTAAATGCTGTTTCTGTTTGTTCTTTACATAAGATTGTATAAAACCATCTCCAGCCATGTATGGCAAGTATCAGTAACCATAGATTGATGATTTATTTACCTAGTTAAAAATTTAGAATAATTTTGTTAAATAGCCCAATTTTAATATCAAACATTAAGTTTCTTTTTTACAGGGTACAATGTACCCGACAAGTTTAGCTATGTGTTAATAAGCAAAAGTATCCTCCATATCTCATTCATTTTCTGTGTATTTTCTTTTTCTTTCTCTTCTCAGACTCACATTTATGTGGCACTTTCAGTTTCTATAATTTTAAATGAAATGTGTTAGACAATATTACCCTATGTAATATATATATATATATATATATATATATATATATATATATATATA
Source organism: Microtus obscurus (assembly GCA_963919715.1). Classification (NCBI taxonomy): domain Eukaryota; kingdom Metazoa; phylum Chordata; class Mammalia; order Rodentia; family Cricetidae; genus Microtus; species Microtus obscurus. The sequence goes on from CAWTZC010001361.1 coordinate 3,262,797, forward strand.
TAGTCTTTCTATAAAGTCAGAGCTGGATTGACTATAAAACATCATCCAATACAAACTCTTAACTAAAATAATCAAACTGATGAGTACAAAGATAAAATGAATTATCCATATTCAGTTATCCTGCTGAGAGCCTTACTGATGTCTGTCGCTGATTCTTTTAAAACACAAGGCACTGTGATCGCTATCTCCCTATTTGTGCAAACGTGGAGAGTGTGGTCTGGGGAGATTTGTTCTTTCAACAAAATTACATACATGAAGATATATTAATGTTGCTTTCACAAGTTTGATTTTATATTACAAAGTACCTATACTACAGTTGTTTTACATATTAACTATACAGAAAATGTGACATTTTCATACATGCCTACTATGTTCTTCACTTGTCATTTTGAATGGTTATAATGTGTTTAATAGCACATTATTCTTCTATTAGTTGCAACCACAATTTTTAAAACATTAAAAACTGCACATATTCATACATATTTGTTATATAGTAAAAATGAACCTTATTTGTAGTATATTTTATAGAAAATTTTGTACTAATGTTACATTTTGAAAATAATTAAGCACAAATAATTTTTATTAACAATGAAGCTTCTTAAAGAATATGGATGTTTTGAGGTATATAACAAAAATTTTAAATGTCAGAATTCACAAATGTGTCCTCTGTACCCCTCCTTAATTTCTTTTGCTCAAGTTCCATTTAGATGCTCTGTTTCCCCTCGACTTTCCTATTGCATTCACCTTGCCTCTCTATCCAGACTGCAAACACCAAAAACATTGTGTCTCCTGCTCCTGTGACTGACAAGACATTGAATCTTTGTTGACACATTTGGCAGTTTGACAGTGTGAAGGTCATAGGTAGATGTTTTGACTAAAGAGGACAATCACATTTCAAGTTGCATGGTGTAGCATTCGGCACATGTTGGATTACAGCACAAAGTATATAAGTACTATATACGCGTGTGTTTCTTCTTATATTTTAAGGCTACAAATACATTGGTTTCTGGAAAGTGGTTTAACCAGCCTAGACATTCTGTGAAATGTCAGTGCTGGTATGGATCCTCTATACACCAGTCTCAGGAGATCAGAGCTTGTCTCCCATGCTGCTCTTTCCCAGTCAGATCAAGACAGTCACACATTTTCCCCCAATTTGCTAACAGAACAAAATATTACCAAAATACAGAGTCAGTACTTTTTGCTCTTCCTTGTTTTGTTTTCTCAATAGAAAGTAACACAGGACCAGAACTCAAGAGAGAAAAAGTTAGCTGACAAATAAACACTCAAGAACTTGGGAAGAGTGTATATATATATTTTATTACCCACTAAGCCAGGATAAGGGTTATTATCATGAGATAATCATTCCTCCGGAGCCATACAAGACAGGGGACACAGCTGAGTGCTATCATGCCCATGGGATGTGATTAGCGCATGATAGCAGCATCCCCTGGACTCATTGCTATTATGAAATGTCTATTTCCCCCATTTTCTATATATAAATAAATGATTTTGGCGGACAGATTCAATTCCCACAAACTGCGAGTTTGCATTAAAATGCGTCAGCTGTGAGATTCACAGATATTAATCTACCCTTTTGGAATGTTGAACAGTCAATCAGAATCCTTCTTCGTCTCAAGCTGTTTTATGATATTATTACAATGTATTTTGTGACGGAATGGCGGGTAAGGCAAGTCTTAGAGAAATAGGCTTGTTTGGGCTCGATTTAGTTGCTTGAGGGAAACCTCTACATAAAATGACTCTCCCTGCTCATGAAGGCATTCTAACTTTCTCATTATTTTTTTTCCTGCCTGACTCAATTTCTTTTCTGTATCTTAGAAGTTTGAAGTTTATTCCCCTAAGTAGATTAATAAAAGCAGATTTCTCATTTTATATTTCAGAACTGACATAAGAAAATACTACTGGTAATTTCAGAATAAAGCGAGAAAATGCTAACAGAATTAGGAAACTAACTTGGAAATAAGGATATTTTTATTTGTATTAAGGATTAAATAGGAAGATTCTGATATAGTATCAGATTAGTGGAATAGCTTTATCTTAAATTTAAATGAATATTGTGAAAAGGCAATAAGTTGATACAAATTTAAGACTTAATAGCATTAAAAATACCAATGGATTTTTGAAAATAATGTTCTTGAGATGAAACTATCTTATTGTGTGCATGAGAAGCAAAAATATGTATCATATATTTTTAATAAAAAAGTTTTTATCGTGATATATTTTAAATCATGTGCTAATGATATTAGAATAAATTATTTAATACTAGTAGAGATGGTATCTAAACACAAAGAAGGAATTTAGGACCTAATTTCAGTCCTCAGAGCTATTTTCACTCCTTTGGATAGATGGTCTCTTTATCACCTTTTTTCTCTAGTGCTCTCTGTATTACTGAAACCATGCAGGCACTCGTCACTTCAATATGTGGTGTCTTTAATAAGAAATACCCAATTTGCTCTTTTTGCTTCCTCTCTCATTCTATAAAAGCTTCCCTTATGGTATTACTGAGAACGAGTTTGTCTCATACCACACTAAACAGGTAATACTGGCTTTTCTGCCATGGTTGATGGAAATCCAAATTTATTATCAACTTGGATTCATAAAACATACAAATACAAATGGTGTTATGTGCGTGATTTAAAATATAAATATTGTCAATATTTTTAGTCAACAGGCTAATATTTTGAATCGATAGACTGATACACAGTATTGAAATAAAACTCTGGGTTGTACAATTCTAGAGAAAGTATTTCTTCTTCCAATTTATGTAGCATTGGAAATTATGTGTTAAAGTTTATGAAAGTTAAGGGAATATCTGAAAGTTAGTCTCAATATGCAGTATTTGCTTATATTCAAAGAAATGTCAAAATCATTTGTTGATACAGTCCAACATATTGTAGATCCCTCCCAGCCTAACTTAAACTGGTGTGTTGTTCCTCCCCAGCACCTAAGGAGTTTCTGATCACAAAGCAATCTTAAGAAATAGTAAGTGCAGTCTAACAACTTTTTGATGGTTTATCTTGATTTCTCGAGTGTGTTTTTTGTAAGATTTTGCTTGGCGTTCTTAATTATGTGTTTATGTTTGTATGTGTGTGTCCTTATATGCACATGAGAGCACTGGGCTCCGGGGACCTGTTGGATGGGAACTGAACTTCGGTCCTCTATAGAAGCAGTAAACACTCTTAACAGATGAGTCATTTTTCAAACCCCAGACTTTTAACTTTATCTACAACATTTGTGCTTTAGATTTTTACCCTCAGATGTTCTATGTGTATGTCAAAGGTTGAACACAACATGAACGGGCACACACCAGTAAGTTTTCTATTTATTTAGGACAATTGCTATATGGATGATTAGAGTATTATTACACTTGAAGGAATCCTGGAACTGGAATAAACTTTGAAAGTCAATAACTTGATTCAAAGTTAATAGTGAAGATTAGTTCTTGATACATGAAAAAACAGACAGGCAAAATAAGGAAAATGTGCCACTTTATTAGACACCTTTATTGAACAGAAACTCTTTTTTTTACTTTGAGCATTGTCCTGCCCTTCCAAGAGCTCATAACAGAGAATGCTGCTGCGGAGATCATGGTCTTTCACAGTGCTTGTCTTGGAGGTATGAGGCCTCATATTTGTTCTCTAACACTAGCAGAGCAGGGAGAAAAAATAAATCAGCACTAAAAGTATATAAAATGCAAAGTTATAATAAATGATTGTTTTCTAAGTCAACATCTATTCTTTACCCTTATCTAAAATTTTAAGGTCAGTATCAGAAAGTCGGGAGAAAAAAATTCAATTAAATAGGTATTTTACAAGTGTATTCAGAATAGGTAATATGAAGACGTGTAGAATTAATTCTGAAAGAAAGCAGCATGAATTTAATGAAGATTTGTCTGTGTGTTAGGAATATATTTGTCATATCATAGTTTACCACTAATAATGTGTCCTCTGGATTTTAAAATAACCTGTCTAAACAAATTTCTATAAAAATACTAATTTTAGGAAAAATGCTACATTAGTAATGAGACTAAAATATAAAACATTTTGCTATGTATTCTTTAGGCATTTGGGAGCTTCTAATCCTACATGTGAACAACTAAATACAATCACAAAATGTGGTTAATTTAAGTTTTATAAACCTGGGTACAGGGATCGACAACTGTGCCTCTCCTGCCAGGTGTTAGTGCCTGAAGCATTAGTACACATATCTACTGAATGGTGGACCCCATTACTGGTGAAATTAGGTAGGAAGGCCAGTGCTGCCTGTAAAATAACAATTAGTACATATTTTAGAATCTGGGGGCTACAAATGGTCTGTGTTGTTTATTCCTTTTTTCTTTTAACACAGTTTGAAAATACAAAGTCATTTTTAGCATGAGGGTCATATACAAGAGAATGCTTTACCGGATTGCATATGGCCTGAAAGTCAGAGCTTGCAGCTCTGAATTAAATAACAGAAATTTATTTTTAACAGATGACTATAATGAAGAAACTATATTTAATGAACTAAGTCAACCCGCATGCAGGTAGCTAGTCAAATGTCATCCAGGGCAAGTAGACACACTGGCATAGAGGAAAGTGGGCATGGACACTGGATTTTATTTGTGATGATGAGATCAGGACTAGGTTTAGATATTTGTTTAACTGAAAATTATGAAAAGATGCTTTGGTTAAATATGCATCAAGTTATATTTGCAATTTATTATTATGATTTATCATAATTATTATTAGGGTTATGTAAATATACTGTGTGTGGAGGTGCATGAGTCAGGGTGTACTGGACAACAGAGAAGAATTTTATGGTATTGGATCTCTCTCCCTTTACCTTTAGGGGATTTAGGGATCAAGTTCAAATCATTAGACTCATGTTTAAAGCAAAACCTCACTCAGCCAGCACATCTGACGCTAAATATGATTTGATAAACTAGCGTTTTTTAGGGTTCCCTGTATTCCTTAGATTTTATAGCACTTTCAGCTGAGTGAGAATAAATGCACTGTTTCTTCTCACTTTTAAAGTCTATCAGTAGGCAAGCTTGACTTAGTATGAACTAGATTTCATAGAATAAAACAGGAAGAAATAAAAGCTTGAAGTTCAGATTTGTGATTTCAAATTACAAATTGAAGCAAAGTTAGAAAAAGCAGGTTATGGAAATTTAAAGAGAATATGAAGCAATGAGAAAAACGAGTATATGTTAAGAATTTTTGTTTAGGTGAAACTGAGAAACAGAATGTGTCTGTAAATCTATAATATTCAAAATATCTTATGAAAATAAAGAGCTAGAGACAGCTTATGCTTTGAACTGCTACATTGATATGAAGCTATTTTTCTAGATGTGTGCTCATAGTAAAAGATAAATGAGGAAAAAATCAAATACAATCAATATATTTGGTCTGAAATATTTGTTTATACACACTTATGCAAATGTTATACAAAGTTTTAAATTTGGAAAGGAATGTGGAGGTGGTTAAATTTAGCCAGTGTTATTGTGTGATGGTTTTCTATGCTCCACATATCTTATTAAATTTTACATTTACAACAGAAAAAATACACCGTAAATAGGTCGTTTGCTTTGAAGATAAGTTCTCTAACTTGAAAACCCTTATCACAGTTCCATTTTTGGACTCAGAGAGTATAGACATCACATATAAAGTAGGAATTCCAATCTATATGGCTAGTATGCTTAATATATAATAATGATGCATATTGGTCCTAATATCTTATGAGTTCTTTCCTTTTAGGAGATATTGGTTGTATACACCATGCAAACTGAACCTATCAGACAGGTGCTACACAGGGCTTCATTCTATAACTATAGTCATTTTACCTCCCCAGGCTTGGCCAGATGGGAGTGCCTCTCTTAATTTAACCAAATATCTCTATTGTGTTATTATTTCTCCTTTTGGGGCCTGACCAGATAGCTTTATTGAGCTACCCACAAGGCTGCCTGCATCCCAACTCTCCAGCTGGCTGATATGTGTCAGTCTGAAGACACGATTAAGCCTGAGAAAGATGCTCTATCATTCTTTCTGATGTGCTTGCAGCAGGACTGGCACTTTCTGGTCTGAGTTCCAACTGTCATTTGCTTGCAAGGTTTCTAACTTCTCCCTCCTAGCAGCAGCGTCTTACTTCTACATGACGGTGTGTCAGCATCACCGTTAAACAGAAAGCAGGTTTTGTTTTTGTTTTTAACATAGTTAGTATTTCTGCAAAGGGTTTAAAACCCAGCTTTCCTGTTGAGCAGAGCATGGCCCTCTGCGAATAGCTTGGGTCTTTGTGCCTGAAGGACTCCCTCATTGTACACCTGTCTTGACAGATTGAGGCCCTAAAACAGTATCGCTTAGGCACACACTAACCAGCAGGGGGAAAAATCTGTGCTTTTTATTAAAGCATACCTACTGGCTTAATGTTTGGAATTCAGTTCTACCTATAAATCAACATCAGAGCATACAACCCAGCGTGCTCAAGTGCTTTGTTTAGACATCAAAGGAAGAACACAGGCCAGCAGTATGATAGAAATATAACTAATCACTTGCAAATACATCTTTTCTGTCAGTGGGAGCTTAACCTCTCTGTCTAATGAGACAGAGAAAAGGCAGTTATTTCCATCCTATCTGTTTCCTTTAAAGAAAGGGAGACTCGTTTCTGTGAAAATAGGTATTCCTTCCTAATGCAACACAGAGCAGAATGGGGCAGTTCAGAAACATGGAACTGAAGGAATTCACAAGAAAGTAAGTCCTGTCAAAATCTAAAAGCTGGTTGTCACTTTGTGAAGGACAAATGTACTGTCATCAAATCTTCTATCAGAGAAAAGAAGAAAAATAAAAACCGTGTGATTCAGTAGCATTAGGATCAAAAGCCAAATCTAATTTTTAAAAGGAAGTCTTATATAAATAGAAAGAGGAATTTCTTATTTGTTTGTTGACTGTCAGTGAATGCAGTTTGCTCTTCTGAGGTACATTGATTGGGATTAACGCAACTTCATCTTCTTCTCACGGTTTAGCCATCCATGAAGGGATTTATTTGAGGTACTCAGAAAAAAATCCTAGAATCTATAAACCCTTCCTTTAATTTAAATGCTACAGATTGCAGATGAACATTTGGCAACCTGCATGCCTCAGTGGGATTAGAGATATCAAAGCATAAATTTAAAAAAAATATTTTTTTAAAAGGAAAAGAGAGAAAAACAATAAACCAAAAGTGTCACAGAATCAGTAGGAGGATTGAAGGTTTGACTGGTACACACATTCTTGGATGGATGAGCTCTGTGCCTGTGCTGGCCTTCTCTGAGAATCTGGGAGAGATTACAGAGGCAGGACAAGTCAGACAGAGCCTCTCTGCAAAGGGAGCACTCTGTTTCCTTCCTGTTCGCTATCGCTATATAGAGCTGGGAATCTTGATTTTCGAATACGTGAGTGGAATGAAAATGTTTGAGGAGGCTGCAGCGGTGAGAGCTGTACATGACCGGTATTCACAACACCTGACAACAGTTGCTCACCATACTTCTTGTTCTGCACCTGAGTGTTGATGTTTCCTAGTGCTACTGATACCTATATTAATCACATAATAAGGGGGAGGCGGGAGGCAGATCTACTGACTTTGACACATCTAAGACTGTCTGGGCCACTAGTCCAAATTGTAAAATATTGAGTGATCAGTATTTTGGGAGTTTTGGAAAATAAATGAACTCTCCCAAGAGACACACCATATTGCACTTTCTAAAACCTATGTGCAGCAGTGGTAGTACTGTTACTTCAACAACACACCATGGAGTCAATGATTCTAATGTCAAATCTGATGATGCAAGAAAATAGCATAATTAATTGATTCACTATATCCTCACTTAGTATTTAATGATGATACATTTTACTTTGAGGAGCAAGACTGTTTTCTTCTGATATTGGAGCAAAATAATAATGACTTGTCACTGGTCACAGAAATTTTATCTTGCACCTGTGCCCTGGAAGCACTTCTCTACTCTACTTTCAGATATATCAGCACGACTAAATGGAGCATGGCTGCGGCCTCCCACTTTTGACTCCCCTCATGTTCTACCTTGGAACTGTGTTCTATGTGGAACATGGGCACTCAGTGTGGGAGGATTCACATATATCAAGGTTAATAGCCACTTCCCACTGACAAATGCTAATCCACGTTGCCAATGAGTCTTCACTGGAATAAAATGAGGCAGTTGAGTCCAATTAAATAAGGCTTCTCTAACAGCATGGCAGAATTATGACGCTATTAAAATGCTAATGCCCACTCAGTGCTCTGAAAGCGATGGGAGCATCCTTGAGGGCAAGAATTTGTTCTGTCCTTAGGTTGTGTACTGCATGGAGGAAAGTGGAACACTTAACGATTTTATTCATAACAGCAAGCTAATTCTTTGTTTCGAGAAGAATTTAAGAGTGAAAATGACTTCCTGGGGCTTTTGTCTCAGAAGGAGGAAATAGATGGGTGTCTTACAGAAATCAAGTCTGGTGGATCTTAACACCATTAGAAACTTCTGGAATATTCAGAAAACAGAAAGTTAAAAAGTCTTAGGGAATCCGCGTGTGTTCTGGAAAGGAGAAGAGGCACGATTCCCTCTAAGTAACCCTGTGCAGAAGACCTCATTCTGACATTGTCTAGAGCTTCCACACCTCTTTTCTTTAGGTTTAGACCTAGAACCTTCCCAGTGATAGTTCTTCATGCTTTCAAGACAGAATAATGCATTGTTCTGTGCCCTCAACGATCAGGGGGGAAAAGACAGAGGTGTTTAGGATAGGTTATCATGATCAACTCTCACTTCACAAGAACCTCTACGAAAGCACTAAGTGTTGGTGTAGTATAGGAAAGGGACAGAACAGGTTTAGTGGGTGTAGTTTACAAAAAGAATTTGGAAAATGGGTCAGCAGTATTGAAATACTAAAAAACTAGTGACTTTTCATTACTATCTGTCCATCTGTCATAAATATACATAAGGAACAGAGAAAACATCAAATGGGATATTCTGATTTTTTTATAATCTCAAATCCTAAAATCAGTTTAAATCTGTTTATTAAACAGAAGTTATATAGGTGTATAAAGTTAATTTACGTTTTGCAGCTTTCCCTTTTGAAGTTGCCTGGGTAGTCTTTTGATTTGATAATCAATCAACCTGTATGAAAGTATATTCTCAAGTATGTTCTGTATTTTATTAAATAGATATATTAATGAAGCTATTAGTAGCATTTGTACATGAGCAGACAAGATTTTCTTCAAAACAGTGTCCTCTGGTAATATTTAATTGTTTCTATACAGCATCAACGTCTCTGTGGTTTCCATCTCATTTCTAGAAGAAACTTGAGACAGTTGTGATAATGACTTGAACAGCATTTTTCACATTACTCCACCTCATGGTCGACTTCAAAGCAAGCCACATCAACACAGATGCTTAGGCCACATTTACAAATTCAGATTTCCTCCCCTTGAAGGAGAGGACACGTGCAAGTAATAGGTCCTAGGAAATCAACCTCTGCTTTCTCTCTCCCAAGCACCGCACTTTTACCTGGACACGTTCCAAGTTGTTAAAAGTGTTTGCATATCTTCACAAGGACTAGTCAGTCAACTGAAATAAGCAAAGAAAATACTACTATCTTTGCTTCCCTTAGGCAGATAAACCTACAAATAAATACCTCTAATTGCAAGAGAGAATATTACAAGTTCGTTACCTAATTCTATCATCAAGGTTGAGAGAACGGGCCTGGTCAATACTTTAAGAACTTTGTGTAACGGGAATTGCTTTTCCTGTATTTATTTTACGTGTACTTTGAAGTATGTCTTTTAAGGGAGTTCCAGATCCCACATATGTAAAATCAGTCCTAGTCTGTAGTGTGCACTGTGCACTGGAAAACCAGTGATTTCCTTTTCTTATTCGTGTTTCTTTGGTCCTGAAGTATGGGTACGGGAATTTTGGTCCTAACTTTGACAACAACGCAAGAGACACATTCAAGTTAGGTGAATTTTCCAAGGGTAGATACTGTAACCAGTCTCTTCAAAAATTACTACAAGGTGAACGCAGCCCAAACCAGTGTATATTACTTCCAGCCGAACAAGCATTCAAAGCCATTTAAAGGACAAAATGTTTCCCCATCTTCTGCAGATTATTAAATCTGCCATTGTTCTTCCAAGCTGGCTAATTATCTTTTCTTCTCAGCTTGAGTTATCGGCAGGAGATGGCTTGAAGCTTAAAGAGTTTTTGTTCCCATAAAACCCATCCTTAACAAACACAAGAGCAGCATGTACCACCCCCCCCCACCCCACCCCCCCAAACAAAATCATTGGGAAGGTTAAAGAAGATGGAAACAACAATAAAGCCCTCTGTGGAGTGTCTGGCATATGTAGTACGTGAACAGCCTATTATCACTTTGGTATTCTTGTGTGTTACCAAAAAGTAATGTTTTAGTGCAAAGCCCATATGGCAAGCAGGAATGTTGGTATATGCTTTAATCACAGCACTCGGGGCAGAGGCAGGTTGATCTGTGTGAGTTTGAGGCCAGCCAAAATCACAATCAGAATTACATGGTGAAACTCTGTCTCAAACAGTCACACACAAAGAACAAAGCACAAATGTTTTAAAGTAATTTTTCACATACATAGGGAGTTACCTTAGCAGTTTATGATTAAGCATATTTTACATATGCTTTATATATCAGTTACCATGCACATTTCCATATTTAGTAACTTAAAAAATGGAACATTTATATATTAAATAAAATCATTATTTTCCTAGACTGGAATTTTAAGAGGCTTCTAGAATCAGCAAATTTCTATTTTTTTTTCTGGTCAAATCTAGCAAAATTGAATTTTTTATATTTCATACTAGCATATAGGTTCATAAATCTCTCTCTCTCTCTCTCTCTCTCTCTCTCTCTCTCTCTCTCTCTCTCTCTCTCTCTGTGTGTGTGTGTGTGTGTGTTTAATTGTATTTCCTTAGATTCTGGGCTGACTTCTAGACTACTTGACTTTTACCATTTTCCCACAAATTTGTCTGCTAAAAGAACAGGAGGCGATCGATACTTTCTTTCCACCTCAAAACTTCAAGCATGAGTCTTATGTTGCTCCAGAAGGTGCCTCGACAACACTAATGTCTCATTACCATGGCAGATATGTGACAGCAGCCTTCTCCCTGACAGTTCAAATAGGATGTTTTTGAGAGAATGTTTAATTCGGGACTACAAGTGGACAGAGCTCTCCAGACCTCTCCAGCACTTTTATTATGGGTTTCATATTTTTCGCTGGTATTTTCCCCCTTTTTAATAGGTGAAGCAGCTGACAACTGAATTAGTACACTCCTCTTAGTATGCCAGTGGCTCATGACAATAGCCTAAGGGGAAGGATATAGATAACTGAGAAGGTTTTTCACCGTTGTGATATATTTTTTCATATGGTTAATAAAGCAATTGACATGACATTCTGTTGTGTAATACAGGGAGCTTATGGTTTCCCTTGTGCTACCACTAGAAGGAGATGCACAAGATCTCACAGGGTACAGAGAATTAAAAAAAAAGAATATAAATTAATATAAGATTATTGAAAGCATCTGTGTTTTGCCCCCTTTTCCCACAGTCTTGGACTATTTTTCATCTAAGTATAAATAACTTTGTTGTTTTTGACATTTACTAGCTTTTAATTTCACATAGATTTTTAAAGTGTTCTAGAAAAAATATATAATTGCCAGCTTTAATATAGTCTTTAAAACTCATATTCTTTGTAGATATGAGAAAATATCACTGTGTGATTTCAAAGTTTATATGAGAGACAATGAAAAATGTACAAAACCATACAAAATTTCTTGGTGAGGGTTTTAATTGTAGAATGAATATCTAGGTTTACTATTTTAGCCACATACAAGACATCATCGTATGAAGCATACTGTCTCTATCCTCCCATCTATTTTGAGTGTTTGCTCTGCTCTTTGTTCAGTCTTTAAAAGGAATGGGTTGGTCTGGCTCATCAGATCCAAAAACAAAAGGTTCAGAAAACCCTACATAATGGTGGTTTTGAAGATAGGAGTATAGCTCATTCAATCAGCCCTATAGATGTTAGTCTATGATTTGCAAGGTTCTCTCAGCCAGCCTAGGCTTGGAGAAGCATGATAAACATAGATAAATAAATCTCTATGAAAACCATGTATTTAAAGTTAACTGATGATGAGGATGGATATTGTTAAGAAAAATCACAAAAGAGATCATCACTAGATATAGGGGCTCTAGAACAAGTGTCTTCTATCATTTGGGTGTTAATATTCCTACCATGGGACATGTTTCCTCACGTTCTACAACTTACTGGCATAGGTCACAACTTCCGTGTCGGCAGCACGGTGTTCCTTACTCAGTATTCACATGACCATGCTGTTCCTCCTTACATATAGATAACTTCATCACTGTTCTTCTCCTGCTTATGATGTGATGTTTATCCCTATGTTTCACCTTGTAGAGTATATATGTTACTATGAACGCCAGCCATTTCCCTCCCAAGGACTATGCCACATATTTGATCTTCAGAAATTCTCATCTTAGAGCATATTTTTAAAAACTGCTTCTGTCATTGACATTAAAATACTAACTTTAGATATATGTGAATATATTTTCAATTTTTTTTCCTGTTGCCGTGAGAAAAAATTACCCTGACAAATGCAATTTGAGGGAGAAGGATCTATCTGACGTACAACCCAGACTGCAGTTGATCATTGCAAAAGCAGTTACAAGGGGCAGGGATTTGAAGCAGTTTCTGAGGTTGCATCCACAGTCAAAAGAAGAGAGCAATGAATTAATACCTGCATGTTTTATCCTTTTTGCTAGGGTCATAACCCATCATATGAAATGATGATTTTCAAATTTAGTGTAGGGCTTCCCATAGCAAATGACCCAATTAAGAAAATCTCTCGCCAGGCAGTTCTGGCACACGTCTTTTTACCCACACTTGGGAAGCAGAGACAGGTGGATCTCTGTGAATTTGGGGCCAGTCTGGTCTACAGAATGAGTTCCAGAACAGGCTCCAAAGCAACACAGAGAAACCCTGTCTCAAAATAGAAAGAAAAAGAAAAAAGAAAATCTCTCATAGGCATCCTCACAGACCAATCAATCTAAACAGTTCCTCACTGAGACTCCTTTCTCAGGTTAATCCTATAATGTTCCAAATTTATAACTAAATCCAAGCATCACAAACATACTAGGAACATAAATTTCATCTAAACTAAAGTGTTATTGTTTAATTCAGTGACCAGTCTAGGACAGTGATGCTCGAAATCTTGTTTACTGATAAACTAGTTCCATTAGTATCTCCCCAGAATTCTAGATAAGATGACATTATGGTGACAAATTGGATAAATGATGCTGAAATGCTTTTCTAGGCCAAAAAAAATATCGGTTACTAGGTGAATATTTGGAGCTAAAAACATTATTTGTGATTGTTGTCTTACTAATCGTTCTGGTAGTTCTTCACTTTCCCAAACAGCTTTCTGCCATGAGTTTTTTGAAGTTCTACATCCATCCTCTGACTCTAAGCTGTCAAGGACTTCTTCTTAAGCTCCTGTGATGAATATAATACACAGTCAAAGACTTCTTCTTACAATCTTGTAGAACACGATGACAAATTCATAGTGGCATTTTCACACAGACAAACCATTTATTTTGCTTACCACTTGATGATTGTCCCTTGTACCAGTATGGTCTGCTTCTAATACCAACACAATTCTTTGCTTTAATTTAATATTTTTTCATATTGTAGAAAGCACATTTGATTTGCTTACCTTTTCTTCTTTCTTATATCTCTTTCTTTAGATTCTTCCTTTGCACAATCTGCTCTCTGTCTTCCTCTTGTGTACATTTGGATATGGACATTTAAATCTACAATGTGAATAAAAAAGGACTCATGAAATTTGTCTTTGATTCTTGCTTATTTTACCTAATATGATAATCTCCATGCCCATATACTTTTCTGCCTTATATATGCACATGCTTATATATTACATGTATGTAAAGTATAATATAAAACAATGCAAATATAAATTATAAAATTTATATACCTTTTTTTAAATAATTAATCTGATTAAGGGTATATAAGTCAACTTATATATTATTTGTCATGGAAAATGTTGCAATAAATGTAACGTGTAGGTGTTTCGGTTGCATTTTGACTTAGGTCCTTCCAGGTGCATAGCAATAAGTTGTATAACAGGATTATATGATAGTTCTGTTTTAGGTTTTGTGGATCCTCCATCTGACTTCCATACCAACTGCACTATATATTCCCACCAGCATGTGTAAGACTTTCTCCTTGCATCCTTGACAGCATTCATTGCTGTTTGTTTCTGAAATCCAAATTTCCTATATTAATAAAATCAAATCAATATTCCTTCAAAATTGTACATGGCATTGAAATTCTGATTTATTCATAATTTTTCAGAAAATTAAGTCTGTCCAGTTCAAACAAGCTCTTTTTTCTATGCATAATCCATAATTCTAAGATCTCCCCCTGTGACAGAGTTGTCAAATCAAGTGAGAAACAATTTGCCACAATTAGCAATAAAAAACAAAGCATACAAACACAAGAACAAAAATGCAGTCACCAGAGTGGAAGCCAGACACACAACTCTGAAAGTACATCGGCAGATTATAAAGAAACATACTTTAGGGGTGGCTAAAACAAGAGAAAGGCAGGCACATTTTTAGATGCCTCATAACATTTACAGTGAGTGTGGGTAAAAAGAGCAGTAAATTCCAGCAGACTGAGAAAATCTGCAGCATAGCCAGCCCAGAGGGATCGAAGAACAAAAATCTGTCTTCCACTGAGATCTTGAGACCTTCTGTTGCAAAGTTTTCTCTAAGTGTGAGTATGCTGGATACTTTCTCCAGAATTCTGTCTTTGCTCCACTGTGAATGTATCCTAATATTTAGACCTTTCTTTCTGTCATCTGGGGATCTCTGGGAGTAATGCAGGTTTAGGATCCTCAGCATCATCACTAATGCTTTTGAGACCTGATTTTGTTTGTTTGTATGTTTCTGGTTCAGAGGACTGAACTCAGGGCCTTTTGCTTGCTAGGCAAGCACACAACCACTGAGCTAAATCCCCAACCCCATGAGGGTCAATTTCAACTCAGGGTGTCATACTTGCTTAACTGGAGGTCAAGATAATAGTGAGGACTGAAAGTGAAAGGGGGGGCTTTGATTTCATTTACCCCCTTCCTTCTCTTAACCATTCGGGTGCACTCCGTGTAACCAGCCAATTTTACAACTTGGTTAGTTTTCCCCCAGAGCAGACTGCTCTCAAATTCTCCACGTCAACACAATACTCATCATCAGTTCTGAGTGTGGCTGCCAAGACTCTATGCATGGCTGAAAAAGTTTAGTAGAATCACACTTGGGATGTACAAAAAACAATATTCAATCCAACAGATGTAGAAAAAAGTTTCATTTACTGAGATTATTTTCTTCTCCTTTTCATCCTCTTCCTCAACTTTGACATTTTATGTTTTCTTTTATTTCCTTTCTGAAAATCTAACTCTGGTTTTGCACATGTTAAGCCAGAGCTCTTGCAGTGAATTATACTTCTGACCTGTTTTGCCTTCATGTGAAAGCGTCAGTGTATATATGTTTGTGGATGTACATAGCCACCTTTGGCCACTATGAACCTGAATGGACTAGCCATATAGTCACATTTTACAGCCTGTAATATTTTGGAACATATCCTATAATGTTGTCATATATGGAGATTTTCATAAGTTACTGTACTCTTGGTTTTACTACTTTGAAAAAGAAATCTAAGGACCTGAGATGGTTTATTAGTCAACATTTTCTAGAGGACAGAATTGATGGAATAATTCTGCCTTACAAAGGGAACTTATTAGATATTCTTATACAGTTGTCTGGGTATTTCAATCATGGCTATCTCCCTGCTTAAAGGACTGAAAACCCAGTAGTTACTCAGTCTCATAAGCCATAGCCCTCATCCTTTCAAGTCCGGTGTTTTTCCTCCTGTGGAATGGGCCTTAAGTATAATTAGAGAGCTGTCTGCTACTGCAAAGATGTGTTCCATTATTGTGCCTATAGGAGTATCTTTCAGGGATGCTCATTGTTAATTTCATGAGCATCGTAGCTGAATAGAACTATTAATTGCTTTCCCCTTGGCAGCTTGCATAACACCTTCTGATACCATGAAAGCTAGTCCTCCATATGGAAGTTCTCAGGTCAGAACCAGCTTGAATGTTCTGAGTCCTGTGTTCAAAGTACACGGTATAATTTTTCAGTAGGTAGCTACCACTTTAACAAACGTCCACTGCCTGTTTACATTTCTTGGTGTCTTAGTTGGGGTTTCGAGTTCTGTGAAGAGACTCCATGACCACAGAAACTCTTAAAAAATAAAACGTTTAGTTGTGGTGACTCTCTTACAGTTTCAGAGATTCAGTCCATTATCGTCATGATGGGGAGCATGGCAGTGTGCATGCAAGTAGATGTGGTGCTGGAGCCAAGAGATCTATGTCTCGCAGGCATCAGGAAGTCAGCTGCAATGGTGGGCAGTATTCTGAGCATAGGGAACCTCTAAGCCCGCCTCCAGAGTGACAAACTTCCTCCAACAAAGCCATACCTCCTAATGGTGCCACTAGCTGTGATATTATGTGGGCCAGTTGCATTCAAACTACCACACTTGGAGTAGCCAGAAGTAACTCAAATGAGCTGTCTACAACTCTAACTTTTTGTTGATAAAAATCATGGTGATTTCTAAAACACACTTCATCTCTCATGTGCCACTACTTATAATTAGTAGAAATTATTTTTTAACTTTCATTTTATCTATTCCTTGTGTCTTTCATAGCCTGGATCTCATTGCCATCCATTTCCCATTCCTATGTATCTGCCCTCTGTTCCCTCTGCCTTGTGTCCGACTCTGTAACAGAACAGACTCAGCATTATAGCAGACTACAGAAGGCCATTTTGAGGTTTTAAGAGCATACTCCTTCCTCCACCAGCAGAGTGGGATTTTACCAATGACTTTTGGACCTTTGCCAAGGGCAGAGCAGCATGAACCTTTGCAGTCAGAGTTCACTCGACAAAATAAATATTAACTAAATAAATTCACTGTAGGCACTTCAATAAAAAAAAATAGAAAGAGTAGAATTATGATCTCTCTCCTCGGCAACCTTCTTGTCTGTGGAATAAAGAGTTTGCTCAGCGGACTTTGTACAAGATATTCTATGCTGCCTAATACAAGCTGGAATAGGGAGAGAAGTCAGAGGGAAAATAATAGAATTTCCACTTACATGACTTTTATTTTCTCCCACTTCTGCCTAACCTGAACTTTATCCCAGGAGAGAAATGGAATAATCAGGTAGAGTTCTTTGAACACATCGACAGTTTATTGAATGAAAACTAACATAATCTCAGCCATGAGAGAGAGCACTGTGGTCACCTGTGTTTTATCCATCGCTAGAGAACTACACTGAAACCCAGTTCAAAAACTGGGCAAACACTGAATTCAAGCCAAAATCAGGAACAAGGAATGTAGAATTTCTTGGGTAAGACTCTTATTAAACTCGTTTTTTTTCTTTCTAATATATAAGATTAAAAAGGCCACTCAGTAATGAACAAATGTAAATGTGGAAAATAAGAATATTTATTCTGAAAAAATAAATCCAAGTGAACCAGGCTGGAGTTTATTCAGTATTCATTTTCAATTACTGAGACTTTGAGATGAAATAAAACTCAGAGCCTCCAACTGTAACAAATACTAGTGCTCCAACCAAACAATTACAGTTTTGTATTAATTAAATTCTCCATGCTGCATTTTGAGCACATTTTTTTCTTCCTCAAGAATGATCAATTTCACTATCAGCTCATTTTTAGATGAGAAGTTCCATCAGGGCACCCATGTATGCTGGAAAACAATATTTTCTTGTCGTTTTTACATTCTCAGTATCGAGTCACAAAATTAATGAGTGTTATTTTGGCTTCTATTGGAATACCTTTAACTTTTCAAGAATTTACGTATGAAAGGGGAGTGTCAAGTAGGTCTGGGAGTCACACTTCAATTTTTACTGACCCTAGAGTCATGATTCTACAGATAGTAACATCCTCTTCAAGAGGAAGAACGGATTTGTAGACAAAAAAAAAAAAAAGGTTGTGCTCATATTCTCCCTCCTTCTGCTCCTCATTGGAACATAGGGAGCTCAGTCCGGTGCTCCAGTGTGGGTCTCTGTCTCTATCTCCATCCATCGCCAGATGAAGGTTCTATGGTGATATGCAAGATATTCATCAGTATGGCTGTAGGATCGGGCCATTTCAGGTTCCCTATCCTCAGCTGCCCCAGGAACTAACTGGGGACATCGCCTTGGGCACCTGGGAGCCCCTCTAGGTCCAAGTCTCTTGCCAACCCTAAGATGACTCCCTTAATTAAGATGTGGCTTCCCTGCTCCCCCGAGGGGGGGCGGGAAATGGGAGGCGAGGAGGAGGCAGAAATTTCTTTTTTTTCCAATAAAAAAAAAAAAGGTTGTGGAAGGAATGGAAAGAAAATATTCAATGGTAGTTTCTACTGTTACGTATTCAGTAATATGATTATTTTAAATACTATGTACATTGCTGTTGTCATTTAAACTTAAACAATCTGGATGTATGTTTCATCAAAATTAATTTGTATAAACAAAACAACGAAACATAGATTTAAGATGTTAAAATGAAAGCAGGCCCTAAAGTTTAGGAGAAAAACAAGAGCAAACAGAACATACATACATACACACACACACACTCATATATATATATATATATATATATATATATTTCAGATGTCTTACAATATAAATGACTGTCATTCTGAATATTTCATCTCCCTCAGTCTCATAGGACATTTTTATAATTTCTGCAATGTTACAATAGAATCACTCCTCTGAGAAATCTCATACTGTGAGAATGAACTGGAGTAATTGAGCTGGCAGATGGTCTTAATATAAGAAATATATTGATACAACTAACACTTACTTTCTTGACCGATGAAGCTGATAAAAGGCAGAGTAGAACGGAGCATATATGAAGGGAAAGCATTCAGGCTGCTTAGACACCTGCTGTGGGAGTTGGAGTCAGCACAATATAACCTACCTCATTCACTTTGATTAATTTTTTCCTCTGGTGGCATTATTTTATTCTCATCTCATTGTTCAGGATCTTTACTTCACTGGAGTTATTTTCCATTCTTGTTGATATGAAGTATCAACTCTCACGTTTTATTCTTAGCGTGAACAAAGCACCCCTTGCTCAGTCTTTACCAGTTCACAGGGCCATGAATTCTCCATCTCTCGCCAGAGCCCGTTCCAATCGTTTTCTTTATTTATTTCTCCCTGCAGGTCCCTCAGCACTTGGCACACTGTAGATGTCCAATGAGCATATTTTAAAGTGAACTAGGACTGTTTATTAGTGGCGATACCTCCTCGTGAGCATTGTAGACTGGAATTATTCTCTAACTATAATTGACTTCCTCTTGGAGCTGATTTTTAAGCACTTATCAGTGCTTGGCAAAGCTGATATGCCAGACACATATAACCTCAGTTACCTTAATGAATTACTCTTTCATAGGGTGACCACTACTTCTGCAAGCCCTTCCACTAGCAAAACATAGTTATTGAACTCAGAAATATGAAGATTTAAATTTGGGCTTCCAGAGAGATTAGCTGCGTGATCGTGTATACTTGGCTAATGGTCTCTGCGGTTATGTTCCCCTACGTTTGGTGATGTGTACCCTCTGGAATATCTTCATCACAACATTACCTATGAGCAGTCAGTACAATTCCTGCAGCACAGGACAGCTCATGCAACGCCATTTAATATTGTTTCCAGCCTTCGCTTGGTCACAATGCACTGTGCCCAATTTTCTAATAATATTTATAAAATATTTTATATTATCTTTTATTGATTTAAGCCAAATGCATACTCCAATCTGTGATGGACTCCAAAAAGTATTGAAGCATTCAATTCAAAACTACTAATTAGAACAGTACACATTAAAAGTAAATGTGAGAACTCATGATTTAAATTACCCCTGTGATTTTCCTAACACTTCTACAATAAATTGCTATTAATTAACATGTCACCAAGGTGAAAGGAATAAGGAAACTGAATCTTCTGATAAGTAGTGAAGATACAGGAGAGCATGAATCCAGCTGACTTTTTCTTTGTTTACACAGCCTCGCTGTTTCAACAGTTAAAGAACCACAGGTTGTAGTGAACAAATCCTGTACGAGAAGTGATTTGTCTATTGCAAATTCCAGGAAGTAATTTAAAGAAACAGCCTGCTATGATTCCTTTGACATAATATTTGCTATTTTTGTTGATTCAGTTATTCATTCTTGGGGAAGATTATTTTTGTCTAATGTGTCCAATTTTGAGTTCATTCTTGAACATATGAAGTTGATCTTCACTAAAAAGCACTTATAGTCTAACGATGAGGCAAAGTTTTAAAGTAAAATGGTGTGGTTGCATATATTTTAAAATGTAATTTATGTCTTTCTCAATTTGACATATGTTTTTCAGAAACAAAGAATGACGTAATGTCCTCAAATAGCAACACAGTACTCACATTTATATATTATTTTAGTTTAAATGCTTGTGGGTGGGGTTTTATGCTTTCCTAAGTTCCTTAAGTACAGATAAAGCATTCCCTTAAAAGGTCAGCAGAGATATCAGAAAATGAATATATTGTGTGTGTATCTAAAGTTTAGATTCTAAAGCCCCCTTTCCCTATGTTGAAGAGAATATGCTTTTACAGTGTAAGGACTCACAAATGCATCACATGCAATAAGAGCAATGGAAGTCATAAGATGGAGGCAGTAGGAACTATCACAAGCTAAGGTTTCATTGTGTTTCTTATTATAGTAAACTCTTCTTACAACGCCTTTTTGAAGGTCAGGGTCATGCCATCTATTTTGATTTTGCATGATATTAAACTGGCAGTCTAAGAAACTGTGATATAGAGGACTCTGCAGAGGCTGCGATGTCCTGTAGAAACAGGGTGAAAAAAAACGAGTTTCTTCCAGCTCTAAAACACAGGTCATATACTTTTGTTGTATGATACGGCCTCTCTTGGGTATATTCCCAAGAGTGGTATTGCTGGGTCCATGGGTAGGTTGATTCCGAACTTCCTGAGAAACCTCCACACTGCTTTCCAGAGTGGTTGCACAAGTTTGCATTCCCACCAGCAATGGATGAGTGTACCCCTTTCTCCACAACCTCTCCAGCAAAGGCTATCATTGGTGTTTTTGATTTTAGCCATTCTGACAGGTGTAAGATGGTATCTTAAAGTTGTCTTGATTTGCATTTCCCTGATCGCTAAGGAAGTTAAGCATGACTTTAGGTGTCTTTTGGCCATTTGAACTTCATAGCAGCATTGTTTGTAATAGCCAGAACCTGGAAACAACCTAGATGCCCTTCAATTGAAGAATGGATGAAGAAACTATGGAATATATACATATTAGAGTACTACTCAGCAGTAAAAAACAAGGACTTCTTGAAGTTTGCAGGCAAATGGATGGAAATTGAAAACACTATCCTGAGTGAGGTAAGCCAGACCCAAAAAGAGGAACATGGGATGTACTCACTCATATTTGGTTTCTAACCATAAATAAAGGACATTGAGCCTATAATTCGGGTTCTTAGAGAAGCCAAATAAGAAGGAGAACCCAAAGAAAAACATATAGTCATCCTCCTGAATATTAACCTTCATCAGGCGATTAAAGGAGACAGAGACAGAGACCCACATTGGAGCACCAGACTGAAATCTCAAGGTCCAAGTCAGGAGTGGAAGGAGAGAGAGCACGAGCAGGGAGCTCAGGACCACGAGGGGTGCACCCACACACTGAGACAGTGGGGATGTTCTGTCGGGAACTCACCAAGGCCAGCTGGCCTGGGTCTGAAGAAGCCTGGGTTAAAACCGGCCTTGGTGAACATAGCGGACAATGAGGACTAAGGAGGACTACTGAGACCTCAAGAACAATGCCAATGGGTTTTTGATCATACTGCACCTATTGGCTTTGCGGGAGCCTAGGCAGTTTGGATGTTCACCTTACTAGACCTGGATAGAGGTGGGTGGTCCTTGGACTTCCCACGGGGCGGGGAGCCCTGATTGCTCTTTGGGCGAATGAGGAAGGGGGATTTGATTGGGGGGAGCGGGGAGAAGGAGAGGCGGTGGTGGGGAAGGGACAGAAATCTTTAATAAATAAATAAAAAAAAAAACACAGGTCAGTCTCTATATAACACAGGGTTATATCCTATGTCTGTAACAGATTCCTGAGTGATTGATTTATAAAGAGGAACAATTTATTTGGATCTCCAGATTTAGAGGTTTCAATTGCTGCAGCATGTCTGTGCTTTGGGACCTGTCATAGATCCCAGCACTTTGATGGTAGAGGTAGGAGGATGGAGAGTTCAAGGTCAGTTTCAACTACAGAGCAAATTATGACCTAGGCTATAGTAGGCTGTCTCAAAACACAAACAAACAAACAAAAAAGAAAAGAAATCCAAAAATTTAAAGTTTTTGGTAGACAAACTTTTCATCTCATGTTGTTGGGAAACAGAGAACTCACCAGTTTTCCAATAATACTTTTTTTTTTTTTTTGGAAACAACAACCCTAGAGTGGCTCAAACTCTCCTGCAAGGCTCTATACCTGGAATTTTCATTGCCTTCCAGTAGAATCCAGTTGTACACTGAGCTGTTCACACATGCACACCCTGGGGAGGCAAACCATAAAGTCTTTCATAATCAGATTGTCCATGTTTGAAATACATGTCAGGAAGCATCTAGTCCCAGTTCGGTAGTTCTAGGACTGTTACCAGTAGCAACCTTACAGGCTGACCTCTGACACCTCCTCTCTAATAGAACCTTATCAGTCCATCAGTCCCTCTTTGATTCTCTGATCAACTATATATAATAATTACTATAATGTCTGCATAAAAACATGAAGTCCAGAAATTTGGTGAATGGCTTGAAGTGGCAGGAATGAAATTCAGACATCTTCTCTGCAGATCTGTATTCTTTCTCACTGAACTAAATTATCATCCTGGACAGAGGGTTATGACTGTGTACCTAAGTATTCATCAAACTTCCCTCTTCATTCCTGGGCAACCAGGACCTAAACTTACAAAAGGCAGAGAGAAGTTCACTTTCCTTTTGGTAGTTGATTGACCTATTGTGGTGCCCTGTTGATTTTGTAGAATCATGTACCACCCCATTTCTTTCTGAAATATTTGCATGACCCTTTTAAATCTCCTTTTAGCATTAAGAACTTTTCTTTATAACGATAGTTTTCCTTTTACCCTTTCCATCCCCATACATTAATTTTTTTTCACACATACACATTACAGGGTTCTTTAAAGAACTGTGTATTTTCTACCTTAATTTTATTTCAGATTAGTTAGTGTATCTAGAATAATTTCTTCTATTATTAAAAAAAATAGTTTCCTTCTGTGATTGTTATCATAAATTTCCAGGCAACATTTTCGGGAAATATTGCTAAACATATTTTGGCATAGTACTGTACACCAAATAAATAAAGGTGTGTGTGTGTGAGTGAGTCAATGTGTGTGTGTGTGTGTGTGTGTGTGTGTGTGTGTGAGAGAGAGAGAGAGAGAGAGAGAGAGAGAGAGAGAGAGAGAGAGAGAGGAGACAAGGACTACTCCAGATAGCTTCATACTTATAATTCTCTTGCTTCAGCCGTCTAAGTGCTGACATTACAGGTATACACCATGGTTCCAAGCATTACAATAAACATTTTAAACAAAGAAAATAAGATACTTATTCATAGTAGCTACTTTATTCAAAGATATTTTATGACTCTAGGAATGTATCTTTTTAAAGTTATGGTTCACACATTTTAGTGAATAGCAGAAGTTGACAATGAATTTTAATCTTTTTATGTTTATTACAGATATATTTTAATCACATTGGAAAAATGAAAGTAATACACATTGAGGCCTGGAAATCTTTAAAAGAAGGCTTCTAGAATGTAAAACAAAGTTGCAATGCTGCAGTTTTTCATTGTGACAACACTGCCACCTAGTGCTGATGCTTAACTATAAAAAAATCAACATAAGTTTTGACTTTAAATTCTAAATCTCTGTTCATACAAAGGTTAAAATTAGACAATGCAAACATCAATAAAACTGAATAGATTGCTTCAAAATATGAAGAAAATATGTTTAATCCCTCTGATTATTTTAGCATTCAATTATAATTTCATAGTTGAACTAAAGAAAAGAATTATTTGAAATATAAAAATATAATTGCATCTCTTCATTTCATCTACTAGAAAAACTAGCTATTAAATTAATTAAGTGTAGTTAAATTGCATCTTTATTAATTGGAACATAAGGAGATGGGACCTTTGTGAGTTGATAAACATTTGAAATACACTCCTTAAAAAATGCAGATTCTGTTGTACAATTAATTAGATACATTGTCACAGACTACAGCTTAATAAACATCAGAATGATGAAAATTCTTGTGATTGTCAACCCAGGCATTTAATGTGACTAGGAATGATTTGCTTCATTATGTGGGTTAAACATTATTTTTAAATTCTTCCTAGTAAATCAAAGGAATGTAATTCTGTACTTTCTTACAGCTTTTGCCCAAACTTTCTAACATGTCAACTGAGATACAGATACATGGAATTTGTATTATAGCAAGCCCTGGAATTTGTCATCCGACTTTGAATATTTCTTAATTTTAAAATGGGCTATTTTGGAGACTTCATTTCCCAAGTAATAAATGTAGTAATATGAGCAGCAGGCTACATTCCTGGTGCCCAGTCGCCTGTATAGCTAGCTTTACCCAAAATAATTACACGGAAACCGTATTCTTTTAAACACTGCCTGGCCCGTTAATTCCAGCCTCTTATTGGCTAGCTCTTACATATTAATCTAACCCATTTCTAATAATCTGTGTAGCCCACAAGGTGGCTTATCATGGAAGATCTTAACCTGTGGCTGTGTCGGGTGGGGGAATCATGGCGACTTCCTGACTCAGCTTCTTTCTCCCAGCATTCTGTTCTGTTTACCCCACCCACCTAAGGGTTGGCCTATCAAATGGGCCTAGGCAGTTTCTTTATTAATTAACCAATGAAAGCAACAGATTAGAAAGAAATCACTCCCACATCAAATATATAGAGTCCTCTAGTACAGACATTCAAAGTTTGTTTGTTGGCCTTTGCTCCAAAGGCAGCTACTTCAATGTGAAAGAAGATATGAACCTTAGATAATTTTTTTTTAGGATTTTGACTCTTAAATACTTCAAATAATTCTCCAAAATAACTCAATTCTAACTCTCTTAGTATATAGAGAATTAGTGATTCACTTTTATAAGAATAAATATGTTTTACAGAATAAATTTTTCTCTTTTTTTTCTCTAAGTTATGTACTGTGTTGAGAATGAGTTGTTCTGGAGGCAAAAGGAGCCTGGAGAAAACAGAATCACAGCACCTCTTTCACTCTTCCTGTTTTGCTTTGTAGCCATGCTTGCCTGTATCCCAGTGGCTGAGTAGCCTGGTTGCATTGCATTTAAAATGATTCATTATCTAACGTT
Source organism: Microtus obscurus (assembly GCA_963919715.1). Lineage (NCBI taxonomy): Eukaryota > Metazoa > Chordata > Mammalia > Rodentia > Cricetidae > Microtus > Microtus obscurus. Next base: position 3,288,393 of record CAWTZC010001361.1, read on the forward strand.
TCTAGTTAACACAAATGATTTTGTTGTATCTTAATTGTAAACACTTTACAAGCTGAACTTCCTCTGCCATAACGTGTTGTCAAACTTATGTCTAGTTTCCCGCCAGAGAAACTCTTACAAAGTCAAGCAATAAGCCTCTATATTTCATTATAGCCTTTGTCCAAATTGTCTAACAATTATGTGTAGATCGTGTGCACATGCTCTGCATACAAGCAAGACCCGAGATCTGTCCTCCTTCATTACCTCATCCTAAAGAAAAACTTTACATGGACTACTTTATAATATGCATTTCCCGAGTTCCATGGAGCATATTTCACGAAGATGTTTGTGGGAGATGCTGTAAATTAAGTTTGTGTTGTCAACGTTCCTCACTCCCGCTTGTTCTTAATCTTTGCAGGGCTGTGTAGAAAGAGAGGAATGTTTCCTGGAATGTCTTAGTGTCTTTAGAGGGAGCTAACCAGTTACTGTTTCCCTTTCCCATTCCTCCATCTTATTGTATAAATATAACTTGTGTTCATAACTTTGCCAGCCATTACATACCTGTCACAGACACGGCGGATAGCTTTAGAAGTGCTGGTGCCAGTTTCATGATTTAGGGACATAAGTCTATCACCCACCAAAGAGAATACAGTAAGACACTTCAGACAACTTTGCAATACTTTAATCTAAAAGGCATATCAAGAAGACGAGTACTTAGGTATTCTGTTGCTGTGAAAGACACCGTGGCCAAAAACAATTTGGAGAGAAAAGGATCTATTTCATTTTATGGTTGTGATACAGCATGAAGGAAAGACAGGGCAAAAACCTGGAAGCAGAAACTGATGTAGAGTCCATGGAGGAATGCTACTTAAAGCTCTTTCCTCATAGCTTTCTGAGCCTTTTCTTATACCATCCTGGACCACAAGCCCAGAGGTGACTCCACACACAGTGGTTTGGATCCCACTATATCAGTCATCAACCAAAAAAAAATGCCCTAAAGACTTACTTACTTACAAGATAATTCTATTGAGGAATTTTCTTAATTAAGAGTCCTTCATTTAAGATGACTTTATTTTTTGCCAACTTGACATAATAAAGTAGCCATCACAAGGTCCATAAATGTAAATGACAGTTATCAATATTAAAGCTATTGTTTAAGCATCGTAAAGGTCAGGAATAAAATCTATGGTTCATCTGTGTTATACAGCACTGCCATCGTAGAAAGTTTATATGTCCCAGGACAGGATTAATCAGCAAATACTTGAGTGATCATTTCAGTATAGATGACTATCTGTGATTGTATTACAACTGGTTAAAGACACAACCACTACACAGATATGGTTGTCAAACCTATGACTGGGGGTAGGAGAAGCATCTGACATGACAAATCAGTAGCTATGTGCCAATAGGTAGACAGGCAGTATTTGTTTGTATATACTTGAGGAGTCTGGGGAGATTGGTAACAAAGTAAAACATTTGTTGTACAAGTGAGAGAACTGGTGTATAGAACCCCATCATCTACATAGGTACTGGCTGGGGAATGAGAGCCCATCCTTATTCTCGGAATAGAGGAGGCCAGAAAGGGATCATTGGAGCAAGCTCACTGTCTAAACTAGCCAAAAGCATGAACTCTGGTTGAGAATACTCCAGAAAGGCACTTAATGTCTTCTTGGATCTCCACATGCATTTACACACACTTGAACCCAAACTCAACACTGTACACATGGATTCCCCTCTGTATGCTGTGAATACCATTGATGAATAAAGAAACTGCCTTTGCCTGATGATAGGGCAGAACTTAGGTAGGCAGGGAATACTAAACTGAATGCTAGGAGAAAGAAGGGCAGAGTCAGAGAGAAGCCATGGAGCCACTGCCTGAGACAGACATGCTAAACTTTTGCTGGTAGGCCATGATCTTGTGGTGATGCACAGATTAATGGAGATAGGTTCAATTAACATGTAAGAGTTAGAAAATAAGAAGCTAGAGCAAATGGCCCAGACAGTGATTTAAATAATATGGTTTCTATGTGATTATTTCAGGACTGAGCAGTGGGGAACAAAACAAGTGGCCTCCTTACAACATACACATACATACACACTAACACACCATACACATTGATGAACAAAGAGCAAAACAAACACAACCCTAAAAGATGCCTGTAAGTATGTACTTTCATGGCTATAAGACAACATGATTGAGAAGGAGTAAAGAAATTTATTGTTAGAGAAAAAAATGAGGGACTGGGTATCTAAAATAAGTGTGTATATTTTTATTCACTTTGTATTTGTCAGATAAGAAATTAGTCAAAATGAGGGGAGACTTTTTTAAAGTCCTTTCCTCAGTTGCCTATCTGATACTTTCTATCTGGAAATATAATGAGCAACAAAAGGAAGTGTATAAGGCTAAAGATGGCTTTTTTTTGTTTTGTTTTTGTTTTTTTTGAGACAGGGTTTCTCTGTTGCTTTGGAGCCTGTCCTGAAAACCAGATCTTATAGACCAGGCTGGCTTCCAGTTCACAGAGATCCACCTGCCTCTGCCTCTCAAGTGCTGAGTCTAAAGGCATGTGCCACTTCCACCTGGCTAAAAGATGGCATTTGATACTCTAAACTCACGGGAAAAAAACACAAGGCAATTTTCAAAATATTGAAGATTTGAAAATTAATAATAAAGTCTAGTGTGAAACTGTCTATAAAATCATAACTCTAAAACCATAATAACATCTATGCCACAGACAGTCCCTGACCTAACACCAGAGCTATCATGGTTTTAATGAGGAGCTTCAGGTGTTGGGAAGAGGTGTCTGTTGATCAGATAGTCAGGTACACCTGTATTTCTTTTGTATTTTACTCAGAATTTGAACATGAGACAGAGTCAACAGCATCTGGCTACTGTGTAGATTACTGAGTTGCTAAGTTCCTAAATTTGTATATACTCATAATATTCCTTTGTTCTTTTTAAATAGCTGTGTGTGTGTGTGTATTCCATGAATATTGGTGCTTATGGGGAACAGAAGGAGCTATTAGGAACCCTGAAGCTGGAGTTACTGGCAGGTGTGTTCTTCCTAGTATGGGTGCTGGGAATTGAACTCTGGTTCTCTTCAAGAGCAACAAATGCTCTTGAATCAATAAGCATTCTATCAGTCTTTGTTCTGAACCAGAAGCTGCAAAGGCCATGGGGATATGGAAACTTGACTCGAGACCATGTTTACAAAGGACAGTCAGAAGTCTATTTCATAACTCATCAGAAAGCATTTCCATTGTTTGGAGAGGATTTAAAAGAATATTGGTTGTAATTTGTCATCACCAGGGAAAGGCCCATCTTTCCTTGTCATTTGTATGCCCCATTAATTGCAATTATTATACATATACAAACAATTATATTGTCTATATATAACTATGGTTCATTGTGCACACCTATCTCACTATCACCATTCACTCCACACAGGTGCTAGAGGCTGGAGATGTGGCTCAGTGACTAGGAGCTCTTGAAACTATTGAAGAGAATATGAGTTTGCTTCCCAGTACCCATACCTGACTGTTCTTAACCACTTGTAACTCTAGCTGTAGTGGGTCCAATGCCTTCTTCTGCCCTCAGGTAGCCTCTGGGAACAACTGCACATATGTAGCATACATTCACATACATGTGTGCAAGACCCCCCGACACACAGATACATATAAATACAAATAAATTAAATCGTTTTTTAAAACGATGTCAGGTTTTCTCTATCCAGCATGTTTTTCCACATTGTGGAAATGAAAAGATCAGGAACCTTAGTCCTAAGCAAAGAATTACAGACACCTAAGGAAGTTGACAAGAGGAGAAATAATCTTTCCCAGAGACGAACACACCAAATGTTATAAATGACAAAATATACAAGTAACATTATATAGGCTGAGCAGGCTGTACTTACATATTCAGAGATATTAGATATACATATATGTGTGTGTATGTGTGTATACTTACATTACTAATGACAATGAGGCTGTACAATTGAAAGAACACAGGAGGATTATATGGAAGAAATTGAAGAAAGGAAAGAGTAATATACTTATAGTTATACTATCAAAAACTAAAAAATATGATTTCAAAAAGATGTACAAATACTGCTCATATCCCAATAAGAAGGATTTATAAGTATTTTATGAACAAGTTACAGTAAATAAATTTGACTTCATATGCCCAAATATTCCTGACTCTTCTTATTTTTGCATCTGAACCTCAACATCTTTATTTTTAATCAAAACTATTTTGATTAAAGTATTTTTAAATATTTTCTAACACCTAAAGGATTGTGTGTGTGTGTTCTTACATATGTACTTGCACCAAGGTAGACATATAAAATTATCCATGAAAGCTGAGAATATGGGAGCAGATTATTACATACAAAGAATATTGAAAAAGATAAAAATACTGGGAATTGTAAAATTAAATTGAGAAAAATAGTTGTTGAAACGGATGTATGATTAACTCTCTAAATCATGTGGTTGTTTTCTACTAAAGTAAATTTTATATAGGCCAGGTCACTGAAAACTTAAATTTTTACATAATTTAATGAATCTTATTTCCTTTTATTATCTAGACAGACCAGAATAATGTTCCTTACATGGAAATAGGAGAAAACACCTCTTGCTTTGTCTGGGTAGAGTTGTCTTCTTTCCTGAGATTTTTCACTCAGAATCTGCACAGAAATGCTGTACCATCCCAGGGGGAATCCAAGTATATCTCAAAACAGACAAGATTTTCTGAGTAAATTGGGAGCATGGGGGGTGAAAGCGAAGCGGGGAGGGGAAAGGGGAGGGGAACACAAGGAACAGAATGGTAGTGTTGGGGGAAGGACAGAGAGGGAGAACAAGTAAAGAGGTATCTTAATTGAGGAAGTCATTATAGGATTATCTAGAAACCTGGTGCTAGGGAAATTGCTAGGAATCTCCAAGGATGACCTCAACTAAGAATCTAAGCAATAGCAGAGAGGGCGCCTGAACTGGTTTTCCCTTTTCATCAGATTTTGACTACCTTAATTGTCATCACAGAAGTTTCATCCAATAACTGGTGGAATCAGGTGCAGAGATTCACAGCTAAGCATGGGTCAAGCACCCAGAGTCCAACGATGAAAGGGATGAGCAATGGTATGAGAAAAGGGGGCAAGACCATGGTGTTGGGAAACCCACAGAAACAACAGCCCCAAGGCTGTGAGAGCTCCCTGACTGTACTGTCAGATGAAGAACCTGCCTCTCTGGAGGTGGATAAGGTTGGGGTGGGGGGAAAGTGGGTGAACGGGAGGAGGGGAGGGAGAAGAACTGAGATTAGTATGGAAAATAAAAAAATCTTAAAAAAAAAAAAGAAAGAAATACTGCACCATGAATGGCAGCCTCACACAGCTCAACATTATGAGCTCTTGCAATCCACAAAGAGAGTATTTGGGATACCTAATATCCCTTGAGTCAGGATGGAGCAATGCTCTGCACCATTCTGAATCAATCTTTCTTTTCCACCTTCCTCTTTTCTCATTTAAATATATCTCTGAAGGTTTTAAAGCTTTAGAGCATTTATTAGAACAGAAAAGAGAGAATGTATGCTGCTATGAGTTACCTCAAAAAGAGTTAGCTGAGTAGGGCGGTGGTGGTGCACGCCTTTAATCCCAACACTTGGCAAACAGAGGCAGGCAGATCTCTGTGGGTGCAAGGCCAGCCTCGTCTAGAGAGCAAGTCCCAGGACAGGCTCCAAAGCTACAGAGAAACAATGTTTAAAAAAAATCAAACAACAAAAAGAGTTAGCTGTATTGAAAGTGTTAGATTTTGAAAATTTTCTGGGGCATTATTTCTGTTTCACTTTTAAATACAAATTTTCACAGTGTGAATGTGACAAGATGCATACTCACAGTTTGCGAACTGAGTTTTCTTGTTCTGACCACCCCACTCCCAAATAAACAACACAGAATCTTAATATTATTTATTCATGCTCTGTTAATAGCTCACAATTTTTACTAGTTAGTGCTTGCAATTTAACCCATTTTTACTAATCTAGGTTTTGTCCCAAAGCTCATGACTTCTAACTCTAAACCATTTTGTCTAGTTAAAAATAGGATTTCCCTATTTTTGTCCAGTTTAGAATGAGGATTTTAACTTTAACATAGTAAAACAGTTATTTAGTAAAATACAGTTATCAAGTAAGAATTACAGTTACATTATCCATTCTATTTTTATTTGGCAAAATTAGAGAAAATACTCTATTATCTATCTTCTCTTTCTGAGTCTAAAATTTTATACTTAAGTTTTTTCATAACTAAGAAAAATTATAACTATCTAGTCTTCAGTGAAATCAAAGACCTCCAGAAGGGTGAAATATTTCCTAATGACAAGGACATTTGAGAACCTGGATTCTTCACAACATTGAGACATCCAACTCTCACCTACAAACCTGGCATATCTAACAGATTTTCTGTCCTTCCTTATCTTGGCAAAATTTGGCAGTTGCATTATTTTGCCTCCTGTTGGTCCAGTTTGGAAAGTATCTGTCAGTAATTGAGGCAAGGGCGGTGTCTTTGCTCATATGGCTCGCTTTTGGCATAAAGAACACAAACTCCATATGGAGTTTCTTCAGTGCCCATCATCTTCTCTTAAGTAGATTGGTGCTGCCAGGAGCAGGCATGTTTCAATGTCATGAAAAGTCTTAGGTTATGAAATATGTTAAATGGCATATTTTGTAGTCTTTAAACTGTTCAAAGATCATCAATCTAAATATACCTGATTATTACCTTGAAAATATACCTGCCATCACTATAAATTTTATCATTATAGATGACTACTAATCTGTATTTCTTAATTATACATTACAATTTTATATAAATTGCTTAAACACAATACCCTAAGTAATAGTAGAGATATACATGCTGTATAAGAAAATTTGTATCAATTTATCAAAATACATATCAATGCAAAATATTTAAGACTAGTGGTTGTTACAAAGTAGACTCAACAATCCATGTTTTTATTTCACCATTTCTGTACTATAGCCCTCCTCTTTTTCTTCTCTGAACCTAATCTCCTTTGTTCATTTTTTTCTAATCATGACCAATAACAATTTGTAACCAACTCCCCTAAACAATGACAAACATCCACATCACACCAAATGACCAAAAAAATAAAAATTCTATCCCACCTCTTAGAAATGTGGATGTTGTGTTATCTAGTCTTCTTCCCATTGTCTGGAGCCTCTGGAATCTTTGGGGGACCTGAGAAAATTAGGATGTTGATTAATTCTTGGCCAGAATAGTCTGTGAATTTAGATTATCTCAGTCAGCAGCCTTGAAATTGTTCTGGATGTAGAACTCTGAGGAAAGAACAACAGATGCACTCTGAGAGCCTAGATCACCTAGGTCACCAGTTTTCATTTGTGTCTGGTCCCCTGGCTTGAAAACATATAAACTTTTAAAAGTAACATACATATTTATGCTAACACAGTATGAAATGTGTGGTGTGCAGAAGTCAGTTAAAGATGAAATTTTGTTTTATATTTGAGTAAGTAAAATATACATCATCTGCTTTGAAGTTGTAGGTTTATTTTTATGTCTGTAACAAGGATTTTAAGTGATCTTACCCTATTGAACTTAATTTTCCTTAACCCAGAATAAATCCACTCTTCTCATTTCCTGTGGAAATAAAAGCATAACCTCTCCCCCAAAGCAATGTACCTTTTGACTTAAACTTTGAAGTGAAGGCATTTTCAAATATGTAGGTTAGTTTAATCTAGCAGTTTTCACAATCCAGTTTGCCTAGCAACCAAAAAATCAAAGACAATATAATAACACACAGGATCCAAACTCTCTGTGTATTTTTAATCTTTGTGTATGTGTTTATTTTATGCTACTACTTTACTACCATTTCAGGATTTTAATATATACATATATATATATATATATATATATATAATCTATATCATCCTTTTCTTTCCCAAGCTTATGTGTAATTTTAAACACACTGTTACCCATTTAGAGGGTTTATTTTTTCATGTGAATTCATCTTTTACTGAGCATCTGTAAACTTTTTGGCTACATTAACAATACTTAAACTGCTGTGTAACTTAGAACATGGCAAACTGGTGGCTGATTCTTCCCCATAGTTCCCTGAGATCCTAGACTGATGGTGGGGGCACATTTACCATCAGCTCTGGGAGTCCTTTGAATCACACAAACTCTGAGAAGTTTCTGGGTCTATGCAGTCACTGAAAAGCATGTTGCCTGCTTCTCATAAACAGTTTTTAAGTATTTGGCAGTAGTACTTCTCAAAGGAGCTATTTTTGCCCATGGCATTGAGCCAGGAAGCCTTTTCTTAAAGGGGCAGGCTGTCTGCTCATTGCCAACAAACCGAGTCCACCCAAGAAAATGTGACTACAAAAATCCATAACTAACTCTGTTCTTGTGTGGCTGGAATCCTTTTTTAAGCTTTGTCAGGTTCCAATTCACGTGGAAATTTTGGCCCCACATTGGGTGCAATTTGTAGGCAGAGTTTTCGTGTCCTGACCACCCACTCCCAAATAACCAGTAGCCATTTCCAAAATAACTGACTCAGAGACCTAATATAAATTGAAAATGTTTTACTGATAGCTCAGGCTTTTTACTTACTAGCTCTTACAACTTAATTCATATCTATTAATCTATGTGCTGTTCGGACACTCATGAGTTTTACCTCTAACCCCTTTTGAGTGTCTGACTCCTTCTTGTTCTGGCTGGCAACTCCTCTGACTCCACCCTTCTTGATCCCAACACCCACTTAGTCTGATTTTCCTACCTAACCTCCTCCTGTCCAGTTATACACAAATGAGCTCTTTATTAGACAATGAGAGTAACACATATTCATAGTGTACAAAACGATTATTCCACAGTAACCATTTTCTCCCATGTTACTGAAGAAGACAGATGCTGTGGCACCAGAATTATGCAGACTGTGCAATACCTACTTAGCTGACAATGCAAAACAGTAGTGTTTCCTTCAAAATAAATGAATGGCAGCTACAAAAAAATGAGTAAGTCACAGTTTTAGCACATGCCATCTGAGTATGAGGGCCAGAACCTACTCTTTAGAGAGGCTGGGGTTTTCTTGCATTTCAAGAGGAAGTTGTTGAGACATAGCAGGAAGATAAAATGGAATCACACAAACAAAACTGAAGGTGCAATAAGAACACAAAACCTGTAGGAGGCATCGTTGAGATGGATGATGGGGTGCTGAGCAGTGTAAGAATGGAGTAGTCATGGCAATTGATTGATAAAGACTTTGTTAAAACAAAAGCAGTTTAAAAGACAGAGTTCTGAGCTCCTTAGGGGCAAATGCCTATTGCCAATCTAGACGATGTTGTCAAACCAGCAACTACATATAGTGAAGAATTCAGGGGAGTTGTTTTATTTTACTTTTAAAGTTTGTAAATTCATTACCAATATTAAAAAAATAACTAGCTTCAAAAATATCATTGATATACAGAGAAAAGATGAAGCAAATTTACCAATACTGGACCCTACCACACAGCAGAACTAAAAGACTTTAAGACAAAGAAGAGCAGAAAAACAAAGGCTCTGGAAAAGGGACAAATTCTGCTAGCACAGCTGGATCAGAAAGACAACAGCATTGCTCTTTTAATGAAGTAATCTAATTTCATGAGAATGCGTGAAGTTTTTTGCCAAAGAAGACTTTGAGCATGTTGGTGCATCTCTTTTAATTCATGGAGAGAGGATAAAAGGAAAAGAATTCCTGTGGGAAAGTTTTGCAATTTCCGTCAAATTTCATAATCTGAAATCCTTGAAAACCTCAACTGAAAAATATTGATTTTCAGTTGATAGGAATTAGAAATTATTCTTTGTGAATATTTAAAGTATGTTATGAAACATTCAGATTACATGAAGTGACAAAATCTATCAGAGTTTAGCTTCTACTTAATTTTTTCTAGAAATTCTTTAGTAATGTACCAATAATCTGTAAAAATTTTTACTAATTATGTATAAGAAATGTGGACAGTGCATGTTCTATGGTAATTTCTTAAAAGCCTGGCTATATAATACAGTTTGCATCCTTATCATAAAAACACTTCTGGAGATGCTGTTTTTAATGCATGGATCTTGTCGCATGTGAACAAGTAAAATATTGTTTTGTGCTCTCACTGCCATTAAGTGGTTGACAGATTTGGAAATAGAATGTAACAAGATGCCCATAGTTATCTAAGCCAAGTTTTTCCTCTTCTACAAAATATAAAATCAGCCATTGTATGAGTGCTCATCAGATTGTGTGCATGGTGAAATAAACTTTTAAATGACTGTCCTGAACCTCCCATTGTATAATTGGTGCAGATTTGGAACACACATTCATAAAACTGGCTCATTCTGTAAAACATGACATAAATGTGATTTTAGGAAGAGAAAAAAATTGATTGGCTTGAAAACAATTTCTTCTGAGCTCCGGATCATTTGTCATGGTAGGGAGATATGCAACTAAAGTGTTAAAGGCAACTTGCACCTTCCTACATGAGACGTTACCTTAAGTTGGAGCTGAAAATGACAAAATGAGATTCCATTTGGAAAATAAAACCCTGCACGTTTGGCATGTAGACAGTTGAGAAGAAAAAAATATACAGAAATTTCTATTGTCAAAGAACTTTGTAACTGGAAGGTGGACAGTTTTTGGAATGATCTCACAATCAGTATTCTATGTAATATTGAGTCTGATAAGACAAATGTTACTTAGAGATGCTGACACAGTTATCAGCTGGTGCACTGGGAACGTGGTAGACTCCCTTTTAATGACAGGGAGATTCCATTGTACTCTCCCAACTGCCTACAGACATCTCATTTTGAAAACAATTAGACAAATTGGGAAGCCATGAGATGAAATTTGATGTGATGATTAAGAGAATGATGAACAGGCATCCTGGAAACATCAGGCGATCAGACTCAAATGTAAAACTCCAAGTAAGCAACAGTTCAGTGTGACTCTCACTACCATGAGTAAATGGAGGTGGAAAATATCAGTGGTTGAAAGTGGAGCAAGTCGGGAATCTGCAAAACTTACTTGTTTTCGTTCTAACTGATCATGCCATTGCTCATTTATCCCACCAGAGGAAATGCACATCATACAGAGCTTGATTCTTTTGAGACCTGTATGAAATCCACTGTTGTTTGAGCAGTGTTTGTGAAGTGGAAGACTGCTAAAATCTTCCCAAGAGATGAAAGGCAATGCTCAGTAAATCTCATGATCTAGAATTAATAACAGAATTATTATAATAGTGTTTTAACTTGACATATGTGAATTATACAGAATGTTTAAAGTACCCAACAGACACACAAGGTCACACCTGTGTAAAAGATTCTCAAGACTAGTTGGTTGATCAGACCTTCAAGGTTGTGGAGATTTGGAATATTCAGATCCATCCAGAGACACATCACTTAGAGTTGTCCTTAGGCATTCATCAGCATAATACAGTAAGGAGCCAAACTTGCCATTGACTTGTGCACTAACTGACTTAGTTCTCACTTCAAGCTTAAAACATTATTGAACAGACCACAGCCCAAGAGCAACATCAGAATATGGCTCAGAATCACAGGAATGAATGTTCTCATAATTTGAAGGTGATGAGTGATTATGGATGTTTTAGTTTTCATTCATCAAAATCATCTGTCAGGGGAAAAAAGCCAGGCAGTGGTGGTGCACTCCTTTAATCCCAACACTTGGGAGGCAGAGGCAGGCAGATTTCTGTGAGTTCAAGGCTAGCCTGGTTTATAAGAGCTAGTTCCACAACAGGCTCCTGATGGAGGTGGGTCTTGTATCTTATCTGTTGCTTTCATTGGTTAACTAATAAAGAAAACTGCTTGGCCTGATAGGACAGAAAATTAGCTAGGCGAAGTAGACAGAACAAAATGCTGAGAGAAAGAAGCTGAGTCAAACAGTCACCATGATTCTCCCACTCCAGACAGATGCAGGTTAAGATCTTTCCTGGTAAGCCACCTCGTGCACTACACAGATTATTAGAAATGGGTTAGAGCAATATGTAAGAGCTAGCCAATAAGAGGCTAGAGCTAATGGGCCAAGCAGTGTTTAAAAGAATACAGTTTCCATGTAGTTATTTTGGGTAAAGCTAGCAGGGTGGCGGGAAGCGGCCCGCCGCTTCATACAACAGGCTCCAAAGCTAGAGGGAAACTTGTCTTTAAAAAAATGAAAAAATTTTTGCATTGTGCCTGAAAGTGTGCTGCAATTATTTCTCACAGCCTGAAATGACCAATGTCATTATAGGATATAGTTATGGAAGTAAAATGAGCAAACCAACACAGTGACAGCCGAGTCAATGTTACCAGTAATGGAGTTGACATCCTAGCAGACATGGTGAGTCACCAGAGACTCACCTGAGATTCTATGTCCACTCTCTTCTGCCATAACTTTTGCTGATCTTCTCAGGTGCTAGAATATGTAGGCGGTGTAGACTGGGTTTCTGACTCCAATGACTTTATGAGTCGTCATTCTTTTCGGAGAAAGACTTTTCAGTGGTGTTATTTTTGAGTTAGTAGTGGCTCTGTAACTCCTTAGCCATGCATCTATAAGTAGCCCCAGTCAACCTTTTGAATTACTAACTTGGTTTTGAAAGGTATTGTTCTTTTGTTTTCTTGGTGTTCTACTTGGCACAAGTAGATGTTTCTTTATCTCACTTCAGGAAAAGTAATACAACACCAACACACACTGATCTCGTAGAAATAAAATCTATTAACACAAGGGGTGTAGTCTTAGAAACACATGTGGACAATAAAAAGCCAGGATACTAAGAAAAGAAATGAGAAAGTGACAACTTAGAAATCAGAGGCAAGATTTAAATATGATTCATAAATGAGAGGATTGTGAAACATGCCTGAAAAGTCACTGGAGACAGAAATATCTGAGATCTGGAGAGAATCAGTGGCACAGTAAGGGCTATATGTAAAAAGATTAATGAGAATTATTTTCATTGTTAGTAACCGCTTCATTTAAAATGGAAGTGACATAAGCTATGTTACTTTTGTGATATCTGTTCTAAAGGGTTCCTGCTCACTGATGGCTTTCCTTTATTTCAACAGATTTAAAATCTATTTTTACCTTAGAATTCCTGGAGTAACATGCATTTAAATTATACAGTATAGCCAAGTGTTTCAAAATTATTGAATTTTTAAAATTGATAGAATTATTAAACTACAAACTGCCTGAAAACAAGGTTCAATATAGCCTTATGAACAAGCTTTGGATTTTGAGCAAGAAAAATGCAGGGTCAAATATTCCATACCTGCAATTTGAAAAAACACATTGAGAGTTCTTTTATTGCATTCTGGCTTTTCATTCTTTCAACAAAAGCAGTGCAGGCTTAAGAAGGGACAGAAAATTATCTAATGAGTTTATTTATTATCTCAGTATCACTCAAAGTGAATATTTAAAATTAGGACTTTTATCCCCAAAGTGCAAATGACTTTCATTATTTGCAATTTGTTGGAGGAAGTTCACTAGTTAGTTCCTTATTGCTCAGCCCTTAAATAACCACACAGAAACTGTATTAATTAAATCACTACTTGGCCCATTAGCTCTAGGTTCCTATTGGCTAACTCTTACATCTTAATTTAACCAATCTCCATTAATTTGTGCCACGAGGTCATGGCCTACCAGCAAAGTTTCAGCATGTTTTTCTCTGGCGGTGGCTCCATGGCTCCTCCCTGACTCCACCCTTCTTTTTCCCTGCATTCAGTTTAGATTTTTTCTGCCCACCAATATTCCCTGTGCAGGCCCAAGACAATTTCTTTATTAACTAAAGGTATTCACAGCATACAGAGGAGAATCCCGTATTAAATCATGATGGGGAAATCAGCAGAGACAGCTGACCTGAGTTCATGGGAGTTCATGGACTCTAGACTGACAGCTGGGAGCCTGCATGGGAATAAACTAGGCCCACTGCATGTGGGTGACAGTTGTGAAACTTGGTCTTTTTGACCTGGCAATGAGACCAGGATCTATCCCTAGTGTGTGAACTAGCTTTTTTGAGCCTATTTCCTATGGTGGGAGGCCTTGTTCAGCCTTGATGCAGTGGGGAGGGGCTTAGTCCAGCCTCAGCTTAATGTGCCAGACTTTGTTTCCTGGCCATGAGAGGTCTTCCTCTTTCTGAGGAGTAAACGGGGTGAGTTGGAGGGAAGAAGATGGGAGTGAAAGGAAGGGACAAAGGAAGAACTGTGGTTGGTATGTAAAATGAATAAAAAAATTAAAAAGGACTGCAGGAAACAACCGGAGAATGTTTTAAAAAATGTGGAGTGTGTACTTAATAGTGTGAAAGCATCCTGTGAAAAGATATCAATTATAAGGAGTTCGTTACCTTCCTCCTTTGGGTCCTTTATCCCCCCCCCCCCGCCTTTCCTCTCCCTCTCTCTTTTTAATATATGGGAATAGCTGGATTTGGTTCAACAGACAGACATAGGTAACTAGGCTTCCCAATGACAAGATAATAAAATGTCAACCAGAGTGTTGGGACTAGAAAGACAACTGCATCTGATGCAAAGAGAGGGGTCAACAATAGACTGTGGTGATGTCGGAGACAGGAGGAGACACAGGAGGCTATGACTCTCGTCAATGCTCTGGAATGTTAGACTCTAACAGATAACTTAGTAGATACACGAGACATTTTATTTTATTGTAGTCATTGTTACCAAAGCCAACTTTCAAGTTCTGACACAGTAAAAAATATGTATAGTAAAGGCAAGAATGAAAATCCTAGGAAGGGGTAGGGGTGCTGAAGAGAACTCATGATTCTGTTCAGAACTCCTGTCACAGAGGTAAACTGTTCGAATGAACTCAGAAGGGCTCCCTTCTCACTCATCTTCCAATTTATACACTATTGTCTGACACACCTCTGCTTATCTCATATCGTATCTATTTTGTCTGTGTAGGGTGTAAATATTCTAAATCCTGCAAAGAGAAAAAAGCACTCACTTGCAATGGTTGAAACCATTTCGGATTAAGTTTGAGTAGAAATGTGGATCCAAGTGAAACTGTGGGTACAACTGGATTTCTTTGGTTCTTCCTTAGAGATGTGCAAGATTGCAGTGATGTACCACATGTTCAGTACATTTCCGGTTGGCACACTCTCAGCTCTATCCCAGTAGTTGTATAAGGAACTGTATTCCAGATCACATTCTTTCAACACAGAAAAAAATCATAGTCTAGTATTCTGACTGCCCTATTAAGAGCAACCCAGGTTGTGCAAGGTTCATGGAAACAGTAACAGTGTTTGTTTTCATTGCACTGGGATGGGTATCAACATATTTAGTTATCCACATAACAACTTTATGTAATAAATGTGATTCTCATTACATGAAAAACAAGCTCCACAATTTATATTGCATCATGAGGATAAAGGAGATGGATAGGAGGATGGAAAAAAAGAGAAAAAGGAGAGGAAACAGGCAGAGCTGGGAAAGATTTCTGAAGGCTGTAATCCAAACACAAGGATTTATAGCTTTGCCAGTAAAAAGTCCAACTCTCTTCCCAGAGACTCAGCAGCTTAATGGAAACAGAAGATATCTCTAGCCTGTGATTACTGAAAACCATGACGTCATGCCACTCTGTTTAAATGCATCACACAGACTTTTGCCATCAGAAGGCATTTCTTCCTTCAAGCTTGGAATCAGAACTTATTCAAAGAGGCTGAGATTTGAATCATTCTGCTTCTTGGTAAGAGACTAGAGAAAGGTCTCCCAGAGCTTTCCCAGGATTTCCCCTCAAATATAGTCTTAACTGTCAGTTTGACTTGTTGGTATTCTCTCTTTTCACACAAACTAAAGAGAGTTTGGCTTAGATTCCAGCAGTTAGCAAAACACCATCATTGATGGTGGGCTACTGTGTACTGATTTTTTCCTCTACTTCTATAACCCCGAAGTGTTGTTAGGTTAGTGTCTTCCTGCTATTTCTGTTGATAAGCTGAAGAGACACAGAGAGGCAATGAGTAATTTGTTCAAGGTGACAAAATTTGGCCAATGGCAAGGATGATCTTCAAACGGCAAGTTCAGCTCTGACCAATGTTCTTAACTATTGTATTTTACTTCCTCTTCGAGGAATTTCCAAACACAGAATCAAGAAATGGATTGGCCATTTGAACAAATGCCTATATCCTCATCTCTGGCAAAATAAAACTCCAAGGGCAAAGACTGCATTAAGTACCTTAGTAAAAGTAGGATTTCCTTCTGCTTCCAAAGAATTAAATTATTATTATTATTTTTTTTTTTAGGAACAAGGATTATAGCAGTACAGGATAGGCTCTGTTTGAGGATTTTACTATTTTTGTGTGAACCTCCAAGCGTTTGGAAGACATAGTTGCCCCATTTGACACTGTCTGTTTCACTCCTTGTGAAACTCACTGGATTCATTTTATTATCCCACAAACTAATTCATGCTGATGTTCGGCAGCCCCATTTTTACCTTGTCTCTGCTCCTCAATAATGCCCAGGATGTCCTTTGTTTGGTTCTCTTGCTGTGGAGGGAGGGGTAGAATTCTGCCCACCTGTGCCGGTGTCCTTAGGAGGCTACCCAGAGGTTCCTCTGTCACCACAGCCTCGGGCTGACACTCGCATAATAATAGACAGTGCTGGTACAGGACCAGCAAAAGCACTCCAATTCTCATGTCAACTGTGTCTGAATTGCTTTTTTAAAACAGAAATCTGTGACAGATCTCACCGTGGACCTCTGATTAGCCAGATGACATGTAGATAAGGTTTCAGGTCCTACTACAGAGAATGAAACTGCAGGGTCTGTCACCAATCTTCTCTTCGTGAAGCAACTTCTTCATCCAGAGGTGTCAGGAGGGCAAATCTCTAATAAAGGGAGTGCAGAGAGAGCAATTGCTGAGCCCACCACACTGCAGAAGAGACGTAGGCAAGAGCAGATGTGACAGTGACAAAGCAGGGCTGCAGCTGTGACCCAGAAGTCCTGCGTGGTTCACAAAGGCTTCACAGAGTGCCGAGAGCCCTAGGCAGGATGCCCCAAACCCATGCTCTGTCCCCAGAACCCTCTGGTTCTCATTTCCAGATATGCAGAAACAGTCTCCGATTCAGTTTTGACAGATACCCAATCAGGGAATCTGCAGTCCCTATACATGCCTTTAAAATGTACTAGTCAAGAAGTTATACCACTAAGTAGTAATTAGATATCCCATGTTTTCTTATACTCGAGAGTTTAAACCATCATGTTCTCTGTTATTGGAAGAGCTCATGTGGTTAAATATTTCAGATCCAGTGATATAGTCATATGTACAGAATATACAGACATTCTCTATCTCTCTGTCTCTCTCCCTCCCTCTCTCTCTCTCCCTATCCCTCCCCTCTCTGTCTCTTTATCTCTCACCCATACTGGCCATATAATCCTTCCAACTCAATTTCCCTTGTGCTTGTGCTATAGGCATGTGCCACCCAAACACCTCATTTTTTAAAAGATTTGTTTTATTTTACATGTAAGAGTATTGCCAGTATGTCATCACATGTATTCCTGTGTCCTGGGAGGCCAGACCATGCCTCAGATCCCCCGGAACCATAGTTAAAAGAATTTATGAGCTGCTGTGTGTGTGCCGTCACCCAAACACTGGTCCTCTAAAAGAGCAGTAAGTGATTTCTTTAAAAAAAAAATCACTTAACATCTCTCCTGCACCAGCTCAAGTTTTTATACCACGTTTTCTTTAAAATCTTCTCTTAGTCCTTTGTACTTCCGTTTCTCTCATCATAACAGAAAGTATTGTGCAAGAGTCACAAATTAGTTTTAGCCAAGGAAAGAAGAGAAGGGGGTGGATTTTAGTCGTCACCATGTTTAGACACAAAAAGATGACAACGCTGATATTTGGCATAGAAATGGGCAAAGACTGTAAAAATCTTGGTTTTATTAAATCAGCATTTGGTAGAGACCAAAGGGTCTTCTCATCAACTATTATGGTTTTCCATATTTGAAAGCTGAGGCCAGCAGTTCAAAGGATTGACTAATTTGTTAAGAGCCCTGGGTTACACAAGAGTGCTGGAGCTAGGACAACTTACATCAAGGATGGACTCTTCTACTCTTTTTTCAGGTACAAAACCTGAAATTCCCCACCCTGATTGACAGGGTTTGTTCTCACATCTATAAAAGGGTCTAGTGATGGTTACATTGTATCATTTTGGGGAAAGTTAAAGAGGATAAGTATGAAAAGCATTTGAAAGTAGTCCACCCATCAGCCTACCATGTTGATCCAATATGACCTTGACTTTTCTTCTAGAACAGAAAATCCTTTTCTTTCTGTTTCTGACCAAAGATTCCATTTTGATAACTGAGATACTTATCTTTCTTTACAAAACTTAGTTCTTTATGGCTTGAACATGTATACACGTGTGTTTCTTGTGTCCACTGCCAGTGAAAATTGAAGAAAGAATTAACACTTCATCCAAGGTAGAAATAAGTGCACTATTTATCCCTTACCCTTTGCAAATGCAGCATGATGTAGAGACAGAAAAATAGTTTGCCTGTCATTCATCAAGAAATCTTTAATAAGACCAGGAGACCTGTGGTATCTGAATATTCTATAGTTTCATAACGTTTTTAGGAAAAGAAAATAAAATCCGGGGTACTATTATAAAGTATTAAAAGTGTTTATGTAAAATGAGAAAATGCCATAAGGTGGGTATGCATAGATATACGGGTGTGTGCATGCATGTGAGAATCAAGTAACACTCTAGATAACTGCAAAGCAAATCTAATAAATTTAATATGGTTTTCATTAAAGGGAAATATTTATATTTATTTGAATGGTATACGCTATTGAGAATACTACTTCCGTTTTGACAATACACTCATGAGACTGGCAACAATGTGCTTCTCATTCACTGAGTACGAACTTCTAATCTGATACATGCAGCATAGAATATTCTTAGAGTGATGGGACATTGGGCCATGCTTTTTCAAGTGTATGGGGCAACTCATCTAAATATAGGAGAGACTCTAAACAAGTGAATTTCTCGACTAATTTGATTACTGTATTCTCATCTTAGTTTTCTTATTCTTAAATTCCAAAAGAATAACAATATTGTACATTGTGATTTGAGCAATACTTTTTTTAAAAGTTAAGACTTTGGCAAACTTTACAAAAGTCCATATCGTATTTCTGGAAACTTTTGTCAGACCCTTTGAGAAGCTTGTGGAAGTAAAGCCTTTATGTTTTAAACTTTCTTAGCCTGCTGGCACTTTAAGAAAGTATAAAAGAAGAAATTGAATGCTAAAAAGAAAAATGAAGGGGGTGAAATAGAAAAAAGATAAAAATTTAGTCAAACATGTCTCTGAAATAATCACCATGATGCTATTTCTTTGGTAAAGGAGGATGCTAAGTGATGTTTTTAATTCCTTTTAACCAGTATATTTCCATAGTAACCAAACACATGTGGTTACTAGTCACACACTATAAATACTTTGTAAAAACAACTTAATGGATTAATGAAAAATACTTAGATTCTTAGTGAAGGAAAAAGACTATAGATTTGAGAGAGAGCAATGAATCTTGACTGGGAGGGGCTGGGGAAAGAAAGAAAGGGTGGTTATGATATAATTATGCTGTAATGCAAAAAATAAAATTATTATTATTTAAAATTTTTATTTTGGTTTCAATAGAATTTTTGTCCACTATGGCAGTATGGTGTGGCTGAGGCAGACATTCTCTCTGTAGTAGTAAATGTGTATTCTGACTGGTGTTTGCACAAGAAATCTAGAAGACAGAGGGCTTGAGGCCATGAACCAGCAGAGTTGTTTTTTTTGTACTACTTCTATCCTCCAAACATTACCTCATACAGGCTCCAAACAACTCAACATATTGCCTCAAGCTAGGGACAGGACCTTCAAAATTCAAGTCTGTGAGAGATTTTTCAGATTCAAATAGTAACAATATACAATTTAACTTGAGTTTTAAAAAACTGTACAAGATGCACTATAATTGTTTACTTGCTGTTTTGAGATCTAATCATTTACAGGTAGCCTTCACCATTCTTTTATATGAGAAAATAGGCTTTACCATAATGATCATTATATCACCCTACTTCTTATCACAAAATATCTAAAAAAATATTTATTAAATCTCTTTAACAGGTAGCATTTAGAATAACCTTTCATATACTGTCTGATTTTGTTTTGTTTTGCAATTGTTTAGTTTACTTCATTTCAATGAGGTTCTCATATAATTTGTTACATAGCTGAAGCTGGTTTTCAACTCTGAACTTCCTGTTTCTACCTCCAAAGTGCTCAGATAAAAGTTATGTACCATCATTTTATTGTCAAATAAATTAGTATCAACAAAGCTTATTCTATATTATAAAGGTGTTAAAATTATATATTGTATGCTATATCTAATCTATTTTAAGGAAAATACAGCCAACACAGGGTAAGGAGTTTTGGCTAGGTATGATGTTACATACTAGCACTTAACAGATGGAGACAGAAGAACCAAGAATTCAAATTAATTCTTTTCTACACAGAGAGTTCTTGGAATGCCTGCACAGCATGGATCCTAGTCAAAAGAACAGATGAAGAAAGAAGAAAAGGGAGAAAGCACGGGGGGGGGGGGGGTAAATATTACTACTATCTATTCAATTCTTACTCAAATTGAACCATTTTGTATTATACAGTTAGCCACTGTTTGTGTCTCCCACATTATCTGATGTTAAAACCATTCATAGATACTGTGGTTTCTTCATTTCTATTTTAAGTTAAGATTGGTGAGGATTGGAAAGCCAGATCAGCAGATAAGCACATATGAAACTATTGCAGAACATTAAGTTCAATTCTTGTCTGGATCTGTTCTCTTACTGTCTCTCATAAGAAATTAACAGGCTTCTAAGATATAACAGCAAAACATAACAAAAATACAGTCTGGTAAAACAAAAACCATCATATTGAAGTCGGACAAAGCAAACCAAGAGAAGGAAAAACGTCCCAGAGAAGGCAGAAGACTCAGAGGCCACTTTGCTCACTCACTTAGTAGCCCCACAAAAACACAGATCTGAAAGCTATAATATATGTGCAGAGGACCAGATGCAGACCCTTGAAGGCCCTGTGCGTGCTGCTTCAGTCTCTGGGAATTTGTATGAACTTTGATCTGTCAATTTAGAGACCTTGTTCTCCTAAAAATTAATCTTTAAAAATATTATTGTTAAAATAAGGGGGTTAGAGTGATCGCTCAGCAGTCAAGAGCACTGGGTATTCTTCCAGAGGTCCTGAATTCAATTCCCAGCAACCACATGGTGGCTCACTACCATTTATAGGGGAATCTTACTCTGTCTTCTGGCATAAAGTACATGCACATAGAGGACTCATGCATTAAATAAATAAATCTTTTTTAAAATGTTATTAAATTAAAAATAACTGCTTGTGCAGTTATTCCTATTGAAATCTAAAGATTTTCCCTTTATCTTTAGTGTATCTACCAACGATCCCTTCTAGCCATTTCACATGTAGTTTCTTGTAATCTGTTTTGTATCAAGTGTCAAAATTTTTAGTAAAAATCAGAATGTCTCTGTTCTTTGCATTTTCTGCAAATTGAAATAAAAAACTTTATGGGATTCAGACTTGCTGTGACTAAAATGACCATCCATGTCGAATTTTCTCTCAGGGAGGAAGTGTTTCTTGTCAGAATTTAACTCTTTGTAATGTGAAGTTAACTTATTGATTACTGAAAAATGCAAAAAGTAGACATTTTAATGCTTTTTAACATTTTAGTGTAGTCATTTGCTTTTGACTGGGATTAAATGTGATTTTTAAATACTCGCATTTGGAATACACAAATATACACCTCCCAAATCCATTCCCCAGCCTCTACTACCATGCTTCGACATCATTCCAGTTTGTTTTCACATGTAGAAAAGAATGTATCATGTTTATTTATCTGTGTTTAGCTTATTTTGTTTGGTGTAATGCTTTCTAGTGTCTTCCATTTTTCTTCAAGTGATAGAGCTTTATGATTCTTTACAAATGAGTAATATTGAAGACAATAGAAAGTTGAGTATATGTACTAAATTTTTATCCAGTCATCTGATGATAGGAATCTAGGCTTTCTTCATACCTTAGCTATTGTGAGTAGTGCCATGATGAACTTTGACTGCAAATATCTTTTTTTTTGTACTGACTTCATTTCCCATATGTGTTTGTGTGTATGTGTGTGTGTATGTATATGTGTGTGTGTATGTGTGTGTGTGTGAATGCTATAGTATTTTTCACTTTTCTGAGGAGCCTGAATAACCTTCTCCACACCGGTTGTTCTAATTCACAATCACGGTAGCACTCATTAAGTTGTAAGTTTCTTTTACTCCTGTGCTGGAATTTTTCATTTATTTGGATTTTGTTTTGTTTGAGACATGACTGTCCTTGAGACCTCTGTTAGCCAAGGATACTAATGCTTGTAAGTCCAGAGTGCTAGGATTACAGGGCTGTGTCACCACTCCCAGCTGTTCATTTATTTTATTTATTTTTATAACAACCATGTGAGCTTGGATAAGATGTCTCACTAACAGTAACTAACAGTTCCTGAGCAATAGAAAATAAAAAAATGCATTTTTAAATAAAAACATAATAATCATTTGCATTTTTCTGTTTCTTTGAAAATTATCAAAAAGGTGATATTTTGATTCTATATATTTCCTTATTTCTTATTTACTAACTTGTATTCTTTTTTAATTAAGTTTTTCTCATTCATCATCTGATTATTTGGAAATAAGGTAAAATAATTTATTTTTCATATACAAGCTCTTAAAGAAATATTTTTGCCTTATTTCATTACCTTCTGAAACTATTTTAAAAAGTTCATTCTAAATTCTTAGTCTTAAAATCTTATGCATTTAAATGTATAGAAATTATTCTTGTTGAAGTTCAAATTGCCCCATATTTGACCTATAGAAGACTTTTCAAGTTGATTCTCAAATCTAAGTAAGCCTTGAGATGTTTGGCTACCATATAATATCGATCATTTTGTATATTGCCTATGTCAAGCTTAAGATCTGTTCTTTATTTGTGGGATAAAGTTTCATCAAGTGGGAAAGATATTCTGAGACCACTGACTCAGCTTTGATACTGCTCCATGCATGTGCTGATAATGATTTCTGACACTTGCGATGGGGATATTTTGAAAATGTATGTCACATATCTATATTGATCTTTTTAATTCAAAGTTCACATATTTTTTCTTTTTCATATAAGGAGCAGTGGACTTTAAAGACAAAGAAGATGGTATATTACCTCAATTTTTTTATTTTCTTTTATTTCTTGCTCCTGATGGAACACACTACAGACAGCTACAGTTGTTATCACAGTAGAGTTGCTAAGACTGGCCATGTGATTGCCCAGTGTCCATCTCGTTGTCCTACATGTTTACAACTGTATATTTCTTTACTGTGATCATTATATGACATTCTCTCATTTTTACTTTTTAAATGTATATTTATTTATTTATGTGGAGCCCAGAAGAGGGTATTGGATCCCTTGTAACTTGCTCTATACATGACAGTGAGCCTCCAATTAGGTGCTGGGACTCAAGTTCAGGTCCTCTGGAAGAGCCATCAAAGGTCTCAACCACCAACCTACCTCCCCATCTTGAGATTGTCATTTGTTCTCAATTTTATAATAGATTTATGTAATAAATGACCATTCTCAGTCCATATATCCATTTTTCTCTAGTCATATTTTTTTAAATCTTATTTCTTTGTATAGCCTTCACAAAGTGGGTGTAATTCACTGAGTCTCTGTGTATCAGGAAAGTTGTGCCCTTTATTGTTCAAAGTTTGATTTTAGCCTGGTATAGTAGCACACACCTTTGATTCTAGAACTCAAAAGACCGAGGAAGATGGATTTCTACAAGTTGAGATTAGCCTCAAATATGTAGCAAGTTCCAAGCCAGCTAGAGATAAACAGAGAAACCCTGTCTCAAAACAAACAAACAAACAAAAAGTTCAGTTTGCTAGATATACAAGTCTTGACACTTATTCCCTTGCGGTCCTTCCTTACCCTCTGTTGGGAAGTGTTGAAGTCCTAGGCATCAGGTTTGAAACTCATTTTATTTATTTATTTATTATTGAGAAAAGGAAAAAAAAATTCCCGCCTCCTCCCAGCCTCCCATTTCCCTCCCCCTCCTCTCACCCTTCTCCCCCTCCCCCCACTCCTCTCCCCTTCCCTCTCCCGTCCAAAGAGCAGTCAGGGTTCCCTGCCCTATGGAAAGTCCAAGGTCCTCCCCTCTCCGTCCATGTCTAGGAAGGTGAACATCCAAACTGGCTAGGCTCCCACAAAGCCAGAACATGAAGTAGGATCAAAACCCCGTGCCATTGTCCTTGGCTTCTCAGCAGCCCTCATTGTCCGCCAAATTCAGAGAGTCCGGTTTTATCACATGCTTTTTCAGTCACAGTCCAGCTGGCCTTGGTGAGCTCCCAATGGATCAGCCCCATTGTCTCCACGGGTGGGCGCACCCCTCGTGGTCCCGACTTCTTTGCTCATGTTCTCCTTCCTTCCGCTCCTCAGTGGGACCTTGGGAGCTCAGTCCGGTGCTCCAGTGTGGGTCTCTGTCTCTATCTCCGTCCGTCACCAGATGAAGGTTCTATGGTGATATGCAAGATATTCGTCAGTATTGCTATAGGATAGGGTCATTTCAGGTTCCCTATCCTCAGCTTCCCAAGGAACTATCTGGGGACATAGCCTTGGGCTCCTGGGAGCCACTCTAGGTTCAAGTCTCTTGCCAACCGTAAGGTGGCTCCCTTAACTAAGAATTGTGCTTCCGTGCTCCCCTATCCAACCTTCCTTTATCCCAATCATCCTGTTTCCCCAAGATCCCCCAGTCCTCCCCTTCTCATTTTAATGGTGTGTTAGTACTATTCTTAAAATGTAGCCAAAAAAAAAAAAAAAATAGCCCTCTTTGTTTCAAATGTGCCAGAACTGAGAAATGTCTAGCACTGATAAGCTGTGCATACTTGTTCCTCATTTTATTCTCTATCTCTTTTACTCAATTACATGAGATGATTGCTGTGATCCTGCCAGTATAATGGAATACTTTCTGTCTTCTTTGTATTATCCCAGAATTGGTTACCTGGTTATGGAAGCTTTTTCATTTGTTAATGGACTTTAAGATCTAGCATGGTCTTTGTTACAGTGGTGTCATCTTGTGTTCTTTTTTTTTTTTTTTTTTTTTGGTTTTTCGAGACAGGGTTTCTCTGTGGTTTTGGAGCCTGTCCTGGAACTAGCTCTTGTAGACCAGGCTGGTCTCGAACTCACAAAGATCCGCCTGCCTCTGCCTCCCAAGTGCTGGGATTAAAGGCGTGCGCCACCACCGCCCGGCTTCATCTTGTGTTCTTTAAGCCTATCTTAAACTTAGGAAGAGTCAAGTAAGACATTTCATCCCAATACTGCTTTTTTTTTCTATTTTATTATAAATTATTTTTGTTAGAATATAAGATCAATTTCAGGACCTGTGCAAACTTTACAGGTTTCTTATCTGTTTTTAGTATAATGTTAAAAATATTTAAGTCTCCCTATATATCTAGTTAGTCCTTTCCCTTTCTTAATCTTTGCAGATTCACTCAGTCAATACAGACCTCTATTGCTTGTCCTTCCATGCCACCTTCTTGGTGCCTGCGTCCTTTCTAATGTCCACTGAGGCTAGACTCTCCCCACCCTCCAGTGATGTACGCTGGATCCTTGAACTCACAAACAGTTGGAAAAACAGAAAGTGTTCCAAGTTTCATAAGGCACTTTGTAAAACCCATCAGATATCTGTTATCCATTTTGCAAGTCACCTTAGCATTCTCAATTGCTTGTAGTTTCCCTCTTGCTGTCTGTCCTCATCCTCTCTTAGTGTCTGATAGCATACCGTGCTTTTTACTGCTGGTTCATTTCCTGTATTTCCTAAAAATACTTTGTCACATTTATTTGGTTGCAAATAATGTTATTTGGCTTTCATAAAACTTTACTAACCAAGTTTCTTTTTGTTTTGATGTGAAATCTGTTGAGTTAAAAACTTATCATAGTTCTGTTGCTGTTTTTTGGAATCTTCCAAACTTAAAAAAAAATGTAAGTCACTTCTAAAAATTGTGATTTGAAAATATTCAAAAGCATCTGTTATAGCAATAGAACTTTTATGAATTGCTTTGAAAATACATTGTAATCCAGAAACATTTCAATATTTGATTGTTGGTAGGTGTATTTTAAATTAATATTGTGATTAATTCTTTGGGAATTTAATACATGTGTACAATATATTTTTTATTATATCCATCCCCACTCTTGTTTCTATGACCTGCGAGATGCATTTCCACCTTCCCATGCCTCGCAAAGTTGTGTTTCCTCTTTATTTTATTTTTCAAACCCCACTGAGACTGAACCTAATTTGTGCTCCCAATAGCCACTGAAATGTTTATGTTTGTAAAAATTTATTTAAAAATCTATATTTTAATGTGGTCTTTCAAACCTCTTTAGTGTTAGTCATCCCAAACCCTACACTTCCTTCTCCATTCTAATCCCCCTACTTAAACTTCCTTGTGTATTATTTTCCTTTTTATGTTCATATAAGCTGTGTTCTCCTAATCCTACTCCATTAAGATATTTATTCTTCCTACCCACCAAGGACCACAATCTAAACTCCTTAATTCTGTAGGTACTCCATGTTAAACTCACAGATCCAAGGGATTTACCATAGGTTCCTCATTTAATGTTAATTATTTCATGTTTCTGTGTCTGGATTACTTCATGCTATATGCTGTTTTCCAGATTTATCAACTTACCTGAAAAATTGGCTTTATTATTTTTGTCTTTCTTTATAGCCAAATAAAACTCTTGTATATAGGAACTAAGTTTTTATTGTCCACTCCTCAGCTGTTTAACACCTAGACTGTTTGTATATCCTAACTATTGTGAATTAAGAAGCTGAATATGCATGGGCATTTATCTCTGTTTTAAGCAATAGAATCTTTAGGCTGTATGTCCAGAAGTGGTATACCTGAGTCATATGTCAGGTGTAGTTCTAGTTTTATTGTGGAATCACAGTTCTGGTTTCAATATTGCCTACACTGATTTGAACACTTTTGGTTTGTGCTGTGGGATAATGCTCTTGTACACTGTATAGATTTTTTCACCCATATTGGTTTAATAAAATGCTGATTGGCCACTCACCAGGCAGGAAGTATAGCTGGGATAACAAGACTAGGAAAATTCCGGAAAGAAGAAAAGCAGAGAGTCAGTCACCAGTTAGATGTAGAGGAAAGAAGATGAGATTGCCTTACTGAGAAAAGGTACCATATCACATGGCTAAATATACTGTGAGTTAGTTTAAGTAGTAAGAGCTAGTTATCAGTAAGTCTAAGCAATTGGCCTGTGTTCTAACTAATATAATTTCTGTGTCATTATTCGGATCAGAGAGGCTGGAAAATGAAAGCACATTCTGTTTCCAGGTTTATTTTCTTGTTGAAGTACAGTCTTCTTGTGTTGCCATATTCGTTGCTTTCCCTTTGATGCAATAAAATATGATCAAGGCAACTTCTGAAAGGATGAATGGCTTATAGTTACAGAGAGTTGATTGCTATAATGCCAGGGACAACTTGGCAGCAAACGGGGGCCATGGTAGCAGGAACAGGAAGCTGATAGTTTACATCTTTAACTGTAAACACAAAACAGAGAAAGCAGATCAGAGGATGGCAACATTCTTCCTCAATCAAGGCTACACTCCTAAATCTATTGAAAAATCACCACCAAAAGACAAAGTACTTAAATGTCCCAGACTGGGGAGCAATCTTTACTTAAAACACTACACTTGCCTATGCTTAACTCAACCCTTTGGGTTCCAAAATTCCCCAACTCCGTCTTCTCAGCAGTTGATAAGATAAATGACCCCTAATATGATGGGTTGTTCAAAATGGGTGCTTGTTTTTTCAGTGTCTTATAATCAATATTTCATAATTTTAATTTCAAGTATACACTGAACAAATTCCTCAAAGGAATAACTTACATATCATATCTAAGAACAGAGCATTTGAGGAAAACTTGCGTTTTCCTAAGGATAAAGCAATAGGTAGATGACTTCATCTGCTTCCATCAGTTATAGAATGTAGGTTCAATAATGACAATTAGGGAGTCACTACTCTGATTATAAGAGAAGGCCGGTTCAGGCACTCTCTCAACTATTGCTAGGAACATTAACTGAAATTTTACTTGTGGTGTGCTGAACTCTTGGAGCTTGGTTGAAGAGAGGGAGGCGGGAACATATGACCAATGTGGGTTAAGATTATGATTGGGAAAACCACAGAAACAGTCCACCTGAGCTACTGGGAACTCATGAACCTGGACTGATATCTGTGGATCCTGAACTAAGCCCTCTGAATGTGGGTGACAGTTATGTGGGTTGATTTGTTGGAGGAAGAGACAGACAGGGGTACCAGGACTTATTCTGGTTGCACAAACTGGCTTTTTGGAGCCCATTCCCTATGATATACTTTGCTCAGCCTTGATACAGGGGGAGGGGCTTGTTCTTGCCTCAACTTGGTATATCAACTTTATTGAATCCCCAAGAGAAGCCTTATTTCCTCTGAGGAGTGTATGGGGGATAAGATGGAGGAAAGTAAGGGGGATGGGAAAAGAGGAGGGTGGGGAAATTTGGGTTAATATATAAAATTTCAGAAAAATTTAAATAAAAAAGAAACATGTAATTGACCTGTGAAAACGGCAGTGTGAATAAAGCACATACCATCCAAGTGTGAGGATCAGAGTTCAAATTCTCAGAACCACTTGTGAAGCTGGGCATGTTAGTAGATATCTCTAGTCCCAGTACATCTAAGGCAAGAACCCAGCCAAAGACAAAAGATGCTCAAAACCCAGCAATGAATTACTGAACATTCACAGTAGCGAACAGTAATAGACTCAGTCTTAAACAAAGTAGAAGGCAAGAATCAACAGCTAAGGTGGTTATCTGACGCTATGTGAACCGTTGCATCTTGTGCCCGTACTCCTACATGAACATATACTCTCACAACGTAGCAGATTAAAACATAGAAGAAATGTATTATTTCATTGACTTTGAAAAGTGCTTCTGCTTTGTGCAGATGAAATTGAAATAAATATCCCATTTAAGGCAAATCACATCCTAATATTTTGCTCCATTTGACCAAACACGAGTCTTCATTTCCTTATTTTTAGGTATATACATACTTTGCTTCCTGTTGCAGAGAGATGTGTTGCGCTTTGTTGTTTGTAGACATGTCTAAATATTTTTATCTCAGTGGTTTATTCATGGCAGTCATGAGAGGCTAACTCTTGGGAAATCCTGTCCCTTGGCAAATAGCTGGGCATTTGAGAGGAGATGGTCTTTGTCAAGTGTGCTCAAGACCAGGCTGTGACCATCAGGACTGTGAAAACTGTATGAATAAAGTACTTTGGCTTTTTGAAAAACAGATGTTCCGTGGTTGTGGTTTTGAAATCAAGTCTTAATCTCTACTACAGACCTGCAGAAACAATCATCATTACATCTTTTGGCTTAGCCCACGAACTGACATGGAACTTCAGATTTGCCTACGGAACCGCTTTCCTGACAAGGAGTCACTTACTGCCGTGGCATCTTTGCACTTGATTATTAAGATTCCCTCTCGTTGTTCTCCCCCGAGCTTTAATTACAGGATAGCAGCATGTTCAAAACATGCTGCCAGGTTTCTCATTGTACAGGAGACAGAGCATTTTCGCATCCCCTGCGTGTCCTTTATCCCTGCTATTGATTTGCTAGGCAATTCTGTATTGATTTTATCTTCATATTTCAATGCCTCCTTGGTCTTTTTTCTCTCTTATTTCTCTGAGCTCTTAGAACTCTGGCTTTTTCCTTGATCAGTCAGGTCATCCAATTACAATTTATGTGTGATCCTTTTTTTTTTCTTTTTTGCCACTCAGAGGACTCTCCGTGATCCAGGACAGAGCACGAATATTCTTAACAGGATGGCTTTTATCTAAAACTCACATTGGTTTTCTAAACTTTGGCACCAGGGCCAGCAGAAGGTGTAAAAGGGACACAGAGCTAGAGGCCTCTTGCCTAATAGTGCCATTTACTGTGTCTTAGCTACCCTCCTCAGTCAAATAGTCACTATCTGAGACACTCTACCTCATACTTATGATGTGGTTTCATCCGGGGACTTTGTTTCCATTAAGCAACCAATAGTATCTCGAAAATTATATCTTCACTTCTCTTGATAAAAATTAGAAATGACAAATAAAATGGAAATAAATACCAAAAATAAAAAATCCCAATAGGTTTTCAATTGGAGCAACATCCTGATAGTATCCATGAAGAGATTCAGCATCTAGTGCAAGGCAGAGTGTTTTTATGGTTAAAACAATTTAGCTAAGAGGAAAATAGTAAATGACACCTACTTTTAAATAAAGCAGGGTGTATACCTTCTGCTGGATGAGTTTAAGAAGGTATAGGTTTGGTCCAAGAGACCAGATCAAATGAATATCACACATATTTCACAAGACTATGAAACTGATGAAACCTGAATTCACTATGGAAGAGTGGAGAATCAAAATCTTTTATTTTAATAATGGATTGCTATAAATTCATTAATGACCTGAAGAGATAGCATGCCACTGGAGCATAAGGACCTCAGATTAAGTACCAGAGCTCACATAAAGCATGCAAACATAATGGCTTACACACAATCCTGGTACTGGGAAGGCAGAGGTCAGCTGACTTCTGGGGCTGACGGCCATGCCTCCTTAACCAAATCAATGAAACTCAGAACAAAAAGAAACCTTCTTTCAATAAGATAAAATAAAATAAAAAGGCCCCTAGATGCATACACGTGAGTGTGTCACCAAGAGTAGTTGTGATGCACATGCATTTACTTTGTACTCTGAGAACTGCAAAGATGAGTATATGGAATTGTAGCTTTTATTTTCTTCAGACAAAAGTTATTCTGCGACTTTGCTGTTGCTGATCTTGTTGGTTGGATATATTGTTTGTTTGTCATTTTAGGACTGACCCCTTGGTGTTGGATAACTAATTTGGAGCTGCATCCTTAATTCTTGTTCTCTCAGTCTGCACTCTTTGTCTAGGAGTGGGGCCCCATGAGAATTCGCCTTCCACTTTAGCATTTCTGTTGGGGTTACCTTTGTTCAGGTCTTGTTTAGGTCTTGTTTATTATTGAGGCATCATAGCATAGTTCCCCTCACTTCCTGGTACTCTCAATCATATAATCCTTCTGCCCCTTTCTCCATGATGTTCCCTGAACCTTGATTGTAGGAGTTGTGTTGTGGATGTATCCCCTTATCAGAAGTGGTTACATGATCAAGTGTTCTCTGCATTTTGATAAATTGTAGCTTTCTGTGAAGGCCTTTTTTTTTTTTGAGACTTCATCTACTACTTTGGCTCTCCCAGTCCGTGTGCACATACTCATTTTAACTCAGCTATAATGGCAGATATTTTCACATCATTACAATGACTACAGGAGCACAAACATTGGCAGCAAGTGGCTATAATCTATTGAAGGTCACTTCATCCATTTGCTTGTTGGACCAATATGCCTATTTTTTTTTTCTGGGAGTATTAAATTTTATGTAACTACTCAATTCTTTTATAAATGTGTATGTGTGTGTGTGTGGTGTGTGTGTGTGTGTGTGTGTGTATGTGTTTGGTTACAGAATAGATATTCATATATCTCTGGTTTGCCCATTTTACTCCTGTAGGTCATATATAGTCAATTACAATACATATCCTGATCTCCATCCTATAAAATCAGTAAATAAATGGTGGTAGACCAACACGGGGGCTTGTCCTTGTGTCTGAGAACTCTCCTGTGGAAGAACATAGATGACAGACAGAACTTGGTCTCAGATAGTATCAGTGCCTTGTGAGCTTCTGATTCCCACCAAGTGAAACAAAATACTGAAGAGTAGAGCCATCGTAACTGTCTATGTTCAATGCAGAGAAGACATTTCTGTGGAGTGAACAATGAAGAATAAAACAGTAAAGGAGGTAACAAGTGACTATTCTCACTAAGGACAGCACATTCCAAAGAAGAGAGTGACAAACTTTCAAAGCAGAAACAACAAGTTGGTGTGTCTTATCATAAAGAAAACGTTGCTTTACTCTGCAAAGTGTGGTGAGCTCACGTTAGACTTTTTACTGACTGGATCACAATATTTCCTCAAAGGAAGCTCTCCACTAGGTGGAGAGTTTTGCCCTAGAAAACGAACTCTTACTATTCTTTCCCAAAACTCTGTGTTTAATCTGCATTAAATCATGATTCCCCTGGGCACCCATGAGCAATATTTATCAATAAATGATTCATTTGTTGTTAAGTATATGAAAAATGTAATTAATTTGAGAATCTCTTATTTTTTTTTTAGTTATGCTTACTTAAAAGCAGAGAATTTTTGTGTGTGGAGAATAACAAAAATCAAGGAAAATCATGGGTTTTACTTCATTCCTATATCAAAATTTTGTTTAAATTTTATTATTGATAATTATTTGTGAATTGATTATCTCACAATCCAAGTGTTTTATTTTTAATAGAATATTGCATATTTATTCTTTGATGATTACAAATAAAATTATCGTCACAATATGATTTCAGGGATAGGGGTGTATTTCAGTTAGTAAAATGCTTGCCTACAATGCACAAGTCCTGGGTTCAATATCCAGTATCTCATGACACTAGATGTGGTGGCACACACTTATAATCCCAAAACTCAGGAAGTATAGAGGCTGTAGGACCCGAAGGTCAAGGTCATCCTCAGCTACAAAGTACATTTGAGGCAGCCGGGCTAAGGAGATTCAGTCTAAAGAAAAATAAAAAATATAACACACAAACAAACAAAAACACCACAAGACTTTCATATTACCTTCCTGTGGCAATCATTTTCTTCTTTTCAGAATTTCTCATAAAAGGGTTAATGGTTTTATCTGAGTTCAGTAGGTGTATTTTAAGATCTATAACATAACTCCACCAATTTCCATGTTCAGTCTGTTTAAAGGGTAACTAGGGAGATGCTATGTTTGATTATTTCAATGCTTCCCTCATAACTTGCTGCTACCATGTGATGTCAACACATGTATTTTCAGTTTTTAGTATGACAACAGAAAGCAAAACGCATTTTTTCAATACCATACGGATAGTGAGTCAAAGGCAGGAAATATGGTATTTAAAACATGTATGACAAATTATAATAAAACAAAAATGGAATTATAACAGGACAGAAAATAATTATACTTTTAAATAATTACAATTTTCATTTATCCCATGGAACTCAGTTGATAGTCTTTTGTGACAGATTATCTTTGTCTTTATATATTTCTTTCATAATGTTAATATTTATTTCATCAGTTTATTGAGTAGCACGATATTCTTGATAAAAACATTTCATAAGATTTCTATGTTGTATATATTTGATTAAGAAATAATAGTCTGAGTTAGCATTGGGCATTTGTGAGAATTTATTTTTTTACTTGCTTTTTACAGTAACTGTGAATTTATTATTACTGATTTATTATTAAGTAATAAATTTCTCATTGGTAACCTGACACCTGTGAAGTTTCTTTCAACTTGCACTGTATTCTACAACAATGTTAATTTAGATTTGTAAACAACAGTATTAGGTACTTTCTCACCTCTTTCTAACCCCAACAGTCTTTAACACATTTGCATCACTTTCTTTCAAAAGAAATACAGTTTTTTAATTAACCCTCATTATGCCATTTCTGCCAAAACATCATATTTTCACATTTTGTAAAAATCAAAACGAGGTGTGGGTGGTCTAATAGTTTGTATCTTTCTCTCTCTCTCTTCCTCTCTCTCTCTCTGTCTCTTTCACACACACACACACACACACACACACACACACACACACGAGAAATAAAGAGAATAAAGGATAAGGAAAGAGTATTGAGTTATAGAACTCTGTTCAAAACATCTAAATTCTGAGTTTTTTCTGCATTAAATTAAGAAAAGTCAAAGAATTGGAATTAATAAACAATATCTGATGATCTAAATCAGTCTCAGTCTATGAGTGGAATTTGAGGAGAATGGTTCATTTGGTGTCTCTTGATATTGAAGTGACTGTGGAATAACCACTGTTTATATCCAGCCTGCAATCAAATCCTTCAGTTTGATAAATCATTTTTAAAGAAAGGTGAGTAAGGATTATATTCAAGTTTGACAGAAACTGGCATATTATAATGCAATGTAGAGCATATGGTGGTTTACAGAAAAAAAAGATATTTTATAAATTCTCAACACCAATTAAAGTGCAAGTATATTAAAGAAGTGTGTGTGTGTGTGGTGTGTTGAATGATGCAGACACCAATTAACACTGACACCACTTAAAAGTTAGGTCATGCAATGCCAATAATTTTGAATGAATATACCACCCTGAAGATATCCCATACTTTGGAGAGATGCTTATACTTAAAAGTAAGTTATTGTAGAAAGTGAATGAAGCATTCCATATGTCCTTTATAGAATAGATGTTTTTAAAATACGGTTTATTCACTGTGCAAAATTAAAAGTTACTGGTCATTTACATTTATTTAAAGACACCAGGTTGTTTTATGATTAATTATGTAAGTGGAAGATATTGAAAGTCTTCTATTAGTATAATATTTTTATCTATCTTGAAGAGTGTTGATAAAAATAGGGCTGGTAAAAAAAGGAGGAAGATAGAAGTAACAAGTGTGTGTTGCTCACCTATTTCTCATATTTAATATTCTGAAATTTTCAGTATTTATAGCCTGACTTCACTGTTTTCTTTTGGCACTTCAGTCTCTTGTGAGAACACAAAGAGCCAGTGGTCGCTCAGAACAAAGTCTCTTGAGTCATTCTGATCAAGAAAAGTCAGATGATAGCCTTTGAAGAAGAGCATGTTCAAGAGGCCTCAATGAAGCTGTTCTGAGCTGCAATCTCAAGGAAAGAATGAGATAAAGCAACTTTGAGGTGTAGTATGTTCTCCAAGGTGAATTAGAAATCCCGTGCTGTTGTCCATAGCTATATTAACTGATGTTTCTAATGTATCACTGAATAGTGAGTGCACGTGGCAGTTAGAGCTGAAATCTTCCAATGACCAGAAAAACATGCAGTAATACTACACATACACGCTTTATTTTACAAAAGGAAATTGCCCATAAAATATGAACTGACACATAATGGGGATAATATAAAGTAAATAAAGATTCCTTGGAGAAATAGACTGTGGTATTATTTTTACAATAGTATACATATCCCGAAGATTCTCCACGCAAACACATTCATGACTAACACCTTTCAAATTAGCTATAGTATAAATGAATATTTGATGAAGATGTGTTTTTGAATATTAAGGAAGTATATAAATTTTTGAGGCTATTTGCTGAAGGAATTCCCACAACAAAATTCAGTGTCGCAGCTCAATGTAGATCCACAGTTACACTATATATTCCAGTATCAGAATTTCAACTGATCTGTTCTATTTTTCATAATCATAGGACCATTAATAGTCACTTAGAATTTATTTCTAGTTTCTACAGGTTTTTAAACTTATTTTTGATGCAATTCTGTATAGCAGCTTGTACTTGAATACACAGTACATTTGCAACAAATTATCATTTTGTTGCATTTGAGAATTTATGCTTCTTCATTTCCACAGAAGTCAAATAGAAATGGAGTATAAATCCCCCAAACCTCTTCCTGTAGGAAGTATGGTAATAATGTCTCTGTCTCAAAGATTCAGGCTGAATACAACTAGAGATTCTGCAGGTGAATCTTCATCTTTTTATTTTTATCCTCAGTGTCTTCCTACTGGGTTATGGTCCTTATTTGACACTCCAAATTGGATAATAGTCACGTTTTAATGTCTGATGCTCCTGAACAGCCCCAATGTCTCAACCCCAGTCGATGCTAACTGCTCTCACCCTGAATTGATTACCAGAGCCATCAGTGTGTGTGCAGGAGCATGAATAATCCCCTTCCTTTTCAAGTCAATGCCTCTGCATCTATGAGGTCTGGCAATAACACCCACAATTTGAGTAGTGAGGGGCTAGCTGTGAACTATGAAATAGCATATGCATGACCTTCTGTTGAAAAAATAAAAACAGGAAAAATTAATATTAATAGAATGATCTTGTTCCCAAGGGAGGGAAAAAAGCATTTTTAAACACTTCCCTCCTTTGCACTCGCTTTTCTCTGGTGACGGAAGACTAAACTTAGTCATCAAAACAGGCAATTATCAGCAGGGTTAAACCCTGAGTTGAATAAAGGGGAAGCTGTTATGTTTGTTAGGAAAATAGGCAAAATTGCTAGAAAGTGAATGAGGCACTTCGATACAATACAACCAGGACTGGCAACAGTGAAACTTTGTCTGTATAATTCATTGTCACAGTTTAGTTCTTTATCATGTTTGTCACTAGAGCAGCCCCTACGTTGGTCACTCTGTCAACTTTTCACTTTCTAAACCTGCTCCATTTTGCTGTTAGCGAGGTATCATCTTGATTCACCAATCTCGTTACACCCTCGTAAGCTTAGAGATGGCTCCCCATTAGCAAGAGAGAAACAACTGCAAGCCTCTTAGCTTGTTAAGAAAGTGCCTCTTTTATTTGGTTTTAGCTTGTTTTCCCAAAAATATGTCCCAAAGTATTGTTTTCATCCTTCATTGCCTCTTCCCAGCACTTACCCTGTACTGTGACTGCTTGAACTAATATGACACCCTCATTCTTACCTACCCCTGCTCATGATGTTAAGTGTGCTCTTTCCTAAGCCAGTACCAGTATTCCTAGACTGGATACAAATGAAGACTCCTTTTTACTTCCCCTAAAAAGCATGGATTTTGCTGCCAGTTAATCGACATTGTAAGGTGTGTATCAAGGACTGTACAGAGTCTCGTGTCTTTTACCAAGAGCATTTGAGGTAGAATACCCATGTCTTATCATAGAAACTTCTTTACCCCACTGCCTCTTAAACTTTGCTTATAGCATAGTTCTCCATAAACACTTGTCCTGTATGGCTGGATGGAGCTCTGAAGATAAGAAACCTACTATTGTTTGTTGTTGACTTTAGGGTTAACATAGTTAAAACAGAGTATTGAACCATGTGTGAGAGTACAATAATAAATATTTATTCAAAAGGCTTTCTATCAAAATTCTTGTATTAAATTAAAACCTATTAATTATGCAAACAATTATAATTACTTCTTACAATAATGAAAAGAATGAATTTGAAATTTTATCTCACGCTGTTTAGTAATCTTAAAGAAACTGGTTACTTATTTGGTGTAATACTTTAAAACGGAGATTAAATACTTTCTTTTTGAGAATGTTTTAATGTTTCAGTAAGTACAATCGGGTTACATGGTAAGAAATTGCCAGTTTCTCACCCTATCTACTTTTAGACAGAGCAAGGTCTCCCTTGTGGAAGAGAGTTTCACCTTAGATACTTCAACTGGGTCGTATATGTAAGAACTATTCTCCATAGGCTTGATGCCTATCAACAGTATTTATTGATAGTGTCAATCAGATGTTGAGTTATGGTAGGATGAAGTGATGAAGATGCATAGTGACGAAGATGTTCAGTGATGGCTCACTGAGACTCAACCAATGCACATAATTTAAATTTACTTGAAAACACAACAAAACAAGCCGGCCTGGTTACAATTTGCACCCCATGAACTAATTCACTGGGTCGTTAGTCTGTAATTTGACAGGAAAATAATTAGATTTAATGTGAAGCTCCACAGCTTTCATTCTGAATGCCAGTTCTAACTGTATGGAAGTTCATTGCATTGCTTAGGCTTTGGGTCTGGCTAGTTTTGGTACTTGATGTTTTTATTTATCTGCAAGACTTTTTAAATAATAAAGTTTATAAAATTAAAACAAAACTGTAACAGCTATGCAAATTAATTGCTACATTACAAATTGCTATTGATTCAGCATCTAATGTGGTATTAATTTTTGATACAGGAAAAGAAGGACAAATGAGATGTGGACCTTACTTTTGCAAAGCATATAGTCAGCTGTCATGCAAGACAGACATCAATGTATTTGAAAAGACATTTAAGAGACTGGCTACCTAAAAGTATAGTGGACAGTCTATTATATTTTAGACTTCACATGCCTCTAAGTCTTTATGAAGTCTCCTGTCTTTATGCCAGGTAATTGATTGACTTTCTTCTGTAATCAAACCACTCACTTAAAGAGAATTCTGAAAAGTTTGTGAACACATAACAAAATTGTAAATAGGATTTTTTTATATTCACACATCTAAAGAAAAAAATATATATATATCAATTATACATCAGAGAATGTGAAATATTATGTGATGTTTTGGCTGCTGGAAAGGGCTCTAAACTTAAATAATGGATGCCCATATGCAGTCAATGTGGTGGGAAGGTGGGTTTCTTGGTTATCTAAAATTAGAAGAACTTACAAAAAAATTCATGAAGTGCTATAGAACAATTGTACATAAAACTATTTTTAACTGAAATGGTTTTTAATGTTATTATCAGACATTACCTATAATGATATGATTTTATGATATTAAAAGTTTTGTCTTTTTTATTAGGGAACTCAGCTTTATGTAAAGTTACAAATGATTAAATCTAAAGCAGCTGAGGAAGATATATTCTAGAAGCCATGTGGAGTTAGACCATGCAAGAAAATCATTGTAGCATGCACGCTGTAAGTACTGACTGAAGTTTGTCGTCCCTCTACTTTTCACTTAGTGTAAATTCATCAAAAGGATTTTTATTTAATTTGCAAAATGTGCCCCAAATCATTATTCGCACTGAGCTATCTGAGAGGCAGACCTCCAGTCTTATATGTTATTAGTGTTTTAATTTCAAACTGGTAAATCAAGTCTGCAACCAAATGTTTAATAGAAATATAGATTGCCAGAACCTAAACAGATTTTTTAAAAGAATTTACCTTCTTTCCTCTCCTCTTTGAATCACAGATTTGAAATTGGGAATTGTTTTAAAATGCTGGAAGTCAAAGCTCTCATGAATGTTATTCAGATATGAACTACAAATCTTGCAATCAGGTATTTTTTGAGTATCACATAGTGGCTTGGAAGTAGAATATTTGTCCTCCAATGACAGAATGGGTGCAGAACTCACTGCAATGCTCATATTCTTATTTTATCTTAAAAATATACTTTAAAAATAAAAGAAGTTTTGATCAGTAGGGAATGTTAGTATTTAAAAATCTGTTTCTAAAATTCAGCAAAGTTTGATTCTAATTATTTTATAAGGCATATAGTGTTTGTAAAAGCTATAGTAAGTTAATATTGTGTGATAGTCAAGAACTGTCAAGGGTTAGATGGGTACCACGAAATATGTGAAAGAAAGTGAAAACTGTAGGCATAAAAATGAAAATAGAGCTGGCCAGTCTCTGCCTAAGCACTTCCCGCTCTTATTTGAAGAGTTACTGTACTGGGTCACTTTATGTTCAGTATATTCTTTGAAATGAGGAGAAAAGATAAAATTGTTAAACAGTGAAAGTAGATTTTAATTATACAAGAATTTTATGAAAAGAAGCGCTTCATATATCATCAGCAAGACTTTTATTTCTGCTGCTATTGGTAGTATTTCTGTGTGACAATTTCTTAATGTCCTTCATGAAAAAGAACATGAAATTATTCCTTCCTAACTTGAAGCAAAGCTGAAAACTGTAGCCTTTCCTTTCGTTCTGATTAAAACTCCCAGGTATGCACGAGCAGAATATATTTTATATTTTTCAATTATAATTGTTTAAGTTACACTAGCTATGCCTTATTTCAACAATGTGATATAAGGTGGAACACTAAAAAGATATCTTAATACAGGTTAAAGAAATAAAACAGGAAGTTTTTGCATGTGAAGCCATCATAGCTGTTCTGTGGATTTCAGCATCAATGCTGAATATGGTGAACCCACACTGATTTATTGTTGACTCTGTTTGTAGAAGATACATTAGCCACACATGCACACTTGCAATTCTACCTTGAGTGATGTTTCTACAAAACTTAAA
Source organism: Microtus obscurus (assembly GCA_963919715.1). Classification (NCBI taxonomy): domain Eukaryota; kingdom Metazoa; phylum Chordata; class Mammalia; order Rodentia; family Cricetidae; genus Microtus; species Microtus obscurus. The sequence continues at coordinate 3,328,378 of CAWTZC010001361.1, forward strand.
TTTATAGCAAAATAATAACCAGTCCTTAGGATTTCTACCACGCAAAATGAATCTGAGCTATCACTACCATTTAGGAGAAAAAATTCTCATTTCAAACCACAGATGAAGATATGTCTTTATAAAAATAAATAGCTTGCTTTTAAATGTGTGTGTGTGTGTTATGTATGTACACATAGAGGATACAGAACACAAGAAACATTGGTTTAAGTTTCCAAATTGGACAATATTATGATGAGTTGATTCCTATTGGCTAGAAGCTATAGAATATCACAGCCAAACTGGAAACTGACAGTTTATTTTTCTAAAAATAAAAAAAATCAAAATTAGCTGAAGTAACAGACACGCAGGCATATATTAGACCTCGAACAAGGATAATAAGCAAATGCATGTATACACGATCCAAGGACAGAGATGAAGTTTAGACCCTCTGCTTTTATTCTGCTAAAAGCAAACACTGTACATTTCAAGGTTAGGGAGATATCTGCACAGACATTCTAATTATTAGTTCACTTTATCTCTGCTGGCTCAATGTGGTTCTCAGCTTTTTAATCACTCCTCAACTGGCACAGCTAGTGTGCCTACAAGTTGTCTAGAATTTTAATATTGCTAAATTTAGTGATGCAAGTTGTGATTAAATTGCAAAAACTTGTTTAATGCAAAACCGGATTGAAGAGAATACATGCTTATTTAAGGAAAATGTACAACTTTGCAAAAATTATATAGCTCTATATATAGCTTCACATTTAACAGCTTTACCAACCTGCAAAAAAGTTGGTTCTTGTAGAGAACTGCCAGGCTATGTAGTCTGAAATCTGGAGTCGTAATACCAGAGAGCTGTCAGTCAGCCTTCCATCCATCTAATTGGCTTCTTACCATCTTTCCATCATGTTTTTTTTATAACTGGTCGCCTCTGGCTAAAATGCAAATCATGAGGAAGAGCCGTCTAGAAAAAGCTGCTGCTTTCTTAATTATCTGTCAGAGTATGGACCAGTGGACCCAGGGCCGCACTGTAGAGTTATGCTAAGCAGCAAGGCATCATGGGAATTGGCGTGACAGCTCATTTTCCTCCTGTGTTTTCTGTGTTCGAATGACAATGCAGAAATATGGGTTTTCCCACACTTTCTCTGAACACCTGGGCTATTGCTCAGGGGTGCACAAAGCCAAAACTGTCACATTTCCAGACATGGTCGTACTGCTGTCACTGTGACAGGATTGTTGACAAATGCCAGCAGTCATCTCGGCATCTTGGGAAATGTCTGCCATGATTGTGTCAACAGCCTGACAGAAATTGTTAATCTTTAAACTTCTTCCACTGACAGAATCCTGTCTTGCTGACAACATTTGTCATATGAAACTCAATCTTTGTCAAAGTTGCTTAAAAATTAACACTTTCTCAATTTCCTTCTTTTCCCAGTTTACTGCCTAGCAGTGCAAAATTTTAGCAATATGATTTCAGCAAGGTAATATAACACGGTAACTCAGGTCCACATGCCACCTAAATCTTTCAAGTGTTATAGCTCACGGACATCTTGTCCTTTTGACCTTTTCTTCCAGAGTAATTAGGCATCTACACACATATAAAATATACATCTACAGTTAAGATATGCAGGCATATATAATATATGTATGTCTTAGGATTCAAACTTGTGAATTGTTCAAGATATATAAAACATTATTATTATACAATGAGAAATTTTAATTAAACTTCCAAATTTATATACATATATATATCACTTGAAAGTTTAGAGATATACATTAACCAACTTCTTGAATTTCAATATTTAATTAATACCTTGTTAATGTGATATTTGATATATAATATTATTCTGATATGCTTGAGACATTTTTTGCATGAACCTAAGAATTTAAAATATTTAACATACTATTTCATCAAACTAGACTACTACGACAATACCATTACTTTTTTTATTCTGGCATATCTGTTAGGAAGTACTTAAGTACACACTGTAAATTTAATGAGTTCTTAACAAAGAAACACCATTCTTATCCACAGGTTGCACATAGGAGCACGTTTTCCGCTTTAGGTACAATACATAGAATGCTTTGAGGTACATAAGTCACTGCTAGCTTTACTTAATACATATGTGCTTTTCTACGTGATGTTGTATTTCTCAGGAATGATATGAAAAGAGGAACTGGTTAAAAGACTTAACGTGTCCATCTGTCCCTGACAAAATAATCCATGTGAAACTGAGAATGACAGTTGTTAATAATAGTATAACTATTACTAATTTTAATATTACTAGATAGTGTGGAACAGTGCATAAATATGGGATACAGTTGAATCAGTGGGAGCATTATCACAATACTGTATTATTAAAATAGAAGTCTCCTAAAATGGATGTGTCTAGTAGTGTAATTTATCCAAATTCCTGCCAAATATGATTTCTAATATTTTTCTCACACTCATACATCAAGGCCTGCCTATTTTAGTGGAATATATAGATTTTTATTTGTCAGTGCATTATATTATTTTATGTGCTTTTTATATGCAAACATTATAAATGCCTCTTATAGAAGATGGTAAGGATACAAATATGAAGTTGGCTAATTTATTATGCAACAATTCAGATAATAAATACTTAAGGTATTTATTTCTTCCATATCTACTTAATTCTGTCACCATAATAAATTGTTAAAATGAGCATGATTGTGCTTTGATAAGATGGTATTTACAGACAGGGAGTGAGCCTGTTTGACCTGCAGGCTGTAGTTTGCTGTTTCAGACTATGACGTAAGTAACTAAAGTCTCTGATTTCAAATTTCCCTCTCTATTTTTTCACATTAGCTGTTTCATACTTAAGGTATTTTGGACATATTACTTCATTACTCAGTTATTTCTCAAAATATTATTGAAAACTCTATTAACTTCCTCATGTCATAAGTGACAGTTGGAGATCATTCTCTAAATGCCCCCAGATTATGAGAAATAAATCTATGATCATTATATGGGTGGCTAATAACCCTAAGCTTTCTATTATAAAAATGTGATATTTCTTATAATTCCTTTTTAATCATTTTAGCAATAATTTTTTTGAGATTTTCATGTGGCATATTTTGGACATTTTTAACCTCCCCTCCCCTAACTCCTTGTACTGCCAACTTCTCCAACTTTCCATGAGCTCTGTTGAATAGCCAGCATATGCAAGACTAATTCTATAATTCTAGTACTACTCTGCCTGATAATACATTATTATTTATGACAACATGCACACATACATTCTGATGGAAATACATTTCTATATGTTTGCATACATGTATGTAATTTACCCTATTTTTCACAAAAGAATAAAACCAATACATTAAGTTTACTTTGCTTTTTACTTTATCAGGATGTAGGATTTATCTAGGCCTTGTTCTAGTAAAATTGTGACTTCCACTGCCGTGTTGTGGGCAGCATGACATCACATCTTACTAATCACAGATGCAGCCAGACTTTATAAGGAATAGTTCAATAGCCACTCTCTCTGAACTATTTTTTCAGAATTAGACAAGGCACCTCTAGATGTTTTTCTTTGAAATTTCAATATACCATCATTTAATTAAAATCCACAGACTATGCATCTATTTTGTTTTAGGTTAAATGAAACAGGTAATTCTAAGATGCAAGAACCTTGGCTGTTGATGATGTAGTAAAGCATTAAGAAGTCAAAAGGTTCTTAAAAGCAGCATGGAAGATTTTCAGTTGGGTACATGTAGTGAAGTAAAAATGCAGTTCAGGGAGACAAGTGTCCATTCAGATGACTTGTGATACAATGTTTACCTTACTTTTATGATTTGATGCATGTCTTTAACTGATGTTAAATAAGTCTAACATTTCTTGATTATTTTTGCTGCTTCCTATTTAAGTTGGTTTAATAATTAATTAGTCCCCTATCACTCCCTTCTAAAAATTAGTCTTCAGCAATAATGTGCCATACTTGTCAACATTGATAGGAAACTTAACACTTTTGTTAGTGCACATGAAATCTTTTTAGAAAACGTTTAGTTTTGTCTCATTGCTCACTCAAAGTAAAGCCTAGTTCTCCTCCCTAACATATTTGTGATCTATATTCCATAAATGCATCCTTTTATTGTTCTTGATTATGTATAAGTGATGAGATATAAACTATTTGCACATCAAATAAAATTTTATGCATAAGAATGATAAAAAGTAAGTCAAAAATGTTGAAGGGCTGTTGATGAAAACTAGGTAGAGCAAAGGCCACTCATTTCTACTGGGGATAGCTATATCATCAGACAACCTGGGTTTTAGTCTTAAAGTTTCCAAGTTCTGAGACATAATTGTCCATGGATTTTATCATATGCAATTTGTAAAACATTATTATTGCAGCTTAAGGAAACTAATACAGGCATCAAAACAAAAGAGCCATTTTGCTCATTTAGAACCACATAAATCTAGAATCACAACTCCTCCATGGAATTCTCTCATTCAGCTCTGTAACTAAAATTGGAGGATAAGGTCAACACATAGCCAACTCAGCTATTAATTGTTAATTCTTCACACATGCACATGCATGCATACATACATGCACAGACACATGCACATACACACACACACTCATACATGGAGTGATCAAAACTAAAACTAAAACTGGTAATTGGGATTGCTTTCTACCTTCTAATTTTCTATCACAATGAAATATGGAGTTTGCTCCCTGCTGATTTTCAGTTAGGGGCTATTTTCATCATGGCTTTTATTAATTCTCACACTCAAAACTAATATACATTTTTGTAAAGTAAGAACAAAACTATAGATGGAATGTGGATGGATATCTGAAATTTGGAGATACCCATTTAGGAGGAAAAAAACTGCATAGATAAACCTGTGACCTGAAATTCAATGAAATACCCATTCTCCAAAGAGACTATTAAACTTGGTTATTTGAGGTGTATACTGTGAGGGATGATGTATGCTTATTTCCCAGAGGATAATTGAAATTGTAGTTTCATGGTTGAAGCTCAGAAAGAGAAACACACCGTCATCACACATGTCTTAATCAATGAATTATATTTTTTTTGGTCTACTTTTCAGATACATTATCATAAGGAGGTGGGGACTCATTAGAGGAAACAGATCTCTGGGCATTTGTGTTTGAAGGGTGTATGTTGTTTCTGAAGTTCATCTATGCCATTAGTAGGGGCCCTTCTTTATATGGCATATCTTCCACCATTAAATTCTGTTTCGTCGTACATGATCTCATAAGCAATGGGACCAGAGACGATGGACTAAACTTTGGAAACTGTGTTAATATTCAAGATCTTCTTTGTTAGCAATTTTCTTTGTTTATTTTTTGTCATAGTATGGAAGAGTAACCCCTAAACATTATATAAAAGTCCAAGTTTCTCCCAAAGCTCATGGAAAAACCACAAAAGCACCACACAAACTTATAATGCTATCAGATTCCAGTGAAAAGAAGAGAAGCCTATCTGATTTCTGTGCAAGTCGAAAAAGCAGAACAGGAGAGATCACATTCAAGGAATTTAAAGAAAGCAAATAGGGTGTATTGTACACATTTAGTCAGGGATATGAATAAGTACTTTATCTGTCATAATGCTGTAATTAAAAGTATTTCTGCTTACCATTGTGTGACGATTTGGGAAGGAGAATAGAAGGACTGAATTAATAAGCTGACAAATGAAGCTTAATACATTATTATTCAGGTTTTACATAATTGACATCATTGGGGAACAGGGAGAAAAGAATAAGACCAAGAAAGGTGAGCCGTAACACTGAAACACTTAAGCAAATGAAGCTTTTACCACCAATTACCATGCCATTTTGTCTTTACTCCGAGGTTCTATTAAATACCTTGATATCCTTTGGGAAAACATGTCATACACATGATAAAATGAGGTTAATTATAAAACATTCTAAATGTAACTCATTTCATCAAATTTTACTCAGGGATGTTTATTTTAAGTAAACCTTTCAATATTGGGTTAAAATTCATAAACTTTGGCAAAGCACTACAGTTTTGACCAGGTACTTTGTTTTGCTCTTCAAATGCTGCCAATTTATTATTTTTTTAGTACATATTCCTCCTTATTTCAACAGGGATTTCTTTCGATTTCTCTGTAGCATTTCTCTAGGCAGTCCTTTTCTTCAAGAACATTAATGCTATGATCTTTGATCTTCTGATATACTAGTGGCTAAATATACATTTGAATGTATTATGGAAATCATGGCTCTGTAATTACTGCCTTCCATAAAGGATATCAATCACCTATCATTCATTTTTCCAACCTTATAGAAGAGGCCAAATATTCCTGACTCAATTATATCTATCTTATTGCACAGGGTGCAGAGACTGGACACAGGTCAGCAATCTATTTTTCCAACTTCTTTCAAGGAAGATCTGCATTTTCAAATGCTAGTTCTTTTGTATAATGTTGAACATTATTCAAATAATTTTTTTTCCTATACATAGCACTCCAAATTTTAGTGCTTGTTAATGTTGAAGAAGTTTCAGGGAATGAATTGGGGTGTTTCATGCTAACTGTAGAGATTAACACACACCACAATTAAGTCCAACCTCAAAGAAAATTTTAAGATGGTATAAGGGGGTATGTTTTGAAATTAAAGAAAATATTATTAGAGATAAATTGCTCTTTAGAACTGTGGAGGACAGAGTAGTGAGAATTCCTTTGTCCTATGCTGTAGGAAATCCTACAGCCAGTAGTTACCCACCCACTGGGGCATGGTCTTTTATACTATTTATGCCAATGTAAAGCATGCATCCGACTTCTCTTTTCCAGCTGAGGGATTCGGTTGCTGTTCTCCATTCCAGCAAAGGATTCAGATTTGTGAGTCTACCCCTAAATAAATAACCATCTATTATTCTCAGTTCTGAGGTAGTGTGGGAATCCTTTTAAATATTCTTCTTCATCTGGTGCCCATTTGGATTCGGACTCCACATCTACTGGGTGGATGGCCTAAAGGCCTAGCCGGTCCATGGCCCAGAAAGTCTCCCAACACTGCCTGCGTGTCTCGCTTTTACCTAAGCATTATTTTGTAGAACCCCTGCCAAAGTGGATCTTCATGCGGCACTTGGAAATTTACCAAGCTATTTATCCAGGTCACTCGTTATATCAGTATCATGTGTTCAGCCTCCTCAGAGCAGAGTGGGAAGTTACATTGATTTGTCACTTTATTGGGTATATGAAGGCTCTCCTGGTGTCCCAGTGAGTCCATTCCCAAAAAGCACTATTAAAAGGTAGCAGTGATGGAACCCCAATTAGAATCTGGAAGGTGATATATATTAAAACAGCGTGTTAGGGAAGGATTGAAGGAATGGCCTGGCACAGTGGTTAAAAGCCATGTTGATGGAACTCTAGAAGATGCATGCATTGGAACACAGCTGTGGAAATTCTGAACCAGCTTCTCAATGATGTTAGTGGTGGGAATTTTTTAAGAATAGGTATTACTGTGAAGAATTTCATATGATCATGGACTTAAAGTACCAGGAGTAGCAGTAGCTGATTTAAACTAATCAGATGATAATCATGAGACTAAATGTTTAAGTGTTTTCAGTTTATCAGGCTAACACACACGAGGAAGACAATAGAAAGAACCAGATAATTGAGAGGTAGCTGAAATTGTAGCTATTGTTTGACTGCAGATATAATAACTTTTTTGTCTTTAGGGATTTGAATTGCAATTAGAATATTTAGTATAACTGAAAACAGTTAAATACTCTAAATAGAAAATAGATTCCCTCTTCTCTTTTAAGTGCAGAGTCAAATGACTAAATGACCAGGAAGCAATCTATCTATCTATCTATCTATCTATCTATCTATCTATCTATCTATCTGTTTGTTGTTGTTCTGTGTGGTGTGGTGAAGCAGAAAAGATCAACACATGTAGAAAGTCTCAAGATCATAATTAGGTATCTTATTTCTCTGCCTTTAAAGCTTTATATATTTATGTGATATTTGAGAAACCTCTATGTAATAAAGGAAGTCATTTATGTTACCACTACAGATCTTATTTTTCTATCCAAAAATTATGTAAAGAAAGCATGAGTGATTTAAGAGTTCCAAGAAAAAAAACTTAAAAGTAGTAAAATGAACAAGGATGCCAATTAAGATGGTGCCTATATGTAGGCAAGAGTAATGTCCTTTTAAAAGAATACTTGTCAACCAAATTTATCAAAACTAGCTGCTGCACTTTGACATGAAGGTTTGGCTATATAGTACATGTTAGTCTGGCCATTCCATCACAGAAATAACATCCAAATGTACAGCAGATGGTAATCAAATTTGACTTGAGGCTTTTGAAGATAATGTTAGGATTAGCCAAACGTGGACTGCACAATTCAGAAATTAAGGAATGTCGACTCTACAAGAGGAATTTGATGATAATTTGGAGTGTTAAGATCAGGCGGTGACACGAGCCATTCCCAGAACAGCATGGGATATGACAAGACATGAGGTGGGGTGATAGAAGGTGTTAGCAAAGGCATGTATGAATGACACTTCTTGACTTCTCGAGTAACCCTGCTGTATATTAACACCAATCTAAGCTATAATAACATCTGAACAAGTACTTGTGACAACTCCCAAGCATTCACATACAAGAAGGACATTTGCCGCTTATGAGTGAATGTGCTCTGTGGAGGAGGATTGCAGAACCCCACCCACACTCCATATGGTTGCCAAAATGTCCTTTTATTGTGATCCGGATGTGAATTAATGGCAGGCATCAATCATTACAGTCTTACAGAGCTCTGATAGTGATGGCTCACTGATAGTTTATCAAGACAATTATTCTACAGACAACACATATCCTACTGAAGTTGGAGGAAACCACAAAATAGGACACTGCAAATGAAAATAAGTGAAGAAACATTATGATCACAATCCTTGTCTCCAGTTTATGACCTTTCAACTAAGATATTATGAGACCAAAGTACCACTGATTTTAGTTAGATTTATTTTCCAGGAAAATCAACCAGAAAAGGGTTGGTGATTAGCTTTACTTTCGTTATTTGAAATAGTAGACCTTTGAGAAATCTAGTCTTTTATTCCATCATCCACCTCCTACCTCCCCTCCTGTTGGCTTTTATGAGAAAGTGTATTGAGTTCAAGGTTGTGTTTCATGAGTATATTTTTAGAAAATTACTCGAGACTTCTTATTGAGACTCACTAAGAATTTTTTGTGGAGGAATATCATTTTAAGATGTGTAATTGTTATATATTATACATATTATATATATTAATGCATTATATATGTAATTGTTATATATTATACATATTATATATATTAATATGCATAAATATCAACTACTATGTCCATTAAAATGTTTTAATGACAAAAAATTAAAAAAAGATGTGTTACATTTGTTTATGCCATGCAACAATTGTTTTAATGAGGCAAAAATGTGTTGCTTTCTTTTATGTTGCATTTTTTTAACTCTGTGAATCCGTGATGCTTTGCCTGTCTAAAACACCTGATTGATCTGATAAAGAGCTGAATGTCCAATAGAAAAGCTGGAGAAAGGCTATTTGGGCCTGGCAGGAAGAGGAAATATATAGGAAAAATCTGGGAGAAATAAATGAAGGAGCCAAAAAAGAAGGGTCCAGCTACCAAGTCACACAGTCAGCCATGAAATAAGAAGGAAAGAAAAAAAAATATACAGAAATAGAGAAAGGTAAAAGACAAGAGGAAAAAGGTAGAAGAGATAATTTAAATTAAGAAAAGCTGGCTAGAAATAAACCAAGCTAATGCTGGGCAGTTATAAGTAACAATAAAACTCCATGTGTAATTTATTTGGAAGCTGGGAGTTGGGCCCCCCAAAAGAGCAAAGGTTCAAACGAGCAAAAAACAGCCAATATTTTTGAAGTCATAACCTCATTTAATCTTTATCCTAATTATGAATTAAGTATCAGTACTTTTATCTTTATTTTGTAGTCAGGAAAAATTAAGCATAGAGATGCCTAATATTACACAGCTAGTAACTGGAAAGCTTAAGTCAACCAGGTCAAACTAGCTGCCTGATCCAAATCTTTCACCATTGTGTCTTCCAGCATGATCCTTACACACATTTTATCACTCTCCATCTGCTATAGGAACACAGTGTGCAATGTCACTAAAATAACACACTCCTTATTGTTTCAAGTTTTAGTGAATGCACACACATGTACCAAAGGTTGTCTACAGAACTGTACAAAGCGGCATACTGAGCTTGAACTTGAAATCAATAGGTGCTATCCCCTTCATTTCATTTCTATGACATGACCTTGATTTTAGCAGACCAGGGTTGATTATGGGTTATTTCTTATCTTATTATCTTGTGATATAGCTCATCCTTTAGACTGAATAATCTTGATTATTAATGAAGGTAATAAGTTTTCTACAAGTTTAAGCTTACTATTAGAGTCAGCAAATAGTATATTCTAGACTTTTATAAATTCTTTTACCTCAGTGCAGGCATTGTAACACATTACTGAGTCACAGATAGTGACTCCAGCTTATTTCATTTGATACTCCATGGTTTGTTTATAAATAGTTATTTTTACCTGCATAACAACCATAGCAATTGCTAAACTATTCTTTCAAGTCAAAATAACATTACTGCATATTTTTCCTAGTATTCACAAATAGCCTTGTAGCTTTGTAAATAAGAAATTCTTTTACTTCTGTCTGTATAATTTAACCTTGAACATCTAATATTTTATTATTCAGTATAGTCTACACTGCAAAAAAATACATTTCCGATGTCTGACAACTTGAATCTATGGGGTTTTGATTATGCTCCATTGTAACTGGTGACAGTGAGCTTGCCCCAAGTCCCACATATAGACAGGAAGAGGGCTTTCAGCATTCTTTATTGTTTCATTTGACAAAATAAGTTGGTTATCATTGGAATAACAAATTAATCTGACAGAAGACACATGCCATGGTTACCCTTTTTGCCCCAATGTTTGGCAACCATCAAACAAGTGAGAGACTATTTGTAATCATTGAGCTTTCAAAAGCATGTGAGCTGCCTACAGATTCTGAAGTACCCTGGTCACAGCTTAGTACATTTGGCCTGAAGTAAAGACCTCCGCAATGAGAAGAGTTCAGTGATGTGTGGTTGTTTTAAGGCACTGTTTAGGTTGGTTTTTACATAAAAGACACTTAGTGGTAAATTCCAATACAGAGATATTCTGAAAGATTAAGGTAAATTTTTTTAGTCTTTTATATTAGTCAAATTGTTGAGATCTCTATATTATCTTTAATACTTACAACTGATTTATGAATTATATTTTCTTTGTTTTACCTGAGTAAAGGTGAGGCCAGTGGTGGTTCTACAAAAGTCCTATCTTCCACCATCTTTTCGTGTACATTGTTCTTCTGCAGCATCCCCTGGCTTTGTTGTACTTCCATACTTTTATAAAGAGAGACTTGGAAAAATTTCTTGTAATTCGTTTGATTTTTTAATAGAGGCCTCAGTGCCAGTTCTTCTGTATGCATGGGATTGTTTATTAAGAAGTGTGTTGTGTCCTGCTTTCTTCCAGAATCAAATCTTCATTGCCTGTAATTATGGTTACATGAAAAAGAGCATACAGGTAATGTGTGTTGTCTGAGTGGTGCCACATTTTCTTCACTCACTTTTATGAACCAACTTTCTTTTATCCCATACGCCGTGGTCTCCCAGGACTAAGAGTAGGTCATGGACTGAATATTGTTTGTCCTTTATTTATTGATTTTTATTTAGCTCTACATTTTTCTCTGCTCCCTTCCCTGCCTCTCCCCTCCCCACTTTAACCCTCCCTAAAGATCCCCATGCTCCCAATTTACACGGAAGATCTTGTCTTTTTCTACTTCCCATGTAGATTAGATCTACGTAAGTCTCTCTTAGTGTCCTCATTATTGTCTAAGTTCTCTGGGATTGTGATTTGTAGGCTGGTTTTCTTTGCTTTATGTTGAAAAACCACCTATGAGTGACTACATGTAATAATTGTCTTTCTGTATCTGGGTTACCTCACTCAAAATAATGTTTTCTAACTCCATCCATTTGCCTGCAAAATTCAAGATGTCGTTATTTTTTTCTGCTGTAAATTATCACATTTTCCTTATCCATTCTTCGGTCAAGGGGCATTTAGGTTGTTTCCAGGTTCTGGCTATGACAAACAATGCTGGACAGAGCCTTAATAAGTAATTTTCCTTTCAGTGGAAAGGCATAGCTTTATGATGCATTAACTCAAAGACTGTAGTAGATGAAAGAAGACTAAACAGGCCAAGAGCAATCATGCCTCAAATAATAAAATGAAAGGTAAATTGATGAATGAATGATGTTCTCCAAAGACAGAGAGCACGAACTCTGATGCCTTCCTTACCCACTGCTGGTTTCTTCAAAGTGGACATTTGGTTCACATTAGAGCCTGATGCATCTGCTCAGATGCCTTAACAATTCCATCCGCACCACACAACACAAAATGTTAAATGCAGATCTCAGCCAGTTCACAGCTTATTAATTCTGTAACAAATACTTAGACTGACATTAGACTATATGATAAACTGGAGGAAGTAACAGGAAGTCTATAAATACCTGAATGTGCAATGAACAAGAGAGAAACAAGGTCAGAAAGACAATTTTGTCTAAGAATAGTTGGGATGAGATTGGTATTGTTCACAACTGAAAGAAGAATTTAAAGGAGAAGAAAAGGTTAGATAGAAACAGCCACTTTTGAGAAGTAGGATGATTTAGGAATAAACAAAATAACTAGGGGTTCCATTCACCAGGCTCAACAGAGAAGCATCATTAAGGCATGAGAGAGTGAAGGAGAGAGATGAATAAAATCTAAGAACACTGGATGAGCAATAACATGAAGGGAAGGAATAATTGTTGGTTGAATAGGATTTGGCCCATGTTGTGTTTATAGCCCAAATGTTTTTTCGCTTTCAGCTAACAATGTAACGGCATTTATTTATTTTTCTCTTATTTTGGACAAGCCCGTTTGTTTGCAGTCGTGATTGTAGATCATACCTTTATATCATGAGGCTGTGATGGCATAAGGTAATAAATACTGAATATGAAAAAACTAAACTGTTAAAAACATTTCATAAGAAATCTCTGCAAATTGTATTCATGTGGCTATTTTGCCTCCAAATGTAAAGAGCTAGGACAGATAGTTTTTGGGATTGAAAAAAAAAGGAGGAAGAAAAAGAATAAAGGATGCAGAAGTGTCATGGGCTGGGGAACTATCTACCTGGTTGCCCCTACTAAAGCCCTGAGTAGTACTCTGAGAAGTTTCAGGGACAGGTTGCGTATGCTACATGCATTCACTTGCTCAGTAACAATTTTGTTCATGTTGTTGGAGCTCGAAAGTCTTCCCTGAAAGAATTAAAATCTCTTTATTGCTCTAGGCGTCTTCTAGTTTGTTAGTCTGTTTTTCTCATTTTGAAGGTTCACATTCAGCGGCTGCAAAATCAAGTCTATGCCTGAGAATAATGATGAACCTGGAGATTGGAAAACTATCCTGATACAACTTTAGTTCATGTTTTTGATGCAGTACTTAGTAACTTTTCCCTTTTGGCTGCAAATTTCTGGGTGAGGAAACCATATATAATAAAGCTTATTGATTGCTAATGTATTACTTAGTGTTCTTGACACTGTTTTTCAGTTGGCTGTGTCATTTCCATGAAAGCTAAGCATGTCATTCATAGGTGGTTGACTTAGTGACAGACACAAGATGCTCATGGGATGACACTATTAGAAATGCTATTGTAGATGGGAGAAATGTCATGAGACCTCTACCCCATTCAAAGAACTGCAGGCAACAAAGCAATACTGAAAGTAGGATATAGAGCTTTTCTCAGGGATGAACACACCACTACATTGTCCAATGCCAATGGCCATCACTGAAAACATACATACAAGTAATATTATAAAGACTAAGCAAGTCATATTTATGATATATATATATATATATATATATATATATATATATATATATAAACAATCAATGGAAAGATGCTAAAATTTGAAAGAGAGCTAGGATGGGTGTGTGGGAGAGTTTGAAGAGAGAAAAGGAGAAGGAGTATGATGTAATAATACAATACTCTCAAAAAATAAAAGCCACAAATACAAAGCAGGTACAATGGTGCACTCTTGTATTTCTAGCACACCTGAAGAGGACAAGTACATTCCAAGGGCTTGCTAATTAGCAAGCCTAGCCTATTAGGCAGTGTCAAACCAAGCAAAGAATCTGTCTTAAAATATTAACATAAAGGATCCCTGAGGAATAACAGTTGAGGTTGTCCTATTGTCTCCACATGTGCATGCATGCATGATGCACACACATAAATACACACACTCATGTCAATGTCTTCATACACCAGTGCATCCACACACATGACATCTATACAAACAAGCAAATACACATGGAAAAGAAAAGAGAAGAAAGAAAATGGTGTCTTATTCATGAGACATGAAGCTAAACAGTTAGTAATTGCAAAACATTGGAAGGCAAGAAACAGAGGAAGAACCTAACACTGTACGGTTACTTAGTATTTTACAGTAAGAGTGAGTTATAATTGTTTATTTTTCTCAAAATACTCAATACCTCTATTCTTTGTTTTCACTTTAAGATCTCAGAAGCTCCATATAATGAACATTTTTATAATAATACTAATTTCTTTTTCATTTTCCAAGAGTAAAAAATGAATTTGGAATGTAGTAGAAATATTTCCGGTAAGGATTCATGATTTTGATAAATCTGTATAAATTAATTGACAGACAATTATACATAAAGTACGCACTGAGGAGTCATGGCTCACAAACTTCTGCCAAGTAGAGCTCAAGAGAAGAGCAATGCTTATGGAACATTTTGAGAACTTCACAAAACCCACATATGTTGTCCAAAAACTGCATTCAAAATATTCATAGCCAACTATTTATAATAGTCATACATTTTCAAAAGTAAACTTTACTTTCACATTAAAATTGAGAAATAAGTGTTAATATCTTCTTGCATATGAAACTCTGAATGAACAGCTTATTACTATGTAGAACACTGTGGTCAAATCTCACACACATGATGCTGTATGAAAGAAAACAGACTCTAAATACTGCTTAATAAATGATTCTTCTGAATAGTCACAGGATAGCTTGTAACAGTACAAGTCCAATAATTGTCAATGTTTTTTGAAGGGAAGAATTTTGCTAATGACCTAATTTGAGATTGCATGTTAAGTTCATTAAAATCTCTGCTAAGTTATATTTTTGTAAACCTTTCATTATTTACCCCTCAAACACACAAACACAGAAAAAGGTATGATCATAATAATTATAGTTATTCTTAAAGGACAATTATTTTAATGTCATTGTGAGTCATAAATCACTGCATACATATGAAAATAATACCATATACAACCTGATAGACCACTTGTGAAAAAAAAATTAATTTATAATTAAATTCAGAACCACTGTCAGTTTACGTACATAATTATTATAATGTCAATTGAAAATACGCCTATATAACTCTCAGGTAAAAGCAGGTAGGCTAACTTGATTATTCTGTTGAATATATTTGGCAGGAAAGGGAGCAGGGGACATGTAGGAGAAAGGTTTAATTGACAGACTATTCTGCGCCTTCAAAATTATTCTAACGTCATTCAGTTTTTATTCAGGGTAACGATTTGGGTCAATCACCATTAATCCAATCTGGCTTTCAAATCTCAGCTACTATTATTAACTCTCTTATCCAAATGTTATTCAAATGAGTCTCTGTATTCAAAAAGAGTGTGCAGATGCAAACAAAACATATTGTTGGTAACCCCCCTACACCAGTTTGGCAACATGCTAGTGATGGATCTGGCATTCTTCGTGTCAAGAGCTCCATCGGCATCTGTTACAACAGAACCAAGATAAAATGAGTGAAATGAAAATAAGTGGAAAAGGGACAAGAAAGAGATACAGAACATTTTAAATGGTCTTTAGATTCCTTGTTCCTGAAGATACCCATACCTTTCCACAAGCTGGTCTAGACCAAGGGGGTACGTCCTGTAGGTACTTTTCTGCAGTAACTCAGATGGGTAAAATCTACATAGACACACTAAGGGCAGACAGACTCTACATCTTCAAATGGGTCAAAAGTATCTGAGAGACTGTTGCCTTGTGACAGTCTTACTTTCATTTATTTCCGGAGGGAATGTGTGTATATGTGTGCAAGTGTGTGTGTGTCCTCATCAGAAATACCTTACGCACTTGATTGGTGTCTGACTGAGAATTAAACAGAACTCACACTTCTATATTATTGCATGTTGCTTTTAATACTCACCAGTCTGGAATCCCATTATTTTGGTAATCTTTCACTATCAATTCATTTTACTAGGACTAATAAATGGGAATAAGCAGACTCTGGAGTGGGGTTCAGTTCCTTTACCTAGATGTGGAGACTCTGGTCAGTAATTGCCGTCCACTTTCTCATTAGTACAAGGAGTGTTAAAAATATGATCTATTGCATCTACACAGAGAAACCCTGTCTTGAAAAAACAATATATATGCATATAGAGATAGATAGATATAGTTAGATACAAAGTAAGACAGATATATATGGCCTACTCAAAGAGATTTATAAAAATTAAATTAATGAAAATTTGCATTCATTAAAATGTTATGTGTCACATAAAGGACAGAATTTAATATTTACCTCATTCTTTCTTATTAAGAGCTTCACAAAATTTTTTAAGTAGTAATACTTGAAGATGCCAAGAAACCACATCAAACAAGAATCTTTCTGATTGAGAAAACACCAAACAACTTATAAAACAATATAATTGTAAGCAAATATTTTAAAAGCTCTTAACTGGAGCATCTCGTAATTCATAACTACTATGTCAGATAATTATAACCAAGCAAAATCAAATGTTTTGAATATAGAAAGATAGTTAAGAAAATAAAATGTTGAGTTTTTGCTTTCAGGTCATGCAGGACAAGAGATGTGAAACAGGCAGCCTTTAGGGCTAAGACAGTTCTCAGGCTTTGCTGGACAGCCAACTTCCATGCTCATTATCATTAATATGTATACAATTCTGCCTCTCTGTGTAGATCCTTCATCACCCTGCTGGTAGTATGTCCTTCTTCTTCTGAGAAACCGCAGTTTTGGATCCCTATAACACACCAATCACAGAATAATTCACTTTAACCTTTTTTGTAAATTTCATCCTCTTGCATTCAGCTTAACTACTCAGTTGGAGTTCACAGTTCAATTCTGAGATAAAAAAAAATACTAGGTAGAAAAACAAATACAATGTTCCAGATTTCACTCAGAAAAAAAAAGTCTTCCTTTAAAACCATAATAAATTTCATAGAAATTTTAATACACTTAAGCTCAATTTTTACATGGAACTCTTTCTTGTCTCTGAATGTGACATTGTCCAGAAAATTATTTTTTCTAGACTTCTATAGATTTTATAAATTATAATCTACCTAGGTGTGGATTTTCTCAGCAAAGTAACCTGCATTACACTATACACTGATTGACACTCGCGAATAGGGCTCTGTCTGACTTGAACAAGTCCTAAGAGTAGCCTGTTTATATGTCTACACTTATTGTAATTCTGGGCAAACAAGATAGCATTCATCCAGTTTTGTTGAGCTTTCGGATCAAGATAGTGTAAAAAGCAAGGGCACTAACAGTGATGTTTGGGATCTACTGAACATTGGGGATGCTCTCGTGATGCTGCATTCATTCCTTAGCTCTGGGAAAAGCATAGCCACTAACAGTGATGTTTGACATCTACTGAACAATGGGGATGACCTAATGATACAACATGCTTTCCTCAGCTCTGGAGAAAGTAGAAAACAGACACACTTGAATGTTCGTAACGTTTCCCAGTTTTATATGACAACTGATTGATGAATGCAAGATGAACAGCTAACTAACTACTCCAAATCTTACCCACAGTGCCTCTTCCTTTAAACTCTCTGAATGGTGTACTGTATTTATATGACATGAATGCCGGCCTTTGCTCATGGCCCTGTGATTCTAAATTAAATGTTCATTATATAATAAGTGGAACAATTAAAAATATTTTGAAGACAAATCTTTCTCAATGATCTGTAATTTCATAGTACCAAAAATAGATTTTCTTTCTCTAAGAAATTGAGCTTATTTAAGCTTCATAAATATTTATTTATTATTTTTATTTTATATGCATGGTTGTTTGCAACCTGTAAGTCTGTGCATCGCACATGTACAGTGCAATCAAAAGTCAGGAGAGGACATCCAATCCCTTCAAACTGCAACCAGAGTTGGTTGGTAGCTGCTTTACGGATTCTGGAATCGAACCCAATTCCTCTCTTCTGTAAGAGCAGCCGATGCTCTTAATTGCTAAGTCCCTTATTTGATCTTTTAAGATAAGAAAGTCACTTTGCCCTCAAGTAAAATGTATTTGTCATCCTAACAATTGGAAAGGGGGAGGATGAAGGGAAGGAACAAGGGCAGAGTCATGAATTCTCAACCAGCCTGAGGTTTGTAACAGATACAAAACTGGAAGACAGAGCTACATAGCAGGGCTAATCTCAATAAATAAAATAAAATAATATACAAACGAAACACCAACAAAAATAAGAGGGTGGGATGCATACTCTCCATGGGCAGAGGTCCCATGTCACAAAATAATTCAACAGCACAAGAAAAAACATTGAAGAAGCTATTCATTAATGGCTGCAAACATTTTAATTTATCTTTTAAATATTTTGTGTGTATTTTTTTAATTTTGTGTATATGAGTCACTTGGTGGTATGTATGCCAATGCAGCATGTGCTTGATCCGTGCCTGAGGCGCTATGGATGGTTATGATACTAGGTAATGTGGACGTTAGGAACCAAATCTAGGCCATTTGTAAGAACAAGAAAGCTTAAGTGCTGACCCATTTCTCCAGCTCCGGCAGCAAACATTTTAAAGAATGTGTTCATTAATGATTTCATTAAAAAATATTGTCCTCAGGATTTAGCAGTAAGAAGAACAGTGCCGTGACAGCAAATCATTCCTCATCCATAGCATATGCCAGAATATATATGAATTATTCCCCATAATCATTGCAATAATCACCTGGTTAAATAAAAATAGCTCTGGAGATTGAACCCAAAGCCTTGGATGTTCTCAGAAAGAGCTCTGCCACTGAGCTGCATTACCAGCATACAATTCCTGTTATTATCCCAAATTCTATTCATGAGAAACTGAGTTTGGTGCCTTGTTTGTTTACCAACCTTGTCTGGAGCTGGATGAAGTTGAAATCACAGCAAGCCTATCATCAAAATCTATGTTCTTCATCATTTACCGCAATAGAACAATGATAAATGCCCTTACTTTCTTACACTGGATAATTCTGGGGTTTTTTTGCTTGTTTGTTTGTTTGCTTTTCCAAAACTATTGCTTGTTTTGTATCCTCTTTAAATCAGACAAAGTATTCTTTGGGATTTGTCTCACTAAGTCAGAATCTGAGCCCTCCCTACACACAATGTACATTTTCCCTGTCTGCCACAAGAGGGCGGTAGTCATATTTTCAGGGTAGGTTAATTCCAATTAGAAAAGCCTGCTCCAAACAAAATAAAGGCTAATGACTACGACTACTTCTAAATGGAAAATGTAAAAACCGTTAAAATGACAAAAAAATTACCAGCAAGTACTTCTATGTACTACATAAGAGACAAATAATCTACTCCAAAAGTTTCTTACATATTTAAGAAGCCCTCTAGATATATAACAAATCCATATTTGGACAGTAGATGAAAAATTTAGAAGGAGAACTCACTATGAATTAAGGAATTGACATTACACATTGATAAAATGTTTTCTAAAGTTCATTCTTTTCAACTGTATTTGTTAAATACCTGCATTTTTACGCTAATGCGTAACTGCACATAATTGTATCTCACAGAGAAAAGAATGAAGAATTGAAATTCAATGTCTCATTTGCGGAGTGATGTTTATTAAAGTGGGAGATTGCTCACTTGCACTCTCGTTAAATCTATGTGACAAGTATCTTCTTTTTGTGGGTTGCTTGTCTAAGAAAGGGATTCTCACGTGGCCCAGCCTGGCCTGGGATACACTAAGTAACTAAGACTGGCCTTGACCAAGTGTCAATGCTTCTGCTGTGGGATTCCAAGTGTGTTAATACACACAGCTAAAAGTATCACTTTTATTTCTTACAGAAAGTTAACATGAAAATGATAAGGCTTGACAATTTCCATCAACTTAAGAGTTTTGAGTAATTGTCCTTTTCTCTACTGCTTTCTGCCACTCTTAATGTGGTTTGGTGAATTTTTTTTTTTATTGCTGTTTCCAGAGTTAACTGGCTGAATAGATCAAACATGTATGTGTGTGTTTTCAATTTCACTAAAAAATAATAACTTGGTTCTAAGCTTCAGATCTTGTTTGCCAAGTTTCTACAAGGAGAGAATTTTTATGGTCAAATTATAAAACCCTGAAAATAGGACTTTATAATAGAAATGCTGATGCCACCGTAACTATGGTATTGCAATTGGATCAGTATAAGAAAATTGGTTTAGATAATATACCCTTTCGCAATGAATGCCATTTGAAATGATTGCACATCTCCATAAATCTAAGCTAACTCAGTAATTCAAAATTACTAAGATTTAAGTTTAGTACCAATAAGCAATAAACTTATGGCTACTGCTGTAATAACTGCTGGTCGCTCCGCCCTTATCTCACAGCAGGTGGCTGGCTCCATGCTGGTAGCAGACTGAAAGAAAGCAGGCAACACTTGCAAACTAATTCTGGAAGTTGATGGAAGACTCCAGAGCCATTTCAACTGGTGAAATACGGTTGCATTTTGTGAGGCTTTTTTTTTCTTTTTAAATTAAATGCTCTGAGACACTTGCCCTTTCCGACAAAGGAAGGACAAATGGAGTTTTGCTCCAATTTCATGTCGCAACTCTGGGCTCCTTGATTCTTAGAATTTTCCTGAGCAGAATCATGTCAGTTTACAAGCCATTATTAACCAATTACTGCTATGACTGCAGAACAACACATTTGCATTGAAGGAGCACCTTTGAGTCCAAAATTAGATACTTTTCCACTTAATTTGTGTTTGACACTCTTTGATGAATTATGAAATCATAGGAAACGTTTTTCCCTTGACTTACAAAGAGTTGTTCATGTAGCAAACCAAGGGACCCATTTCTTCTGGCTTAGACATAAAATTTTTCTTAAATATTAGTAAATACTGTTCTAAACGACTTAAAAATTTATTTTCAATTTTTATTAATATCAACAGTTCTGGTGAATTAGTTTGTCCTACTGACATTGTATGACTCAAATCTCAAAATTCTTTGTTTTTATTTTTTCTAAATTTACTTAGAATAAAACTTACATACAGTACTCACTGAGCCCATCTCCTACTTTGAACACAATTCAGTGTTCAGAAACAAGAAAGTAACATTAAGGGTAATAGATAAAAGATGATTTATTTTTAAAGCTGAAATGTGACCTAGAGTATTCTGCTCATCACCCCTTACTATCAACATGACATAACCTAGAGCCAATTGGGAAGAGGGCACCTTAGTCATGGAATTTTCTGAATCAGATTGGCCTGTGGTCATAACTGTGAAAGACTGCCCTGATGTAAGATTTATGTTGGACTGCCCAGGTCACTGTCAGGGATGCCGACTTTAGGGAGGTGGGCCTCAGTTACAAAAAGAAGCCAGAGAGCAAGTCACTAAGAAGTAATCTCATGGTTGCTACTTCAGTTCCTTCTCAAGTTCTTGCCTTGACTAATACGATAATGGACTGTGACCCAGAAGTGTATGTCAAATGAACACTTTCATACTCTGAGGTGCTTCTTGTTATGGTACTTATGAAAGCTATAGAAAGCAAATTAAAACAATTATTAAAACAATGAAGAATATGTGTTAAGGCACTAAAGAAACCAAAAGGTTGGTTATAAAATAAAACCACACTTTTTAAAAATCATAATGGCTTTCTATGAAAGCATAAATACAATAGAAATATGTTATAAAATCCATTGTTGAATATGGTATTACCTACAATGGTTTTTACTTCAATACAAACTGTTATAGTCTTTGTGCCAATACCATCTGTTTTTATTATTATAACTCTGTTATACAATTTGAGAATAGGGGTGGTAATACCTTCAGCAGTTCTTTTATTATCCAGTATTTCATTTTTAGCTATCTTGTGTTTTCTTATGTTTCTATATGAAATTGAAAAATGTTCTACCAAGATCTATGGAGAACTGTGGAGAAATTTTGGTGGTGATTGCATTAAATTAGTATATTGCTTACAGTACGATGGCTATTTTTTACTGTATTACTTCTACTGGTACATGAGTACGGGAGACCTTTCCATCTTCTGATATTTTTCTTCCTTCCAAGGCTTGAAGTTTATATCATAAAAGTATTTCACATGCTTGATTAGAGTTACCCTTAGACATTTTTTAAACATTTGAGGCTATTTTAGAAGGCCTTATTTCCCTAATATCTTTCTTAGTTCATTTATCATTTATATAAAAGGACTACAGATTTTCTGAGTTACTTTTGCTTCAAGTTACTTGGTTGAAAATATTTATCAGATGTAAGAGTTTCCAAGTAGAATTTTTAGGTTCGATTATGTACACTACCAGATCATCTGCAAATAAAGATACTTTGACTTCTTCCTTTCTAGTATATATTTCCTTGATCTTCAGTTATCTTATTTTTTCTAGTGAAGAATTTAAGTACTATATTAAATAGGTGTGAAGAGAGTGGGCAATGTTGTCTTGCTCCTGCTGTTAGTGAAAGTGCTTGAATTTCTCTCCATTTATTTTAATATTGGTTATGAGTTCTAGTAAACAGTCATTGTAATGTTGAGGTATGTCCCTTGTACCCATAATCTTTCCAGAACTTTTATCATGAAGGATTATTGAAATGATGTCAAAAACCTTCTATGCATCTAAAAAGATGACCAACTCTATTCTGTCTTTTAGCTTGTTTATATCACTAGAATGAAGCCTGTTGGATCATGTTGGATGATCTTTTTGATATGGTCTTGGATTGTGTTTGTAAGCATTTTATTGAGGAATTTTGCATCTATGGTCATAAGGGTAAGTGGTCTGCATTTCTATTTTTTGGGTAATTTGAGGAGTATTGACATTTACAATTTATTGAAAATCAAATAGAATTCTGTGCTAAAACATGGTAATATTGGGGACTGGTAGACTTTTAATACTGCTTTTATTCACTAGCAGTTATGCGTATGCTTAAATTGCTTATCTTATCCTGATTTAACTTTGATAGTGATATGTACCAGGAAAATTATCCATTTCTTCTAGATCTTTCCATCTCGTGGAATGCAGGTTTTTAAAGTATGCCTTTGTGATTCTCTGGATTTTAGTATCTGTTGTTATTTCCCTCTTTTTATCTCTAACTTTCTTGATTTGAATCTT
This sequence comes from Microtus obscurus, assembly GCA_963919715.1. Taxonomy (NCBI): domain Eukaryota; kingdom Metazoa; phylum Chordata; class Mammalia; order Rodentia; family Cricetidae; genus Microtus; species Microtus obscurus. Next base: position 3,351,806 of record CAWTZC010001361.1, read on the forward strand.
CTCTTTATACCTTTTACTTAATTTTGATAAGAGTTTGTCAATCTTATTTATTTTCTCAAAGAACCAAGTATTTATATCATTGATTCTATCTACCTTGAGTTTGATTAATTCTTGGCATCTAATTTTTTTGGATGTGATTTCGTCCTTTTGTTCTAGAACTTTCAGTCTGGTATGCTATTAATTTATTTGTATGAGATCCCTCCAGTTTTTTTATTTGCTGAAGCTTGGGATTTTTTTTTGTTTTGTTTTGTTTTTTATGAAGGCATATAGTGCTGTGAAAGTATCTCTTAAAACCGTGTTCATTGTAACCCATAAGTTTGGGTATGTTGTGTTTTCTTTTTCACTCTAACCTAGAAAGTCTTTAATTTTTTTTCTCCATTTCTTTCTTGACCCATTTTCCAGTCAGTAGAGAGTTGTTTTCTATGATTTTGTAAAATTTCTGATGTTTCTGTTATTGTCCCTCATGATCAGGTAAGATGCAGGTGCTATTTCAATTTTCTTTTATCTTTGGAGACTTGTGTTGTGTCTCACTATGTTGTCAGTTTTGAAGAAAGTTCAATGAGGTGATGAGAAGAAGTTCTATTCTTTTGTCTTTGGGTGAAGTGTCCTGTAAATATGTTTGATCCATTTGGTTTATAGCATCTATTATCTCCAGCATTTCTCTGTTTGCTTTTTTCTGAATGACCTGTATACTTGCAATATTAAAGTCACTCACTATCAGTGTGTGAGGGTCAATATCTGATTTAAGCTGTAGTGATCTTTCTTTATGAGCTTAGGTGCCCTTGTGTTTGATGCATAGATATTAAGAATTGCAATATCCTCACAATCTTGGTGAATTTTTTCCTTTAATGCATATGTAGTATTCTTCTCTATTGTTTTTGATTAGTTTTGTTTTAAAATTTACTTTGGTAGATGTTAAAAGGGCTGCACCAGCTTGTTTCTTAGGTCTATTTGCTTGGGAAATATTTTTTCAGACTTTCACCATGAGGTGATATTTTAAAAATATATATGAAGTGAGGAAATGTATTTTTAGAGTTACCAATGATAGATGTTTTGATTCCTGTTATTTTACTTTTGTGAAGTTTCTTTCCTTTTTTTTTTTCTGATTTGCTAGTCTAGAATTTATTACATGTGATTTCTTGTATGCTGTTAGCCTCTTCAGATTGAAGTTGTCTTTTTAGTACTTTCTATAGAACTGGATTTGTTGATAGGTACTTCTTAAACTTGCTGTTTTCATACTTAAACTTTTCTTCATTATCTACTATGATTGAAAGTTTTGCTGGCTATAGTAGTCTGACATGGCATCTGTAGCCTCTTAGAGTCTGCAGCACATCTGTCCAGATCCTCTGGCTTCTGAAAATCTCCATTGAAAATAATATGTTATTTTAACTTACGTTACGTTGTCTTTTTCCTTTGTAACTCTTAATATCCTTTCCTTGTCCTGTATGTTTAGAGTTTCGTTTATTATGTGTCAAGGGGAATTTATTTTCTGATCTAATCTATTTGGTATTCCATATTCTTCTGGTATTTTGATAGGTATCTTTTCTTAGGTTAGATAAATTTTCTTCTGTTTTGTTAAAAATGTTTTCTGAGCCTTTGACCTAGGTTTCTTCCCCTTCCAAAAGATCTCAGCTAAGGACATGCTGTGTTTGAGAACTACCAGAACTGTTTCCTATCTTCTGGTAGTACTAAATTCTTTTGTCTTTTAACCAATAGAATCTATGCATTTAAATGTCTATTAGAGGAACATTTCCAGCCAACTTTTTTTTTTAATTTTCTACCATTCCTTGTGCCTTTATAAACTGATTAATTCGACATTTTTTGTTTGTTTCATATAATGGCATAGCTTGCATTGTCCCCACAATGAAATAAAGTTTTATCACTAATTTAATAACTATCAGTATTCAGAATATCAGTGAAGCATAGACTTGGATCAAAGGGACTATGGCATTTTAATGAACGCCCTGTTATGAAATAGCTGGGTTGAAATGTTACATGCTGGTCTGGAGGAACTCTATGTCTTTAACTAAATGAGTGTCCACTTCTATCACAGGATGTTCTTAGGTTTTCAGCATCAGAGGTTTCATATTATACTCTATGAGAATCGTTTTTAATTTGGAAGTTCCTGTACAGTAGCATTGCTTCAAGACTTCCTGACTCAAATTCTCTCCTGCTACAATGCTTCTGGGCAGTTTCCCTTACCTTGAAATGATTTCAAACTTGGTTAGGTCTTTCCTTGAATACTTTTATCGCAAAACCCCTTTCTTTCCTCCAAATAGTAGCACACCTGTTGAAGCTTCTACTCAAAGTTTGTTCTTTGTTTCCTCATTTGCAAGATCTGAGTTTAGATGGATGTTATTGGTACATTATCATTTAATAAGTGTTCTTGCCCCCATACACTGCAATGCCTTGTTCTTTGTAATTTATTTCGTTGAAAACAAGCTCATCTCCACCAAAATCTGAAAATACTAGTCATACTTTTCACACTCCTCATACTACTGTCAGAGGGGCTAGTCAAACAGAGCTACATACTGAAGTAGAGAAACATAGTTTTAAGTTGCCAAACTGGCAAGGGACAGATTTATGTCTTAAAGGATCAAGTTTATAAAATAAATTTTCAAAGTAAATGAAAGTCAGAGACGTGGAATAAAAAATAAACATGTCAGTTTTCTTCGTGTTTGAAGGGAGAGGTGAGCCCATCTTGACAGCCTCCATACAAAAGTGGTCTGGGCTCCTTATTTTCTAGTCTAAAGGCCAAAATCCTCCCCATAGTGACAGTCTAAATAACGTCTTCAGATATGGAGTGCCGGGAACCATGGAGTTGGCCTGGCATAGCTGCCTCACGAGACATGTGTCATAAGTATTTCATGTTGGAGTCCATGGGTCTTGGGACAATGTATGCCTTCAAGATCCCGAGAAATCGAGGCATTCCTCAGGTAGTGAAGAGTTTTTGTGTCTTTGTACTCGCTTTAGCAGTCATGGAAGTATGGAAGCTTAACAGCACAATTGCTCTGTATATCTTGCAACCATCATTGTATCCTGTCAACTGCATTTGTCCTGGCCATTGTCATTATATTTTGCTTCTGATAAAGATACATAAGGTCTGATTGCTCTAAATAAAATTGTCACCTTCCTAGTCTTGAAATGGCCCGTCAAACTGGCATGGTTTAATAAAAGAATGATAAAAAGTTTTAGATTTTGAAGGTGGAAATTAAATGAGTAATTGTTAAAAATTAATAAACTATCATTAAAATGTGTGGAAGTCTTCCCCGTGATCATCAGTGAATAGAGAATTCCTGGTAATCTTATATATAAATGATTGCATCTTATAATCAAAACAATCATGTGATCTCCAGACCTGCAGTTGTTTTAAATTGTAAAATGCAAGAATTTAATCATAATTGGCAGCTTTAGTATCCTGAGACAACACAGAATGACTTAATAATAGGTACCTTTAAATAGTTAACACTACAAATATCCTATAACTGATGGCCTGGTAATTGTAATTTTCAATATTCCACTTTTTGCAACCATTTTAAACAAAAATTCCTTATTAAATTAGTTATGAAAAAGTTGGTTATTGAGAAGTCCCATTAAAACTAATCCAATCAGCTGGGCGGTGGTGGCACACGTCTTTAATACCAGCACTCGGGAGGCAGAGGTAGGCAGAGCTCTGTGAGTTTGAGGCCAGACTGGTCTACAAGAGCTAGTTCCAAGACAGGCTCGCAAAGCTACAGAGAAACCCTGTCTCGAGAAAAAAAAAGCTAATCTAAGCAGTTTTTGTTCTGCGGAAATTTACTAGTAATAATGTCATGACCATGTTCTTTGAAAATGGCACAATAATTAACCCACACATACAAATGATTTTGGTTTTTCAAGCTTAAAAGGCCTTCCCAGGAAGCTCTATAAATGAAAGTGGTCATTGCTTCTTGAATGCAAACAAACCGGCTTTCCAAAGAGGATCTGTTGTCAGTTCTTGCTTAAGAAACTGTACCATGAAGAGTCATCTCTTTTTCTTTATTCTGCTCCTTTGGGTCACAATATTACCAGGTAATATGCAAGTATTTGTCAGAGGTATTTGTAGAAATGGATTTGCAAAGGTTTCTGTTGCTATTTGTTAAAGATACTTTCTTTTAAAAAGTTAGAATGAGAAAATTGTTTACTAGGTTTACTATGAAATTTTTGAATTGCAACATGAAATAATTACTAATGGGAAACCCAGTGAGATATGAAGAAAATGTAGTTTAGCTCATAATATATTAATATTAATTTCTTGCTGCTTATAGATATTAACATGCATTTTCAGGATATGATACAAGGTAGCTTTGGATTCCACTGTGTTCAGACTATAATATGTTGAAATATAAAATGATTGCTAAGTTTCAAATTAAAATAACCATACTCATTCTATTATGTTTATCCAGTATTATATATTTAAAATTTTTCCTGATGAGTTTATGTATTTTTGGGAAACTGTTGCTGAGCATTATCAACTATAAGGTGAAAATAGCTCAGTGTTGGATTATTTAACTTATATTTTTTATTCTATAATAGGGTATATGTGAAATGCTTTTTGGTATTCTTTTCTCATAATTACAAGTCAATTGTAGTCCTTATTGGTCTTCTTTGAAGTATTTCTTGTATTACTATCTACTGTATTTTGGTGAAAGGTTTCCCTGAAGGACTATCCCTCCCCAGCAGGTTTACAGTAAAATATTGGTCTTCTTATGAAGTGATACATATTCATTGATTTCAAAAAAAACGCTGACTTCAATTCATTCATTTATTTTTATATTAATAAGTTAACCCATTTCATTCATTTAGGATGGTCTAGGCTAATAGCCATAGTATACCCCAGGCTTCATATGGCCTCTAACACACAATAGGTTATTTTCCTATATGTTCTGCAATAATTAACACTAGTAAATAATTATACAAATGTATTTCAAGCCTGTATCTTTTTTACAACATATTTCTTCAGGTTACTAATAACCATAGTTACTTATCCTTTCCTTAAACAAAATGAAACATTTACGTGCAATGCAGGCTAGGAAGTTATAAATTACTTAGATGACAGAGTAGTATAAATTATATTGTGGTCAATAGTCTTATGCATTTTTCTATTACTTCCAAAGTTCCTTTTAAAATTATACATAAAGTAAACCTGTAAAGAACTCACTATTATAGACAAACACAGTATGAAAAACAATATCTATCGCTTTGCTGGATGATACTTTCAATATCAGAAGAGGCATACTATAATTTTTTTTTAAAAGGCAACTAATAGGCTTACTTTCACTTCGTAGCTCACAAATCTATGGTAATAGCATGAAGTTGAAAATAAATGTACATCACTGGGCCTGCGTAGATGGCTGAGTGCTTATGAATGCTTACTGTTCCATAGAGGACCTGAGTTTAGGTCCTCAGTTTCAAGAACCCAGAGTGGGCAGCTCAGAATCACCTACAATCCCAACTCTAGGGCATCTAATGATCTGTTCTGGCCTCTGCATTAACATTCACATATGTGGAGTACATAAACTACTATTGCAGGGATACACACACAAACACATAAGTAAAATACAATCCAGGATGAAATTTGTGATCTCCATGTGCTCCTGAGTTTGAAGACCAAAGTATGACCAACCAACCAGAGATAACACCCTTAAAAAAACACTCAGAAGCTGCAAACTGTCAATAGCTCTTCAGCCAATAGTTGGGTTTCATGCAGGGCTGGCTGTTTGATTGGCTTGAATTTGTCCATCCAGGTCTGGGCACATAACCACAACTGCCCAGAGTACAGTGGTCCTATACGTGTTAAATAGAGTGTTTTGATTTGCTTCTCCTCAACCTCTGAATGTTTAAACTACAGTATTATTTGCATGAAAATTCTTATTCAAACTGAATTAAAATGACATTATACTATCACTGATTTATGTCCTTAAATTTTCAATGCAAGGAAATTCCATTTGTATAAATTAGCTTTCTTCTGCATTTTCCAAACACTACAAATACACATAAAGTATAGAAGTAGAATGCTTTTTATTGCTCTATTCTTTTATTTTCTTAAAAATTGAAGTATTTAATTTCTATGGACATTTTTATTTTAATCTTACATACACTATGAAAACAGAACAGAATATTTTTTATCAAATAGATCACATAATCTTTCCTCATATCCCCAAACATTCAAGGTAATCTAAAGAATAAAACAAATAAATAAATAAAGATGAAAAGAAATTGTAGGTTAAAGAATTATTCTGGGGAATAATTATGTACAGATTTACTTTGTATATGAATTGAGATTCATATACTACTTAAATTCTCTATCATCTAAGGTTGATATAACAGTATAAATTGCACTCTCATGAGAAAGAAGCAGATAGAGATTCTTCGGAGAGTCATAAGCAGATGTTTCAGAGTAAGGATAAAATGCATTTGAAGACAAGAGGTTATTTATTTGTCTTTTCACAGTATTATTTGAACATTGACTAACAGTTAGGAGTAATGATGCCCCTGAGAAGACATTCAGAAATGCTTGGAGAACCTTTGTCATAGCCTGTACAAAGGGCAACTGTGGGGTAAAGTTCAGAAAGGCCACTAAATAATCTGATAAATAAAAAGCCCCTCAAGACCAAGATTTGTTCAATCACAAATTCAACTTTGCTTAGGATGACAAGCCTACCCTAGAGCTTGCCATGCCTCCCAAGAATTATTTCTATTTCATAGAAACTAATAGCCTGTTATAGTAACAAATCTCTGTAGAAAACTGAAAGTCAGAGTCAAGGGTTATCAGGAATTCAAGTCCATCATTGGCTACATAGCAATTTTGAAGTCAGCCTGAGTTTCATGAAATTCTGTCCAAAAACAAAACAAAACAAAACAAAAAAACACCTCTAATTTTACTTTTGTAATTCTAGATAAAAACGTGACAAAGTTAACCACGGCAGAATAGCAGTGCTGGTAGAATCTGTTCATAACTCCAACTACAAATTTTCAACCATTCTTTTTGATTTGTTTTGCTTTCCTAATTAAATAGACTCTAAAGTGTACCAGGAGTTTAAAAACTTCTTTTTCCCAAAAAATAAAATAAGTAAATATTTCAGGTTTTATGCAACCTATAAGATTAATTCTCATTGGAATATGTAAGCATTTATATACAATGTATAAGTGTATACTAATGGAATCGTATACCATAAAAAAGTGTCAGGGTGCATTGCCCCCTATGCAGACTTTATTCATTGCCAATGTCAACACAACACACAAAAATCTGAAGAATGCCTTCTCAAACAACTGTAATTTCAGAAGTGTTGTGGTAATTTCAGAAATGATGTAAAGGTGAAAATGAATGCACCCACACACACACACTCTCTCTCTCTCTCTCTCTCCCTTCTCTCTCTCTCCGTTCTCTCTCTCTCCCTCCTCTCTCTCTCTCTCCCTCTCCTCTCCTCCTCTCTCTCCCTCTCCTCTCCTCCTCTCTCTTACTCTCCTCTATTCTCTTTGATCAATGCTTTTGTTATGTTTAGATATAATTTAGTTAAAATGTTTGGGAAAGGAAATCACAAAATGTCCAGGAAAGTTCTATTTGAACAAATTGTTTGCCACTGATTAATTCTAAATATTTTTGAAAGATAAAATTAAGTTGCAATGAATTTTAGTAATGATTTTCAGCATAAAACATAAGGCTTGAATTGATTATTTATGAGAACAGAATAGAGCGTCCTTAATTCTATTGACAGCTGCAGAAAGAAAGTCAGCAGAATGTAAATCATGACTCACTTTTACCATTGTCTTCAAGGATTTTTTTTGAGTTCATCACTCAGTTGTTTGTGAAAACCTACTTAGTCCCAAGGCACTTTCTGAAGTCTAGGCTATCCCTCATATAAGGCACCAGTGAATTCACTTAATTTTTCCCCAGCATCTGAGGATGGTCACACTATAATCTTTTGTCTCTAAAACTTTCTCCTTATGGGTGTGTCATATACAGTTTCCTAATTTGAGCATTCTTTCCTTTTTACAGCCAGAAAGAGGTTTCCCGAGTATGGTAGCTTGGATTTGAGTTATCAGTGCAAAATGAGTAAAGGTCACTGTAAAACCCAGTGCTCTGAAAATGAATTTAGGATTGGTTTCTGCATAAGACCTGGAACTCACTGCTGCATCTAGAATTTAAGATGATGGATGAAAAGATACACATGACCCAAGAAGACGAACAAGTCTAATTAAGTCTTCCCAACAAAAATTTCAAGATATGTTTGTCTCCGTAAAGCAAAAAGAATCTAATAAAATTTAATTCTGAGTCATTCAGAAGTGGTTCTAGCTCACATATCAATTGGTACATTCAGAAATAAACTGAATTGAGTCTATTTGTGAACATTCCTCCAACAGTACTCAGAATTTTGTGTCTTGTGATAGTTGACAAAGTAAGACGGTGGGAAAGCCTAAGTCAAAGAAACAACATGTATCTCTGAGATATAGACTGCCAATAGATATGCACTGTTAATGTATTAACTCCATGAAAATGTATGAAGTGTTAGGCTTGGTGACTCCATATTGAGAACAAAGATCATTCTCATGAGATACAAAGTGCTTAAGAGAGAAAATAACCAAGGCATAAGAACAAAGTAGCAGAGAAAATTCACATTGTTTCTAGGTTCTCTTCATGTTTACTTTTTTGTGGAAAGAAATATACACCAAAAGGAATGGAGGACATTTCAGAAAGAAGAATGTCGACATAATTACTAGTTTAATCTTTTCTTTATATCAAAGAGCTGATATTACACAAGGAGACACACATAAGGAAGAAACACTCATCTTCACTTTTCACCTTTGATCAGCCTCAGTTCCTCTCCTGCCTCTGAGTGTTCAACTTTCTGATCTGCAACACTACATAAAATATCTGTACAATATCCACCCAAATGCCTGCTTTTTATTATTGCCATAGCATTACAATTTAGCCATTTATATTAAATTAAACTTCTTGTGAAACATCTACTCACCCAATATAATAGAATAGGTTTTGGCAAATTAATTAATGGAAAGGGAAATTATTAAAGAGACACATGTGGGTTAGAATATGAATCAGAAAAAGAAGGAATTTTATAATTTCTTTTATTGTGGCCTCTCTGTGAGTTCATTCCTGTATGCAGATAGAGAGATAGAGACAACAGATCGAGCAAGTTTATACTAAATGTTATTTACAGCAGTGCCATACACATGATGGAAAAAAGATGCCACTGCTTAGGCTATACTGAAGTGTGTGTGTGTGTGTATGACTGACCAATTTTCAGTGTTTTAATTCAATGAAAGGATGAGTTCCATCATGAAGAGATTATTTTCTAAGTACATATTGGTGCTTTTAGTGTGTTTTTCTTTTTCAGATTCAATATCTTTAAATAGGCAAATTATCCCATGTGTTCCTTTGCAACATATACACTGAAAAGTAGTTTATATCTTATGGTAGTCATTTGCCGCAGGCTCTCTTTTCTTTGGCACCCCTGGTACTGTGGTCTGAATAATTCTCTTTAGAAGAGCTGTGTGTTACATTGCATATCAACGGGCAGGACACGTCACAGCATCCAGGACTTTTACTCACTGGATGCCAGCCGCAATTGTTCCTTTAAAGACGAAAATAAAAATGCTCACATATGTTGATAAATACCTCCTTTGCAAAGTGAAACACATGTAGACACAATGCAGCCATTCTCACAGAAATTAAAATTTTAAATGGAAGCAAAATCATCACTAACACTGTTGTGTGGCCAATGATAACATTTCTGTGTTTTATAAAAGTAATTGTCTATTCAAAACTTTATAATATTGTTATATGTTAGCTGCAGACATACAGAAAAAATTAAACTATATTTTTGCAACAAATCTATTAATTGTATGATTAGAACATTGTGACTTTACCTAACCCATTACTGAGTCATTGCTACCACAAGCCTTGTACTAGAATAGCTTGTTAGTGACTAGCCAGAAGTTGAAAACGGTTAGATGTTCTCCAGACAACAATGGAATCATCTTTTTAAGCAGACTGCCCTAGCATGTCTGGGACTCTTCCCACCATTTAGTAATCCACTGAGAGAAATCAAATCCCTCTCAACTGTACATGGAAGCCACTGCCCTTGTTCAAGATGAAAAGGCTAGAAACATGAAGAGGACACTTCAGAAATCTTTTGTGATTTTCTATTTATACCAGAATTGAAAACTAAGCATGGCTATTTGTGCTTGTAACCCCAGAATCATGTGCAGAGTCAGGCATCTGGAAGATTGCTGGCCTGCCAGTTTACTGAAAGGTGAGCTGTAGATTCAGTTAAAGACTTTTCCCTAGGGAATAAAGAGAATGCAGAGGAAGGCATCTGATATTCTTCTTTAGCTCTGCATGTATGTGCCCAGGTTCACACACCCATACATCCAAGCAGGTGCACATCACAATGATGCACAAATAAACAAGTAAAAGTATAAAGGCCAAGTTAATTATTGCCATGTCAGACAGTAGCAACTGAAGTTTGTCAGGGACTAACAAAGAGGAGGACAAAGATTGCTCAAAGATTTCTTGTCTAGGCCCTCACCAAGAAAGTTTGTCATTTATTGAAAAGATATCATCATTGGAACAAATCTCAGTGGTATAAGCTCACTTAGTTCTGTGTGTGTGAACTTGGAAAATTAGAACGGATTTTAAAAGTTACTGTGTGGAGAAGATAGAAAACCACTGAGTGTGTGGAGTATGGTGATCTTGTGAATTGACGGGAGACTATAGCAACCAGTTTCAGTCAGTGTGTTAGTGGCTTATCAGAGCATGGGCTCGGTGCCCTTGTTAATTGGGAGAGAGAGAACACATAGACATAGATGCTGGTGGCTAACTTCACATGGTGCAAAGGCCTTAGGATGTCTCTTAAAAATATTAATTGGGTTACTAAAGGGAAAAAAGGAGAATTATAGCTAGGGTGGAGATGACAAAAGACCTGGAATTATAAACTAGGTCAGATGCTGTGATGGAAACTTTAAAACCCCAGAGAGCTGGTTAGCCTTGACCTGATTTACAAAGGCCCCCATCACCTCCACTGGTGTTCCTTAGTCTCATATTGACCCATGTAGCTTTGTACAGTGCATAACTCAAAATTAATCTGAAAATTCTGTCACCTTATGTGATTTTTCTTGATTCATCCAAGTGTTCTCAACTCTCTTTTCTAAAAAAACTGGACTCTCTCATCTTATTTTTTCATGGTATTCTCTAACCTATATAAATTCTATTTGTCCCCAAACCCATGACAACTTATCTAGACTTAGCTTCCATTTTACAACTCTTTTTTTTTTCTGTTCCCACCTAGCACAAGAACCAGCAACACTTAGTTACTAATAAAATGTGAGAGTTTAAAGAAAGAAGAATACTTTTTATATAAAACTAAAAGTGAAAATAATCATCAAGTTCAAAGATTAGTTTAACCAGCCACAAACTTCTATGATAAGCCTTTCTATACTAAGAAAAATGAAAAAGCTAATTTGTGAACTATAAACCAGAATATATATGGATATTATCATTTTATGTTATTGGACACAGTGCTCTGAAGTGGGAAATTATTATAAACTACACTTTATAGTCCAGAAAAATAACATACACAGAAAATAACAAATGGACAGCTAGTGCTGGAGTATGGGTATTTCTGATTAAACATAAAAGTTATGTTCCTATGTCTATTATATCCATACCTAGTCACTTTTCCAGATGATACATATACTGAATATACATGTTTAAGCAATTTACTTCTTGTAAAATAATCCAAGATGGAGGGACACAATCAAAATGGTCACTAAGACATCATAACTAGAAGTTTGTGCTTATACTGTAGAGAAGACAATACTGTTTAAAACTGCATCTGCATCTCCATTGCAAGGCTTAGACACTAACAATGCTCCTTTTAAAATCAACTTTTACTATGAATCCAAAAGTGAAATAAAGACACGCACATTTAAGGTGCTCTAGTTCAGATTTCTTAACAATTTTTTACACTATAAGAGCTGCTTACATATTTCATACATAATATCTTTTAAGATTTCACCAAATTTGTCTAACTTATTACAAAAAAATGCACTATATAGAGATCTACCCCTCAACTATTTTATTTTGAAAGAGCCTGTGCTTCAAGGTCTAACTTCTAGATGAACTTTCTTCGGTCTTAGTGTCAACACATACCTTGCATAAGCACATGGCTTCTCAATCGTACCACTGCACGTTTTCAGTTCTGCCTCTGTTTTCCCAGGGAATCCTGAGACCACGGAAATGTCATTAACAGAAAAGCAATGTGGTATCACGTAGTAAGATATATTCATACACACACACACACACACACATATACATGTTTTATATATAAATACTATATATATGAGAGAAAGAGAGAGATGGTGAAGAACCCAATCCATGAAGAATCTGAGAGACTAGCATTGAATCAAGTGTTTTTAACTCTTAATTTCCTTAGACAGTTCAGTCAGGACTCGAACTGACAAATGATGGTTAACGTACCCTTCAACCACACTTATGGTAAAGACTTCTAGAAAGCTTCCTGAAATATATCTTCCTGACAGAGATAGCAAATCAGAATTTGAGGTATTTCTTTTTTCATCAGAATTCATCATCCTAATCCTCTTTCTCTAGTAGTTTATAAGAAGTACTGCAAATGAGTATAGAAATACTGTGTGGCCTTTTACCCATGACCTCTTTTAATTTTAATGTGATATGTGTCCACTAATTCCAGTCACCTAATAGAACCATTTTTATACTCATGGTTCATTTTTATATAGCATTGTTTATTTTTGCATCCTTATTAATTAATGAATGTTTATAAGAATACTAAGAACTATCATTCTTATCCAAAAATGTATATATGGTAAATTTGTGACTCTTCTGTGTCTGGAGGGTAACTCAGTGATGAAAGGACTGCTGTTCCAGTGCAAGGGTGAGTTTGGTCCTCGGCATCACAGAAAGGCAAGGAAGTGTGGCAGTACATATTGGTATAGACAGACCTATATTCCTAGCTCTTGGGATACAGTAGCAGTAGGTCCCACCATAATCTAAAATAGCCAAAGGTGTGCTCTGGGTTCAGGGAGATTCTGCCTCAATAGCAAAGGAAGAAAAGCGCCCGATTTTAACCTCAGATCTCCACAAGCACGTATACATGCAGCGGCATATCCATGCACACAAACACACACAGAGAAATAACAAAATTCACTTTTAACACCTTTTTTCTAGAACATATGATTTTATGGAATTTGTATAGTACTCTTTTTTTCAAATAATGATAAAACAAAGACTCAGTAATTTTATATGACTAATGATTTAAGATAAGTCGTCCTTTTTGTGAATTTACGGCATCTGAAAAGAATCAAGGCAAGTTTTGTGTTGGCAAAACATAATGACTCAGGGATGCCGATTAATTTATTAGAGTCCCAGCAACAGTTTTAAAAAAAGTCTGAATACAGGCCTCAAGCATACTTTTCTCTACCTTAAATATTACTAACCATAGTTCTGAAAAGTTTAAATTTCGTTGAAATATGCCAATGGCCACAATCTACCTTCTTCATCTGTTAGCTTCCAGTTAGCTCCCAGACCCTAAAGAAGCACCTGTGTTTATGTGTCACTCTTGCTGGTCTCTTCTCCTTTCATTTAACTTCCTCTTCTCCAACAAGAGCATCCTGTGCAGTAAGGCCGCTCAGTGGGGTTCCTGACACTTGTGTATTTCGTTACAACACCAGCAAATCACAAAATGCCTGTCTTGCTCAGTGGGAGCCCTATGAATTTCATTTAGATTCTAAACTGGTAGGACTTCTGAGGTTGCATAATTTAAGCTTAAACTTGGTTACATTTATTCTCAAATTTTCTGTGAATGTGTTCTACATTTTTTTTGCTATTATGGGAATTACCAAACATATAACTCTGATGGACATTATTAAAGCATCTTTTTAGAGGTGGAATGATGGCCTCCAAATAAATAATCACACTGATAAAATTTGAAAAATAAAAATCCAACTTTAAGGCTTTTTTTACTCTAAAGGGAAAAATTCCATTGTAGATTGCTTTTTACAATAAGATCTTCAAATAAGAGCACTTTTATACCTTTATCATAGTTTGCTCTATGAAAATATTAAATTTTTACATAGTTTAACACATGAAATAATGATTTCAGAATCTCAGAACATCATATTATTGCTTTCGACAGTTTTTTTTAAAGCCACACAATGTGAGTTTCCACCTTTATTTGTACATGGGAAGCACTTTAGTCTCCCCAGTAATTGAATATCAGTAAGTCTTGCATAAACACTAGGCTGTTATGACTAGACTACATCAGTAAAGTGTCAAGATCACAACAAATCAAATTATCATGTAAAGGTTTAGGTTTAGGCTAGATGAAAATAAACAACATAGCAAACACATTGTAAAATATAGACAAATAGTAGGACATAAATTTGAAAGAAAGCAAGAAGGGGTAGGTAAAAGGGTTTGGAGTAGGGAAAAGCACAGGAGAAATAATGTAATTATTTTATAATCTCAAAAATAAAAAGCAATTTTAAAAAATGGCAAGCATGGGGCCAGCACGGATCTGCACCAGGCCCTCTGTTTATATGTTATGGCTGTTAGCTTGATGACCTTAAATTGTGAGCATGGGGACCATGGGAAAGGGTTGAAGGGGAGATGAGAGGAAGGGATGGGAGCAGAGAAAAAAAATGCATAGTTCAATAAAATCAATAGAAAATTTAATTAAATTTTAAAAAGATATTACTAAAATTGAGAGTATTGCTGACTTTTTTATAATGTGCCTTTAAGACTCTTTTCCTGAGTTGTTTTGTACAACCTCTACATGAGGATTATAGCTTTGTTTTATTGTATCTTGGTTTGCATCTTATTGTATTTTGCATTGTCCTGTTTGGTGATCCTCTCTTGGAGACCTGCAGTTTTCTGAAGAGGAATTGAAAAAGGGGTGGATCTGAGGGAAAGAAAGATGGGAGGAGCTGGGAGGAGCTAGGAGGATTGAAGAGAGGGGAAACTGTGGTTGGGATGTATTGTATGAGAGAAGAATCTATTTTAAATAAAAGATCAATATTTAAAGCATTAATAATTAAAAATAAAGAAGTGTCTGCAACGGACAGCAAAGCCATGGACAACAAAGCCTTTTGGAACAGATATGAAAAACAATGACATTTGCTTTAAAGGTTGTAAAATGAAATATTTACAAGCTAGTAGAAGTATAAATATTGGTTTAATAAGTGAGGGATCAAGTAAGTCAGTTTAGTATATGGAGAATAAACATTGTAGATCCAGGAGTTCCAGAATGATGTGGGGCAAGCAAGATGCTTGTAGTTTCATCCCTTCCCCAAACAACTGCTGAGCTGTGAAAACATTGGGCAGTTGCTCCTCCTCCCAGACCCTATTACTTCATTATCAGAGCATAATTTTAACTCATATAAAAATACAACTATAACTTCATGCATATGTATGTATTTGTTTAGACATAGACATCAAAGAAATGTCAATTATCCATGGTAACGTGTTTCACTGTGGCATTTTCACAAATATATAAAAGGTACCTTGACCATATTCAGCTCCATTTAGTGCCCCTCCCAATCACTGCCTTTCTCTTTCCAGAGATTTTCTTTCCACTTTCATGTCTTTCTTTTTCTTGGTTGCAGCCAGAAGTAACATATCACCAAAGTACAGACTAGAGAGATGTGAAAAAGTGCGCGGCATGTGTAAGACCTTCTGTGATGAGGATGAGTATGATTTCGGATACTGCATCAAATGGAGGAACCAGTGCTGCATATGAATGACCGCAGTGCTGAAAGGAGGTACACCTACGCCTAACTCCAATGTTCATCCACGCTGACACTGGCATCCATATGCCATTAAGTTTGTGAACTGATAAGTAAACCATTGTATAGCTACACTGGAGTGTGCACTTTTTTGTGTCTCTTGAAGAACAGATAGCTTCTGAGTATTTGCTATTGCAATAAAAGTGCTGTGAACATTTCTATAAGGACTTTGCATGGACATGTGTTTGCTTTTGTTGTTCTTAGCTAACTACTTAGAAAATATATGAAGTATGTGGTAATAAACATGTAACTTTTAAAATAAACCATCAAACTATTTTCTACGATTATTTCACCTGTCTCTGTTTCTCTCTCTCTCTCTCTCTCTCTCTGTGTGTGTGTTTCTCTGCCTGCATATGTGTGTGTTTGTATGTGTGTGTTGTGTTGTGTGTGCTGTGTCCATTTCCACATATCATGGCACACAAGTAGAGGTGCCAAGGATAACACTCAGGTCATCAGGCTTGGTGGCAAGTGCCTATACATGTTGGGCCTTCTTGACTGTTCTGTTTTCAAAATTGAAGATTTTACACTCCCTCAGTGTGTATAAAACTATGTTTCCTCCAATGTCTTGTGACGTAAATCCATTCATTAAACATCAGAATATTTTAAAAGATGTGAAACTGCTTAGATTTCAATGGTCCCCAAAATACTAGCCTTTAATCAGCAAGATCAATATTGTGTGGCCAATTTTGAAGTTTCTGTTCTCCGACCCCTTGGGGAGGAGAAACATTAGTTGCATTCCACCACCGGGCTTTAGTGAATGCTTTGAGTGATGTCTGACACCTGCTGCTTCCTGTAGCATCTGAGAAATGATCTGAAGAAGGCTTTGACCTGAAAATAGCAAGGTGAGGAAAGACAGGCTGTCTTTTGAAAAATATGTTCTTTTTGAGTGTTTCATAGTCTAAGTTCATAAAACCCCTGAAACAAAAATAGAATTATGTTTTATGTCAATTTGCTAAACTTATGATACCATACTAAAACACTGAAGTCAAAGGTTATAAAAATTTTTCAATTTAGAATATTTCATAGCTTATTAAGAATTCTCACACTCTGGGCAAAGGGGCTTGGAGTTTTCATTCCATGATAATTGATAACTGTGTTACAACGTCCTGCAGGCCCATAATTTGAGGTACCTGCAATATGGTAGCTGTTCAAGGTTTAATTAGAGCCTGGCATTGTTTATAATTCTTGCTCCTGGCAATAATAGCAGCAAAAGCTTTGGCTCAGTATCCCAAACAGTATTCTCTGTAATTGCCACCTTCTTTGTTTTCATGACTGTACAGTTGGGTTGCTGTTTGAACTAACTAAACCTCACTCCCCATATTTTTAATAGGCTCAAACACAATGCAAAGTAACATTCAGAGAAACCTGAAGGGAAATTATTTGGAGGAAATCCTTTTGGTCATCAGTCCCATACAGTCATTCCTAATAGAAACTTTGTGCTTGACCTTTTTCTTTGCTTTAACTTGATATGAATTTTGTGCCCTTCATATTTATGTTTAAATTACCTGCTGTAGTTATTTCTTACTTTAAAATGAAACCTGGAATTCAGAGATTTTGTGTAAGGGATGAAGAGGAGGACACACGAAGGCATAAAATAACAGAAACATCTTTGAATATATTATTGGAACTTTAATAATAGTAAGCTGGGAAAGTATTTTGTAGCTTCTCTGAGCTTTAGTTTTCCTGTTTAAAACAAAAGTATTTACTTGAAGCAAGCATTACTAATTTTTGCTATTTAAGCTTTCACAGAATAGATTTTATTGAGAATATGGCAGTCTAACTATAGCAGCATACTACCTAGCTTCATTGCCCTACTGTACAGTATTTATTCTGCTCATCTCTCACAGCCTCAACCCCTACCCATCAGTACTCTTGCCATGACTTGCCGATCTCGAGTTGTTACTCTAGTTTAAAGCTGACTTTTAAGGGGAAAACCAATAATTGTATTTCTAAGTAATGTAAAACTGATATTTGAGGCTCCCTTCCCCCTCAATGAAATCTTAAACAAATTAAATTGAACAGGTTCATTTGCAAAAAGAATATTTTAGCAATTGAGCAACACCTTGAACTAGTTGTAGTTCACAAAGCAATAGGGACAACAACTGGACATAGAAACAAATTAAATTGCTTGATTGTCTACGACTAGGTACTCATTTTATTTGTGTTATAATGAAGAGCTTGCCTTATTTGGCAATGATTTAATTGTTTGGTTTCCTGTGACTTCTCACAGCTTGCTAAAATTTGGCTGCTTTCTTATAATTTTTTAAAGGTTATTTTAACTATGTTTAAAGATTTATTCTACTTTTAAACTATGTGAATGAGTATGTGTCTGTGTTTGTTTGGCCATGTACTTATAGAAGCCAGAAAAAGGTTTCAATTCTTAGGCACTCAGTCACAGGTAGTTGTAAGCAGCTTGATGTAGATGCTGGCAACCAAGCTTAGATCCTCTACAAGAACACTACTTTTCTTAACTGCTGTGCAAGTCTTCAGCCCATACTGTGAACATTTTAAAATACCATGTTTAATTCACCGTGTAAATATTCATGATACTAAGGCTGCTTCCAGGTCAGATTTAATGTCAAAGGCCCATTTTGAGAAGAGTGCCAACCTAAGTATCTTAAATGATACAGCAAGATGACCCTCAGATTACTACAGAGAGTAAAGACCTATAGCATCTCTGTTTACAGAAAGATTTAGATTGATAGAATGTAGATTCCTCTATCCCTTCCCCCTATCTCTGTCTCTGGTTTGTCTCTGCCTCTCTCTCTCTCTCTCTCTCTCTCTCTCTCTCTCTCTCTCTCTCTCTCTCTCTCTCTCTCTCTCTCTCTCTCTCTCTCTCTCTCTCTCTCACGCATACATGACTGCTTATAACCAAGTCATATTTTGGTGGATCAAATTTTTGAAATTTTATTTATAGAAAAGGGCTAGTTTTTCTTCATAGTGACATCTCAGTGTCAAAGCCCTTAAAATATCCCAGAATTTGTATCTCTATTTTTGACTTTCCTTTACTTGTTGTTTTATCCTAATTGTCCTCTAAAAGTTGTTTGCTTGGTGACTTGCATGGTTGACTTACATAGCAGTAATATGTGTTACTGTATCATATACTCAACAGGTGAAAGACCATATATAAGAGCCAGATCATACAATCTTTTATTTTCAAGTTGTGGAGATGACAAAGTCAAGTTATCAAATATATCAATACTCATAAATTAAAATATACCTTATTCCATTGATATTTGTTTGAGTTTTAAATATTTACATATTTTTCTTTTCTTAAAAGACTATGCCCATCTTTGTTTATAAATAAATTTTTATTATTTAATCTTGTTTGATGCTCATGGCCTTTTGAGTAATGAGGTGTTAAAGAAAACCACAGACACTTCTACTTATGCTAGCCTGACAGAGAACTAAGAAATGTCTTTCTACACTATGAAAATCAATAAATTTAAAATAGAATGTGTTTTAAAAATACTTAATATAGGGTTGTATGCACGTGAATTAGGCAACACTACTTAGTAAACAAAAGATAGAACCAAAAGCAACAGTGAAGTGTGTGAGGATTAACCTTGTTAAACGTGTGATGGTGGTAGAGAGAGAAAAACAGACCCATGTAGGGACTCTAGGTTTTATAGTCACATAGTATTAAAAATAGTCACAGTTCTTCACAAGAAAGATCAATGGAAAACTCATTGTTTATAGTCTGGATGTAAGTAGGCAGTAGAGTGCTTGCCAATCCTGTGCCAGGCTCTTAAGTTTAATGCTCAACATAACTATAAAACAAACAAGCAAACAAACAAAAACAACAAAAGAAATAAAGAACAAAAGCATTGCTTAAGATTCTGACAGGTAAAATTAAAACTCCAATATGTATATGCCAGAAAACAATGGATATATACTTTTCAAGTTAGAGAGATGAGACATTAAATCAGTCAAGCAGGAACATTAGTTGAGATGTACCTCAAAGATGGCAACAGAGACTCGGGTTACATGAGGAGCTGGGATGTGACAGAACTGCCAGCTCAGTTCCACAGCAATCAAATTCAAAACCATAGTCAATAGTAGAGTTCAAAGACGGTGAAGACTGCCTTGCCCCTTCAGAGGAGAACACTCTGCACATCAAAGAGAACAAAGAAGACATAACAACATCCAAATGGGTACAGGGAGAACTGTGGGCTGGGTGTTCCAAATGGATTGTCCATAACTAGGTCACAGATTGTTCAAAACTTTTCACCCACAACTTTTATTTTAGTCCCACGGTTTACATGGGAAAAGGAGCAACACCTTAAGAACAAGATTAATGAAGCGCTTCAAGGAAACACTGCAGATTTAGAATCGACTTCCAGAAAATTCACAATGTAGCTTTTTAAATTTAAAAAAGTTAACTGAAAACCTTTAAGCTGCAGAGTCTTAAGTAATAGCCTATAAGTTTGCATTAATTTTTTAAAGCTATGTCGATGAAGTTTTTCAATAACAATTTCTCTCTGTGAGTCAAAGACTTCATGACCCTATAAGATTCATTGACATTACAGATTAGCTGAGCTGTAAGCCACTTACTTAGCATGCATAAGACTCGGGGTGCAGCACCCAGCATGGGTAAAGAAAATACAAGGAGCTAAACAATATGCCTCATGGATAAAATGTAAATATGCCTCCTCCTCCAAAGTCAGTCAAACTTCCTCTACACCTTTCTCTTCACAAATCCTCACAAGTATAAATAAGTATTTTTCTAATATTACTTTAAAAAAGCATGCAATCTTAAAATTTTTAAGCGATAATATTCAAAGGCACAGTCTTGCTAATGGCCCACTTACTCCAATGGAGACACACCTCTTAGGTCTATTTGGCCATGAGCTTATGAATTAATTAATCCACCAGAGAATTTAGCATGCTAATGATTCAAACACTTCCCAGTAGTGTCTCCAGTTACAAACCAGTGATCCTTTATATCTAAGCCAAAAGTTCCCAAACACATATCCTTGCTAACCAATTTCTTTTATATCATACATTGGAAAAAGACACAGAGCACGTGTATTCCTGTAATGACTTTTGCCCTCTGAAACAATGCTACTTCGGCTGATTAGAAAGAGATTGACTGCGGAATTTCAGTCTCTTGATAATTATCTAACAAAGATGCCTATTTTCATGTCTGATATTTCAAATTTGAACACAGTGAAAATATTTATTGAAGACTGAAGGTTGTTAAAAGAATCACTTCCTTTATAATAGTATACTCATATGCATTTTTCATCACACCTTGGGTATCTTATCCCTATAAGACAATATTGATGAGGACCAGGAATAAGGGTGTGGTAGAATAAGGACATGAATAGGTGATGTGCCCAGAGGTATGGATATTAAAAATGTGTTTTGTATACCTAAGGTATTTAAACCCCACAGGATTTGTACAAAAATATAAAATCTCAGTTTTGACCTTAAACTATTGTACTGGAGTATACATTTTAATAACCTAGGTTACTCATGTACACACCAGCATCCTTGAAATACTGCTTTAGTAACTCAAGGATGCATCCATCCATCTACAGCTCTTCTCTTCTATCTTCAAATTCTATGTTCTCTTCTTCTGCTTTCTCCCTTGTATCTTTTCTTCTCACTCTTTGTCTTTTCTCTAACTTTTTTGTCACCTGTTTTCCATTTTGAGCTTACTTAATTAATTAATCTAAATTAATTAATCTTAATTAATTAATTAATTTTAATTCATCTAAAATATCCAACTTGGTATATTTTTCAGTTTTAAGGGCCATATAATTGGGGAATGTGAATATTCTCTAAATTAAATGAGTATCAGAAGACACAAGAACATCATATTGCCTTAAACTCCATTGTACCATTGTCCCTTACAGAAATGAGAAAGAATAAGCCTAGCTGGAAAGTGGACTATATCAGATCATTATCAATCTCAGTCATCTGACAAGAAAACAGAGTATCAGAGACTGGCTCTCCTTCACTGCAATCAGATTTGAGCAGTAAGAGAAACTTTGAAATGTGCAAAACCAGCAGAAGTCATAGAAGAAGGAAAGAGCAAGGAAGAATGTGTTGATTTAGTTCACAATCACTTCTCTGTTGAGCACCAACTTTTCAGTCACAAGGTCAAAGAATCTACATAGTCATCACCCTTTCTATTTCTATGCCACTCCAAAGATTCCTCCATCTACAAGCTAAAAGGGTCTTCAGATCCTCTGCTGTCATATGCCACATTTGCCCTAGTTAAATTTTGTTGCTATGACAAACACCATGACCTAAAGTTACTTAGGGAAGGAAAAGATTTTATGTCTTATGCCTTCAGGTCAAGTTCATTATTGCGGGAATTCAGTGCAGGAACTGAAATAAGAACTTGAAGCAGAACCAGGGAGGAACACTATTGTTTAGATTCTTCACAGTCTCACTCTTAACTAATTTTCCATTTTTTCTTCCTTCTGTATGATTTTTTTAAAGGGGTTTTGACTATGTAGCTTTGCTAGCCTGAGTTTCCTAGATAGTCCAGACCTCAAATTTAAAGAGATCCCCTTCTGATATTGGAGGAGTGTGTCAACACACTGAATAATTAGCTAGCGCTAGCATTCTTATGTAGGCCAGGCTCACCTGCCTAGGGAGTAGGGCTGCCAACTGCGGGGTGAGATCTTCTGTACCAATAAGTATGATCTTCTGTACCAACAAATATGAAGACAGTTTCCTACAGATATATCCATAGGCCAATCTGATCAAGAATTCCTCAGTTAAAGCATTTCTTTCAGTTGTTTTGATAATTAAAACTAATTAGGGCAACACTATTGCAACAGCCAATATTTCATTCTAAGTATCTGTCCCATTGCTCAATATGCATCGTTTCACTGTTTTACTGCCAGGATATAGTGCTCTGAAGGATGTTTAACATGGTCCTTCTGCATGGGACATGGTTTGGTTATTGCCCCACTTTAGATATGATAGACATTGTCCTTTGTCACTGATAGCATCACTCTCTTTTCTTATAACTGGTTGTATTTTGTGAGGAATATGCTATTTCTAGAATTTATTCAAATAATTATTGTACACTATGTCTATCTTACTGTTCAACCATGGAGTCTATCATAGAATTGTGCCAATGTACAGTCAGATCTCAGCAACTTTTTACCAAATAATACATAGTGTTTTGAGTATGCAAACTAAGAAATCATATTACAATCATTAGATTTTAGAGAAGAAAACTAAGTATCAAAAAGGTCACATACACGATGTAAGAAAGCCTTAGATACAAACACAGAACATTTTATAGTAACAATAACAACAACAACAATAAAAGCTCTACATTCTTCATAGTCTAACAAAGAGGTTGGGTAATCTCCCTGATGTTTTTAGTGATTAATTAACATTTAAAGAAATTTTATTAATTGAAATAACATGCTTTCTTTTCGGGCGGCATTATTGAACTCCCGGATATTCCTTTATAGTGAAGGAACAAACAAAATATAGAAAGAACATCATGGTTTTGAAATACTAAGAGACTTGATATTTTTCTTTGGATGTTATTCCTGGATGATAACCAACGATTCTGAGGTTGTCCATCAAACTAAGGGTTCACTAGAAGTGTAGGCGTATCAAAGCTAAACAGTTAAGAGAACAGCATTTCGGTTGCTATCAGTTCTGCCCATCTCTCTTCTCAGCATGTTGTTCTCTACTTGTGTTTTTCAGTACCTGTGCTTTGATGTGGAGAATTTCCTGTTGGGTGCTACTTAGGAGCAGTCTCTAGAAACTCAGTCACACTCTCGTCTTCCAAGAAATTTCCTCTCCAATGGGTTTTTTTTTTTTTCTTTTCCTGAATAAGAAGAAAGTTGAAACATTCAATTTTTTACCTCAAACTCGATAGATCTCACTATGTAACCCAAGCTGACCTCTATGAGTTTAAGGCCAGCCTGGTCTACAGGAGTTAGTTCCTGAACAGGCACCAAAGTTCTACAAAGAACCTCTACCTCGAAAATCCAAAAACAAAAAATCAAAAATCCCACAAAAACAAATAACCTAAAAATGTAAATTAAACCTGATTTGGCAAAAAAAAAATATGGATTTCAATAATGTGTTTGATTTCATTTTCTAAAAAAGAAAACATTAGTGATTAATGATAAATAAAATACAAATATTAGTAAGGCAATTAAGAATTTGTTTTGCATCTTTTTATTGTTGACAGTCTCACAAATTTATATAATTGTTACTACTTTTTATTCCCATTTCCCATTCCTCCATGACAGCCAGCTTCTCAGCAAATACTCTCCTGTTGCCATGCCTTCTTTTTGTATCTGACCTACTAAATTTATTTAGAGGTGAAAAAAGAAAGCTAACAGCAAATGTTGACATTAATATCTTTGTGCATAGAGACTAAAGATGAAGAAGGATATGAAAGAAAAGGGGAGTGAGAAAGAGCAAAAAAGAGAGAGAGAGTGGCTAATAACGGAGTTTGACTAAAATTATGTTGCTATTTAAACAACCCACGGAAAGGAAAATAGCTATTTGTTGACACAGGGTACCCAATTTTGCTTTAGTTAAAGCTTAACCTGAACAGGTCTATGCAAACAATAATTTATAGTTCGAAATCTTCCCCTATCAAAAATTACATTTACAGATAATGTTACTGTTGAATTGTACTAAATGTTTAGTAATGATTCATAATTCTCACACATAAATTTCCTATTCGCAAAAAGGAAGGAAGGATGGAAGGAAGAAAGAAAAGTAGTAATCCTTAACATATTATAATAAAGTAAAATTTTAATTTGATCCTGAGAAATCATTCTGTGAAATTTTCTGTATTTGTTTAAATAAAAGTAAATAAGACATAAGACTAGCCCAATAGATACAAGAAAATTTGCAACAAACACAATATTAATTCAAGTGAAAACAACTTTGGTAACTAGAAACAGAATGGATCTCTCTCAACCCATGAAAGCACACTCATGAAAAACCCACAGCTCCTCTCATTCCTATACTCAATGAATGAGTTGAGCACACTATTCTTAAGATCAAGAATAAGGGAAGGATATTTCTTGCTCACCACATTGATTGTTATTAAAAGTAAATACTACAGAGAAAAAAAAAAGTTTTCGAGACAGGGTTTCTCTGTGGCTTTGGTTCCTGTCCTGGAACTAGCTCTGTAGACCAAGCTGGCTTGGACTCACAGAGATCCGCCTGCCTCTGCCTCAGAGTGCTGGGATTAAAGGCATGTGCCACCACTGCCCCACTTGATGTGGGCAAAATAAGTTTAATCTACTAAAATTATTGTGTTTGCTTTTGGAAGAATCATGCTACAGGATTTAAAAAGGAAGGTATTTGAAGTAAGGATGAATTATGAAAACTGTAATAAAATATTTATATTTTAAAATTCAATTATATTCCTACTAAACCAGTAGTAAATAACTAAGAATTAAAGTATTAAAACATTATTTATGAAATAAACTGAAATAATAAAAAAACTAAATTTATTGATTTATACACTCATTAAAACAGAACTTACTATATGACAGCTACATTTTTGTTAGTTAATTTTAAGAAACAATATTTTCTCGTTTTGCATACCAACCTCAGTTCCCACTCTCTCCTCTCCTCCTGCTCCCTCCACCTTCCTCACCATCCCAAACCCCATTCATTATTCAGAGAGGGTAAGGCTTCCCATGGGTGGTTAACACAGCCTAACAAATTGCTTTGAGGAAGGACCAAGGCCCTCTCCATTATATCTAGGCTCAACAAGGGTTCCAAAGAGAATGGGTCCCAGAAATCCAGTTCAAGCAGGAGGGAAAAATCGTAGTCCCACTGCCAGTGGCCCCACAGACTGTGGAGGGCCTAGTTTAGTCCTATGCTGATTCCCCCACTGTCAGACCAGAGTCTTATTAGCTCAGGTAAGCTGTTTCAGTGGGTATCCCCAGCATGGTCTTGACCCGTTTGCTCTTCCATTTCTTTGACAGGGCTTGGGAGCTCATTCCAGTGCTTGGCTATGGATCTCTGAATCTACTTCCATCAGTTACTGGATGAAGATTCTATGATGACAATTAATGTAGTCTTCCATAGTAGGAAACCACTTGTTTGTTTTTCAGCTGGCCAGCAGCTCAGACCTGAAAAAAATCACACAGAAACTATATTATTTAAAACATTTTAAATTTTAAATTATTTAAAACATTTTAAATTTTAAATTATTAACTGCTTAGCTAATGACTCTAGTGTATTTCTTGGCTAACTCATATCTTATATTAACCCTTCTCCATTAATCTGTGTATTGTCATGAGGTTGTGATTTATGGGGTAAAGCTCCAGCTTCTGTCTCTGGCAGGTCTACATGACTTCTCAAGACTCTGCCTCTTTCTCCAAGTATTCAGTTTAGTTTTCCCCACCTAGATCTATTCTGCCCTATGCATCTAAGCCAGTTTCTTTATTCATTAATCAATAAAAACAACACATAGAAGGACCTCCTACATCAGTCATCAATCTGATTATAAAGGAAGGCCAATTCAGGCACCCTCTCCACTATTGTTTATGGTCTTAGATTGGGTCATTCTTGTGGATTGCTGGGAATTTCCCTAGGGCCAAGTTTCTTGGTAGCCCCATAATGTTTCCTTCAATTAAAATATCTCTGTCCTTTCTCTCCATCTCTGTGCTTCCCTCATCCTGTCTATTCAGCTATCTCAAATTCTCAATATGCCTTCCTTCCTTCCTTCCTTCCTTCCTTCCTTCCTTCCTTCCTTCCTTCCTTCCTTCCTTCCTTCCTTCCTCCTCTCCTTCTGCTGGTCTCCTCCTTTTCTCCCATCCTCCTTCCCTTCCACCATTCCTTCACCCTCACCCCCATGCTTCCAATTTTCTCAAGAGATCATGTCTACTTGCCCTTCCCAGGGGATCCATACATGTTTTTCTTAGGGTCTCCTTGTTGCCTAACTTCTCTGGCCTATAGGCACATTATCCTTTGATTTACATCTAATATCCACCTAAGTGTATACCAGGCTTGTCTTTCTGGGTCTGGGTTACCTCACTCATTATGATTTTTTTTCTAGTTCCATCCATTTGCATGAAAATTTCAAGATGACCTTGTTTTTCTTTTTCCACTGAGTAATACTCCACTGTGTAGATATACTACATTTTCTTTAGCCATTCTTTAGTTGAAGAACATATTGCTTTTTCTTATTGACCATATCTTTTGTTTTACAGAAACTTCTCAGTTTCAGGAGGTCCAATTTACTAATTGTTTCTCTCAACAATTAGTAGTTTCTATCTGTGCTATTGGGGTTAAAAATATAGCATGAATTTTAATGGTATGATAACAAAATAAATTTTAATGTTACATATCTATCATGAAATATTTAACGTATTTGTGTCTTTTATATTTTCTTCACTTGATAACATCAATTCACAGCATTTCCTGAAATTCAGAATGATATATGCTTGACTAAGTGACAGTAATTTTATATATATTTCCATTACTGTAGCCACATAAACCTTGATGAGTTCTGATAGGCTTGGGTTGTAAAGATCAGTGAAGGAGACACTGACTTGATGC
Organism: Microtus obscurus; assembly: GCA_963919715.1. Taxonomy (NCBI): domain Eukaryota; kingdom Metazoa; phylum Chordata; class Mammalia; order Rodentia; family Cricetidae; genus Microtus; species Microtus obscurus. Next base: position 3,379,187 of record CAWTZC010001361.1, read on the forward strand.
TGAATAGCAGCTTGATATCTGTTTCTTAGTATATATTTTTTTTGCATTGAGATGGTAGGTTGAAATTATCTTAAGAAGCTTCTGAACAACCCAGTGTATATGTACTAGTAGAATATAATTGGCGCCTCTAAAGTAGCTCCTCAAACAGGACTAAATCATTGTTCTTTGCAAATCCATAGGTACGTATATGACAAAAAGAGCTGGAAATTTACACAAAAGTGTGTCTGTAGCTAATTCCCTAGCACATGCTTAGCATGTTTTCTTTAATTCAGATTTTCTTTCTTTTTTTTTTTTTGGAGCACCTAAACTTATATAATTTATATAATTTAAGTGTTTCCCAACATCACCAGCTCACATTAGAATTTTAATGCTTGCAAGTCAATATTTTGGAGTTTCCTAATTATCCAAATAACTTAACAAGTTTATTAGTGCAATGCACCGCACCCCCGTCTGTGCTCTATGTGCTATAATACAGTTTGCGAGATTCGGGCAAGGGGCTGGAGGTTGAGAAAACACACACAGAGACAGACAGACACACGGACATCTAATCACTGGTAAGAAGCCCTTTATTTAATAGCACTATGGAGGCTTAAATACCCAGCAGTCAAGTGGGCCAACAGGCAAGGAAAGGCACAGCTTTTAGTAACTTCAATCAGAAGGCTCTAGCAGGGAAGAGCAGCTGAAGGGCAGGACTCCAAATGGTTCCAACATATCAGAATCAAGAAACAAACAATAAAAAAGGAAGAAATACAGGTGTTCAGTGCAGCCTAGGAGTTGGTCAGTATACTTTTTCTCTCTCAAAGTTTGATTAATCACAAAGGACAAAAACCTAACATTATTTAATTCTTTAAAGCTGGGCACCTCTATTCCTAGCACTTAGGAGACAAAGTCAGGTGTATCTCCATGAGTTCAAGGCCAGACTGGTCTACAGGGTGAGTTCCAGGACAAGGCTCCAAAGCTACACAGAGAAACCTTGTTTCAAAAAAACAAAACAAAAAAAAAATGGGTTTAAGATATGTTTTCTAATGAGAGACAGAAAGAGAAAGAATACAGCAATTGGGAAAGAAGAGGGGATAACTCTGAGGAGAGAGAAGAAATTATTATCAAGATATATTATGTAATGGGAAAATCTGTTTTCAGGGGAAAATGAAGTAGGTCTAAGCACTATCTGAATTTAAACTAAAGAACTTAGGCTCATACTCAAGTTCATTTGTATTTTGCCATTCAGTTATGAATTTCAAGTTCACTTAACAATTTAGACAATACGAGTATTTTCTTTAATGTTATTTTAATAGTTAAGTTAAATACAGACACCAGAAACAGTTTTCTGAAAAATCTAAGGGATGTATTAACTTGGGATAAACATTGAAACATACTTACTTAAAAATCTAATTGCTACTTCAGAATTATTTTGTTTTGCTCTGATTTCTTAACCCAAAACCCTACACAAATATAGTTTCATGACTAAAGTTGATTTTCAGACCTGAGAATTTAGACAGCCAGGTATCAAATGCATTGGAGAAAATTTGAGTAATATGTACCTCCAAATGCATGTTTAGTTTATTAGAACACGCGGGTTAAAAACAGGAAATCTAGCCAAGGTGTGTCTTCATACAGGATCTGAAGGTGGGTATGACAACTGTGAAAAGAAGCGGGGGGAGGAATCACTGGAAGCTAAAGGATTATTATAGGTTAGAGAATGGTGAGAAGGGGCAATAGATGGCTTGGCCAAAAATAAAAGTGCATGAATATGACTTTTGCAAACCCACTAGATAGTAAGTTAATTTTCACTATATGTTTAAATAAGATATTGGTAATTCAGCTTTTCTTTTGCTGTAGTCATATGTACATTTTGGAGTTCTGATCGCTGCTTACAATGTAGAAGTCAATATAGGAGAAATTACCTTGAATATAAGAATACAAGTGAAAGAAAGTAAATATGTAGTATTAAAAATATAACACAGAATTATAGCTTGCGAATTATAAAGGCCCCTGCTATGACCCACACCTCTCCTACTGCTTACTCCTGAGAGCCAGTTCTCCATGTCTTATCTGCAGCTCTGTAGCAGGAAATCTGCTATGGTCTCCCTTTCCTCTCTGATCCCATCCCCAGTGGATCACAAAGTTCACCTTAAACCTTACTTCCCCAACTCATCCAGTATCACATCCTCCAATACCAGCAGGCATTCCCTGTGAAAATATCGGCTAAGCAGGCCAGGACAACAGGCAGCACACAGCCATCACACTTTCCAAAACTCAAGAGAGGAAACAGAAACCATGGGAGAAAACACCCACCCAATAATGACAAGCCAAGTAATCAGTCCCTAGCCCTATAATCTTGCCAAGATGCCTAGATGCCAACATAAAAACACAATCATTAAAAGCCAGGGCAACAGTGTTCCAGTATCCTGCCACAGCAGGTCCTGAATATTTCAACATAGCAGAAGCACAAGAAAAAAAACCTTAAAATCAACTATATGAACATGATAGAGATCCTTGAGGGAGAAATGAATAAATCCTTTCAAGAAACTCAGGAAAACACAAACAGTTGGAGAAAATATATTAATCTCTTAAAGAAAACAGAAACAAATGGAGAAAGTGACTAAAATTCTTCAAGACTTGAAAATGGAAATAGAACATTAAAGAAAAAGAAACTGAGGGAATTCTGGAAATGAAAACTTTAGGAATTTGAAGAGTAACTACAGAGGTGATTTTCAGCTCATGCGAAAGTCTGGAGCATCTAGGGAAGCAGAGAACACATGACTGGCGAGGCCATGGAACCCAGAGTGGATCCTGCTATTGCCAGTTTCCTAAACTAGTGCAATTTTTGTGTTCCAAATATTTATATTTATATTAATAAATAATTGTACCTCTTCCCTCTCATCAAAGAAATGTTTTTGTGCAGTAGACAGAGATCACTACAGAGAGCCAAACTGGCCAAAATGAAGAGATCAACTGTGAGGTTTCTGTCCCCAGTTAATACTTTTGCGATTATGTCTACAGTTAAGGCTCAGAGAACATCAACAAAGAGGGAGTAGAAAACTTGTAAGAGTGAGAGAGGACCAGGATTTCAGTGACAAGGAGGAGGTGGGAAGCTGGAATGGAGAATAAATGCAACCGTGATGCATTATATGAAATTCTCAAAGACTTAAAAATAATTGTCAAGTAGTTTTTTTATACTTTATAATTTACAAAGTGTTATTTTAGCAGAACTATCATTCTGCTAAAATGATATTTCTAAATCTGTTCTAGGGCTCTTCAAAAATTTGCTATATGAGAATGCAAAAATTTGGCAAGTAAGAAACCGGCATTTTAATGAACAAAAATCAAATTTATATATTCCTATCTACACAAGCTTGCCTTCACTTTTAGACTTTTTAACATTGGTGATATTTTAAGTAGAATTAGCTTTGTGTGTCAGAAAATGTGAGTTTGTATTTTTTTTTAAAATGTTGGCATTTGTTTTTTTTCTTTCTCTTTGGAGCACTAAAAATTGTCGCTATGGTCTCTCTCATTCTATGCAACTTTCTACCATCATGCTGCACACCCCAATGTTTATTACATTTTATTTATTTATTTAGTGAGTGTGTATGGTATATGTATGTATGCGTGTGAATGACACGTTGTGTGTGTGTGTGATGTTTGTGTGTATGGTGTGTGTTATGTGAGTGCGATATATAGTGTGTGCAGTGTGTATGTGAGTGTGATGTGTGTTATGTATGTAGCACGTGCAGTGTGTGCTTGTGGGGAGGTATGTGATTTTTATATCTGTTTGCCTCTGTGTGTATATTGTGTGGCCACCTCGACGATTTTACAGGAATTGGTTCTCTCCTTTCATCCTGCATGTTCCAGGGATTGAACTCAGATTGTCAGACTTGGCCATAAGCACCTGCTGAGCAGTCTCCCTCTCTCTGTTTGAGACAGTGCTATTATTTTGCCCAAGTGAGTTTGGAATTGACTCTAACCAAGGCATGTCTTTAACTGCCCCACCTTCATGGGAAGCTGGGTTTACAAGGCTGTACCTTTAGGCATGGCCTACGGATACTTTCCTGAACCCAACATTGTTTAAAGACAGAAAGATACTATAATTTATATTTATAAAATATCAACTCATGAAGATATATGTGAGGGCTCTTCATCAAATTACCAGCTGCTGTTTTTTTTTAAATATCCTACTTTTATAGCTATTGTTACATTGTCTATTAAGATTAATGATAGAGGTTGTCACCTCTGGGCTGTTTGAGAGGCAGCTTTGTCTACAGATGCCATTGTTCCCATCTGGAAGCTACTATCACCAAACCATGCTACAACTCTGATGTACACAGGTTTACTTTTCTTAGTTCTGAAGAATTCTGTTTTGAAGATTAAAGTTACACTTACAGTAGTATTTGGTCTCATTAAGGGGAAGCAGTTACCTTTAGTCAAAAGTTACCGTATTCAGATGGAAACTGCCTATGAGAAGGAAATGAGATTGTATCATCCCTTAATAGTTAATCCAGTTGGGATGTCAATCACCTGGCCAGTCAGCCACTTTCAAGAAGGCGCATCTACCTTATGCTAAATTAAAAAGGTAGAAAAAATAATTATCTCTTTAATGAGACAATTCTTTCCTCTACAGAATTCTTGTCTTCTAGTGTATGTAGTCCCTACTAGGAACCACAAAGTTGGTGAGAAGGTCCAGATTTCTGATTCCCAACTCAGGTCAAAACTTTGACCTTTTTCTTCCCTTATGTCTTTTTCTTTTAGACATTGACTAGAACCTAAGTATGCTTTCTCTGGAACTTTGGCCTTTTTTTCCATCTTTAACATTTCCCTCCATTTTTCCATATAGCTGAGTGTTCATAACATGGTTGAACCTGGTCCATGCTGGCTAAACTCAAATGACATAGTTTCTCTTTGGTTTCTCCTTCCTCTTGTCAGCTACTGAGATTTATAGCTTGCATCTTCCTGTGATTTTAATTCTAATAAATTTGACCTAGAGTTTCTATGTGAATCATTTCTTAAATTCTTTTAAAAGAGGAGTAAGAACGCTAAGAAGAAACAGCAATTTTCTGTTACATGACATTTCTATTGAACTTTTTCTTAAGTGCTTTGAACTGATTAGTACCTAAGTGGTTATGATACATTTTTTTTGAGTTCCACCTTAATGGATGTGACTCATGATTGCTTAGTTCTTTCAACATGCTCAACCAATTCATTCTTTATGTATTATTTTTGAAAACTATACAGTTGAATGTGTATTTAAGTGACTCTATACAAACAGCATACATAGAAAGCAGCCTATCATTATACTGATGCTAGAGTCTAACTGTACACGGGAGGTAGGAGAGGAGATTCTGGTATCAGACTCTTCATGACCACTTACCAAATATACCACATAGAGCAGATTACTTGGTATCTTCACAGCTGGGTTTCAATGTCCATGATCAGAAGTGATCACAACACCTTCTCCAAGGATGCTATAAGGAGTAAATAAAATAAACAAGCATTCATATCAATGTCTAATGAATAACAAATTATTTAAATGCTAACCTTCTAAACAGTTAATCCCTGTTTTTTGTAATAATGGTGAACCCTAGATAAATAAATTAATTGACCAAGATGATTTTTACTAAGTTAGTACCTGACAAAACAGAACTTGAGTACTGTCCCAAAGTATTTGAGACTAGTTCTGAGAAAATTGTCTGAAGCGGGTGACCAGGTCAAGGTGTGCTTTTAATCTTCATGCTGATTTCTTCTTGTATTTGTTTCCTAAATGTCTGCAGAGGTGTGGGTGGCCTTGCTAACAGCTGCTGTGGTAGGGATTAGAATGTGTCCTCAAAATATTGTGCCTGAGTAAGCAGCAAACTTTAATAACACTCTTTGGATTGGTTGTCATTTTTAATCAGAATCTACTCACCTTGACTTTGAGTGATTATCAATGTTTTGAGCACACTTTAAGGTACATTACACAATAAGATAGTTCAGAACACCTCATCCCACTCCATTCCCGCATTTTTAACAGCCCATTCAAGAAACTCTAGAGATTGGTTGCCAATAAAGCAACCATTGAACAATCTGCCACAATTTGAGGTTGCAGGGTTTAGCAATTAAACATAATTAGGTTCATAGCATTTTAAATTTTATTATGTTCACAGAGTATAGAAGTTGGTGCCTATAAATTAGTCATTAAATTAATTTTAACTTCTTTTTGTAAGACTAAAGTTTCATTCTTAACATATCTATTATTTCCCGATCATTAAAAAATTGTAACCAAGCCGGGCAGTGGTGGCACATGTCTTTAATCACAGCACTTGGGAGGTAGAAGCAGGTGGATCTCAGTAAGTTCGAGACCATCCTGGTCTAAAAAGCAAGAACAGCTAGAGCTGTTACTCATAGAAACCCTATCTTAAAAATCAAACAAACAAACAAAAAAAAATAAAACAGGCAAACAAAACAATTATAGCCAAAAGGAAGCAAAGGAAAAGGAAGTTTGATCTGTTGCCAGCACTCCTTTCACATACAATAATTAATAACAGCATATTACAGAAGCATTTGCTTAATTAATTTTCTTATTAATATGACATCCAGCTTATTGGCAGTATTAGTACATAATATTTTATTAGATACATTTTTGATTAGCTTTGTGGGGGGAGAGAGAGTAGTTCTCTCTTATTGTGTACTCCTCTTAAATTCCACTGCCTCTGAAATGTACTTTGTGTATGGCACAAACAGACAGCAAAGAATGGTTTGTTTCACCTATCATGATGAGGGTTTTTCAGTAATAATCACATGCTACAAGTACAGGGTACAGTCTAGTGACTAGTAAATTAGGATACAAATGTTTAAACATTCTTTGCAGTAGAGTTATTATTCCATGTACCAGTGTTTACAAGGAAGAGAAAATGCAAACATTAAGTGATATCTCTATCTCCCAGATATTCGTGAAATATCCCCAATGACACTGGCCTTTCTTGGAAGAATGCTTACTTAGAGACAAAATCATCAGCTGGCAGAAACAATATTTTTATGTTCCCAAGATGAAAGAGAGAGAATGGTTAGCCTTTTTGCCCCAGGCACCAATAAACAGAGGCTTAACCTGATAAACGTGAATGACTGAATCCTGACCACTGCAGAGAGAGACAGAGAAGGCAAAACTGTCCACCTTTCCCCTATTCAAAGCCACAAGAACCTCTGCTGTAACTGACTTTTCATCATGAAACTGCGTACTCTTCTCTTTGTTTTGTTTTGCTTTCTGGACCTGCTGTGTGCAGGTAAAGTGGAACAGCCAGTTGAGAAAACAAATGTTTCAGGAGATGATAATATTGTTAGACGTCACTGGGAACAAGGAAGTGATTCAGTAGCCAAGACAGTATTTAGGTAAAATTCCGAGATTGTGTCATGAATATTGGACTTGTTACCTTGCTCTCAGTGAAAAAATACAAATGTAAGGTTTTGATTAAATGATTGTGATCAAATCAATTGACATTAACAAAGTAAGAATAATCTTAGAAGTTACTAATATCTAAATTCAGATTTGATTTCTGTCATATATTGATTATATATATTATTTAAACTCATTTGTTTATTTAATTCATTTATAAGGTATATTAATTGTATATATGTAGTACTATTTTTATAAAGATTAATGATAGTAAAATATATACTACTTCTCAAGTAGTAAGTGAGAATAAATTGTAAGGAATTTAAATTACATTGAAAACCCTTGAAAGGAGATAACATCTCATATTATAGAAAAAGCATCTTACTTAAGGTCCAAAGCCAGAGAAAGAGAAGTGAAATTCAACACCTTGAATTTCATTTGCTTGGATTGTCTGCTTTCTTTTTTATCCAATTGAACTCATTATTCTGACTTCAGATTACCAGCCCAAAGGAAGCATTTTGATGGAGGGCAGAGGAAAGACTATTTTGACATGTTTCAAACTACTTAAGACAGGACAGCTATTTTTCTTGTTTATTCAAAAATATTGCAATTATTTCCCATCATCTTTTTAAAAAAAATTGGAAGGCATTTTAACAAGCTCATAAGAAGTCTTTGAACTGTTTGATTTTGACCTTAAAGACCATTCCATAGCAGCACAAAGAAAATCAAGAATTCTATCAATAAGTTCAGTTTGAAAATACTAAGAATTCCCACTTAATTATTTCTCACAAAAGGGTAATGGGGTCTGAAGAGAGATGACGTGCGATATATAGTTAGTTCTAACAACTTAAACAGTCTGACATAGAAAGATCATTGGAGCACAGAAGGTGAAAATCTGCAGAGGTATGATAACAAAATTAACATCTCAACAAAAATGATTCATATAATTTGAATACTTTATAATGCATATTAACATATTAAATGATAATTATGAAAATTGTTAATATATTACCTTAAATTCAAGATAAACTATCAAAGCCTTTTAACTGAATTTTAAATTTTTAAATTGCACCATTTTATCCATTCCTTTTCCTCCATTAAATTTCTCCCATGTCCTCTTTCTTGTTTCCTCTGGAAACCATGGCCGAACAATTTCAGAAAGCAGAAAGCATGCTGGCATTTACCCAGACATGGTTCTATAAAAAAAAATTAACTCCAATTTTACTATCATGATTTCCATGTGTCTCTTATGTCACTACTTTGCAAAAAAAAGATATGTAAAGTTCTTCATGACATTTTCAGTACTTTTAAAACCCTGAGAGACACAGTGTATGTTTGTGGATAGTTTTATCTAGAAGTTGAAGAATTTGCAATTCCTTTTTGTGCATGAAAATGAATTTTAATATGGAACAGTAGCTGTTATGTAGAGAAAGCTATTTGTTATTTTTGTTACTGGTGGAAGAATGCTAATTTATAATTCCCACTTAAATAATGCTATTCTTTTTCTCATACTGATGCTTGACAGCTGTCATCTTGTTATTTGTAAATTTGAATTAAGTTAAAATACATGCTTCACACCCTCATGTAGGACAGTATAATTTGAGGATTTTTTTTTTTAACTAGCGAAATAACGTCTTTTCCCCCTGGCATCAAAGGAAATAAATAGTATCTTTCTCGATAATATAAATAAAGAATCATTATTAATTTATGCAGTAGAGCAGTGGTATTACATGCCTTAAGATATAGAGCAAAAATTTCTTATAGGACTGGTGATGTAGCACAGTAGTAAACTGTTTTTCTAACATAAACAAGGTCCTGGATTCTGTACCCAGAAAACACACACACACACACACACACACACACACAAACACACACACACACACACACAGAGAGAGAGAGAGAGAGAGAGAGAGAGAGAGAGAGAGAGAGAATATAATATGGGTTTAATTTATTTTCCAAAACCTCTTGCTTCCCAAAGTAACAGAGATAGTATTGCTAATCTAAGTTCACTGAAAACAGAAAACATGAATATATGATATTGAATTATCAGTACCTTTATTTCCACCTCGTTTGTATCCCAAAAGAAAGGGCATAGAAACTGATAACATACCTTCTTGGTTGATGACTGATAATTTTCCATTAATTTTCCTGATTTTGCTTTGAAAGTTTACCACACTATTGGGCTATCTTAAAAATAGAAACAAAATCTAAGCAGGTGAAATGTTAGCCTTGTTCTCATAAAGTCAATGAGTTTAACAGTTGGTATAAGTTGTGATTCTGCAGATTTGAATACTTTATAAAAGACTCTGAAGATAAAGAAGAAAGAAACACTGATCAGTTAAACTTTTTTTTTGTTGTTTGTCATGATGACCCTAAGTGTAATGTTGCATGGCAATGTTTGTACTCCTTGCAACACATTGTCCCAGCCAGTACTTAGATCTTTGTACATGTTCAAAGAAACCCTCTTACCTGAAAGTCTGCTGGTTATTTTCATTTTCCATGAAAGTAATTCCAATGATATTCAGATTGTACAGAAAAATAATCACTAATAACTAATTAGTCTTCTTTGATCTGAAAGACAAAGGCATTTAAATGTTTCGGCTTATTTAAAATTAGAAGGAAAATATCTAAAGATATTGGAGATATATATATATATATATATATATATATATATATATATTCGATGTTGGTTCCATGGATGTTAGCATGAGCCTCAATCATTCATCTAATTGTACACATAGACATATATTTGTCTATCAACACACTTCAATAAAGTTTATTTAACAAAAGAAAATAAGTAGAAAGAATGACAGAAGAATTTTTGACATACATCTCAAAGCCACTTTAGATCTTGCAGTGTGTAATTGAGCATTTTAATGTAATACAAGCATGAGTGCTTAGTGGGTTCAACCTACCAATCAGTAATCAGTGGAGAAAAGACAATGAAACAAAATAAAACAAAACAAAACCACAAAGCTGTTATCTTTAGTAAAATAAGAAAAAAAATTAAAGCCCTACTGCAAGAAACAGGTGTTATATTTATTTTCACATCTACATTTGATTTATTCAAAATTTAGGTCTATATGTAAAATGATGCAATGATTCCTTTGATGTTTTATTCTCTTCACAGTAAAAGCTGACATGAAAGATACATATTTTTGCTTTATCAAGAGAGGCAAATGCAGACACGTATGCAATAGTGTTGAAAAGGCAGTTGGTTTCTGCACAAAACTAAATGGTAATTGTTGCATGTGAGTTCCTGCAATGAAAACCATCATTCCTGAAGATCAAAGCACAGTGAGTATAAAGATTAGAAATAAACAAAACAGGGTTACCAATCCCTCCTATACAGTCCGTGCTGTTCCTTTCATTTTAAGCAAGGAGGTTTAGATTCAGTGTAGCACTTCTTTTGCTACATTTCAGAGAACATGTCTGAAAGCAAGACACAAGTTTATCCCATTAGAAACAGGTAAGAAGTGGTATGATGTTTATTGGTAGTGTTTTAAGAACAGAAGGACAGAGGATAAAACTTCCAGCGTTTGGTGTGTTTAGTGTGAAAATTACTAACTAAAATGCTACATGTTTTATTAGCAATCTCACCATGTTCTCATCTGTATTAAGATGAGTGTTAACTCTTGGCAATACAGATATGTTTTTGATGCCCTCAAAATTGAATGCTTTAATATAACAAAATAACAATAACATAAGCAAGTACATAGACACTAAATAAAAACAATTAGATCTAATTTTGAAAGCAAACAACATCTAAATACATACTAAATTAACCCAACTTGATATGTAATGTGTATAGAGAATGAGGGCTCCATAATCTAAGTCAACAGTTAGATTGAACTATGATGTATGTTCCCTGCTCCCGTGAACAAAATAAGCCTATCTTACACTTTTACACTTCGGAACTTTCCCTCAGATCTGGAGAAAGAGGCTACATAAATAATGAGTACAAAAAAGAGCACAGGAGGAACTGAAGAACAGCAAAGTGAGTCAGAAGAGAGAACACGACTTTTTGTGTGCTTGCACTCACCAGCTACTTCTAATTGATTTCAAATTTCTTAATATTGTCATTGGTGATTTCATAAATGCTGAATGAGCCCACAATATCACCTCTTTTAAATCACAATAACTATGCAAGTAGGAGAGTAAAATAATACCTTGTTTTGTGTGAATTATAAAGTATGTATTATCCACCAAGTTCTATCAAATTCTTACTCAACTATTTAACCAAATTTATTACAGTCTAACTCTGAATTCAGAAATAATGTACATCATTGTGTAGTAAGGGTAAAAACAAATTAAACAATGACACAATCCAGCCAGTCTAAGAGAGGTTATCAAAAAAAAGGAGGAATTACCCATCTTGCTATAGAGATAGAAACATATTCACGTGGTAGTAATTACTTACATCTGATTAAAAATCACTTACTTAGTCTTTCAGCATCTGTTGAAGAACAGTACCAGTGCTGTGGCAAATGTGACATGGAGTTGAACCACATGTGATGATATCTTTAATTGAAATTTTGTTATCCGGCTGCCTGATTTTTGCCTCCTGTAGAAGTTTCAAATTTCCATAAATTTGACTTATAGATAAGAAAATACTGGCACTCATTACAGTCTCAGAATTTTTCAGCGATCCTTTAGGATAAACAGCCAATGCCAATTACTCCCTTAAAATTTTGAAACAAAATAAAACATCTATCTTTCACAGAAAACCTGAACCAACCACAGATTATATCTATAAACTTAAAGAAAATAGAGCAAGATATATTGACCTTGCCATATGCTTAATACGCAAAATTATTCAATTATTAGATAATTGCACTTACAAATCAGAAAACAAATATTTTTAATTAAATTACTTTCTCAGGCAGGCACGTACTATGTTTATCATGCCTGTGCTCGCCCTGTACCTGCTTTCTCTTGCACCTGTCATCAGTTCTGTGACCCCCCACAGACAGTTTAATGCTACATATACAATATTATGCACCTACACAATAGAATGGAAAAAAAACTAAACAAGAATACAAATAATCCAATCAGTAAATGTAATAAGGAAATTAACAAGCAGATCTCAAAAGATAAAATACAAACAGGTAATAAACATAGAGGAGGGGATGTTCAAGATCATGAGGCTTCAGAGAAATGCAAACCAAAACTAAGCTGAGATTTTTGTCTTAGCCCAGTCACAATCTCAGTCCTTCGGGTAACAAGAAGTGCTGGTAGGAATAGTAGATCCCTCACTGTGGAATTCAGGATGAAGATTTTCAAAAACACTAATTCTAGGTTTTTCAAGTGACCCCACTATACCCTTATTGGATGTTTACTGAAAGGACCCAAAGCTGCATATTACAGAACTACTCCACATCAGTATTTGTTACAATAGTATGCAAAAGAATGTAAGTATAGAAACAATTTGGTGCCTAACAACTTAGGAATCGACAAAGAAAAATATAGTATATACACAATGGATCTGGGTTTTCAATTTGTTTTGGGGAGGCTTCTGATATGAAATAGGTCTTAAGAAGTAAAATCTTAGCCGGGCGGTGGTGGCGCACGCCTTTAATCCCAGCACTCGGGAGGCAGAGGTAGGTGGATCTCTGTGAGTTTGAGGCCAGCCTGGTCTACAAGAGCTAGTTCCAGGACAGGAACCAAAAATGCAAGCAGAAGGATATGAGTTCAATTTCCCAAAGCCGTGTAAAACAGACACGGTAACACATGTTTGCAATCTCAGTGTTGGCGAGGCCTTGACAGGTACATAGGGCTTGATTCCAATCTGGCTTATTTTTCTTGGCAAGTTCTAGTCCACTGAGAAACTGTCCTTAAAGGAAAAAAAAATGATTAGTTTCTGAGGTGAAGAACTTGAAGTTGACCCTCTGACCTTCACAAACATGTATTTACATGAGTACACACAGCATACCAACATGCACATAAACACCCACAAGTAGGCACATGTAAAATTACACTCACATACAAAATAAAGTACAACTCAGTATTTGTATTCCTCTACCCAACTGCATCTAGGAAAACAGAGAAGCTATGTCATGTCATGCCCCCACCAAAAGAGTGGATTCCAGGAGGGAACTCTTGGATGAGTATAATTAGATTGGTTTTGACAGGAAGAGTGGTTGAATGTAATTGAAGTTATATAGAGAAGCTCAAGCAGTGTAGACTGGTAGTGTGAGCAAGCTTTGAAGGAGGTGCAGAAGATGCAGGGGGTAGCTGAGTTGGTCACTATGGTTTTCCTTTCGTTCCTATCTGGAATCCATTCAAGGGCTGAGACATTGCTGTTCATTTCTGCTTTTGCGGTGTCTGCCCTGTCCTTCTCTGAGAAAATTTCATGTTCTTTGGGTCATTGCCCTGCTACCAGAAATCACAAGCAGAGATCCCTTCTCACATCTTTCTCTAAGCTATCTAGGCAACACTTGGCTTTCCTCTGAGATTATTAGAGAACCAAAATAATGAAAGTTACCATAAAAGCTTGGAGAGGGGAAGAGCTACTAGTTTTCAGTGACTCTCTTAAACGTAAATGCTGATTAGACAATTCCAGAATTTTAATTAATTCTAGAAAGTAGGGATGTAAGCTGATTCACCTCTTGCTTTTTCCTCCTAGCTTCTATTTGATCGCATGCCCCCTTTCACTTACGTAACTGAAACTGCAATTGAGCATCAAAATGATAAGAGACTTCTGATCAAGAGAAAAGGAAACAATGAATATATGATTCTTGTATTAAATTTGGAAACAAAACTTCTGTGCTTCTCATAATTCAATTTTGTAAGGATGATAACTTGAAGTGTTAGAAAATTAACATTGTGTTAAATATCATTATTAAAAATTATTAGCTTGAGAACTGGAGACAATGATGAATAAAAAGATTCATGAAGATAAAATAACTGGAGCCTCATTCCACAACCACTGAGCACAGTGAACAAGGTTAGACACTGAGTCTCATTCACATGTTTGTGAAAAGCTGCTTTTCTCATGAAGACATCTTTAGTTGTGATGAATCTTATTTTGGGTCCCTTCTTGATGGACTTTTTATGAAGTCCAAAAAGAGAGGTAGGAGAAAATACCATGAAACATCAAACAACATATCAGATTAGGTTGTCTCCAGCTCTCAAAATTGTGACTTAAAATATACCCTGACTGTTAGGCCATCTTCTATATACCCAATGATAATAATGAAAATATACCCTGACGGCTAGGCCATCTTCTATATACCCAACGATAATTGTGTTGACAGCCATTACTAATAAGGAGCAAATGAAAAGTGAAAAAAAGTTCTAAGTAGCTCCCTCTTCTTGACAACAAAAGCAAATAGCTAAATAAATCAGTCAGGAATCACATTATGGCATGGGGCAACATGCCAAGGAGCTGATACATTACAGTGATCCCAGCTACAGAGGTTCAGTCCTGATCTAAGAAAGCAGTTGACCAGAAGCGAGGCATGGTAGCAAATGTCTTATATCGCAGTAGTTCTCCAACTACTGAACAGCAGACATGCTGATACAACATTAAGAGAAGTTGATGTGTTATATGATTGAGTTATATTTTCAATTTCAGTGTTAGTTAAGATGTATACAAGCAAGCAGACTGTCTCTTTAGAGAGTCAGGGCAGAACAACTTGTTCTGCTTCTGTATAATACCTTTTAGGTAATGATGACCCACAGCCACACATGATTTGAGTTTCATATGTGCCCTGCCATTTTCAGTCTTAAATGAACACAACTGAAGCTCTAATGTACTATTTGAAACCATGTCTAAGTTCTCCATTGCAGACAAGATTATGTACACTCTGTAATCAGAAAAAAATATGTCTCCACCTCACCTTACATTCTACACTTGAAATTTTCTCCCTTTCCTTCTCAGATACATATTATGACTTGCTTCTGATCCTTGATGAATGCAGTCCCTATTCTGACCAACTCACTCCTGTCGTTATCTGAGTAATATTTCAGCTCATCGTAGAAACTACCACTGATGAAACCATTATATGGACTCCTGTGCTGGCTGGTCAACTTGACTTCCACTTTGACATAGCTGAGAAGAGGGAATCTTTTTTTTATTTATTTATTAAAAATTTCCACCTCCTTCCCTTCCTCACATTTCCCTCTCACTCCTCCCTCCCTCTCCAGTCCTAAGAGCAGTCAGGCTTCTCTGCCCTGTGGGAAGCCCAAGATCCTCCTCACTCCATCCAGGTCTAGGAAGGTGAGCATCCAAACAGACTAGGCTCCCACAAAGCCAGTCCATGCAGTAGAATCAAAACCCAGTGCCATTGTCCTTGGCTTCTTAGTCAGCCTTCATTGTCAGCCACATTCAGGGAGTCTGATTGATCACATGCTCATTCAGTCCCAGTCAAGCTGGCTTTGGTGAGCTCCCATTAGATCAGTCCCACCATCTCTGTGGGTGAATGCACCCCTCGCGGTCCTGACTTCCTTGCTCATGTTCTCCCTCCTTCTACTAGAAGAGGGGATCTTAATTGAGAAAATGACCCAAACGTAATAGCCTGTAGGCAAGTCTGTGGGGTGTTTTTTTGATTAATGGTTGATGTAAGAGGTTCCAACTTGCTGTGGGAGGTGCTATCCCTGGTGCTACTGTGCGTTCTGGGGTGTATAGAAGAGCAAAAACATGAACAAGCAAGGAGAAGAAAATCATTTTTCGATGGCCCTGTATCAGTTCCTTGCCCTGTTTGAGTTCTTGCTCCGACTTACTTCCACAATCAGCATTAATGTGGAAGTGTAATATGAACTAAACCCCTTAGTCCCTAAGTCGCTTTTGGCCAATGTGTTTTATCACAGCAATAGAAATCCAAACTAAAAGGCAATGTTCATGATGCATCTGTTAACAAAAATGTCCGTTTAGGGGTCTTCTGTTTGTGCTTTCACTTTACGAGTTTTATAAAGATACAGATGTGTTCTTCCTACATACTAAGACATTTTCAAGTATCTCATCCATAAATACTTCTCAATGAAAAAATTTATGGAGAAATCAATGAATGGAGAGAGGAGGAGAATATTGTGAAAGCGGGAAATTTACGTACATACAAATCAAAACCCCATATGTCAGATAAACGTCCATGACAGTCACTGACAACTGACCAAGAGTTTGGTTTTACAGTGGTAGGAAGTACTGATTACAATGATGAAGCTGTAGTATTCTCAGAGATAAGAGGTTTCTATAAAGTTAGGTAAATCAGAGAGAACTAACCTAGGTCAGATTATATTTGCTATTAGTATGAAATAGTATAAACCAATACAACAATAACAAGCATATGCAATGTTAAGTATATAATATTAGTACTAAAATAACAATGAAAACAATCATTATAGTTATTATAATAGGTCAATAATGTGACAATTAAAATGTTCTAGCTATAACATTGTAACATTACCATGTTCATATACAGATGTCAGAACACACACAGGCTGTACAGCAAACTCAAAACATTTAAGCAACTTGCCATGGAAATAAAACACATACACATCTTAAGAGAAGATTGGAGTACCTTAGTCAGAAATTCAAAGCCACACAATGTCATCTACCAAGCACTGAGTCCTCCCCAAGCCATAATCCTCCACCCCTTGGAGAAGAAGGGAAAAAAGTCCAAAGGACATGTTATTGTAGACGGTACGTTTATATATACATAGCTCTTATTTCAAATGCCCCAGAAAGCTAAACCCCTATGAAAAGATAGTAATACCTAAAAAAACATTTAAAATTTAGAACAAATTAATCATTTTCTTTTCTCAGCTTAATTCAAATATAGTTAATTCTGTAGGCCTGACATTCAGAGTTCCTAAGCATATATTTGCACCTCACATTTTAGATATAATTTTCTGAACAATTACATCTACTTAATATTATCAAGTGAGAGAAATTTCAATCCATAATTCTATTTTAAATTTGAATATCCTTCTCAGATATCCCATATAATCATAGAAATATATAACGTTCAAGGTGAAAACCAAAAATAAAATAAAAAGAACTGCTTCTGTAAGTCTTTGTATACTATAAATACCTATAGAATCATAACATATACAAATATTGAGAGTCAAATATCCTTCAAATTAAACAATCATCAAAAAGCTTGCAGGTGTGTATTTCCTAACACACACACCCAGGAGGAAAATTTAAGTAATAGGCAAATTTGCTTAAAATTACATACTACAATGCCAGATATGTGGTTTATTTAGAGTTATAGGCTTTCCAGGATTCTTAGTTCACCATGGTTGTACATAATGCGTGTTTCATCTTTGCAATCTAGTGCATAAACACACTAATCAGGAACAAAGAATTCTCTGTGAAGTAAATGTTCAAATCTCATAGGCACTTGAGTCTGTTCATCCATAGCTTCTCTGGTCAGATGACGATGTACTTTTCATTATAGAATTATGATCCCATGTAATTCTGGGATTCTTTCTAATACATGACCACATTATACTTACCATATCTGTCTTTAGATAACTTCAAAATAATTACAGCAAATTTAAAACTTTCTAGAGGAGATTATTGCAGTTTGTAAAACCAGTTTTCAGATATCTTACCTTGTGACCAGTTAAAATTATATTCATTGTAACTTTCATATCTTGGTTGTCTTTCTTGAGATCATATGTAACAAATAAAGTTAACACCATTAGTATGTAAGGACATTCCCATAGTCTGATATAATATTCCATGTGCATTTTTTTCTGAGACTCCTCGTGTGCTTTCTGACATGTGACTTAAGTTCTCATTCAATCACATTAATTGTCCACTACTGTGAAGATTGCTCTATGATATTAACAATACGTCTTCTCTGTAGAATCACCTACAGGACTCCATGAGCCTTTCGACTAATTGAAAATCAACTCTGTTTTTTGCGACTGTATCATTTATTCATGCAGTTTGATTGACTTACTACAATCAAAAGTATGTTTCCTAAACTGTATCTAATGTGCCTCCGACTACTACCATTGCTACTAATTATTCTAAGTAATAACTTTACTTCAGAAAGATACCAAAACTAACATTTGCTTCATTATTTTGTCTTCAAAAACAACTTTTATTTGCAAAGTTAGTATATCTTCTTAAATCCATATATTTCCAGACGCGGCTACTATATTTTGTGATTTATTTAAAATGCATTTTAAACGCATTTACATCGATGCATATATTTCAGAATTAAAGGGTGGCATATTGGAATCTATTCATGTTTATTATTTTTCCTATGATTCTCCATGTTCAGTTAAAGGTCATTTAATCTTCAATACCTACCAATACTTGTCAATTAGAACACTTAAAGTTTTTCAAGTGCTTCTACTACTTGGAGATGTGAATCTTCTACAGCCAATAACTACTTTCGCCAAAGTCATATCAATGTACTTTTCTTCCACCCAACTTCAGCTTCCTTCCTCTGCAGTTCACACTTTTTCTCCCTTCCTGGCTTGTTAGAATTTTTGATAGCTATCCACATTGCTCCAGACAGAATGAAGCTAAGACTGCTGTGCAGCTGAGGGACTTATTTACTTTAGGGACAGCTGGAAGGCAGCTTACCTCTCTAGGGTTTGACTTGGTAAAGAGGTAGAGAGAATGTGTTTGGGGGAATCATACCCAATCTGAATCAAAGGTTCAGAAGTACTTATGCATCACATTGTACATGCTAGACACTGGCTGACAAATTTTTCAGTAACATTAAAATAATCTTGACATATTTTAAAATTTCTATACCTACATAATATAGGCATCAGCCCCTGGGGAGGTTATTTTTTTTCTCTTTCTCCCCATGCTTATCAGAATAATATTTGTCTACCTTTCTGAATAAGTCAAGCATAAGTTTCAAGGTCAAACTGGAGTTTGGCCCAATCAAAGTATAATTTAAAAAAAAAAGAAAGAAAGAAAATGCAAAAGCAACAAATAGAATAATGTCTAGTGCAAGGAGTCACAAAAAATGAAAAAAGTTAGAAAATTTATAAAAGAGAATGATCTTGTACTTTTGTAATAGAAAACGTTGCCAAAATGCTATAGACTTCTGTAAGTAACCCCAGTGTTCGTCAGTTCTCCATTGGTACGAAAAGAAACTGATCAGAAAGCAGTGATGAATGCTTCGGTGATGTCAGAACACAGGCATTACAATATTCCATTTCAAACCATGGACAAGCGAACACTATTGAACCAATCTGAGAAACTTCTTTTGTTTTATTATTATTTTAATATAATTCTAACTAAATCTTTCTAGCCCCTCTACCCCTATCAAGTGTTATTCTTCTACACCCCAGGACTCCTCTACTCTAAAATGGATGGCTTTATTTTCTTTATTGTTGTTTTACATCAACACAGATACAGCCTGCTGAGTCCATTTTTTGTCATTTGTATGGAATGATTTCAGGATAGACCACTTTTATTGGGTAAACAACCTGGAGAATTGCCCCCTGGGAAAGGCTAATTCTCTCTCTCCCAGCAGTGATTGGTTGTCCGTCTTTCTTTGTCTATTGTTATGACCCTGTGAAACTTCTCAACAGGAAAGAAATCATGCCTGACACTGGAAACATCACTAATTTCCCTAAGCTGGAAATTTATGAACTCAAGAGAGAATCCACTACCAGTGTCACCACTTTGTTAGACTTGCGTAATTCCTCACTGCATTCCATATCTTATCTT
Organism: Microtus obscurus; assembly: GCA_963919715.1. Lineage (NCBI taxonomy): Eukaryota > Metazoa > Chordata > Mammalia > Rodentia > Cricetidae > Microtus > Microtus obscurus. The sequence continues at coordinate 3,399,199 of CAWTZC010001361.1, forward strand.
AGTGCCCACAGGTAAGTAAAGCTACAGCCTGTCCCCACGGAAGCTGATCTGTGTATCAAAGGAAGCTCTTCACAGAAAACCCCAACTGGACCAAATTCAAGCTCACAGTTTTCCCATTTGTGAAACAAGATTCAAATAAATTATACTTAACTCTCAAAAGGCTTTCCCAGACCATGATTCTGAAGCAATGCTAATATAAGGTAGTTCGTTCTTTGAAAATTCTGAGATGTGTTTTACAGATGTCTTGTATGTGTTGACTCTTGCTACTCTTTCCTGTACTGAAAGTGTATTTGCCCTTACAAAATTACTGCATGGCACTGCTCTCAAGAGAAGAAATAAAGTTATGAGGTTTGATTTTTTTTCTTTTTTTCTCATTATAAATTTACCTATGAAAATCAGTATTCTTTACTGAAGTAAAAACAGAAAGACTTGGGTTTCAAAATGGTTTAAACTGAGCAAACTGTGTGTATATTAACAAATACTGAAACACTTTGGGGTAGAATGCTGTTCATTTGTTCTGGAGGAGCAATAGTATGACCAACTGCCTCACTGACTAAAAAATTAATACTCAAATGCACTCTGGGGGTCATTATTATAATCCTTTTGCAGAAATTAAATCACTCTTGCCTTTCTTAGCATATAGCAAAGTTTGGGTACAAGCCAAGAGTACTAGAGCAGAGATAAGCAAAGCATGATTAGGCATAAGCATCACCTTCTATACCCGTACCAAACAATTTACAGTCACTAAACAACTTAAAATGGAAAGCAAAAGAAAACAAAAAAGTGGTATTCCAAGACTTACATATTATTTAATTTGATACACTTTAATCAACATTTTTGTATCATTTTTCTAGTCAAATCTCATTTTCAGTCACGTTCTTGCTGCCCTGGCATGCTTTATCCAATATAGCAGTGTGTTTTTTAATATTATTCCTGTCTCTCTGATAGTGACGCCCTCTCAACTTTGTCATTTCCTAAGTTTAATTGCTGCAGCATGTCAAAATTTAGGTGCTATAACTGTCATAAATATATTACTAAAACTGTAATGAAATCATTGAAGTAAGGCTCAGTGAACTTTTCTTAGTTATATATCATATTCCAACACGGAGAATTGGGTGTATTATTGAAAGCATTGTTGTTTTCTATAGGATTTTTTGAATTATTGAACTATTTATTCTTTTATATAACCAAAGCCTTTTCAAACTCATCATCAAGAATTTTCACTCACATATTTATTAAGCTAAGGTCTTCTTGTCTATCCTAATATGATGTCTCTAAATTACTTGAGAGTGTAGATTCTGTCATTAGCTCTGTGTCTTAATATTTTCCTGTGTAGCACAAATAATGGAACATTGCCCAATTTAACCCAATACAGATACATCACACTGAAATCTAAAATATTTCAATGAAATGCTGAAAAGAAAAAAATATCAGATTTTAGTATTGCAGCTGAGGTGGCATTTACATACATATCTGAATTTACTACTTAAACATTTATGCATTAAACTCCATAAAATTCAGTGTTAAGGCAAAATAAAGATTATTAAGTGAGATGACATAGGTGGAATACAGATCATTCTTCTACTCTTCACAATATGACTTAGATGAAATGATATGACAGATAAAGAATTCCATAGGATAGAGAAGACATGTCTTCTACCTGATAACTGCAGATGTAGAGCTATATAAGTCTTTTGATAGAAAAGTACAGAACAAATGATGACAGAGAAAGGAGGAATTAATTTCTAGTTCTGTCCCTCACTGTCATAGGACATGGCTTTATATGCATGTGTTTAATTTAGAAATATCCATTATTGCAAACCCTCATTGTCTCTCCTCTTTCTGTCTGCATGCTACACTTTTAGTGACTCATAGATATTACTTTATTGCTTCTTTGCCCAGAGCTCTCCTGGAAACACCCTTTCCTTCTCAGTCCAATGTCCTGCAAGATATAGTCTGGTCTCTTCACTTTCCTTTATATCCCATTTCCAACTATGCTGAATCATTGCTGATCCTTAAGATCTAATAGACAATTTGTATAAGAATTTCTTTCTCCTGAGTGTTGTTTATTGTTCCAAAGATTATCCCACAAATGAATATGCCACTCACACTTTCATTTCCTACGTCTTTGTTTAAATTTCTGTTCCCTATTTAGGTCTACACTGGTCAGCCAATTTAATGTTGCTATCTGCTCTCTAAAATATCATCAATGATCCTCAGTATTCAAGACGTCTATGAGTCAAAAATTTATGGATGCAGTTGAAGTTGGAAGTCATTTATTAATAGTTAATAAACATAAGGAGGAGGTTAAAGTAGTAAACTCACCATCTATGCCCAGGGCAGTGTCAAGCAGACACCCCAGAGAGAAAGCAAGTCAGTGAAAATAAAATTGGCCAAGGAGAGTTGCTATGGAAACCAATACACTTAATTTGCAATGGGGCAACGTATGTGTGATGAACAACTCTAGAATGGAGATTCTAGAAGAAGGATCAAATGCTTCATCAACTTTTTAAGAAGTACTGTGAATATGTTAACTGAAAAATGAACTTGGAGGCATCAAAAGGATAACAACGGTCTTTTGTGGAAAGAATTGAATCATTGTATTACATGTTGACGACCCATACCATTTTTTATAAAGCACTATATTTTAGCATATTAAATATTTTCCAATCATATAATTAGAAAAAAAACTGAAATGAGAAGTCAGAATGGAAACAACCAAGGATTCTTCTCATTAGACTTTGATTTTATTTTCTGAATAACAACTGAACAATCAGGTCATATTTTACACTGCAAGTATTAGTCTTAGAATTTATAAGAATACAAGTCTTTTTTTTTTAGTTTTTGATATCTTAAAGGCAAGGCAGAAACTGTCTTTGAGGATAAAATATGTAACCGTAAATTAGAAATGAATACTTTATATATTTCATATGTTCATCAAAACATTGTTCTATTGTCTTATATATCACTTAAAATGGACTCTGGAGGAAAGAGTAAGCCTTAAGAGTACTAGCTATTTTCTTAAAGTACGTAGGTCCAATGACCAACACATACCCAGTGGCCCACAACAGCCTATAACTCCAATTCCAGGAGATCTGACACCCATATCTGGGCTTGTGAACACTAATCAAACACTTGGTGTACAGATGTGAATGCAGCCAAACACTCATACATATAAGTTAGTAATAATGGTGTTTTAAGTAAAAGACAAACTTTTTTACTAGCAAGAAGTTCTATTTATAAAAAACAAACACCATCTACATAATGTTTATTCACAATTAAAACACTGAGGACATTCAGCCCCATATTTTCTCCCATTTATAAGTTATTTGAATTCTAAACAGAGAAATTCTTTTTAACTCTTAAGATTTTAGAAAAAATTAAAAATATTACATGTTTAAAATTACATAAAACATTTTTAGAATTAAGTCTTTTATGTGTGTACATGCCTTTCTCACATGTGTGTCTGAGAATCATGTATATTAATGGTGACCATGGAGGCTAAAAGAGGCAAAAGATCCCTGAAGTTGGATTTGTGGACAGTTGTGAGTGATCAGAAGAACACTGGGAACTGAGCTCCAGTTCTCTGAAAAAATACCAAGTGCTGTTCACCCCCGAGCCATTTCTCCAGCTCCCATAAGACACCTATAAATCTAAAGATTTAATTAATCTCTACACATTCAAAATTATTTCATATTTTAATGAAGAGGCAATAATAACATATGTTTAGCATAATTGTTTTACATTTTAATTTTTTTGAGCATAGTGATATTTTATTTATGTTTTAATTTTTTTATTAAAAATTTCCTCCTCCTCCTGCCTCCCTTTTCCCTCTCCCTCCCTCCACTCCCTACCTCCCCTCCCCTCCCCCTCCCTCTCTAGTCCGAAGAACAGTCTAGAGGGATTCCCAGGGGTCCAGAGAGATGTCCCCAGCTAGGTATGTGGGCTGCTGAGGAGAGAGAACCTGAAATGGCTCGATCCTATAGCCATAGTAATGAATATCTTGCATATCACCATAGAACCTTCATCTGGCGATGGATGGAGATAGAGACAGAGACCCACATTGAAACACTGGACTCCCAAGGTCCAAATGAGAAGCAGAAGGATGGAGAACATGAGCAAGGAAGTCAGGACCACGAGGGGTGCACCCACCCACTGAGACAGTGGGGCTGATCTAATGGGAGCTCACCAAGGGCAGCTGGACTAAGACTAAAAAAGCATGGAATAAAACCGTACTCTCTGAACGTGGTGGAAAATGAGGGCTGCTGAGAAGCCAAGGACAATGGCACTAGGTTTTGATCCTACTGCATGGACTGGCTTTGTGGGAGCCTAGCTTGTTTGGATGCTCACCTTATTAGACCTGGATGGAGTTGGGAGGACCTTGGACTTCCCTCAGGGCAGGGAACTCTGACTACATTTTAATTTTTTAAGATTATAGTTTATCATTGAGCCTTCCTTTACCTCCCTCCTAACTCTCCCATGTATCCTATCCTTGCTCTCAAATTCATATGGCCTTTATCATTAATTGTGTTTTATTTATATATTATATATATTTAGGAATATATATTTAATATCAAAATATATTTAATATATTCCTAAATATAAAATGCAACCTGCTTAGTTTGTATAAAGTAATTTTCACATTTAACTGGAGGTCAAGATATATATGAGTTCAAGGTCATTCGGGACTTTATATCTTGAAAATAAAGAAAACTTTTTAAACTGGATGTGAGACTTCTATGCTTTAAATAGGAAACAGAATAAAAAAAAACTTTAATAAATCTAATGGAGTATGTGTCAACTTGCTTAATCTTGGATTTTCTTCAAAGTATTTGGTGCGTGTGCTAATAGTTACATATACAGCTTACATAGAAAAAATACTTTCAGGTCAGTGTAATAACATTTGTTTATTTCTTTAAAAACAAAAAATAACCAAAAAGAAAAAAAAAACAAGAAAAGAAAAAGCAGGTATGACTTTTCTTTCTATACCTCTGGTGATACTATGATGACAGCTACTCTTGAGGATGAGCACATACTTCTTTCTTCAGTGTCCTTTCTGTTCTTCAATGGAGCTGCCACGCGATTGTAATACAGTTTAGTCTGAAAGGGGCTATCTGTGTTGACTTCATTATGCATTCACACATTCAGTCACACCAGCACCACTTTTCAAATACCGTCTCTCCCAAATGTATGCTGTTAACTTTCTCAACAGGAAAGGCAAGCATGTGATTTCAACCCATCAGTGGAGACTTAATAAATCACCCCGCATATTACATTTTCACGCCAAGTTAGCACCTTCATCAAGGAATGAAATTAGCAGAGCCAATCCTGCCTAATTGTGAAAGATGCTAATTACTCAGTCACCCTACAAAATAAGGCATGAGTGATGTGTGGCAAGCCCTGCTTAAAGTCATGAACACTTGGAAATGAGACACTTAAATAAAGCCTAAAACTGCTTATGCAGGGAGAAGTGAAGACCAGACAGTGAGTAAAATTATACAGCCTGTAAAGCAAAAGAAAAAGGGAAAGAAAGAAAATATTTTGCAGAGATTTAAAAAAAAAAAAAGTCTCATGTTAGGACCATTGCAAGACTTGTGGGGATGTGAATGACTCCAAGGACCCATTATGATCTCTCTCTTCTAGGTCTGAAGCCAAGTCCCGCCAGATTATTGCTGGAAACAAATCCTTTGCTGGGTAATGGCTGTTCACAGCAGGACAGAGAATTATTATAAAGGAAGTGTTCTCCACTCAAGTAACCTTGGGGGAAGGGAGGTCCAGACTAACAGTAATTAGCTCCCCTGCTGGTGGTCTCTGCAGAGAGGCAGAAGCCAAACAGGTCACAGAGCATGAATCCTGAGCAGGCATCAGAGGCAGCCAGCTCCTTGTGATCTTGGCTGAGATGAGCTGGTGGAGGTGTGATGGGAGGATTTATCCCTGTCACCGTCAATCTGGTACCCAGTCTCTGGATGCTGGACTCTTTTCCCTGAAGTTGCTAATTTGTCACCTTTCCGCAGCATGGAGCACTCATTAAGAATGGAAGCATGTCCTTTCTAAATGCTGAGTTAAGTGTGTGATTTAAAAAGAGGGAGGAAGCCAGGAGAGAGATGTCAGAGCACGTACTGTCCTCCAAACTTTCTATCTCCTCCGAAGGTTTGAGCAATCACTTAAGATTTCAGTCCTACCTTAATCCAGCTAAACAACCCAAACTAACACCCTTTCAGCTTGTCTCTTAGGTTTCACACAACTAATTTGCTAGTGAAAGGCAATTATCACCTTACATTCAATTAAAATGTCTCTGATTTTATATGCTTGTACAAGCCTCTAAAGCAATTATATCATTTAAAATTGCAAAGGTAACCCAAGGAGAGAGTTTGTGTTGGTGTTAATTTGTGTAATGATGCAAAAGTGATAAATCATTAAATCCCCAGAGAGGCGATGTGGAGATGAGTTTTGTGATACAATTACATAATTACAACATCTGGAGGAGGGATATGCAAATCTATTACATTACAATTTCCCCATCGCGTCTTTCAGCAGGAAAGCATGACTGCGCAATGAACATGTGTTTACGGGGTTATTACAGAAATCTTTGTCGTCAGAATTCCTGAGTTTAAAAAATAAAGTAGACATCTTCTGTTTCTAGTTTTCTTTTCTTGCCCTTTCCCACTATGAACAACAAACATATTATGATGCCTTTTCCTTCATAAAATGATCAACGTTTTCAGAGAGATCTGCTTGCTTTAAGCTGTTGCATATGATTCAGTTGTTTCAAAACAAATTCCAGCCCTAACCATCATCACTAGAGCAGAGAGGAAATATCATAGAGAAAAAGTGCAGCAACAGTATGGTGCATGGGGAGAGCCTTGCTGTTATTTTATTTACAATTGACATAATGTTATAACCTTTAACCTTCTCTGCCTCCTCCCCTCCACTGGCACCTTGCTTCTCTAGAAGTAAATGTTTAAAATGTTGAACCATTAAAAGGTAAGGAAAGTGATTTTTTTAATGTAACTTCCAGGATCTCTTCAGCACACATAAATTGAGCTTCTTCCATACAGTATCCAGCATTTGTATACTACATTACTCTGTTAGTATTTCACTGTGTTAGCCTCAACTTCTCCCCAAATTTCCATTTGTTGACATTCTCCTTCCATATCATCTCCATACCAAGCAATGTGTTGACGTGACTATTGTTTCCAATGGTTCTTGTTAAAGCCTATCTAGGATCTCTGTGAATTTTAGAGAAACCTATGCACTCATATTATAAACATTTTCTCACGGATTAGTGAATCTCTTCTTGTATGAACTCCTAATTTGTGAGATTAAGCCTTGTTAATACCAGACAACTCCACAAAGAGTGCGCACTGACTCTTGTTGGGTAAATATATCTATTCCCTGTGAATTTGTTAAGATTGCTGCATATGTGCCAGGGACTGGTATAGAATATCTGATGGGGATGACAGAGTCAAAAAGTCAGTACACTGTTTGACAAAGATCCAAAAAATCTGAGCCATAGGATAGCTACCATGCCACCTTTGCTTTTTATCCCCACCTATTACATATTTGGGAGACTTTTAATATTTGTAAAATTTGGGAATATGGATTGATAGAAATTTTCTTATGAATCATTTATACCTCTCCCAGGAATTCTATTTCCAAGTTTCCCCAAGACAGTCTTAAACATACTATTCCCCCTGATTTAGGGGAATATCATTGTCTTCTTAAAGGTCTTCTTTATGGGTGTCACAACCTCCAAGGCGTGAAGAAGACTATGAGACATTTTTGAAACATCTGTTCCTGTATTTACTAAGGAACAGGATAATCAAAACAAAGAAAACATAAAAAGGTCAACAAGATTTGGGGGGCTATAAGGTTGGCCACAATTCAGATTATAAGCCTCTTCCCACTATATACCCAGGCAGTTACACGGCATATACAGAAACAAAGACAGACTACCTGATGCTACCTCTGTCCTACACAGAGACTTATACTGATGGTCAAGGAATGATATGGGAAGATGATAAAAGTATAAAATATAAATATTATGTTATGCCAGAATTTGAATAATAACTGCAACAGCTTGGGCCTGAGAATATTTCTTGGGCAGTCTGACCATTAAGAGTTGGGACATGGACGTATGCCCAGGATGGCTTGAAGGTTGTTTTGGTCAAATGTACTTGTAGTCAAAGAAGCATGAAAACAACTTGTCATATGCCACTAGATTCCTAAAAAATGGGTTATGAGGTTAATAAGTAAAAATGATAACTCTGTTTATCAATGATGTCAAAACTTGAAAATTAATTGGAAATGATAATTCTGTTCTGTCATATTTTATTAATGATGACTAAAAGATGAGCAAAAAGAAGTTAAAAACATGCCCCCAAACAAACAAGACATAATCTATGTTTTGAAACATGAATGTATACCTACTTACTAAATTTTGTGTAAATAAAGAAACTCTCTGGCTGTTAGACAGTCAGACTGCAAGATTCTCCTCACAATCATGGCTTCACTCCTTACCCCCGTGCCAACTACCTATATTCTCTGTTGTGACCTGTTCCATTAAAGGCAGGCTTTGCCACTGTTAGGAGCCATCCAGCAGTGGCAGAACTTGCCTTTAATGCCAGCACTTGGGAGGCAGTGGCAGACTGATCTCTGAGTTCAAAGCCAACCAGGTCTACCAAGTGAGATCCAGAAGAACAAGGGTTATATAGAGAAACCCTGTCTCACGGGTAGATGGCAGGGAGGGGGGGGGGAGAAAGAAAGAAAAAAGTTTGCTTCATATCCAAAGAGATATTCAGTTGTTTTAATAAAAACCATAAAATGCCTGTTGATTTTTAAAAATAAGCCCACTCAGAACAAGGGAAGGGATAGAAGAAACATCACAAAATTATGAAGGTATACATGCAGATAGGTTAGCCAAAACAGTAACAGCTTCTATAATGGGAAATTACGATTCAGAAAAGGTTGAACTCAACCAATAATGCAGATAGAAAGAAAGAAACAAGAAAGAGAAAGAGAAAAGAGAGAGACAGAGAATGGAAGGAAGTAAGTAAGGAAGGAAGATGGAAGCAGGGAAGAAGGGATGGAGAAAGGGAGGTCATGAGGAAGGGAGGAACGGAGGAAGGGAGGTAAGGAGAGAGGGAGAGACGTAAATAGTGCCAACATGGACTGAACCTGAGATATGTATCTGAAATGAATTTAGAATTCATTTTGCTTATTTTATATTTTAAAATGTGTTTAATTTTTTATTAATTTTATTGAGCTATACATTTTTCTCTGCTCCCCTCCTCTCCTCTCCCCTTCCCTTCAACCCTCTCCCATTGACCATGCTCCCAATTTACTCAGGGGATCTTGTCATTTTCTACTTCCCATGTAGATTAGATCCATGTATATCTCTCTTTGGATCCTTACAATTATCTAGATTCTCTGAGATTATGAATTGAAGGCTGGTTTCCTTTGCTTTATGTCTAAAAACCACTTATGTGTGAGTATATATGATATTTGTCTGTCTGGGTCTGGGTTACCTCAGTCAATATGATGTTTTCTAGATCTTCCCATCTGACTGAAAATTTCAAGATGTCATTATTTTTTCTGCTGTATAGTACTCCGCTGTGTAAATGTACTACATTTTCGTTATTCATTCTTCAGTCGAGAGGCATTTAAGTTGTTTCTAGGTTCTGGCTATGACAAATAATGCTGCTATGAACATAGCTGGGCACATGTCCTTGTGGTACGATTGAGTATCCTTTGGGTATATACCCAAAAGTGGTATTACTGGGTCTTGAGGAAAGTTGTTTCCTAAATTTCTGAGAAATTACTATACTGATATCCAAAGGGGCTATACCAGCTTGTACTCCCATCATCAATATAGGAGTGTTCCCTTTAAAAACTTCAAATCTTGAAAAGAAAATAAATAATTAAAAAGTCAAGATCATGGACCTGGTGTGGCGATGTACTTCATAGCAGAGGCAGGTAGAACTCTGTGAGTACCAGGCCAGCTAGGTCTACATAATGTCTAGGACAGTCAGGGCTACAAAGGGAGACTTTGACAAAAGTGAAAAGAAAAAAGAAAAAAAGAAAAACCAGTGAATGAAAAACTTTCAAGATCATGAAATTTTGATATTCAGTGTTAATAGACTTAGTATGATTACACATCCAAGCGTGTATGCTGCATAGATTAAAATAAAAATGATATTCATCAGTATGGCTATAGGATAGGGTCATTTCAGGTTCCCTATCCTCAGCTGCCCCAGGAACTAACTGGGGACATCACCCTGGGCACCTGGGAGCCCCTCTAGATCCAAGTCTCTTGCCAACCCTAAGATGGCTCCCTTAATTAAGATGTGTGCTTCTCTGCTCCCCTAACCAACCTTCCTTTATCCCAATCATCCCATTTCCCCAAGTTACCCCACCCTCCCCTTCTCACATTTCTCTCCTCTTCTCCCCTTACCCCCCCTCCCACCACAGCCCCAAGATCCCAATTTTTTTTTTGAGTGATCTTTTTTTTTTTTTATTGGAAAAAAAAAAAGAAATTTCAGCCTCCTCCCCGCCTCCCATTTCCCTCCCACTCCTCCCTCTCTTCCTCCCCTCCCCCACTCCTCCCCCTCCCTCTCCAGCCTGAAGAGCAGTCAGGGTTCCCTGCCCTGTGGAAAGTCCAAAGTCCTCCCCCCTCATCCTGGTCTAGGAAGGTGAACATCCAAACTGGGTAGGCTCCCACAAAGCCAGAACATGAAGCAGGATCAAAACCCGGTGCCATGGTCCTTGGCTTCTCAGCAGCCCTTTTTGTCCGCCAGATTTAGAGAGTCCGGTTTTATCCCATGGTTTTTCAGTCACAGTCCAGCTGGCCTTGGTGAGCTCCCAAAGAATCAGCCCCACTGTCTCCACGGGTGGGCGCACCCCTTGTGGTCCTGACTTCTTTGCTCATATTCTCTCTCCTTCTGCTCCTCATTGGGACATTGGGAGCTCAGTCCAGTGTTCCAGTGTGGATCTCTGTCTCTATCTCCATCCATCGCCAGATGAAATTTCTATGGTGATATGCAAGATATTCATCAGTATGGCTATAGGATAGGGTCATTTCAGGTTCCCTATCCTAGGCTGCCCCAGGAATTAGCTGGGGACATTGCCCTGGGCACCTGGGAGCCCCTCTAGATCCAAGTCTCTTGCCAACCCTAAGATGGCGCCCTTAATTAAGATGTGTGCTTCTCTGCTCCCCTAACCAACCTTCCTTTATCCCAATCATCCCGTTTCCCCAAGTTCCCCCCCACCCTCCCCTTCTCACATTTCTCTCCCCTTCTCCCCTTACCCCCCCTCCCACCACACCCCCAAGATCCCCGTTTTTTGCTCGGCAATCTAGTCTACTTCCCATAACCAGGAGGATAGCTATATGTTTTTCTTTGGATTCACCTTCCTATTTAGATTCTTTAGGATATCAAATTATAGACTCACTGACCTTCATTTATTTCTAGAAACCAAATATGAGTGAGTACATCCCATGTTCATCCTTTTGGGTCTGGGTTACCTCACTCAGGATAGTGTTTTCTATTTCCATCCATTTGCATGCAAATTTCGCAAAGTCATTGTTTTTTACCGCTGAATAGTATTCTAAGGTGTATATATTCCACACTTTCTTCATCCATTCTTCCATTGAAGGGCATCTAGGTTGTTTCCAGGTTCTGGCTATTACACATAATGCTGCTATGAACATAGTTGAACAAATGTCCTTGTCATATGATCGGGCACCTCGTGGGTATATTCCCAAGAGTGGCATTGCTGGGTCCATGGGTAGGTTGATCCCAATTTTCCTGAGAAACCGCCACACTGCTTTCCAAAGTGGTTGCACAAGTTTGCATTCCCACCAGCAATGGATGAGGGTACCCCTTTCTCCACAGCCTCTCCAGCAAAGGCTATCATTGGTGTTATTGATTTTAGCCATTCTGACATGTGTAAGATGATATCTCAATGTTGTTTTGATTTGCATTTCCCTGATCGCTAAGGAGGCTGAGCATGACCTTAAGTGCCTTTTGGCCATTTGAACTTCTTCTGTTGAGAATTCTCTCTTCAGATCAGTGCCCCATTTTTTAATTGGGTTAATTAGCATTTTAAAATCTAGTTTCTTGAGTTCTTTATATATTTTGGAGATCAGACCTTTGTCTGTTGCGGAGTTGGTGAAGATCTTCTCCCAGTCAGTGGGTTGCCTTTTTGTATTAGTGACAGTGTCTTTTGCTTTACAGAAGCTTCTCAGTTTCAGTAGGTCCCATTTATTCAATGTTGCCCTTACTGACTGTGCTGCTGGGGTTATACCTAGGAAGCGATCGCCTGTGCCCATCTGTTGTAGTGTACTTCCCACTTTCTCTTCTATCAGGTTCAGTGTGTTCAGATTGATATTGAGGTCTTTGATCCATTTGGACTTGAGTTTTGTGCATGGTGATAGGTATGGGTCTATTTTCATTCTTCTACAGGTTGACATCCAGTTGTGCCAGCACCATTTGTTGAAGATGCTTTCTTTCTTCCATTGTATACTTTTAGCACCTTTATCGAAAATGAGGTGTTCATAGGTTTGTGGGTTAAGATCCGGGTCTTCTATACGATTCCATTGGTCAACTTCTCTATTTTTATGCCAATACCACACTGTTTTCATTACTGTAGCTCTGTAATAGAGTTTAAAGTCAGGGATGGTAATGCCTCCAGAAGTACCTTTATTGTATAAGATTGTTTTGGCTATCCGGGGTTTTTTGTTATTCCATATAAAGTTGATTATTGTCCTTTCAAGATCAGTGAAGAATTTTAATGGGATCTTGATGGGGATTGCATTGAATCTATAAATTGCCTTTGGTAGGATTGCCATTTTTACTATGTTGATCCTACCAATCCACGAGCAAGGGAGATCCTTCCACTTTCTGGTATCCTCTTCAATTTCTTTCTTCAATGCTTTAAAGTTCTTGTCAAATAGATCCTTCACTTCTTTGGTTAGAGTTACCCCGAGATATTTTATGCTGTTTGTGGCTATCGTGAAAGGTGATGCTTCTCTGATTTCCCTCTCTGCTTCCATATCCTTTGTGTATAGGAGGGCGACTGATTTTTTGGAGTTGATCTTGTATCCGGCCACATTACTAAAGGCGTTTATCAGCTGTAGGAGTTCTTTGGTGGAGTTTTTGGGGTCGCTTATGTACACTATCATATCATCTGCAAATAACGAAAGTTTAACTTCTTCCTTTCCAATTCGAATCCCCTTGACCCCCTTATGTTGTCTTATTGCTATTGCTAAAACTTCAAGCACTATATTGAAGAGGTATGGAGAGAGTGGACAGCCTTGTCGTGTTCCTGATTTAAGTGGGATGGCTTTGAGTTTCTCTCCGTTTAGTTTGATGATAGCTGTCGGTTTGCTGTAAATAGCTTTTATTATATTTAGGTATGACCCTTGTATCCCTAATCTCTCCAAGACTTTTATCATAAAGGGATGTTGAATTTTGTCAAAAGCTTTTTCAGCATCTAATGAAATGATCATATGGTTTTTTTCTTTCAGATTATTTATATGATGGATTACATTGATAGATTTTCGAATGTTGAACCAGCCTTGCATCTCTGGGATGAAGCCTACTTGATCATAATGGACAATTTTTCTAATGTGTTCTTGGATACGGTTTGCCAGTATTTTGTTGAGGATTTTTGCGTCAATGTTCATGAGTGAGATTGGCCTGTAATTCTCTTTCTTGGTTGAGTCTTTGTGTGGTTTTGGTATCAGAGTGACGGTAGCTTCATAAAAGGAATTTGGCAATGACGCTTCTGTTTCTATATTGTGAAATACCTTAAGGAGTATAGGTATTAGGTCTTCTTGGAAATTCTGGTAGAATTCCGCATTGAAACCGTCTGGTCCTGGGCTTTTTTTGGTGGGGAGGTTTTTGATAACAGCTTCTAATTCTTCGCGACTGACAGGTATATTTAGATTGTTCACCTGGTCCTGATTTAACTTTGGTATATGGTATTTATCTAAAAACGTGTCCATTTCTTTTACATTATCCAATTTTGTGGCATACAGGCTTTTGTAGTAAGATCTAATGATTCTCTGAATTTCCTCTATGTCTGTGGTTATGTCCCCCTTTTCATTTCTGATCTTATTAATTTGCAAATTCTCTCTCTGCCGTTTGATTAGATTGGATAGGGGTTTATCAATTTTGTTGATTTTTTCCAGGAACCAGCTTTTTGTTTCATTGATTCTTTGGATTGTTTTCTGTGTTTCTATTTTGTTGATTTCAGCCCTCAGTTTGACTATTTCCAGTCTTCTACTCCTCCTAGGTGAGTCTGCTTCTTTTTTTTCTAGAGCTTTCAGATGGGCTGTTAAGTCTCCAATGTATGCTTTCTCTGTTTTCTTTAAGTGGGCACTAAGGGCTATGAACTTTCCCCTTAGGACTGCTTTCAAAGTGTCCCATAAGTTTGAGTATGTTGATTCTTTATTTTCATTGAATTCAAGGAAGACTTTAATTTCTTTCTTTATTTCTTCCTTGATCCAGGTGTGGGTCAATAGTTGACTATTCAGTTTCCATGAGTTTGTAGGCTTTCTGGGGGTAGCATTGTTGTTGAATTCTAACTTTAGTCCATGGTGATCTGATAAGACACATGTGGTTATGGATATTTTTTTGTAACTGTGGATGTTTGCTTTGTTACCGAGGATGTGGTCAATTTTCGAAAAGGTTCCATGAGCTGCAGAGAAGAAGGTATATTCTTTCCTATTTGGGTGGAATGTTCTATAGATGTCTGTTAAGTCCATTTGATTCAATACCTCCATTAATTCTCTTATTTCTCTGTTAGGTTTCTGTCTGATTGACCTGTCCATTGGTGAAAGAGGAGTGTTGAGATCTCCTACTATTAGTGTGTGCGGTTTGATGGCAGCCTTGAGTTTTAGTAGTGTTTCTTTTACATATGTGGGTGCTTTTATATTAGGGGCATAGATATTCAGGATTGAGACCTCATCCTGATCAATTGTTCCTGTTATGAGTATAAAATATCCCTCTCCATCTCTTCTGATTGATTTAAGTTTGAAGTCAACTTTGTTAGAAATTAGTATGGCCACACCTGCTTGTTTCTTAGGTCCATTTGCTTGATAAACCTTTTCCCATCCTTTTACTCTAAGTAGGTGCCTGTCTTTGTGGTTGAGGTGTGTTTCTTGTAAACAGCAGAATGTTGGATCCTGTTTGCGTATCCAATCTCTTAGCCTGTGCCTTTTTATAGGTGAGTTGAGTCCATTGACATTAAGGGATATTAATGACCAGTGGTTGCTAACTCCGGTCACTTTTTTAGTCATAGAGTTTGTGTGTTTGCCTTCTTTTAGTTGTGCTGGTGAAGGGGTGTCTAGATGTTTGAGTTATTGTGGTCATTGTTGGTCTCCTTGGTTTGTGATTTTCCTTCTATTACTTTCTGTAAGGCTGGATTTGTGGCTACGAATTGTTTAAATTTGTTTTTATCCTGGAAAATTTTGTTTTCTCCATTTATAGTGAATGAAAGCTTGGCTGGGTATAGTAGTCTGGGCTTGCATCCATGTTCTCTTAGCTTCTGCAGTACATCTATCCAGGACCTTCTGGCTTTCATGGTTTCCATAGAGTAGTCAGGTGTAAGTCTGATAGGTTTACCTTTATAAGTAACTTGACCTTTTTCCTTTGCAGCTCTTAATATTCTTTCTTTATTCTGTATGTTTTGTGTTCTGATTATTGTATGGCGAGGAGATGTTTTTTTTTTGGTCCAGTCTATTCGGTGTTCTGTATGCTTCTTGAACCTTCAAAGGAATATCTTTCTTTAGGTTGGGAAAGTTTTCTTCTATAATTTTATTAAATATATTTTCTGAACCATTGAGCTGTACTTCCTCTCCTTCTTCTATACCAATTATTCTTAGGTTTGGTCTTTTTTATTGTGTCCCATATTTCCTGAATGTTTTGTGATGAGAATTTGTTAGTTTTGCTGTTTTCTTTGATCAGTGTGTTAATTTTCTCTATGGTATCTTCAGTGTCTGACATTCTTTCTTCTAACTCTTGTAATCTGTTGGTAGTACTTGTCTCTGTAGTTCCTGTTCGTTTACCCAGATTTTCGATCTCCAACCTTCCCTCGGTTTGAGTTTTCTTCATTACTTCCATTTCATTCTTCAGGTCTTGAACCATTTCCCTTACCTGTTTGATTGCATTTTCTTGTTTCTCTTGGTTTTCTTGGGTATCTTTGAGTGATTTATTCATTTCCTCTACCTTTTTGTTTGTAATCTCTAATTGTTTATGGCAGTTTTTCACCTCCTGTTTAAGGTCTTCTATTATTTTCAAATAATTCACTTTTGAGTCGATTTCTTCTACTTCTTCTGGAGTAGGGTGTACAATTCTTCTTATTTCGGGATCCCTGGGTTCTGGTGATGTCATGTTGCCTTTCAGGTTGTTGGAGGAATTCTTGCATTGGCGCCTTCCCATCTCCTCTTTCAAATGAAGCCAAGAGAGGCCTGGTGTCTTGGTCCTGTCTTTGCTGTGCCTGTGTCTCTGGGTGTATCTCTTCAGTGTAGAAGCAGGGACCGTCCCCAGCGATGGCCCTCCTGGCACCCGGATCCGTTCTCCCCGCTGCCTGGGCGTCCCACGAACAAAGGGCCGGCCCCGCTTGGTGCAGGCCGGCCACCTAGACAAAGGAGCCACCACCCTCCCGAATGTCCTCCCAATTTGGACCCTCTCCCAGCGCCCAAACAGGCTGAGCTGGGAGCTGTTGTGTGGTTCAAAGAGGGGAGGGGGGTCAGAGGTAGTGGGGGAGGGCCTTGGGTTCAAGCTGTGTGGGACAGGAATGGAGAAGAGGTATCAAGGAGTACAGCCCCCGCAGACTGACCAGGAAGTGCAGGAGGGGTGGGGGAATGTCTGAGCTCCCTGTCCCGGGCTGCCGCCGCAGCCAGAAACTCACTCACCCCAGCGATGGCCCTCCTGGCACCCGGATCCGATCTCCCCGCTGCCTGGGCGTCCCGCAAGATCCCAATTTTTTAACCGGCAATTTAGTCTACTTCCCATAACCAGGAGGATAGCTATATGTTTTTCTTTGGGTTCACCTTCTTATTTAGTTTCTTTAGGATATCAAATTATAGACTCACTGACCTCTATTTATCTCTAGAAACCAATTATGAGTGAGTACATCCCATGTTCATCCTTTTGGGTCTGGGTTACCTCACTCAGGATAGTGTTTTCTATTTCCATCCATTTGAATGCAAAATTCGCGAAGTCATTGTTTTTTACCGCTGAATAGTATTCTAATGTGTATATATTCCACACTTTCTTCATCCATTCTTCCATTGAAGGGCATCTAGACTGAGCTCTCAATGTCCCAATGAGGAGCAGAAGGAGGGAGAATATGAGCAAAGAAGTCAGGACCACAAGGGGTGCGCCCACCCGTGGAGACAGTGGGGCTGATTCTTTGGGAGCTCACCAAGGCCAGCTGGACTGTGACTGAAAAAGCATGGGATAAAACCGGACTCTCTGAATTTGGCGGATAATGAGGGCTGCTGAGAAGCCAAGGACCATGGCACTGGGTTTTGATCCTACTTCATGTTCTGGCTTTGTGGGAGCCTACCCAGTTTGGATGTTCACCTTCCTAGACCAGGATTGAGGGGGGAGGACTTTGGACTTTCCACAGGGCAGGGAACCCTGACTGCTCTTCAGGCTGGAGAGGGAGGGGGAGGAGTGGGGGGAGGGGAGGAGGAGTGGGAGGGAAATGGGAGGCGGGGAGGAGGCAGAAATTTCTTTTTTTTCCAATAAAAAAAAATAAAAATGAAGGTACAAATTTGGGTGAGTTTAGAATAAAACAGGAATCTTGGAGGGCCTGGGAGGATGAATATGATCAAATTAGAAAACAGTTTTTACAAAGGTAAATAAAAATATATTTTAAATAGTAGTCTATACACAAATTCACTTGTGCATGCTCATGTGTGCATGCAGATAGATTGGCAGCATATACCATTCAAATTAGCCAGATTCAGCATGAGTGACAAGTTTCTATCTTAATATAGTAGAAGTTGTTCCCAGCTTCTAAATATAAATTTTCATTTTTATACTTTTTCTATTTCAACATCCTTGTTTTGATCATATACTTTCCCCTCCCACAAAGCCTCCCAGTTCCTCCCTAACACCTACCTACCCAATTTCAAGTTCATTCTCACTCTCTCAAAGAAAGATGGGGGAAAAAATCAAGAAAGACAAACAGGAAACAATAATGTAAACTTTTAAGCAAGCATTTTTTTTCAATCACTATTTTGCTAGGTCAGTGGTCAGTTCCTTTTATTTATTAACCAAATTCCTCCTAGACTGAAGATGGTCCCTCTTCTCAGCCGGTTTGAACTACATAAGAATCACGTACCATGCTGTCAAAACTCTCAACTATAATAGTGAAACTGTAAATAAATGTAAACTGCTAAATGCTTTATTAAACAATTTCACTTCATTTCATTTACTTTATGATGTAGTCTGTGAATTTGAGCCATCTAAGTATTAAATTATTGGGTAAGAACTTAAAGCATAACGATTTTAAGGGTTAGTTTATCTTGTATAACAGAAGCTGATAACTTTTTGACTTGTGGATCTTGAGACAGTATCACACCTGGAAACTCTGAAGGATAGAACAATCTGTGTGTTTCTTTTGTCTTTTTCCTTTACTATTTCAAAATGACAGAAAACAAATGAAACACAAACAAACAAATAAAAAAAACAGGGGATTGCTTATAAATTCACTTTTTTCCTCATGGAAGAAGAAATAACCTCTAAACAATTCCAAGGGTTCTGTTGTACAGCTCTCTGTTTCAACATTTCCTCCTGATGGAGAGAGGGAACTTCAACAACTCAGGAAGTAGCTATATAACAAGGCTTAGGAGGCTTCTGACAGCTTCAAGATTCCCAAAGCCCCTCTCTCAATCTATATAAGCAGTAATAATTGGTGCTGGGAGAAAAAAGGCAGAGATAATGAGACACCATGTAGCTGCCTGAGGAGTCAGACATGCCTTGGAAATTTACCAGTATAGCACGAACCTCGTGGTAAAATATAAAATAATAGAAATGAGTTAATTTAAGATATAAGTGTTAACAATATGCTTAAGTTATTGGACATGCAGTGTCTTAATACAGTTTGGTGTAATTATTTTGGGTCTGAGCATCTGGGATCTAGCGAGCAGCCTCCACCTACAGATGGGCACCTGGTTTGTGATAGCTGCACGTACAACTATGGCTCCTTCAGGAGGCCAAGCATTTAAATGGGATCTGTGAGCACCATGTTAAAAATTGCATGACACAGACCCACTGCAACCCTGGATCTGGGGCAGAGAGAATGGCTCTCACAGGCAGTGAACATGTCTTGATCATGTTGGACTGGGAAGAGCTGGTCCTGGTCACATCTGCTTGCATTTAGAAGAAAAAAAAAGTGTTTCTGGTCAAAAATAATTACAGACATGCACACAATAAAGACAAATAGAATAGTCTTCTAAATCGGTCACAGTGCTAGATAAAAATATACAGGCTTGATAGAGAAAGGAAAAAAGAGTATAGACAGTTATAATGTAAAAGAGTACAGACAGTCATAGATTAAAAGAGAAATGATAATAAAATAAATATTAGTCTTGTAGAAAAAGTAATAGAGTAAGAAAAACAAGCCACTTAAAAATGGGATATACAGAGTCCAGAGTGGAGAACTACTGAGACCTCAAGAACAATGGCAATGGGTTTTTGATCCTACTGCACATACTGGCTTTGTGGGAGCCTAGGCAGTTTGGATGCTCACCTTACTAGACCTGGATGGAGGTGGGTGGTCCTTGGACTTCCCACAGGGCAGGGAACCCTGATTGCTCTTTGCGCTGATGAGGGAGGGGGACTTGATTGGGGGAGGGGCAGGGAAATGGAAGGCGGTGGTGGGGAAGAGACAAAAATCTTTAATAAATGAATAAATAAAAAAATGGGATATACACAGAGAGTCTGGATTATGTATATTATTGTGTTTAATTTGAATTTTTTGACTGTGATTGTGCTAAATATAGAGACATTTTATTGAACAGGCTGCTGTGCTAAACATATATATATATATATATATATATATATATATATATATATATATAATTTTAAAGGTATCTTAACTTCTAAATTTGGGTCTAAGGATATGTTGCTTTGGCAAAGAGGTTCTGCTTTTGTTTCCAAAGAGGATGAAAACCTGTGAATTCCTTCCAGACTAATGTAGTTTGTTCAAAGAAGACCCCTTGAAATAATGGCCTAGATGGTCCAACACCCATGGCAGCTTCAGGACTGTGGGCTGAGATGGACCTACCACACATGATACCCCATGACCAACCTGATTAACAGCACTCCTAATCATCATGAGGTAGTCTAGACAACAATGTCCAAATTCCCTAAATGATTATTCATCAAAGTTTGTTTACATTTATAGGGGGATATGCTATAGATATGAATACTTCGCCTTGGTATGAATCTTGGTCAATTGATACAAACTTTAGGTTAATTTTGTTATATGTATATTTTTGCTCTTGATTAAGATATTTTGTGCAGTGCATTTAAACATGTAATGTATAATTAAGAAAATACAGGTTAATTGATAGTCATCTATAACAGTCAAGTTTGTAGTCATGTTAGTTAGGTTTTCTAGATATAGAGAGATATATTTCAGTTAGATGGATAATCTTCAAACTTTTCAAAGACCTAAGGAATATGACATTTAAAATGTTTTAAAAACTTAGGATTTTTCATGATAATGAGACATGTCTGCTCCTGCAGCACCAATATACTTCAAGGTATCAAAGAGACTCCATATGGAGTTTTCTAGCCAATTGGGAAAGAAACTGCTCTTGCCTAGACTGTATGGTGCTATGCTGTATGAACTGGACATGCAGGGCTCACAGAAAAAAAACTGCTGAATTTGTCTAAAGAAGGTGAGACAGTCCTTCAGGGTTCCTGCTTCATGAGAGTATTTAGCAGACATTCTGCAGGACACAGAAGAAAGTGACTGATGAACTACCAATATAGGCAGAACTATCTTTGAAATTTCCTGCTTGATTGTAAAGTCTGCCAAATACTATGGGCCTGTAAGCTGTAGAAGGATGCTCCAAAGATACAGAAGAATGTTGGGGGACTGTCCCAGCAGTGAAATGTCCTTGTCAACTCTAGAATTTTGGAAGCTGCTTACAATGCATGTCCTGTTAACTCAGGTAATATTATATCTTTCTGGGGTCTTTGATCAAGTTAAAGAATAAATAGTTATAATTACAGTTTTCCTTAGTTATGATAAGAGATAAAGTAGATATAAATATTGTAACTGTAATTGTTGCATGATAACTCTTGTTATATGTAATTTTACTATGTTAAAGTTAAAACCTTCATTTTTATTTGAACAGAAAAGGGGAGATGATGGGGGAAGTCCTCCTGTATGTGTTGCTTTTATTGTTTAATGATAAGGAAGCTCCTTTAGCCTGTGATATGAAAGAATAGAACTAGGTGGGAAACCTAAACTAAATGTTGGGAGAAAGAAGGTGAAGTCAGTGAGATGCCATGTACCTTCTGGAGGAGACAGACACACTGTTTACCATTAAACTATGAGCCTTATGGTAAAATATAAAATAATAGAAATTGGTTAATTTAAGTATAAGAGCTAGCTAACAATACACTTAAGTGATTGGACATTTAGTGCTTTATTTAATACAGTTTTGTGTAATTATTTCAGGTCGCAGTAGCCGGGAATGAACAAGCAGCCTCCACCTACAGAAGTGTGGCACTATGTGTGTGGGCTTTGGGGTCTCGTATACTCAAGTTGCACACAGTGTGGGACATAGAGTGCTTCTGCTATCTACAGATAAAGACGTAAAACTTTCAGCTCTTTCTCCAGTACAAGATTTGCCTTTGTGTTGCAGTGCTGCTCTCCATGATGATAATGAACTAAATCTCTGAAATGAAACTAAAGCTCCAAAGAAATGTTTTCCTTAATAAAATTTGCCATGGTCATCATGTCTTTCCACAGAAATTGAAACTAAACATCACAACATCTATTATAAAAGTGAATCAGTTTTCTAGATACATATTAATAATATAATGTTTCAGTATATCAAGAGACAGGACATTATATACCAATTAAGGATAAAATAATAGAATTATTATATAAAATAATATATCTGACATAATTAAATTTAACAAGACTCTAACTCATTAAATTTGAATATATAATAATATCTGTTAATAAACTTTAACGATAGCTTCCAAGTACTCCTTGCATTAATCACTATTTAGTAATTCTTAAATGTTTTCAAGGCCTCTTCCAGTGGAGGAAGCAATACTGCACTGTGGGTGTCACTCATTGCCTCAGACACTTCTCAGGAGCCCAGAGTGCAAGGCAAGCATGTATCTGTGCATTCTTAGCATACAGATTCTGTTTGTCAAATCTGCCATGTTTGGGGTCTCACAGGTATTAAAACAGAACATAAAATACATTGATGTTATAAACATTTGTATGTTTTATTCAACATCATGATCCCTTGTTGTCTAAAAGGTTTTGTTAACATCCATGAAAAATAAATGCACATCACACTGGAAAATAGACCCATTTTCAGCAGGTAAAAGACAGGATTAAAATTAAGCATTGCAAAGTGATAATTTTATAATTGATTATTAAATAATTATGCTTTACTTTCTTGTTTCTTCTATATCTACTTTATAATAGATGTTATTAATTCTCATATGAGTGTCAGATTCAAATGCATTTTTGCTATTCTTTACTTAAATATTTGTGATTTTCCTTTTATTTAAACAGAAGGCTCTTATAAATGTCAGAGCTACCTGATCTTATAGTTACTCTATCTAGTTATAGAAATAACACAGTGCTAGAATTAAAATATAATTTGGGGGGATTCTAAAGAGTTTTAAGTCTCTTCTCAACTTGCAGCTATTATATCTGTCTGGAGATGGGACTATAAATGTTCAAGACAAAGCCTGGCATGTACAATTCAGAGCACAGATGTCAGCCTGCCTCCGATGTCCCTCTCCCTAACACAAAACAGGAATGTGTTGTATTTGGTTCCTAGAAGTTACTGATATGGCTATTTGTAGAACTACTTGTGATTTCTTGTTCTGACAAGGACCAGAACAGCAGCAGCATGTCCTTACCATCAGCATCACTGTCAGGGAGAGAGTAGTGCCAGCAGTGAGCAGTCTGCTCGGGCCTCTCTTGGCACCAGCTATTGTACTGCTGACAGCTTCTTGGCTCACTGATCATGTTTAGCACTCCATACAGTCCAGACCCTGAGGGCCTAAATGGGCTACATCTACATTTTGATCTGTTTTAGCATCAAGTAAAGTCATGAATGCTCAAAGTGATTTAACAAAGGTTCTATACCTCTAGGTCTGCAAAATTATATGTTGTTTAATGTAAAAATTGTTTCCCAGTGGTGATTGGATGGGTGGCACCCCCACCCTCTATGGGATTCTTGAGTGGAGAAGCAATGGTGTCAAAGATGTTACAGGTGATAAAATGTGTCAACAGAACCTGTCTCCAGCAGATCCATGCCCACTTCAAATACATGATGGCAGGTATTTCAGAAATGAGAGGCTTAAGTAGATGGCAATCTTATCTGACTTTGAATAAATATTTGAAGCATATAAGTCCAGTTTTGCTCTTATTTAGGCAACTGTTAACAAAATAGGCTCTGTAAAGCACTGGCAGTTCAAGTGATGCTAACCTTGAGTCAAAAAGGAATCATATTGTTAGAGTAAACTTGGATGCCTATCCTTTACACTTTATTTCTTCCTTGCCAGGAGTCTTCGGCTTTGTTTATGGAGATTCAAATGTGGGGTTGTTTGTTGGACAATATTTCAAGCTTTTAGACAACAGAATCAGCTTCAACTCTTCAATCTCGAAAGAACTAAGATTCTTCAAAGTGAGGGGTATACACTCGGGTAACTTCTTGTTTGTTTGTTTCTGAGATTAATATTGTGCTTTTTGTCTACATGCAACAGTCCTTGATACATATCCAACTGATTTCATTTCATAGCCTTCTGTTTACTTTTGGAATGTTGCTTTATTTTTTTTAAAGATTATTCAAGCTTAATTTGAATTCTCATTTAGATGACTCTCTTATTTCTCTTCTCTCAAATGATCTCTTATTGGTATCCTTCCACAAAATCAGTGTTTCTTATGGCACCATATTTTGGAAAGGAATTTCTTGGCTGACTGATTGTTTTCTCTTCACACTTGCTTCTCTATGTTGGATCTGTACTTGGTTTGCTTAGCATCTCATGTCTCAGGTGAGAACTAGTTCATATATTTCTGGTTCTCTAATGACTTAAAGACACACATGTAAGGAACACACTTAGTATGACTTGGCCCAGTTTCTGGTTGACATGCCTAGAGAAAAAGCTAGAAATCAAAACATCACACCTTAAATATTCATTTCAAAGTCAGAAGAGCTTGTAATATACTTAGGTCTCTGATTTCAAAATGTTTTGCTGTCATTCATTTGAAGTAGGCGTGAAACATAGACCAAGACTATGGATGCGCTGTTACAAGGAGATGTAGAATCTTCCCCATAGCTCATCCCATTATTAAGTATTAGAAAAGTTTTCTGCTTGGAACCTCTTAGGACCACACCTAGTATGATCCCAGAAGAATTTCTTACTAAGCAACTCAACAACAACATACCCTTCTAAAACAAGAAAGAGCAACAGAAACCAAGGAACAAAACACCTACCAACTAAGACATGCTCAGCTATCAGAACCTAGATATACAAAACAAGATGCTTAGAGTCCAGCAGAAAAAATACAGCATAAAAATGACACAGACCAACAGTATAGATGCAAAAACAAGATATTCTTCTGCTGCATCCAAGAAACATACTTTAACATCAAGGATAAATATCACCTCAGTGTAAAAAGATGGCAACAATATATTCCTGCAAATGGAACTTAGAATCAAGGTGCTGTATCCATTTTAAAACCTAACAAACTAGATTTCAGTCTAAATTAATAGAAGACATAGGGAAGGAAACCACATCTTTATTAAAGAAAAAAATCCACTAAGAGGATTTATAATTCTTAACATCTATGCAACCAACAGAAGGGCACCTGAGTTCTTAAAAAACACTGTCGAAGCTTAAATCACATACTGACCCTCACATACTAATAATGTGAGACTTCAATACCTGATTCTCACCAATGGAAAAATCATCTAGACAAAAATAAAGAGAGAAATGCTGGAATTAACTGGTGTATAAAAACCAAATGGATCTAAAAGATATTTTCAGAAAGTATATAAAAGATACTTCCAAAACACACAATAATATACCTTCTTCTCATCACCTTTTGAAAGTTTTTCCAAAATCAACTACTTTTAACAATGCAAGTCTCAACAAATACAAGAAATTTAAATAACATCTTGTGTCCTATCTGACTACCACAAAGTAAAACATACATATTTGCTTATATGTGGATGTTAGCTGTAAAGTTTAATCTCTGAGGTTGTATGCTACCAAAGGAGAAATGCAAACATCAACCCAGACAAAAACCCTTTGGATCTATAATTATGTCTTCCCGACACAGCTTGGGTGTTGAGTAAAACCAAATACTACTGTTCTAAAAAAAATAAAAGCCATAGTAATAAAATGACTCTGAATGACATTCTGCTATATTCATCAGTGCCTTGCTAGTCATCATGAGAGAAGCTTTCTACTACAGCAGATGGAAATAAATGCAGTGACGGTATGCAGAGAATGAGAAATATTGGAATACTTGGCCCTAAATAGAATGTCTCCATTAATCTCTTCTCCCAGAACTCAGGGAACCCTGGAGAAAAGGAAGAAGAAAGAGGGTAAGTACCAGAGAGAACAGAGACAATCAAGAAAACAAGGACCTCTTGTCAACAGTACAGACACACATATGAACTCATAGACACTTAGACAGTATGCACAGGGCCTGCACAGATCTGCAGCAAATGATATCCGAGAGCTGAACGAGGAATAGGCACAAGAATCTGCCCCTAACTCAGAAGCTATCTCCAATTGATAACTACTTGCAAGTATGCCCAGCAGTAGATGTTCAACAGAAAATGAACTTAATGGCATATTTAATGATTCGCTGTCTCATAATGTGTCAGGGATTTTTATTCTTAATCTATTTTTATTCATTTGTTTTCTCATTTTTAGCCTGCATTTCCTTTGTGTATATATTGTGACTTTCAGTTGAATGTTTTTATAGGATCCTGAGCATGTAAACAAGTGGATCTCTGAGTCTGTGTCTGTTTTTTGTTCCTTTTCTTGGGTTATTTCTCTTCTCTTTGTTCATTTTGTCCTTATCTGAAGTGTTGGTTTTGTTTTATCTAATATCATACTTCATTTTAATATTAAATAATAACATATTTTCAATATTATCAACATTATAAATCATATTGCTAACTGTTTTATCCAATTTAAAATTATAGAACTGAACCAGGTGTGGAGCCACATGTCTTTAATCCCAGAACTTGGGAGACTGAGGCAAGTTGATCACTATGAGATCACTAGGCTGGTATACAGAGCAAGTTTCAGGACAACAAAGGCTTTATAGGGAGACCCTGTCTCAAAACTAAGCAAATTAAGCATTATAGAAATGGGGTTGACAGTATAGCATAACATTAAAATATTCGCAGCATGTATGCCAGGCCCTGGTTTTGATGCTCTCCACCATGGCAAAATTAAATAAATATGTAACTGAATAAATACATGTTTTAAAATAAAATGATATTACACAAGCAATAGGTAGAATTATATTTCTTATACTCAATAAAATTCACTTCTTCCATGTATTTATGTACTAATTCTGTTAATATGGATGATTTCAGAAAAACACATTGTGGGATAATAAAAAAAAATTAGTACTCATTGTCTAATAAGAATGTTGCAATATTTATAAAGATGCACTTGAAGTACACATTTAACTAGCTAACAAGCATCAGAATACATCTATTCTTTACTAAGGCTGTTCATTTGATTTTGGTGGTACATAGCTATACGTAAGGCATCACATAGCCTAAACAAGTGCTCTATCACTGAGTTGTATCCCTGGTTCATATTAGGGAAATGTTAAGTGACTTCCAAAATTGATCTCATTTTTTTTTCTCTAGAGACCCGTTTTTACACTTTGCTATGCAGCATCTCTATCTTTGAAGAGTTTCCAACACAGTGCAGAACCTTCTGAATCAATATTCAATAGGAGAGATTTTCTCCAAATAAAACAATTACTTCTGCATCTGTAAACCAGCAGAGGGACTTGCTTTGCCTCTAGTAGAATTTTGTGGAATTCAAGTAACATCAGTATGTGATACTCAACTTTGGGGACTTCTAACATTCTACCTTTTTTTTTTTTTTGGTTTTTTTTTTTTTTTTTTTTTTTTTGGTTTTTCGAGACAGGGTTTCTCTGTGGCTTTGGAGCCTGTCCTGGAACTAGCTCTTGTAGACCAAGGCTTGGTACCTGTTGGTGACTCTGTAAGCTTCATGACCCAAATGAAGACGATCCACATGAGGGAAAATAATGAAACTTGAGTTAGCACCACCTTTGCAGACAATGGGTCCCAATATCCAGAGTTTGGCCTCATGTTTTATTCTTCTTACATATTAAAGCATAGTAAAACTTTGGAAGAAGATTTCCATGGGACAATTATGACAACTAAACTATAGGCATAGTATATATACATAGAAACTCCCTAGCAAAGTAGCCTCTTCACAATAAGAATGAATTCTACTGGATGATAAACAGAGTTTAGGGAAAGGGCATAAGGAGGAAGGATTTGTAATATCATAAAGGTAGATTCTGTTGGTTGTTGATGCCAAGTACATGGGACTTCTTTTATGAAATGGGTTCTACTCACCAAGAGACTTAGTTTAGGATTAGGGCTTAAACAATGCGCAGGATGCTCAATAAAACAGCCAAAATACCACCAGATGATCAGAAAACATCCTCTCCAGGCTTAAGGGTGATGAATCATCAGTCTATTTCCTTTCTTTGAGGAAAATATGCCCACATGGTTAGCAAGCCTGGTTCTTCCAACGCTTTCTTTAAAATGTGCCTCCTACAAGAAACCCCACTTCTCTCACTCATGGGCAATGTCCAGCTATGAATTTGTTCTTTCACTTTGACCTATGGCTTTCATTGTTATTGCAAGTGCTTCCAAGAATGCCTCTGGCATAAATGTACAGAGTTTGTGTGTGTGTGTGTGCATGTGTGGGTGTGCAGAGTATGTCTACTAGTTGTATCCAATTCTGTTCAACTTTCCACAAACTCCCAATTCCCTTTGTGACCTTACTTAAGATACATTTTTTTGTAAAGTAGTGATTTGTAACAATGTGTTTTACTATTATGAATTATATTTATAAAATATTAAGCTTTATTACTTTGCTATATGTAGATGTATTTAAGTCGTATTCAACCCCTGGTTACCTCCTATTTCCTTACAATGGTGACCTTCTCTTATTCCATAAGTCCCCCATTTACATTCATATCTTTAAAAAAATCTGGAAATCACACATAAAGAAAACATGCTCATTTTATCTCTATATATATCTGCCTTGCTTCTTTTAATATGATGATCACCAATTCCATCTATCTCCCTCTATAAATTATCTAGTTTCATTTTTCACATTTCATTTTTTTTTTTTTTTTTTTGGTTTTTCGAGACAGGGTTTCTATGTAGCTTTGGAGCTTGTCCTGAAACTAGCTCTTGTAGAACAGGCTGGCCTCAAACTCAGAGATCTGCCTGCCTCTGCCTCCCGAATGCTGGGATTAAAGGCATGTGCCACCACTGCCTGGCAACATTTCACCTTTTTAAGGATACCTTCATTTATTTCATGACTTCACTACTGTAAAAAGAGTTTACATGGATGTGTACCAATCTCTATCATAAGGTGATTTTATTGCTTTAGGTACATACCTAAGACTGGTGTATCTGAGTCATACAAGAATTCCAGTTTTGGTTTTTTGAGGACCATCTCTACACTTACTTCCATATTAGACTGACAAGGTTGCATACCCACCAACAATGCAAAAAGGTTTCCTTTTCGCTTCATCCTCAGCAGTGTTTATTGACCTTTGTTGATGAGAATCAATGTAGTTTTGCTCTGCAAATCCTTTGTGGTTCAGAACACTTAGCACTTTTTCATGCATTAATTGGCTACCTGTGTTTCTTCACTAGAGGAGTATCTGTCAAATTCATCTGTCCACATATAATTGTTTTTGTTCTTATGATTACCTTTTTAAAATTTTTATATATCCAGATATTAATCTCTTGGTGGATGAATTGGTGGGAAAGAATTTTTCCCTTTTTAAGGCTGTCAATTCACAGTATTGCTAAGTAGAAGCTTTTAATTTTATGTAACCTCATTTGTCAATTATTCTGTAATCAAAAAAATCTAAATTTAAATATAAGTAAATAATTCTTCATCTTCCTTTACCTCTCTCCAGGCCCTGACAAAATTCTATACTTCTACTTTTCCTATGCCCTTACTCTTTTTTTAAATTAATTTATTTATTATGTATACACGTATATGCCCGCAGGCCAGAAGAGGGCACCAGATCTCATTACAGATGGTTGTGAACCACCATGTGGTTGCTGGGAATTGAACTCAGGACCTTTGGAAGAGCAGGCAATGCTCTTAACCACTGAGCCATCTCTCCAGCCCCTGCCCTTACTCTTAAATCAAGACTATCAAGAATAATGCTAGAATATTTCTAGAACAATAGACTCTTCTTTCCTAACATATTTTTCTGTACATATATGGATGTATATCTATGGGAAATATGTAAATAAAATCTGTTGCATGCATGTTGTTGTTTGTAAGCATATGAGTCAGAGCTGATCACTCTGTAGTTAGGATGATCATCCCTATGAGAGGCGGACTCTGTATTAGACAAACAGGACAACCATCCCTATGAGAAGCTGACTCTGTATTAGACAAACAGGACGATCATCCCTATGAGAGGCTGACTCTCTTCAGTAGACATCAGGCAGCTCTCGATCTTTGTTCAGCAGTGCAACCCAGACACAGACGGATGTCACATGTTCTCTCTTGTCTGTGGTTTCTAGCTCTAAATCTGCAGATGATATTGAATACTATGGTGGACCGTCAGAAACCATAAAAGCGTAAAGGGACCATAGGGGGAGAAAGTGGATCAGAAGGTAATAGCGGGATGCAGTTGATATGAAGCATGAGATAGATAAAATGAGGAGGGGCATCCAACTGAGGAGGGACATTCAATGCGAAAGAAGGGAGTAGGGGAGGCACAAATAACACCAAGGGTGTTTTATAAAACCTCAAAGAACTTAATTATTTTATATTTGCCTACAAGCATTCACATTCCCTGTAAGTATATGTATACACACACACACACACAAATAAATATATGTATGACCAAGGTAGTCCAAGTGACTCTCAAAACAATAAAGACTATGGTGATTGCCCTTGGTAACCACATAGAGTTTGAAACTACGCCCCTATTGCTGAAAACAACTCATACTTAAGATATAGGACTTCAATTATTTGAACTGACTCTAACCTGAATGCCTTCTTCCAGTGATCTGTCTTCCATAGAACCA
Organism: Microtus obscurus; assembly: GCA_963919715.1. NCBI lineage: Eukaryota > Metazoa > Chordata > Mammalia > Rodentia > Cricetidae > Microtus > Microtus obscurus. The sequence continues at coordinate 3,429,794 of CAWTZC010001361.1, forward strand.
GAAAATACTAAGAAAGCTGCTAAGGGAGGGAAGCTATCAAAAATCCTATCAAGCTATGGATCCTATGAACCACAATAATGACCAGCTTGGTAAGATATCTGAAAGGTGGGTTGAGTGGCACTCAAATGTTGGTGGTAATCAACACTTATCTAAATTAGACTTAAGGCCCTCTAAGTGGAAGGGAAATCATGCCTTGTGTTAGAAAACTAGCCAGTCTCCTAGACTAATGAAGTATGGATCTTCAAGTAGGCTCCACTGTTACCATTTTGTTAGACCAATAAAAATCACTAACTACATTTTAGACTTAGGTCTTACCTCTATACCCATAGATAAGCATAGATACCACCCCTTATCAAAGAAGGTTGTTTATAGTAAGTGAAGATTATCACCAAGAACCACAATTGTGCACCATGCAGAGATCAAAAGATCATCGGTAGCCCAAACCAAATGGACATATCTACATCACAGTTCCTGTATTTATTGTTCAACATTGCTCAAAAAATAGCATAGAAGGGGGGGGGGAGTTGTAAAAGCTAGATACTAAGAAGGCTAAAGGGGAAATTTCTCTTGGGGGTACTATTTCTCAATTTTTGCTTTATTTCTTGGGCTTTGAAAATCTGTTCAAAAGCCAATGAGTACCATTCGTCATGAAGGGGTTTTCCTAGTTTTCTTTTAATGGTTTCAAATCTTATATTATGGTCATTGACTCATTTAAATAAGTTTTTGCAGAGTATCAGATATAGTGTGTGTTTGTGAGTTTTGAACCATATAAAAAGTAGTGTGTGTGAGTTTCCTGTGACTTTTTCTTTCTTTTCATTTGTTTGAATTTTTGCTTGTTTTCTAAAGAGAAAGGAAGAACATGGAGTTGTTTAGGTGGGGGAATGGGGAATATCTAGAAGAACTTGGAGGAGGGAGAGAGCATGACAAGAACATATTGTATGAAAAAAAATTTCAATAAAAAAGAAATAGAAATATAATTTCATTTTAATTGTGACTATCCAATTTTCCTAGCACCATTAGTTGAAATAAAAGATCCTTTCTCAACTATGTGGATTTGGTATCTTTGTCAAAAGTCTTATGACCATTGCAACGTGGGTTTTTCTGAAAGCAGATATTGTGATGATTTCGGTATTGTTGCTTTTATGTGAATTGCTTTAGCTATCCACTGTTATTTGAACTACTTCATGAATTAAAGAGAAATTTTTTTCAATTGCTAAACCAAGCTCACTTCTAATTGCTATAACAATTCCATGCTCCCAAAGATGATTTTTAGAATTGTATTCCTTAATATAATCCATCTTCCTAAAACTGGGTCTATATAAGCTAAAAGAAATACTAAAAAGTTATAGCTTAGTCTGTTATAGTTATTACCTAAATCTTTATAGGGCTGAGGGAACTCTTACCAAAAATCACAAGTTTAGTACCTGACTGCCTTGAGTGAGATTCTTCTGGACTAAAATACACCAAAAGGCAGTTTATACACAGGGCATTTGTTCTAGCCTTCACTTCTGTGTATTTACCATTAGAATCAGCTATTAGCATAAACGGAGACTTGAAGACTTGCTTGCTTATGTGTTAATGAGGACTAGAAATTTTAGAGGGGTTTTCTAGCCTAAGTCAAGGTTAACAAGCCTTGTTGCCAAGTCTAGTTGGGAATACGAACTGCCACTGTGCCATCACCTCACATCTGCTAGATGCTGACAATAACCCATTCTGGGGCTAAGCATCCTGACGAACAGTACTTTCTTGTGATTTATTTTTGGCATATCTTCAAGTATTCATGAACACTGCCAGAAAAATATCATTTGTTCCTACAGGAATTCTTAGAATAGAAATTAATTATTTCCTTAGTTATGGTTCTTGTGTATAGATAAAAAGTAACGGAGAAAGAAATTTTGCAGGAGAATACACCCTTATTAATTGAACAGCATAGCAAAGCACTGGCTTTAAATTTGCAGTGTTTTGTTGAAATCATCAGACAATAAAAGCTTGGAAGAATTACATTAATGAGAGACAAAGAAACAAGTTACTATTCATGAGTATATAGATAAAATTAAACTTACTATTATAAGCAAACTGATTATATCATTGTTCTTCATTTAACCTTGTATAACAAAAGAGATTCAGGTCCTACTTTGCTAATTTGTAACTAATATGAACTTCAAATCTGGCTCTTCTTTCTTAGATTAATGTTTTTGTTAATTAGAAGTTTCCTAGAAAATTTCTCACATGTACATAATGCAGGCTCACCACTCTTACTCCCAAACAATCTCCTATTTCCCACACGTCTCAGTTACTCTCTAAATCTCTATGTTTTTTACCCACATACAAAAGCTACACTCACTCATAATCAGAGAATTCTGGTACCTAAAAAGAATAGGGGGAAACTTCACCCCCTGAATTAGCCGAATCAGTTTATTTTTTAGGTCAGGAATGTCAAAAACTCTTAATATTATGAAAAGGCAAAATAACTTAGATATATGTTTTCTTTATTTAAAAGGCTGTAAATGAGTGCTATTTAGAAAGTAATAATTCACGGGAAAACTGAAGCTGACAGGGAATTCAATCATATAGCCTAAAGATTCTTAAAAGTTGGCTTGGATTCTTTTCCCCAACAAAAAATCTTCTGTAATTCTGTAATTATATGTAGTTTTGACTCACTTTTTGGAATTGTACCATAGAAATCTTTTCTCTTTTAGTTTAGCTCGTTATTTTATTATTTTCTACGTGTACATATCTGTGTATGAACATCAGCACATGCATTTGGATGCTCACAGGTGCCAAAAGAGAATCAGATCCCCTGAAACAAGAGTTACAGACACCTGTTAGGAGACACCTGAAACTAACATTGGGATTCTAGTCTTCTCGAGAACCTGGTTCCTGAAAGCAAATCCCAGATCCTCTTCAAAGGAAATAATTAACTTAACAAGTAAGCCATATCTCCAACCCCAAAATTTACGTGTGATTACATTTTTATTACTATTTTTTTTGAGTATGAATATGTGTCTGTCTGTGTTAAATATACATGTTCATACCTGTGGAATCCAGAAGAGGGTATCAGAACTCCTTGATCTGGAGTTGTAGGTGATTGTGAGCCACTAGGCTTGAGTGCTCAGTAAAGAACTAATGTCCTCTGCAAGATATTCAAGTACTCTAAATTGTGGAGTCATTTCTGCAGTTCCTGGATGAATATTTAAATTAAAAACATTTTTTTCTAAAGTCTCACACAATGCAAATTATATGCAAACCATTGTCAGACTGTACTGTGTAGGGACTCATGGTAAGCAAAAGGAGTTTAGACTTGTTCAGTTAGCTGTATTTGTTGGGAATATCTCCCATTTTCAGTTAACTGAATCCATAGTTGTGGAAACTGTAGGTCTGAAACTCCAACTATATGCATAAATCCACACTCTAAATACACACACAGCAAGAATACAAATGGAGTTATGAATGTCTATAGACTCAGAAGATCCTGGGAACCTTTGTCTGTAGCTCCACCAGGGAGCAGTAGTTATAGTGCAGTTGGTGCTTTGAGTAGCTGCACCATGACCTGTTTCAAAAGGCCAGCACTGCATTTCTGAAGTAAGAATAAAGAAGAGATGTGAAACAGGAATCCATTAATCAGAGGCTCTTCCATTTTTAGATGGGTGGTAATTCTTAAGATGAAAATGTTATAATGGGCAACAAGGTAGGGGCTCAAGAAAAAATAAGAAAGAAGACAGTTGACAGGAAGATTGGAGAACCTTTCCCACCAAGACTACAAGTAAGGGACAGAGCATTCTGGAAAATAGACCTTAATCTACAAATAGGGAAGAGGTAGATACTATGGAAATGACTCATTGGGGGTTAGAAATCTGATAGTTCAAGGTCTTTGAACTTCTAACCTTTTCCAGCTCTTTGGCCAACATCAATCTTTGGAAATATTTTCTTAATGAATTGCCTCTATTTCTACCAAGAGCCCTTGCCCAATTCTTCATTTTAAATTGGAAGTATATGGAAGTCTCTACAGGTGCCCTCTTGACTCTAACCCACACATATAAGGGCAAATCATTAACGTTGAATGATTTTAATCTACAGAGGCTCTTCAATCAACTGCACAGTCCATGTGGTATATCAGGTGCACATCTTCATGATAGCATGGCTGACTAGTACCATTGTTTACTGCAGGTGAACTACAGGACAGCATCCTCAGAGAGTATCATGGGGTAGCATGTTAAAAGTCCAGAAATCATCAAACTTCAAAACTGGAAGTGCAGCCTTTATTTGATGTATATTATTTTTATATTCTACTAAAACTGAAAAAACATCCTCGAACTAAGCACAGCAAGGACCATCTATATCATGATTCTAACACACAGCTATGCTGTAGATGGAAACAGCTTCAAGAGTTAATAATGAAATGTCATACAAAAGCTAAGAAGTCAACGAGTTTTGAGTTCCTATTACTTCTGATTCCAGACAAAATTAAAATAGGACACACCGGTGTAAGATTGTAACCCCATACCAGAACAGAATAGTGAGTTTAAAACTAGACTGAGAGACCTATGAAGATCCTGTCTCAAAGCAAACAGGAGATACTGCTCTGTGATAGAACCCTTGCCTAGCGTGTGTAACCCTTGATTCAATTGTCAGCTGACAAATCAAATGAACAAAACTTATAATGAAAAAAAGCAACTATAATAAAATATAAATGAAGCTATAGTTTTACATATACTTAATGGTTTTTATGGTGGTGCATTTCTTTCTCCTATTTGAGAATCTCCTTTATGAATATAATACAATTTGATCAAATTCACTACAATCCCTCCCCTCTAAATGCCTCCACCACTCTTCCCAACTTCTTCATATGCTTTTTTGCAAACACACTGAGTAGCAATATCTGTACCCACATGAGTGTAGAGGTGTTTTCTGGAGCATGGCAAAGTCAAACAGAATCTGCATTTTTGAAGAAAACTGACTCTTCCTACTCCCCCCTCCAATGGCCACAATCAACGCTAGGATCTTGGCTGGTCAGGTATGAAGACATGCCTACAGTGAGCAGAACCATTCCCTGGTCAAGGGAGGCTGGACTGTATAAAATGGAAAAGTGCGATGAACACTACCTTTCCTTTATCTGTCTCCATTTGCTAACTGCGGATGTGGTGTGACCAGCTGCTTCAAGCTCCTTCTATCTTGACTTTTCCTCCATAATGGACTATACTTTAAACTACAAGCTAAAAATAATCTTTTTCTTTTTATAAAAAAAATCTGCAGCAATAAGTTTCATGTCTATTTCATATAAAACTCTTTATTGTTCAGGCCCATCCTCACCTCAGTCAAGGCATGTTCTAATTTTTAGATTGTCACTTTTATTTACTTCCCATTGCACAAGCTTCTTCATGAGGAACTTTTCTCTTGTGGTCCTGAGGATTCCTGTTTCCCATGAGCAGTCAGGTAAGCACAGGTTTCCTTTCAGAGATCACTTAAGATTTGTTTAGAGAATAAACCCAGTCTCTAGAAAGAGGTGGTGAAGTAGATACAAGCTACTGAGTGGTGGCAAACAGTAAGCATGTCAGAACCTGGACCCTGCTGTAGACAAAGCCTTAATCCTATTGTTTGACTTACCATATATAAAATCAAAAGAAAACACAATTTCTCCCACTTGTAATTAAAATTATTCATACTGCTATTGTATTTTCTAAAAGTTTTCCTCAAGCTATCTTCATGTGAGGACTCTAGTGTCTGTGGATCCATAAAATCATTTTGTCAATAACATATTTCTGACTTAAGAGTTTAGGGAATAAACTTAGGAATTTATACTTCTTAGAAGACATTCAATAGTATTGTCATGTGTCTGAACTTTAACATACCATAACAAAAACTGGATACAAGGATTAAGATGTTATATGTTTTGGTAAAGTTTGACAGCATCAGTGCTAATGTATGATGTAGACCTTAGGTCTCCTTGTACTAGCTACAAGATTACACACACTGAATAATACTTTACTAACCTAAATTATAGAAAATATAAAATCGTTGGCTATTCAATCAAGGTATCCTCTTGCTCACCCAAGAGTTTGATTGTCTTTGGCTAACACTGAGCACCAGTGCACACTAACAAATGATCATTGAAATTAATGACCTCGTATTGTACTAGCCTCAGGACAGCTGTTCCAGAATCTTCTAACGTGAACTTATTATACTTCTTGCTGCTAAGGTTGACGTGGCCTGTGCCATTGCACCATCTGCTCAGCTCTCATTCACCAGCATCTGCTATTCTTGCCTTGGCACCATCTGCCTGGCCATCTCCATCCCCATCTGCACTGTTCAGTGGTACTGCTGAAATTACAACACATTTCACCTTCTCCTAAACAGAAGGATGCCTGAGTCCTGAGTCATTTCTCCTTTTAGTCTTAAGGAGCCCTTTGTGAGATATCTATAAGGTTTACTTTAAGAATACCTTCATTCTCATGAGCACAAATTGCATACGATTTGTGACTTTTAAAAATTGGAAAAAAGCTCTGTATGGTTGGCTATAATAAGATACATGGAGTTTCAAATCACCATTATAAAATTACTTGGAATTCAGACAATGTGTTGCCTTTAAAAATATTTTGCAATCAGGAAAAGTAGAACAAAAGCATGTGGATTTCAGCAACATTAGATGTATAAACATGTCTGATGTATGTTTGCCATATAATCGATTAACAAACTAATAAGAAACATAATGTGAAAATTATTAAATGTAAAATAGCTTTTTTATCCAAATTTGGTAATAGATATATGAATGGTTAGAAGACTTGCAGTCATTTGTTGAAAGTCTGTAAAGGTTTACCCTGCTACCTACATTCTTTAGTGACTTTCTTTATATGCAGACACCAACGAATCCTGCCCTGCAGAAAAGAGGATCTGATGCAAGAAAAGGCTTTGAGTTCAGCAAAATGAAGCATGAGGCAAAGAAAAATTGTCAAGGAAAAAGAAAAAGCCAGTGAGACTGAATTGTGTGACAGTCTTTACCCACTGGATTAGTATACTCAATTTCTGCTCTCCACCCTCCTAGAAAACCACGCCAAAACTCGCCTCTTCACTGACATTTTTTCCACAGTCACAAAGAATGGAAATGCCCAATAGTTTCCATTTGAAGTGTTTAGAATGTTAATAGAAAAAGAAATCATGCTTTTAGTACAGATCTAATATAAACTTGTCTCACATGGCTCCTGTAAATAAAAGAATGCAGGCTTACTAGCTACACACTTTTATTGGAAGGATCATTGAAAGACAGAAAAGGAGCCATAATAAGAAGAAGTAAAGACAAGAGTGATGTCTGAGCTCAGTTACAACAAAGCGAAGGGCCACAGGGCTGCTGAAGCCTGGGGTGAAAAGGTGGAAAGCATTAGGAGCTTTCTAGAGAATGTTTGTCTTGTTAACTAGATTTATCCAAAACCAAATCAAACCTTCACATCTATATAACAAAAGGCAAACAGAGCAAGAACCACAGAAACTAGAAGCAGAATTGTTATTTTTTAAAGTAGTCATGCCATTGGCCTTCCCTGTCACCCATTAGCTACAATCATCCTGGGAAGATCACTGTTATACGAACTCCATTCATAGTGCTCCAGTCTTACAGTCTAATTGTTTCCCCTCATTTACATAGCATATTTATTACCACTTTTCTATATTGAATTGGGCAGGCACACTGTGTTACAGTTGCCTACTCTATTCAATACAATAGTGCACTGTTTTATAACACAGAAGAATGTAACAAAGAGATGATGGAGTAGAGGGTGGGGGTGGGAGGTGCAGGCTTCACCATCCTTATCTAAGTGTCCTTTATCGTGATCATACAGGAGAACCACTTAGTGATTCATTTCTCAGGGAGGTCTCTCCTTCACTAAATAATACATGATTGCATTTTGTTAATGTGATTATATGTGTTTATTCCTCTCTCTCTCTCTCTCTCTCTCTCCTTCCCTCTCTCTGTCTCTTTCTTTCTGTCTCTCTCTCTCTCTGTGTATATATGTATATGTGTGTGTGTGTGTGTGTGTGTGTGTGTGTGTGTGTGTTGGCATGGCATGTGTTTAGAAATCAGAGGACGTCTGACAGGAGTCAATCCTCTCTCTTTCCACCACATGTGTTCCTAGAATCTGACTGATCCCTCAGGCTTGTTAGCACACACTTTTACCCACTGAGCCATCTAGCCAGCCATAATGTAATTGCAGCTAACACAATGAGCAGCATTTAACTGAGTTACTGTTGTAATATTCCAGACTATTTGAATCTGGTTGTTTTATATCAAAAAATCTTTTTTAAAAAAAAAATCTTTCCAAACTTGGAAAAAAAATTTATGGATCCATTCTCTATTCCTAGTGACCTATTTATAAATCAGTTAGACACATCCCCACCACTAAAAATATGTGAAAGAAATATTATTTTATTTAATTATTTTCTGTCTTTTTAAAAATCATGTGACGCTCTAGGGGATAATAGACAATAAATTATCTAAAATAAAGGGCCTGCATTATTGTTTATCTACTTAAAGTTTCTGAGATTTGAAGTTAGCTTTCAGAACCATAATCTTGCTGTGTGTAATATTTCAGTAATTGTAACTACTGTCATCAGAAAGTATTGGAGGTTAGAACTAAATTCAGAAGGAATGCAAACAGGCTATGGACTAAAAGGGCATGATAACATCCTGGGATTTCTTTTTAAATATACAATTCCTCGTCATATATGTCTTTCATTTGTTTCGTTAGAGTTACCCCAAGATACTTTATATTATTTGTGAGTTTCACAAATGGTATTGTTCCCTTGATTTCTTTCTCAGCCCATTTATCATTTGTATATAGGAGAGCTACTGATTTTTTTTTTTTTAGTTAATGTTGTACCCAGCCACATTATGGAAGGTGTTTATCAGCTCTAGGAGTTCACTGGTAGAATTTTTGTGGTCACCTTTGTATATCATCTGCAAATAGTGAAAGTTTGATTTCTTCCTTTCCAATATGTACACCTTGATCTCCTTTTCCTGTCTTATTATTCGACTTAGAACCCTGAGTACTATATTGATTAGATATGGAGGGAGTGGACAGCTTTGTCTTGTTCCTGATTTTAGTATAATCGCTTTGATTTTCTCTCCATTTAGTTTGATTTTGGCTGTCGACTTGTATATTGTCTTTATCATGTTTAGGTATATTTCTTGAATTCCTGCTTTCTCCAAGACTTTTATCATGAAAGGATGTTAGATTTTGTCAAAGGCTTTTTCAACATATAATGAGATGATCATTTGTTTTTCCCTTTGATTTGTTAATATGGGGGATTACATTGACAGATTTTCAATGTTGAACTATCCCTGCATCTCTGGGATAAAGACTACTTTATCATGGTGGATGATTCTTTTTTTTTGATATGTTCTTGGATTTAGTTTGCCAGTATTTATGTTTTGGATAGTTCTTGGAATTTAACACAGTACTTTTCACATGCTAAGGAGGAACTTTATAAGCAAGCTACAGCTCCCAGACTTAGAAATTTCTATAACTCTGATGCCCTGACTAATCTCTAACAACTAAGTTGAAACATCTTTCTGCTTTCGCTTTCTATTTGGAAAGAGATACAAGTGTGTGCTGCTAGACTGTGAGGTTTTTCTTTTGTCAATATTTTCTGATATGCAGCATGACCTGGGAGATGCTTCGTGAGTCATGAGTCAAGCATTGTGTGTGTATAATTATATCACTACTGATTCATGAACTTTGATTGTTTGGTTAGTTTTGTTTCAGGCTGTGCTGAAGGAGATGATTTAAAGTTGGTATTATGCAGAATCTCTTTATTTTCATTTTTATTTGAATTAAAATTTGTTCCCAATGACTTTACATCTGCATTTTCAAAGAAAACTTCACTCTACACAAAATAACTTTTGAAACTACCAGAGATTGAATGTTAAATGATCCAGTCTTTCAAGTTACCATCTCTGCTAAATTCTTTGGAATTTCTGAACCAGAAAATGCTATTGGACCTATTGTATGTAACAGAATCACAGACACACAACAAGAACTTAGAGTTATACTGAATGTGTTATTTAAAAAAAAAAACAAAAAAACATTAATGACCAAAACCTAAGGAATGAGTTTAAAAGAGAGTTATACAATCTATACCACTTCTAGGAATATGCCCACAGTACTCTATGTGAGAAAAACTCAAAGATCTATGCATATCACAGCATCCAGGAATATAATTAGCCTAGTTACCTATCTGAAGACTATACATACACTCATGTACATACAAACAGACAGACAGACATAAAGAAGAAAGAAATAATACTCTTTAGTGCTTAAAGAAGACTGTAGCCTGGGAGCATTATATTAAGTAAAATAATCCAAAGTGAAAGACAAAATAGTGCAAGTTTTCTCTAATTTATGTATCACAGATCTTGTAGAGATATGTGAAACAATTTTTATTTATGGTATGAAATAGGAGGGATGCTAACGAGGGAAGAAGTTTCTACTAGAAACTTCCTATATACATATACGTAAAATTAGTTTAAAATTGAGTTACTCTAAACCAGGGTAATGATGACCATTCTAGACCCCACAGGATAACAAATTAAAGACCGAGGACCAGAAATGGCTTTCCTTAGGTATTCATCTGGATGCTTTACTGGATGGCTTTTCATTGTTCTATAAGCTTCTATGTATATTTTTGGAGAAATAGTACTGAACAAACTTTTTTTTTTGGTGTTTTTCAAGACAGGGTTTCTCTTAGCTTTGGAACTAGCTCTTGTAGACCAGGCTTGTCTTGAATTCACAAAGATCCGCCTGCCTCTGCCTCTCAAGTGCTGGGATTAAAGGCATGCGCCACCACCACCCGGTTTAAACAAAGTCTTAGTAACTTATTTTATACCCACAGATAAGAGCATCTCCTAATCCTTATCAGAGAAGCTTCTTTTGGCAGTAGATTGTGATTAACACAAAGAATCACAATCCATAGAATGTTTAGCCCTAAACAGAACATCTGTAGCATACCCTTTACCCACAAGTCTCGAGCAGACTTAGAAAGAGAATAAGAGCCAAAAGTGGTCAATGACAAAAGGAAACAGTGTTTTCTAGACACGGGAAGTCTCAAATGTGAAGCTTTCACATGAATTAAAGGTGGCAGCATTCATCAGACCTGTGTGAACTCAAGCCAGATGAAATCCCAGTACGGAGAAGGAAGATGAGCATAAAGTCATATGCCTAACTAAGGAGCTAATGATGATTGCCGTAGGAAGAGAGAGTCTATCTTTCCTGAAACTTTCAGTCCCTGATATATTGACCATGCTCAAGTGAAGGCCACAAATCCAAGGGTATATACACAGTATCAATTGTCATTGATGAGCTTAATTTAAAGAAAAGTGAGAGAGTACACAAATTGAGTAAGAAGGGAATTCCCAGACAATGTATCTGGGAAGCATAGACTCAAATATGCCTAAAACACATTGTTGAAAATTCTCAAAGAACTCATAAAACAGAAAATAATAAATCTAGAATATATATATTACTTTTGATAATGACTAAAAGTTATGTATCATATTGATATCATTCACTACTTTAGATTAGTTGCCATTCACTAGATTTCTAGATTCTTAGGTCTAAGAACAAGAAATTTGACAATTGTTTACAGATAATTCTTAGGAATTGTACTGGTTTAGTTACTTAGTATTGGAAAGTCTCCTCCAATAACCACGATTTCACTAGTTTTGAAGTTATCTTTCTGTCCAGTATTAAACATCTAACTGGACTCAAGAGAAACCTTTTGTGTGTACATATATATGAGCATGAGAATCTCACAAGAGGAGATACTAACAATGTCAAATCCTGTCCTATGAGTATTTTCAGCTAGAAAGTATGCAATTATTTTTGGAAAAAAAAAACATTTTCTTTCATACTTACCACACAGATATTTGATTTTTGATTCATACTGTATTATGCATTTATGCTTTCTAAAGTTTTGGTAGCTGATTTCTGAGTGAATGACTGATTTTAAAGTTTCTTTTAAATGCATTTATTTTAAGGAACAGGATGTGTTCACAAACACATTAGTCTTTATTTATCTCCCAAGGGAATTTTGGGATGGCTCCAATTTAAAATACTCTATCATGTTGTTGCATCATATGTTAGGCCAGTGTGTCTTTATTCTTTGTTTCAGGAAAAAAAGTCACTGCAGATCACTCCCTACTATGCTAAAAATCTTAAGCAGAAAGAGAACAATTTATGGAAATAGAAGGGAGATGAGCAGAAGCAGCCAACTGGCACCATGTTTGGGGCTTGCATGCAAATCAGGTTTCTCTGTGCTTTCCAACACTTCCCAAAATCTTTTGAAACCATATTTAAAGCTGGATAGCAACTCTATATGAAGTCATCAGTGATATAAATACAGACAGCACTGTGTTGGGGAGAGCAATGCCAGGGATTGACAGGACCAACAGATAAAACGAAGGCAATTAAGTTTCCACAAACAGTTGACTTGGTGTTGAAACAACACTCTTCTTCTAGACAGCAGTGTAGTAAGAAATAAATGACAATCATTCATTTCCAATACATAAACCATGCTGGTCTAGTGAAAAAAAAAAGAATTCTTTTCCAGTTTTCTTCTTTCAACATGGACAAATAAATTCTTCAGTAATCTGTGGTCGAGCAAAGGTTCTTGTCTACAAAGGTTTAGACAACTTTAGATAACTTTTGATACGTTATTAACTTAGTATCATTCCCTCAAACCCTTCTAGCTACAGGTTTGCAAGTTTTGAAAAATACTTTTTTCGTTTGTTGCAGACTGTTTCCCAGGGATTCATTATAAATCCCTTACCAAGGACAGGAAATTAAATTCTGCTTTAGAAGCATCAGTTTTTCTCTTAACTTTTATTTAACTCCCATGTGAGCACAAAATAATCCTTTACTACTTACATTTTATGCTGCAGGAGGTCTTTCCGCCCCTCCAACCAATAGCTGCTGAGATACCAGCCCATTGGGGCGTGGTTTCTCTCCCTTCAAAAAGCTTCTATTTCCTTCCGCTTGCTCTCTTCACTTCCTGCTCCTCCGGAGACTGGACTCCCTTCCTGGTTGCGCAGAGGGCTGTTGTCTGGGACCGTGATCTGTAAGTTTTTTCCTCTTTAAATAAATACTACCCTATTAATAATAATTCCAAACTGGTGTGGCATTGTTCGTGGCTTACGCCTTCACCTGGCGCCCGAACGTTTGGCTTTTAGGACCTCTCCTTCCCCCGCTCGGCTGCCAGCCGCGAGTTCGGCTTGGTGCGAGCCTTCCCTTCCTCAGCCACAGCTTGTGCCTTGCGGCAGCCTTGTAGCTTGTCCCTTGTGCCTGGAGGCAGCAGTTTAATTTAAATTATCACGCACTGGCTTTTCTTGCTGCAGTTCTTTATATTTTTTTAGACACCTCAGATTGACTTCAAGTCCCCACACACCCTATTCTCTGCCTCCCCACGTGGATTTAAACTCCACAGGCCCGCGTAGTCTCTGCCTGCATGGTTTGCTCTTTTCTGAGTCGTTTTTAAATCTCCCTTGAGAATACAGCTCTTAAGCGGTGCGAACCAGATCACGTGGTTACGGAAGCTGCAACCCCTCAGGGTGACTCTGTCACGTGGAGGCATACACTGCTTCCGGGCTACTCTTCTCTACCCCTGGATTCTGGGTTTATGGTTCCGTGTACACCGTTTTTTGTTTAGTTCGTGACTTAGGCCCCAGTGCCGAGTCCGAGATACACTCGGCCTTCAGGCCCATAACATCCAGAGAGGCAGGACGATCTCTGAGGCCGACCAGGTGGTGGCGGCATACGCCTTTAATCCCAGCACTTGGGAGGCAGAGGCAGGCGGATCTCTGTGAGTTCGAGGCCTGCCAGGTGGTGGTGGTGCACGCCTTTAATCCCAGCACTCGGGAAGCAGAGACAGGTGGATTTCGTTGAGTTCGAGGCCAGCTGGATAATAGGTAATGTGGCAGTTTTTGTTTCCAGCATGAATTTCACTCTTTGGGCTACCAATACAATGGGTCTTATCATGCAAAATTTATATGACTATGAGGATAACTTAATTTACTGGTTACTATGTTTTAGTATTCTTTTGAATATTCTATCATTTAGGAAGATTATGGTACTCTCAAGAACCATACTATCTTTACTAGAAACTCATGCAGGTCACGAGATTCAGGATTCAAAAGAGGCAATAATAAAAAGACTTGAAATGCTTGAAGAAATGATTGGAGCTGGTGAACAGAGTAATAAGGCACAAGGACAGGATACAAAGCCAACACCAGCTATTAGAACTGGCTTACCCAGGGTTTTAGCGGCATACCCTATACTTAATTCTGACAAAGCGTCAACTTCTAAAGGCTCAAAGGGAGTCAGAGAAGCTAGATGGATGCCAATAGCAATGAATGATCTGAAAGAAGTTAAACAAGCTGTTGTTAATTTTGGGCTGCACTCCGCATATGTAAAGGAAATGATAAGGACTTGGGCTTCTAATGCTAGAGCTACCCCCTATGATTTCCATCAGTTAGTGTCTGCAGTTTTAGATAGGGGACCTTCCTTGATGTTTGGAATTTATTTCAGAGAAGAATCTAAACATTTGGAACAGCAAGGAAGAGCAAAAGGTGTTGAGGTTTCCCAAGATCAAATTCTTGGTGCAGGAGAATATGCTGATCCACAGGTCCAAGCTCTTTATGATGATGAAGTACTGTGTCTATGTCACCAAGCAGCTTTAAATGCTTGGAATAGGATACAAGATCCAGCAAAAAGGGTTGAATCATATACCAGAATTAGGCAGAGAGAACCCTTAATTGACTTTTTGCAAAGATTAATTAAGGCTCTGGACATAGGGGTAACAGACCCAGAATCTAGATGAATACTTCTTGAATCTCTAGCTTTTGAGAATGCAAACATAGAATGCAAAAAGATAATTGGGCCTTTAAAGTCTAGATCAGCACCTATGGATGAATGGATTCAGCATACGATGAATGTTGAGACGTTTAGCTATAATGATGAATCTTGGGTAGGAGAAGCGATTTCCACAGCAATGAGGAGACATCAAACTGCCAGGTGTTTTAATTGTGGTAAATTAGGACATCTCAAAAGGGACTGCAGGCATAGAATTTCTAGGAATAATATCTCCTCTGGGAATGACAAAAATAGGAGACCTAGGCCTTCAGGTATATGTAGGAGATGTGGTAAAGGCCGTCATTGGTCCAACGAATGCAGGTCAACAACAGACAAACAAGGCAACCAGATACCATCAGGAAACTCCTTGAGGGGCCTCTCGCAGGCCCCCAAGCCAACAGTGGCCCAGTCATTCCCAGTCACAGTGGAGAACGTGCCTCACCAAGAAAATTAAAAGCTCCAATTTCTGCTGTAAAAAGTAATACTGGTCTAAATGATGAATTACATGTGGAGGATGAGTCAAAAAACCCAGTAGGACAGAGTAAACGTATATTTTGGCAGACTTCTATTAACGACCAAAGACCAAAGCTAAAAGTCTGTATAAATGGCACTTTTATTGAAGGCTTATTAGACACAGGTGTGGATGTAAGTATCATTACCCCAGAACCTTGGCATCCAAATTGGCCTCTTCAAGAGGTAGATGTTCAGTTTCTGGGAATTGGAACCCTATCTCGTGTAAAACAAAGCACAAGATGGGTTGAATGCATAGGGCCTGAAGGGCAAATAGGAAGACTAAGGCCATATATAGCCAATATTGCAATAAATTTATGGGGCCGTGACCTGTTACAGCAATGGAATACCCAGATTAACATTCCTGCAGTTCCAGGAACTCATAATTCTGGGAAAGATATGATGAGGTATTATGGAAAAAGGTCACTAGCCATTCAGGCTGTACAAGAATATATAGCAAATACCAAACCTTTAGAAGTACCAACAGCCCTACCTTTAAAATGGCTAACTGAGAAGCCAATATGGATCAAACAGTGGCCTCTAGCTGAAGATAAATTACAGGCATTGGAACAGCTGGTGCAAGAGCAATTAGATGCTCACCATATTGAAGAATCAACCAGCCCTTGGAATTCTCCTGTGTTTGTTGTAAAAAAGAAATCTGGTAAATGGAGAATGGTGACAGATCTAAGAGCTGTCAACAAAGTAATTCAACCTATGGGCCCACTACAATCTGGAATTCCTTTGCCTTCTCTATTACCAAAAGGATGGCCTCTTATAGTTATTGATTTGAAGGATTGTTTTTTCACTATACCATTACAAAAAAAGGATAGAGAAAAATTTGCCTTCACGGTGCCTACTTATAATAATTCTCAGCCTAATAGGAGATATCAATGGACTGTCCTCCCACAGGGTATGCTCAATAGTCCTACATTGTGCCAATATTTTGTAAGTAAGCCATTGGAAATAATTCGTAAACAATTTCCCAAGTCCATAATTTATCATTACATGGATGACATCTTATTATCTGATTCAAATAAAGATACTTTAGAAAGGATGTTTGAAGAAGTAAAGAAAGTCTTGCCTAGGTGGGGATTACAAATTGCCCCTGAAAAGATTCAAAGAGGAAATTCTACTAATTACCTAGGTTACAGAATAGGGTTAGAGAAAATTAAAACGCAAAAGGCACAAATTAGGAGAGACCGGTTAAAGACTCTTAATGACTTCCAAAGATTGTTGGGAGACATTTCCAGTCTACGACCAGCTGTTGGGATAACACCTGATCTAATAGTTCATTTGAACAAAACCTTAGATGGTAATAAAGATTTGAATAGTCCAAGAAAACTGACAGCTGAAGCAGAAAAGGAACTGACAATGATTGAGGAAAAATTACAGGAGGCACATGTGGATAGGGTGAACCCAAATCTTAGCTGCATCCTAGTCATATTGCCTTCCAGAATCTCTCCTATAGGGATTCTAATGCAGAGGGAAGATATTATTTTAGAGTGGATATTTATACCTAATAAACCCAGTAAAAAATTAAAAATTTATGTGGAAAAATGATGTGGGAGTGTCCTATATCAGTCTGTTGATTTCATTGGCTAAAATAAAGAAACTGCCTGAGCCCATTGATAGGCCAACCCTTAGGTGGGTGGAGTAGACAGAAGAGGATTCTGGGAAAGAGAAGCTGAGTGAGGAGTCGCCATGATGTTCCCAGTCCCTGCAGACACAGGCTAGAATCTCCCCGGTAAGCACACCTTGGGGTGCTACATAGATTATCAGAAATGGGTTAGGTCGATATGTAAGAGCTAGCCAATAATGGGCCAGGCAGTGATTAAATGAATCCAGTTTGTGTGTTGCTATTTCGGGGCTTAAGATGAGCCATGCAGGCGGCCAGGTGTGGGGGAACACAGCCGGCCGCCCCTCTTACTACAGATTGGCGCCCAACGTGGGGCAACTGAATCCACTTAAAAACCTGAGAGAGCTTAATTCTAAACAGAGAAAAAACAGAGTTTAACACAGAGTTTTGTTCTTTGTTGGTGGCATGCCATAGAGAGATTTCCTGGTTCGGCAATAGCAGCAGAAAAAAAGCTGCGTCATTTTAAAATGCGGCTTTCTGGGCTGTGCCGCCATTACGATTTCTGTCTGGCTCCTGCGGGAGACAGACCTTTTGAATGGAGCATTTGGACTAAAGCTCTACGACTTACTTGATGGCAATATGGACTGCTGTATGCCTGGAATTATGCGCAGCTCAGGGGCTCTGAGGCAGGAGCAGCTCAGCTCCACCATGATGAACTGAGTTTGGTCTCAAGCAGGAACTACCGTAATTACTATGATAACAGCACACATAAGGTTTAGACTTTACAGGACACAGGCAATACCGTATTACTCCTACATGGTGCAACTTAAGTTTTTAAGAAATGCTTAACATTTTAAGAAATGCTCCTGGATAATAAAAAAATTACAGATTCACAATAAAACAGATTCAGACAGACCACTAAATGAGTCACAATGTTGGATAAATGTACGTGGGCTTGAGAGAAAAAAATATATATAGAGAGAGAGAGAAAATAAAGTTAATGCCTTTAAAATTAAAAAGGTAAAGTCTTTAAAGAGACAAAATACAGATAATTAAGAGAATAAAAAAAATAAAAAAAATAAGCCACGTAAAAATGAAAAATTCACAGAGAGTCTGGATTATATACATTATGTTTTCTTTAAAATTTTTGACTATAAAGAAGCTAAGTACAGAGAGTCATTTCATTACATGGGCTGCCAAGCTGAACCAGAATGGATATAACGGTATTACGATTTCAAAATTTGGGTCTAAGGATATGATGCTTCGGAGAGGGTCTTCTTTTGTTTTCACAGAGGACCAGACCCTATGGATTACATCTATTCCGATTTGGTATGATAGACCACGCCCTCCTGAAAGGTTGCTGTAAACACCCTCAAAAAATTACTTCACTCAACTGCCAACTGAGATGACCCTGGCACACAGGTTACACCATGAAAGATCTGATTAACAGCGCCCCCATTCAGCAGGAAGCAGTTTAGAGAGAAAAATCTGCGCCCATGTTCCCAAATATTGATTATATATGTTCTTTTACATTTAAAGGGGGATATGATATAGATATAAATAATTTGCATTGGTATGGATTTTAAGGTCAATTTTGTTATATGTATATGTATTTCTGATCTTGATCAAGGTATTGTGATTGTGTAGTTCATTTTTAAAATGTAATGTATAATTAGAAAATATAGGTTGTTGTTAAATAATCGTAAATAATAGTCAAGCTTGTAGTCATGTAGATATATAGAGATATATTTCAGTTAGATAGACATTCTTCATATCTCTCAAAGATTGCAAAATATGGCATTTAAAATATTTTAATAACTTAGGGTTTTTCATGACAATGAGACACGTCTGCTCCTGGCAACACCAATCTACTTCAAGAGGAAGATGGGCATTGAAGAAGATCCTTATTGAGTTTGATAGCCATTTGGGCAATAGACTGTTCTTGCCTGGACTGATGCATAAACTGGACACAAAGAACCTGCAGAGAGAGGACTGCTGAACTTGCCTAAAGATGAGATGATCTTTCGGGGTTCCTGATTCATAAAAGAGTCTACGAGACATTCTGCAGGACACAGCAGAAAGTGGCTGAACTGTCTTTGAAATTTCCTGCTTCATAAAAATGTCTGCTGGATACTGTGGGCCTGAAGGCCGAAGATAGATGCCCCAACGGTACAGAGGAACTTTGGGTGACTGTCCAGGCAGCGAGATGTCTCTGTCATTACTAGAGTTTTCTTATTTCTTGTTTAGTATTATATCCTTCTGGAGTCTTTGATGGAGTTGAAGAATGGATACATAGTTGTAGTTTTCCTTAGTTATGATAAAAGATAAAATAAATATAAATATTGTAACTGTAATTCTTACTTGATAACTGTTTTGCTATATGTAATTTTACTATGTTTAAATGAAAGCCTTCATTTTTGTTTAAACAGAAAAAGGGGAAGTGATGTGGGAGTGTCCTATATCAGTCTGTTGATTTCATTGGCTAAAATAAAGAAACTGCCTGAGCCCATTGATAGGCCAACCCTTAGGTGGGTGGAGTAGACAGAAGAAGATTCTGGGAAAGAGAAGCTGAGTGAGGAGTCGCCATGATGTTCCCAGTCCCTGCAGACACAGGCTAGAATCTCCCCGGTAAGCACACCTTGGGGTGCTACATAGATTATCAGAAATGGGTTAGGTCGATATGTAAGAGCTAGCCAATAATGGGCCAGGCAGTGATTAAATGAATCCAGTTTGTGTGTTGTTATTTCGGGGCTTAAGATGAGCCATGCAGGCGGCCAGGTGTGGGGGAACACAGCCGGCCGCCCCTCTTACTACAGAAAAAGTCTCTGAATTAATTATAAAAGGTAAGCTGAGACTTCGTCAACTAGCAGGTATAGACCCAGCAGAAATTATAGTGCCTTTTACTACTAAAGAAATAAAAAAGTTATGGGAAGACAATGAACCGTGGCAAAGAGCTTGTGCTAATTTTTTTGGGAGAAATTAATAGCAACTATCCCAAAAGTGGTAGACTTAACCTCATAAAGAGAACTTCTTGGATTCTTCCTAAAATTGTACGTGATGCTCCAATAACTGGAGCCCATACGTTCTATACTGATGCAAATAAATCAGGGAAAGCAGGGTACAAGTCAGATGAATTGAGTAAGGTGGAACAAAGCCCTTATAATTCTGTCCAGAAGGCAGAATTATATGCCATTCTTATGGTGCTAAGGGATTTTAAAGAACCTCTTAATATAGTTACAGGTTCAAAATATGCAGAAAGAGTTATCTTGCATATTGAAACCGCTGAATTTATACCAGATGACACAGAGTTGACTTCATTGTTTATCCAGGTACAAGACATATACAGGAACAAGCTTTGTCCGATGTACATAACACACATCCGGTCCCATACAGGTCTGCCTGGTCCTCTAGCACAAGGCAACGCTGAGATTGATCAATTATTGATTGGAAGCGTGTTGCAGGCCTTGGAATTTCATAAAAAGCATCATGTCAATAGTAAAGGCCTAAAGAAAGAATTTTCCATTACTTGGCAACAAGCTAAGGACATTATAAAAAGATGTCCTACTTGTTCTTTCTATAATCAAACACCATTGCCTGCAGGGAGTAACCCAAAGGGTACTAAGAGAAATGAAATCTGGCAGATGGATGTGTTCCACTTTATGGAATTTGGTAAATTAAAATATGTACACCGCACCATAGACACGTATTCAGGTTTTCAATGGGCTACTGCCCTGAGCTCAGAAAAGGCAGATTCAGTAATCACACATTTATTGGAAGTTATGGCCATCATGGGTATACCTGCACAAATAAAGACAGATAATGGTCCAGCATATGTATCTAAGAAAATGAAACGCTTTTTTGATTATTATAATATAAAACACATTACAGGTATACCAAATAATCCTACAGGTCAGGCAGTTATAGAAAGATCAAATCGTACTATAAAGGATATGCTGAACAAACAGAAAGGGACCGAAAATACCCCCAGAAATAGATTACATAATGCTTTATTAACCTTAAATTTTCTTAACGCTAATGAGAAAGGAACAACAGCAGCAGAAAGACATTGGATAATGGAAAAGTCTACTGAACTAAATCAACCGATTTATTTCAAAGATGTGCTGACCTCTCAATGGAAGCCAGGAGATGTGCTACGTTGGGGAAGGGGTTTTGCTCTTGTTTCCACAGGAGAAGAAAAATTGTGAATACCATCAAAATTAATAAAGTTTCGATTTGAAGAGGAGAAACCTCTTGGAAAGGAGAAATGACAACTCATCCACAATGATATTCATACAGGTGGTAAGAAAAACATATAGAATGGGGGCAGGGTTCTGTTCTTATCTCCACAGGAAAACACTCACCTTTAAAAAATTTAAGGGACCCTGGATATTTGGATACTGACAGATGGAAAAGTACCTGCCCAATAGGAAATATCAAGAAAACTGAATGGGTTGTGTAAGTAAAACATATTAAACCATATTTCTAAATTTATAGAGCAGGTTTTGAAGTTGGACTCTGGCTCAGTCCCTCTCCAATTCCAAGCCTGTTAGTAAGAGAAAAACCCAGAGTTTCTGGAGTTTCTGTCTCATGTCAAGAGCTGTGATATGGGACAGAAAGAAATATGAGTTTAGAAAACATCTTTGCTTTTCTTCATATCTATCATACCTTTCATTGAATATATCTATCATGCCTTTCATTGAATATATATATATATATTCAATGAAAGGCATGATAGATATATATGATTAATGTTTAAGTTTTTTACAATAAACAATGAGTCTTTTCTGAAGTGACATCTGTAGTTTCCAGGAAGAAGATGGGGCCCCACCACAACAACTCTACCTGGTTGATATGATGTCATGATACTGATAGCGCTACTACAAGACCTGTTTTGGGTACCAGCTGCACAAGAAGATCCCAACTTGGTTAGCTGAAATGGTGCACGTCTTGTACAACATTCTGGCCAGACCGCCACAAAATACTCAGAGACTATTTGCATTTTAAAAGACATTGATCTTGAAATTTAACCATCATTTTGCTTTCACAGGATCCCCCAGAAAGAACGTCGCCCCTATGACAGCTGGAAGTAATTCTAGAGGACGACGTCCCCTCTCCCAGTAAAGTTTGCTCCTGGGTTTAAGGACATCATTTAGGGGTTGGGAAGTTGGGGGAGGAATTTTATAAGCTCAGGGATCAATTTGGAAAAAAAAGAGGGATGATGGGATAATAGATTTGTAATTGTGAGTTACAATTTTTAGACAAATATATTGGTATTGATTCTTGTATATTGATACAAAGTTAAATTATATTGACTATTGTATGCATGTATGTTTCTACCTCTGTTTAAAATATTTTTTATGTATTGACATATATTGTATCGATATATATTGTATATATTTACCATATTGCAGTGTACATTTCTACCTCTGATTAAGATACTTATATATTTTTTGTGTATTGATATATATTTACCATATTGCAATGTATATTTGTACATTGTTTATATTTGGAGGTCATTATCCTCATTTGTTACACAGATGTTTATTGTCTTAGTCTTTAAGTTAGATAGATATTGAGAATTATATAGATTAATAGTCATCTAAGTTTGCCATTTAGACTAATCAGGTTCTTTAGATATATAGAGATTATACTCAGTATAGATAGAGGATCTTCAACCTCTTCAAAGAGCTGTAGAAAATGGCCTTTAATCTAACTCAGAGTTTTGTGGTACTGAGACACAATTGCTCCTGGCAACACCGCTCTATTCCCGAGAGAACGTTGAGCACCAAAGACACTCCACCTGGAGCCTTTCTTTTTGGCAGAACTGGCCTTGGGGCAAAGAAATGCCCATACCTCAACCACTGACAGAGATACAGAGCGTGCATCAATGGATAAAACAGGACTGTCATATCCTGCCAAGACAGGGTAAGATAGTTTTGAAAAGTTGCTTGCCTTTGAAAATGGTATGTCAGTTATGTTAGGCCTTAGCCAAAGTTGGTTGCTTCAACACTGCAAACATGACTTTGGGTGATTGCCCAGGTAGCTAGTTGTCTCTGTGATTTGTTGCATGTTTTGGAAGTTGTTTTACTGAACTTCCTAATTACCCAGGTAACATTATTTCCCTTCTCAGATCTTTGATGGGGTTGAAGACTATATAAATGTAGTTACTTTTCTCTCACGACTTGGCCAAGTTATTTATTATACAAGTCCTAAGCTAGTTAGAATAGGATATTTGTACTTATTGTATATAATTTCGTAGTAGGTTTAGAACTCTCTTACTTAAACAAAAGGGGGAGGTGTTGTGGGAGGTCTTTCCGCCCCTCCAACCAATAGCTGCTGAGATACCAGCCCATTGGGGCATGGTTTCTCTCCCTTCAAAAAGCTTCTATTTCCTTCCGCTTGCTCTCTTCACTTCTTGCTCTGCTGGAGACTGGACTCCCTTCCTGGTTGCGCAGAGGGCTGTTGTCTGGGACCGTGATCTTAAGTTTTTTCCTCTTTAAATAAATACTACTCTATTAATAATAATTCCAAACTGGTGTGGCATTGTTCGTGGCTTATGCCTTCAGTTTTATTTTCTCCCCTTCTAGAAACTCAAGTGACCTTACTTTTTTTTTGAATGAGATTCACATTTCCCAATATTTATTCTTATATACTTTTTATACAATGTTTTTACTTTTTTTAAAAAAGATGTGAAGAAATATTTTTTATTAAATAATGTTTTCAAATCTACAAGGGAAAAATATTAAAAAGTAATGGGAGAAATCATTCAATATAATTTTATACAAAGGTATATATATAAATGGACAAATATATATTTGTGAATAAATATTATAAGCATGAAAAATTATAGGTGATAGATATAAAGTAATATAAAATTGTAGGTATTAGAAAAAAAGGTTGATTGATGGTCTGTAGATGATAGATATGTTCCTTTCCAAAGCATCTGATTTTCATCATATGCATGTTAAATTATACATGGGCAAAAGAGAGTAAATAGGAGAAATTCCCTAAAATTCACTTGAGAGAACAGTTTGTTTTTTTTTGTATGCACTTATAACGAGCTCAAACAATTCATAATGCCTTCCTTTGATGTTTCTGAAAATAATAAAAGAAATTAAAAACAACCATAAGAGAAACTAAAAGTATCAGCCCCAGAGTGAGTTTTCTATTTTCATGTGTGGTTTCTGTCTATTGGTGCGAACTGGCATTCTTTGTTTTCCAAAAATCTGTTTACTTCTTTGCCATAAACTCGAGAGATGTCTGGAGGCATAGTGTTTATTTATTTAATGTACAGTACAAACCTACCTAATATTTCCAGAATTCTCAAGGCAGTTTGTTATGACTATATACTTCTGATTGTATCTCTGCCAAAACCTTGTCTTCTTGTAGATTTTTTTCTGTAATCACTGAGATCTTTATGTTAGTAGAGTAGTTTTTCTTACATCCTGAGAAACTCTCAACCTGCCTGGAATAATATAGTATCATCTCATGAATGCTTTGTAAGCACAACACTTCGGCCACTAAAAAAACAATTATCAGTAGGTTGCATAGTTTGTATGCTTGTTTATGCTAAGCAGAGACATGCAGAAAAGAATCACTTCATATCACTATTTTAATAGATTGGAGAAATGTCCTTTCCAGTAGGTAAAGTCCTTTGCAGACACACATCGGGTGCATAGTTCAACTCGATAACTAACACCCAAATAAAATTTGGAACTGCTGGCACACTCTTTCAATCCTTGCATAGGAAAAATTGAGACAAGTTGACTCCCGGAATTTACTGACCCATTAATATAGAAAAAAATACATATTTAAAAAATGAGGTTTTGAGTGATTGAGGAAGATGCCTTACATTGCTCATTGATCTCTGGTCTCCACACACATGTAAACATGAGTGCACACACAAGAACACAAGTGTACACATACATATTCATATCACACACACATACATGCATATATTTCAATAAATATCTTTGAGCTACAGAAAGAAACTGACAAAGTACTTTCATTTTCGCTACCACTATTGAACTTTTCAGGATTCTTGCTATTCCTATTTGATTCTGCCTGATGATTCTTTGGATTTCTTCTGTGTCTGTTGTTATGCCCCCCTTTTCATTTCTGATTTTGCTAATTTGGATATTCTCTCTCTGCCTTTTGGTTAGTTTGGATAAAGGTTTGTCTATTTTGTTGATTTTTCTCAGAGAACCAACTCTTTGTCTCATTGACTCTTTATATTGTTTTCTTTGTTTCTATTTTGTTGATTTCAGTTCTCAATTTGATTGTTTATTGTCATCTAATTCTCTTGGGTGAATTTGTTTCTTTTGGTTCTAAAGTTTTCAAATGTTCTGTTAATTCACTAGTGTGGGATTTTTTCCAGCTTCTTTATGTAGGTATTTAGTGCTATGAACTTTCCTCTTAACCCTGCTTTCATTGTGTCCCATAAATTTGGGTATATGGGCAATTTCATTGAATTTTAGGAAGTCTTTAATTTTCCCTTTATTTCTTCCTTGACCCATTGATGATTCAGCCAAGTCCTACAACTAAGTCTTACAGTTTGTTCTCAGTGTAAGAATTTAATACTGGTAAATCATCTCTTGGTGATGTTGTCTAAGTCATTGTATAATACAGAAACATACCCTTCATCATGGTTTGTAATCCGCAGGCTATAACTTTGCTCTGAACATGCTGTACTCATGAAACACTTGTGCATGCAGTTCCTGGATCTGTGGAAGTCATTCCCCTCGTACTGACTGCCTCACTGAGTTGATCTTCTTTGTGAAGTGTCACTTAAAACCTTAGTATGCAATGCAGACAAAGACCTGGTTCTTAGTAGCACACGGTTTTAAGAGCTACGTGGACCTGGGTAAGTTCTACACCATATTTTTAGTTCACTTAATTGTAAAGGAAATGCATATGTAACAGTTCAGTAGCATTGCTATAAAATAGAGTGCATGCAAAGTCTACTAATGTTGTTGTGATCTATAAGCAAAGGTCTGCTATTTCCACACTTTTAAGAGGATTTTTGATCAATATATTTTGTACAAGATAATGTTACTTGTTGAGTTCACTCTCATGAACTATCATAGGAAGGAATCAGAAGAGAGACTTGTCATGTGGGACTAATCATCACAAGTTATAAAAAATCTGATAGTGCTGATTTAAACATCTTTACTTAAGTTTTAAGTTTTGCATATGCATATATTTTATGTTGAGTATATTCCCCTCATACCTCCATTTCCTTCTTCTCTATCTTTTCTTTTTTAATTATTTTCTTTTGTTACATTAGGCATTTTATTCCTACCTATATATGTCATGTATCCCTATATGATTTTGTGTTTATATTTAATCAAGGCACCATAAGTAAGTGAGAGAAGATATGAGACATTTGTCCTTATGAGATTGTGTTAGCTCACTTAAAATGATTATCTCCAGTTGAATTCATTCTCAAGTGAAAGACATGACTGTGTTCATCTTTATGGATAAAAAAGTTGCTTATATACTTTTCTATCTTTATGTGTGCAAACAGAAGATACAGCACATTTTTAAACCATTACTCTGTTGTTAGAAATCTACGTTGATTCCACAATGCAGCTATTGTGATGAACGCTTCAGTAAACACTGTTTGTCATGTGTCTCTGTGACTTGGAGGTATTTTTAGGGGGCGGGGGTAAACCTGTTGTTAGATCTTTGAGATTCCCCCCATACAGACTTCCATAGTGGATGAACTAGTTTGCATTCCAACCAGCAGTGTAAAGCATCCAACTAAGGAATAAGTGGCATCTGGGACACCTTTTATATTATCTGAATCTGTTTGAAACTGCCGTCAATACAGCCAGCCAGCAGAAGAGCGTAACACTCCAACAGGTAGAAGTCCTACATATCTTTTACATCTGCCGTTTCCATTGGGGACTCATTGTGTGGATGATAGAATAAACCTTTATGCTTTACCCAAGTAAAGCAACCTACAGAAGCAATTGTGGACTCGGGGGAGGAGGGCTGTTTTTAGCTGTCCAAACACCTCTTTGAGGCTGTTTTGATTGCTAGTCTCTGATCTTTCTTCCACTGTTCAGTAACTTCATGTGAGATCTGGGATCCTGTAAAATCACATAACTGTGTGCCCCATTTGCCCGCACACTTCCTCATCAGTGTCTCTCATCTGTGCCCTTCTTCCTTCCTCATTCCCCTTGTGGTTTTTCTCTCTGTTCTACTTTTTTTCCCATTATGTGTGTCATTCTCCTGGGCTCTGATTTGGGAAAATATTACCTTCAGAATATATTTCATAGTGTACATGATGAGTGCATACTCATTTTTTCAGTGACCTTTACTACAGAATTTAATAAATTAATCTAATGCAAAAAAATGGAAAAGCAAAAGGATGACAATTTATTTAAAAAGTAATGATGAGATACTCATATAAAATAAGTTTGGATTTATGTCAAACAAATGTAATCTGCAATAAGTCATGCAGTATTCATTTTTAAATACATGGCACATTAAACATATTTTTGTTTAAGACATAAGATAAAGTTCAAATTCCTTATTTTTGTATTTTATATTCAAATGACTTTTCCTTATTCAATTTCATTTTAGACTTTGTAATAAATCAGATGATAATTTCTGTAAATTTAAATTTACATAATATTTCCTTGATGGTTTTTTGGTATCTTATGTCACAAATGTTCTCCACTCCCCATTTTGCCCCATTTTAATATGTTTTAATATCTATAAGGATAAGATTTCAAGTGTTCCTATTCTTCAATATTATCAAAGTTGAATCACTGTCCAGAGGAAAAATACTTTCATCATTTGTCTACTCAGATAACCAGCAATTATCAAACACTCATATACACAGAGATACACAAACACAGCATTAGCTATAATAAGTGAAAACAAAACTAGACACCTATTTTTAAAACTTTAGTTAAGTAAAATATACCACTTTAAAATGGGCATCTATACCACATGCCCCCCTTCTAAGGCTTAGAGATCACTGAAGTAGGTGAAATAATTATAAGAACCAGGAGCATTGGGTGACTACAATAATATTGTTTTCAGAATACAGCAGAGTGATTGTAGATATGAAATTACAACAACTGTAACAGACTGCACAGTCCTAGGTATTAGCAGCAAAGCCAAGCCAGACAAAATCCCAGTATGGACACAGAAAGTGGGCACAAAGGCCCATCCATTGTTGAGGCGCTGTTGGCCAGTGATGGCTGCTGGAAAGGGAGAGTCAGTTTTCTTTATGGATGTGACCTTTGATCCAAGAAGATATGGTAACACAAGTCATATTTTATGAAGTTAAATACAAACAAGCAAACCGAATATATAGGGTGAGGTTCTGGGAGAAGTTGGGGAAGGAGGTAAATGTGATCAAAATACAGTGCATGAAATTCTCGAAGAACTAATAAAATTAGTAAAAGAAGAAAAAAAAAATGAGCCACAAACTCCTAAAAAAAACCTGTGATCTATTTTGAAAACTTAGAAAGAACATAGAATTCACACAAAATAATAAGAAAAGTATAATCAAGTAATTATAACAATAGACAAAGTATTGAGCAAAGGCTAAACAAAAGATAGTACCTAGTGTCTGATAAAACATTAAATGTACTCCCTATTATTATTGGCGGAATAAATATAAGTTAAAATTTTAATGATACATTATTATGTACAAACAGAAGATAATAAAAGCTTTAAAGTAGCAAGTACAAATAGAGGGTGAGGACAAGACACATGGATGGCTCTTTTTAAAAGCACGAATTTATTAAAAAATTGAACTACTCTGGAAAATCATTTAAATTTCCTAATCACGTATTTCTGTAGTTCAATAGTTCCTGTCTAGGGTAGACAGTACAGCTCTAAAAATGGAATATAAATAGTTTATACCAAAACGTATATAAGATAACATGTTCATAAAAAACAATTGTTAACTTTTTAACTCAAAATATCAAAGTCTGTGAATAATAAAAGGGATATATTACATGATAGATAGTGTAGACATCTGCATAACTATTAACAAGCACAAACTTGCTCACATGCACCATGAATAATTCACATAGGCTTAACAGTAGGTGTAGAAGCTAGCACTGAAATATTTAATGTGTGTGTGTGTGTGTGTGTGTGTGTGTGTGTGTGAGCTGTAGAAAGCTTATATTGATTAACATAACCCATATCCATGAAAATCAAGATGCTGTTTTATTTGGGGGCTATAGATTAAATGAGGTGTGAGGGACCTACATGGGTATTGGAAAGACTCAATGTGTGCATTGATTGCTCTAGAGGTAATACGTTTGTACACATACACACAAAATGATCATCTGGACCCCTGAGATTTGATTGCATTCCAGTAGTCTGTTGACTACTGCAGGGGTTAACCTATTCACCGACGAAAAGAACATCAAATGTGAAAAGTAGGCAGTTGGTTTACTTCATTCTTACTGGTTGTTGAGCCAAGGCAAGGAAGAGCCTGTTCTTCATTAACATTCACTATGAAAGGTCATGGTCTAACAATTCCTGGATGAGAAAACTGTTCCAAAGGCTGACCACAGGGCACTGCTTGATCTTCCTCAACCTTTTCCCATATCCTTGATCTTTCCTCCCACTAAATATTAACTTTTAATTGTTCGTGTGAACCATCTGTCCAAGCTGAAAGTTTGGAAAATAACTTTAATATAACCAGTTTCTCAAGACTGGAGTATCATTATTTATTTTTTAAAGAGTATTGACTGAAAATTGCATGTTTGGAGTAAAATAAATGTGTTCAAAAGAAACTGCTGAGTTTTTTTTTCTCCTTTGTCTCTGTTCTATTTGAGTTCAGACAACTAACTGGCATCTCAGATAGAAGGTGAACATGGTTTTGAGGTTT
This sequence comes from Microtus obscurus, assembly GCA_963919715.1. NCBI lineage: Eukaryota > Metazoa > Chordata > Mammalia > Rodentia > Cricetidae > Microtus > Microtus obscurus. The sequence continues at coordinate 3,459,633 of CAWTZC010001361.1, forward strand.
GAAGGATGTGGTCAATGCAGAATCTCGCAACACACCCTGGATGTTCATCCTTGACTACTCTGAGGGTTTCATTATGTCCCAGTGATTCTGTGAACAAGGCTCAGTCCTGAGACCATTTCCTCCTCCAAGCCTCATTCCATCATGCTCTCTGATCACCTCTTTAGGTCAGCATCCTTGCTGATGTCAGGCTTTGCTTGCTGCAGAAACCTCAAGCTTTTGTCTGCCACTTTCCACTCCTTCACTTTGCCCTTTGACTCTTGATTTTGAGTTGTGTCGACAAGCACAGCCCAAGAGACCAGAGTCTGCAATTCCTTATGCTCATACCTAGACTAACAGCAATCCTTGGGTTCCATTTTCATCCTAAAACCCTTAATGCACCACTGATGCTTGCATATCAAATAGTATCTTCCTGTTTGAACTTAGTCATTTCAAGCACTATTTGAGCTTTAACCAACTTACTGACTTTGTACTTTCAATTCTCTAAGGAGCATTAGTATGAATGAAGACATTCTGCCTGTCCACAACGCTAAAGCCAAAGTGGACGTTGGGGTATGAGATGTCTTTCATAGCAGATTTTCTTCTTCCAGTCCAGTTACCCTAATCTTTGCTAATCTAAACTTCTGGGTATGAGCTAAATATACTAAAGTAACTAAAATCCTAAGAGAAACTAGTCATCCCATAATCACTTTCAAGATGTCAGGGTACGTGTATTTGTGGTTTATGTCTGTTTTTCACAGGTTTATCCCGTAGTGTTCAATCCCTCATGCATGTTGCATGAAACAATAGTTTTCATCCATTTGTGGCAGATTTCTTTGTATCTGAAATGCTTACCTGAACATTCATGCATACATATGCTTCCGTAAATCGCTATGTGAGAATATATGTTTCCCAACACCATCTCATTGTTAATTAAAGACAATTTATAGAATATGATATGCCTTCTCATTTGAGTTATGAGACAAGGTAGCAGATTGTTACAGTCTGTGCTCAAAATCTGCCCATATGGGTTAGATGCCAGTTAAAGATTTTGATTGTTTCTTTTGATTCAGTCTGCTCTTTTTGTTTAAGTACATGTGTTTGCAGTTTTCAGTAGACCGTCATTACAGTGAAGTTGTGGTGGTGGGGTTTTTTTTTTGTCCCTTTTGTATAGTGTTCTGGACACCAGGCTCTATCTCCAGTCTGTCTCTGTGGGCGGAGTGCAACAGCAGTTACAATCTAGACACTAGTACGTTCTGACAATAGACTAGCAGTAACTATAAAAGAGATACCTGTTAAGTACTAATTGATTTAAGGAATAAAGGGCCATTGTGTATATTATCAGGTTAATTATTACAGGTATGAGTAGAAGAGCACAGGATGGGTGAACAGTCACTAGCGTCAGACCATCAGATGGGAAGCAGAGGAAAGGGGCATACATGGGCAAAGGAATAATAGAAGGAAGGAAAATATGGTGTGGATATTTGGAGATTTGTGTTAATGACAAAATAAAGAGAGGAGAGAAAGATGTGTATTAGATGTCACAAATCCAGTCTGTCTTTAGGCCTTGGGGGACGTAACACTAAGATGAATGGGAAACAAGGAAAAAGGAAGCAAGGAAAAGAAAATGAAAAAAAAAAAAGAAAGAAAAGGAGAACCAGAGCTAGAGTGAGAACAGGAGAAAGAGTGGAACAGTAAGATGTTAGAGTGCAAGGTATTGGCTGACCTGCTGTTCTGGCCAGATAAGAAACAGCTGTTTGCGGTGGAGCTGGTTGGCACTAAAAGATAATAAAATAGCTGGCCTCTTCTTAGCATATCTGTTGCATTGTCTCCTGGCCTGGTCTGAGTATCTTCTGAGCTAATTGTTATAGGTCTTCCTTTTGTCTTGTGGGTCGCCAGGTCTTCTTATGGGTACATGGTTGATTGTGAGGAAGTATTAAACTTTGGAGAAAATGGAGATTAAGGGAGTGGGGTAGATGAAAAGGCAGAAAAAGATTAGATTTTTTTGATTTTATTTTTTTATGGCATCGCTCAATTAAGCATGCTTTTGGTGGACATGGGACATCTGAGAGCAATGACTGAACAACTATGTGACTGGAATAAATGCTCTTCTTTACCATTTAATTCTTCAAAGATTGGTTATGTTGCTTTTCAGAAATAGAAATTTCTGTAAAAGATAAATAGTATGTTTTCAGAAATAAATTTAATCGGTTGCAAGAAAAAAGTGTCATCACACTCTTAAACCATGAATGCATCATATCTTAGAATTAATTCTCTGTATCAGATCAGAGTAGAGATCCATTAGTACTGATTTAAGACACAATGACCATTATCCTTAGCAAAGTGACAGAATTGTACAGAATATCTTTAAATTACACACACACATTAGTAGTGGCAGTATCACCTCTCTTCTGTGTAGTCTTCCAAACAAAGTATGACTGATAAACTCATCTTGTGCTCTGCTACTGAAGTTGTCTCTTGACTTTTTCCTTTTACAATTAAGCAGCTCTGGGATTAATTTAACAAATAAATACAACAGGGGATGATCTCTTCAGTTTGTTGGTTAGCAACCTCAATCCCATCTGCTACCTTAATTGCCTATTAACATAGAGTTGACCATATTCAGAGTGTGGGAGTGACGAAGTTTACATGTTTGACTCCATATCATTCAAATCAGTTGTGTATTATTTTTTGAGTCGTCTCCTATGCTAAGATATAACATTAAGATTTTTTTCCTCGGGTCTAATTAAAAAAAAACAACAACAAAAATAAACAAGCAATGTGTATAAAGTGGTTCAAGGTTTCTGAGAAAATACTGTTCCAAACCCTGACAATAATCTAAATCTCTTTTATTTATCTTTCCAGGAATGATGGTGAAATACTTCTTGTTGTTTGCTGCTGCTGTAGCTGCTACTGTCTTTGTTCCTGTTCTGGCTCCGGGTACCAGAGTATGTGATGATTGTATATTACAGAACTATATTTTAGATAAGGTTACCAAACAACCTGTTGATGAGATGTTGTTATGTATATTGCTATGAGAAGGTTTCTTTAGTTATTCACCTATTTCACATAATATGAAGCTAAAAAATGTTCTTTTTTTTAATAGATCAAGGATGGAACCAAAGAATAGAAGGACTAAGCAAAGAGTCATATTTACATGACTAGAGTCTTAAAGTTCGGCCTTCACTTTCACTCCTTGGGCCCAAGTCTATGTTCTTTCTCAAAAATAATAAAAATAAAAAGTGAATATGGAAAGGCAGGCAGCAAAGAAAAAGTAAAAGAGGAGGGATGGAGGAAGGAAAATGATGGAAACATAAATAAGAACTTCTTTGCAATTTACCCACCTTTCCAAGACTAACTAGAAGAAAATAAACTAAGAAGAACTGCTATTGTCACTTTTTCTCCCAGATAATCATGTCTTCAACTGAGCTTTTATCATTCATGATTCTGAGAGTGCTACACGTCAAAATTAAAAATGAAACTGAGAAGTACAACTACAAAGATGTGTGAGAGACTCAGCAATGGAATATGATGTCTAGATCTGATTGCTTATACAAATAATACTGTGGTGCTAGTGATACAGCTCAGTGATAGAATATTTCCCTCTATGTGTGACGTCCAGAGTTCAACCACAGAACTACAAAAGGATGGCAATGATGCTCACCCCCACACTGACACACTTCCTCCAACAAGGCCATACCTACTATAAAAAAACCACACTTTCTAATAGTGCCACTAAGTATGGGCTTATGGGAGTCAGTGACATTCAAACTACTACAGAGGGTCAATTGCCAGAAAAGTAAATGAAACAAAATATCAGGAAAATAGACATTGCTTTATTCATTTATTATAGAGGTTTCAAATGTTTGGAGATGACCCAAAAGAGGCAAATGCTATATGTTTCATTGAAATAAACTGATCAAGGGAATAAGGAATATTTCAATGATATTTGTGGATTTTTGTAAGTCTCAAGACCTTTCTTTGGTGTAGACCACAGCTGATTGCAATGAGAGAGGAACACATTTTTTAAGCAGGCTCCTGAGAAAGGAGGTAGTGTCTGCATTGAGAAAGGAGAAATGTCTTCTCTTGACCCAAATGACAATTCTGGATTCTGACCATTCCTAAATTTATCTCAATAGTCCTGTGGTAGCCAAGTAAAAACATAGCACTCAAATTATACAGCATTATTTTTAATAACTGATAAAAAATGTCTGAAGTATGTGTGTTATAAACCACTCATATAAAAAGATACCCTTTATGACTACTTATACTAATATAGGCTCTTTGGAAAACATTTTTCTTTATTATTTAATTAGAAAATAAAAAGTATAACTTTTATAAAAAAAAAGAGTTATGCATTCTAAGCTGCAAATTGAGTGAATTTCACTTATACTTTTTAATTCATGTGCTTGCAGACACTGGTGATCTTATATATAAGCAAAACGATATAGAGCCGGAAAGTGAAAACTTAGCCACACTCTCAAAATACACTCTCAGTTTTGGTTCTTACACACACGCTCACTTTGACAATGGTGGAAGTGCACATGGTTCATCTGGGGAGTATAGGTATTGCTTTTAGTTGCTGTATGGAGAAAGAGCTAAGGCAGATAGTCAGTGAACAAGTAGTGTCAAACCACGGCCAATAACAAGAACTTCTATAGGACTTGAAGTGTGAATCATAAAATTGAAAATCTCTAGGAACAGCATAGTTTTGTACTGTTTTCAAGACTAGAACTTAGAAATCCTTGAAACATGCCTATTAATAGTTCTTGAACTCTGAACATTATTGTTTATTCATTGTAAGTTCTAATTGATGTGATACTAGCTAATAATTTTCTGTTAGCACCACAAACGTCATAGAGCTCTCTATAATAAACTGATCACGGAATCACAAACCGATCCACAAGAAGAAATTGTCAATGCGCACAATGCTTTCAGGAGGAAAGTGTCTCCACCTGCCAAGAACATGCTGAAGATGGTAAGTGCAAAGTACATCATCACCGGGGATGGCAGAGACATTGACGGTGCTCACTACATTGTTACATATAGTCCTGTGAACTGTGACCATACCAAATGCTTGATCATCGCAGGAAATCTATGACATAACAGGAGGAGAAACTGAGTTCAAGCAAATATAAATAACTTCTCCAGAGTCATTCTTACTACAGGATAGAGCCACAATCTGACTCAGCCCAGCTGCACTCCTGGGCACCTTCAGACACGTGACATTTATTTTAGAATAGGGATGTCCAAATTCAAAGCTAGTTGAGACCCCTGCCCCCCACACACACTAGTTAAACAAACATTGAAAAAAATCTACTAGCAAATTTAACTGAACTCCATGGAAATTTAGGAGCCTGGCTTTGCAGTGCAAAATCTGGTGGGTTCTATCACAAGACAACTTTAGGGACCTCGTCCAGTATCCTTGGACCCAGGACATTCAAGAATAAAGTTCGGATAGAGTGCAGGCCCTAGAAAAGCAATCCTTCACCTGTGGTTCATAAATCAGATTTCCTCGTATCAGATATTTACATTATGATTCAGAACAGTACCAAATTACAGTTATGAAGTAGTAACACAATAATTTTATGTTTGGGGGTCGCCACAGCAAGAGGAACAATATTAAAGGGCGACAGCATTAGGAAGGTTGAGAACCACTGTCCTAGAAGCTGATCCTGATTGACAGTACCCTCTTGTAAATGATGGAGGATGAGCAACAGGAGACGGGAGATGTGGGTTTTGAAAATTCATCTCTGGACCACTTTAAAAATTAACAGTATTACTTGTGAAACAACACAATTTTAAAAACATCAGCAGGTATTCATGTTGGTTTAACATTAAAAACATCATTTGTTACTGCTAATAAATGTTTTCAGCCAATCACATGTGAGTTCAAATCTACTGTGCTTCAGAAAAGGGAGTCTTATAATTTCTTAAACTACTTTATTAAGTTCCCACCTACAGTTGAATACATTTTAAAGAGTCTCAAATATAATTTATCTTATTCCAATTCCTTATTGTAAAAGGGTTATCCATCCCCCAGGGACCTTAGTTATTTTAAGTTATCCAAATTCTTTTCTCCCAAAATGAAGAAAAATAACTACAGCTAAGAAGGCCTCTGGATTTAGAAGTCTTATTACAAAAAAAAAGTTATTCTTTTGTTCTTCTCAAGTTGCTCAGTTAGACACAGACATGAAAAAGTAATCTTTCTTACTTGAAGTATGGTAAATCCTGTGCTTTGAACTAACTCAATTTGAAGAGTAATTCTATGAAGGAGCCACTAGATGGTAGTATACGCACACAGTTACTCATTCCCCGAACTTGAAGCAGATTAGCCTCTACTCTGAAGAGGGTTTGCAATAACGCTAATGTTGTTCCCTACATTGCTATAAAGTCCAGAGACCTTGGTTTATTACTAAAATTCTGCTCATCACAGCAAACCCAAACACAGACGCAGAGGAAACTGAGTTCAAAAAATTGTAGATGTCCTTACATTTTTAGAGGATTTAACTCAAAAGTCTGTGGTTAAAACACCCTGTAATGGTGATTGACAGCATGTCACAGGAGCAGACTATGAAAATGCTGGTAGTGATATTTTCAGGATGTCACAGCTACTCCCACCCAGCTGCTTCTGAGCTGTATGTAATAAAATGTTTCAACTTAGTACGTACTATCCTTATCCTACCGACATGAAGCGTTCTGAGCCCACGAGGTTAATTGACTCAAATTCTCTATCGTGGGATCCTTCAAAGCTTTAAAACTCTGTGCTTCCTCTTACCTCACATATATAGACAGCATTTCTGCCTGATTTTAGCTGCTGCAAGGAAGAATAGGAATAGCACAGTAATAGGTTCTAGTGACATCAACTGCTCCTTTGTTTTCATCATAATTTGAGGCAGAGATGGGTAACTGCTTTGTTCACAGAGATAATTTGTTTGCCGAGCACATACAGTGAGACTCAGAATAGAACAACGTTAGTGTAAGGATCATCACACTAAGTCTGCTGTATAAAACTTTGGGCATGACTTAGACATCATCTTTACAGCAACTGAAACTCAAAGGGCTAAAATAACATGCTTAGAGTTGTACTTGCTTGTTTCTCTGTCTGTGATTAAAAACACTGACCCAAAGGAACATGTGGGGGAAAGTGGTTATCTGGCCTACAACTCCAGATCACAACATGTCATTGAGAAAAGAGAGGCCATGGAATGAAGCAGAGACCATAGAAGAAAGCCTCTTACTGGTTTGCCTTTCATGGCTTCCCCAGCCTGCTTTCTGATGACACACAGGATCACATGTTAGAAGTTATCCATTATTAATCTAGAAATGCTCCCTAATGACTTGCTCACAGGCCAAGATGATGGAAGCACTCCCTCAGGTAAGGTTCCCTCTTTACAGGTGATTCTAGTTTGTCTCAAGTTGACACAGACTAACCAGGCAACAGCAAAGTTGTTGACCAGTTATTGGGATAGCTTTCTAATTATTGATCTGCCTTTCTGAAATTATTCAGCCATACTCTAAGAAATGTGCTGTGCTCTGAATGTTATGAGCCAATTATGAACTTGCGGTTTCCCAGGAATCTAAAAGGAAGTACACATTTATCTCATTTGTGTTTTTTCTAGATTGTTTAACAAAAACGAAACTATGCGAGAGGTCAGTTTCTCCAAGAAAAGGTGTCACAAGCCCTATATTTTTAAAAGTTGGTGAATGCTAATTTCAGTTGGTTTCCGGACTTTGCTTTTCTTTCTTGCCTCATAGAGTTGGAGTCCCGCGGCTGCAGCAAATGCGCGAATTTTGGCACGATACTGTGACACGTCAACGAGCGACCCACTTGAGAGAAGACTTAACAGTATGTATGTGTCTATATTACACGACTTGTATTAACCAGCGTTTCCAACCCTGGGAAACTCCTAAAGAAAACACTTTAAAATAAGGAGGTTGGTTTTTACTGGACGACTCCCGAAGGTTCAGCCCACGATTTTTAGTTGGAGTGGTTTGGGATTGAAGTGAGACCAAATAACATGCTAGAGTTACAGTAGAGGAAGCTGCTCACCTCCATTGGAACCAAACAGGATAGAACAGAAAGAATTAAGTTAGGAAGTATACACGTGGCATGAGTGCCTTGAAAGACCCAACCCTGTTGGGTAGGCTCCATGTCTCAAAGCTTCTACAACCTCACAAAACTACCTGCATCCAAAGAACAAGTCTTTTTTTTTTTTTTTTTTTTTTTTTTTTTCCAAAGAACAAGTCTTCAACACATGAGGCTTTGTCATGCATGTTAAACACAAACTACCTTTAAAAACATAAACAAAAATTTGAATGAAGAAAAAGCCCCCTAAAACCTCACAGATGCAAGCAACTTGACAATAGTAAGTCAACAGATTCACTCTACACTGACACCTGTCCTTGACGGTGGACTGTAGCCTGACTTACCATATCATTCTTTATAATTTTTAACATGTGAGGATCCTTGGGTTTAGAGTCTATATTCTGATCAACAGGAGAAAGGAATGATGACCAGCACTGTTTAAGGATTGCGTGCATCTGGATACCTAGGAGGTTTTCTTCCAATGTTATCTCCGTTGTTTATAACATCAGAATGGGGATTTCCTTGGCTTTGGAACACTAACACAGCTAAGTACTGAGTTATAGGCAACTGTAGAACTACCCAGAGGAACAATTTGGAGTGTTCAAAAGTGGACTTGGTTTTGTCATATAAATTAAATAATTATGATACAATTTTTAGTGCATTGTACAGAATTATATAAAACTGTATGCATTGCTTTCTGCCCAACTAACATTTAAAAGTACAACTTTATGTCTAAAGATTATTGGAACTCTTATGCTAAGGTGTTGAGCAGTTGGTTGGCAATGGGGGGATCTTTGTATTCTTGAGAAAGGCAGAATATTTCTCAATACCATAACCCACCCAGAGAATGCATGACAATTGGAACCAATATTTTTTGAGATTGTGAGCCCTCTTTGTAACTGCTTGCAAAAGAGCTCATGAAGACTTTCCCCACGCTTCTTTGCCCGACAAGAGACAAAGATTTAGATTCTGTAGTCTCTGTGTGGTGGTAGTAAATGCCCGAAAAACCAAAAAAAAAAAAAAAAAAGAAGCAGAAGCAGGCAGATCTCCATGAGTTCGAGGCCAGCCTGTCCTACAAAGAAGTTATATGACAGCCAGGATTGTTATACAGATAATCCCTGTCTCAAACAAATCAAGACACGCACAGACACACACACACACACAGACAGAGATAGAGACAGAGAGACACAGAGAGAGAGAAAGAGAGAGAGAGAGACAGAAGCAGAGACAAAGAACAGAGACAGAGAGAAAGAGAGAGAAGTTATCATTTCAAAGGTTTCTCATCATCTGTTACCAATTTTTCTTGAGCACACATGCTCATTCAACAAGAATGAAGATTTTTCAGCAGAGAAACAACTATAATTTTCAATTATAAATCGATACCTAGATGATCATTAAAACATTTGTGAAAGAAAATGAGGGGGAAAATGTATTCTATTTTTAAAGATTATTATAGCTGGGTGTGGTGCTGCATGCCTTTAATCTCAGCACTCAAATGGTAGAGGCAAGTGGATCTCTGTGAGTTCAAGGCCAGCCTGGTCTACCAAGTGAACTCTGGGACAGCCAGAACTACACAGAGAAACCCTGTCTCCCAAAACTCAGAAATATAGAGAGAAAAAAATAAAAAAATAAAACAACATTATACAGTCATTTCCTTCCTTTTCAGATACATTCTGTGGAGAAAATATGCACTTGGGACGTTACCCCTACTCCTGGTCAAAAGTAGTTGAAATGTGGTACAATGAATCCAAATACTTCACATATGGAGAATGGCCATCATCAGACGATGACTTTGAAACAAGTCATTACACTCAGGTAACCTATAGTCTTTCAGATATAACCATAAGTGGATATACATGTGGGTCAAAGATAAGTACTGGTTCTCCTCTCAGGCTAAGGGAAATGACCCTTGAAATCCGAACAATACAACTGCCTGAACACGACTAGAACAATGAAAACACCACTTACTGTGCCACTGCAGGCAGAGGAAATTCCATGTGGTCCCACCTCGTAGGTGACAAGTGCCAGCTGATCTCTGGTTGCTGAGAAAAAGACAGTGTCAGCCCTATACATGTCTACATATGAACCATGACAAATGAACTCAGTAGACTCAATATACAATGGGTACATATCTAGATATTTATGTAACAATAATGATTATTAAAGAATATGTAACAGGGGCTGGAAAGATGGCTCAGTGGTTAAGAGCATTGCCTGTTCTTCCAAAGGTTCTGAGTTCAATTCCCAGCAACCACATGGTAGCTTGCAACCATCTGTAATGAGGTCTGGTGGCCTCTTCTGGCCTGTAGACATACATACAGATAAACTATTGTATACATAATAAATAAATATTTTTTAAAAAGAATATGCAACAATAATTGTTATTAAAGAAGGAATGAGGGGTTCATGAAGAAACTTGAAGTGGAGGCAGAAGTGATATAGCTATGGATCTCACGTCTGGTGTTTGCAGCACACATATTTTTGTTTATTTTTTATGATTTAATAAAACTAAATGGCAAGCACTACAACTGTAAGTGGACAACACGCTTGCCGGAGTCTTTATATGGATTCTGGAAATCGGAACTCTGGGCTTCATGTAGAAAAGGCATATGTTATGTTTTGTCTACTGAACAATTTCCCAACTCAGTTAACTTAGCTTTTTTGTTTGTTTGCTCATTTTCTTTGTTGTTTGTTTTGGTTTGGGTTTTGGTTTTGGGAGACAGGGTTGTGCGTGTGTGTGTGTGTGTGTGTGTGTGTGTGTGTGTGTGTGTATGTACCCTTCTCTGCAAACTAGGCTAGTCTTGAATTCACCAAGATCTGCCTTCTTCTGCGTCTTGAGTGTTGGGATTAAAGGCGTGTACCACCGCCTGGCTTCCCACTCAGTTTATTTTTATTAGCATACACTAATTGTACAGAGTAAATTTTGTCAGGCCATTTGCGTACATGAAATGCCTGCTCTGACCATTCTCTCCCTGGGCTTACCATTTCTTTACCCCTTTCCTTTCTCACTTTCATCACCCTAACCTTCCCTCTATTGCCTTGTCTTTTTTTTTTTTTAAGCTTGGTTTGTTTGTTTCTAGCCAGCTTTTTAAAAAAATTCTTTTCTTTTTTAAATTTGTGGGCGCCCACGTGTGACTCAGTTTCCATCTGGAGTCATTTCTGACATAAAGAAGTCATTTGGGTTCACGCTTCTGTGCTCTGCTTTTTCCTCAGTAAACTTGAGGGCTATGAGTAATGTCTGTGTTAGCCCATAGAAAGAGCTTTATTGCCCAGATGAAAGAGCACATTTTTTTTTTCCTATGGAGATTTGGGCTGGCACACGCCAGCTGGAGGCACTTCTTGTTAGAGATTAGAAACTGCTTAACGGAATGAGATATTGCACCTGCTTGAGCTCCCTCCCAAGGACAGCGCAGGGAGGTGGACTGCACTGTTCTTTGCTCTGCCTTTTGCTTGCAATTGGTATAAATGCTAGCTGAGAAATAAACTCGGGCTCTTTGATATTAACCTTCAGTCCTCCTAGTGTATCTTATGTTTCTGTCTTCATTTCTCTTAATCTAGCATTTCCTCAGGCTCAGCATCCCTTCCCAGGGTGCCTCCAGCTGATTTTTGCCAGAGGGGCCCCGATATAATTTAAATGTATTTATTTACTTCTTAAAAAACAAAAATGAAAACAAAACAATCTTTTCTCATCTTACATACTAATCGCAGTTCCTACTCTTTCTCTTTCTTCCAGTCTCCCCAGCTTCCCTCCACCTTACCCCCATCCACGCTTCAGAGAGGATAAGGCAGATGCCAAGATCCACTGTGAACCACTCGGCTGAACTCCCAAAGTTCAAAGAGAGGAAGCAGTGATAATATGAGCAAAGGAGTCAAAGATAGGGATGCCCTGTCTTTTTAACCCGGGGACTTCAGATATGAGAGAAAAATGTGAAACTGGACTTCATTAGATGGCGTTTGTTCACTCAATATCAAGATCCATAGCTCTATTTTTCTGAAAATGGCACACTTTATTGTTCTGTATGGCTGAACATAACTCTCTGTTAGATCTGATACATTCATCTATTGGCAGGCACCTATGCTGACTTGGCTGTTGTAAATGGTTTTGTAGTAAACCCAACTGTGTCTGTTTTAAGCTGATTTCGATTTCTTCCTACTACACCCAGAAAGGATAAAGCTGGGCCCTATGGAAGTTCTACTTCTTCTTCTTCTTTTTTGGAAGTTCTACTTCTAATCCTTTAGGTAGCTCCTATACTGATTTCCACAGGGGAGGCCTGCTGTATGTTTCTACCAGCACCAGGTAAGAGACTTCTCTTCCCACATCATCAATGTTTGTCCTTTTAATTTTCCTAGAAGTCAGTCATTTTGACAGCAGTGATAGTGATGTGAAATCTTACTGACATGTTGATTAAATTTCTCTAAAGACTAAATACGCTGAGCATTTTTTCCCCAAAGATCTATTGGACATTCGTATTTCTTCTTTCCAAGTACAACTATCCAATGTTCAAAATGTTGAACATCTGACACAGTGGGTTGCAGTATCCATTTTCAAATTACATCACATCTTTTTTAGTTTTTCAATAATGTGCTGCAAATCTAACTTTAAAATAACTAAGGTTCTTTGTCCCTGACTCTTAAGTAGTTTTGTTGTTATTATGCCTTTTCAAGAGGATAATTTTCTTAATTTAATTTTCTTTTTACTCATTTATTCTTAGTATTACACAAAGTTAGAGAGTAACTAAAAGGCATAGAGAAGGCACTGAATACAGAAACAAAGCAGTACCATTTGAGTAAAGCCTGTTAGCTGTTATCAAATTTACATTTATTTTAAATTCAGAAAGGATCGACCATAGACGAGGGATTGTCTTAATTTGATTAAAAATTTAAAGGAACATTTGCCTGCCATAGAGAGACTAAATAATTTTGAAGACAAAACTTGAATCCCTAAATATAAAGTAAAATAATATCTACTAGAGGACAGAGAATATTTGAATATTTAAAATGGAAAATATTAGAAAATAGTTATTGTCCACAAAGTAGAAGACACAGAAGTACTCATTGGTAAGTCTCATAATTTACATAAATTAAATCCTAGTTAAGATTGACATTAGAAGTTTCCAAAAATAAAACATATAATAAGCAGTCATGAATATCTGTACAGAATTATTAAATGAACATCAGTCAATAATATAATATTTTTTTCAAATTTAATGATGTTGGATACAAATGATATGTGCCAATAAACCAAGATGCTTTAATATTTAACAATTGAATTGTACGCTTTATGATGACAAAGGATTAGGGGACATTAACAGAACAGGAACCCAAGGGAAAAAAAAATTCAAAAACATTATGATGTCACCCCAGCCTTGTAATCCATTCAAACAAAAGTCAACTCTACCCTTCCTTTTCTTCTATAGTAAAGGCTTCATCTCTGTCAGTCTTGTGCAGTAATTTATTCCACCAGTTTCAATAATCCCTTTTTCGTTTGTAAAAATGACTCCTTCAATCTGTCATGTTTCTAGGAAATGTAGAAGAAAAATTATACATTTAAGAAATAACAATTAGTGAAAAGAGAGGTCACAAATCTAAAAAAAAAGCAGGAAGGATTTATGAGAGGGCTTGGAGAAAGGAAAGGAAAGGAAAGGAAAGGAAAGGAAAGGAAAGGAAAGGAAAGGAAAGGAAAGGAAAGGAAAGGGGGAAATGATTCAGTTATATTATAATCTCAAAATAAATGTTTTTTTTAAAATCTTTTTTTCCTTAAATGTTAAAGTCATGTGAGTACATTAGTATGGTCATAAAACTGTTTAATAAAATAAATCATTTCTTTCACATTATTTGTGTTTTTTCTTAGATATGTACAGGAGGAATAAATGGAAGAAAGAACTTACCCACTTCTTTATTAGTAATGAAATATAATGTGAAAATGACAAAACTGATATTCTAATTCATTTTCATTACTATTTTTCTGTTTTCTAACATTCTGATTTGAAAAAAAAATATAAGGCAAATAGACATCTGTGAAAAAGAGTGAGAAGAGAAACTTGCAAACATTGAGGTACATCATCTGATGTTTGCATAGTGGGTGGAGCCCCAAATTTTGTGAAAGCATAGCCTTAATCATCATAGATAATTAAATATTGCATGGTGTGGAGAGAGACTGACACCCAGGAAAGCTTCCCTCTGTGCAGGAATTTTCAAAATTAGTCAGTGCAAGCTTCTATGATTTAAAAAGAAAGAAGGAAAGAAAGAAAGAAAGAAAGAAAGAAAGAAAGAAAGAAAGAAAGAAAGAAAGAAAGAGAGAAGAGGAGGAAAGAAGGAAAGAAGGAAGGAAGGAAGGAAGGAAGGAAGGAAGGAAGGAAGGAAGGAAGGAAGGAAGGAAGGAAAGAAACATGAGTAAAGAATTCAGTGTGGGTTGAGAGAAACTTCTTCTAGGCCCTTGCAGAGGTCACAGGAAATAATGGGTCCCTTGCACTCACCCTCACTTCATCCTCCAACCTCTTAAACATTTTACTATTTAACCCAAACCATACACATGCATATAGAGGGAAGCATTATTTCACCCATCTTACAGATGAGGAAATGGGACGCTAACCAAAAAACCGCAAAACAAGCAAACAAACAACAACTAAAAAAGAAAACCCACCAAAGGCTATCATTGGTGTTTTTTTATTTTCGCCATTCTGACAGGTGTAAGATGGTATCTTAAAGTTGTCTTGATTTGCATTTCCCTGATCCCTAAGGAAGTTGAGCATGACCTTAGGTGTCTTTTGGCCATTTGAACTTCTTCTGTTGAGAGATCTCTGTTCAGCTCAGTGCCCCATTTTATAATTGGGTTGATTAGCATTTTACGGTCTAGTTTCTTGAGTTCTTTATATATTTTGGAGATCAGACCTTTGTTGGTTGCTGGGTTGGTGAAGATCTTCTCCCAGTCAGTGGGTTGCCTTTCTGTCTTAGCAACTCTCAAGGTCCAAATCAGGAGCAGAAGGAGAGAGAGCAAGAGCAAGGAACTCAGGACCGCGAGGGGTACACCCACACACTGAGACAATGGGGATGTTCTATCGGGAACTCACCAAGGCCAGCTGGCCTGGGTCTGAAAAAGCCCAGGATAAAACCGGTCTCGCTGAACATAGCGGACAAGGACTACTGAGAACTCAAGAACAATGGCATTGGGGTTTTGATCCTACTGCACGTATTGGCTTTGTGGGAGCCTAGGCAGTCTGGATGATCACCTTACTAGACCTGGATGGAGGTGGGTGGTCCTTGGACTTCCCACAGGGCAGGGAACCCTGATTGCTCTTTGGGCTGATGAGGGAGGGGGACTTGATTGGGGGAGGGGGAGGGAAATGGGAGGCGGCGGTGGGGAAGAGACAGAAATCTTTAATAAATAAATAAATAAATTTAAAAAAAAAAGAAAACCCACCAAGTTTAGATGTATTCAGATGTAATTTAAACTGGCTCACTTGAACTGAAAGCCATTTGAGTATTACCCTATACTTGACCAGTGAGATAGCATCCCTCCTTGGTTTGAGTCTTAAAAGCTATCTTTGTCATATTAGCTTATTCACCACGGAGGTTTGAAATGGAGAGAATAAGCAGTATGGATGATGCTGCTCTTTCTTTTTGGTGGGAATTATATAACAGGTTTCTTGTTGCAGTAAGATGATATAAACACATGAGATTTTCGTCTGTGTGCCTTCTGAGTAGGTGATGCTGACCACACACTGAAGACACGATTACTTTTTAAACATTAATTTTTGTTTGTGTATATGTATTTTCATGTACACATGCACCCAAGAGTGTCACAGAGTTAAGAAGAGGATCTTGGATACCCTGGATCTTGATTTAAAAATGGTTGTGGCAGCCCAGGGGGATGCAGGAATCAAAATCATGTCTTCTAGGAAAGCAGCAAACTCTCATAAGCAGCGAGTCATCTCTCTACACTCTGAAGGTTTACAATTAATCATGACAATAGTGTTGATACTGTAGTCATTCAGTGAGTTTGCAAATCTGGAATAATGTCATCTCTGTTTTTTCTTTTTTTTTTTTTTTCTATTTTGCTTCTGGTAACAGGGTTTCTCTGTGTTACATTCCTAGCAATCTGGGAACTAGCTTTTTAGGCCAAATTGACCTCAAAAACACTGAGATCCACCTGCCTCTGCCTCACGAGTGCTGGAGTTAAAGATGTACATCATTAATACCGGCATAAAGTTATCTCTTATCTTTACAGATGGTCTGGGCCTCTTCTTACCTCATTGGCTGTGCTGTCGCATCATGTCGCAGACAAAAGGCACCTATATATCTCTATGTGTGTCACTATTGTCATGAGTATGTAATACCAGTTTATTATTGTTTTTAAATATATTAACTTCTTAAAATCTTGTCTAATGTTTCAAGTATCATAAATTAGTGTTCTGATATTTCTTTTTCAGTTAGGTTGTCAGCAAAATGTCATAAATACACCCACAGCCTTTCATTTTTCATCATGTTTTTACAAATAAACTTAGTAAAAAACACAAACATTCAGACAATTTATCGGTATTCACTGGAGAGTTGTCCCACAGTGAAGTGAATTTGAGCTGTCGTAGGCAAAGCAAGGATATTCAGAGGCACCCAGATCCCTGCGTACAATCTTCTGGTCCCAGTGTTAACCTATGCATTTCTCTTAGAAATGAAATTTACATGGCACAGGAGAGTGATTAGGAGAACTTGCTTCTCACGCAGTACCCAAAAACTGAAGTCTTAGGACTGTCCATAACTTTAGCTTCAGGGGATTCTATGGACTCTTCTGTCTTCCACTGATCATGTTCATACAAACAAACAAACGTTGCATGCATATATCCATTGCATACATACAAACATTATACTCACATACATGCACATACAATCACAAAACTAAAGTAAATCATTTTTAAAGTGAATTTGTGTATTCTAAATGCTGCTATCATAGGTACTAGTGACAAATTGTAGAACATATAACTCAGTAACTTCAGTGAGGAGATGTACAACCTTATCTTATCAAATGCTGTTGTACAGAAGGGTCCATAACGGTAACGATGACTATGAGGGCCTACTGCTGTGACCCTAAAGGAGGATAGTAGGAGACGAAGGTTCTTCAAGTCTGGGCAAACACCTAGGGTATTTGACTTTGACTGATAATTTGAAATGACTCTTGCTGATAAAAGATGATAACAGCTCCTCATGCTTCTTTTATCTGTATTATTATTTTGACCAAAACTGTGGTATCTAAGTAGAGCATGTATGTGAACAGAACAGTGAGACACCTAGTATGTCCTTGAGCATGCGCCTTAAAAGGTGGACCTTATTTATATTTAAAATAGAACTTACTATACCCTGGTACACTCATAGATTACAAAGTAGAAATATATACTTCATTGTGTCTTGATGTAACTTAATAAGTGGCACCAATTAAGAACTACATATTATCAAAACAACATTTCGATATTGATAAGTAAGAAATTTTTGCATTTTCTGAAGTTTCAACAATTACACAACTATTAATTTCCTTCTATACCATTTTCTACACCCAGTACTTTCTTTAGTTTTATCCATGCTTAATGCTTTTGCGATTTTTTTCTGTTAAACTCGCTCAGTAGGATTCTTTCTTTTTCTTTTTTTTAAAATTTATTTATTTATTAAAGATTTCTGTCTCTTCCCCGCCACCGCCTCCCATTTCTCTCCCCCTCCCCCAAACAAGTCCCCCTCCCTCGTCAGCCCAAAGAGCAATCAGGGTTCCCTGCCCTGTGGGAAGTCCAGGGACCACCCACCTCCATCCAGGTCTAGAAAGGTGAACATCCAAACTGCCTAGGCTCCCACAAAGCCAGTTCGTGCAGTAGGATCAAAACCATTGTGGGAAAATAAAAGCAGAAAAGGATAATTAAAAGTAGAACGGAGTAAGAACCCTGACTGCTCTTCAGAGGAGGGGAAAAAAAAAAATAAAAAAAAAAACCCATTGCCATTGTTCTTGAGTTCTCAGTAGTCCTCATTGTCCACTATGTTCAGCGAATCCGGTTTTATCCCAGGCTTTTTCAAAGCCTGGGATAAAACTGGACTTGCTTTTTTGATTTTTATAGAGAGTGTATCTATAAGACACAATAATAAGTGGCATGCTTTTCATCACTGGTTAAAATGAGACTTAACAAAAAGATCCAATGCAAATAAATTGTGTAATTTTTCCTTAACACTATTAAGGACCATACATTTTCCAAAACACGTTCCCAAGTTCTTGTGAAAATTAAAACCAAACAAAATACAAAATAGCACCTTAAAGCGCCACTTTCAAGTCTTGACTGTACAAATGTCCTGAGTCCTGTGAGCATACAACTGTTCAGAGATAAAGAAACAACAACTACAAACAAACAGAACTGCTGGTGGTTTATTGCAAAGGCAATACTCATGCATAAATTTATCATAAATATTAACTCTGTTTATTTACAGGCATGCTTAAATGAATTATCTATTGAATTAGCAGTTAACAGTGAACTTAAGTTTATAAATATTTACCAGTGATAGTTTTCATTATACCTCCACTTCCTTTTCTTTTGTAAAGGGGAAATAATCCAGACTTGCTAAATATGCCTTATAAGGAAGGCTCACCATGTGGAGACTGTCCAAATCACTGTGAAGATGGACTATGCAGTGAGTTTTTTTTGTTCTTCAACTTGGGTTGCTTAAAGTTGGCATATTGATCATATTGATATGGTGACCATGTATGCTTTAGGTTATGCTTAACTATAATCTATATTTCTTTAATTTTCAGCTCAGTATTACCACAGATATATCTACGTTGTTTCTACTTTTTTTTTCTTTCATATCCAGTGTAAGCAAATCTCTTTGACCTCATTATTGGAGTAAATGCAAAATTGGAATACCTTGGTATGAAACTCAGGGTGCCTTCCAACAATTTAAAATTATGTGGTAGAGCGACCCTAATATTTATGTGTGATTGCTGTCCCTAGACAATTCCTTGGATACCTTATTGTTAACCACAAATTATGCATATTGCTTTCAGTTTACCAGTCTCTCCAAAATGTTTGTTGCCCCCAACTTGTGTAAATTCTGATTTTTTTCTAACATATAAAAGTTGAATATGTAGAAGTTATAGTCATATTCTGACAGGTAAATATTATACATTTTTAGATCAGGGTAATCATATCTGTTATTTTTCAAAAATTTGTGATTTTGGAACATTGTTCACAATTCCACTTTTTACAAAGTATGCAGTATGCTATCATGTATAGACACCAATAACACATTTACCTCTCTCAGTTCTGTCTAATTGCTACTACTTAACAGCCACTAATCAGCATGTCTCTTCACTCTCAAGTTGCTAGCCTCTTTAATTTGACTATTATTGTTAAAAAATGTCCACAAATACATAAATACAACCTTGAGTCCATTTCTGAAGGTCGTGTGCTTTCAAGGCTGACCTCCCTGCATCGAACACTCAGTAAGCCATCTCATCCCTCTGAGACGCTAATTCTCGTTCTCTGAGTAGTCATTTGCTGTCTGGAGTTCTTCGTCTAGTGGTGAGACCCAGAGAATGGCGTTTTACAAATATTGATTCTTCCAATACAAGGCACAGGTTTTCTTCCTGCTTTGTGTGCTTTTATTTCATAACAGATATGTCACTACTTTGAACGAATTAATTGCTATATAATTTTATGTTTTTTATGAGTGAAATTGTTTTCTTAATTATTTTTTTACTCATTGTTATTGCATACACCATGCTCCATATTTTAAATGCTGCTTTGATTTACTGCAACCAGTTTATTTGAACTAATTTAATTTTTCTTAATTTTGGCAGGCTCTCTGTCCATTTCTTTGTATGAGACCATGTCATCTTCTGACCATGACAATTTGGCTAGCTATTTTTCCAATTTAGAAAAACCATTCATTTCATTATCTTGCCTCACTGCTTCAGTTAGGATTTCTACCAATGTGTTCAACAAAAGTCATGACAGTGATCATTCTTGTAATGTTCCACATCTCAGAGAGAAATCATCTACCTTTGACATTCAGCATGATGTTAGTTACTGGTTCATTATAAATGGCTTTATTATAGAAAGAGCTTACTTCTTTATGTATATTGCTCACGTGGCATTTCAATCATGAAAGAAGATTGAACAAAGATGTCAAAAATACATACTAGGAAAAGGCAACATTTTCAACAAACTGTGCTCAGGAAATTGTATGTTCACATTAAAATAATGAAATTAGTTTCGTATCTATCACCTGACAGAAAAATCAACTCCAAATGGATCAAATAGATCAATGTGAGACCTGAAACACTGAAATTCCAGAGAAGGCATAGTCAATGTCTTCCAGGATGTAGGTGAGATGAAGGCCCCTGTGACTAAGACTCCATTCACTTATGAAATAAGGTCATCAGATGACAAGTGTTGAGAGAACTGAATAGCTGCTGCATGGTAAAGAATCTAATTGAGTGATTTCCATCATGGAGTTGTCAACACAGCCACTTCCCAGAATCAAGACAATGAAAAGGAATCCAACAGCAAGAGAGTTCTTTGTTGTATGTGCTTGTGATAGAACTTGACTACTCAGAATATACAAAGACCAACAAAACAAGAGTCAAGTTATGAAAGTGGAAACTGGTATGCTAACTATTAAAACTAGTGTGGAGAATTCTCAAAAAAAATTAAAACAGATCTATCTTGCCATTCAACTATAATACTCCTTAGCATATGCCTACAGGAGCTGACACCCTTCTTCACGGGAACTTACCAGCAATGATCATTCCCACTCTATTCACAAATCTAGGAAATGGAAACAGCATAAATGCTCTTCAACAGATTAATGGATGATTAAATTACACTACATCTATACACAATGGAATTCCATTCAGCTGGTGAAAAACATGAAGTCAAGATATTTTCAAGGAAATAGATCAAACTGGAAAATATGATATTGACTGAGGTAACCCAGGCCCAGAAAACAAATGCCTCATCTTCTCTCTTATTGTGGATCTTACCTCTAAATTTTTGGATGCAAGTATGTAACCTAGAGTAACCTGCAGAAACAAGGAAAATAAGGAGAGACCACAGTGTAGTGTTTGGAGCTTTAGAAAAGGGTATAGTAGTAATGATGGTGGCGCACGCCTTTAATCCCAGCACTCGGGAGGCAGAGGCAGGAGGATCTCTGTGAGTTCGAGACCAGCCTTGTCTACCAGACCTAGTTCCAGGACAGGCTCCAAAGCCACAGAGAAACCCTGTCTCGAGAAAAAAAAAAAAGAAAAGAATAGGTATATTTGCAGGCTCCAAAGCCACAGAGAAACCCTGTCTCGAAAAACCAAAAAAAAAAAAAAGGGGGTATAGTAGGGTTCAGACCCTCTGAGAGGGAAAATAGAAAAGAGACTATAATTAGGAATAGGGAAGGGAAAGAAATTCATAAAGAGAAGGAGGAATGGGCGATATATAACACTAAGGATGCCCAAGAACACCATAAGGAAATATATTTTATATATTAGTTTATGCTTATTTTTACAGCAAAAAATGTGAAATGGAAAAATAAACATATTTATCCTGATCATTTATTTTTACAGACCTTTAACAGTTTTTGAAAATGCAGTTTCCTGAGGCTACCTTTTTTCAAACTTTCCTGTCAAATCCTAGCTGGAGCCAAGCCACATGGAGAGAGTAGAACCCATGCTCCCTCCATCCGAATGGGCCTACACCTTCTAATAGGAGGAAATGCATACATGATACTATAAACCATAAATATCCATGGATTTGGTCACTGGCCTTATAATCCAATATCATTTCTAGCTAGATTCTCAGCATTGATCCTCACTGTTACAGATAGGTTTATCTCTCACTGCTCAACTAAGAAGCCTCTTTCTTCAGGAGATGAAGATTACTACAGAGCCCCACAACTAGTCAAACTGAGAAGAACAACTTATCTTTGGGTGCGCATCCCCATTTGATGCATCTATAACACACTCCCTATACCTAAAGCTAAGAAAGAATCACAGAGGAGGGAGAAAAAAGAGACAAAAGAAGTATAAGAGCTGAGGGACCAGAACATCTGCATTGCGATAATGTATTCTGTAAGCCATTGAGAAACTACATACCCATGAAAAACTAACAATCAAGTCACCACAAGAAGTGCACAGTGAGAAAACCAGATCCAACTCCATGTGCATGTCAAACTCGCATAGGCTCCACCTCCAGACAAAGAGATACAGACAATTGCTGTTTGCTTAAAAAGGGAGAATCAGTTTCTTCAAGAATGAGCTTTTTGATAGGTTATACAAGCCTTGACATAGATATACCATTTAAATAACATGTCATCAATTAACTATTGAGATAGATCAATACTGATAGGTATGGATGATAAAGAGGAAAGAGTATAAATACATTCCTTATGTTTGAAATTTTTTAATATTTTAAATTACAAAATTTAATCCATGATAAATCAGAATACTGATAGTAGTAATATGATTCCTTGATTTCTTTCTCATTCAATTGGCTACTTATAAACAATTTACATAATTTTCACTTATTCCATAACTTCCAAAGCATTGTTACTAATTACTAGTTTTATGTGGAGTGCTTTTCTCTACTTAGACATTATTACTTTATCTAGAGTAAGAGCGAATGGTGTCTTTTTCCACATCAGAGTACTGGTGGAGGAAGGTCATAATGGCAATGCTAACACAGAGCTAAAGGCTCAGTTCATGAGCAATGACATTGTAGGAGGGGCTGGTTCTCTCTGATTCTGACAGTTTCTGTGTTGAGTCTCATATAGGATTCCAGGTCTATGACCTGAGCTTAGAGAGGATCTCTTTATTCTGTATTTCTTCATATTGAGAAAAGAGTTGTGATGGCAATTCTTTCATTAATTTGAAATTCTTTTTCTATTATGCTATAAAACAGGTGAGATCTCTCTGCTGATGAATTTCTTAAGAGAACAGTTTCACTTTTGCCACTGAAATTGATATGTCTTTTGAGAGACTTGGCTGGAAGCCTTTTTTGTGTTCTCTTGACTACCTATATCCTTCAAGGATAAATTCCAAAACCATTTTTTAAAACTACTGAAACTTATTGCTTTATTTTCTGTAATGGCATTATTGGTCTCAAAATGGCAAAGTAATTGAAAAAATTATTCATTTCTGGTTTTTTGAGGTGTAGTGTAACCAGGTTTAAAAATTGAGATTGACTAAAACTGCTTTGTGTCATGAGAAGAATTGGTCCGTTATTTCAAAGAATTTGATTCAACTCAGTTGTTTTGCATTCACATCTAATCAGCTCACCTTAAGCAAGTTAATCCTTTACTTTACAGAATCTTTGTCTTTGCCTCTTGGGAAGATAATGCCTTTCCTCGATGGTTGCCACTGTTTTAAGCACAATGTTGTGTACTATTCTACTTTTTTTTCCAGCAAACCCCTGCCGTTACTACGACGAATACAACAACTGTGATAAGCAAGTGACACTTATTGGATGCTCACATTCTTCAGTTCTAAAATTCTGCAAGGCTACCTGTCTGTGTAAAACAGAAATAAAATAATCTTCTACTATTTCCTACTGTGCTGTGAACACAAAGGATGTTTTCAGGATCATTGATGTCACATTAATGTACCACAAGATTGTCACTGAATTTCAGTTGCTTTTTTTTAATCATGCTCAAGAAGCTAATTTTTAATCATCCTTTATAGGCTCATAATGTGTGTTCATTAAGATCATGCTCCGTGTTACCCCTTTCCCCATTCCATCCTATAGTAAGACGGTTTTAAATGTCTGTGTTGTTTTCTGTTTTTGTTTGTTTGTTTGTTTTGGGGGGTTGAGACATGGTTTCTCTGTGCAACAGCCCTAGCTATCCTGGAATTAACTCTGTAGACCAGGTTGACCTCAAACTCGAAGAGATCCACCTGCTTCTATCTTCTAAGTACCGGGATTAATGGTGTTTGCTGCCCAACCACCACTGGGCCCTTCCTTGATATTTTAACTAAAGGGCAAGTCAAATATTTGCCACAAATTTAATACATGTGATTTTGGTTGACACAATCCAACTAATAATTTAATTGAGTTCTTTGTCTGTAACATAAAATAAGTATTTTTTAATCAACTCAGTTTTCTAACTCTCCCATTTTTTCTGCTTTACTTTTCAATTTCTTTATTCTTTTAAATTTAGTATTAAAAACATTCGCCAGCTTAACAAGAACCAAGTCTCCACTTGAACTGTAGGTATTACTGAGCTAAGAATGGTATAAATGCCTCACTGACTCATTCCTGTTTCTGCATGCATGTCTGTGAAGTGAGGGAAACGAGAGTCAGTCTGTCTATTTTTGGGTACCTTGCCCTTCACTTCCACTTCTTCAGGGTCCCTCTATTTCCTCACCTCATCCTGAACATCCAGTTCTGAGATTTTTGTGTTTCTTACATCATAACTTAATGCATATAACACCATGCTGTCAAATTATTTGAATACCCTAAACGTTGTTTTATTTGACTTTATTATATTACTTCACTAGAAGAAAAAACTATATCTTATAAATTGTTCTGTATACAAATATTTTCAAACAAGGAAAACTGAAAATGGAACACAATAGATGATGATGTTGTGATATGTTCCTCTTATATTTCCTTATTTAGAACCCACAAACCTTCCTGATTTCAAATGGGTTACAAAAGCTTGTGACTCTGAATATCAAAGAAACATTACAAGTAGCATAGCTACATACAAAGTGTGATATTTGGTACTTTTAGTTTTGCTGGGATAATTTGTTTTCTTTCAAAAATTTACTTTTTCCTTCTGAAAATGTCTCTCAAGCAACGGTCCTCAAGTCTGTGTTATTTTTAATACACTTTGTAAGTGGAAATGAAGATAATCCATGTTTAGTTTCAGAGATGGATATTTTTGCAATCCTAAGTGAGCTTTAGTGGACAAATATTTCTGCAAAATGTGAGGCAAATGCTAGGCTACTTTTCTCTACACTTCTAGGATCACAGCTCATGCGGGGCTTTTGTGTACTCAGCAGTGCAGCATTGACACTAGTCAGTGCTATAGTGTGTGTCAGGAAAACACTGCCATCCTGGGTTGCCAACATCTAATCCATGTATATTTATGAATGCAACAAGGGTTATTAAAAAATAAAAGAATTATACTAGGGATAAATACCAAAGTAAGACATTTGTTTGGTCACAGAAAAGAATAAGGACACAGTGTGTGTGTGTGTGGGGGGGGGGTAGAAGACAGAAACTATGGATAAAACTAAAAATATATCATGTTTCAGATTCTTGATTTAGAGCAGTTCAGTAGCATGGTGTTTATGTGTAGTCAAAAACAATGGGGTCTTTCAAATGTCTAGATTGAATACTGATTCACAGTGTTGTTAATTAATTCTACACTTGCGTTATTTTTCAACATAGAAAGACACTACTACTTCACTACAAAGGAACTACTTCTACAATCTCATATAATTCTGAGTTCACTCTTCAGAAATCTCTGTTATAATGGGGATGTAGCCCACCTCCAACTCTAAATGAGCCTTCAGTGTTTGCTTATCTCTGTGGGAGAGAGGAGAAGAAAACAGCAAGGGAAGTTCTCTACTGTGATGTCAGTTATATCATCGAGGGGCCAGTTTTCAGGTTTTCTTTAACAAAAGTTCAGGATTCCCAACCACTTAAACCACAGCAATTTTCCAAGCAAGTTAAGCACAAGACCACAAGATGGCAGACTGTATTTAGTATTTAGTAATCCTAACAAAGACTCCATCTGTCTTGGCTTTTACTTATTCCATGTGCTGATGGTGTTTTGGTCATCCATTTGTCTAAAAATGTAAGAAAAAAAAAAAGCCTATTTTATTTTAAAGTTTTGCAAATATCAAAGTTTCTTTAAACAGATAAAATAAATGTATTTAAAAAATTGAGAATTTATTTAGTAGAAAATATTTCAAAGCAGTTTGTATATTCTAAAAATAAACAAAGCCGAGCAATGTGTAAAAAGATTTGGAAGTTTATTTATTTATTTATTTATTAAAGATTTCTGTCTCTTCCCCACCGCCGCCTCCCATTTTCCCCCCTCCCCCAATCAAGCAATCAAGTCCCCCTCCCTCTTCAGCCCAAAGAGCCATCAGAGTTCCCTGCCCTGTGGGAAGTCCAAGGACCACCCACCTCCATCCAGGTCTAGTAAGGTGAGCATCCAAACTGCCTAGGCTCCCACAAAGCCAATACGTGCAGTAGGATCAAAAACCCATTGCCATTGTTCTTGAGTTCTCAGTAGTCCTCATTGTCTCTATGTTTTTTCCCAAGACCGGTTTTATCCCAGGCTTTTTCAGACCCAGGTCAGCTGGCCTTGGTGAGTTCCCGATAGAACATCCCCATTGTCTCAGTGTGTGGGTGCACCCCTCGCGGTCCTGAGTTCGTTGATCGTGCTCTCTCTCCTTCTGCTCCTGATTTGAGCCTTGAGATTTCTGTCCAGTACTCCAATGTGGGTCTCTGTCTCTGTCTCCTTTCATCACCTGATGAAGGTTAATATTCAGTAGGATGCCTATATGTTTTTCTTTGGGTTCTCCTTCTTATTTAGCTTCTTGATTCAGAAGCCAATTGCATCCGCATTCCAAGATCGGGATCTTTGATCTGAGAGTTGCTCTTCCGTGGTAGCATTTTTATTTCTTCCAACATACTTGGCATATTATAGATGACATATTATTTCTAGTATAGAAAAGGTTGGAGATGAGGTTTATCTTCATGTTACTATGAAGGCAGTGACCTTTGATTTTAAGCAGCTTCCTCCAGGGAACAGCAAAACAAAACCTAACTTAAATCAAGATCATCCTCTTTGGATCTTTAGATGCCATGATGTAATGTACCGGCAGAGAGCTCAGTCGCTTTATTTATTTATTTATTTATTTATTTATTTATTTATTTATTTATTGTTGAAACAATTTCCGCTTCCTCCCTGCCTCCCATTTCCCTCCTCCTCCTCCCACTCTTCTCCCCCCTCCCCCCACTCCATTCCCCCTCCCTCTCTAGTCTGAATCAGTCGCGTTTCTTAAACTGTCCTAACAAAGTAGGAACCTGAACTTTTGTTCCCATACTTATTTTCATTTTTATTTTTTTTTCTTAACACTTTGTAGACAGGACTAGTACAGACTTTTTCCATCTGGAAACACTGAGCTATTAATTCGATGCCTGTGGTTTTGAAAGAGTAACTGAAACCTTTGCCTGCCCTCACTTTAAGCTTCTCTTTCAGCATCATAACCCGCTAGTTACGACCCTTGCTAGAATGCCAAGTCCATTGGTCAGAGACTTTTTTTTTTGAGAATTCTCTGGTACATATTTAAAGGTAATGTAGCTTCTCAAATAAAAGGTATCTAGTAGGATTAAAGTAAGCAGATCACAGGGCACCCTGTCTTAGGCTATGTGGAGAGCGCCCTCGTACCTAAAAACCATGCCATGTTGAGCCGGCCTGTACGGCCTCTGTATGGTTTGAAATTTAGGTGAGGATCCACACTAACTCCCGTCATTGGGCCCCTGTGTCTATCATTAATGAAAAATCTGTGAGGTGCTCCTTAAACAAAAGATATGATATAATTTTGGCACCAATAACTCCATCTCCAGACAAGAAGCTACTCATAAGGCACCCCTCTGTTCCCAGGAGAGGTAGATTGCTTCACCAGTCGAGAGGAGGGTCTCTCCTTCTCCCAGTCCCTTCTCCTTTAGATCTGACACCATGGTTGACTCTGTCTTGGTGCCCTCCACTTATAACTACTTGCCTTTATATAAGAAAGGAGGAATATGTTGGGAGCCGTTTCCCCCCCTAAAGATTGTTACAGAAACCATCACCTTGGGGAGCCTGCAGGGAACCCCAAACCCATAATTATGTTAAGAATAGTCCTATTGGCAAAACCTGCCCCACACCCAATTAGCTATTCGCTAATTGCTAACGAACCTAATCTGATAGCGGAACTGCCTTAAATTCCAGCTATCCAGGGAACTAGGTGTGGCAACTCCTGACTTCTTGGCCTACCTGACCGGATGTAGGTTACGTGACTGGGACCACGCGGCCAGATTCCATGCTCCTGTGCCCTGCTCCCCAAGCCCTCATTCAGGGGGTATATAAGTTGTTACCCTGTCCCTAATAAACGGAGGCTTTGACAAAAAAAAAAAAAAAAAAAGAAACCAATGGAAACATATAAAGCTAAATGTACTCTTTTCTAAGTATATTTCAACAACAGTGCAGTTTTCTTTCTCATTTTCTGTTCATTTGTTCATCATTAAATAAAAGTATATTATTTTGGAAAAAAAAAAACCAAAAAAAAATAAAATAAAGGTAATGTACTGGGTGATGTCTTAGCAGAGGTCACATTGTAGTCAAGTGCAGTCCTTTGTGGGATTAGGTTACTATTCTTCAGAGATTCCCTCTCCCCCTTTCACCTCAAAACATTTTTGGTGTTTCAGTCTGTCGTTATATTAATTGTGGTGTGTGTGTGTGTGTGTTTGTACATGTGTGTGGTGTGTGTGAATGTGTGGTGTGTATATGCATGTGTGTGGTATGTATACGTGTATGTGTGTGCATTTGAATATATGTGTTTAAGTATGTGTGTATGTATATGTGTATACGTGTGTATGAGTAACTTGTGTTTTCTTACTCTGTTTTCGTTCCTTGACTTTATCTGCATCATTAGAATATTTTAAAAGTTTCCATTTTCATTTAATTTGTAAGGGTTTTGAGTGTATATCCTTGTATACTTTTCTTAATCTCTCTTTACATAGTGTGCTGGATAGTTTTGTGTAAACTTGACACAAGCTAAAGTCATCTGAGAGGAGGGAACCACAATTTAAAAAATGGGTCCATATGATCAGGATGTAGGCAAGTCTGAAGAGTATTTTCTTAATTTGTTGATTGATGTGTGGTGCCTTCCCTGGATGGTCCTGGCTTCTATTAGAAAGCAGGCTAAGCAAGCCAGAGGAGCAAGCCAGTAAACAGCACCACTTCATGGCTTTGCATCATCTCTGCCTTGGGGTCCCTGCCATATTTGAGTTCCTGTCCTGACTTCTTTCAACAAGAAACAGTGATAAGAAATGTTAAGCCTAACAAACCCTTCCCTCCCAAGTTGTGTTGGACATAGTGTGTCATCACTTTCATCACAGCAATAGTAACACTAAATAGGACTTCAACACTTCAAATGTGTGTGTGTGTGTGTGTGTGTGTGTGTGTGTGTGTGTTCAGAGCAAAAAGTTCTACTTTTGTTTAAGCTTTGTTTGCCTGCAAAAATCCTAAATGACCTATATAAGGTTGCTCTGCTCTTTGTTTACCTGACATGTTTTGAATTCTCTCATGTGCTCAGATGATTTCAGTCTGTTTTAATGAGTTTATAACTAAGTATAATTTGAGAAAAAGTTGTCATTCTCTTCCTCATGGATCATGTGAATGAATATGGCTTTAATGTCTGCAGTAAGGTAGAGAGCCATTTGACCTACACATTAATTTATAAATAAACAGAGTTACTACTTGCAACATTGAGGCCTTCAGGGGAATGAATATTTTGAAAACAGGGTTTTTACAATGAGTTTCTTTAAGTAGGGTCTAACCCATAGCGTCAGTGGTAGTGTGGGGAATGAATAGAGAAAAAGTGAAGGGAGAATCCCAAATCTTACCTTCTTCCTCTTCCCTTCAATAGAGGAATGCAATTCTGCTTGCCATTGTAACACAACAGGACTGAAGTTTTTAAAACTGTGTGTAAAACAAAGATTTACTGATTGTTTCTTAAATGTTTTGAGTATTGTTCTGGGAAAGCCAAAATCTGACTAGTGTTCCTAAATTACCAATTCAAAGAGAGTTGATAATAAAAGCAGAAAACACAACAATGACATAACAAAACCCAGTAATTCACAATTTTACTAAGAATGGGACTTAAGTATTAAACAGTAAAGAGTGTATATTGGAACAGGTTATAAAACATTTTCACTTGAGAAAATTCATATAGCCCATGCCTTTAGATAATGCAGAATAACAAAGAATTACATTAAAACAGTGCCATAGATGAGCCTGCTATTATTGAACTGGAATGCTGTGAGGCTGAGTTGTATTTAGGTAAAAGGTAAAAGAATTGTGCAAGCTAGAGTGTGTGAGTTGAACTGTAGAATGAGATGTACCTGGTGTAGTTTAATTCTGCGGATAAAAATTTTGCTTTATATTTATTCACAGAAAAGGCACTGTTAGTAGATTTATACTCTTTGATTTTATTTTCCCTTCTTTCCTGTTATAAACCTATATGAAAATGTCTATGCCTAGAAAATTTAAGATTGTGTTTGACACTAAAGACTAAATTACAAGATTAAAATTAGATTTTGCTGTCTTCTACTCTATAATAAGACTTAGTAGTTGATACTCTGACCTGCCAAATTGAAAAAGCACAAGTAATCTAAAACACCATTATATCATGGAGAATCATTTTCTAAGAACTGGGCACAAGATATGGCAAGATCCTACTATCCAAAGCTTCCTGAGAGGCAATATAAGGTTATAATGCCTGCATCTGCTATGAAGGCTTCTGTGATAAGAGTGTCAAAGAGATCTCCTCTCTAAGGAAGACATGAATACTTTCAAAGTTTTCTTTCAAATGCTCTATAAGATATGCATAGTTAATGTTGAAGGGGAAATAACCCCACCAGACTTACCAAAAAATTATCATTGTTGGTGGTGAGTATGCCAGATATTTTGAAATATAAGAGTGAAGACTGTTCCGTTTACAAAGGCTTGTCTTCAAGAACAAATATGTTATCAGCTTCTTATATGAATATCTTAGGTGCTTAAATGAATTGAATAAATATGAACATTCCCTTCAGAGTTACTTTTCTTTTCAACATGGAGAAGGGGACATGGGTTTGTCAAGTACAGAAAAGCAAAACACTGACTGTGGTTTCTAAGATTCTGTCCAAGATGGAGGAGGGTCCCATGGGAACTGGGTGCTCTCTAGAGAGGTCCAGGCAGATGATAACTGTTGGACTATATAGAGTTATTAGCTTCAGTGTCTTAGCCATTACTGATTTGCCTTTGCTTTAGGGATAACTTCATACACTTGGCTTGTGTTTAGTTCAGGATAAACCAAGAAGGTAACAAAAACAACAAAAAGCCATGAAATATTAATTTATTGAGAAAATAGATGATTATTCCCCAGAGAGGAAGGGAAATAAAAGTTCATGAGATGCAAGTGTGATCAATAATCTGCCATATACGTGTATGAAATCATCAAAAAAAAATAGCGTAAAAGGAATAAAGAACCCGAATGATATTTGTAATTACAAATCATAGTCTGAAGTATAAAGCAAAGCATTTCCATTCAAATTAGATTGGACTACACGTTTGAAGATTGGGAGATTCACGACAATTTTACCAAGAATTCTGCCATGAAATAATACATGCATTTCAAGCAGTGGTTCTCAATCTTTTGGTTAAATTCCTTTGGGGGTTTTCAAAGACACTTTCATAGGCTTTGCTTATCAGATATTATTCATATCAGATATTTACATTATGATTCCTTACAGTAGCAGAACTACAGCTGTGAAGTCACATAGAAAATAACTTTATATTTGGGGTTCACTACGTGAGAAAATATATTAAAGGATTGGAGCATTAGGAGGGATGAGAACCACTGACTTAAGGATAGAAAGGTTAAGATATGAGTTCTGAAGTGTTGCTAATTCTCAGATGCCTGCTCCATCGACAACTTGTTCAGAACACCTTTTCACTGACCCTAGGCAGAGAGACTTCTTAACTTTGTTTATTTTATTTATTTACAGTATCCATTCTGCTTGTATTTGGGTGCTTAACTAAACAGTATAAAGGACTTGAAAGAGAACATAATAATGGGCACAGTGATGGGTTAGTGTCAGATTTAGGATACCAAGAGGCTCCTTGTTAACATTATTTTAAACCCAACACAGTACTAAGATCAAGAATTCCTCCATCTCATTAATTAAGGTGGAAATCCTTTGAGGCATATTATTTTCAGATATGTTACATTTGTTTATGCTGCACTTGACTAACTGTGAAACTCTAATTCTTTGCCTGTCTACAATACCTGAAGGTCCTTTGCCTAATAGCAAGGCAGAAGCAAGGAAAGGTGAGACTGGCAGGCAGACATTATAAAAGGAGAAATGAGGAGGAGAAGGAGGATCAAGAGAGAACAAAGAGAGGAGGATATTAGGAACCAGCCACTGAGCCCCTCAATCAGCCACAGAATAAGATAGAAAGTAAGATATACAGAAGTAAGAGAACAGTAAAAGCCCAGATGCAAATGGTACACAGGTTAATTTAAAGTAAGAAAAGTTGGCAAGAAACAAGTCAAGCTAAGACTGAACATTCATAAGTAAAAATAGGTCTCCATGTGTGATTTATTTTGGAGCTTGGTGCAGGCCTGCAAGAGAATAAAAAAAAAATACACAACAGAAATCAAACTGTATTGTATGTGCCTAACTCTGGTTCTTTGTAGCCATGCTCCTGAACCTTATCGGATATCTTTTAGATTGTAATAACAAGGTTTTCTCATGGCAGCAACTATCTGTGACACAAGTTCCGCGGCTTTATTGTCATCATCTCCTATGAGTCTCGGATTTGCTAGATCTTCATTACTTATCAGCTTCAAAGCCTCCATGTTTTTTTCTTCATCATCACAGTCAATCCTCTTCAAGCCAACCCTAATCTCTGCCTTGTCTGCCAGAGGTATGCCAGGTTCTTTGGGGATCTGTGAAAAAGCCTAAGGGAGAGATAACATTATGAGAATTACAGGAAGAAACATAAGGCCTAGCCACTTGTATTTGCACACGATGTAATAAGATAGGGAAGGCTGGGAACTCATGACATCCCCTAGGTTTTACAGAAAATACATGCCTCTTTGTCATCTACATAAAAAAAGAGTTTTACTTAGGGCAAGGGCATGCTTCCCATTTAGTACTCTACCAGGAATATTTTACAGATTTAAATCACATTCCTCAGGACTTATCAACAACGAGCTTTCAGATATTAACATACAAAAAAATCTTTCAGTCTATTTTGGGAAAAAAATTGATTTACTGAAATGATAGCTTCTCAGTTGGTTCAGGTTAGTTGTAGAAATGCTATTTATAAACTATTAGCTCTGGTTCAAATTTATACAATATTTTGTAGATGTGTGTATGTGAACATCAAATGCAAAGGTAGAACAATACTTGTGAGTTGTTGGAAAGAGATATAAGATTGAATTTACAGCAGTATGGTAGCCTATGACTAAGCAATGTTATATGCACATGTAAACAATGTACTATTATTATATATTTTTTCTGATACTTGGAGTGAGTTATTAATTTGACCATAACAAAATATTAAATTTTTTAAGAGTCTCAAATCTAGCCTCA
Source organism: Microtus obscurus (assembly GCA_963919715.1). NCBI lineage: Eukaryota > Metazoa > Chordata > Mammalia > Rodentia > Cricetidae > Microtus > Microtus obscurus. The sequence continues at coordinate 3,493,074 of CAWTZC010001361.1, forward strand.
TAGACCTCACTATAGAGTACACAATTTTCTACTCTGTATATATCTTTCTCTTACTCTGCTTTTCCAGGAAGGGGAGCTATTTGTCATTGCTTAAAAAAAAGCACAATACATTTACCAATACCTTGTAGGAAAAAATGCACACGGTGAGCACTTAGTAAACATTTATTATTATGAATTGGATAAAAAAACACAGTTTTTTTTATCTAAACCAAAGTGGTTATTCCCATTCTATTTGTTTTATACTTGGTTCTGAGTATACTAAAAATAGGGTGAGAATAACAGCGTTGGTTTAATTTTTCTGTTTTGAAATGTATTTGTTTTATACTTGGAGAAATTAGTTTTTTAGTAAAAAAGGTAAGGGTAAATTTCTGTTTCTTATGCAATCTTGTCTTGTATATAAAAATTCTTCAGAAGGAATGTAAATTATCCGTAATGAATATTGTTGGAGTATTCATTAAGAGGCCTAAAAATTTTAAAAATTATTGGGAATAATATAGAAATATAGCATCTTAAAAGTTCTTGTTGAGTAGAATGTATGTCATCAAACTTGTATAAGAAGCATTGGTATGATACAGAAGATGGAGGTGTTACTTATCTTGAGATTGAGGAAGACTTGGTATGTCTTAGAAGTAAAAGGATAATTTTGGACATTGGTTCTCAGATTATACATTATTTGAGATCAAGTTCTTTGTATATTCCTGGGATTTTCTATCCCGGGATCATATTTCTCAGAGTGAACATTCCAGACAAGTTTCATATCAGAACTCAACTTTTCAAGCTATACTGACTGACATGCACCCCAATCTCCTTAATGAATGTGCATTTTGATATTTGGTAAAGACCATGTACTTGTAGTGTCCTGTTCCCATATGTCACAGGTGCCTACTATGGTGGTATATTATTTGTGTTTTAATAAATAACACTTGCCTGAAGTTTAGAGGGCAAAGCAGCCACACTAGTCAGCCATATGGGCTAGGGAGTGGTGGCACAGACTTTTAATCCCAGGATTCTGTTCACAGAAGCAGCCAGATCACTTAAATTCAAGGCTACCCTGGGCTATACAAGATTGATTCAGAAATACATCCGGGTCGCAGTGGTTCACACTTTTAATTACGGTGTTTGGGTGTCACACACCTTTAATGCAGCACTAGGGAGGTAGAGATAAGAGAGATATGGTGGGGCAGAGAGGGGAATATACAGGGGAAGAGATAGAAACTCACTGATGTGTAGAGTCTCAAGTTGTTGGATAGAATTGCATCATCACCCCTTTCTTTGTCTGAGCCTTGGTAGAGCTAAGATCTTTTAGTGACTTGGCTACTTTGCTTTTCTGATCTTTTGCTTTGACCCAAATAACTCTTGGGGTTTATGTTATTCTGGCTATATTTGTGTCCAGTGTTTGGGGTATGCATTCACAAAAGAGGTATTTACCTGTGGCTTTAAAACTACTGGTATAAGTGGGAGTTATACATGGTAGGATTTACTTCCCAGCTGGCTAGGTTTTTACCTTCTTTTCTGGCAATTCTCCTTAACCCTCTCCCCTTGGGCTGCTGAAAAACTAGGTAGCTGCCAGGAAATTCAGTCAGTCTTTTACTGTTCTCCACAGTAGTAATAAGCCTTACATCTTTATTAACAGAGTTGGCAAATTTGGTAAGACAATTCTGAATTCTTACAGGGAGGAATAATATAAAGAGAGAATATTTTCTACCTTAAAAATGGGAAGAACAATTGCAATAGAGGAATTTAAGTTTCTGTATGATAATATTTTAGACAGTTTGAAAAGTGAATAATTAAATGAAAGGATATCTAATTTAGATGGGATTTATATAGTGTCAATTATAAATATCAACACCATTATCATTTTGGACTCATCACTAAAAACCTTGTTTAATATGAGTGCTAAGTACAGGCCTTATAAAAACTTAATTATACAAATCACAGAGCTATTGAAACCAGACTAGGAATTTAATGGAAAATTAATTTAGCATTGCATTCTAATAAAAGAGAGGAACAGTGTGAGGTTTTCAAACAGCCAAACAATATATCAAATAATCTTACAGGAATTGCCAAATAAAGAGGCACTAAGTCCTGAGTGGAATCCTGTGCAAATGGTAGATTTAAGGGAATTTAAGAAAGCAATAATCTTGTATAGTATGCATTCACCTTTTGTGAAGAAAATGTTAAGTTCATGGTCACTTTCCCACAGACTTTTGCCTAAAGACTGGATAGAGTTGGTTAAAGCTGCTTTAGAGCCTAATCCACAATGTCAATAAAGTACCTGGTTTAGAAAAGAGGCTATGACTATTAAATAATAGAATAAAAAAATGTAAAGCTCAAAAGGTAAAATACTTGAAAAAAAAAGAGATTATGCTTCTGTAGAAAGACAGTCTCTATATTAAAGTGGAATTTTGACTTTAGGCCAACCAGCAGATTTGAATGCTGTATGACATACAAACGTCATATAGGACCCCTAAAAATACTTCACAAATTTCTTACAAAGATTGATATTAGCAGGAAATAGAATGATACCAAAATCAAAAGCTATGCAATCAATAATTGTATCTCTAGCCTTTGAAAATTGATAATTAGCCTATAAAAGGCAAGATCAGCACTTTTGGAGGAATATAACTGAAATATATTTAATATTGAAGCTCATGAACATGGTGATAAATGTATAGGAGAGGTGATTTCCAGAGGTTTTAAGAAAAATTGAAATGTCAAGTGTTTCAATTGTGGCAAACAAGTTTACCTTAATAGGTATTGTAAACAGGACATTCCTAGAAAAATGTTTTCCGTAAGCATAATCTATTCATAACACACCTCATTTGTGGATTACAAAGAAGGTCTGTCAAATGCAGGCAATGGTCTAATGAATGTAGGTCAACAAGTGATACCCAAGGTAATCCTTTGCCATTGTTAAACTCCTTGAAGGTCCTCTTGCATGCCACTGGCCAAATCCAGCTCAGTCATTTCCTGCCATCATAGAGGATACTCTTTCCCAGAGCAAATAAAGAACCTAATGCCTTTTGTAAGAAATCATACTGCTCTAGATAATTGAACAGCTATAGAGGAGAGAGCAAAAGATTAAGGGAAAACTATAAAGTGAGTATTTTGGCAAACTTTTATAAATGGACAAAGACAAATATTAAAAGTATGAAGAAATGATATTGTCATGGAAGGTCTTGTAGATACAGCTGTGGATGTAACAACAATATTATCAGAGCTGTGGTATCCAAATTGGCCTCTTCAGGACATAAATGTTCAGTTTTTAGGAATCACAACTTATCTCATGTAAAGCACAGCATGAGATAGATTGAATGTATATGGTCAGAATGACAGAGAAAAAATATCAAAACCATATTTGGCTAACATAACAATTAATTTGTGGGGACATTGCTATAAGGCACTAAATTCTGAAGTAATGGTTCAGCCATCTTTTCAGGAGCAACTTATCAGAACCAAGGTATCTGGTAATGGCTAAATCAAAAGACAAGATTATTTTGGTATTAATGCTTTGTGAATAAATATTACTGTCCTTTGCTGTGATTTTTTTTTGCTGTAGCTAACTCCCTTTCTGTTACATATTTGTGGATTAATTCCCACAGTTTACAGCCATTTCATGAAAACAGTTTCCCGCTGCCAGGCTTTGCTCCTCACTCCTAGGAAAGTGCAGAGATCTGCCTTCTTGCAATTATCTTTATCAGCATGTGTTTGGTCAGTATTTATGCAATAGCATACCACTTAAGATATTCACAGATTTGCAAAAACCTAGAATTCCTACCTGCCCAAGCTGCTGCTTTGGTTTTACATCACAACAACTATGATCAGAATGGTTGATAGCAACATAGTCCAAAACGGATAATTTAGAGGCCTGGGTTTCTTCTTCCCTTAGAGCAGTAAGTTTAGCTCTGGACCTAGGCTAATAGAAAACTATAGTTTCTGGTGTATATGCTATTTGATCAAGAGCTATCAGTTTCTTCTATGTTGCCTAGTAACCTCTCAGCCTCTATGCATACTGGGCAAAAAGAAGTGTGCCAAATTAAACAATCCATGCCCTATTCACAATTCTACTGAAAATAAACTCCTTAGCTCTTTACTAACCACCCAAAAATGAAGTGTAGCACACTAGCCCTTTACCTCTAGAATTCCCCAATGATTTAATTCCTTTATTATCTAACTTTTCCCATTAATGAGTTCACCATACATGTGGTATCCACTCCCATGAATCTCTCTCTCTCACTCTGTCTTTCTTTCTCTCTGTGTGTGTGTGTGTGTGTGTGTGTGTTTGTTATGTGTATGTGTGTGTATGTCTTTGTGTGTATATGAAAATGTTTATCTGATATTTTATGGGGCAAAAGAATTCTGGCCCTGGAACCTGCTAGGGTTGGGGAATTGCTGGTTTTCAGGGTATATATAACATGTTGTAATGAGGGGGAAAAGAAAGAACATGTATAACTAAGAATAATGTAGAACTAGAAGAACAAGTAATGGGTAGAACAATAAGAAATAATGGACTGAAAAGAGAAGAATAAAGATACAAGGACAGACAATTCCTTTGTAAGTAGATTAGATTTCTTATCTCTCAGATCTTTACCCTCAGATTTCGAGCCTCCTTTTAGCTATCTGTGGCATCTTTCACTGAACCGTGAAAGGAAGTCTTAAAGGCATAAACCTTCTAAGGCTCCTTATGAAGAACAGTCACCAACCATTCAGGCAATACAAGAACAGGTCATAACAGCTGCAGCTATTTAAAAGGCATCAAGAGCCCCACCATTAAAATGGCTGACTGACTAACCCGTATGGGTTGCAAAATGGGCTTTAAGAACTGAGAAACTGAGAGCAGGGAGTGCCTGCCTTCCGGGCAGGTCTCAAGGTTCCCAGTAAGGGAGCTTGGGCACCTACAGCTGGTGCTCCAGGATCTCCAGTGTTCTCCTGCACCCCGCGCTGCCTCCCACCTCCTTCCTCTTGTCCCCGGATCTTTGAGCTACCAGGTGGCCCTGGTTAGGTGCTGAGGAATTCCATCTGGACGGGTGAGTGTCTACTACCCAGGCGCGGTGTGCCACAGAAGCTAGCACAAACCCCCCTCCCCCAGTTCCTTCTGCAGGGCTGCCTTTCTTAGGCACGACCCAATCCCCCGGCACCCCACCCCCCAACACTGCCCTGCGGTTTGCTAGGACCAGTGCTCAGACCGGTTTTAAGCTCCTTCACTAAGGCTATCCACCCAGAGCGGGGAGTGCCTGCCTTCCGGGCAGGTCTCAGGGTTCCCTGTAAGGGAGCTTGGGCACCTACAGCTGGTGCTCCAGGGTTGCCGTCTAGTTGTGCTGAGGAGTTCTATCTGGACGGGTTAATTCCTGTTTCTACACTGAAGAGATACACCCAGAGAGTCAGTCACAGCAAAGACTGGACCAAGACACCAGGCCTCTCCTGGCCCCATTTGAAGCAAGAGATGGGAAGGCACCAATACAAGAATTCCTCCAACAACCTGAAAGGCAACATGACATCACCAGAATCCAGGGATCCCGAAACAAGAAGAATTGTACACCCTACTCCAGAAGAATTAGAAGAAATCGACTCAAAAGTGAATTATATGAAAATAATAGAGGACCTTAAACAGGAGGTGAAAAACTGCCATAAACAATTAGAGATGACAAACAAAAAAGTAGAGGAAATAAATAAATCGCTCAAAGATACCCAAGAAAACCAAGAGAAGCAAGAAAAAGCACTCAAACAGATAAGGGAAGCAGTTCAAGACTTGAAGAATGAAATGGAAGTAATGAAGAAAACACAAACCGAGGGAAGGATGGAGATGGAAAACCTGGGTAAACGAACAGGAACCACAGAGACAAGTACTACCAACAGATTACAAGAGATAGAAGAAAGAATGTCAGACACTGAAGATACCATAGAGAAAATAAACACACTGATCAAAGAAATTCTCATCACAAAACATTCAGGAAATATGGGACACAATAAAAAGACCAAACTTAAGAATAATTGGGATAGAAGAAGGAGAGGAAGTACAGCTCAATGGTCCAGAAAATATATTTAATAAAATTATTGAAGAAAACTTTCCCAATCTAAAGAAAGATATTCCTTTGAAGGTTCAAGAAGCATACAGAACACCGAATAGACTGGACCAAAAAAAAACATCTCCTTGCCGTATAATAATCAAAACACAAAACATACAGAATAAAGAAAGAATATTAAGAGCTGCAAAGGAAAAAGGTCAAGTTACTTATAAAGGTAAACCTATCAGACTTACACCTGACTACTCTATGGAAACCATGAAAGCCAGAAGGTCCTGGATAGATGTACTGCAGAAGCTAAGAGAACATGGATGCAAGCCCAGACTACTATACCCAGCCAAGCTATGGTTCACTATAAATGGAGAAAACAAAAATTTCCAGGATAAAAACAAATTTAAACAATACGTAGCCACAAATTTAGCCTTACAGAAAGTAATAGAAGGAAAATCACAAACCAAGGAGTCCAACAATGACCACAATAACTCAAACATCTAGAAACCCTTCACCAGCGCAACTCAAAGAAGGCAAACACACAAACTCTATGACTAAAAAACTGACCGGAGTTAACAACCACTGGTCATTAATATCCCTTAATGTCAATGGACTCAACTCACCTATAAAAAGGCACAGGCTAAGAGATTGGATACGCAAACAGGATCCAACATTCTGCTGTTTACAAGAAACACACCTCAACCACAAAGACAGGCACCTACTTAGAGTAAAGGGATGGGAAAAGGTTTATCAAGCAAATGGACCTAAGAAACAAGCAGGTGTGGCCATACTAATTTCTAACAAAGTTGACTTCAAACTTAAATCAATCAGAAGAGATGGAGAGGGACATTTTATACTCATAACAGGAACTATTCATCAGGATGAAGTCTCAATCCTGAATATCTATGCCCCTAATATAAAAGCACCCAGGTACATAAAAGAAACATTACTAAAACTCAGGCTGCCATCAAACCGCACACACTAATAGTAGGAGATTTCAACACTCCTCTTTCACCAATGGACAGGTCAATCAGACAGAAACCTAACAGAGAAATAAGAGAATTAATGGAGGTAATGAATCAATTGGACTTAATAGACATCTATAGAATATTCCACCCAAATAGGAAAGAATATACCTTCTCTGCAGCTCATGGAACCTTCTCGAAAATTGACCACATCCTCGGTAACAAAGCAAACTTCCACAGTTACAAAATAATATCCATAACCACCTGTGTCTTATCAGATCACCATGGACTAAAGTTAGAATTCAACAACCATGCTACCCCCAGAAAGCCTACAAACTCATGGAAACTGAACAGTCAACTATTGACCCACACCTGGATCAAAGAAGAAATAAAGAAAGAAATTAAAGTCTTCCTTGAATTCAATGAAAATAAAGAAACATCATACTCAAACTTATGGGACACTTTGAAAGCAGTCCTAAGGGGAAAGTTCATAGCCCTTAGTGCCCACTTAAAGAAAACAGAGAAAGCATACATTGGAGACTTAACAGCCCACCTGAAAGCTCTAGAAAAAAAAGAAGCATACTCACCTAGGAGGAGTAGAAGATTGGAAATAATCAAACTGAGGGCAGAAATCAACAAAATAGAAACACAGAAAACAATCCAAAGAATCAATGAAACAAAAAGCTGGTTTCTGGAAACTAAATAAGAAGGTGAACCCAAAGAAAAGCATATAGCTATCCTCCTGGTTATGGGAAGTAGACCAGATTGCCGGGCAAAAAATTGGGATCTTGGGGGTGTGGTGGGAGGGGGGGGTAAGGGGAGAAGGGGAGAGAAATGTGAGAACTGGAGGTTGGGGGAACTTGGGGAAACGGGATGATTGGGATAAAGGAAGGTTGGTTAGGGTAGCAGAGAAGCACACATCTTAATTAAGGGAGCCATCTTAGGGTTGGCAAGAGACTTGGATCTAGAGGGGCTCCCAGGTGTCCAGGGCGATGTCCCCAGTTAGCTCCTGGGGCAGCTGTGGATAGGGAACCTGAAATGACTCTATCCTATAGCCATACTGATGAATATCTTGCATATCACCATAGAAACTTCATCTGGCGATGGATGGAGATAGAGACAGAGATCCACACTGGAGCACTGGACTGAGCTCCCAAAGTCCCAATGAGGAGCAGAAGGAGGGAGAATATGAGCAAAGAAGTCAGGACCACAAGGGGTGTGCCCACCCGTGGAGACAGTGGGACTGATTCTTTGGGAGCTCACCAAGGCCAGCTGGACTCTGACTGAAAAAGCATGGGATAAAACCGGACTCTCTGAATTTGGCGGACAATGAGGGCTGCTGAGAAGCCAAGGACCATGGCACCGGGTTTTGATCCTACTTCATGCTCTGGCTTTGTGGGAGCCTACCCAGTTTGGATGTTCACCTGCCTAGACCAGGATTGAAGGGGGAGGACTTTGGACTTTCCACAGGGCAGGGAACCCTGACTGCTCTTCAGGCTGGAGAGGAAGAGGGAGGAGGGGGGGGAGGGGAGGAGGAGAGGGAGGAGTGGGAGGGAAATGGAAGGCGGGGAGGAGGCAGAAATTTCTTTTTTTTTTCCAATAAAAAAATAAATAAATAAAAAGGAAAAAAAAAAGAACAGAGAAACTTCAGATTTAGAACAGCTGGTATTGGACCAATTAAGTGAACAGCATATTGAAAAATGAACCAAACCTTAGAAATCTCCTGTATTTGTTGTTAAACAGAAATCTGAAAAATGGAGAATGGTAACATATCCAAGTGCTTATAATACGGTAATCCAGCCAATGGGATCTCTACAGCCTGTAATTCCCTTGCCTTCTCCTTTCCCTAAGAGATGTTCTATTTTAGTTGCTGACCTAAAAGATTATTTATTTACTATACCTTTACAAGAAAAAGATAGAAAAATTTTCTTCACAGTAACTACTTAAAATTTCTCAGCCTGTTAAGAGATATCAATGGAAGAATCTCCCACAGAGAATGTTTAATAGTCCCACCCTGTGCCAATAATTTTATGGCATCCATTGGAAATGATTGTATCAAGAATAATAAAACCTGAGTCTAATATTGGGATTCAAACTTAAAGCAAAGAAATCAGCCACTAGAGAATTCTTGCCTCTACTGGTCGGGTGAGCACAGATGAAGCATATAAAGCAACCAAAGCAGAATAAGTGGTCTAAGTCTATTTCTCTCATGTGATATTCCCTCTAGTACTTCGGTTAAAGGTGTTTGACTCCATAGTACTGGGATTAAAATTGTAGGCCACTAGCACCTGGATTTGTTTCTACATTAATTTTGAGTAGCCAAAAGTAACCTTGAACTCACAGAGATCCATCTGCCTCTGTCTCCAAAATTCTGGAATTAAAAGTGTCTACCACCTCTGCATGAGATCCAGTGACTTAACTTTTCCCATGGCTTTCAGGCTAGATTTATTAATTAAAATACAAGTAATATACCACTATAAATGATACATAAACAATTTCCTCAATCTAAAATTTAATATTACATGGTTAATATTTTATTAACTGTTTTAACTGTGGATAATTTAGAAAGGGATATTTGAAGAAGTTAAGAAATATTTACCTTTTTGAAATTGTTATTGAGTTCAGCTGCCACCTGAAAAAATAAAAAGAAGAGATTCAATTAAAAATGTAGGCTATAAAATTGGTTAACCAAAAATTAGAAACAAAAAGTGAAAATTAGGAGATATTGATTCCAGATTCTTAATGACTTCCATAGATGGCTAGGAGACATTTTCAATCTACAGACCACTATTAGGATTAAACTTGTTGAACTGATTAATTTAAACAAAACCTTAGATGGTGACAAGGATTTAAATAGCTTCAGGAAATTATTACCTGAAGCTGATAGAGACATGACTTTGATTGAAGAGAAATTACAGAAGGCACATGTGGATCTTGTGGTTCTAAATCTTAACTGTATTCTGGTCACATTACATTGCAATTATTACCTTTACAGGAGTTATCATGCAGAGGGAAAATATTATCTTAGGATGAATCATTTTGTCACACTTGACTTTATTATTTATTCAGTTACAAGATACAACTAAAAATGGAATCATCTCATATACACAACCCACACTGGATCCCTGTTGGGTCTGCCAAGTCCTCTAGCAAAAGGTAGCACAGAAATTGAATGTTTTTTTATTGGAAATGTGTTGAAGACCTCAGAATTTCAGAAACATCTTCATGTCATAAAAAAAGTTTAAAAAAGATTTTACATAATGTGGCAACAAGCCAAGAAATTTATGAGGAAATGTCCTACTTGTTCTTTATACAAATAAACATAAGTACCTGCAGGAAGTAACCAAAACGGAACTCAAAAGAATGCTATCTGACAGATGGATATGTCCTATTTTGTAGAATTTAGAAAACTAAAATATGTATACCACACGAAAGATACTTATTCAGGTTTTTAGTGGGCAACTGCTTTGAGTTTGGAAAAGGCTATTTAAGTAATCGCATATTTGCTAGAAGCTATTGCCATCATGAATATGACTCTAAAAATAAAGACAGACAATGATCCTGAATATGTCTCTAAGAAAATAATTTTTTGTATTTTATAAAATAAAGCATATTACAGTTATAATCTAGACTCCTACAGGGCAGGCAGTTATAGAAAGGACAAATCAAACTCTGAAGAATGTGTTAAAAAAAACAAAAGGGATGATAAATACCTCAAGAAATAGATTGCAAAATGCTTTATTACCTTTAAATTTTCTAAATGCTAATAAAAATGAAATCACAGAAGTAGAGAGACATAGAGTAATAAAAATTTGGATTAATTCAACTGATATATTTAAAATGCACTGAATGAAAACAAGGACATATGACATGTTAGGGAAGGCTTTTAGTTGTGTTTCTGCAGGAGAAGAAATGTTATGAAAACCATCAAAACTGATAAAGACTCATGTTGAAGAAGAGAAAACTCTTGATTACAAGAGATGATAGTTCATAAAAGAATAAGACCATTTAATCTAAACTAACTTATAAAACTCGTAAATGCTTTTCATTTGGTCTGAAATAACTTGTCAAATGAGAACTTCACCCAAATTAAGATTGGGGAAGGTTTTGGTTTTATCTTTACTAGAGAATAAAAGTATCAAACTAAGGAATTAAAAGAACACTGTACAATTTGACTTCTATAAAAAAGGACAACTCATCTAGACAAAATGCCTCAAGAAAAAGTATAAATTGGCCTACGGGTATATTACATTACCAACAGGATAAAAATTCATAAATCTTCACTTCAGACACATAATGCAAATGATGTTTTTATAGACCCAGCCCAACTAAAGATTAAAGCCAGCTTTGAAGTTGGGGTATAGCTCTCTCCTTCTCTAAACACAAGCATGCTTACAAAAGTAAAATTCAAAATCTGTATTTCATGTCAGAGGAGCCACTTTATATAGGACAGATCAAGGACAAAAATTTAGGGACTATTTTATTGTTACTAGTATTATAATCCTTTGGTTTTATACTGATTCTATAACAACTTTTCTTAAGGTATAAATTTTATAAGATTAATTCATGTGTATGTATACATTTATTTTTTAACCTTTTTGTCATGATATTGTTTTTCACATCCAGTAATAAACTACTAATTCTATAATAAGATTTCATATACCTGCCTGTACATGATTTCATGTTTGAGACTCCATCAGCTTTTTACAGTGAACCAGGGGTATGTCTAACAGTGACTTATAAAGTCTTCAATAGTAGGACAGGGCCCTACAATGATGATTTCTCCAGGACTATAATGAAACCACTAAACTGAAACACCACCTAAAGATCAGCTTCTTGACTGCAAACTGCTGAGAACAATTTTGAGGCTGGTAGCTGAGATGATCCGACCTAATAGACTACTCTAGTCTGAATTTGAGAAAAGCCTTGCAATTTTGTGTTATTCAGACACTGTACAGCTATCTCTCATAGGTCTTGAATATTAACTCATTTTTTTTTCTTTCAGGAACTCCTAAAGATAACCTCACCCCAGATATCAGAAAGTAAATTTACAAATATGACACCCACATTTCAAAAATGTATGTGTTATAGGTATGTGGCATTGTTTAGAGGGGTTGGTTATGAGATATTATTGGTTATGTCCAAGAGGAAAGTTGGGGAAAGGAGATTAGATTCAGATTTCTTCTTTCAAAAAGAAAAAAAAGGAAGATACAGATATATTAGGATAAAAGGGTAGATTATAGAATGTACTCTGAGAAGGAAAAAGGAAGGACATAGATATGATCAGATAAAATGTTAGATTACTGAATCTACCATTAAAAACAACTACTAGCTTTAAATGTTTACATTGGATTGGAGCTTTGTATATTGCATACAAATTTTGTGTATTGATACAAATTTGAGATTGCTCTTTTAGAACCTAACTGCACATATATTTTTGATTCTTCAAGTTAACAACTTAATACAATATTTTTTGTCCTTGAAAATTATTATTACCAACTATTTAGAATAATAAGAAAATACAGTTTAGTACTTAATCAACTATCATAATCAAACTCATAGCCACATTAGGTATGTCTTAAAGGACAAACAAAGATATGTTTTAGATAGACAGATAATGATCAGACATTTCAGAGATCTAGAGAATATGGCATTTAAAATTTTTACTAATATAAATACTTTTCTCATGACAATGAGACATGTCTCCTCCTGCCACCACTAATCTCCTTCAGAGGAGATAATGTACATTGAACAAACATGGAATTTATGATTTTTTTGGCAAAAGTCAAGTACTGGGCAAGAAATTACCCTTATTTTAACTGTTGACAGTATGCTGTCCTAATTGGACAAGCAGAACACAAAAGATTGTGGCTGCCAAACAATTCCATGACTGGGCTGATCAACCATTCAGAATATTCTACTTTACATGTTTTGTCAAATATCCTATGCCTGTAGATTGAATATCGATGCTCCAACACTGCAGAGAAACTTTTATGGATTATTTGGTCAACCCGATATTTCTACCATTTCTCATATACTTTGTAAGTTGTTTGCTAGCACTTCCTGCTTACTCAGTTAGTACTATTTCCTTTTTAGTTCTCAGAGGTAGCTAACAACTAAATGGTGATAGCTTTTCTTCCTTACCAGGCTAAGAAAAGAGTCTCACTAAGGAGCTGTAAAGTGCAAAAAACTGAGAGACATCCAAAGATAGTTTTGAATGATACTGCACATTATGATAGAAAGTAAATTATTTAAAGGCTGTGGACTCACCAAGATATGATAGATATGGTGCATTTTCTCTGAATTTTTCAAATGCCCATGGAATAGAGGTTGTTGATATATTTATTATCTATATACATTATATATAGTTGTTGTATTTATTATATATTTCTTTTAATATTTATAGCCTACTTTTTACATTTTAAACATAAGAGGTAAAATATGGTAGTATATTATTTGTCTTTTAATAAATAAAGCTGGCCTGAAGATCACAGAGAGAAGCAGCTACACTAGTCAGCCATACAGGCCAGAAAGTGGTGCTACACACCTTTAATATAAGGACTCGGGACACAGAGGCAGACCGATCTTTGTAAGCTCAATGATATCCTGGGCAAGACAAGATTGATCCAGAAACACATCCAAGTGTTGGTAGTACACATTTTTAGTCCCAGGGTTTGGGAGTCACACACATATAATTCCAGCATTAGGGAAGCATAGATAGGAGCAATATGGCTGAGCAGAGAGAGGAACATAAAAGGGTAGAGACAGGAACTCACTACAGAGTAGAATCTAAAGTTGGTGGAGAAGGATCGTCTCTTTTTCTGAAACTTGGAAAAGATAAAAAATCTCTCCAGTGGCTTACATGTTTTACTTTTTTGATCTTCAGCTTAAACTGCCATTTCTGTCACTGGATATTTAATTGTTCATGTTACATTTGGTGCCCTATGTTTGGTGTATGAGTTCATGAAAAAGCTATTTGACTGTGACTTTATAGACACCAATATTGGCTGAAATTACACACAGCAGGAATCATTGGATTATGTCTCTTCCTCAGGCTGCTGACAAATTAGGTAGCTGCTTTGAAATTCAGTCAGACTTTTACTATTCTATGCAGTAGAAATAATCCTCACATTTTTATCAACATTGTCAGCAAATTTACTAAGGCAATTGTTAATTCTTACAGGAAAGGATTATTTAGAAAAAAGAATATTTCCCATCTTTTAAATGGGAAAAATTATTATAATAAAGAATTTTGGGTCTCTTTATGATAATATGCTAGACAGTTTGAAAATGGAACAATTAAAAGAGAGGATAACTAATTTAGTTGGGATTTATGTGGTATCAATTGTAAACATTATCAGCATTATTATCTTTGTTTTATTACTAAAATTGTTGTTGATCTAAGTATTAAGATGCAGACATTAATTATTAATAAATAATTATTAATTATTAAGAACTTCATTAAATAGCTCAGACATATTTCCAAACCCAACAGGGAAGTTTAATGGAGAACAATTTTCAACATTGCATTCTAAGAATAGAGAGGAACAGTCTAAGGTTTTCACAGAAGCTAACTTAATATATCTATTGATCTTACAGAAAATGCTAAATGACAGCAGCACTGAAAATGCCAAATGAAATCTTGTGCCAAAGGTAGATTTAGGATGTTCAAAAGAGCAATAGTTTCATATGACACACATTTACCTTTTGTGAAAAGAATGTTAAATTCATGGTCAGTTTGTTACAGACTTTTTCCTAAAAATTGGATAGAACTGGTTAAAGCTATTTTAGAGGCTGCTCCACAAAGATAATGGAGTACCTGGTTCAAAAAAGAGGTTAAGACTATTGAAAAATGGAGTAAGCTAGAGGAATGAAAATCTCCCAAGATAAAATACTTAGAGAAGGAAATTATGCTCCTGTAGAAATGCAGTCTCGATTATGGTTGAATCCTGACTTTAGGCCATTCAGCAGCTTTGAAAGCTTAGGACAAAATTGAAGAAATAGAAAAAAAGACTAGTCATTTATTAAAACATTCACAACTTTCTTACAAACATTGACCTCAGCAGGAAAAAGAATGGTACCAAATTCAGGAGCTAGACAAATAATAATTAAATCTCTCTCTTTTGAAAAGGATAATTATTAATGCAAAAGGATTATTAGGCCATTAAAAGCAAGGTCAGTACCTGTTTAGGAATGCATCAAAGATACAATTAATATTGAATCTCCTGTACATGATGATACTTGTATAGGAGAAGTGATTTATAGAGATTTGAAAAAATGGAAATATCAAGTGTTTTATTTGTGGCAGGCAACATTTAAACAAGACATGCCTAAAAACAAAACCCTTTCTAAGCATAATCCATCCATAACACCCTTTTTTTTTCTGGATTATGTAGAAGTCAAAGGCAGGCATTAGACTAATAAATGTAGGTCAACAAAGGATAATCAAGGTAATATGTAGTGGCCTTTAACTTGCATTTTAATAAGTAAACTTTGACGATCAAAAAGATAAAATAGTCACACTGGCTAGTCTTATAGACTAGGCAGCAACAATTCACACTAAACATACCATCTTACCATAAAAACCAGGCAGTAGTGGTACATGCCTTTAATTCCAGAGTTATAAAGAGTTATAAAACGTGGGGAGACAGCTCTCGGACACAGTCTCATTGTGATATTCATGGAGGCAGGACTGCCAGTTAAGACTGAGGTCAAGATAAGTGCTTGTAGCTAACTTCTTTGATTTTTAGATCTTCAGATTGAACCCCAATTTGTCTCTCTGAGGTTTTATTAATACTGTTTCATTTGATACCAAACATTGGGCAGAAGTTTACATAAAAATTCCTGTGGCTACCAGGACAAGTCAGAGATGGACCTGAACCTAGCCACATGGGCTTGGGAGAGAATCTAGTGTTCTCATCTCCTATCCATGTCTTACCTTTTATATAAAGATGAAAAACATACAGAGAATGTTACTATGGTCTCTCTGAATTGTTTGACTGCTGAGAAAGGAATAACAGTTTCTAAAAGACATTTGCTTGTAAATGCTGCTGAATTAATCCAACATATGTATTTGGAAAATACCTTCACTTTGAAATTTAAGTCAAAAGTTATGTTACTTTGGAGAAGAGGGTATTTTTCTTTCCAAAGGAAATGAGAGTCTCTGGATTTAAAAAAAATAAAAAGTAAGGTTTGATCAGTTGTACATTCATTCTTGGTTGAGAAAAATAAGGTATAATTAAGAAAGATCCCCTGAAAAACTTTTGTTAGGAGTGGATGACCCAGATAATCCAATGTTTTAGAGTACCTCTAATGCAGTTTCCTCTTAATTCTATGTCCAGAACATTCTCAAGACTGCTGGATGAGATGATCCAGACTCACTTTAGTCAGGAATTAACCATATTCCTAAATTTTCTTTAGGTCCCCATGAGATTATCACTGTCCCCAGTCAGTAGTAGGTGGCCTAGAAAACTATCCCCACATTCTCAGAAAATATACTATGGATTTTTTTTTGTTTAGTGTGATGGTTACAAGTTGATATGGCTAATGAAAAAAAATGATAAACAAAAGAAATTAGATTCAAAATTCTTATTCTGAAAAGAAAATAGAGGATATAAATATGATGTGATAAAAGGATAAATTATTGGATAGACTCTGAGAAGAAAAAAGTGATATAAATATGGTAAGATAAAAGGTAGATTATTGAGTCTACTTTTTTTCATTTTTTACTTCTTTTTTTTTATTTTTATTTTTTTTATTTATTTTTTTTATTGAAAAAAAAAAATTTCTGCCTCCTCCCCGCCTCCCATTTCCCTCCCACTCCTCCCTCCCCTCCTTCCCTCCCCCCACTCCTCCCCCTCCCTCTCCAGCCTGAAGAGCAGTCAGGGTTCCCTGTGGAAAGTCCAAAGTCCTCCCCCCTCAATCCTGGTCTAGGAAGGTGAACGTCCAAACTGGATAGGCTCCCACAAAGCCAGAACATGAAGTAGGATCAAAACCCGGTACCATGGTCCTTGGCTTCTCAGCAGCCCTCATTGTCCGCCAAATTCAGAGAGTCCGGTTTTATCCCATGCTTTTTCAGTCAGAGTCCAGCTGGCCTTGGTGAGCTCCCAAAGACTCAGCCCCACTGTCTCCACGGGTGGGCACACCCCTTGTGGTCCTGACTTCTTTGCTCATATTCTCCCTCCTTCTGCTCCTCATTGGGACTTTGGGAGCTCAGTCCAGTGCTCCAGTGTGGGTCTCTGTCTCGATCTCCATCCATCGCCAGATGAAGTTTCTATGGTGATATGCAAGATATTCATCAGTATGGCTATAGGATAGAGTCATTTCAGGTTCCCTATCCACAGCTGCCCCAGGAACTAACTGGGGACATCACCCTGGGCTCCTGGGAGCCCCTCTAGATCCAAGTCTCTTGCCATCCCTAAGATGGCTCCCTTAATTAAGATGTGTGCTTCTCTGCTCCCCTAACCAACCTTCCTTTATCCCAATCATCCCGTTGCCCCAAGTTCCCCCCACCCTCCCCTTCTCACATTTCTCTCCCCTTATCCCCTTATTCCCCTCCCTCCACTCCCCCAAGATCCCAAATTTTTGCCCGGCAATCTGGTCTACTTCCCATAACCCAGAGGATAGCTGTATGCTTTTCTTTGGGTTCACCTTCTTAATTAGTTTCTTTAGGGTATCAAATTAAAGACTCACTGACCTTTATTTATCTCTAGAAACCAATTATAAGTGAGTACATCCCATGCTCATCCTTTTGGGTCTGGGTTACCTCACTCAGGATAGTGTTTTCTATTTCCATCCATTTGCATGCAAAATTCGCGAAGTCATTGTTTTTTACCGCTGAGTAGTATTCTAATGAATATATATTCCATACTTTCTTCATCCATTCTTCCATTGAAGGGCATCTGGGTTGTTTCCAGGTTCTGGCTATTACAAGGCAATTTATAGATTCAATGCAATCCCCATCAAGATCCCATCAAAATTCTTCACTGATCTTGAAAGGACAATAATCAACTTTATATGGAATAACAAAAAACCCAGGATAGCCAAAACAATCTTATACAATAAAGGAACTTCTGGAGGCATTACCATCCCTGACTTTAAACTCTATTACAGAGCTACAGTAATGAAAACGGGGTGGTATTGGCATAAAAATAGAGAAGTCGACCAATGGAATCGTATAGAAGACCCGGATTTTAACCCACAAACCTATGAATACCTCATTTTCGATAAAGGTGCTAAAAGTATACAATGGAAGAAAGAAAGCATCTTCAACAAATGGTGCTGGCACAACTGGATGTCAACCTGTAGAAGAATGAAAATAGACCCATATCTATCACCATGCACAAAACTCAAGTCCAAATGGATCAAAGACCTCAATATCAATCTGAACACACTGAACCTGATAGAAGAGAAAGTGGGAAGTACCCTACAACAGATGGGCACAGGCGATTGCTTCCTAGGTATAACCGCAGCAGCACAGTCATTAAGGGCAACATTGAATAAATGGGACTTACTGAAACTGAGAAGCTTCTGTAAAGCAAAAGACACTGTCACTAAGACAAAAAGGGAACCCACTGACTGGGAGAAGATCTTCACCAACTCCGCAACAGACAAAGGTCTGATCTCCAAAATATATAAAGAACTCAAGAAACTAGACTTTAAAATGCTAATTAACCCAATTAAAAAATGGGGCACTGATCTGAAGAGAGAATTCTCAACAGAAGAAGTTCAAATGGCCAAAAGGCACTTAAGGTCATGCTCAGCCTCCTTAGCGATCAGGGAAATGCAAATCAAAACAACATTGAGATATCACCTTACACCTGTCAGAATGGCTAAAATCAAAAACACCAATGATAGCCTTTGCTGGAGAGGCTGTGGAGAAAGGGGCACCCTCATCCATTGCTGGTGGGAATGCAAACTTGTGCAACCACTTTGGAAAGCAGTGTGGCGGTTTCTCAGGAAAGTTGGGATCAACATACCCATGGACCCAGCAATGCCACTCTTGGGAATATACCCACGAGAGGCCCGATCATATGACAAGGACATTTGTTCAACTATGTTCATTGCAGCATTATTTGTATTGAGTCTACTTTTAAAAGGCAACTGCTAGTTTTAAATGTTTTACACTGGATTGGACTTTTGTATACCATATACCATTTTTTATATTGTTATAAATTTGAGATTGCTTTTCTTAGAACATACTATGCTGTAGGAGCTCCTTCCACTCCTTCAGCCTTTAAGATACCAGCCCACTTGGAGTGGTCTCTTCTGCTTTAAAAATCAGCAGTAGCTGTGTGCTCATTCTTTTGCTTCTGTTTGCCACTTCCAGCTGCTAGACCCTGTTCCTGGTCACACACAGGGCTGTTGTCTAGGACAGTGATCTGTAAGTTTTCCTCTTAAATAAATAACCCTTTTATTAATCATAATTCTAAACTTGTGTAAAATTGTTTTGTGACATACCCCTTCAATACTATACATACATTTCTACTCTTGTTCAAGGTATTATATTTAAATAACTAATTTAGCAATGCAATGTAAAATTCTAATCCTGTTTATTATAATAATGATAAATAGGCTTATAGTGAATCACTTAGTATAATCGAATTTGAAGTCACATTAGGTATGTTTTCAAAGTCAAACAAAGTTATAATTTATACAGGTCATCTTCAAACACTCCAGAGATCTACAGAATATGAAATTTAAGATGTGTTGATAACCTTTGTTTTTCTTTTTTATGTCAATAGACATTCTTGTTCCTGGCAGTACCAATTTACTTCAGAGTTGATAATGTGTATTGTAAAAACTCCATGTGGAGTTTATTTTCTTGTGGCAAAAGGAAGCCACTGGGCAAGACTATGTCCTTGCCTGAACTGCTGACAACATACTGCCCTAAATAGACAAGCAGGACCAAAATATCCTGCTTCACTGAAAAGTCTTTCAGATAAACTAGGTCTGTAGGCCAAAGATGGATGCCCCAACCTTACAGAAGACAGTTTGGTGTATGTCTAGGAAGTCACCTGTTTCTGTCATTACTTGCAGTTTTTGGAAGTTGCTTGTTTGCACTTCCTCCATACTCAGTCTTATTTCCTTCATGGGTCTCTGAGGTGGTAGAACATCAGATAGTTATAGCCTCATTTGTTTACAAGACTCAGAAAAGAAATTCAATAACCAAGTGTAAAATATATAAGGTTGAGAGCTATCAAAAGATGGTTTTGGATGATATTTTAAGTTGTATTAGAAAGTAAATGAGGTACAAAATTTTAGACTCACAAAGAAAGGATAGAGGTGGAGTATTTTCTCTGAATTTGTTATATGCAAAGGGGATGGACATTGCTGATGAATTTGCATGTATGCATCATTTAGAGTTATTGTATTTACTGTACATATTTTTGTATATTAGTTATAGCCTTTTTATTTAAGACAAAAAGTGAAAATATAGTGGCATTTCACTTGTATTTTAATAAATAAAACTCACATGAGGATCAGAAAAGTTAAACTGCCCACACTAGCAAGCCCTACATACAAGGCAGCAATAACACATGCCTTTAAACACAGTAGACACCAAATTTGCCTTAGAAACCTGGACATAGTAGTAAATGCTTTTAATCTGAGATCTAGAGAGGATTATAAAATGTAAGGACAGTCTCATTCTAAGATTCATGGAGGCAGAATAGCAAATTGTGACTGAGGTCAAGGTATGAGCCAGTGGCTTACTGCCTTGATTTTTGAATCTTTAGAATAAACCCCAAATTTTCTGTCTGAGTTTTTAGAAATTGTGCTTCAGTAATTCTTTGAATCAGTAAACTCCTTTATGGGTCTCTCACCAGCCAATATGCCTAATCCAGTTCAATTGTTTCTTGCCATCACATAGGAAACCCCTTCACAGAAGAATCAAAAAAACTATTAGCTATCATAAGAAACCATACTGTTCTAGAAAATGGAGCAGTTATAGATGAGAGAACAGAAAATTCATTATAAACCATAATAATAACTAACAAAGACTAAAATTATAAATACAAAGAAATGAGATTGTCATTGAAGGTCTGGTAGATAGAGGTGCAATTGTAACAATAATTCATCAGAAGATTGGCATCCAAATTGGCCTCTACAGGGCATAAATATTCAGTTTTGGGGGATGGAAAATTTATCTCTGGTAAAGCAGAGTGTGAGATGAATCAAATGTATGAGGCCAGAAGCACAGAAAGAAATATAAAAATTATATTGGATAACATAATGATAAATTTGTGTAGACATGATTTGTTACAGCAATGGAAGACTCAGATTAATATTCCCCATATTTTAGAAACATAACATAAAGTAACATATGTTTCTGGGAAAAATATTACAAGATATTATAAAGAACAGTCACCAAACATTCAGGTTGTACAAAAACATCTTCTGCTATTTAAAACAGACTAACAGACCTAACTTTATAATGGTTGACAGAAAACCTCTATAGATGGTGCAATGACCTTTAGCAATAGAGAACCTGCAGACTTTAGAACAGTTGTTACAGGAACAACTAGGAACTCAGCATATTGAAGAATCATCCAGTCCCTGGAATTCTCCTGTATTTGGTGTTAAAAAGAAATCTGGGAAATGAAGAATGGTAACAGATCTAAAACTTGTTAATGAGGTGATTAGCCAATGGGCTAGAATTCCTTTGCCATCTTTTTTGTTTAAGAGATACTCTATCATAATCATTGGTTTAAAAGTTGTTTCTTCAGTATACCTTTACAAGAAATAGAAAGAAAAATTTGCCTTCACAGTGCTTATTTATAATTTTCTGCCTACTAAGAGATATGAATGGAAGTTGCCACTGGAGGAAATGCTAAACAGCCCCACCCTGTGCCAATATTTTATACAGCAGCCACTGGAAATGATAAGTAAGCAATTTCCCCAATCTATAAATTACCATTACATAAATGTCATTTTATATTCTGATTCAAATGTAGATACTTTAGAAAGAATGTTTGAAGAAGTAAAGAATTATTTTTTACCTTTTCAAAATCGATGTCTTCCAATAAATCCTGAAAACTACAAAGAGGAGATTCTATTAATTATTTAGACTATAAAATTGGTTAACAAAAAATTGAGACCCTAAAAGATCAATTTCAGACTCTTAATGAGTTCCAAAAATTGAACTATGGGACATTTCCCATCTATGGCCCACAGGTGGATAAAACCTGGTAAACTGGTTAATGTAAACCAAACCTTAGATGGTGACAAGAACTTAAATAATTCTAGGAAATTATCAGCTGAAACTGAGAGAAAATTGTCTTAGATTGAAGAGAAGTTACAAAAGATAAATGTAGATCATGAGTAGCTAAATCTTAACTGCATTCTGATCATATTACTCTCCCTACAGGAGTTTTAATGCAGAGAGATATTATCTTAGAATGGATCTTTTTACCATATTAACCATGGAAAAAATTATGTGGAAAAGTTCTCTGTGTTAATTCTAAATGTAAACTGAAACTCCATCAATTAACAGGAAGAGACACAAGAGAAATTATTGTAGCTTTTAATAATGATGACACTGACAAATTATGGGAAGAAAGTCAACTTTGACAAAGAGCTTGTAGTAATTTTTATGGAAATAATAACAACAGGCATCCCAGAAGCAAGAGAATTAAACTTATAAAGAATACTAACTGGATCCTCTTACCATTGTACAGGGCACATCAATACCTGGTGACCCTACATTTTATACTGATGTAAATGAGTCAGAAAAGGCAGATTACAGATTAGAAAACTTAAGAAAAGTGGATCAAAGCCCTTAGTTTCTATCCAAAATTTAGAATTATATGCTATTCTGATGGTGCTAAGGGATTTTAAAGAAACTCTCAACATAGTTACTGATTTGCAATATGCAGAAAAATTTGTTTTGCATATTGAAACCACTGAATTTAGATACAATCAGAAATAAAAATCATACCATATACATAAACACTTTCGATTACATATGGTTTTGCTAGGTCCAATAGCAAAGTTTTATGTCAATAGCAAAGGTTTAAAAAAAAGACTTTTCTTTCTTTTTTTTATTTATTTAAGATTTCTGTCTTTTCCCCACCGCAGCCTCCCATTTCTCTCCCCCTCCCCGAGTCAAGTCCCCCTCCCTCTTCAGCCCAAAGAGCTATCAGGGTTCCCTGCCCTGTGGGAAGTCCATGGACCACCCACCTCCATCCAGGTCTAGTAAGGTGAACATCCAAACTGCCTAGGCTCCCACAAAGCCAATACGTGCAGTAGGATCAAAAAAAAGACCCCGAAGAGGAAGCCAGCTGTGGCCACCACATAAGGGTTTTTATACAAGAATAAAGAGTTAAAAAAAAAAAAAAAACCCATTGCCATTGTTCTTGAGATATCAGTAGTCCTCATTGTCTCTATGGAGCAGAAGGAGGGAGAACATGAGCAAGGAAGTCAGGACCACGAGGGGTGCACTCACCCACTGTGACAGTGGAACTGATCTATTGGGAGCTCACAAAGGCCAGCGGGACTGGGACTGAATAAACATGGGATGAAACCGGACTTTCTGAACATAGCGGACAATGAAGGCTGATGAGAAGCCAAGGACAATGGCACTAGGTTTCGATCCTAATACATGAACTGGCTTTGTGGGAGCCTAGCCTATTGGGATGCTCACCCTCCTGGACCTGGATAGAAGTAGGAGGACCTTGGACTTCCCGCAGGGCAGGGAATCTGGACTGCTCTTCATTCTCGAGAGGGAGGCGGAATAGAGTGGGGGGGGAGGGGGAAAGGGGTAGGGGAGTGAGGGGAACGGCGAATGTGTAGGAGGAGGGGGAGGGAAATGATGGAGAGGAGGCGGGAATTTTTTTTCAACAACTAAAAAAAAATTAAATTTGCTACTTAAACAAAAAAAAAAAAAGACTTTTCCATCACTTGGCAACAATCCAAGGAAATTATAAAGAAATTTCTTACTTGTTCTTTATTTAGTCAAACACTACTATCTGAAGGAACTTGTCCAAAGGGTACATAAAAGAATGAAATCTGGGAAATGGATATGTTCAATTTTAGAATTTGAAAAACTAATATATGTACACCACACCATTGATAGCTATTTAGGTTTTCAATAGGCAATTGATTTGAGTTTGGAAAAAATAATGTGTTAATCACATATTTGCTAGAAATTATGGCCATCATGAATATACCTGTACAAATAAAGACAAACAATGTTCCATCATATGTCTTTAACAAAATGAAACAGTTTTTTTTTGCTCATTATAAAATATATTAAAAGTATACCACAGACGCCTACAGGGCAGGCAAATATAGAAAGGACAAACTGAACTCTAAAGGATATGTTAAATAGAAAGAAAGGATTAATAACTACCTCAAGAAATAGATTGCATAATGCTTTATTAACTTTGAATTTTCTAAATGCTAGTGTGAAAGGAAAAATAGCTGTAGAGAAAAATTGGATAATTAAAAATTATTGAATTTAATTAGCCAATATATTTTAAACATGTATGGACCTCAGAATGGAAATTTGAACATGTGTTACATAGTGGAAAGAGCTTTTACTTTTGTTTCCACAGGAGAAAAGGAGCTATGGATAACATCAAAATTGATTACTATTTTATTTGAATAAGAGAGAACCTCTTAGTTAGAAAAGATGATAGTTCATCAAACAGCTTGATTGTTTAATCTAAACTAACATTTAAAAGAAACAAATGCTTTAATTTGTACCCTGAATAAATGGGACATCTGAAGAAAAAGGAAAACTCATCCTTAAAAAAATGTCCCAAGAAAAAGATTAAATTGTTCTATTGCTATATCACATTTCCAATAGGATAGAAATTCATAAATCTTCCCAAGTGTTTGTTTCTTCTATTCTCTACAGACATATAAAGCAAATGATCTCTCTGTAGATTCAGTCCAGTTAAACATTAAAGCTGGCTTTGGAATTGAAGTGTGTCTCTTTCCTTCTCTAAACCCAAGACTACTTATTAAATTACAATCCAAAATCTATATCTCATTTCAGAAGAACCACATAATATGAGAGAAAAGAAAAACAAAAAATCATGGACTTTTGTATGGCTTCTATAATCCCTTGGCTTGAGGACTCTTTAACAGCTTTTTAAGGTATAAATTTTATAATATTAATATATATATATATGGATGTATATATTTTATATTTTTCAATGTTATTAATGGTCATATAGAGTACTTACTAATTCTAGAAAAGATTCCATCTACTGTAGAGTACATAATTTTGAGTTTGAATCTGTATCATATTTCTGCAAGCCTAATAGTGACCATTGAAGTCTCAAAAGCAGGATGGGGCCCCACAGGAGTGATTCATCCAGGATTCTGATAACACCATTCAGCTTAAAAAGACCACCTAAAGATTGGCTTCTGGACTACAAACCTCTCAGGAAAATTTTGTGCTGGCTAAGATGATCCAGCATTACAGACTATTCTAGCCAGAACTTGAGACAAGCCCCGCACATTCCCATTACACAAACATGAGACAACAAATGATACAGCTACCTCTGTCAAGTTGTGAAAATTAACCCTAATTTTTTATTTCAGGATCCCCTAAAGATATCTTTTACCCAGAAAGCAGGAATTAAATTTAAGACTATGACACTCACATTCCTAAGATGTGGAGTGAGTAGTTTTAGTTTGTTCAATGGGTTACAGATTTGTCATTGTTTGGGTAGTTGATTGCAAATTCTTATTGGTTATAGACAGGAGGAAAGTTGAACAAGGATATTAGATACAAATTTCTTGTTTCAAATAGAAAAAAGGGGGATACATTTATGATGGGATAAAAGTATAGATTATCGAATCTACTCTGCAAAAAGGAGAAAAAAAATATAGATATGATCATATGAAAATGTAGATTATTGAATCTACTTTTAAAAAGCAACTACTAGTTTTAAATGTTTTACATTGGGTTGGACTTCTGTATATTGTATACAAATTTTATATATAGATCAGGGAGTTAGTCCAAAGAAACTTTGAGTGACATATTCAGTAACAATATAACAAGGGAAGAGTTGCCATGTGGGCTAACAGTAGTGCGTTCCTTACCTCTAAGAGCAATAAGAAAAACATAAAAGAACTTTCCTGTTGTACATGCTGTGTACAAAGACTAGAGAATTCCTTGTTTCTTTCTACAAGGGTCTATTCCTCAGTCTTCCAAAGGGAAATGTGGAGAGGACAGATCCATTTACAAATTGCTTTCTACTGTGCACCTTTCCTTATTCTGTTATCCCCTGTCTATAGATTACATCTATCCTAGACATGAATCAGGGTGCCAGAGATGTTATTACACACCCACAAATTTACAAAAACCATAGAAATGGCAATTTGTAAAAAAAAAAAGCAGTTGGAAGTTTTGCCATTTTTATTTATACTTGAATCAGTTTTTACTTTTTCCCTTCAATAGGATAATGTAAACACAATTAGTGAATTGAATATCTAAGCTCACACAATCCATAGATTGTTAGATGTTTCCAATTTTAACTAAGCTTTAACCAACTCCCTTTATTGCACATAATGTCCCTCCTCAATGTGTCACCAACTCCTACATTTGGTAGAGGCTGCTGGGATGCATTATTCTCCCTGCAGGAACACAAGTAAATGACTTAACTTGTAAATTGATGGTACGGCATCTTATTTGGCATGGTGTATGTACATTGGGTAACTTCAATTTCTATTTTTAAAGTATGTAATTTGTTTCAAATTGTTACCTGACTCGATGATAATGGAAACACATTATTAGGAAAGGTCTAGAAAATTATAGCTTTTATTTCTTCTTTCCTCTCTTAAAATACTCCCATACACTCAGTAATATTCTCTTTCAAATCACAGCCTCCTTTTACCTTGCCATTTATGAATAAAATCTGAATCAAAGCATCCTTACAAGGATCTTTAAGGTCTTTTTCTTCCATTATAATTAATAATCACCAATAACAGATCATAATATAGAAAACATTCTAGGTTATCTGGAATCTTTTTATACTTATTGCCTATACTTTAAGAATGATGGCTTTTATTCTTGAAAATGGTTCAATTAAGCACTCTGATCCCTATGACACATCCTTTAGGCAAAAGTTGTCCTCACTCTTCTTAATCATGAGCAGGTGAGGAAATGTATTCCAATAGAGCTTTCTAACCACTAGTGTAGAGCGTTGCTCTGTGTTCCTCCTCACCTGACCAGTTTCATTGCTCAGGATTGCTGGGCAGTCTCTCCATTTCCCATATATTTCACAGACTGAATCTCTGATCTGTCACATACCACTGTAATCTTAACCTTGTATATACTGTCATCTTACCACTGAACTTGCTTTCACACTCCACAGTCTTTAGTAGAATCAGTTGTTCCAGAAGTGCTCAGTCAGATCAGCTACTGTTAGTCTCCTGTGCTCTTGTGTGTCTCTGGTTCTCCTCTTTTATAGGATAGAGGGCGGGTCTTCAAAACTTTACAACCACCGTGATTGTGTTGCATTGGCTGTTTTCCCAGCTGACTGCTTTGATTACACAATTTCTCCTGGGTTCTGCTTCTTGCTCATCAGAATACATAAGAGAGTAACATGTAATTGCAGCCCTGAGTAATTTCCCTGCATCGGCTTATTGGGTTAGTAATTCACTTCTACTGTTTTTGTTCCATGAGATTTTCCTTTGATCTTCTTTTAAAAATAAGCATTAATTATTATTATTATTATGACTTTTTTGATTTTTATTGAGTTCTACTTTTTCCTCTGTTCTTCTTTAAATTAAGAGATGGAGACAGGAGACTCCTGATCTTTTCCACTCTCTTTGTCTAGCACTTTAGATCACAGTTGATGATTTTATTGTAAGTGTATTACTCAATATTTCTGTATTTTAACCAGCCTTTCATATTGACTGTCATGTTACCTTTCACTTCTTTTTTTATATTTTCGACATGGAATTTATGAGTTATTTTGGATTTGGGAATATTAAATTTAATATCACTTGTATCACACTATCTTTTCATATCGACAAATATTTGTTGAAAGAAAGAATTATTTATCCTTGACATTACTAAAGAATCTTGATACTTGATACACATGATTGATACTTGACAGTTTATTGCCATGATATGGAAGATTCGTGAGAAATATAAGAGAACAAAACAGTAATCCAATTGAAGAGTTGAAGCATCTGAGAAAAATATTAGAGAGCATTACTAGATAGTTTTAAATCAAATGAAATGTTTCTATTGAACTAAGGAAATTTTTCTTATTTCTGGTTCATTTCAAAATATTACTTTTATTCTAGATTATTTTTAGATTTACAGGGACATCTACAATACATTATATCACAATCTCAAGAGCTTCTCTTTTACTGTCAGCTTGTTCAGTTAGATCTCATTGTAGCATGGTTTTCCTCCTAAGAATAAGGATCCAACATCAGAGGACAAAGGGGCTTACATTTCATTTGTTTTTCATCAGTTATGCCACATGTCACCTTGTTTCTTCTGTATTCAGATTCAGAACCTCAAGGTAGTCTCTTGTTGCCTGCAAAAGTTTCTCAGATTTCTTTTTCCACTTTAAGTTAAGTGTTTTGTGCAGTACCCACATTCTTCAGTAAAATTTTGATGAAAATCTTGCAATTTGAGATGCCTGCTGTTTTTTACTTACAATTAGAACTGGTGCCAGAAAAATGGGTTTTAATTAATGATGAGGAGAATGTCAGTATAAAATGAGACAGATGACAAGGGACAAGTGACACAAAGATTTACTGATTTAGCACCAAGTATTATTTTGTATTTAATAGAATTATGCTCAATTCATATAAGTGTACGCATATAGATCTTTATGTATACCCGTGACCCATGTATACATTGTGTGAGTGTGTGCATATCTGTGAGTATATGGATGTGTGTCTTTAATGAAATTATGTCATTGGGTCCAACAATGCACCCATGAAGAACCATATACTAATAAAACCCAGTACCAGGACTGAAAAATCTTTTGAATGACAGGCTTTTCAGATTAGTCTAGATAACTCTCAAGGAAATAAAGACTGTTGGTATGTCTCTTGGTTATATCTCACAGGCTGAAAGTGAGATTCTGTTATTGAAGACATGTCACACTTAGGATAATTTGTGTAAGATCAAACTTGAAAGTCTCCTTCCTTCAGTGTAGCTTGCATTGTTCCAGATTGTACAGTACAAATTTCTAAGAGATTTTCTCACTCAATAGTCATACCCAGTTGAAAGACCATGTATAAAGCACAAACAATTATCATCAGGGAAACACATCCATAAAGGTCCAATAAGTAGTACTCACATTCTGGTGGTGGCCAAAAACTGTCTAATTGGACTTAAGGTTCTTTCAAGAGGAGGGAAATCATGCCTGGTACTGCACACCTATACTACATTCCAGGATTAGTGTGGTTGTGGAACTTAGAAAGGAATCTACTACCCCTCCATTGTTAGACTAGGACCAATCCTTGCTGCTGCTTTCCAAATCTTATCCCTTTACCCATAGAGAAGTGTAACTATCACCACTCATCAAAGAAGCTTCCCTTACATCAAATGGAGACTACCACAAATGACTACAATCTGAATCAATTAAAGGATCAAGATATTGTGGGAATCCTAGGCCCAAGAGATATATCTACATTATATCCTACACATACAGCTCAGGGAACATCACAGAATAGAAGGGTAAAAAGGACTTAAAAGGAAGAATATAAGGAAATCATCTGTGAACAAAACTATACAAAAAGATGTTCTAACTCTTTTCAGATACCAAAAGACAACTGCATTTTTCATAAAGAAATAAAATTCTCACCTTTATTTTTAAAACATTTGACATCCTGGGATAATAGCATGTATGTTACTGTAACCTATGATACATTATAAAATCTATACAGAATGGGTTTCAAGAAAGAATACTTGAACATTTGAGTGAGGAATTAACTGACCAACAAGGAGAGTATTGAAACCATCCTAGATCATAGATAGTTCAATTCAAAGGTGGTTTCAATCTTTTGGAACAAAATTGTTCTCTTTAGCTTGTTAAAAGAACAGGGCACTGTATAAACAAAGAAGACGATGATAACTGCTTTTTCACACACACTTTGTTAGTTCTGGACATTTTTCATGTGTTTGGAAATACCACAGTAATACTCCAGTCCAAATATTTTTAAGCCAGAGAGATTAAAACAAAGGAATATAGAAAATAAATCTACATAGTGATCTACAATGTGGCACCTTATATGAATCTTAAAAACGGTGTAAGGTTTGAAATAAAGGAATATGTTTGAAGGTCAATTTGTAGAAAATGAGTCAAATGTACTGTTTATCAATTTGCATTTTCAGGTTTTAGTTTGCTTTTAAAGAAAACACACACAACACACACACACACACAAAAAAACCCACTTGAGTGTAGTAGTTCTTATTTTAACCGGTTTTATTCTTGGCTATAACTAAGGAAGAAACTTCTATTTTAGAAGTGAAGTATACCAGAAAAACTAGATTGACAATAGATGATATTGTTGTACTAGAATATCAGAATTTGTTGTTTAGCAACATATTCCCAAGTCACATTGAGTTAATTGACCGCAGTGTCAACCAGTCTTCAATTGAATCAGACGTGGTGACTATTTTGGTCTGGGCAGCTGAAAACGAAAAGTAAATTATGCTTACAAAAATTAAGTTTTTGATTTAAAATATCAAAAAACATCTGTGATCGAATCTTTTATAAAATTCTTTCTCAATCCTCACAGGCCAGGCGTCCTTAATAAAATTATTCTCAACATTGTTATCTTCCAAGATCCCAAAGGACAGTCCCACTAAGTTCTAAGAACTCATTGCCTTTGCCAACCCAAGTTCCTCACATCCTTCCACAACATTCCCCATGAACAAAACTGTTATTTTAATAACTGTAACATCTCAGTTTCCTAAGTATAGATTTCTGTTTTATTTTTCCTTTTCGTGTTTGGAAAAAACACTGACAAACTCCAAGTTTGGAGGAGATGTAATAATTTTTTTTTCAGTATACAAGCGGCAGTCCGTCATTGAAGAAAACAGAGGCAAGAACGCAAACAAGGCCTTAAAAGGGACTCTGTTTAGAAGTTCACTTTCTGTAAGAGGCACAAAGTTTTATGTGCCCACAGAGCATTAGGGAACAATAATGTTCAACCTTTGGGGGCTTCTTCTCAGAGGAGGAATTACCTATTTCCCATGCAGAGGGCTGAGAATGGATACTATTAAGTCCTGGAGACTTTTTTGCTATCTGTGAAAGCAGACTTCATCCATCTTTTACTAAAGAGTCAGACCTCATCCAAATTCTCCAGAACATTTATCACAAACTATCCCTCCACAGATCTGTATCTTTAGCTCAAAGTTAATAGAAGCCTTCTTTAGGGAGATATCACATGATTTGATAGTCTGCCTACTATAATATATGTATAATATAATAATATATAATATATGTTAGAGACCATATTAGATTCTAGGACTTTTAGTCATAAAACCTACTCTCATGGTCACGAGTATATTGTAAAGAAATTTCTAAGTAGTGACACCTTAAGTTTTATTATGAACATAGAATTGAAATAATTGTTGCTGAAAAATTTGGAATAGGAGTAATTATTACCTGAAAACATCTTCCCAAATTGTATTGTATTTTAAATATTTTGTCAATGAACCATCTGGTACCAGACTTCCCCAGTCTGATCCAGGTAAAGAATGTCAAGAAGAGAGAGATACAGAGGGACAGACAGACAGATTGACTGAATTATGTTTGCCAGTAGCCTCCTGTTCTGGCTAGTATTATGTCAACTTGACACACAAGCTATAATTATCTGAAAAGAGGGAACATCAACTGAGAAAATGCCTCCAAAGAATATTTCTCTACATCGTTTTCTTGTAGATATAAAAAACATATATATTTGTTTGGTTTTCCCACCTATTCTAGTCTGCCCTGCCATAAACCATTGCAGATACTTTAGTAACCAATGTTACTAAACCAGCCTTTAGTTAACCAATGTTAAGAAAACATAGTCATAGCATACAGAGGGGAATCACACATCAATTTGGACTACTGGGGCTCAAAT
This sequence comes from Microtus obscurus, assembly GCA_963919715.1. Classification (NCBI taxonomy): domain Eukaryota; kingdom Metazoa; phylum Chordata; class Mammalia; order Rodentia; family Cricetidae; genus Microtus; species Microtus obscurus. The sequence continues at coordinate 3,525,112 of CAWTZC010001361.1, forward strand.
TTAGGCTATAATTAACAAGATGCCAGCACCACTGAAGTGAAACTTTCCTAAGACAATTGATGTTGTTATCATGGCCTGAAAAATCAGTGTTATTAATAACAGATCAGTATCAACAAGGTGAAATCTCCTAAGTATTTCTTCAGGACCATCACATAGAAGGTATGGTGAGGCAGCGACCTTGACAAATATTGTGTAAGGGTCTGCTTGTAGTGCTGGTTTTGAAAACATGAAGTGTGTCATGGAGACCAATTAAGCCTTGTAACTATGGAGCTTCCCTGGGGAAAGGATGGAAGAGCCTGTTGTCTGATGATGATGCTTCAATTGTGCAGTGTCAGGGGCCTGATAGAAGAACAGCAACTCATGGAATATAACTCAGTGGTTATCATAAACACACTGGGTGAACTTTGGAGAGACAAAGCCCTCAAGATTATGTGTTCTGAGGACCTCATATTATTATTAAGCATAGCCATTGTAGTCTCCACCTTCCTTATAATCTATAAAATTCTATGAGTTTTCATAAGATATGAAAACTCTAAAGGGGTTTCTAGTTTTCACTGACCAGTGTTATTATTGCTTCCAATAATAGTGATTGACGTTTTCCAAGCTTTGTTGCTGGAGGTGATTAATGATTCAACCATCACTCTTAGAAATTATTGAGAGATGCAGGCTATTATAAAGTTAGATTAAGATATTTTTGTTAATGGTTTTGGTACAGAAATTTAAGAGGGACAATTTAAAGTACAGAAAGGCACACATTTGATGGTTGAGCAAGGTTGAAGGAGATCAGGAAACAAGAAGAATGGCAGTCTGGCTACTGCTGACTTATGTACCTTTCTTCCTAAAGATGGGATGATGATCAAAGGTGATGATTAATTCTTTGTACCCACTTTTGACGTCAGTTTTTTTCTATATGGCTTAATTAAAAAGTTGATGATGAGTGGAGCCTTAAAGTATAAGTAACTGTTTTTTTAATACAAACATGTAGATTTGCTATTCCTTTAAGATCTTTTTATATTACTTTTGAGAGAAATGATAAAATGATATATCCTTTCATTGCCAAGAGCAGCCTGCCAGTAAAAGAACTAGCTTAGGTAAACACCTTTCTTACTTACACCCTGTTAACAAGCGTCTTATGCATGACTGTATGCGGAACTTTGGAAATAATTGTATTTCATGTATAATTTATAATATAGTAAATTATGTAAGAGTATTGGGAAACATGCTGTTTATTACTGTTTTCTTTTGCAATAACAATCTTGAAAAATAGATTGTATATACATTGTAAATTTTATACTGCTTGAAAGAGTCTGCTGGGGTATATAAGCTGTAAACAAAAAATAGAAAGAGATGGTGAGATATCTTGGCATGTTAAAATTCTCTCTCTCCCTCTGTCTCTCTCTATCTCTCTCTGTGTTTATGTGCTTGTGTGTGTCTTTCTGTGTGTAGTGTGTGTGTGTGTGTGTGTGTGTGTGTGTTCTCCTTTTATTAGGGTCCCAAGGATTATGTTTTGCTCTCTCACAGAAAAATCAGTTGTGTCATCAGTCACTAACTCGGTGCCACTGCTTCAGTCTCTAACCTGAATAAAGATGTTCTTCTAGCAGCAGAACATGATTCAAGATTAAAGGTGTTATGTAGAGAAGTTGTAGCTTTGGTAGCTGCATATACCTTATATACTTTTTCTGTTCTTCTTGTTTTGTTTTTTAACATATTCATTGATTCTTTCAGAATTTCGCAATATATATCCCAGTCCATACATAACCATCCTTGACCCTTGAAGCATTTGCCCCAAAATAAAAATAAAAATAAAAATATTAATAAAAATAATCACAAAACACTTCGCTCCTTGGTCTTTCCCAACTCTCCATCACTTCTTCACTCATCTTACTAAGTTAATGTTTTTCACATAGCATTGTAGTGAGTTGTTGTTTTTGTCCAGGACTTTGCTTTTTAATACACCGTCAATCCTGGAGCCTCACAGAAACTCCTCTTGGGTGTGTTGTTATTCCTCCAAGTCTTGGGCATGCTGTACCTCTGATTTCACTTTTTTCAGTACTTTCGCATGCTCCAGCCAGTCATAGAAGAGGTGGATGTTGTGGTGAGCCAACTCAAAGTTCTGGATGTGTGAGTGGGTAGTAGCTGATTTAGTAAGTCAGGGCTTCTACTTTGACTGCACCTCAACTCAATGTGTAGATATTACTCAACTAAGAATGGTTTAAATGTCTCACTGACTCATTCCTTTCTCTGCATGCATGTCTGTGATGAGAGGAAATTGAGAGCCAGTTTGTCTTTGGGTACCTTACCCTTCACTTCCACTTCAACAGTGTCCTTCTATTTCCTCACCTCACCCTGAACACCCCATTATCAGATTTTTGTGTTTTTTTACATCATAACTGAAGGAATAGAAAATCATGCTGTCAAATTATTTAAAATATCTTTTTATGTGGACTTATTATATTACTTCACTAGGAAAAAACTGTATCCTATAAATTGTTCTGTTTGCAAACATTTTTAAACAAGGAAAACAGAAATTGAAACACAATAGATGATGATGTTGTGGTATGTTCTTCATATATTAACTTATTTATAACCCCAAAACCTTGCTGGGTTCAAGTGGGATGCAAAAGTTTATGAGTCAAATATCAAAGAAACATTACAAGTATTTATAGTTTTGCTGAAATATCTTTTCTTTCAAAAATTTACTTCTTCCTAAAATGTTTCTAAGCAAAGTTTCTCAAGTCCATGTTATTTTTTCACACATTTTTCTAGTAGAAGTCATTAAAAACCTTGTTTTGCATCAGAGATGGAAATTTATTGTGATCCCAAATGTGCTTTATTGGCCAAATATTTCCAAAAACTGTGAGACAGATGGTAGGGCACTTTTCTACACACTTCCAGGATCGCACTTCATGCTCTGCTTTTGTGAACTCAGAAATACTCTAACTACAGTGTTTATACTGGTCAATGCTATGCTGTATTTCAAAAAAAGATTCCAGCATCTAACACTTGTGTGTATTCATGAATATAAGCAAGGGTATTAAGAAAAACAATGGAATTTAGGCTAAACAGCAAAGTAAGACATTTGTTTGGGCACAGAAAAAAAAAGAGGGAGGTGGGGAATGTGGGCTCAGAAGACAGAAAGTATAGGAACAAAACATACTGTGTGTCACATTCTTGATTTACAACAGTTCAGTAGCACAATGTCCTTAAAGTTTATGTGGAGACAAAAACAATGAGAACTTTCAAATGTCTGGAATGAATACAGCTTCAGAGTGAAGTTAATTAATTCTATAATTTCATATCATTTTCAACAGAGAAGAACACTACTACATCACTGCAAATTGATCATTTCTATATCTCATATAACTCTGAAATCATTCTTCCAAACCACTATTATAATCAGGATGTAGCACACCTGCAAATCTTAAATGAGTCTTTGGTGTTTGCTTATCTTTATGGGAGCATGGAAAAGTACAGGGGAGAGTGTAGCCTTATAGAAGTTCCTGCTGTTCAGGTGTACTTAAACAAAAAGTTCAGGATTCCGAACCACTTATACCACAGCAATTTTTCAGGCACATTCACACACAAGACCACAAGATGGCAAGCTATATATGCTACTTTTAATAATCCTACCAAAAAGTTTCACCTCTCTAAGCTTTTACTTACTCTGAGTGTTCTCTGATGGCATTCTTTGGTCATTCTTTTATCCAAAAGCCTCCAAGGTGTATATGGTGTGTGTGTGTGTGTGTGTGTGTGTGTGTGTGTGTGTGTGTATTCTTTATTTTTATAATGTTTTGCAAATATAAAATTTTTCTTAAATAGATAAAATGAATTTATTAAAAAACTTGAGAAATTATTTAGTAAAAAATATTTCAAGGCTGTTTGTGTATTCTACAAATAAACAAGGCCCAACAATGTGTGAAAAGGGTTTAGAAGTTATTGTAGGACCCAACCATGAAAAATTCAATACTGAGTCTCGGTAGTTTACCCTAAGGCAATACCTGGTTCCAAGAAAGACCAGAAACTGAGACTACCCAGGCACCACCCAGGAACAGACCATCCAAAAGAAATTCCTAATGTCCCAACCATTGCAGTTAGGATGACCTGCCAGTACATACCCACTGCCTTTCACCAGGATACCCCTGGACAAATGTCAGTCAAACAGTGGTTCTGAAACTTACAAATCTCTTACCCTCAACTTTGCTACTATAAAAACCCAACCCTAACTGAGCTCGGAGCTCTTTGACCACTCCAATACATTGGACACAGGGAAAGACCAAGTTTGCAGACTTGTGGAAGAATAAAGGCTCTTTGCTTTTACATATGGAACTCAGTTTCCTAGTTGGATTGGGGAAGACTCTTTAATCTGGCAATAATTTGGGGTCTCTCCAGGATCCCCCAGGCCCACCAGGACCACTGTCCTGTAGATCCTTGAGCTAGCCAGTAAGTTTTCTGTTTTTCATGAGTGATCTTTATTTTGCATCTTTCTGTTTGTCTATCCTTCTGTATATGGGCCCAGAACCTGTGGGAGCCTGTAGTTGGTCTATGTGGACATGTGGAAAGATCACAGGCAGGGTACCTGGGGAGACATCCCCAGGGTCATTCTGTATTTGGGTCCTAGGACCCTTTTGTATCAGGGTGGATCTTTCTGGTTTCTGTAGATAAATGTGCAGGGTGTTTCCATCATCTTAGTAGATAGACAGTTGGTTAATACCCACAAAACAATTTGAGACTGTCATCTTCAGTTAAGTTTTGCCTTCACAGCCTTGTTCTGTGGGCTATTTTGTTTTTGCTTTTTTTTTATGTCCTCTTTCTGAGTTATGAGACTGAAGTGATGGGACAGACTCAAAGTGCAACTTCTTTGACTTTGATATTGGATCACTTACAGAACTTTAGAGATAAGGCCATAAGCATAGAGGTATATTTCCCAAAAAGGATGAGACAAACAACCTCAATAGGTCTTAAACATTTCCTTGAAAGGAGACAACCTTGGCCTGTAGTTCAGGGGCAACGAGGGAAGGTTTGCCATACAATCACAAGGCTGCAGGGCAGCACTCTTGTATGGATGGGTGACTGGGCTATATGGGCCTTGTTGTTACAATCAGTAAGGCTGCCAGCCACAGTTGTCGGGGGCAGATGGGACCCAATAAGATTTCAAACACTGAACAGAGAATTACTATGGCTAGAAAAACTAGCGATCTTTTTCCCCATGCTGTATGCCACCAGCCCACTCCCAAGCTGCTGGGTGGGTTCCCTTGGCCTGGCTTGGGGGGTGCAGAAATTTGAACCTCTGAAGGTTGAAACCTGCTAATCCTAGACTATGAAACCTGTTAAAGATCAGTCACCATGATATGTGGAATGCTTTTAGACGGATCTGGAAGGTATAGTTGAGCAAAAACAAGACAGCTTTTGGCCAGCAGGCAATCCCAAATCCTCTCCTAGTTCTTGGAGAACATCAAGCTTAGAAGTAGTTTTTGCCATTAGCTGTTGAGTGTGAGAGGCCCAAAGATTTTTTTTTCCTGTGAGGGGAAGAAGGTATTACCTGGCTTGACAGATAAGCTGATCGACTCCCTGAGAAAGAAGGCCTTTTTTGCTTTTGTGTGGGTGCTTTGTAAACCAGAGGAAGTCTGGAAACATAGGTCTTTGTCTTCTAAGAGGACACACACAGGATGCTGCAGAGGCTGGCTTGTCTCTATATTTGAAGCTCTGTATTTTTTTAAAATGCCATCGTTTCAGGTCTGTAGAGGCACTTGAGAACAAAAATCATTGTCTGGTATTTTAAACTGAACATATGAGCTATTTTTTTTTTTTACTGTGAACCTGAGTGGACCTTAGGGACTTTTTTTTTCTAAGATACATTTTATTTTTTTTTTATTAAAAATTTCCACCTCTTCCCCTCCTCCGATTTCCCTCCCACTCCCCCCACTCCCTCTCTTTCTCCAGTCCTAAGAGCAGTCAGAGTTCCCTGCCCTGTCGGAAGTCCAAGGTCCTCCCCTCTCCATCCAGGTCTAGGAAGGTGAGCATCCAAACAGACTAGGCTCCCATAAGGCCAGTCCATGCAGTAGAATCAAAACTCAGTGCCATTGTCCTTGGCTTCTCAGTCAGCCCTCATTGTCAGCCACATTCAGAGATTCCAGTTTGATCAAATGCTCCATCAGTCCCAGTCCAGCTGGCTTTGGTGAGCTCCCATTAGATCAGTCCCACCTTCTCAGAGGGTCGACGCACCCCTCGCGGTCCTGACTTCCTTGCTCATGTTCTCCCTCCTTCTGCTCCTCATTTGGACCTTGGGAGCTCAGTCCAGTGCTCCAATGTGGGTCTCTATCTCCATCCATCGCCAGACGAAGGTTCTGTGGTGATATGCAAGATATTAATCAGTGTGGCTGTAGGATAAGGCCAATTCAGGCACCCTCTCCTCTGCTGCCCAAGGAACAATCTGGGGACATCTCCTTGAACACCTGGACACCCTTCTAGAGTCAAGTCTCTTGACAACCCTAAAATGGCTCCCTCAATTATCTACCTCCCTGCTCCCATATCCACCCTTCCTCCATCCCAACATCCCATTCCCCTAAGCTCTCCCCATCTTCCCTTACCCCCACCCCACCCTCACCCCCGTGCTCCCAACTTTTGCCCGTCAATCTTGTCTACTTCCAATATCCAGCAGGATAACTATAAGTTTTTCTTTGGGTTCACCTTCTTATTTATCTTCTCTAGGATCACGAATTATAGGCTCGATGTCCTTTATTTATGGCTAGAATCCACTTATGAGTACATACTTTTAAAGCTGTTGTAATCTAAAAGCATATACATACATAATATTTAAATTTACAACACAAAAACACGGTTACACATATTGTGGCCACATTATTTTAACGGAGAAACAGAACAGACTTGGAGTTGTGTCAGCTTACTAGGCAAGACAGAGAGGAAGGATGGGGGGGGGGCGGATTTATTGTCAATAGGAAAAGGTGGGGCAGAGACGGGCCAGGGGAAACAGCTGAAGAAAGACCCAGAAGCTGATGGTTAAATGTGCTCCAGGTAATGGCACTGCATCTATTACTTCGCAAAGCACCACTTTGGAGCCAAGTGCCTCTCTGCAAACTGGCCACACCGCATTTGGGCTTTAAAACCCCATGGCCCAGCATCTTTGTTGAGGCTTTGTTGCTTTTACGGGCATAGTGTGACACATGGCTTCGGGCATGGCAGGTGCACAGTGGCAGAGCGCCCAGAGGCCACAAAAGGGTGGAAGTCCAGATGGGACAAAGAGCAGGAGCACCAATGAACTCATAGAAAGAGAAGGAAGTAGAGGCGGAACCAAGTGTGTGGTAGCCAATGAAAAGAGAGAAAACAGCGAAAGAAGAGGGACAAGAGCACCATACTTGGGGAAAAAAATGCAGGCTTGGAGTGTAATTTGCTTTAAGTTAGATAGTTATAATTTAAAAAGTTTTAAGTGCCCTCTTAAGGCATTTAAAATTGGCTAGGAAATGTAATAATAAAGGTACTTTGTTTTAATATCCAGGACTCAGTCCCTAGTTGGTTTTGAGGGGACTCTGTGATCTGGGCATAACAGTTATTTTGATTCTGAAGTCAATTGTGTCTGCATTCCAAAGCTTGGGATTTTATATCTGAGAGTCACTCTTCCACAGTAGCATTTGATTTCTTGCAATATACTTGGAGTATTAAAGGCGACATATTATTTCTAGTATATAAAAGATAGATATAGGGTTTATCTTCATATTACTATGAAGACAGTGACCTTTGATTTTAAACAACTTCCTTTCCACAACAACTATCTTAAACCAAAATCATCCACTTTGGAAGTTTGGCTGCATTGATGTAAAATACCAGCAGAGGGCTCTGTTGCATTTCTTAAGAGAATGTTTAACACAGCAGAAACCTGAACTTTTGTTCCCAGGCTTAATTTTGTTTTCATTTCTTCTTAACCCTTTATAGATAGGACTAGTATGGACGTTTTCCATCTGGGAAACACATTGACCTACCAACTTACTGCCTGTGGTTTTGAAAGAGAAACTGAAACCTTTGCCTGACCCCCTTTGAAACTTCCCCTTCAGTTTCCTAACCCACTAGTCTAGTTCTTTGCTAGCATGCCAAGTCCATTGATCAGAAACTTTCTCTGGTGTTTGTTTCAATGTAATGTATTTGGTGATGTTGTATTAACAGAGCTCACACTGTAGCCCAGTGCAATCCCAGGTTGAACTAGGTCACTTTTTCCCCAGACTGCATTCCTCTTGTAAAATTTTTTTTTCAACCGACAAGCCTCTCTGCAATGCAATAATCCAAATCAAACAAGATCACTCCGAATTAGAAAAAGTCCAGGTTTAATGGACAACCAGCTATCTATCACAGGTGGCCCCTAAGAAAACATGGAGATGGGAAAAGGAGATCCAAAACAACTGCAGTAGAGGGAAAAGGAGAAACTGCTTGTTTACTCTCTGGGGGGGGGGGAGTTTAAATAGCCTGTGGGAGTGGTCTTGACCCTCCGTAGGGAGGGGGTTACCATTTGGTGGGCTTTCTTGGAGGTAAAGTCTGCACTGCAGCCACTTCCAGGGGAAGGGGCTTGGAACGTTCCACCAAACATTTTGGTTTTTTTTTTCTTTTTGTTATTATTATTATTACTACAAATTTTCGCCTCCTCCCCTCCTCCTTCTAAATAATTGGAATATTTAGAATTTTAATGTCTAGCTTCTTGAGTTCTTTGTATATTGATATATTTTGGAGATCAGACCTTTGTCTGATTTGGGGTTGGTGAAGATCTTCTCCCATTCAGCAGGTTGCATTTTTGTCTTAATGACTATGTCCTTTGCTTTACAGAAGCTTCTCAGTTTCAGGAGGTCCCATTTATTCATTGTTGCTCTTATTGTCTGTGCTACTGGGGTTATACGTAGGAAGTGGTCTCCAGTGCCCATGTATTTAAGGCTACTTCCCACTTTCTCTTCTATCAGATTCAGTGTGGTCAGATTAATATGGAGGTCTTTAATCCATTTGGACTTGAGTTTTGTGCATGGTGATAGATATGGATCTATTTTCATTTTTATACAGGTTGACATCCAGTTATGCCAACACCATTTGTTGAAGATGCTTTCTTTCTTCCATTGTATACTTTTAGCTTCTTTGTCCACTATCAGGTGTTCATAGGTTTGTGGATTAATATCTGGGTCTTCAGTTCTATTCCATTTGTCAACGTCCCTGTTTTTATGCCAATACCAAGCTGTTTTCATTACTGTAGCTCTGTAATAGAGTTTGATGTCAGGGATGGTAATGCCCCCAGAAGTTCCTTTACTGTATAGAATTGTTTTGGCTATCCTGAGTTTTTAGTTTTTCCATATAAAGTTGATTATTGTCCTCTCAAGGTCTGTGAAGAATTTTGTTGGGATTTTTGTTGGGGATTGCATTGAATCTATAAATTGTCTTTGGTAGAATTGCCATTTTTACTATGTTGATCCCAAGAGTGTGGGAGATTCTTCCATTTTCTGGTATCTTCTTCGGTTTATTTCTTCAAAGACTTAAAGTTCTAGCCAAATAGATCTTTCACTTCCTTGGTTAGTGTTGCCCCAAGACACTTTATGCTATTTGTGGCTATCGTGAAAGGTGATGTTTCTCTGATTTCCCTCTCTGCTTCCTTATCCTTTGTGTATAGGAGGGACACTGATTTTAGTTGATCTTGTATACTGCCACATCACTGAAGGTATTTGTCAGCTATAGGAGTTCTCTGGTAGAGTTTTTGGGATCACTTATGTACACTATCATATTATCTGCATATAACAAAAGTTTGACTTCTTCCTTTCCAATTTGAATCCCCTTGATCTCTTTATGTTGTCTATTGCTATTGCTAGAACTTCAGGTACTATATTGAAGAGATATGGTGAGAGCAAGAAGCCTTATCTTGTTCCTTATTTTAGTGGAATGGCTTTGAGTTTCTCTCCATTTAATTTGATGTTAGCTGTCGGTTTTTTGTATATTGCTTTTATTATATTTAGATATGATCCTTATATTCCTAATCTCTCCAAGATCTTTATCATAAAGGGGTGTTGAATTTTGTCAAATACTTTTTCAGCATCTGATGAAAGATTATGTTTTTTTCTTTCAGTTTATTTATATGATGGATTACATTGATAGATTTTTGTATGTTGAACCAGCCCTGCATCTCTGGGATGAAGCTTACTTGATCGTAATAGATGATTTTTTGATGTGTTCTTCGTTTTGGTTTGCCTGTATTTTATTGAGATTTTTTGTATTGATGTTCATGAGTGAGAATGGTCTGTAATTCTCTTTCTTGGTTGAGTCTTTGTGTTGTTTTGGTATCAGGGTAACTGTAGCTTCATAAAGAGAATGTGGCAATGACTCTTCTGTTTCTATTAAGTGGAACACATTAAGGAGTATAGGTATTAGCTCTTCTTGGAAGTTCTGGTAGAATTCTGCATTAAAACCCATCTGGTCCTGGGCCTTTATAGTTGAGAGGTTTTTGACAACATCTTCTATTTCCATGTGACTTATAGCTTTATTTAAATTGTTCACCTGGTCTTTATTTAATTTTGGTATATGATATTTATCTAAAAACATGTTCATTTCTTTTACGTTTTCCAATTTTGTGGCATACAGGCTTTTTGTAGTAAGACCTAAAATTCTCTGAATTTCCTCTTTGTTTGTTGTTATGTCTCCCTTGTATTTCTGATCTTGTTAATTTGAGTGCACTCTCTCCACCTTTTGATTAGTTTGGAGAGTGGTTTGTCAATATTTTTGATTTTCTCAATGAACCAGCTCTTTGTTTCATTGATTCTTTGGATTGTTTTCTGCCATTCTATTTTGCTGATTAGCCCTCATGTGGATTATTTCCAATCTTCTACCCCTCCTGGGTGAGTCTGCTTCTTTTTTTTTTTCTAGATCTTTCAGCTATGCTGTTAAGTCTCTAATGTGAGTTTTCTCTGTTTTCTTTATGTGGACACTTATGAACTTTCCTATTAGAATTGCTTTCATAGTGTCCCATAGGTTTGGGTATGTTCTATCTTCATTTTCGTTTAATTGAAGAAAAACTAATTTTTTTCTTATTTATTCCTTGACCCAGGGTTGGTTCAGTATTTGCCTGTTCAATTTCCGTGAGTTTGTAGGCTTTTGGGGGTGGAACTGTTATTAAATTCTAACTTTACTCCATGGTGATCTGATAAGACACAGTTGGTTACTCAAATTTCTTTGTATCTATGGAGGTTTGCTTTGTTACCAAGTATGTGATCAATTTTCGAAAAGGTTCCACGAGATGCTAAGAGGAAGGTATATTCTTTCCTGTTTGGGTAGAATGTTCTATAGATGTCTGTTAAATCCATTTGTTCCATTACATGTTAATTCTCTTATTTCTGTGTTAAGATTCTTTCTGGTTGACCTGTTCATTGGTGAAAGAGGAGTGTTGAAATCTCCTACTATTAGTGTGTGGGGTTTGATGTGTGATTTAAATTCTAGTAATGTTTCTTTTACCTATGTGGGTACTTTTCTATTAGGGGCATAGATATTTAGGATTGAGACTTCATCTGGATGAATTGTTCCTATTATGAGTATAAAGTGTCCATCTCTTTTGATTGATTTTAGTTTGAAATCAATTTTTTTTTAGATATTAGAGTAGCCACACCCACATGTAGAGCATGTGTCCTCTTTCTGTCCAGTTGCTGGATTTGGTTTCTTTTCTCTGGTCAAGCAGAGGATTCTGATTTGTGAGTTTAACCCTAAATAAATAACCATCTATTTCTCAATTCTGAGCTAGTATGATTTCTTTTAAGCATCCTTTTTCAGAAAGACCCTGAAGGATGCTTTTTCTCAGTTGATGTTCTCTCTTTTCAGATAATTCTAGTTTGTGCGACAAGTTGGTATAAGACTAGACAGCATAGGAGGTTACTGACAAATACTAGTCTGTATGTTTGTCTCTCTTTCTCCACCTCTCTTCTTGACATTGTTGACTGGGATTAGACTGGGCAAATCTGATACCAGGTAGTCCACTGTCAACATATTTAAAACACAGTACAATTTGGAAAAAGTTCCAGGTAATAATAATTCCATGTTTTTAGGAAACAATTATTCCAATTTTATTTTCACAATAAAGATAAGCTGTGACTACTTAGAAACTTCTTTTAAAAGTACATGTGACTGTGAGGGTGGGTTTTATAGCTAAAGGTCCTAGAATCTAGTACGGTCTCTAACCAATAGCATTGAGTTAAGCAAGCTATAAAATACAGATGATACCTCCCCTACAGATGGGTTCTATTAACTTGGTGCTAAAAATAAAGACCTAGGGAGGGTTAGTTTGTTATAAATGTTTGGGAGAATTTGGATAGGTCTGCCTCTATAGCAAAAGGGGGATAAAGTCTCTTTCTATACATAGCAAAGAAGTTACCAGGTCTTAATATTATTCATTCCCACTCTCATGGGTGAGAAATAGGTAATTCCTCCCTTGAAAAGAGGCACCTAAATGTTTGGCATTCTTGTTCTCTAATGCTCTGTGGGCACAAGGACTTGTGTGTCTCTAACAGAAACTGAAATACAAAATGTGGTACCTTTTCTGGCCCTGTTTGAGTCCCAGAACTTGACAAATAATGTATAAATGTCTGCTTGTAGTGCTGGTTTTTAAAGCATGAAGGAGGTCAAAGCAGTTAAGCCTTGAAGCTGTGTGTCAGAGCTGGAGTTTCCCTGAAGGACAGAAAAGCCCATTGGCTGTCAATCTTGCTTCACTTTTGTGGTGTTGGGGCCATACTACAGGAATGCAAGCAACTCTGAAACTCCTGGAATTTAACTCAGTGGTCAGCATAAACACATCGAGTGAGCCTTGGAGAGGCAGAGCCCTGAAGACTACGTATCCTGAGCACCTCATGCTATTATTAAGTATAGCCCTTGAGGTCTGTACCTTCCTCATAATCTATGAGTTGCATAAATACTCTAAGGGGGTTTCTAGCCACTCACTGGGAAGTGCCACTGGTACTTACAATAACAGGGATCACCTGTCTCCAATCATTGTTGTTGGAGCTGATTCATGATTCAACCACCTCTCTTGGAAAAAGTTTGCTATGTTAAAGTTAAAGCCTTTCCTTTTTGTTTAAACAGAAAAAGGGGAAGTGATGTGGGAGTGTCATATATCAATCTGTTGATTTCATTGGTTAAGCAATAAATAAACTGCTTGGTCCTGATTGGTTAGAACATAGGTGGGTGGAGTAAACAGAGTAGGATGCTGGCAGGAAGAGGAAGTGAGGTCAGAAATCATGCAGCTCCACTCAGAGACTCCAGGCTCCTCTCTCACGGGCGGATGGGATAGCTCTGGTTTCTGAGACACACTAGTGATGAAGCTCTGACCCAAGATGGATGTAGGCTAGAATCTTCCTGGTAAGCGCACCTCATGGTGCTACATAGATGATTAGAAATGGATTAAGAGGTTGAAGCTAATGGGCCATTAGCTTTAATGTTTAAATGAAAAAAGAAAAGAAAAAGTTTGGTTATGCAGGTTATTAATAAAGTTAGGTTAAGTTGTTTTTGTTAATGACTTTGATATAGAAGTTTTGGGGAAACAATTTAAAGTATAAAAAGGCATACTTTTGATAGTTGAGCAAGGGACTCATTGAGATCAGTGAGCAAGAACAATGGCAGCCTGGCTATTTCTGGCTGATGCACCTCTCTTGCTAAAGACGGATTGGTGATCAAAGGTGATGATTAATTCTTTGTACCCATTTTTTTATCTCAGCTTTTTTATATAACTTAATAAAAGTTTGCTCATGAGCGAGTTTGCACCCTGAGGAGTTAAATAGAAATGGCTTTGTTTATATAAAAATATAGACTTGTGAGTTTTTAAGATTTCTTGGGATGAATAATAAAATGATATATCTTTTCATTGTAAACACAAAGTGCAGCCTGCCAGTAAAAGAACTCTGTTTATCCATAACAAGTTTCTTAGACATGAATTTATGTGTATCTTAGGGTATAATTTGTATTTCACCTGCAATTTGTAAAATATAAAATATATAAGTGTATTCGATATGGTGCTGCTTATTACTTGTATCTATTATAATTATTTACTTAAAAATAGAATGTAAACATGTTGCAATTTTTGTACTGCTTGAAAGACTCTGCTACATTATACAAGCTTTAAGGGAAATGTTAAGAGGTAGATCCTGAGAGACACAGTCATGTTAAAGATGTGTGTATGTGTATGTGTTTTCCCCTTTTGATGGCTCCAGAGAATTAAATTTTGCTCCCTCTGAGAAAAAAATCTATGATATGTATTAATAAAAATATTAATAAAAGTCACAAAACGCTCCACTCCTCTGTCTTTTCCACCTCTCAAACACTTCTTCACTCATCCGAAGCACAAGAAAGTATTTAAAACAACCTTTATCTATGTTAAAGGTTTTTAAAGAGGAAATGAATGAATCCCTTTTAAAAAATCCATCGTAACCCCAACAGTGGAAGATTTTATGGCGGTTTAATAGGAATATTCCCCATGGGCTCAGATATTTGAACACTTGGTCATCAGGGAGTGGTGCTACTTGTCAGAGACTAGGAGATGCGGCCTTGTCGGAAGAAAGGAGTCACTGGGTGTGGGCTTTGGGGTTTCAAATGCACAAGCCAGGCTCAGTATCTCCCTTTCTTCCTGCTGTCTTCAGATCCAGAAGTAGAACTCTTAGCTACCATGTCGGTCTGCATGCTGCCATTCTACTCCTATGTGGATAATGGACTAAACCTCTGAAACTATAATCAAGCCCATTACATGTTTTCCTTTATAGGAGCTACATTGGTCATGGCGCCCCTTAACAGGAGTAGAACACTGTCTCAGACAGAAGTAGGACACACCAGGGAATGGGATAATGCTGAGGCAGGCCTAACCTTGTTGCTTGTTAACAGCACATGGACTTTGGTACTTTGGGTTTGGAAAACTATGCTTAAAAGGCAATACTTAGGACCATAGAAAGCAGTTGTTCTGAGTGCAATGTAGGCTCAGGACATTATAGATAGAAAAGTGTTAATAAGTGGCCTAGAGAACTTTCATGTGGTATTTTGTTAAAAAATAAGTCACCATTTTTTGCCTTTGTCCAAAAAATGTACTTGAGGCAAAGTAGAAGAATATTGGATTAATGGCATGGTAGAGAAGATTGCAAGGCATCCAAGTACTGGCTGTGTCTTGTGCCTATTAATGGTTTCTCTTATGCCTATCTATAATGAAAAGGAGTAAGCTGAACAAGGAAAAAATTACAAAATGTGCAGATTGAGGTCAAAAAGGATCACCATGGTGTGTAATGGAGTTATATGCAATTCTCAAAGAGATAGAAAGTTTAAAGAAAATCCTGGTGCATTTTGAAAAAAGGAAGTGCTGATCTCACCCAGCTAAAATTTGAGCTTCTAAAAGGAATTAAAGAGATAGTTAAATAGTGTCAGAAATTTTCCTCAGTAGAGAGCTGATGCAGATGTAATTGAACAATGCTGCCAAGTTCCAGACCCAACAAACAGAACATGGCCTTTTTAGCCATAGAGCTCTGTCTTTTGAATCAAAAAGAGTAGGAAGGGGTTTATGGATTCTCCCTCCATATCTACGGAAATCATCTGAGGTCAGGTGTGTGTCAATGGAGTACCTGCAAGGAAGTCCACGCAGGGCGACTTTTGTGTGAAGCCTGGATTGTAAGGCCTGGATTACCTTAGAAATCACAAGATGTTGATAATGCCACAACCATGGAATACCTACAATGAAAAGCTCTAGTCACAGTGAGGAAAGAAGCTAAGAGGAAGAAGTAGGTGGTTGTCAACAAACCAGAAAGGAGTTGGAAATCTGAAGTTACTTTGATATCAGACATGGAAATACAAAGTACCTATGTAAGCCCCAGTTGAATGTGTTCCTTTATAAGAGTCGTCATGTTGTCTCTTCACAGAATTGAAACACCAAGAGAGAAGTGAATAAAACAGTACAAGACCTGAAAGTGGAAACAGAAGAAAAAATAGAAAACCCAAACCAAGGGAATTCTGGAAATGAAAGTTCAGGAACTTGAACAGGAACCACAGACATATCTCACCAATGCAATACAAGAGATGGAAGACAAAATTCAGACATTGAAAATATGATAGAAGAAACGGACACATCAGTCAAAGAAAATATAAATATAAAGAACCCCTAGCACAAAAGCTTCAGGAATTCTGGGACACTATGAAGAGATTAAATGTAAGAATAGTAGGAACAGAGAGAGGAGAAACAACTCAGGTCAAAGGCACAAAAAATATTTTTCAACAAAATCATAGAAGAAAATTTCTTTCTTTGAAAGAATGAGAGGCTTATTGAATTATTCAAAATGTACCTAATATTAAGTACACTTAGCCAGAAAAGAAACCCCTGTAGTAAATAATAATTAAAAGACCAGTCATACAGAATGAAGGCTTTCAAAACCTGCCAGACCAAAAACAAAACAAACAAACAAAAACAACAACAAAAAAACAAGCAACCTATAAAGGCATGTCTATTAGAATCACACCAAGATTCACAAAGTAGACTTGGATAAAATGTGTTCATTGCCTGTGGTTGGTTTGTTACCTAGAACAAAGACTATCTCTGTCCATTTTACTCCGGCAGGTTATTCCACATGACTTCACAGGGTGTGATAGTTCCTTAAATAGGAAAGCTTTACTAGATTGAATTTGGGACATATAAGGAAACCATTTCGCAATATTTACTTAAATGTTGTTACTCCTTCCATTTTACAACAATGTGCTTGAAATTCTTGCTTGGTTTTTAAACTGAATTGAAAGATCATTGCTATATTTGGATATTTTTTCCAAATACTTCATTGTTGGGGAAAAATGCTAGAATAAACCCTTGTGGTTCCATGTGGAGAATGATATCAGCTATACAACAAATAACCTGATACATTGTTTTCCTTAAAACATGCCTGGTAAAATACACAAAGAGATATAAATGAAGTAAATTAAATTTATCTGTGAAGTTAAACACATATAGATTAAGTGTTTAAGTATATAAACTTTTACATGCTTCTTATGAGGGTCACGGCCATTTGCTGTGCTTAAGCCACATAAAAATATTATTACAGAAGTGGTATGTGTCTGTGTCAGCAACTTATTCACTCACTTTTGGCTTCATTTTACTCTCACCAAAACCTGGGTGGAGTTGGAGACCATTAGTGATTTTCCTCTAGTCACCTTGTTTCACGCCATCACGTAACTAACACCAAAGACCCATGTCCATATACAAAAACTATTTCTCCTGCTCTCAGCATTCCTTTGGGGCCTACAGTTTGTTATGTAGGACTGAGGTTATGTGGGCCTCATCCTTCTCCCACCCACCTTTCCTTGCCTGTTGGTGTTGTTCATGTTCAGGCCATCATAGTAAGACTTGGAAGACACAATCCCACAGTAAACTCCCTTATCCACTGTTTCTTCACATCTTTCTGCCCTTTCTTCCACAATGTTCTCTTAGCTTTAGGTGCTGGAGTGCTTTGTAGATGTGATCACGAGGCTCTACAACTGCAATTTGATGTTAAGTAACAGGGAAGTCAATTTCAGATGCCTCTGGCAATCTGTCAGTTCCACCAGAGCTTTCTCATTGGCACTTGACTATAGGATGGAAACTATCAAAATTTTCTGGAAGTTAAATCTTCCCTACAATGGTCTAGAACTCTTATTGACATTGGGTAGTTCTGTGGTTTCCTGATACTTTTTAGAATAATTTCCACCTACTGATTATAAAATATCTGTGTAAATTTTCTGACTATATAAAACTTACAGAATAAGTTAAATTCAACCTTCATTTAAATGGAAATGCTGTTTGGATAATATAGCTGTTTAATTATCACCTTCTTAGATTTAAAAATATTTTAAAGTTACTACTTACTTTCACTGGATATTGGGGTGTTCTCAATTGATTTTTTAAGAGTGTGTTACCTAATAGATTATAAATGTACTGAAATGCTAAGATGTTTACCTTACTGAGAGCCTTCTCTTGGTTCTAAAAACTGGACTTTTATTTTCTGTTGGATGAAGACAATATAGGACAAAGGTCAAAAAGCTATTTAAACATTCTGCCTGTTCCCTGATTTATTAAAATCTAGTGTGCATCAATCTCATTCAAGAAACACTGACAATATTTGTCACACAAATAATCTTAAATTTTATTCTTGGTTTTGTTGCAAAGATTTTTTTTACTTTATTTGTGATTTTTCCATATAAATGACATCAAATGTTTGTTCAGTTTCTTTTTGTATTTATATTTATTAATATATAAGGGTAAAATGTAATGGACCATTGCCAATCAGCATATACTTTATAGTTAACTGTAAACAAACCTTTGTATTCTATGCCAGAGGTTCTTTGCAAGAGGAAATAGATATTGTAGGGGATTCTGCATAAAAACAAACACTATGTTGTTTCCCTACACTATTCCAAGTATTGGAGAAGTAGGGGCTCTCAATCAACAAGCAGAACAAAATCACACAGACTATATAGTACTGTCTAGTATAGAGTTTTAGAATCTAGAGATTGATTTCTGTACCAACATGTATAAGATGGCTATTTGGCATTGACTGAAGGAAAACAGAACCAGAAGAGAAACAAAATTATACACTTATTAAAGAATGAAAATATCCTTAACAAGAATGAAGTGGACTGTCTTAGTTTCTCCAGTGAGGGTCATGAAGGGTTAAAAGTTGTTACAGTGTATATCAATTCAGAAAAGAAACCTGCTAGCATCAGAATTACAAGAATAGTGTCTAAAAAAAACCATTTGTAAAGATTAAAGTAAATGTATCACTGTATATTGATATTTTGTGACCAAAATAGGGTGACATATATTTAGCTAGATTACTAATAAAGGTGATAATGTCTGAGAAATAATCCTTTAATTTTTGCAGAAAAAAAAGGTGTATAAAATATAAAATATTTATTGCTTAATTATATATATGATAATTTTTCAAAATAAACATAAAAACAAGCAAAAACCTTTAGGTTGAAATACTCTGGTACGCATATAAGCATAAATCTCTGTAATAGTAAGCATGAAGTTAGACATGAGATAATAGCTTGCTAGGATCATAAATTTTTATTAAAATTCTAAAAGCTTTGTTTTTAACTCATTGTAAAACATTTCTAATGCTGAAATCCCTAGTATTGCATGGAATCCTTTAATTGTAACAACACAATTACTGATCATGAAGTTCAGATAATGAAACCTGGAAGTATGGATTGCAATACAGTTTATTTTCCATATTTACTCTTACTTACTTCTCATGGGAGCTATAGAACTAGCTTCGGTAAACTGAACTATTTCACGTGAAACTAGAGTGCAGTCCCATAAGCCCAAATGATATAGACTGGCCAGCCAGAAGATGAAGAAAAAAAGCCAAAAAATATGAAAGCACTAACACCTGAAAAATCCTTTTTTTTTTTTTTTCCTTTTTGGTATTTCGAGACAGGGTTTCTCTGTGTCAGTTTTGGAGCCTGTCCTGCAACTTGTTGGAGAGACATCTCAGTCATTAAATCTATGCTCACAACCCAAATTCTTAATACATCAAATCCACTCCTTCTCCCTTCCCCCACTTCCTTTAATAAAAGCAGGCCTCTCAGGGATATCAACCAAACATGGCAAATCATGTTACAATAAGACTAGGTATATCTACTTATTTTAAGGCTGGACAAGGCAACAAAGTCGGAGGAAAAGGATCCCAAAAGAAGGCAAAAGAGTCAGAGACTGCCCCTGCTTCCACTGTTATGAGTCCCACAAAAAGACCAAACTACACAATTGTAACGTATATGTAGAGGGCGTAGATCCATCCTGTGCAAACTCTCTGGTTCTCTATGTTAAGTCTCTGTGAGCCCCCAGGAGCCCAGGTTATTTGATTCTGTAAGTTTTCTTGCAGTGTCCTTGACCCTTCTGGCTACTGCCATACTTCCTCTCTGTCTTCTGAAGGGTTTCCCTGAACTCTTGACTGTTATTTGACTGTGGGTCTCTGCATCTGCTTCCATCAGTTGCTGGATGAGGCTCCTGTTATGATGATTATGTGAGACTCCAGTCTACAAGCACAGCAGAGTATCATTAAGGATCATTTCATGGACTATCTCCCCAACTCCACACCCCGGACATCTTTGGTGTCCTAGGTGCCTAGGACAGCCAGCCTATGGTTGCTGACCCCCCAGGCAGTGTCAGGAATGGACTCTCTCTGGTAGCAAGGGTCTCAAGGTGAACCAGTCATTGGTTGGTTATTCCCACAAGTTCTGTGCTACCTACCTTTACCCAGCACATCTCGCAGGAATAAGAAAATGTAGGTCCAAGATTTTGTGACTGGATTGCTGTCTCCATCTCTCCACTAGAAGCCTTGAATAGTTACAGAAGATGTCCAGTTTGGACTATATGTCTCCAATTGCTAGGAGCTTTTTGATAGTCTCACCTTCATAATTTCCTGGGAGTTCCCACTGGTTTCTACCCCAGCAAGTGCCCTCTATTTCCACTCATCTCCCCCAGTACTCTCTCCTTCTCGTCCCCCAACCTGTTCCCTCTCATTTCTGTCCCCACCTCCCCCAAGTTCACCTTTGAAGCCTACTCTATTTTCCCTTCCCAGAAAGATCCATATATTCTGCCGTGAACCCTCCTTGTTATTAAGGCTCTTTGGGTCTGTTGATTGTAGCATGGTTATCCATTACTTTACTGATTATATCCACTTATAAGTGAGTATATACCATGTGTGTCTTTCTGGGTCTTTGTTACCTCACTCAGACATCTGTTATTAAATATAGAATCAGTTAGTTGTGATGGGGGAAGAACCTCCTTAGAAAGGCAGACCCCATTGTCCCATTGGTTAATGATAATGTTGTCGGAGAGGAAGTGTGGACGTTGGGAAGACACATCCAAGTATGCAATGATCAGATTCCCTGATCTCAGAATGTACTCTCTCTCTCTGTAATAAGTACCTAACTTCTGATTTATTAAGCTCGTGTGCCTAAGAAAATATTTCATGTGCATGGGTGCTTTGCTGGCATTTATGTATGTGTAATGTGCCCATAGTTGTTGTCCATGGAGGCCAGATAGGGTGTCAGGTCTCCTGGGACTGGAGTACAGGTGATTCTGAACTGCCATGTGGGTGTTGGGAAATGACCCTTGAAGTCTACAATAGCAGTGAGTGCTCTTAACTACTGAGCTAACTTTCCATCTCCAAGCACGTTCATTTTAGGTTACTGGGATCAGAAGATTAATGTTTAAAGATGCTAAAGAATGCACAACCCCTTTCTTCTCTTCTGTAAAATGTGAGTCTCAATGTTGCATTTATTGGCTAAATAACTTACTATTGTTAGTCTGAGTTTTCATGCAATTTCAATTTCAAATAGGAATAAGTGGAATATTTAATATAGGAAAGATCAAATAAATCTAATGTGTGATTTAGTAGTAAATTTTCCTATGGCAAGTAACAAATACTGGCAGTTACAAATATGTGCAACCTGGTAATTTAGATGATGAACAAATATTTATTTTAAACATTTATGAAAAACAATTGGCTAAAGAGAATCAATGTAGATTCTTAGTGTGAAAATTTTTTCAGATGCATTTTTACGAAATGATAAATAGCCTAAACTATAGAAGGTAATTTTTTTCATGTTCCGAATGAGAACAGCAATAAAAACAGGAATAGCTGGAGAATGACCATATATCTTCAATTACTGGCAGGGACAAATATTAAAATTTTGTTCTTCTGCTCTTATAATTTGATGGGAGCTCAGTGCAGCCAGCAAATCTCAGGCTTTATTGACATAAAAATTTGATTTATGGTCACTCTGTTCTATTCTGGGTAACAGTCATTTCAGTGGAAGGAGAATGAGTTCAGTGGAGGAAGTCATGAACCTGAAGTTGTTTGCTGGTTCAATTTGACTGTGATTAGAGTTTTATTTGGGCACTGAAGGCAATAAAGTCACCATTTAAATAGGTATCAGATTTGTTCATCAATTCCAACAGATTCTTATTTTGGGAGAGGCCACTGAGTATCTTCTCCAGGGCTTACAGTCTCATTACTTGGGTGATGAACGTTGTCTCACATTTATCTAAGAGGACCAAGGCTAGTCTAGGTTTAAAAAAAAAAAAAAAAAACTTCAGTGGACAGAATCCTTTTATTTTTGTCACCATGTATACATTTTCTCTAGGCATCCTGATAAGTCATGTTCTTTTGTGTAAGCAAATTCCTTCCACACCTCACCTGCTTGAATTGCTTAGAAGAGCAGACCAAAGTCTTATTTTCTATCTATGCTGTAAGAAAAAACATTAAAATGCTGGCAAAATCCTCTCCGTGGGTGATCTGCTACAACATAGTCATTTTAATACACTAGATGTGTAGACTGTGTTACTATGAAGGATATGCAATAGGGTGTGACGTAGAAGTGGGAAATGTAAAATCTTTGAATATGAATTCAATACACTAGCAAGGCATCTTAACTGTGTTTCTTTTTCTTCAGTTGCAGTATTAAGGCTACATGGCACTTGCATTTTAAACATTTTTTTCTGCTCTATAATAATAGATCTCTTAATTTTACTTATGTGTGGGGACATAGCAAAGATAGCTTAATGTTGTGAACATTAAGTCCGCACTTACCTGATTGACTCTCATTATATGGAAAACATGACATTGAAAATTTATAAAATAGTAGGTAGTTTATCAAACAAGGTGCTTTGGCTCCCTCTTGTGATCCCAACTCCCTATCATTTTGCTGTGGGACTACAAAGTAAATGGAATGAATATTTGTATATCCAAGTCATAACATAAACTGCATAATATAGTGGGTGATGTTGTCCTTGTCTGTTATGCTAGAGGTCTATAGGCTTTCTTCCACAGCATGGGATGCCTTGGTTGTGATATTTCTCTTGGACTTGTGGCTATTAGAGCTAACCCTAGTCCCGAATACACTCCGGCCATTATCACTGCATACTTGCATGAATATTGGCACTGTAAAGCTGCAGGGCCATGGGGTTAAAACTGGCCTCATCCTTGAGTTATGATGAGGATCCTAGCTATAAAATTGTGTCTGCAGACATGTGAATGAACAATCCAAGGAGGTCATGTCAATCATATAGGCTGAGCTGAAGCCCGTAGCAGAGTACCCTCACTTGGTCCTCCACTACAATGGGGGTGGTTCTTACCCTATATGTGCATCAAGAAACTCAGAGACAAACAATTCCTGACTCTGATAAGTTCTTGAACGTTGTTCTCCTGATATGTTATTTTAAAAAAACGTGTATTTTGACAACCTCATAAGATAATACTTTTTCTTATTTTAGGAAAAGTTTACTGAAGTCTGTGCTCCGTGGGTAGCGTTGGACAGGAATGCTTGTTAATTGATTGTCACCAAGGGTAAGGTACAAACTGAAGAGCAATTTTACAAAATATTAATAGCTTTGTGAAGAGTCTGCCCTCAGCATCTGCCATGGCTGTGGGCAACACAGACATCAGGCTGAAGGAGAAGTGGAAGGGGAAGACTGCCAAAACAGGCCTTCTTTGTTTTCCTATTTCTTTCCAAATAGATATTCATTAAGTTTTTATTGATTGTATTTAATTTTTTGTTTTAAAGATCCCCCCCCCTCCTTTGGTTGAAAACAAATTTTCTTCCTTCACATAGATACCCGCGTTAAGGTTTTCCTTCCCTCTACTTCTGCCTGTTCCCCACTACCTCCCCTCCTGTCTGAATTCACTCCCTTTTTGTCCCTCCTGAGAAAACAAACAGGCTTCTAAAAGATAATAAAACAAAACAGAAGCTAACACAGCAAAAGTAAACAACAACAACAAAGCATGGAAGGAAAAGTGCCCACCCCATCAACAAGGTGAACCACTTTTGCTCAGCCATTACAAGCTAACTAGATTGAAGCCTCCAAAACCCTGTGCCTGCATAAACTGCTCCTCTTTTGGGAGGGTTGTTTCTGATCTGTGTCATTGTAAAGGAAGACTGACTAGCATAATTTGTCTGTCAAATTAAAACAACTTAAAAGGGTGAACATAAAAACAACAGAAAAAAATGACCCAATTGTAATAACAAAGCCAAATGGTTTAGATTACTACTGAAAAATAAAAACAGGGAAGAAGGAGTTTAAAGGTGTTAAGCAAGAAAAAAAAGGATGCAGACATCTGACTGTATCATGATATGCTCCCAATGGGAAAACTGACTTAGCCCATGCCTTAAGGACCGTAATAGGAAACATGATTTAATAGAAAATGTGGAAATACAATGTTCTAACAGTGAGGCTATATTTTGGGCTAATATGATGCTTACCCTTTTGTGAAATAATCCCACTCATGAAAATACTGTGAGCAACATTTGAAGGAGAAATTCTGACAATATTCTGTAATATCCCATCCCCCATAATATAGTATGTGGCTATATTAATATTATGAAAATATTAAATTAAAAATTTGTTAAGAATGTAACATTTAAAATAGAAAATAAACAAAAAAAGATTTTGATATTTTCTACAGGATGTAAGAACACGGAAGTTGATATCTGCTTTACAAAGAGCTATAATGCAAACACACTGAGGATCAACACATCTGCTTAAATGTGAGAGACAATTGAGATAGGAAACCATGGCCTTGGAATTGGAGAAAGCAAAAAGACAATAACACATTCTAAAAAAAAACACCTTGGGAAACAGTGCCAGCGTAGGGGTTCTGCAGCCTAGAGAGGATGAATTCTTGTGATTAAACTCTGAGAAACATGGAAACAGTATTAGGCCTTGACATTTCTCAGATCTTCCTCCAAGAGCTTTACCAGATGTTCACAGTTAAAATCAGAAAAGTCTTCCTATTCTTTGCATACAAATTTAGAAGAAGAAAAAAGCCTAAACAGAAAATGTTTTTGGTTTTTACATGCTTTGTTGCTTTTAAAATGAGTTTTTATAGATTTGTTTTCTCAATACTAAAATACTTTTTTTTATTAATTTCATAAACCAATTTTAAGAATTCAAGTGTTGTATCTCACTAAACATTGTCTGCTTTCACAAATAATGTTTTATTCATGCCCTGAATTTGATTTTTAGTTTTCTCATTAATGGAGATACCAGTGGATTTTACTTTTTTAAAAGAAAGCTATTTGGCTTACTAAGTACTTCTTTTTCTTATTTAGAGAAGAAAATGTTAGTAGAGATCTAATTATAAATGAGCTACATTTGCATAATGATATTAATTTGTGTCACTTAACCCTTAGACAACCTTTAGCCCATCCTTCCCCTGTAACAGACTGGGTGTTATTTCCCACATTCAAAGAAAAACAATCAAGTTGAACTAAAGTACAGACAACATATCCAACTTATTCACCTCACTTCTTTAATAGGTGACATGAGACAGTTTCCTCCCTTTTAAGTACAGCAGAAGTCCTGATGAGATCTTGAAGAGGGTAACAAATGCATGACAGAGTTACCAAAATGCGTTCCGGTTGTCCTGATGGCTCACTGTTTGCTCATTACCTCGGGCTTGATTCAGAGTAGACGTGAAGTTAAGTTCAGATGTGAAGGCACTAAGTTGAATTCAGCGTTCCATACTGGAAACAGGAAGCAAGACTATTTTGACCATTACATGTTGCTGAGGGCCTCGACCCCAGGAAGGACTTTACCTTCCAGAAGCTCGAGACTTGCCCCACCTCCGGTGCTCACATGGCTGACCTTGTTTTCAGTGTCCCATTTGGCACAGCAAGTAGCAGTATCTCCACCCCCTATAATGGTGACACAGCCCTTGGAGGTGGCCTGTACGACGTCATCCATGAGGGCTTTGGTTCCCTTAGCAAAGGCATCCCATTCAAACACCCCCATAGGTCCATTCCAAACGATAAGCTTTGCCTGGGCCACAATCTGAGCGTTGTTTTTAATACTCTCAGGACCACAGTCCAAACCCATCCAGCCAGATGGGATGCCGGATTCTAGAGTGGCTTGTCCAACTTTTGCATGCTCGTCAAACTTGTCGGCAGTTACAAAGTCAACAGGAAAGATTATCTTTACACCATTCTTTTCTGCTTTGTCCATGATCTCTTTGACAATCTTGGCTCCCTCTTCGTCAAACAAGGAAGCACCAATTTGCATGTTCTTGAGTTCCTTCAGGAAGGTGTAAGCCATCCCCCCTCCAATAATCATGAAATTGACTTTGTCTAACATGTTTTTGATGAGTTGGATCTTGTCTGTCACTTTGGCTCCACCAAGGATAGCCAGAAAGGGTCTCTCTGGGTGTTCTAATACCTTGGCAAAGTAATCTAGTTCTTTCTTCATGAGGAACCCAGATGCCTTCTGGGGCAGATTGACACCCACCATGGAACTGTGAGCCCGGTGTGCGGTGCCGAAAGCATCATTGACATAGACATCGCCGAGTTTGGACAGTGATGTTCGGAAGGCTTCTACTTTTGCTGGGTCAGCAGTAATTTTCTTTCCAGAAGAATCCTGACCCTTGCCTTCTTCCTCCACGTGGAAGCGCAGGTTCTCCAGTAGGATGACAGATCCGTTATTTGGGTTTTCACAGGCTTTCTCTACTTCAGAGCCCACACAGTCCTTCAGGAACAAAACATCTTTGCCCAGCAGCGATTTGAGCTCAGCAGCAACAGGTTCTAAGGAATACTTATCTGGCATTGGGACACCGTCAGGTCGGCCGAGGTGGCTCATGAGAACTACAGACTTGGCTCCTTTATCCAGACAATGCTTGATGCTTGGGATGGCAGCCTTGATTCTCTGGTTGTTAGTGATTTGGTTGTTCTTCATGGGAACGTTGAAGTCTACTCTCATGATGACTCGTTTCCCCTTCACATCCAGTTTGTCCAAAGTCAACTTAGTAGAAAGAGCCATCTTAATGGTCTTTTGAACAACCTCTTTACTGCTGTGAGGAGGCTGGCTTGGTGGTGAGGAGTTTTCAGGCTTGAGTCTTGGCCCCGCCTCTTCTCTCTGAGTTCTAAGTCTCCTGCACAACAGCCAATGATACTTTTTTTGAAAGGAAATTCAGCTCTGTGATTGGTCCACGATCCTGTCTATCTTGATTTGGAAAATTTTGCCCGGTACAGACTCAAACCGCCATCCTAGAAAACTAAACAGTGAAACAGAGAGCTGGGCACTAGATGGGAAATTAAAAAACTTTCAAAGAAGTCCCAGATGGCCAGAATTTTTTTTCCTCCTGGTTCTTGTTTTCCCACTCCTTTCAAATCTATTTTATTCTTAAAAAAATAAAAAGCATAAACAAGCATATAACCCTTCCCCAGATCCAATCTCCAGTTATATTACTAAATAAAATCCTCAGTAATGCAAATGATGAAGATTTGAAAGCAAGGTACTTTTTTCTTTTAATTCAAGGTAGCATAAGATAGGTCTTCTGTCTTTGGTAAATATTTCTGCTGCGGTCATAGCTTGGTGTTAGGCATGGTGAAATATTCTTGTTTAGTGTGTAAATCATACATTTTTCTTACCATAGACTTTTTAAATTATTTATTTTTAGACTCCTCTGAAAGAATGTTGGCTGCCTTCTGCAGAAAGCATAGGATCCTAGCAAAGAGATCATCGCATTTCTTGAAGAATTCAGGAGTGATGATATTCTCTCTCTCTCTCTCTCTCTCTCTCTCTCTCTCTCTCTCTCTCTCTCTCTCTCTCTCTCTCTCTCCCTCTCCTTGTTTTCTTTCTTAGGCTTATACCTTGTATGGTTTAGAAATCAAGGGAAAATATGTGTTTCTTGAGTTCCCTCTTCACCTGTCTAGGACTTTTATCATGAAGGGATGTTGTGTAGACAGACTTTTCTGTCATACCAGCCAGTTCCCAAATAAACACACAGAGGCATATTGTTTACTGTAAATGCTTGGCCAGTAGCTTAGGCTCATTTTTGGCTAGCTCTTATAACTTAAATTAACCCATTTCTACTTATCTATGTGCTGCCCTGAGGCTTATTTACCACGTGTATGTACTTCCTGTGCTGCTCACTGTGTCTCAGGTGTCTCCTCGCAACCCATCACACTAGGTTTTCTTCTCCCAGCATTCTCTCTGACCCAAAAATCCTTCCTAACCATAGGTCAATCAGCTTTTTATTAACAAAAAGAACAACACATCTTTACAGTGTACAGAACAATTATTCCACAGCACTTTCTCCTTTTTGTCTAATTAAAAAGGAAGGTTTTAAATTCAACATAGTAAAATCATATACAACAAAAACAGTTGTCAAGTAAGAATTATAGTTATAATAGCTGGTCCACTTGTACTTGACAAAACAGAGAAAACACTCCAGTAGTCCTCTCCTGAATAGTCCAGAGTTTCATACCTTACTCTATTTTTACCACATTTAGGGAGAGCTGTAATTGGAACTGTATAGTTTTTTACACCATCAAAGACCACAGAAGGTTATAATATAACGTTAATAAACAGGAAGTACAGATCAAGTGACTTTCAAAATTGAGAGATGATAGTAAAACAGCTGACTTTTTGGACAGTCACCCTGGGTTCTTTTGTAACATTGAGGCATCCAACTTTGGCCTATAGACCAGTATATTTGACAAATATTTTGAGAAGCAGGGAATTTTCAAGGACTGTTCTGCCTTGTCTTAGCAAAGTGTGGCAGTCACCCGTTTTTGTATTCTGCTTGTCCAGTTTTGACAGTATACTGTCAGCAACTGAGGCAAGGGCAGTTTCTTTGCCAAAATGGCTAAGTTTTGCCATGAAGAAAGTATACTCCATATGACGGTTTCTTGATACCCATCATTCTCTTTTGAAATAAATGGTACTGTCAAGAACAGATGTGACTTATTGTCATAAAAAGACTTAGGTTATTAAATACCTTAAATGCCATATTTTATAGATCTTTTAAGTGTTAGAAGACCATCTATGTATCTAAATATAAATGTTTAACCTTAAAATAATATCTAATATGACTACATAGTCGTATTATAATATGATTATTATAGGTGACCAATAAACTGTATTTTTAATTATACATTACATTTTAAAATGAGTTTCATATGCAAAGTACCCCAAACAAGAGTATACACATACACATAGTAAAGCAAAAAAAAAAACCTTGACATTTATATTAATAAACCAAAATTCAAACCAATGTAAAATATTTTGAGGTTAATAGTTGGTTTTTTTTTGGATTGAAGTAGATTCAATAATCTACCATCTCCCTATCATTCCTCTGTTATACCAGCCTTTTGTTCTTTAGAAAGACATCTTTGAATTTAGAATTTTTATTTAGCCATTTCTTTATAGCCAATAAAAACTTGTTACCTACCTCCCTAAACAATGACAAACATTCATAATCCATTGTCTAACTAAAACACACCTCTTCCACATCTATTTGGAATTTTGACATCAGTTTTTAGACTACTTTCTATTGTTGTTTGGTGCTGGTATCTTTGGGGGAAATTTTTAAAAATCAGGATAATTGTTGAGTCTTGACTAGAGTAGTTTGTGAGATTGGACCATCTCAGTCAACAGTCTTGAAGCTATTTTGGGTGCAACATTTTGAGGAGGCCATAATAGAGGCATTCTATAATGCTGGATCAATGGGCCCATTGATTTTTGTTGGTGTCTGGCCCCCATATTGTGAAAATACCTGAACTTTTAAAGGTGACATGCATGCCTGCATTGATGCAAATATAGACTCTCTGTTGTACACAAGTTAGCCAAACATGATTTGCCATTTTATGTTTGCGCAAGTAAAATATATGTTATGAGTTCCATAGTTTTTCTAAGTCAATTTTGCTATGTCTGTAACCAGGATTTTCAGGGGGTCTGCCCCTATCAAACCTGGTCCATATGAACCTGGAATATAGTCACAGTCTCTCATTTGCTGTAGAAGTAAAAAGCCTAACCCCCCCCCAATAATACATTTTTCACTTTCATTTTGAAGTCAAGATATTTTAAAAATATATAGGTTGGTTTAATCTAGCAGCTTTCATCATCAAATGTCTTTTTTTATTTTTGCAGACATTTTATTTTATTTTGCTTTATAAATAATACCATTCAAAATTTCTACCTCCTCCACTCCCATTTCCCTCCCCCTCCCCCACTTCCACTCCCTCTTCCCACTCTAGTCCTAAGAGAGGGCAGGGTACTCTGCCCTTGGGGAAGTCCAAGGCTCTCCCCGCTCCATCCAAGCCTAGGAAGGTGTGCATCCAAACAGACTAGGATTCCAAAAAGCCAGTACATGCAGTAGAAACAAATACCAATGCCATTATCATTGGCTTCTCAGTCAGCCCCCATTGTCAGCCACATTCAGAGAGTAAGGTTTCATCACATGCTTGTTCAGTCTCTTCAAATGTCTCTTAGCAGCTATCAAATCTTTATTAGTAGCCAAACATTTTAAAGACAACACAATTACATATAGAATCCAGACTCACTGTGTGTTTTCTATTTTTGTGTGACTTTTTTCTTTATATTACTTTACTCTTTCTTTAAAGATTTTATTACTTTTAAATTGTTTTATGACTGTCTATGCCATTTCACTTTTCTCTCCCAAGCCTGCGTACATTTTAAAACACACTGTAACCTGTTCAGAATATTTTTTGTCTGGAACTATCTTTACCAAGTATCTGTAAACTTTTCTGTTTACATGGCCAAAACTAAAATGTGCCACGCAGCTTAGTTCATGGTGTGTTGTTTGGGTTCTCTCTGGAGGCACTCACCCTGGCTGCTCAAGCCCACAAGTACCAGACACATCCAGGTGAGAGACATGAGACTAGGAAGTTGCATTTGGCTCAATTTTTGTGTGTTTAGAATCTTTTAGAAAGATTTTTTAGATCTTATATGGATGTAGGTGTCCCATATTAGGTGTTATATGTAGGCAGACTTTTCTGTCTTACCAGCAAGTTCCCAAATAACTACACAGAAAATTTATTATTAATTATAATTTCACAGCTGATACCATAGGATCATTTTTAGCTAGCTGTTATAACTTAATTAAGCCATTTTATTAATCTATGTGCTGCCCCAAACTCGTTTGGTTTACTTCATGTCTGTACTTTTCATCCTGCTTTCTTTAAGTCTCACAGAATCTGCTATGACTCCTCAGGCTCCTCCTTTCTTCTCCCCAACATTCTCTTTGCCCCCAAAATCTTGCCTAGCTATCAGTCAGTCAGCTTTTTATTAGCAATGATACTTCTTTACAGTGTACAAAAGGATTATTCTACAACAATGTTGGATTTTGTTAAAGGAGTTTTCTACATCTCTTGAGAAGATCATATGATTTTTTGTCTTTAAGTCATTTATATGATCTATTACATTTGTTGGCTTATGTTTGTTGAACAACCCCTGAATCTCCTAAATAGAACTAACATGATATAAGTGGATGACTTTTTTTTAAAAATATATGCCCATGTTCAGTATACAAGTATTTTATTAAAGCTATTGCCCTCCATGTTCATTAGGGATGTTGGTCAGAATTATCATAATCATCAATATATTTTTTAGTATTCTCCTTTACTTTCACCTTCTTCCTCCCCCTCTCTCCTCCTACTTCTCTCTGCCTCGTCTTTCTCCTACTCCCCCTTCTAACCCTTCTTCATCTTGCTATTGTTTCTTCACCTGGTTTCTGTTTTAGGTAATACCAGTTTTGTAGATGAAGTTTGGTAGTAATTCTTCTTTTCCTATTGTTGAAATAGGGGCGGCGGGGTTGCGTCCCTAATACCCCGGCAGTCTGGCTAGCTTATGCCCGAAATAACAACACACAAACTGTATTCCTTTAAACACTGCCTGGCCCATTAGCTTCAACCTCTTAACCCATTTCTTATCATCTATGTAGCACCATGAGGTGCGCTTACCAGGAAGATTCTAGCCTATGTCCATTCTGGGTCTGAGCTTCATGCCTCTGTCTCAGAGAGCAGAGCTATCGCGAGGGGAGCATGGCATCTCTGTCTGAGGCATCTGGCTCTGAGAGGAGCTGCGTGAATTCTGAGCTCACTTCCTCTTCTTCTCAGCATTTTCTTCTGTTTACTCCACCCACCTATGTTCTAACCAATCGGGACCAAGCAGTTTATTTATTGCTTAACCAATGAAATCAACAGATTGGTATTACACTCCCACATCATCCTATTTTTTTTTATTATTTTTTTAACATCCAATCACAGTTTCCACTTCCTCCTTTCTGCCAGTCCTTCCCCCCACCTCCCCTCTGAGCTCACATCCATATGTCCTCTATTTCTCTCTAGAAAGGGGCAGGTTTCTCATAGATTTCAACCAAACATGGCATATCAAGTTGCAGTAATACTAGATACCTCCCTTTGTATTGAGGAAGGATGACATGATCTAATAGGAGGAAAACAGTTGGAAAAGCAGGCAAGAATCAGAGCCAGTTCCTGCTTCTACTGTTAGGAGTCCTACAAGATCAAGATACATAATTGTAACATAAGTGCAGAGGGCTTATAAGGGTCAGTCCCATGCAGGCTCTCTGGCTGGCAGTTCAGGCGCAGTGAGCCCCAGTGAGCCCAGGTTAGTTGATTCTGTGAGTTTTCTTGTGGTGTCCTTGACCTCTCTGCCTCCTATAATTATTCTTCCTCCTCTTGCACAGGAGTCCCCGATCTCAACCTAAAGCTGACTGTAGGTCTCTGCACCTGTTTTCTTCAGCTGCTTCATGAAGCCTCTCTAATGACCTCTGGACTAGGCACCAATCAATGAATACAGCAGAATATCATTAGGAATCATTTTCATTTTTTGACTTACTTTTTGCCAATCGTGTGTATTTCTATCCTAGGTTGCTTGGCTTCCCAGCTCTGGTTCCTGGCTGTGTTAGGTATGACCACCCTCTCATAGCATGGGTCTCAAGTTGGACCATATAAAATTATTATCTGAAGAACTAGCTCTTAGATTTACTGATTTTTTATATTGTTTTGTTTCTGTTTAAGTCATTTATGCTCTGATTTTTATTATTTCTTCCTGTCTTTTGGACTGGGTTTTGGCTAGTTCTTTCTTTTCCACATTTTTTTAGTTTGTATTATGAATTCATTTATTTGTGCTCTATCCAATTTTTACCTGTATTTCAAGCTGTCAGTTTCCCCCTTATAATTGCTTTTAAGGTGTCTAAGAGGTTTTTCTGTACTTTCATTTGCATTTGTATTAGGATTTTTTTATCTGTTTCTTACTTCTTTTTTAAAAATATATTCAGCATTAAATATTGTTATTTAATATCCATGAGCTTATGTAATTACTAGGACTTTGTTGTTGAATTTAGGCTTCTAGTGTATATGTTATATAAAGTTAAGTTTTACATAAAACTTAAATACATGAAGTTATTTCAGTTTGTCTAAATCTGTTACGATTTATTTTGTGTTTCAAGGTGTTGTCCATTATCTAGAAGCTGAGAAAAATATGCATATTTTGTGTTTGGTAAAATATTCTATAGAAATCTGCTAGGTCTACTTTATATTTGATGCCATTAAATTCTGATGTTTCTGTCTACTTTTTTTTTTTTAGATGACATTTCTAATGGAGAAAGTGGGGGATTGAAATCACCTCAGGCTACTAGACTAGTGTTAACCTGTGTGTTTATTTCTAGTTGCTATTCTTTTGGTCCCTGCCCTAGCCACGCCCACTCCCATTACCTCTGACCTTCTCACTTCCATCTCGCTCTCTTCTCTTCCTGTTCTCTTGGCGTGGGCACGCGTGTCTCTCTGTCTCTCTCTCTTTCCCTCCCTCTCTCTCTCCTCTAAGTAATAAAAGCTCAGTTATGATTTAAAAAAAAACAGCCATTTACAGTTTGTGTCTAAGTTATATTAGGTTGAACAGAGACAGATAAGTGTAAGGCATTAAAGCATGAGGCCGGAGTGATAGGTCTGGACAGCTTGATACCCATGGCCAAAACCACGAAAAAACACTTTCAAAAAGGCACCTGAGGCCGTGAAGGCAAGGTGCAGTTGGAATCGTGCCTCATTTCACTGGCGCCTGGAAGCCCGGGGCTTCCAGTTCTCCTTTCTGTTCTTTTCTGTCCTCTCGGTATAGCTCACTATGGTGTGAGCACAGCTCGCTATGGTGCAGGCAGGCCAATTGTTTCCCGCCTGCCCGGGAATTTGTCTCCCGTTGGAGGCAGGGGCCGATTCAGTTAGGCCATACCACTGTCCCCTGTAAGCTCGGATGCCTGCTTATAGGGCCTATGGTGGTCGATTCCAACTGCACCTTGCCTTCACGACCTCAGGTGCCTTTTTGCAAGTGGTTTTCCACGGTTTTGGCCATGGGTACCAAGCCGTCCAGACCTATCACTCCAGCCTCATGCTTTAATGCCTTACACTTATCTGTCTCTGTTCAACCCAATATAACTTAGAGTAGCTTAGAGAAAAACTGTAAATGGCCGTTTTTTTTTTTTTTTTTTTTTTTTTTTTTTTTTTTTTTTGATTCCAGCCTTTTGCCCCTCCCCGCTGTGGCTTCTGTTATGTCATGGAGGCTCTAGAACAAAACAAAAACTTTTTTGCCACAACACATGGCGGTCGCCATCTTGGCTGAGGGCCAGGTGGATCAGGTGACTCTTTGCCATCTTGGCTGAGAGCCAGGCCACGTGACCACACTCTACCAGTTTTACTCACAGTTTTATGGTTTTACTCCCAGTTTTACCCTGCCTCTTCACCCGGTTTTCACTGAACTCCTCATGTTAACTCTGTTACATGTGTTTTGAGCAATGGTATGCCTTTGATAGGGCCCATCAGAGGCATCCACGGTGCCCAATTCTTGTTCACTCTTTCTATGTATAATAATTATTTATTACATCTCATTTCAGACTACAAAACATGAGTCTCATATTTTAAACTGGTATGTACTTTTAAGTCTCTTAAGTTGTTTGCTACCATTGTCAGTTCTGACATTAACCTTCCATTGCCAGCAGTTTCTTCTTTCTGCCCTTTTACGAGTATAAATCTTACCTGCTAAAAACCAGTATACTACAACTATATTTAATTCAGCCCTGAACTGCTCAGAGATCTGGAGAATGTGATATTTAAGTATTTAATTATTTAAAAACTTTTCACAACAAGAACAACAACAACAAAAAAAGAGACAGGTTGGCTCCTAGCAGCAGCTCTCTGCTCCCTCCAAAGAAGACAGAAGACAGACACGTGCAGAACACGTCCTTCTGCATTTCGCTGCGAATGCAGAGCGCTGACCATTGGGCAAACCTGCCTTTTTGTCTAAAGTAAGGATTTCTAGATGTGGACAGAATCTCTGGAATCGACAGCCTAGCTGCTCAGGTCAAGGTAGGCCTGTTTTCCTACAGATTTCTTAGGCCACAGAGTCTTCTGCAGCCTTGCAGGCCCTGCGCTAAACAGCAAAGGTCAAGTGCAACCTTCAGCGACCACGGAGGACCCAGAAAAGAGTAGCTCTGGGTGCCAACCAAGTAAGTTCTCTGTCACTTTTTAATCAGTAACTCAAGTAAAATTTTATTCTTCTCAAAGATCTCTGACAGTTTGACAGCTGAGAGGTTTTGCCAGGTTGAGGTTTTGCCCGGTGACCTCACCAAACAAATTTCAAATCAAATTTATCTCTTATGCCACAGTCATTATATGTCTAAAACTTCTGTTTTCACAAACCCAAGGAGTTCTTGCAAGTTCCAGGGAGCCAAATTAAGAAATCCATCTTAAACAGGTCAGATAGCCCCTCAATTTCCTGGTCCAAAAATAAAAAAATTTCCCCTTAATTTAACTTTGTTGTTTGTTCTGCCAATACCTTAGGGACACGAGACATTCCCATGCCACAGAAACCAGTCAAAAGCAAAGAGACCAGCCATGCCAGGATGTGACTAGCCCCCAGCCTTCTGTTGGGTTCCTTTTCTACAAAAGACAATGCCCACAATCAGCCGGAAGCAGTCTTGAGAATTTGCCGCCCCAATTCCTTCAAACGGGGGTGTCTAATTTGCTTTTTTATTAAAATCAAGAGGTAGAAATGTTATTCTTTTGGTCCCTGCCCTAGCCATGCCCACTCCTTTTTTACCTCTGACTTCCACCGCCATCTTTCACTCTCTCCTTCTGTTCTCTTCTGGTGTACACACAGGGCTTTGTCTCTCTCTCTCTCT
This sequence comes from Microtus obscurus, assembly GCA_963919715.1. Classification (NCBI taxonomy): domain Eukaryota; kingdom Metazoa; phylum Chordata; class Mammalia; order Rodentia; family Cricetidae; genus Microtus; species Microtus obscurus. The sequence goes on from CAWTZC010001361.1 coordinate 3,561,108, forward strand.
TCTTCTTCTTCTTCTTCTCTCTTTCTCTCTCTCTCTTTTTCCCTTTCTCTCTCTTTCTCTCCCTTAATAAATGTTTATGGCTATTTTCTGTGTCTATGTGTCTGTTACCCTCCGCCACCGCCCTAGCGGCGCGTGCCCTAGCACTGTAGCCGCTTGTCGCATGTCGGGCTCCGCCAGCCCACCTGGGGACCGACAACAATCTTGGCCAGGCTAGCAGCATCTTAGAAACATCTTAGGAATAAAACTAGTAGTACATTTTTAAATGACTATATATATCTTTTTATTACTGTTATTATTAACCAATTGTTATTGTTTATGCTTTAACAAAAGACTTATTGTAAATATAGAAACAATGGGGACTTTGATCATTTGAAAATTGAAAGCATTTTTAAAACACTGACTCAAATTATAAAAAAAATGAGGGATTTAAGCATTCATCAGAGTGACCTAAACATATACTGAGTGTGAAGTTTTCTAGATCTTAAGTACAGAGCAATCTATTCTAAAAGGAGCCTGATTTGAAGGGATTTATTTTATTTATTTTATTTTTTGAGAGAAAGAAAGTGGATAGCATGTAGAATTGACTTGGTGGGAGGTTGGTGAGGAAAAGAAAAATAATTCCAGTTCAATGGTGTAGATCATATTTTCTACATGATCATGGAAAAATTTCCTCAAGTTGAGAACAGACACATTCAAACAGACAGAAGAAGCACACAAAACTCTGAATAGACAAGACCAAAAAAGAGACAATCACAAAATATTATATTTAAAATACTAAATGTATAGAACAAAGTGAGGAGCCTGATAACTGCAAAATTAAAACCACAGGTCAAATACAAAAGAAAGCCTGTAACATTAATAGGTAATTTCTCAATGGAAACTATAAAAGTCAAAAGAGCCTGCTGCAATGTATGTCATATTCTAAAAGACAATGAATGCCAACCTAGACTATTGTTTCCAGAAAAACTATCTGAATAATTGAAAATGAAAAGAACTATCCTCTTTCTTCTGTGTCTGTACGTCCAAGATTTGGTGCTTCCATGGTACACCACAGTTTTGCATGTTCGTTTCCTGTATGTACCTGTTTAATTTTTATATTATTTTCTAGATTAGCACAATTCGTCTGTCTTTTCTTTAAGTACTGATATTCTATCATCTTCTCCATACATTCTGCTTATTCTTCCCCTGAGTTTTGGTTAGTTTTCAATTCTATCTTTTTTTTCCCTGGAATTCCCTTTAATGTTTCTTTTTCTTCCTGAACATAGTTTTCAAATTCTGAATTGTCTTAATAATTTTATTTTCAATGTGTATGTATATATATATGTATATATATTAGACATAACTCAGGTACTATTTTCTTTATGCTACTTGAGATATTTGTTAATCTCTTCTTTAAGCTCCTCAAATTCCTTGATAAAATTTTATGTTTTAAAAGATTTTTTTTGGTCCTGACATTCATTCTCATTGCAAAACATTTCTGCAAAACTAGTGGATTTGGCATGGCAGGGCCATACTGTTGGAACTGTATATACTATGATTTTGCAGTGAGACCAGGTAATGTAAAATTTTTTATTGGATTTATGTCTAATGTTAGATTCTAGGGTATCTTAGAGTTGTACCAGTGCACAGGATGTCTTAAGGTTGCAATTATGCAGGTAATCTAGGGTCCATTGGACTCATCAGTCTGTGTGGGCATAGAGGATGTATGATCTGAGCTAAGTCTGAAGGTTGGACATGGTATGCCAGCGTAGGGTCAGAAGTATTTGTCAAGTGGGATCCATTATTGATTATCAACTGAGGTGTGTACTTATTAGTCAACTTTTGGGAAGGCTAAGAACCTTAATGTAAATAAAAATTAAGTAAGCAGTATCATGAATATTGTAGTACCATACTGAAATAAATAAACCCAAACAACTGAGAGGGATTAATATGCAAATATTAAGATTTATTTAATTTTTAAAAAGAAACCAAGGTCAATGCAGTCATTTGAAATAGTAAATTCTGTTTATGAAGTTACATTTTAAAAGGGTACATGAAATACCTAACAATTAAAAGGCAAATTAAAGTTTAGAATTTGAACCTCTAGTTCTGGGGAATGTGAAGAGGAGTAAATATTGAGAAGAAATCAAAGAGAGCTAATTCGCATTTGTTTTTGGAGCTAGTTAGCTAGGTAGAGCTAGGAAAGGGGATTAAAAGCTACAGTGGAAGTATATGCTGTTTCTTTACTTCATTGTGCTCTGGGAACCTGATTATTGTTCCCAAGACAGAGTTTTAGTGACCTTAGTCATACAGACAAACTACATATAATCTTGGATTTGAGTCAACGCCTTAAATTCGTCACAGAATTCAGAGGTCAAGTCCCAAAGGTATTACTGACTTTTTTATTTTAAAATATTTGGTTATAAATTATTTCTGCTAAATGATATGATATAGAAAAAAATGAAACTTTACTGTTTGGAATCATTTAAGTGTACTTATACCTAAAATTTCCTGGTGAACTGTGACAAGACTAAGCTGGGGAGGAGGTTTTCCTGCACATGGCCCTGGTCTCGTGCACTAGAAATTTAATGAATTTTGTCTTCACAGTTGCATGTAGCTTTGCAGTTTTCAATAGTCAGTAAATGGTTACAGGTTAGAGATGCTTTCAAAGATGGACAGTTAGAATACTTATCTTCATAGTAACACCTGTTTGCTGGAAAAAAGAATAGAGATATTAATTATTTTGTTATTTTTTTCCTCTACCAACAGTGACAAAATAAAACATGAATGTGGAGAAAGGAATTGAGTAAATGGATGAATTTACATTAAACTGAGGCTCTGTGAGATGTCTTTTAGTAGGGTTGATATATTTCTTCACTCAAAAAAGGCTTAAGAAAACTAACGAGTGATTCTTTGAGGAGCTGAGCTATTGAGAGTTGAGAAAGATGGCTCAGCAATTAGGAGTCTTCATTCTTTTTGCACAGAAACTGGTTTTGATTTTCAGCATCTACATGGTAGCTTACGGCCACCTGTAATTTCAGCTCCATGGAACCAAGTGTCCTCTTCTGTCCTTCATAATCATGGGGCCCAAATGTAGTATACATAAATATATTCACACATGTACAAATATTTATAAACATGAAATAAAGAGAAATATTTTAAAAAGAAACTCAGTATTTAAAATGTCAGTCATCATGCAAGTTATTTTTAAACTTAAATACAGCTAATATTTAAACTCTGTATTCTCAGCAAAGCAAGTTTAATTAATATGTTCTAAAGCCACTGTGTCTAGTAACCTCTTTATGTGAAAATACTGAAATGTATTATTATTATACCTACTTCCTCTCTCTGTAACCTATTTTCATAACATTTGCACTAATAACAGAAAAATGACTAGTTCTGAATCTATATCATTGAAGGAGAGAAGCAATTTACATAAGCTTTCAACACACAATCACACACAGACGCCATGGCATACATGCATGTTCCTATACATATACAGAGAGAAATAAGTACACATTCACAAATAAATAAAAATGTAACACAGAATTCAAAGGATAATCTGGAAGAGGTTAGGAATTTTTTGTGTTAAGTTTCTTGGTAGGCAAAGAATTGTAGTATCTGTCTTCTTTCTCTGGCCTGACCTGTGTTTTGTTACCTCAACTACTTAGATTTGTATTGCTTTCTCTTCTTAAAATGCTAAACTTAAGATCTTATTAACCTAGAGAATAAGAAAATTCACTTTAAATTTTATTGAATTACATCCACAGAAATATTTCTCTAGACTCCAATAGCAATAATACCAGTACTGATACAAGTATGCACTGGTTTTAGATGTTTCTTTAGACTACATACATTTTTCAATGGCAAAAGTACACACACATTAAACAAAGGAAAATTTGTAATTCAAGTCAGTGATGTTAAGTACATTTTTGCCTCTTGAACATAAGGCCATGATATGAAATCTTAAAACAGATTGTCATTTTATGTTGTTATATTTGTATATTAATAACACTTACTGCACATTCTTTCGTCACAGTGATTAGGACAACCGCCACATAGTTCTCCTACTGTGTAAGGGGTGTATAGCCTGTTCAGAAAGTTACCACTGAAATTGAAAAGCAAAATATAAAATATTTTTAATTTTTCTCTGTATACTCTAATGCTTTCATATATCACACACTTACACACATATATATAATAAACATATATATATATAGATTGCTATTAAAAGCTTTAGCTATGCCATATAAAAATCTAACATTGTCTAAGAGTATTCAGATATAGATGTGAAATAAGTCGATAATTAACGCCTTCACTCTTCAACCATGTTCTATTAACCTGAGCAACTGAAATACGATAAATAAGAATCTAAAGGTTTAGAAACATTTTAATGTAGAAACATTCTCTTCATTTCCTCATGAACCTGGGAAATTTCTAAGAAAGGTGGAGCATAGGATGCTGCTTAGGTATAAAAGATACTTTCTATAGAGACAGAAAAATGCTATGATTCCTGCCTGATTACTACAGTATGGGAGAGGTCCCCATGATGATGTGGTGAGGTTCAAGAATTTAAGCATAGGAAAGTTTGGGGTTTTCTGGAGATAGCATATGGGTATGAGACTTTTATGCTTATAAAAACTGAGAATGTTAATTAGAAAAACACTTTATAAAAACCATCTTAAAAGTGCAGTACTCTGATAGCGACAGCCTGTGCCTCAGGAGGATCATCACTTCACTGACTGCCATATGAAAACAGAGAAGTCAGATTCTCCATTGTACTAAGGGTGGCAGGGGTGTGCACGCATTCTCCAAGGACTTGCAGCAGAACCTCTCTTCTACATATTGCTCTATGTGTTTGAGAAATCTTAAAAATGAAAAGTCATAAAGTGTTGTACAAGTTCTGCCACGTGCTTCTCTTCATTATTCATCTGATCCTTCTAGGTACCAGACTCCAGGTGCCTCTCATTTGACCAGAGAGCTGGTAGAGTGCAATGGCTTCTTTCTTTGTATTTTTTTTAAGGCCAAAAGAAACATTCTTGAAAATTCTTTGACGACTTTCCTTTTCAACTGAGATGCCACACCATCTGTGTCACCCACGGATAGAGTAGAAATGAATCACTTAAAAAGCTTGATTTGAAAAGATTCTCAGACACATGCTATGTAAGTTTCTTGTATTGAGAAGATACAAATAGACACAGAGAGATAGCTCAGCAGTTAAGAGAGCACATTCCTCTTTTGGAAGACTTGGGTTTGGTTCCCAGAACCCACTTCAGGTGATGCACAACTGTTTGTAATGCAGTCCCAGGGGATTTGATGCCTCTGGTCTCCAGAGGCATCTGCACCTATGGGCACATACTACACAAGGACAAACATACATGCAGATTGAATTTAATAAAAAAAATTTCTTTGTCAAGACAGGGTTACTCTGTAGCTTTGGAGCCTTTCCTGGAACTAGCTCTTGTAGACCAGGCTGGGCTCGAATTCAGAGAGATCCACCTGCTTCTGCCTCCCGAGTGCTGGGATTAAAGGCGGGAGCCAACATTGCCCAGATAATTAAGAGAAATTAGGTTAACATTCACTTTATGAACATATATTTGTTTTTTCAGGGGAATTTTTTAAAGAGCTCAAACATCCATTACAGAATGGAAATGAATTTCTGTCTTTAAAATTAAGTTCTAGTAAACATGATTTTCAGAATTTTTAGTAAATTCTGAGGAGAAAAGAATTAAGATTTTAGCTTTCTTAACTATTGGAAATATATAAAGACTTCTGAAAGAGCCTTTGAAGTCTAAGATTTAATGAATTCTTACAGGTAGAAGGAAGAAACATGGGGCTGAAAAGAAGGTTCAGTGGTTAAGAAATTTTGCTGTTCCTTTGGAGGATCTACGTTTGATCCCCAATAGCCATATCAAGTAGGTCATAGTCACTTTTAACTTCAAGTCTATGGGATTTAATGCACTTTTTTGGTCTTTGTAGGGTACTGTGCATATGCATAAACAAAGCAACAAAAATTAAGATTGGAAAATAACAACTAGGCCAGTCATTATTACAATTTTGCAAAAAGATAACACTCTTGGTAATTTTTTTCCTTGGCAGCTTACATACAACCATCTACTACTATGAGAGCTAGTCTGCAGGAAGGAAACTTCCAGGTGAATTCCAGCTGGATGCTTCCAACTCCTGTGTCTGAAGTTGATGTGTTTTTAGTAATAGACTATTATTTTCAAGTTCAGGGAGGCAACCAAGGGTGACAGCCAAAGGCTATATAGAAGGGAAGATCGAGTTTTCTTCAGGGAGGAGACTCTTAATAGGGTGTCCAGTTCCAAATTGTCAACCCTAAACATTTGCACATAAGAGCAACTGTAAATGGACTTGGTGATATTGTGTGTGCACATGTTTTGATGTTTGTGTATATGTGTGTGTGTGTGTGTACAGATGAAATCATGACGTTTAGAGAAGGTGTGGAGGAGAGGAGAGGAAGATTTGAAGGAGGATAGGGAAGTGTGGACATGAAGGAAACATGGTATTCCTATATGAAATTCTCAAAAACAAAAGCAATAAATTAATTTTTTTTTCGTTTTTGGATTTTTCAGAAAGGGGTTCTCCGTGGGGCCCTGAGTGGTCTTGGATTCACAGAGATCGGACTGCCTCTGCCACAAGTGTTGGGACTAAAGGCATGAAACACTACTGCTGCTCAGCCATTGAATTTTAAAAATTTTGACAACTTATATAATCAGGGGTAGGGTCAGCTTCATTAGAAGGACCACATCACTAATCTACGTCATTCACTCATGCTCACCCCTTGTCTAATATTAAAAGTTTGCTTTGTAGCCTCCAATCACAGCACAGACTGAAAATATGAGCTTCATAATCCCTATATTATGTGTTTAGGAAGAAGCAATTGAGGAGGGAAGAGAAATCATTTCGAAAGGAAAGGAAAAGCTTCTGAGTGTGATTCATGAAGCTGCTGAGTTGTACATTTCAAAGATTCAGTTAAATAAGTTTCAACTCTAAAGAATATTTAAGGTTTATTTCCCTCTCGTGTGTAAAATATGTTTTTAATTTGTTTTGGAACTATGATCATTAAAAAATGTCAAATTGATGTGGATACTTACGGAGGACAATAGTGACAAACATAGAAGTATTTCAATGGGTTGTTAGGGCACTCAGCAACTCCACATCCAAGTTGGTGGGAAGAATTCCAAACTAGCTATACACCCAGAGATGAAGACAAGGCACATGTCAGAGAGAAAAATAATGTTGAAAAACAAATAGAAAATATAAAATTCAAGCACTGATGTTCTACTTTGTTTCTAGAATCCTTATAGGCATATTTAAATTATTGAATCAATCTACAGATGTTAAAACAGCCTCAAAAGGCTGATGCTGGTCAGCTAGTATGGCAAAATTAGATGGAGTCACCCAGTGGAATTTATGGAGTCTGACAGTAGCACCAATTCCTTCTCAGAGAAGCTGTTCTTTAACATCTTCGAGAGTTTCCAAGATGATGAGGATGCAGATGTCTGGCCTGAGGCCAGGAAGCTTCATGGCACAGTGAAAGGAATCAAAGAATCTACAGACACCAGAAGACCTTGGTATGATGTGGAATTTCTCTGACACTGCTTCCAACCATTCAGATTTACAAACATAGACAGCAAGAGGGTAACGTGGATATCAGGTCAATTCCTGGTCAGACATTAAATTGACCATGACGCTGTTGCTGACTACCTTGAAGGTACGTACACTGAAGTGTTTTCCAAAAACAAGTGTCCTGTGTCCATAGAGCGTTGACCTTGAGAGATGAACCAGAACTTCCTCCCAGCTTCAGAGAAGAGGTTGTCTAGTTTGGTGCTAAGCTGTGGCCATGAGCATCTTCATTTGTGTGTGGGCAGGAATAGTGGTTGGCATGCAAGCCTTGCTGGTCCAAGTCTGGTGGAAGCCTGCTATGCAGTAACAATAAACATGTCCATGATATGTATAGTGGGTGCTCCTATGTAGAGATGTGTTCTTGAATTTCCTGGCTCCTATTTGAAACTGTGTTTCAGCTCAAGTCTCTCAGTCTACAGGATCTGATTAGGCCATGAATTTGGAGTTGCCCCTGCCTATACCACATCTGGATATTTTCTCCATCCAGCCAAGCAGGATCACCACATCACCTTCTTTTCTAGGTTTGACAGACCTCTTTTGAGAGTGGACAGGATAGAGGCATAATCCCGTAATTCTTGCTTAAAGAGCCACTGTGTGATGGGAAAGCGACCAGGGTCTGAGCCTGTAGGTCCAGCAGGAAGCCACCTGGCAGGGTTTCTGGTAACAAAACTCCAGGATATGCATTTCCCCTTTTAACTCGGGAGCCATACAGAGCTGATGCTCAGCCTTGCCAAAGTATGTATAAGTGCCTTAGAACACAGGGCATGAACTTTGTTTGGGGGCTGGAGTCAAGAAATGAGGTTTACCAGGATAGTCAAAACAATCCTATACAATAAAGGATCTTCTGGAGGCATTACCATCCCTGACTTCAAACTCTATTACAGAGCTACAGTAATGAAAACAGTGTGGTACTGAATAAAAACAGAGAAGTCGACCAATGGAATCGCATAGAAGACCCGAATTTTAATCCACAAACATATGATCACCTCATTTTCGATAAAGGAGCTAAAAGTATACAATGGAAGAAAGAAAGCCTCTTCAACAAATGGTGCTGGCACAACTGGATGTCAACCTGTAGAAGAATGAAAATAGACCCATATCTATCACCTTGCACAAAACTCAAGTCCAAATGGATCAAAGACCTCAATATCAGTCTGAACACACTGAACCTGATAGAAGAGAGAGTGGGAAGTACCCTACAACAGATGGGCACATGAGATCACTTCCTATATATAACCCCAGCAGCATAGACATTAAGGGCAACATTGAATAAATGGGACCTACTAAAAATGAGTTGCTTCTGTAAAGCAAAGGACACTGTCACTAAGACAAAAAGGCAACCCACTGACTGGGAGAAGATCTTCACCAACCCCGCAACAGACAAAGGTCTGATCTCCAAAATATATAAAGAACTCAAGAAACTAGACTTTAAAATGCTAATTAACCCAATTTAAAAAATGGGGCACTGAACTGAACAGAGAATTCTCAACAGAAGAAGTTCAAATGGCCAAAAGACACTTAAGAACATGCTCAACCTCCTTAGCGATCAGGGAAATGCAAATCAAAACAACTTTGAGATACCATCTTACACCTGTCAGAATGGCTAAAATCAATAACACCAATGATAGCCTTTGCTGGAGAGGCTGTGGAGAAAGGGGTTCCCTCATCCATTGCTGGTGGGAATGCTCTCTTGTGCAACCATTTTGGAAATCAGTGTTTCTGTTTCTCAGGAAATTCGGGATCAACCTACCCCTGGACCCAGCAATACCACTCTTGGGAATATACCCAAGAGATTCCCTATCATATGACAAAAGCATTTGTTCAACTATGTTCATAGCAGTATTATTTGTAATAGCCAGAACCTGGAAACAACCTAGATGCCCTTCAATGGAAGAATGGATGAAGAAAGTGTGCAATATATACACATTAGAGTACTACGCTGCGGTAAAAAACAATGACTTCGCGAATTTTGCATGCAAATGGATGGAAATAGAAAACACTATCCTGAGTGAGGTAACCCAGACCCAAAAAGATGAACATGGGATGTACTCACTCATAATTGGTTTCTAGCCATAAATAATGGTCACAGAGTCTATAATTGGTGAACCCCAAGAAGCTAAATAAGAAGGTGAACCCAAGGAAAAACAGATAATTGTCCTCTTGGCTATGGGAAGTAGACAAAATTGCGGGGGAGAAAATTGGGATCTTGTGGGTGGGGTGGGATGGGGATAAGGGGGGATGGGGGAGAGAAAAATGAGAAGGGGAGGACTGGGGGATCTTGAGGAAATAGGATGACTGGGGTGAAGGAAGGTTGGATAGGGGAGCACGGAAGCACAATTCTTAGTTAAGGGAACCACCTAAGGGTTGGCAAGAGACTTGAAACTAGAGTGGCTCCCAGGAGCCCAAGGCGATGTCCCCAGATAGTTCCTTGGGCAGCTGAGGATAGGGAACCTGAAATGACCTATCCTATACCAATACTGACGATTATCTCGCATATCACCATAGATCCTTCATATGGTGATGGATGGAGATAGAGACAGAGACCCACACTGGAGCACTGGACTGAGCTCCCAAGGTCCCAATGAGGAGCGGAAGGAGGGAGAACATGAGCAAAGAAGTCAGGACCATGAGGGGTGCAGCCACCCACAGAGACAGTGGGGCTGATTTATTTGGAGCTCACCAAGGCCAGAAGGACTGTGACTGAAAAGCATGGGATAAAACCGGACTCTCTGAACATGGCGAACAATGAGGGCTGATGAGAAGCCAAGAACAATGGCACGGGGTTTTGATCCTACTTCATGTTCTGGCTTTGTGGGAGCCTAGCCAGTTTGGATGTTCACCTTCCTAGACATGGACGGAGGGGGGAGAACCTCGGACTTTCCATTGGGCAGGGAACCCTGATTGCTTTTTGGACAGGAGAGTGAAGGGGAGAGGAGTGGGGAGGAGGGGGAGAAGGGTGAGAGGAGGGGGAGGGAAATGGGAGGCTGGGAGGAGGCAGGAATTTTTTCCCTTTTCTAAATAAAATAAATAAATAAATAAAAAATAAAATAAAATAAAAAAATTAAAAAAAAGAAATGAGGTTTAAAAAATCAAGTATATTCCCTTACAAAGGTTAGATAAGCCATTAAAATATGGCAGCTCCAATAGCCAATGACTGTCAAGGCCAATGTATAACCAACCACACAAGATCTTTCCCAAGGGTATGTGGCTGGTGTGCACTCTCCCTATACACCAGTAGGAAGATAGAAAGTTCAAAGTCATATATATATATATGTATATATATATATATACATATATATGTATATATGTATATATATATTATATATATATATTGAGACCCTCTCTCAAAAAGAAAATAAAAATTCTCTGCACTGAAATTCTGCCTTTAAATCAGTCAAGTCATTAAATTTTTTTCCCTTGCCCAGCACTAATAGAAAGTCCCTTTTCTTACCTGAGTATAATGTCCAACTGCCGCACCCGGTTTCGTTGGCCCTGAACCAAACTTAAAATCTTTGGATTCATCATACCAGCTTTGGATGGCGTCAGACCATGATACTGGGTGAGATGCCATGTAGATATTTTCACCACATCTTAAGTCTATGGGAAAAAAAAATAGGCCACTGATGAAGACAGCAATAGAGAAAAAAGGGGAGCACAAACACATACACATACACACACACACACACAAACATACATACACACACACACACATACACACAGACATGAATGATATCCCTGTTCTTTAAAGACATTGTTTACATTTCCTTTTGAATAACATAACAAGTGATTCAGACCTTCAGCTGAACAGTAGCCAGAGGTATCAACATGTTTGTGCTGAACACCATATGTACTAATTAGAAAAGTCTTTTCCTCAGTAGCTTCTCTCTTTGATCTCATTTATTCACACCTTAAATTCTCCATACGTGTGTGTGTATCCACACACAAGTGTGTGCACACACCCATGAGTGAGCCTCATGTAAATTAAATGTAAATTTGCAGTCATAGAGAAGACAAAGACTGGCTTCTTCCTTTTCTCTCCTGTAATCTCCTAGAGATTTTTATATTGTAGTAAGAGGAGCGGCTCGGCTGTGTCCTCCCCGCACCCGGCCGCCCACATGGATTAGCTTACTACCCGAAATAATTACACGGAAACTGTAATCTTTTAAACACTGCCTGGCCCATTAGTTCCAGCCTCTTATTGGCTAGCTCTTGCACCTGGACTAGCCCATTTTTGATAATCTGTGTAGCACCCCAAGGTGTGCTTACTGGGGAGATTCTAGCCTGTGTCTGTCTGGAATGCGGGCATCATGGCGGCTCCTCACTCAGCTTCTCTTTCCCAGCATCCTCTTCTGTCTACTCTGCCTACCTAATTTTCTGTCCTATCAGGGCCCAGGCAGTTTCTTTATTGAACCAATGAAATCAACAGATTGATATATGACACTCCCACATCATTATATAAACATTTTACATATTTAGAATATTTGTTCTGTGTGAGCATTCTTTGCAGACATTCTTTCAAAACTACAAGTACAAAGCAAACAAAAAGAGAAGGGACTATATTTTTACAGTTTATAGGTAATGTCTTAACTAGGAAATTAAAATTTCTAGGCCATATTTTCCTCAGAAAATGGAAGAAAATATCTTTAACCCTAAAAAATAGTTTAGTGTTTTTTTCCAAGCTCTGTAAATAAACATTTACGTTAAAGTTCAACTGAATATTGTAGTCTTTTAAATAAAATTTTAATCATTGTGTTCTTATTAAGAATATCTAAGTGGTAAAACCTTGAAAAGAGGTGATTAATTTACTAGATTCAATTTGGAGAAAAAGGTGATCATTTTTAATGTTTCAAGAAATATTTGATCTTATTACCCATTTATTTATTTTGTCATCATTTTACCCTTCCTTATGTGAAGATTGTGTTTCATAGTTTATTTTTAATTTAACATAATATATCTTTCATCTACTCAGAGTGTACAGATAAGATACTAGATTAAAATATGGAAATTATGATTTCAGAGGCCAGGGAAAATGACTGAGCATTTACAAGCATATCCTACTATTTCAGGAGACTTGAACCCAACTCATAGCATCCACATTGGATAATTTACAACCGCCTGTGACAGCAACACTGTATCCACCTGTGACCTGTAAGCATCAGACGATCTGATACCTTCTTCTGGCCTCTAGAAGCACTTTTACATACATGCACACATGCATAAATACACAGAGACACACTTGCATATAATTAAAAAATAGTAAAATAAAATATTCCAGTTTTAAATTTCCATTATACGATCTTAATTAGTAATTATTTTCATCCAGACTTCAGTTTCAGTCTTCAAAACAGAGAAAGCAATGATCCAGACCTTGTTTCATTTGTGATCTGGTCACAAGGAGCAAAGCTGGCATCATGAAATACAGTTTGTGTAAAACATAAAGCATCCAACAAGCACAGAATGGAACCTTTCAGAGATACTTAATATTTTTTTAAAAGGTAGAGATACTTAACTTTTTTAAAAGACAGAGATACCTAAATTTTTTGAAAGGCAGTGTCAGAATAGGCATTTATTTGCAATGTTTTTTAAGCATGATATGAAATGGGCTTTTATTCTCTACTTAATTATAAGTGATTTTGAGTATACATACTTTTGATATTTCTGGATTCTTTAGGACTATGTTGATAAGCGCACTGGTCTGCCCATGCCTGTGCATTTACTTGGGCCTCACTGTTCCACTCCTAAAGAGGAAAAGGAAAGAAAAAAGCCATGTGAAAACTCAGACTTCAAAGTCACATGATCTTTGCAGACAGGCTGATATGAGTGCTTTTATCATTGCAAAAAGGTAGACACCTTCTGACTGTCGTCTTAATCAATATATAATATAGCATATATCTGAATTTTTATGTTAGCATATATTACCAACTCTCATTACAACATTTATAAATAAGTTTATTTTTCCATATTTTCCTCCCCCATCTTCCTGATCCTGCTCATCCTCTCATTCACGCCCTCCCACCCCAATCTTCCTTTGATGTCACACATGTTCTATTTAGTTCTTTCTGTATCTTCTATAGCCCAGTTCTACCCTCTCTTGATCTTCTAGGTAGTTTCATAATCTACGTCCAAAGTTACTTCCACTTCTATGTGACCCTTTCTGTACCAAATAAATACAAGTAGTCTGTCTTCCCAAGGTCATCAAATACTAAAATATTTAATGGTCTGATGACTTGCTGAAATCACAACAGGATCCCTTAAAGACTTTGAGTGCTTATTGTACTATGTGTAGTGTAGCACTAACCACGTGGAAGTGCTAAGACTATTTTTACAGCCGTAAAAAGGTGCCTCATAAATCCTAGTTTCATTCTTTTCCCTCATTGAATGAATTGAAGAGACACGTGGTTTTGGTTCTTAATCCAGAAAAGTAGACTATTTAGATAAAAGGTCATTGGACCTTAAAGGAGAGATGTTCTGTCTCAAGATTAAGAGAAGAACATCTACCAAAATAACATAGTGGATTTTCACTACAGACCAAAGTCAAAAGGTTTGATTTTTAAGTCTGTCACTATAATTGTTGTAGCTCCATAATATCAATAAGTTACTGTGATGAAAGAAACTTAGTCAATTCTACTCTGATCAAGCACAGCTAAAGACACAAACTAAGTCCAATCTCTACGTGGATGCTCACACACAGGTAAATATGCTCATAAACTAAGCAATGAATACTTTTGTTTTTGTTAAAAAGAGATGCTAGAACAGAGGCAGACCCTCCTGAAGAACACAGGAGAAGCCAAGTGTTATCTGCAGGCTCCAAACATAGCTCTCCAGATGCAGTGTCCAGCTGTGAGTACTCACCATCTTCAGTAAGTCACTACCAGGTGGATCAGGAAAAAATCTCACTATAAGGTGTTTCAATAAAATATCTTCTTTAATTGACTCTCTAGTGGTTGACAAATCCTCAAAGGCTAGTTTCTAAAGAGAAATAAACATAAAGTCATGTTAGTGTCTGTTAAAGTTGCACAAAAAGGTGACTAAGTTGGATAAGATAAATGAAGGTCTTTGTTAAAGGACTCATGAAAATGTTAGCCATTAAACCTTGATAATTAATGTTAAGAAAATCTATGACATTTTCATAAGAAAAACTTTAAACAGACTTTTGAGACTATAAATGAATTCATGACATGTGAAAGTAAAAACTTTTCTGAGGATACCTACATATGTCAATTTTGACTTAAGAGAGAGCAGTAGTGATAGCCATACACAGTAGAGAAACTTAACTCATTGAGACTCAATTATATTGTAGCAAGGAAGTGTTAAGGAAGAAGACACATAATAGATCTTACTAAGCATTAGCCATCCTACCAGGAGTTTGGACACTTGTGAGATAATGTGTAGGCCAAGACCTAGTAGTACATGTATGCATCCAACATTACTATAATAAGAGAATTTTATATGTGACAGGTTTTTTTTTGGTCACTCTCAAGACAGGATTATCTCATATCCATGTCAATTTGGAGACAATGAGTTCCTGAAAACAGTTGAATATTTCTGACTTTATACTTCAGTAAACAGAAATAAGCCAACTAAGTTAACTCAGATGCTAATACTTAAATTTACATTTTTGTGTCTGTGTGGGACAGGAGGATGTAATGATACTATGTGAGTTGACAGAGATGTAAGAGCCATTTTTTTTTTTGGTAAAAACATACTCCAAAATGTACTGTTTTATAGGGAAGAGCAAGATGTTACAGCATAATTATTGATGGACAGACCCTCACAGATATTTTATCTTCCTGCTGGGAGAAATTGTTTCTCCTTCCTACAATACTTACTCCCAAAAAACACTGCAGACATTGCACTACGGATCTAGCCGCACTGCATTGCCAGTGTCTGCTACACATCCATCTCTCCCTAATATTTTATGTTGTGAAGACACTGATGAGAGCCTCGTGCCAAGAGATCTCTCACAGCCACTGCTCTGTAAGGCAGAAAGGATGTTCGTGTTAAAGTTGTTGCTTGAAAATTCTCATGTTTTATTTTAATGTAAAGTAAGAATGTCCCCAGCATCATTTTCTAATACATATATTTTAATGAAGCGAACATGTTTGTGTTCAAGTTTATGTAGATGACTGTAATACAAATGGAGGTCTGAAGAAAATACTAGATTCCCTGGAATTGAAGTTATGGTGGATATAAGGAACCTCAGGTGGATGCTGGAAACCAAATGGTCCTCTGCAAGAGTAGTAAAGGCTTTTGTCCCCCAAGCCACCTCTCCAGGACCTCCCCACAAACATTCCATTTTAACCTGAAAACATACTTAAAGCAGTTTCATTTCTAAAGACAAAATATATAGCTTCTGAGAAAGTCATTATTCTTTTCTGCTTGTTATCCTATCTTCCATGGAAGATAAAAATTCCACCAGACAATAAGTGTGCTTATATTTCTTAACAGGCAGTGGTAAAGATTAAAAATCAAAACATACTAGAAACACTGAAATGTGAGAAAAAATTGTTAGAAGGTTTATATTGGATAGGTGATAGGACCTAATAATTACAACACCAAAAAGCAAAGCCAAGAAGAACAATAGTAAGTGACACCTGGAGGGGAATCAGTTGTTCATGGCAGCTCTCAAAGCAGCCTTCATTTATAAAAGAGGACTCTGAATATATCTGCTGGATCTTGACAATTTATAAAGAAGTACCAGTAGACCAAAGAGAGAGGGAGAGAGAAGGGAAGGAGAATAGATGATTCAAAAGTGTCATAAAGTGCTAATATTTTTTAAAAAGAAACTGGGAATGCCAACAGCTTGAAAGAACACCTAGATAACAAGTGGTTTCAAGATTGCTAATTTGATTATTGTAACAAAAGACATATAACTTATATTCAAAAACAGGTTTAACCAGTTACTGGCACTCCCTACTCTTGAGGAATTCTAGTAGTCGCCAGTGCAGAGGCCGAAGAAGTGTATGAAGGCTACAGCAATGCCCAATCCTCCTAATTTTATTAGCTTTCTAACCAAAAGGAGAGTAACTTTGCTGGCCCTACACACTCAATCATGAAAGAAGATGACTGAACCTCATGTGGGATTACCTAAACATAAGAACACATTATAAATAATTACGATTTGCCTCTTGTACATACTTATGGTTTGCATAGTTGACGTACTTAACATCTCTGGTGTGTTAAGTGTGTGTGTGTGTGTGTGTGATTCAACATAGTTTTAAATTTTAAAAATAATGTCAACTGCTCTAAACTGTGTGTGTGTGTGTGTGTGTGTGTGCATTGCGATGATCAAACCCAGGGATTTGTGCATTCTGAGCAAGTGTTGCTAAGCATCATCATCATCTCAATTCTAGCAAACTTTTAAAATTATAAATGTAGTTATAATTTTATCAAACACTATTAAAGTTACATACAGAAATGAATAAGTTGAAGCCATGCTAAATTTAAATATAATATCAGTTGTCTATGAGGACCACATTGAAATGGATTAAAGAAAATAATAACAGCTCATGGAACAGAAAATTTAAGAAATCAATCCACAGACATGAAAATACCAATACAAATATAACCCAAATATCATGTGTAATTTTAATTTCTTGAACTCATTAAAAAGAAAAAAGTGTTTTAAATTAATATCAATATTTCTACTTAAAAACTATAACAAAAATACAATTTAAGTGATATTGAATAAAAATGTATTATATTTGCATCCAGCCCTATCTTCGATATTTACTTTGTGTGATAAATGTGTGCCTATTTCATTCATGTGTACCATGACCTTAACCTCTGTTTAATATTAACTTGTACTTGGGGCTACAAGGTCATTCGACATAGTTTTAAAAATAGTGTCAACCACTCTAAACTATCAATGAGTACTTTGAGAATTACTCCACAATCTGGCTTTTTATAGTTTTTAAGAGTGGTCTGATAGCTTCCTAGCCTTCATAGTTGCCTAAAATGTTCTGAGAGTATGTTAAAACTTACCCATACCTTATAGGTATATTGAAGAAGGGACGGGGGCAGCATAGCAGCCAGGAACAACAACAATGGGAATAATGTCATGTCTAGAAAACAAAGAAAAGAAAAAGACCGACATTACTATGTTTAGTACAGTGTTTGCTAAGTGATGCAGAATATATGGAAGAAGTAATGGGCTCCATACCCCAGATTTACTACCACTATAGCAAGAAGGACCTACTATTTATATCATCCAAATGATAATAAAATCAGCTCAAGAGGCCTGCAGTCCCCCACCCCCATGCAATAAGGAACAAACCAAAGAGCCTACATGAATCAGGCACCTATGATCGCTCTGAGTAATCAGCTTCTCCTCCCTCTGTCACACTCTAATTCATGTAGGTCCTCTCGTGGGATTCTAGGAATTTAGGAATTCTTCCTCTGTTTTTTCAAGAGTAGCAAAAGCTCTCATCTATCACTTTGACAGGACACTACTATGACATGATTAATGCTTGTTGGATATTTTAAGATATGCCTACTCCATTATATGGTGTTTGTTTGTTATTCATTCATTCAAAGTTTTTATTTTGTTGTCTTTTTGAGAAAAGATGTCACTATCTGGCCCAGTGTATCTTCAAAATAACAAGTTTGCCTGAGAGTCTCAAGTGCTGAGACATATCTGTACATTCCCAAACACAACTCTATCGTTTTGGTTAAGTCAGTGGCCTTAGTGTCTTAATACATTTTACATTTGCTATCAAAGTCTGATCAATAATGCCAATACTGATCCTGCAAACCTTAAAGTCTCATCATCATATTTTATATATAATGGTAAGTGTATGACAAGTTAAAGCCATGTTCAAAAATAGGGAAAAACAATTTAAATAATTTGGAATGCATTCTCTTATTAAAGGTATCAAGTAACACACACACTTGAATGTGTGCCGGTATAAAAGTATTTGTGTAAGAATGCATGTTCAGACATTGGTAGCCCTTAAATGCTCTCTATCTTCTAAGTTGACACGGGATCTGTCAGGGGTCCCAGAGCTCACTAGTTCAGTTACTCTGGCTACACAGCTTGCCCTGGGTATTCTCCATCTAAGCCTTCTGCCTGCACTGAAACTTTTAGCATGTGGTCATACCATCTGGCTTTAAAATGGATTCTCGTGATTTAACTCCGGCACCCATGTTTGCATAGCAAGTGCACACTCTATTGAGACAAATTGCCAATACCTTTAGCTTGCTTTCAATGATTTCTCCTAATGAGTGAGAAAAGTTTTCCTTTCTCTACAATGAATAAAGATCTATGTAGATAAGATACAGTGCATAAATAGATAATTTTCACGGAATTTTCCAAAGCACCCTTTACCTTAATCCAGGCACACAAAACAACATAGACTATGTTTGATATCACTTGTTACATGACTCTCTATAAGCTTCCTTTAAAACTCATAAAAACCTAGAAGGCAGATACTGTGACTCAATATCCCACTTACACATGAGCAATCTCAGTATTAGAGATTTAATACTGAGGTGTCATGAGAATTCAGGGAGCACAGCTGAAATGTAAGCACCGTCTCTGTGGCTTCAAAGCTCTAAGCCCTGAGAGACAGAGACTGGGGTGCTTTACAAGATTATGTACACCAGGAAACATGTCAATCAAACCCCAGCAGAGGTATGTGGGGGTGAATGCACTACAGGAAGAATCACATGATAACTAGTCATATTCTCCTGAGTATTGCCTACAATATTTTCTAAATTCCAATGAAATGTGTAATATTCACTTAGCTTGCATTGTCATGTTTCTGTGATATATGAATCAATCAATGCAGAATATAAATTCTCCAAGACTGCTAAGTGTCCTTATGGACACAATCTGGACAAATGTCATATAAGGACAACAGTCTTGCCAATTCTTGAAAAGTATTCTTCTTTTTTTCCTTTTCATTTTCCAAGAAATAACACCCCTGCATCCTAAAATCTTCTGGGCAATGGCACTAGAATTCAGAAATGTGCCTGATCTACAATACTTGAAATTTCTGACACACATTTCTGCAATTTGCCAGTGCCTCAAGGGTTGCCACCATGCACTCTGTTATCTAACAGATCTCAGGATTGACACTTATCAGAGCCTTGACTGCTTTTGATACAATGTCAGGAGTTTTGCCAGATTGGAAGGCACTGTAGGTTCAGATGTCAACTTGCTGGGTACAGAGTTTAAGCATTTGGGGAAAGGCATCAATATATGCCCTTGGGGATTGCAATCTTCTCCAGTGTCATATAATTCCGTTTTTATTGACATTAAGTAGTATCGTAATATCTTAATATTCTCCAGAAACATTTCTTGTCTGCACCAAACACAAATATCTATGAGGGAAACAGCTTTGTCATATAAGACATACACATATTTCCACATGTAAAAAACCTACAAGCTACTTGAGTCTATTTACCTATGATCAGAAAAACGAAATGCTTTATTTTTTGCTTGTCTTGAATGTATTTATGAACCATATATATATATATTCTTCTGATGATCACCAATAGCACATTTATTTCAAGTTCAGTGCTATAAGATAGATTTTGCAAATGTAAATTTGTGAGGAAGCCTATTTTCTCATCTAAGATCTAATAATATTTGCATCAGTGCACAGAAAATTCACTGCACTTATAAATCATAGTTCTAGTAAAGATACCTCTAACACAACTACTTTGAAAAGCCATAGGCATTATTTATGGCTGTATAATAAAAAAAAAATCATTTCCACATCTTTGTTAAAAGTCTATTCCAGGATAACAAATAAGGTACTTAAATCATGTATACTTACCTTTACAAGATTAAATAAAAACACTTGATCTTAATAAAATTATCAGTATTGTTCAGCAACAATCAAGATGCAAATTACTAACTATGAAACTTTGCTGCTGATGAGTTATAAAGGCATTGGCATCAAGAGATTCAGCTTAAAATAAAGGACTGTTACTGCTGGTGCCTGAGCAGAATGAAGTGTTTGTCCCGCTGGAAGAAAAAACTGATGACAGACAAGAGTGGGAACTGTCTATTTGTACTATACCTATTTCCTGTTTTGGCCCAATGTGGTAGGACAAGCATACCTTGGTTAACAAGGTATGACACAGGATCTGTCATGCTAGATTTTATAGTTGGTCATCTATCTGAAATTTTGACATCATACGGTGATGTGTCATATGGTTATTGGAAGCAAATTAATAGATTTTACTAGCTCTTTGGTACTCATCTAGTGTCATACGTATCTATATATTTTCAATAGATGCTTTGAAAGCTCTTGAACAATTCATTTTCATCTTATCAGAGCTGTATTTCTCTTAAGGGGGCTGCAGAGGCGACTGAGAGGTTAGGAATAACTTATGTTCTTACAGAGAATAATGAGTTCTCTTTCTTCCACACATCTCAAGTATCTCACTACTGCTTGTAACTCCAGCTAAGAGGACTTGACAGCTTCTGGTCTTCCTGAACATCTCATGATCCCTAGAGAATTCAAGATTCCTTCACAGAAATTCAAAGTATCCATAACTAATTGCTGGGTAGTATTGCTTTGGAAAACAATTGTGTCTTTTTCCTTTGCAAATTCAATGTGATAGTGCCTTTCACAGTATATGGGCAAAGAACCCAAGAGCCCTCTGATTATTTTAAGGTCCCTAGCTTTAGCTTTATTTTCTGGTTGAATGAAGTTGAACACAACATTGAGCAATATATCAATTTGGTATCATATGAGTGTGTAGATTCACACAATGTTTTATTGTCTTTAAGAATGTTCCCACATAATAAAATTGAATCAAGACAGACTAATGACAGAAAACTTCTTAAGCAATGATGTTAAGAAACTTTTTTGATAAACAAGTGAGAATAAATTAACCACAAGTAGTACATATATAACACTGAGATGCAGCTCTGGGGTTCTTTGTTAATATACTTTTCCCTCATTTCTCATTATTTTGTCACCCTTTCTTCATTGACAATATTATAGCAAATATTAATTGTTCATAACTCACGTTTCCTAATTGTATACCCCAGAGAATCTACAGTTTACTTTTTGGTTGGAAACTTAAATTGGTAAACTGTTTCTTTGACTGTACTATATTTATTTTCATTAGTATGCTAATAAAACTTGTAACTCGGCACATGTGATTTGCTGAGGAAGCATAATTCAGCAAAAAGCTGTATGGAAGGGAATGAATCTAGACAGGGGATGTCCCAAATCTAGACAGCAATATGTATCTAGGTGAAATCTAGTTTATTTCAACCAAAATGATCAATGTTCTAGACAATCCCTTCAAAACATACATGTTAGATTTACAGATCAATGGGACAATGTATGATAACTCATTTCATATGTACAATATGAAATGATAAAATCAAGGTAGTTAACTATGATTTATGACTTCATGTTTTCACCTTATAGTTTGCATCTCCTAGTAATTTGTAATATGTCTATCAAGTCATCATGGTGACCCTTTGTATGCCATAAGACATTAGAGATTATTATTTTTTTGTGTGTGTTTTGAGATATGTTCTCTTCTACCTCTCTCTTCTACTATACACCATTGCCTTTGAGAGTTGTTGCTCTAAATTCTAATTGTTTTTTCCCTTAATCAATATTTTACACATTTAATAATACATTTAAACAGATTCTGTGACATGCAAAGAATAATTGGAATACTAAGACATGGTTACAACAAAAGAAATTTGTTACTAAACAAAATAGATAGATGAGAGAGAGATAGATAGATAGATAGATAGATAGATAGATAGATAGATAGATAGATAGATAGATAGATAGATAGATAGACAATCAGAAATTATTTTCTAGTTCTGTCACTCAGCATCTAGCAAGTGCACTGCAGGGCAGTCTAACCTGTATAAACTGGGAGTGATAGCACATTTTTAATAAATATAAATATTCACTGGATTTTCTGCCACAGTTCTACCACTCATTTTGTTCACCATGTATCAGTGAGTCAGAGCCATTTCAGGTATTGATTAAATACGTAATCTAAATGACAAAGAAGTAATTTTTATATTTACTACTTTTGAAATACATCAAATTATGTTCATTAAACAGACCCAGCAGCAAGTCCTTTTTTTAGTGCTTAATAACTGCTTCAAGATACAAGATAGGCTTAAGTGTCTATCCCACTAAATCACCTTCTTTCTTCCTCCCTTGTAAGTTTGCAAAACTGTAGAGGTAAGCACAGTGTGAATGATATTTTTTTCTTTATTTTTCAACACATAGATGATTGCTCTTAACTATTTCATGAAGAAAAGACCCATAGTTTTACCCATTTTGTAATTTGTTGTTAATCTTTTATCTTAACTTTTATATCTTTATGTTCTTTTTTGTGCTAGTTTTAGAACAGTCAGGAAGAAAGTTAGGGACCCTGAAGGAAACAAATCCTACTTTCTGGATAAGATAAAAACAGCTATCTATTTAATAAAACCATATAGGCATAGCTAATATATTCATTTAGAAATACATACCTAAATGATTAAATCATGTCATATTGATTTTTTTCTTGTCTTGTATTTTAAACTACAATAAATCATCATAAATGCCAGTTAGTAGATGCATCTTCCCCAGGATGATGAGACTTCCTGGGAAGGAGGCACTTGTTGACCTATGAAAATCTCTTGATCAGGGCCAGAAATAAACACTGTTGGCCAACACATACAATATCTGAGTACAAAGTCTTCTCAGAATCCTTCTTTGTGCTGTGTTACCTTTTTGGTATAGACAAAGAGAATCTAGCATACTATGACATTTGCAGTGTTGTAAAAGAATATACCATAAAGGTAATGTTGAATAGTTAAGACATTTATCGTATATGTAACTGACCCATTATCATATCCAAGTTGAGAACAGAAATGTTTTTAGAAATAGATATTGAATTATTGAATAACTAAATCAAGAAAAAATGAAAAAAGAGGAGGGGAAAAGTAGGCTAATTTAGAAGGTCAAGGAGGGAGGAGGGACAAAGAACAGTAAGACTTCTTTTTGAAAAAGCTCTAAAGAACCATGTTATTTCATATATTTCTAAAATTACATGTAATCCATATAAGTATATATATACATACCCCCATATATACATACATACACACACAACTTAGTTATGTCAGTGAGGCTGATAATATTCTCTATAAGAACCACAGACTATCAATAAAAAAACCTCCAGTACCTGATTAGAAAGTTCAGTTGAATTTTTGATCAGTGAAATCCAAGTAACTCCCAGAACAATACAGGTTATTTTGCTGTTGCCCTCCATTGCTGCCTAGATGTTAAAGGTAAGTCCCTCTTTCTGAAGACACCACATACTTCTGATACAGGACTCTGTCTGAGCTGGCTCTGATCTGAAAGCTTCCTTCCAGAAGTTGCTATGCAAGATGCCAATAGAGAAGAGCAATCAGTAGTCCTCATCAGCTGCTATGCCTATGAACCATAATGATGTCAAGCGTGGTAAGATATCTGTAAAGATGCAATAACAGCAATCTTTTGTTGGCTGTAACCAACAACTGTCGAGTTGGACTTAAAGGTCCCTGACAAAGGGGTAAATGATGCTTGGTACTATAAGCCTAGCCAACTACCCAGGGCTAGTTAGGTCATGGATCTTAGAGAATTTACCATCACTTTACTAGACCAATATAATTCCTACTTTGAAAATGCACCATCTTCTCAAATTGTTCAGAACTGCTGTGGTATGAATAGGGCTTACCACCACCCAATATACTAAGACTTGATATGTGTAACTGTACCAGAGTTATGAGGGACATTTAAATAAGAACAATGCTTTTCTGGTGGGAACAATATCTATTTGTCTAAACACTGGATCATTAACTGTCAGTGCAGTAACAAAGCAAATGTTTGGTCTCAGTTTCTATGTAATCTCTCTTCCACATTTATAGGCTGTCCACAGTAATATGCCAGCAGACTGCAGGATATTGACTTCTCTGCTTCTCCAACAATGGTCCAAAACAAATCTCTTTCCTTTATAGTTCACCAGTTCTCCAGTTTATTGTTGCCTTAACAACACCAATGGACTAAGAGTAAAATACATTACTGAGGTACAGAAAAACACTGATGTGGTTTACTGAGCTATAAATAACTGCATCCCTATGTGTTTGTTATCCTAAATTCATGGGAAGGAGAACAAAAGAGGAGGAGGCAGAAGTAAAAAAGGGAAAAACATCTCATCTATCATCTATCTATCTATCTATCTATCTATCTATCTATCTATCTATCTATCTATCTATATCTATCTATTTATCTATCTTTCTTTCTGCACACACAGACATGCACATATCACTTAGAAATCTCTCATGTTGGACCTTGGGAGAGGGTTGAATCGGGGAGGGGAGAGGCAGGGAAAATAGCAGAGAAAAATCTAGAGCTCAATAAAAATAAATTTAAAAACAGAAACTACAAACAGAGAAAGAAGGAAAGAAAGAAAGAAAGAAAGAAAGAAAGAAAGAAAGAAAGAAAGAAAGAAAGAAAGAAAGACAAAGAGAAATCTCTCATGTTGTCAGCCTAAGAATTTCATTGGCTTGGCACATGTTCTATATATAATGATTTCTAGTAAAGCTCCTCTGATCAATAAAACCAAGGATTGCAGTCAATATTCTATAATATAGAATCAGTGACAAAGTAAATCTCTTATTCAAAAATTGTTTGTTAATTATGCTTTATAACAGTACAAACATAAAATTTTGAATGATGTGAAATGCATGTCTCCAAAGTGTTGAAAAGATGGAAAATGTGTAAAAGCTCTTTTATGCCTGGATAATAGGTTAAGTGCTCTTTTCTTTAAAAAAAATAAATAAAGGATATTATCTGTATAAATAGAACATTTTTACATATAAAAAATTGAAGATCAGGTGGGATAAAAAATTGATTAGATTTTGAGCCTTAATAAAGTTAATTAATAAAACTTCTATTTTTTATTTTAGCTTCCCTGGGAAAGGTGTGTATTTATTTGTATTGGAAATACTTCCGTTAGCAGTCTTATATCTATCTATCTATATATTTTTTTTTCATTTTACACACCAACCTCTGTTTCCCCTCCATACCCTTCCCCATTACCTCCTATTTTCCCACCACCCCATTGACTCCTCAGAGGTATTAAGTCCTCCTTTGGGGAGTCAAAAATATCTGGTATACCAAGTTGAGGTAGGACCAAGTCCTTCCCCCTGTATAAACATTCACTTATAAAGAAAGCTATTTTCATGGTAAGGTAGTTTTTGTTACATATTTCTTTTTGTTTATCTGTTTGGTTAGTTGAGATTTTGTATGCTTGTTTGTTTTCAGAAAATGATTCTTTCTATAGCTAAGAGCATATATATATATATATATATATATATATATATATATATATACTCTTTTTTATTGAATGTTTCAGAAGTTCACATCATGAACCCCAATTCTTCTCACCTCCTGGTTCCTCCATATCCTCCCCTGATCCCTGCCACTTATCCCCACATTAGGAAACAAATCAATGTAAGCAAGCAAACAAAAGCAAAAGCAAAAACAAACTCCAAAAAGTTCCTTATGGCCATAATATTGTTTTTACGTGCTAAGGCTATCTTAAGAGTAGTAAAAATCCTTTTTCATATTTTCTATGAGGAACGCCTTGTCCTCTCTCTTGTCTCTGATGCCTATCACTTTTATTTATTATTATATGGTTTATTAGTAGTATCAATATTTTGCACCTCTTGTTAAATTGACCAACTTTTGCTGTCCTTCACTCTTCACATGGCCTTCTACTACTTTGCAGGACTCTGGACCCTGTTTTCAAGACCTTCATGGGTTTTCCTTCTACTAGCCACAGTTACATCTATGTTTGACTTAGCCATCTTAGATAGAGCTTAATTAAAGTAAATCAAAATTATTCTTATCGCTAGTTTCTATGTCATGATAGGTATAGAATATTTGGGATATATTCACTGAGTACAAATCTTCTTATTTTATTATTTTTGACTTAAAAATTTTAAATTAAGTAGTTTTGACAATTATAAACATGAATACTGTATTTACTTCACTTACACATCCTTTCCTCATTTCAGATTCTCCCATGTACCTCTTTCACAACTCTCTCTCAAATTTATAACTTCTTTTTTAATTATTATTGTTTTACAGACACCCAGCTGACTTTATTGAATATTACCTATGTACATGTATTTAGAGCTGATCACTTGAGACTGGATGATATAATCCTAGATGAGGCTAATTTACCCTCTCTCATCAGTCTCAGATTGCCTATAGCTCTTCATCTATGGTATGACCTTGAATTTCCCCCATCCACATAGGCATGTTGACTGGTGATGTCATCATGCCAGCATTGCTTTGTCAATGATTCTTTTTAAGATTCATTTATATGTATATGAATGTTTTGCATGCATGTATGTCTGTGAGTCACTTGTGTGAAGTGTCCTCAGAGGCTGGAAGAGGGTTGCAGATCCCCTGGAACTTTAGTTATAAGTGGTTTTGAACCACCAAGTCTGTGCTGGGAAACAAACCCAGGTCTTCTGTAAAAATATTATTAATATGTCATGGATTCATCTTTCCTTCTGGTTAGAAACAGAATCTTAAAGTAATCATGCCGGTCATCTAGCTTTTAAAGTCTCTCTGTCCTCTTCTCCGAGATGTCCACTGTGCCGGTAGGGTAGGATTTTTATTGTAGATGTATGATTTAGGCTCAGGTACCTCACAGTCACTGGTGTAGTGAGGCACTAACTCTCTCTTTAGAGTAGAAACATCTCCATGGTCTGACTCCCTATAAATTTATTCATGCTGTATTTCATACTTTTTATTCTCCTCTATCAAACCTTATTTTTTATAAGGAGGAACCACTCTCTCACCCCATTTCTTTTTCCCCTAAATTCTCATTCCTTCTCTCTCATTCAAACTAATTGATAGCTGTTTTACTCATGAGAGACTTGTCCAGCTCTGATAGGAAGATATGAATATTTAACCTAGGTTTTCATTTTATTTTACAGGTATCTCTAACTCATTACTTTTTGAAAGATCATTTTATTATTATGAATGCTCAAATGAATTTATGTGCAGCATGAGCAGGAAGAAGCTCACAGGGGCCAGAAGAAGGCATCAGATCTCCTGGACTGAAATTACAGGGAATGTGAGCAATCAGATGGGTGCTGGAACTAAACTTATGTCCTTTGTAAGTACAGTGAACACTTGAAACTCTTGAGCCACAACTCTGGCTCCAAACTTAGTAACTTTTAAACATGACTTCTTGTCATACATCTATCTCTCTTCTAAGCTATGGTCATATTCTTTATTTCTGGGCACACATGTTTTCATGTGTTTTCCTAGTCTTAGTGTTTTTACTGGCTGGTTTAGTATGTCAACTTGATACAAGCTAGAGTCATCAGAGAGGAAGAGCCCTCAGTTGAGGAAATGCCTCGTTGAGATCCACCTATAAGTAATTTTCTCAATTAATGATTAAAACGGGAGGGTGCAGCC
Source organism: Microtus obscurus (assembly GCA_963919715.1). Classification (NCBI taxonomy): domain Eukaryota; kingdom Metazoa; phylum Chordata; class Mammalia; order Rodentia; family Cricetidae; genus Microtus; species Microtus obscurus. The sequence continues at coordinate 3,589,202 of CAWTZC010001361.1, forward strand.
CATGGAAGGTGGTGTCATCTGGGAGCTCATGGTCCTGGGTCTTATAAGACAGCAGAAGAGCAAACCATGAGAAGCAAGCCAGGAAACAGCAACCCTTCATGGTCTGCATCAGCGCCTGCCTCCAGGATGCCCTGTTTGAGTTCGTGTCCTCCTTCAATAATGAACAGCAATGTTGAAGTGTAAGCTGATTACAAACTTTCCTGCCCAACTTGCTGTTTGAAATGATGTTTTGAGCAGCAACAGAAACCCTGAGACAGTGTTCTATTTAAAATGTATCAATTAGCTTAATCAAAAATATTTATTTGGAAAGGTATGTCAATGAAAGATAATGCTTGGTTAAGAATGTTTAATTGAGCAAGTATACTTTTATGATTGAGCATCCTATTGCAACCTATTCACTGTGGTGGGTTGCCTTGCCCAGACTAAAAGCAAGAGGGATGAGCTTAGTCAAGCCTCAACTCAATATGCCATGCTTTGTTGACTCCCATGGGATGCCTTAACCCTCTGAATGCAGACAGAGGAGCAGTGAATGGGAGGAACAGGAGGAGAGGAAGGATGGCAAATTGTGCTTTGGTATGTAAAATTAATTAATTAATTAAAAAAAGAAACAAAAATGTTTAGATAGAGTTAATGAATGCAATATGTTTCATGTTGAATATGATGGTTTATAAGACAGAATGGATAAGTGTGATTCTCATTCTCAAGATTTTAAGGATAATTCAACCACAGGACAGTAATAACCTCACTGGCTGTTAGGCAATAATAATATTTAGTTAGTATGAAGATGAAAAAGAAGGAAGAGAGTTATTTTTATACTGTTTATTATTTTATCCCTGTATGAGGAACTTGGAGCAATGTTCCAGGAACCACTAAATCCCTGTCTTTTCATGCCCAGCAGAAAACCTGAGTTTGTCACAGTTGGCAGTTTGTTCTCTCTGGGCTTGGTTCCAAGTCACCCAAAACTGCAGTATTATAAAAGATATAAATCCCTGCTGAGTTCTCACTAATCTTGTGCTGGTATCTTCCTGTTGTCCTGAAGGTCAACCAATGACTGCTTGGCATTCAGTTTTATTCACTTCTACAGCTTCTTCCTACAATTGTTATCTTTCATTAAATAAAGATTCACGCAATAAAGAAACATTTGACAGATTTACCTCTCTCTCGTACCTGCTTGACATGTGACTGTGTTTCCTTAATAACTCACAAATGTCTAAAGGTCACCTATGACCCACTTAAAGCCAATCCTTGTAGCTACGAAACTATTGCTTAATCACCATCCAAGAAGAAATCTCCTTGGTCTTTAACACAAAGCTTATAGATTAACTATAGTTGTTTACTTTCAAGTTTTAACATTAAATGTTATCTCTGAAAAACTTGTAGTCATGGTGAGAAAAAAATGTATCACTCACCTGATTCTCAATTTATCTTTGAATTTTGTTATTTACTCCAATGTTCATAAAAATGAAAGTGACCCAAGGATGGCAATTGTAGTTATAACTGTAATCCAAATTGCTGGTCTCCCTATATTAAATGTCAGATTGTGATTACAGATTTTGACATGTTAATTTTTCATGTGAAGTCAAATAATGTTATACACTCAAGTGATCTGTTTTCCAGTTTCTCTTATGATGAAAGGGAACTTCTTTTGATTATAGGACCTTCTGTGGTGGAATGGCTGCTTCTCTACCTAAACTCTCAATCTTGTCTTCAGCTAGGTGCTTAATATTTCTCACTATTTTGTCGCATGCTTCTATGGTTTTAAGAATGATTCTCAGCCTAAGGAACCTCTTGAAAAGTAATACTCCTCTATAGAATGCTCTTAAAGTCAGGTCTAACTCAGTTTTCAAGTCTTACACTGATCCTTTCTATTTTATGTCTCAACCTGGCTTTCAGATTTTGTTCTAGGTTTTTTTTTTTTTTTTTAGCATATCTACTCCTCAGAAATGTTCCTTCCACTAATATCACCTTATATTGCCCAGGCAAATCACAGTCCTAGTTCCTAAAGAAGCTGCTTCAATCATACCACTTCACAAATGGTTGAAAACCATCTTGGCACAAGTTGTTCATTTTATGGTATCAAGGAAAAGGGGAACAGGCAAATACTGCACTGGCTTCTTCCTTCTCTCTCTTTTATTTTCTACTCTCAAATGATGCTGTCTGCATTTAGCTTAACCCTTTGTGTATCTCTAGACACATTCCTATAGCAAGCCACAGTTCTACGGTTTACTAATTTCCTAGATATCCATAAACTCAATCAAATTGAAAGTTAAGAGTAACAGTCACAGTTCTTTGTAAGGAAGAATATTAGTGCAAATGACGGATGAGTCTGAAGTTAAACATTTTGCATGTGAGGAAGTGGAGTAATGCTCCAGCATTGGGAATATAGGTACAAATGAAAAGACAATGCTAGAAATAGACGCCATTTATACTGTCCACATTTTCTGAGTACCGAATGGCTTGCAAACTAAATTTACATATGTTGTATACTTGAATTTTCCACTTTTCTAAGAGAAACTTGTGACTATATTCAGTGCCAGGGCTTATAATATTTATCAATCTCATATAGGAAAAATTAGAATTAAATTATATTCTTTCAAAATTGGATGGTTTATTGTCCTCTGATATCTTGCAAAAAAATTGTAAAACTTAGATTACTCTGTGTAGCGGGAGCAAATCCAAGTGGGTAGCCTCTTGGAGGAGGGAGTGAGAAGGCAGGAAGTCAAACAGGAACAAGAGAACACAAAGTACAGATGATTTCAGAGAAAAGAGAAGCCTGGAATCTAAATGAAGGGAGCAACAATGAAAGGCAGCAATGTTACACTTCAAAGGTTTCATAGTATCAACATGATTATAATTCGTATGCATTACAACCATTACACACACATAAACACATATATAAAAGTGCAGACATTTGAAGGTGACTAAGCAATTGTGCAATAAATCCACAGCCTGAATCACAACACTAATAAGTTAATTTATATCTTAACTGCTCATTTATGCCTGGGTTCATCTTAATTAGCCATACCGGTAATTTTCATGTGATGTAATGAGACTCTGGTTGCAGTATTTCATTCTTTTGCTGTGTTACATTTGAGAGAAGGCAGCTGGGTGCTTCACCAACTTTAGAGGTATTGCATTCTGGATCATATAATACAAATGCATGCTTTGAAACTTAAGCAAGCAGCAGCTTCCAATGGGGAGACATTATTAATACATATCATTTTAGGTGTATTTATTTGCAAGACATTTGAATATTGAGACTATCAGAAATATTTTGGTTTTTAGTAAGGACTGATTTT